>CM066032.1:809903219-812303219 GCA_033557465.1 Ichthyophis bannanicus | reverse complement strand
CACAAATGTCTGGCTGGAAGACCAAGTTGCAGCCCTGCAGATGTCTACCAAGGGCACAGAGCGGAGATGAGGGTCCACCAAGAAACAGCAAGCTGCCACGTGGGCAACCAAGAACCAGTCAAAAACCATGGCAGGGAGTTCTAAAATTGCCTTTATTGTTCCAAGGATCAAGTGTGCCAAACCCGACACAGGCCGTGTTTCGTTCACCACTTCCTCAGGGGTCAAGGGCTCATTAAAAAAACATCCATATACACATTAAATGAAACCACACCAAATAAAACAATTGTACTAATATACAATAAACATAAAAAAGTTAATAAAATACAATTCATCATACATGAATAAAACGATAAATACATAGATATAATGTGATAAACCATTGATAAAATAACTATATTTACAATAAATAATGAATAAATAACATATAACAATATCAACTGCATCAATATAAAAACAAAAACCAAAAAGGCATGCACTGTAAAAACAATACATATACTATAAAAGCAAAAATCAAACAGGAGAAAAAGGAGATAGAAGAGGACCAGAAGGACATGCCATAGACAATGTCCATTGTGTAAAAGTTAAAAGACTGCTTCATAAATAATTTCACAAAAGAAAACCAAAAGAAAAATGGGGAGAGATGAAGGGAACAGGAGTGAATAAGCGAGAAACTAATAAATTACTCTAAAAGAACATCTTAAAAATGTGCTATACAAATATAATACATTCATAAAAAACCTACCACTGTAACCAGCCAATATAAAACACAACTCTCTTTGATTGGCAGGACCATGGAAACAACCTTCCTCACATACGCGATGTAGGTTAATCTATGTATGAATAAGTAAATAAATAAAATGAACAAAAAAACAAAAGATAACCACTTGAAATATTGAATGTGTGAACACACAAAACTTATCCCAAAGGGAGGTGGGGAGGGTGGAGGAAACAAACTGTCAATGGACCAACATTCCCAACTAACTCTCGGCATAAACCATTCAGAGGCAAGGCACCTTACATAAAACTGACTGATCGTTGTATGCGCGGGGTCAAGAGGGGAACCACTGCCACCCATAGTAATATGGAAAAACATAGTGCATAAAACTAAAACTGATAAAAATTGATGAAACCATGGATTGAACAAGAAAAGGAAAAGAAAAAAGGGGGAATTTTTATAGCCTACCAATTGTAAAAGCAAAGGCGGCTGGTTGTGCAAAAAACTTTTTTTAACCACACATGATCCATTGCATAATCCATTGCCAAACGAGAAATATCTGATATAGCAAATGAATTTAAAAAGACTTGAAACCAAGTTGCAGCCCTGCAGATGTCTACCAAGGGCACAGAGCGGAGATGAGCCACTGAGGCAGCCATTGCCCTGACACGATGGGCCGTGACCCTACCCTGCAAAGGAAGGTCAGCCGCCTTGTAAGCCCAGGTGATACAGTCAGCCACCCAGATGGACAAGGTACACTTGGACACAGCCAACCCCAACTTATTGGGGTCAAAGGAGACTAAGAGCTGAGTAGCCCTTCGATGCCCTTGCGTACGGTAAAGGTAAAAGGATAAGGCCCTCCTACAGTCCAGGGTATGCAGAACTGCTTCAGCCTGGCTAGCATGAGGCCTAGGGAAGAATGTTGGAAGAACCACCTCCTGGTTGAGGTGGAAAGAGGAGACAACGTTAGGAAGGAACTTGGGATGAGTCCTGAGGACTACCCTGTTCCTATAAATCCTGGTGTAAGGTCTATCACAGACCAGGGCCTGAAGCTCACTCACTCGCCTAGCCGAGGTGAGGGCTATCAGGAAGAGAGTCTTCCAGGAAAGGAAGCGTAGAGGGCAAGTAGCCATCGGCTCAAAAGGTGGGTGAGTCAGTTGCTGCAAGACCACATTCAGTTCCCACTCAGGAGCAGGAGGACGGATGGGAGGCTTGAGCAAGAGCAAGCCTCTGAGAAACCTGGACACCAAGGGGTGGCCCGAAAGGGAACGTCCCTCCACCAGTGAGTGGTGAGCTGCTAGAGCTGAGAGGTGGACCCGAACAGAATTGGACTTAAGACCCTGATTGGATAAGTGCAGCAGATACTGAAGCACTACTGGTACAGTACAGGAGAAAGGATCTTCTGTACGCAGCTGACACCACAAAGAAAACCTCTTCCACTTTAGAGCATAGGTTTTCCTAGTGGACTGTTTCAGAGAGGCTAGGACAACCTCCTCAACTTCCTGAAATAGGCCCCAGGGAGCCAAAACTACCCTTGCAGCCTCCAGGCCATCAAATTGAGAGCTTTGAGATTGGGGTGCAGAAGGGAACCCTGCTCCTGTGAGAGAAGGTCAGGTTGCAACCCCAGAAGTAGTGAAGAATCCACTGCCAGCTGAAGCAGAAGTGGAAACCAAGGCTGCCTCGGCCACCTGGGAGCTACCAGCAGGACCGAGGCCTTGTCCTGAAGAGTCTTGAAAAGAGTTCGGGCCACCAAGGGCGTGGGAGGAAACGCATACAGGAGGCCCTGAGACCAGGACATCAGAAAAGCATCTGGTGCTATCCTCAAAGGATGTGGTTGCCTGGGGCAGAACTTGGGCAGTTGCTTGTTCAGCGGACTGGCAAAGAGATCTATCCAAGGGAGACCCCACTTCAGGAAGATCTTCTGAACCACCAAGGGATGCAGCTGCCACTCGTGGGGCTGCAGAATTCTGCTCAACCGGTCGGCCAGGCAGTTCTCCTGGCCTGGAAGGTACACCGCCTTGAGAAGCATGTTGTGCTTTAGGGCAAAGGAACAAAGGTCCTGAGTCTCCCGACAAAGGAGCTTTGACCTAGTCCCGCCCTGTTTGTTCACATAAAACATGGCTACCTGGTTGTCTGTTTGAATCAAGACTGAGCGGTGAGCCAGGGCCGGAGAAAAAGCCTTGAGAGCTAAGCGGATAGCTCGAAGTTCCAGGAGATTGATCTGTTGGGTTGCCTCCCAGGGAGACCAGAGGCCTTGGGTGCACATGTCCAGACAATGAGCACCCCAGCCCCGCAGAGAGGCGTCGGTGGTGAGGACCACCGAGTATTCTGGCATTTGAAAGGGCATCCCCTTCAGCAGATTGGGTGGATGTAGCCACCAGCTGAGGGAGGCCAAAAGGGGTCTGGACACCCTTATCCTGTCTCTTAGGCGGCCTGTGGCCTGTGACCACTGAGTCCGAAAGCACCACTGTGCAGGCCTCATATGGAGCCTGGCATTGGGAGTCACATGCACCGTCGAAGCCATGTGGCCCAGAAGTCTGAGGCAGAGTCTGGCGGAGACCAGGGGCTTGTTTAGGAACTGTTTGGCCACGTCCATCAACCTATGGGCCCTGTCGTCTGGCAAGAATGCCTTTGCCAGTTGAGAATCTAACCTTACCCCTATGAACTCCAAGTTCTGGGAGGGGAGCAAAGTGGACTTTGCAAAGTTTATGACAAAGCCCACGTTTTGAAGCAGAGCAATGGTTCTGAGGGTGGCTTGTCTAGCCTCCAGGCACATTTGACCCCTGATGAGCTAGTCGTCCAGATAGGGAAAGACAAAGATGCCTTGATTTCTCAGGTAGGTCACAACTATTGCCAGGCACTTGGTAAAGACCCTGGAAGCGGAAGTTAGGCCAAAACGTAGTACTCTGTACTGATAATGGTTTCCTCCCACAATGAACCTGCGGTACTTTCTGTGGTCTGGATGAATGAGGATGTGAGTGTACGCATCCTTTAGTTCAAAGGAGCATAGCCAATCTCCCTGCTGGAGGTAGGGCAGAAGTGTTCCAAGAGTAAGCATCTTGAACTTCTCTTTCTCTAGGAACTTGTTGAGGTTCCTGAGGTCCAGAATGGGTCAAAGGCCACCGGTCCTTTTGGGTACCAGGAAATACTTGGTGTAGAATCTGTGACCGTGCAAGTGGGGAGGCACAGGCTCCACCGCCCTGTCCACCAACAGACCTTGGAGCTCTTGAAGGAGAAGGTCTGTGTGCAGGGGAGGCCTCAAGGGCTCCCCTGGGAAGTAAGGAGGCGGCAGTTGATGAAAATGCAGGGAATAGCCCTTTTGGACTATGTCCAGCACCCAACTGTTGGTGGTAATGAGAGGCCACTGGTGGGCAAAGAGTACAAGGCAACCGCCTGTGCAGGGCTGGGGAAAACAGGGAAAGAGTGGCTATGCTCAAGGAGTCAAAAAACCCCACCCTGCTGAGTGGAAGCAGGGGCAGAAGGCTTGGGGGTCCTCTGCTTTCGGGGCCCATTACCCTGGCCCTTGGCTTGCTGACCCTGGGGGGCAGCCTGATACTGAGGGTACTGTTTGTAGGCAGTGCCCTTCCTCGGGTAAAAGGACATTTTACCCGAGTCCTTCTTTTTATGTGAAGGGGCAGAGGTCTTCCTCGACAGCCTTGTCCGGGTAAGGTGCTCGGTCTCGAGCTGAGCGGCCTTCTCGGTCACGGGTTTGCCAAAAAGGTTCTCACCTCAGCAGGGGACATCGACCAACTTGTCCTGAACCCATGGCTCAAGGTCCGATGACTGCAGCCACGCCTGGCGTCGAGCCGCGATACCGGCAGCCGCAACTCGGGCCGAAGCCTCGAAGCCATCGTAGGCGGCGCGGGAAATGAACTTTGAGCATTCCCGAATCCCCGAGGACAAGGTCTTAAATCTCTGCAAGGGTTCCCCGGAGAGACCAGCAGAGAATCCGGCCAATTCCTTGGCCAGGTCTCGCAAGTACATGCCCATGTACAGCTGGTAAGACTGGACACGGCAAGCAAGCATAGACCCCTGGAAGCACTTCCTACCGACGCCATCGAGGTTGCGGGCCTCCCTGCCGGGGGGCACCGCAGAGTGCATCTTCTGGCTCTTCAGACGATGCATGGCCGATTCCACAACCATGGAATGGTGTGGTAGCTGTGCTTTCTGGAAACCAGGGCTTTTGCGGAGTCGATAGATGGAATCGACTCGCTTGCTCAGAACCGGCGCCGAGGCCGGTGCCTCCCACATCCGGAAGAGGAGCCGTTCCAGCATCGGAGGAACCGGGACAGTAAAGGCCTCTTTCAGAGGAGAGTCGTACTGTAGAGCATCGAGCTCCTCGGCTCGAGGCTCTTCCTCGGGATCGGCAGGGATAGCCAAGGCAGCGGCCATATCCCGGACGAACTCCAAGAACCTAGTGTCCTCCGGAGGGGATCTACTCCGGGGCTCAGACTGCGGTGAGTCCGACGGGACGTATCGAGTCTTAAAAGTATCGGGAGACTCCTCGTCCTCCGTCTCCCAGGCGGACTCATCCGAGGAGGAGTCAGGGTCCGACCCCACGGGGCCCCGAGGCACCCGCCCTGACGCCGGGGGCACCGGCGTCGACACCCTCGGTCCCGAACGGGAGGTCGGGGGAGACCTCGACCGAGGATGACTTCGAGCCACGAGGGTCTCGAGTATCGGCTCAGTGTCCGGGGTTGACTTAGAAGTCGACGTCCCGGTGGTCGGGGCAGATGCAGACAGGCTGGCCATCAGTGCCCGCTGCTGCTCCGTGAAGGCAGACAATCTGCTCTCCAAGGCTGTCATCCTGAGACTCAGCTCGGGAGACGCAGCAGCCACCGACTCGGGCCCCGGCGGCGCCGGGCCCGACGTCGGCTCTCTGGGAGGAGAGTCCACGAGGACTACGGGGCTTACGTGTCCAGCAGACTCCAGCTTCATGCGAGGAACTTTGGCAGGCTTCTCTTGGTCCACGGGCCCGGGACGGCAGTCGGGGGTCTTAGACCTGGCCCTCGAGGGACCAGGGACCTCCTCCTCCGACGCCCTCACGAGCTGCTTCTTCCTCTTGCGTTCCCGGTCGGGGCACCCCCTGTCCGAGGAGCTTCAACGGCGCTCGGGATCGGAATCTCGAGATGTCGAAGCCTCAGACGAGGTTTGAGCCCGGCCGGAGGCTGAGTCCGAGAATAACCTTTCCTTCTGATGCTGTCAACTTCTGAGTGCCTTGGAAGACATCGTCCCACGTGGCACACATGACTTGGGGTAGTGGTCAGGGCCGAGGCACCGAAGGCAGCAGTCGTGTGTGTCGGTGAGAGACATAAGTTTCTTACACCGATCACACTTTTTGAAACCACTGGAAGCCATCGGGGAAAAAAGAGCCCCTGCGAGGTCAAAAGACCGGCCTTCCAGGGAAAAACAAAAAAAGGGGCGCGAACGCCAGCCACGAAGGGCAAAAACCGAAAAAGAAAATTAACGGGCTCGATACCGGTGTACCGAACCTGGTGGGAGGGGAACCGGCGTCGAACCGGAGAAAAATAGTGAAAAATCGCCGAAGAAAAAATCACTTTTATCCGGGAGAACAGGACACACGTCCGGTGGGCTTCTCGGAAATAAAGAGACTGATGTAAGATGGCACCTTTAGGCGGGAAGGGAACCACGCATGCGTGCCAGCATTCCCAAAGGCTTTCATGGAAAGCTGGGGAAATGCTCCGCTGGGGCTTCATTGGCGCCGATGACACCCATATGTGAGGACTGACTTCCTGCTTGGTCCTGGAGAAATCCACAGTACTACCTTTCAACTTTCAAAAGGGAGATATGATAAAATCAGGAAAATAGTTAAGAAACAACTAAGAGGAACAGCTGCAAAAGTTAAAGATTTACATCAAGCACGGGCGTGGTTTAAAAATACTATCATGGAAGTCCAGACCAGATGTATTCATGCTTTAAGAAAAGTGAAAGGAAGTCCAAAAAACTGCCAGCATGGTTTGAAAGTGAGGTCAGAGAGGCTGTTACAGCCAAAAATGCATCTTTAAGGAACTGGACAAAGGAGACAAATGACAAAACCAGACAAAATATAAGCACTGGCAACTTAGAGGCAAGGCACTGATCAGGCAAGCAAAGAAAGAATTTGAAAAGAAGCTTGCAGTGGAAGCAAAAATGCATAATAAAAACCTTTTCACATACATTCATAGCAAAAAGCCTGTGAGAGAGTCAGTTGGACTATTGGATGATAGATGGGTAAAAGGGGCACTAAGGGAGGACAAGGTAATAGCGGAAAGATTGAATGCATTTGTTCCTTCAGTCTTTACTGGTGAACATGTAGGAAAATTACCCATCCCTGAAATAGTATTTAAAGGTTGTGATAAGGAAGCTTATCAAAGCTCAGGGAGTAATGACAAAAGAGGAGAATTTACTCTGATTAAGGGACCTGTGCTGGCAGGTTATAGAAATAAGACAGCTTGTTTCCCTAAAAGACTACATGTTCCAGAATGCACCAGTATGCAGAAAGTCCCTAGGGGAGCTAGAGTGGAAAAGCATGAGTCTAATCAGAGAAAGCATTATGTCATCCCTAATCAAACAGCCTCTAGGAGAGAGGTACGTATGCCTGGAGAGATTCCTGGGGGAAACAACCTTCAGAGAACTGGGGAAAGCCAGATGTCTGGAGATCCACAGCCAGGGACACTCAAGCAGCACCTAAGAAGAGGTCTGTTGCAGCTAAGGAGAAAGGGAGCCCAAATACCTCTTGGAGGACGTCTGGAGAAAAGATCCTGAGGTCCAGAGATACCAACTGGAGGACAGGACACAGAAGCTCTATTGCATACTGGCCAGAATACCAGAAGCAGCAGCCTGATGCTTGCCTGGATTCAGGTAGGAACTGTGAACGTTTCTCTAGCTTTGAGCAATGCAAACAGCAGGGAAACAGTGTCTCTCCGTATAGAGGTCAGTTCATAAAACCCTCTGAGCCAGACAGTGAAAGTGAATCTATGAAATTTCAGGAGCAAGGTTTAATATCTGATGAAGAGAATATTTATATGGACTGTTCTTTGAGTAGATTGTTATTTTAGGAAAATCCTAAAAATAAGAGTAAACATCAAAAGGAAACATTCTAAATACTGGCTTCCCATAAAGTTTTGTTGGAAAGAAAAAGCTTTTAGGAAAGTTTGCACGTGTGCTGAAAACAAGCTACTGATTGCAGCTAATTGTCACCTGTTGGTAGAGCAGAGCACAGCACAAGCACTGCACACGTGGGATTTAAAAGTTCTTTTCTGTGTGGAGAAAGAAAGCTATGTTTTTGTAAAAAGAAGTTTTCCTTTTTGGTTTGTTTCCACCTCAGCACTGCTAAGAAGTTGATTAGCAGTGGCTGTAAGAAAGCCTTTCTGTTCCATAAAGGACTTTGATACTTATTTACATAAGCATTTTCAGTTGCCTTGTTTATATTGAATAAACCCTGGAGAAGTTATCTGGATGGTGTTACCAAGTATATCTGTGTGTGGGATATTCACCCCATAAATAAACTCTAATTTTGCCTTACACTCGACCAACTACAAATTTCTTCATTTATTTAAAAGGCAAGCTTTGTGTGAATGGACTTCAATAACCACAATCCTTTGCAAGACAGTTAATTTACATACTTGCCAAGGTTATGGTACCTTCATAACAAGCACCCCCTTTTACAAGGTGATATATCGGAAGAATTGAAAAAAATATTTATAAACTGTCAAGATGTTTTACAACTATTTGATGAACAGAAGAATAGTAAATCACCTGGACCAGATGGAATACATCCGAGAGTGTTGAAAGAACTGAAAGATGAGATTGCAGACCTACTATTAATAATCTGTGAACTATCATACCTGAAGATTGGAGAATGGCTAATGTAATGCCAATTTTTAAAAAGAGATCCAAGGGTGATCTGGTAAACTATAGACTGGTGAGTCTGATGTCCATACCGGGCAAAATGGTAGAAAACATTATAAAGAATAAAATTACTGAACATGTAGATAGTCATGGTTTAATGGGAGAAAACCAACATGGATTTAGCCAAAGAAAGTCTTGTCTTACTGATCTGTTACATATTTCTGAAGGTGTGACTAAACAGGTAGACAAAGGTGAGCCTGTCGATATAGTGTATCTGGATTTTCAGAAAGCCTTTGACAAAGTCCCTCATGAGAGGCTCTTAGCCAAATTAAAGTCATGGGATTGAAAGCAGTGTATTATTGTGGATCAGGAACTGGCTAAAAGATAGACAAGAGAGAGAAGGGATAAATGACCAATTTTCTCAATGGAGAAAGGTGAATAGTGGAGTTCCCCAGGGATCTATGTTGGGCCTGCTGCTTTTTAAGATATTCATAAATGACCTAGAAATGGGAACAAGTGAGGTGATCAAATTTGCAGATGACACAAAATTAGTCAAAGTTGCTAAGACACAAGAAGATTGTGAAAAATTGCAAGATGACCTTGATAAATTGGAAGACTGGACTTTCAAATGGCAGATGAAAATTAATGTGGACAGGTGCAAATTATGCACCTAGGAAGGAACAACCCAAATTATGGTTACATAATGCAAGATTCCACATTAGGAACCACCACCCAGAAAAGGATTTAAGCATCACCGTGGATAATATTTGAAACCCTCTGTCCAGTGTACAGAGATGGCCAAGAAAGCAAATAGAATGCTAGGAATCATAAGGAAAGGAATGGAGAATAAAACTAAGGATATTATAATGTCTCTGTATCATACCATGGTGCAACCACACCTTGAATATTGCGTGCAATTCTGGTTGCCATATTTTAAAAAGAATATAGCAGAATTAGAAAAGATACAGAGAAAAGCACCAAAATGGAAGGATACCCCTATGAGGAAAGGCTTTAAAGGTTAGAGCTTTTCAACTTGGAAAAGAGAAGGCTGAGGGGAGATATGATAGATGTCTATACATTAATGAACGGAGTAGAATGGGTAAACATAGATCAGTTGTTTACACCAGCAAAAAGTAGAAAGACTAGGGGAGACACAATGAAACTACAACGTAACCCATTTAAAACTAATAACAGAAAATATTTTTTCACTCAATGCACAATCAAACTCTGGAATTCATTATCGGAAAATATAGTAAAAGCTGTTAGTGCAGCTGGGTTTTTAAAGGGGTTGGACAGGTTCCTGGTGGAAAGGTCCTATACCGTTATTAAAGAGGACCCAGGAAATCCACTGCTTGCCCCTGCACAAGCATTGTGGAACATAAGAACATAAGATATGCCATACTGGGTCAGACCAAGGTCCATCAAGCCCAGTATCCTGTTTCCAACAGTGGCCAATCTAGGTCATACGTACCTAGCAGTTTCCCCAAAAGACACAGGTTCTGCAATGCTTGTACTAGGTCAAGCATTGATATCCTGGGTCCCTTCTTAATAATGGTTTATGGACCTTTCCTCCAGGAACTTGTCCAAACCTTTTTTAAACCCAGCTACACTAACAGCCTTTACTACATCCTCCGGTAACAAATTCCAGAGTTTGATTACACGTTGAGTGAAAAAATATTTTCTTTTATTAGTCTTAAATAGTTTACCCTGTAGCTTCATTGCATGTCCCCTAGTCTTTCTATATTCTGATAATGTAAACAGTCGATCTACATTTACCCGTTCCACTCTGTTCATTAATTTATAGACTTCTATCATATCTCCCCTCAGCCGTCTCTTTTCCAGGTTAAAGAGCCCTAACCTTTTTAGCCTTTCTTCATAGGAGTATCCTTCCATCCCCTTTACCATTTTGGTGGCTCTTCTCTGAACCTTTTCTAATAACGCTATATCCAGAATTGCACACAATATTCAAGGTGCGGTCTCACCATGGAACGGTATAGAGGCATTATAATATCTTTTGTTTTACTTTCCATTCCTTTCCTTATGATACCTAGCATTCTATTTGCTCTCTTGGCTGATTTATCTAGCAACAAGAAGGGGGGTGCCTGCTTGAGAAGATATTAAAAGAATCCCTATTTCCTGGTTATGGGTAGGAAACCAAGGGAGTTCTCTCACTGGCAAGAGACGTCTAGAGTCTTCTAAGAACTCTAGCCCCTGAATAACCGGGAATGGACACCTACCTGGATAATGCAGAGGAGGTTTTCAATCTGCAGACAGTAAGTCTGAATCCTTCCGTAACTCCAGCAGGTAGCTGGAGAAGAAGATGCAATGAAATAAAAATACCACATTTACCCTTGATGAGGGTACAAAGGGTATGGTGCATTTCTGTGCTCAACATGGATCACGCCATGAAGAATTGAGGATGGAAGGAAAAAACCCAGACAGAAATGGTCTATACTGAAAGAAGAACCATCTCTGGTGAAGGGGTCCCCTGGAGATGTGAAGCAAACCAGGGAATTGGATAATTCTTTAGGTCTTCCCTTAATTAAAGGCCTGTGACCTTTATTTAAGAAGCCTTTAATGGAAATGGTACGGGCAGGGAAAACCCAGTAGGCCTGACTAGGTAAAGCCCTTCCTAACCATCTGACAATATGTGCTCTCTAAAAAGGCCCCATAGTGTAGAGCTGCTCCGTAAAAATGCAGAGAGCATGTTGCAGGTTAATCAGAAGAAAACTGGTGTTTAAGAGACAGTAGGTATCATGGACTATTCCGCCAAGCCCAAGGATTGGGGAAGGCTAAGGATAGAAGGCAAGGTGATGTGTCTGCAACAATAGCCAGAAAAGGTTCTTAAAGCATCTGGGACCTGGTGGTAAGGCCAGAAACAATTGAAATGGGAGGACAAGCTTTGGCTGCTTGGTCAGCAAGTTAGTGGTCCAACCAGTAAGACCCTCTGCAATTCTAACTACTAATAGGGCAGCAGTAGACATCTTAGGTCCCAAGATTGGGAAAGAAATACAGACCTAAGTAGGAGTGGTGAGACTCCGCTATTGTCTGAGAAGCTGCCAGGAAAAATAAGAATGCAAGGGGGAGACAACTCTGAAAGAAAACTTAGGGGCTTAAGGAAAAGCCCCTAATAAAGTGGTATCACTCCTACAGACCAAATGTCTTAGGAAGAGTGGCAGAGTTGAAAAGAAGACTTACTGTGGAGTAAATCTTTGATAAGTAGTATGAGAGATGCTGATACAGGAGAAAAGTCAAAGGTAAAGGTAAACCTTATTGACAGCTGTTACTCCTCTGTGTAGTTCAGAGGATGAGGAGTAACTGTACTACCTGAAAAGCATAATCATTTCAAGAAGCTCATTGAGCTAATAGTCAGGATGTCTCTTTGAGAGGGACATATGTAAATTTTTGGATGGAACCGATGCAGATGCTTGTAGAGGTAAGAAGCAAACTAAAGGATCTAAACCTCAAAGAGGAAAAAGGATTCAGGGAAGAGTTTATCAGAAACCTTGCGGCTGCTGGGTTTGCTGAACCCTTTGAGGTTGTGGTTTCCTGAGCCTGGCTGGTTGATTCCCCTGCCTAGAAGCCTGTGTATGATGGGTAGAAGATGGATAAAACCTTCTCCCATTAAGGGAACAAAGCTTAGTAGTAGATTTTCTACAAACTGGGATAGAGGAAGGCAAAGACAAGCCTTGTAAAGCAATAGTGTCAGTGATTAACTGAGCAGCCTGGAGTAAAGCTCTTTAATAAAAAGATTTTCTCCAGTGTAAGGAGCATTTCCCAGTTTATCTTGTACAGATTTGTCCAAGTCTGAAGCTTGGAGCCAGGCTCTATGTCATGCTCCTATGGCTATAGCAGAAGTTCTGCTAACAGACTCAAAAGAGTCTAGGGAAGCACGAGTAAGGAACTTAGAAATATTTTGAGCATGATTGACTAACACAGAAAAATCTGCTTTTAGATTCCTGGAGGAAAGGGTCAAAAGCAATAAATCTTTTGTGACCTCCTCAAGAGATAATCCCATATAGAAAATATATGAAAGGATTCTTGCTGAAAGCATGGATGCCTGGAAAGTTTGACGTTCAAAGGCATCTAAAGTCTTAGCCTCACGACCTGGCGGATAAGAAGAGTGTTTCTTAGTACTCTTAACACACCTCATTGCTGATTCTACCACCAGAGAATGATGAGGGAGCTGAGGCTTTTGAAAACCTGGAGAAGGGGGCACGTTGTATAGAAGATCAGTTGCCCTAGAAGGTGGGGATACCGTTAAAGGAGTTTCCCACATTCTAAATAGGAGATCCTGCAAGGTCTGATGCAAAGGAAGCATAATGACTTCCTTTGGATTGCAGGGGATCTGTATAGGTTGTGGATCCCCTGGTGCAGGGTCTTGACCAGGTATAGGAATGGCAAGTAACTTAGCCATATCAAGCAGAAAAGCTTGAAAAGAAATCTCCCCAGAGGGGAGTCCTCGAGGAAGAGGAGGAAGAACTAGATCTGTTGAAGAACTAGTTCTGGCACCCATCCGCTCATTCAGATTCTGTAGAATAGAAGATCTGGAGGGGTGGAGCATCAGATTATTTTTGAAAGATAGTTGTCGGTACCACTGAAAACCGGTACCACAACTCGTCGGTAGCAAGTCGTCCATGCTAGGGATCGATTCCAAACTTGGTATGGAAGGAAGCGAGCCGGGTGAAAGGAGCATGGAAGGTACAGACACCGATGTTGATGTCGATACCGGTACTGGGATCGGTACCGTCGGTGACACCGATATATGACGATCAGTCTGTGATGGCACTATCAGTACCGTGGAAACCGAATGTGGCAGACCTTGATCATCGGTGGAATGTCTACGGTACTGTCTGAAGTCGGTACTGAGACGAGTCGGTACCCAGTCATCCAGACTAGAGATCGATTCTAGACTCGGCATCGAAAGAAGCGAGTCTATCGATGCATATCTGGAGGGTACCGACGTGGATACCAGCATCGGTACCGGAACCGATGTGGAAAGACCAGTCGGTAGCTTCTCTAGCGGCACCGAGGATACCGAGAGCGCTCAACTGCGATCATCGGTGTGGAATGTTTCATCCAGCACCGCTCAAAGCAGATACCACCACCGGACATGGCTCAGGCATGTTCACCGAGGTGAAAACCCTGGGAACAGCCTGAAACCCCGTTAGTGCTTTGGAGACAGAAGCCTCCCGCCGGGGTTTTAAAGCCAAAATGTCCTCGGGGGCAAGCCCAAAGGCATCTCTATGAAGTACATGAGATCTACCACCGAGGACTGGCTAGTCTTTACAGACTTTTGTTTGGTTACCTGATCCTGCGAAAAAGAAGATGGAGCTGGTACCCTCAGGAGTGAGGGGAACGGCGTATCGAGTTGAGCTAGATGGTGAAAACTTCTTGGAGAAATTGTAGTGCAGGAGGGACAGTCCAGCGGATTGTGTTCAGGTCCCAAACATGGAAGGCACCAATTATGGGTGTCCAAAAGTAATTTGGTAATGCCACAGTTAAAACACTTTCTAGTGGCTAGAATTTCCAGGAGGGAAAAAGGAGAGGCCTAGCAGGCCAAGGGCTGTCAGGCACTAAATAGGAAAAACATTTCTACAGAAGGAAATATTTGTAAAAGAAAAGAAGAAGAAAACACCGGCGGTACCGGTGCATCGAGGGAAGGTAGACGCGACCACAAGAAAAAACAAAAAATAAGGGAGAATTTTCTGCAGTGACAGAACGACGTCCTGCCGGCTCCACGGAAAAATGAAAACTGAGGAGAGGCAGTTGGGAAAGGCAGGAAGGCAGCACGCAAGCGTGGTGGGATGCTCCCAAAAGCGTTCTAATTGGACGCTGGGGAGCATTCCCGCGCAGACTCCGTCGGTACCGACGTACCCATATGTGAAGACTCATTCCTGCTTGTTCCTGGAGATTGCTCCTTAATGTGCTTCTCTTCTTCTGACATATACTTTAAGTCATGTTTTCAATGTACATATTTTAGTAGTATTATGATTTTCCTAAATTATTCTATATTCATACACAAAGTTTGTATCTTTATATCATTATTATTATTCCTGTGTAGCTTAATTTTACATTTGATAGGACAATTTAATCTTCAATTTAGCTTTGGATATCTCTTTTTACCCCTCTTTTATTGTTCTGATTTTGTTTTAACACTTATTTCTATTCACTATAGCTTAGTTTAGTTTTACCTCTGTTTATATACGATTTTATTGTACATTAAAAACACAGACAATATTAATAATGTCCTTAAATTCCAGTTTTTATTTTTTAGTTTTGATGTTTTTTTTTTCATATTGATTTCATAATGTTTTCATTTGTTTTGTATTCCATTATTGGATTCATTGACGTTGTTTTATGATTCCCATTTATGGTTATTTTACAGTTTTACATGTGTGTGTTTTATTTTGTAGTTTAAGCCATTACCCCTGATGAAGGCTCAGCCGAAACACAGCCCTGTTGGGTAATTATTTCTGGGTTCATTCCAACAAACTCTGTCTCATGTGGCTCACCTCGGTCTGCACGTGTGTGCAAAAAAGAATATCCTAGCTCTTAGAGTAAGCTTTAAGAAGTCTAAGCTTAATTGCTTAAGAAGAAAGCGTAACCAATGCAGCATGCCTAGAGAGAATATCGGTAGAATGTTCCAAAAAGGCGGTATGATCATGACTCTCAGATTGTTCAGCATAGTTACTCACCTGTAACAGGTGATCTTCGGGAACAGCAGGAATTTAGTCTTCACATATGGGTATCGTCGGTACCGACGGAGCCTGCACGGGAACGCTCCCCAGCGTCCAATTATAAAGCCTTTGGGAGCATCCCACAGCGCCTGCGTGCTGCCTTCCCGCCTTTCCCAACTGCCTATCTCCAGTTGAGTTTAAAGCTGAGACAAAGAGAGAGAGAGAGGAAAAGAGAAAGAGACAGAGAGATACAACTCCTACCCGGGAGGTGGGTGGGATGTGAAGACTAAATTCCTGCTGTTCCCGGAGATCACCTGTTATAGGTGAGTAACTATGCTATCTCCAGGAACAAGCAGGAATGTAGTCTTCACATATGTGGACTCCTTAGTGAAGAGCTTACTTGACTCTCCCCTCACCAGTAACCTCACTGGGCTCTTGAAGCTACAAAGAACTACATTCACAGACAATGGGAAGGTTATCAAATACTCAATAAATACACACAGTTCTATAGAAAAATACACCAAAGCTTTGCGGAGAGCAGACTGAGAGAAGCACGTTCTCCCTGTCTACTCTAACGTACTAGCCATGGTTCACTTTATTTATAAGACTTTTTTAGATGATACAGCATAATTTCACTTTATCATTATACGTCATGTATGTTTATCATATTGTAGGTCAACTTATTCGGTGTGGGTCAATGTGGAGCCATAAATGAAGTCCAAGACATAATTGTTTACTGTTACATGGCCATTATGAGGAGACATACAGGATTCCAGGATATAGAATGACCTAATTGACATAATTGTTTACTGCTGATAACTTGATATCTTCTAACCTTGATATCTTGATATCTACTAATTACTAATTACTAACCCTGAAAGTATTTTAATTAATAACCCTGAGACTGCTATCTGGTATCCTTGAGACAGAGAGGCTGGGGTACAACGTGCCCTTTTCTTTATTTATGTAAACCTTCACCTAGTAAGCTAATATATGAGGTTTTATTTCTAAGCAAGGTTCTGAACAGAATTATCTCTTTCTCAGTATTAGTTATTCTAATAGTGTATGGTATCCCATACTCATATACATGCTTTCACTTAGCTTTAGATGCAAGGGAGAGTTGTGTGTCCCTGTGAAAGAGCTCCACTTCCCCCCATGGATCTCTGGCATCCAACCAGGGATGGCGGGTAAGAGTTGATTAGGTATGGAACAGGTGTTGGAGAACAGCCTGACCAAACAAGGCATCCCGGCGGGAGTCCTTGTCCAAGCAGTAATGGGCTGTGAAGGTATGAACCAAGGCCCAAATGGCTGCTCGACAGATGTCGTCGATAGACAGAGTGCAGATGACCCATTGAAGCTGCCAT
This sequence comes from Ichthyophis bannanicus, assembly GCA_033557465.1. Classification (NCBI taxonomy): domain Eukaryota; kingdom Metazoa; phylum Chordata; class Amphibia; order Gymnophiona; family Ichthyophiidae; genus Ichthyophis; species Ichthyophis bannanicus. Next base: position 812,286,609 of record CM066032.1, on the reverse strand, counting down.
GGCTCTCACATTGTGAGCTGTGACATGGCCCTCCAGAGGAAGATTCTTACTCTGATAGGCAAACGAAATACACTGTGCAATCCAGCTGGACAGTGTTCTCTTAGAAACTGGAAGTCCCAAATGAGAAGGATCACAAGCAACAAAGAGTTGAGAGGACTTTCTATTTTGCTGTGTTCTTTGCAAGTAAAAGGCTAAAGCTCTTTTACAGTCCAAAGTATGAAGATTCCTTTCTGCATTTGATGCATGAGGCCTTTGAAAGAACATAGGCAGGTCGACCGCTTGGTTAAGATGAAAAGGCGAGACCACCTTTGGCATAAAGTGTGGATGAGTCCTAAGGACTACCTTGTCATGATGGAACCTTGTATAAGGTGGATCAGCCACTAGTGCCTGCAACTCACTGATGTGACGTGCTGATGTGATTGCAATGAGAAAGATAACCTTCCAGGAAAGGAATTTCAATGACGTAGTAGCTAAGGGTTCGAAAGGTGGCTTCATGAGCTGGCCAAGAACCAGATTTAACTCCCATGCCACCGGTGGTGGCTTAATGGGAGGCTTAGTTAGAAGAAAGCCTCTCATAAATCTTGCTATAAGAGGATGGGAGGAAATAGGTTGTCCATTTAAAGGCTTGAAAGAAGCTGCAATAGCACACAAATGGATTCTTACTGGGTTAGTTTTAAGTCCTGCATTGGATAAATGAAGGAGATACTGCAGTAATGATTCCAGAGGTATCACAAGGGGGCTAAGACCCTTCTGCGAGCACCATATGGTAAACCTTTTCCACTTGAAAGCATAAGAGCGTCTTGTGGAAGGTTTTCTGGAAGCATAAAGGATATCCTTTACTTGCTGAGAAAAGTTAAGATCATGAAGATCTAGGCTTTCAGCATCCAAGCCCTGAGATGCAGAGACTGGGGATTGGGATGCCATAACATTCTGTCCTCCTGAGACAGGAGATCTGGAGCAGACCCTAACTCCAGAGAGGGAGCTTGAGAGAGATGTACAAGCAGATGGTACCACACTTGCCGTGGCCAATGTGGAGCTATGAGAATCATATGACCTCTGTCTCTCTGAAGCTTGAACAGGGTTTTGGGAATTAGGGGAATGGGTGGAAAGGCATAAAGGAAGTCTTGACCCCAATGAAGGAGGAAAAGTATCCCTGGCGTGAGAGCCCTGAGCCGGAATTCTGGAACAGAACCGGAGAAGTTAGGCATTCAACGGACTTGCAAAGAGGTCTATGTCCGGAGTTCCCCAAATTTGAAAAATCTTGGCCACCTAGTCTGCATATAGAGACCATTCGTGTGGAAGCAGAACTCGACTGAGTCTGTCTGCCCAAGAGATTTGGCTGCCTGGAAGATACACTGCCAGGAGATGAATCTGATGCTCTCTGGCAAGGGCCCATAATCGCAAAGCTTAGTTGCAAAGCGACAGAGAGCCTGTTCCTCCCTGCTTGTTCACGTAGAACATGGCTACTTGATTGTCCATAAGAATGAGGACTGTCTTGTAGCTGAGCAAGGAAGATTGCTCTGAGCTCTAAGAGATTGATGTGTAGGTGAGTCTCCTGTGAAGTCCAAGTGCCTTGGGTGGAGAGGTCCTGCAGATGAGCTCCCCAACCCATTGGTGAAGCATCTGTTGTGAGAGTTGCCTGGGGTAAAGGTTGTTGAAAAGGGGACCCCAAAAACAGGTTTTGAGTGAACCGCCACCATTGGAGGAACAAAAAAAGGCGATTTGTGTTGGCTATTTTTTCTGAAAGGCACCCTGATGCCTGGGTCCATTGAGTGGATAAAGACCACTGGGCTGCTCTCACATGGAGGCGAGCGCATAAGGAACCACATGCATGGTAGATGCCATGTGGCCTATTAGTTGTAAAATTTCTCAAGCAGTGAGAAAAGGCTTTAGAACTGCTTGAGAAGCTAACTGCACCATGCAAAAGCAACGGGTCTGGGGAAGATAGGCCCTTGCTTTTCTGGTATCCAGCAAAGCTCCTATGAACTCTAGAGACTGAGTGGGAGTTAGGCTGGATTTTGGGATGTTTATGACCAGACCCAAATACTGAAGGATACGCATTGTGCAAGATAGAGAAATCCTGGCCTCTGACTCTGATGGGGCTCGAATGAGCCAGTCGTCTAAGTAAGGGAAGACAAATATTCCTAGAGTGCGAAGAAATGCTGCTATCACAGCCATGCACTTCATAAACACTCTTGGTGCTGAGGCCAGGCCAAAAGGAAGCACCCTGTATTGGTAGTGCTTTCCTTGAAAAAGGAACCGAAGGAACTTTCTGTGAGTTGGATTGATGAGAACATGTGTATGCATCCTTGAGATCTAGAGAACAAAGCCAATCCTGACTGTGAAGGTATGGCAGCAGAGTTCCCAGAGAAATCATCTTGAATTTCCCTTTGAACAGGAATTTGTTCAATTCTCTGAGGTCTAAAATAGATCTGTGTCCCCCTGTTTTCTTTGGGATAAGGAAACAGGGGGAGTAAAACCCTGTACCCTGTTGAGGAATGGGTACCTCTTCTATTGCCCCTTGGGCAAGAAGCATAGTGACCTCTTGATCTAACAGGTTGATGAGAGAGGTCTGAGAATTGAACTGTCTTACCATTGTGGGAGGGGGCATGCAGAGAAAGTGCAGCTTGTACCCCTCTTTTATAATGGAGAGAGTCCAATGTTCTGCTGTTATCTGCCCCCATCTGGGGGCAAAGTGAGACAACCTTCCTGGAATGGTGGAAGGCTCTGGTCCATTGAGGGCCAGGAAGTCTAAGTTCTCTAGACGGAAGTCAAAGGCCTTGTGGAGGCTGAGACTGCTGAGACGGTTGAGGCTTAGCAGTCTTTGCTTTCCTCTGTTTAGGTGGTTGCTGACTCTTTCTGCAGACTGACCTGCAGAATGTCCCTGCTGAGAATAAGAGGGATAAAACCTCTTCTTTTTGGAGAAGAATGGTTTCTTGAAAGATTTCTTGAAAGATTTCTTCCTTGCAGGATCAGCTGTGGCTTTGGATAATCTATCCAAAGTGGAGTTGTCAGCATCTAACTCATTGGCTTTCTCTTGCCAATTTTTGCCGAATAGATTCTCACCTGTACAAGGGATATTGCCCAGTTTGTCCTGCACCCAGAGCTCCAAATCGGATGCCTGGAGCCAGGCAATTCTACGTGCACCTATGGCAATGGCAGAGGTTCTGCTTATGCATGCAAAACAGACAAAAGCTGCACGATTGACAAACTTAGAAACATCCTGGGCATGTTTAACCAGTATAAGAAAATCCTGCCTCTTATCAGGTAGAAGAGGGCTCAAAATCTCAATCTCCTGTGACTTCCTTAAGGAACATTCCCATATATAAAATATAAGAACTGATCCTAGCAGAAAGGATGGAAGCCTGGAAAGTACGACGTCCAAAGGCATCCAAAGTTCGACACTCACGTCCTGGAGGGTTAGAGGCATGCCTCTTTGCACTTCTGATCCTTCTCATAGCTGATTCCACCACAATAGAGTGGTGAGGAAGCTGAGTCTTCTGGAAACCAGGACAAGGAGGGACTCGATACATGGTATCCAGTCTATGAGAGTAAGGAGAGGTGGTAAGAGGTGTTTCCCACGTTCTTAGCATGAGATCATGTAAGATCTCATGGATAGGCAAAGTAGCTGCCTCCTTAGGAGCCTTGGGATATTGTAGAATCTCCAACTCCTTTGCCCTGGGCTCTGTTTCGGGAGCCACAGTAATGGAAAGACCTCAAGCCACCTCCCTGATGAAATCCTGAAAGGAGATATCTTCTGGAGGAGACATCCTACGTTTAGGAGAAGGAGGTTCCTCCGGGAGAAGTATTCCGGTACCGACAGAGCTGTCAGAATCCTCAGACTCCTCCAAGGATTCAAAATACCTTCTGTCTGGATGCTCTTGTAGAGCACGATACCCGTACCGACCGAAGTCGGTGCCGGGGGGGATCGGTACCGGTGTATCGGTACCGGAAGGCATAGCATGACTGGGTTCCGGCAAAGCAGACCCCGATGCCGATGCCGGTACAGATGTTGGTGCCGGTACCGGTTGAACTAGTTCCGAGGGTGTCGATGCCGCAAGGAGAACTGCCAGACTGCGTTCAATAGCCAGGAACCTCTGGTCTATCGACGCTGCCGATGCCTGGGTATCGGTACCGGAGAAAGCAGCCGGTACCCCAGAACATGGCACCAGTAGTTCTGCCGAGGTTGAGGCCTCGAGAACATCCTGGAGCCCCGATAATACTTTGGAAGTCGAAGCCTCCCGCCAGGGCAATTTTGCTGGTACAGAACCCACAAGGGCAACGCCAAAGACATCTCGATGCTTGGAAGGAGATCTACCCTTTGAGGACCGGCCAGACTTATGTTTAGTTACCTAAGATCCATGGGAGGAAGACGAAGCCCTGGAAGACGTCGATGCCACAGAGGCTGCATCAGAGGGAAAAAGGGTGCTGAGCTTAGCAGCTCGGTTTTCTCGACCCCTCTTGGACATCATGGCACAGGCCATACACTCCGAGATGGAGTGGTCAGGACCTAAACATTTAAGACACCACTCATGGGTGTCGGTGACGGAGATGGTACCGCCACACATGGTGCACTTCTTGAAACCCGAAGCGGGTTTTTCCATAGTGGAGGAAATGGCGCGTGCACCTGAGGAAGAAAAGTTTGGAAAAAAAATACTAAATGTTTTTTTTTAAAGAAAGAAAGAAGAACCAGCTGTACCAGTATAGTGTCGAGGAAGGCAGACGCAACCACAAAAAAGAAAGAGAATAAGAAAAATTTTCTGCGGTGACAGGGACGACGACCTGTTGGCTCCTCGGAAAACGAAGAACTGGAGAGAGGCAGTTGGGAAAGGCGGGAAGGCAGCACGCAGGCGCTGTGGGATGCTCCCAAAAGCTTTCTAATTGGACGCTGGGGAGCATTCCCGCGCAGGCTCCGTCGGTACCGACGATCCCCATATGTGAAGACTACATTCCTGCTTGTTCCTGGAGATAAGTATATCCAGACCCCCTTCTAGGAGGTAACACCCCAGGACTTGTTAGGAACACAGTAAGCCTGCACCATAGCATTATCATTGGAAAATTTCAACACTTCAGTAAAGTATTTCGTCGTCAATATTTCGGAAGAAAGCAAATGTGTACAAGGAACATTAAGAAACCTCAAGTTCCTAGCTTGGAGAGAATTCCCAAGTGCTTCCAGCTTAGAATGAATAGAAAGAGAATCTTTAATTCAAGACACATTAGTTTGCTGGATGGTTAGCACCTGAGAATCAATCCACTGCAGAGCCTTATTAAAAAAGATATGTTACTGTCTAAATCTTGCAATTTAACCATTGTTTCTTGAGAAAAAGAACAAAGATAAAACAGTCAATGTAAATAAATAAAATCCCACCTTTGTTCTTCCTCTTCCCCATAAAAAATATAACTCACCCAGAATCAGATGAAAAATACATATCTCTGTAGCAAAATTCCTACTGGCACCCGCCGACACTCTGAAAGGGCTCTAAAGAGGCATGACCTTTCCCTTTCGGTCACAGCCATATGTACAACTGCAGCAGCTCTTATGAGTCTCTGGGGGCCTTCCGATGAGGTCACGGGATGGCTGTTCTGTCTGCACCACAGGCCCATACCAAGCAAGATAGCACATCTCACATGGGCTGATGGCAGGGACCCAAAATGCTCTATCTTCTACACAGGTGCTAGAATCCACTTGTGTACAGACACGGCAGATCTTATGGGCCTCTGGGGGCCTTCCGATGATGTCACTGGGGATGGCTGATCTGCCTGCATCGTGGACATGATCGCAGCCCCGCAGGTCCAGACCAGGCAAGGTAAGACCTCTCACATGGGCCGATGGCAGGACCCCAAAATGCTCTCTCCTCCACAAAGACACTGGAATCCCCTTTGAGGAAACGGGTGGGCTGTCCTCCAGTGTAATGACTGAACAAGAGAAAAGATAACACACAGATGATTCCTGAGTCAACCTGTGATCTGGGCCCATTGAGCTCTCAGACTCCACTGGGCTTGCCTGATCTGAAAGTGTGCCAGGGATGTGACATGCCCCATGGACGCCATGTGGCCCAGCACAGTCAACATCTTGCGAGCTGTTATCTGCTGACTCACTCGAGTTTCCCACACCAGGGTAGTCAATCTGAAAAGTCAGTCATGTGGTAGAAAGGCCTGCGCCTGAGTAGTGTCGAGTAGGGCCCCTATAAATTCCCACTGTTAAGTGAGATTTTGGGTAATTTAAAATGAACCCCAGTAGTTCCAACATCTCGATGGCCAATTGTCTTGATTCTTGAACTCCTTCTGGAGTGGTGCTCTTTAACAGCCAGCTACCCAGATAGGGGAAGACAAACACTCCCAACATCCATAGGTAAGCAGCCACTACCACGAGGCATTTCGTGCTGAAGCCAGACCAAATAGCATGTGGCGGACCCCCCAAACACATGGAAGAAGGTTCTCTGGTCAGATGAGATGAAAATTGAACTTTTTGGCCATCATGGGAAATGCCATGTGTGGTGCGAACCCAATACTTATTAAATGTATCCCCCAATTGTGTTGTGACCACTTTGATTGAAGGATAAGGTGGTATACAAAAATCTGGTAATTGTTGTTCCTTGAGGAACTCCAGTTTAGTCCTCCACCTCTGGGTTGTGTACCTCCTCCTGCAGCTTGGAGACTGGGCATGTCAAAATCGTGACATCACTGGATATAGCCTGCTGGTATCTCCCAACATCCCCAGTGAACTAATGACTCTTGGCCTGGGAGATAAACTGCCTTGAGGAGAATGCCGTGACTGACGGCCCAAGAGCAGAGCTTCTGTGCCTCCCGGCAGAGGAGGAAGGAGCCCGTGCCCCCCTGCTTGTTCACGTAGAACATGGCAACTTGATTGTCCGTCTGGACAAGGACGGACTGGTGGGAAGTCAGGTGGGAGAAAGCCTTGAGAGCCAGGCGGATCGCCCTGAGCTCCAGGAAGTTGATCTGCTGAGCAGACTCCCACGTGGTCCAGAGGCCCTGAGTACGAGCCCCTTGGCAATGTGCTCCCCAGCCCAGGAGGGATGCATCCATGGTCAGCACCCGGGTCGGCTGAGGTGACTGGAAAGGCATTCCGAATATCAGGTTCGGCTGCCGAAGCCACCACCGGAGAGACGAGATCAGCGGCTCGGAGACGCGCACTAGGTCTGCTAGGCCGCCTGTGGCTTGTCGCCACTGCTGGCGGAGACACCACTGAGCAGGCCGCATATTCAGGCGGGCATTGGGGGTCAAATGGACGGTGGAAGCCATATGGCCGAGCAGTCTCAGGAAGCGCCTGGCGGAGACCAGGGGCTGGCTGCGAAAACGGTCGGCTAGGTCCATGAGCCGTTGAGCCCTGTCGAGCGGTAGGTACGCTCGTGCCCGAGGAGTGTGGAGCCTTGCGCCGATGAACTCGAGATCCTGTGAGGGGAGCAAAGTGGACTTTGCGAAATTTATAACAAAGCCCAAGTACTGCAGAAGAGTCACCGTGCGGCGTGTGGCGCTGGTGACCTCCGGAGCGGACGCCGCTCTGATGAGCCAGTCGTCGAGGTACGGAAAGACATAGAGGCCGTGAAGCCGGAGATGGGCCGCCACCACCGCGAGACATTTTGTGAAGACTCGCGGTGCGGAGGACAGGCCAAAGGGCAGTACTCTGTACTGGTAATGATTTCCTGCCACCACAAACCTTAGGTATTGGCGGTGGCTTGGGTGGATGAGGATGTGCGTGTAGGCATCCTTTAGATCCAAGGAGCATAGCCAATCTCCCTGCTGGAGGTAGGGCAGAAGGATTCCAAGGGTAAGCATTTTGAACTTCTCCCGCACAAGGAACTTGTTGAGGTTGCGCAAGTCCAGGATGGGTCTGAGGCCTCCTGTTCTCTTTGGTACTAGAAAATACCTGGAATAAAAGCCTTGACCTCTTAGGTGGTGTGGCACCGGTTCCACCGCCTGTTCCTGCAGAAGACCTGCTAACTCCTGAAGGAGTAATTCCCTGTGCAGAGGGGGTCGTGGAGGTTCTCCCGGAAAATAGGAGGGAGGGACCTGGTGGAAGTGGAGAAGATAGCCTTCTCGCACGACTTGAAGCACCCAGGCATCTGAGGTGACGCTGGACCACCTGTGGGCGAAGTGAACCAGCCGGCCTCCGGTGCTGGGAGGAACCAGCGGGGGGGGAGAGGCTATGCTTAGTGAGTCAAAAACCCCCACCCTGCTGAGCAGGGGCTGGTGGTGCAGGCTTAGGGGCTTGCTGCCTACGGGACCCGTTACCCCGTCCCTTGGCCTGCTGGCCCTGTGGGGGAGCTGCAGGGGCCTGATAATGGGGGTATTGTTTGTAGGCAGCCGCCTTCCTCGGGTAAAAGGACTTTTTCCCCCGAGCCCTTCTTTTTCTGGGAAGGGGCAGAGGTCTTCCTAGAAAGCCTGGTCCTGGTGAGAGTCTCAGTCTCAATTTGTGCAGCCTTCTCAGCCATGGGCTTGCCAAAGAGGTTTTCGCCTCGGCAGGGGACATCGACCAACTTGTCCTGTACCCAGGGCTCAAGGTCTGACGACTGAAGCCAAGCCTGTCGGCGGGCACCGATGCCGGCTGCGGCCACTCGAGCCGATGCTTCAAAGCCATCATAGGCTGCTCGGGACATGAACTTTGAGCATTCCCGAATGCCAGCGGACAAGGCCAGGAACCTCCGCAAGGGTTCCTCGGACAAACCAGCGGAGAATCCGGCTAGCTCTTTAGCCAGATCTCGGAGATACATGTCCATGTATAGCTGGTAAGTCTGGACACGACATGCGAGCATAGAGCCCTGGAAACACTTCTTACCAAGGCCATCCAGGTTACGGGCCTCCCTGCCAGGAGGCACCGAGGAGTGCATCTTCTGGCTCTTAAGACGATGCATGGCCGATTCCACTACCATGGAATGGTGTGGTAGCTGTGCCTTTTGAAAGCCAGGGCTCTTGCGGACTCGATAGATAGAATCGACCCGCTTGCTCAGGACCGGCGAGGAGGCCGGACTCTCCCACATGCGGAAGAGTAGTCGTTCCAACATAGGAGGAACCGGTACAGTAAAGTGTTCCCTTGCGGGAGAGTCATACTGGAGGGCGTCGAGCTCTTCGGCTCGAGGCTCCTCCTTGGGGTCCGCAGGGAAGGCCAAAGCCTTGGCCATATCCCTGACGAAGTCCGAGAACCGGGCATCCTCCGGGGGGGACTGCTTCCGAGGCTCGGACTCCGGTGAGTCCGAGGGGACACACCGAGTCCGGAAAGAATCAGGCGACTCTTCCTCTTCAGACTCCCAGACCGACTCCGACGAGGACTCGGTGGGGTCGGCCCGGGCAGGGCGCGGCGCCTGCCGCCCCGACGCCGAGGGAGTCGGCGTCGGCGACCTCGGTCCCGAACGGGAGGCCGAGGGTGACCTCGACCGAGGATCGACTCGAGTTCGCATCGACTCGAGGATCGGCTCGGTCTCCGGGGTCGACTTGGACGTCGACGTCCCGGCGGTCGGGGCAGCGGCGCCAGCGAGGCCAGCGAGCAGTGCCCGCTGCTGGTCCATGAAGGCAGACAGTCTGCTCTCCAAGGCCGTCAACCTGAGTCCGAGCTCAGGTGACCCAGCAGCCCCCGACTCGGGCCCCGACGGCGTCGGGCCCGACGTCGGCTGTCGCGGAGGCGAGTCCAGAAGGACCACAGGACTTACCCGAGCAGGCATCTCCGACTCCAGGCGAGGTCGCTTCGTGAGGTGTTCCTTCTCCAAGGACCCGGGGCGGCTGTCGGGGCTATGCGACCTGGCCCTCGCGGAACCAGGAGCGTCCACCGACGCCGCCCTCGCGCGGGTTTCACCTTCCGACGATGGTCCCCGGAGGGAGAACCCCGGTCGGAGGAACTCCGGCGACGGTCCGAGCTGGAGCCTTTGGACGCGGAGGCCTCCGACGAGGTCCGGGTACGGCTGGGGTCAGCGAAGATCCTATCACGCTGATGCTGCCGACTTCTCAACGCTTTGGAGGACATTTTGCCGCAGGGCCCACAGATCAGTTCCTCATGATCCGGGCCCAGGCAGCGGAGGCAAAAGTCGTGTGTGTCAGTTAGTGACATATTTCGGTCACACTGACCACACCGCTTAAAACCACTGGCAGCCATCGGGGGAAAAAGGGCCCCTGCGAGGTCAAAGGACCGGGCTGCCAGGGAAAAATCGAAAACGAAAGCTGACTAAGTCAGAAAAACCGAAAAAAAAGGAAGAGGATTCGTGACCGGCGTCGCGAGTCCGGGCGGGAAAAAGACCGGCGTCGAACCGAAGGAAAAAGAATAAAATAATGAAGAAATATCGACTTTTTCGCGGGGACAAGACGGGGACGTCTGTAGGGCTCCGCGGAAAAAAGAAGACTGGCTAAGATGGCACCCTTGGGCGGGAAGAGGACCGCGCATGCGCGCTGCAATTCCCAAAGGCTTTCTTTGAAAGCTGGGGAAAATTGCTCCGCGAGGGCTCCGTCGGCGCCGACATCACCCATAAGTGAGGACTGACTTCCTGCTTGGTCCTGGAGAACCTAGACACCGCTTTAAGGAAACACACCACGTCGCTGTGTGCCCCCAAGGCCACCCCCTGAACCTTTCCTCTATAGCACGCCAGCGCTGCTAACTGCACTCTTAAAGAACTGGCTGCCAGACTTTTCTCAAAACCATCTTGTAGAAAACTCAATACCACAGGAATGGAAACCGTAGTGGCCCGAACCTGTCGCCTCGAACACCAGTCCTCAAAAATACGTCAAATGCGAACATAAGCCAATGAGGGGGACTTTTTTCCTTGCTCGTAGTAAAGTCGAAATGACCGCACCCGAGTAACCTTTTTTCCTTAGCCTCGCCCTTTCAATGGCCAGACCGTAAGCGAGAACCGATCCACCTGAGGCATTTGAAGCGGTCCATGACACAGCAGATCTTTCCACATCGGCAGTCTCCATGGCTCGCCATCGAGTAGCCAAACCAGATCTGCATACCATGGTCTTCTTGGCCAGCCCGGTGCCACTAGCAGAACTCTTCCCCGATGAGCCTCGATGCATTGAACTACTCGCCCTATGAGCGCCCATGGAGGAAAAACGTAGAGGAGACCCGACTCTGGCCACGGTTGGATCAGATCGTCTATCCCCTCCAACATCCTTTCTCGCCATCTACTGTAAAAACGACTTGCCTTTGAAGACTGACTATAATGACCAAATACCTAACCAATCTCTAGTTTAGCTTTAAATAAACCATAAACAAACTCCCCGGTTCAGCCCGGTGCTACTGAGATTCCCCCCGCCACACAGGCCGCTTCATAGGCCACGCCATACGGCTGCACGCTCAGGAAAAAATGGCCACGATTGCAGAAGCGCTTTGGCGCCAAAAATAAAACCCCCATGGATGCTGACAGCCCCAGCCGTTCTCCGTTCGGCTCCACAGCTCGTTGCCGTGCTTCGACTTAACTGACAAACACTGAGGAAATAAGAAGGCTTACCTCCGATTCACGCCCTACAAGCTGCGACGTCGCTCAGCATCTAAAGCGAGCGACATTCACAGCAAGAGCGGATTCACCAGGTGAGGCTGCCTGCCCACTGCTCCATCATGAGAGAGATCCGGCAACGCTGATCAAGGACCAAACAAGTCCGTGGCAGGCCAAGCTCTCCCCCCATCATTCCAGGGAGAGAGATCTAACCAACAGTTGCTCAATTAAAGGTAAAAGGCAGAAAGAAAGACAAATAGAAAGCCAGCTTTTTTTTTTTTTTTTTAAGGGACAGACACCCAGGGAAACCAATGAAAATAAGATAAAGGGAACAAATTAATTTGAAAAAAAAAGAATTTGGCAACTCCACCAATCTAACTATGCTGCTCCTTATTTGTTCCTCTAGTGAGCCCAGAACCTAGGCTCACTACGTCCTCCTGCTGCATGGAGACTGGACACACTGGGGATGTTGGAAGGCTATATCCAATGATGTCACGATTTTGACATGCCCAGTCTCCAAGCTGCAGGAGGAGGTACACAACCCAGAGGTGGAGGACTAAACTGGAGGAACGATAAGGAACTGTCTAAATAAATATATAAATACTTCCCATTACCCCGAGAACACCATTCCCACAGTGAAACATGATGGTGGCAGCATCATGCTGTGGGGATGTTTTTCATTGGCAGGGACAGAAAAACTGGTTAGGATTGAAGTAATGATGGATGGCACTAAATACAGGGCAATTCTTGAGGAAAACCTGTTTCAGTCTGCCAGAGATTTGAGATTGGGACGAAGGTTCACCTTCCAGCAGGACAAGGACCCTAAACACATACTGCTAAAGCTACACTGGAGTGGTTTAAAGGAAAACATTTAAATGTCTTGTAATGGCCTAGTCAAAATCCAGTCCTCAATTCAAATGAGAATCTGTGGCATGACTTGAAGATTGCTCTACACCAACGCAACCCCTCTAACTTGAAGGAATTGGAGCAGTTTTGCCTCGAGAAATGAGTGAAAATCCCAGTTGCTAGATGTGCTAAGCTAATAGAGACATACTCCAAGAGACTTGCTGCTGTAATTGTAGAGCCACCTTTTGCTGCAAAGTATTGACTTGGGGAGGGGATACCTATGCACACTCCTGATTTCTGGGGGGGGGGGGGGAGCTGTGTTAATAATTGTTTGTGTCACATTAAAGGATATTTTGCACCTTCAAAGTGGTAGTTGGTTTCAGTTACAGGGATGTCAAGTTACAGTATATAGAACTTATTTGTAGTAACGGTGCAAAGGAGGCGCTCCTTCGGGGCTATAACAGCTAAAGTGAGGCAGGAATCCTTAAGACAGAGGTGGCTGTACCCGTTTGGACTTGCTTTTACTAAAGAGAGTCACATCTGGAGATGTTGGACCTTGAAAGAAGTGGTGCAGTATCTGAAAGAGGCAAGATTGGAGATGGGGGTGTAGGGGAGGCAGTGAAAAAGTTAGAGGCAGTGAAGAAACCAAGATGGACAAAAGTAACAAAAAGAGTAGCTTGAGAAGGAAGAGCAAGATGCCACAAGACTGTGGTGACCTCAACTGCTGTTGAATGGACTGTGTGAATCGCTGGACTGGCTAGAGTATATTTTGCAAGTGACACTGAAAATCCTGTAATTCAAGTCACTCGGTCTACTCATTCACTCTTTTTGTCAGACTAAATTTCTTCAAAAAGCCACTATAAAACAGTTGCTTCTATCAATATGAGTCCTCTTTATCTTTATTTATAGTGATCAGATTAAATAATATATCTAAGTCGTCTCTACTCATATATTTTGTTAAGTCAAATCAATTCAATAATAAATCCAATCCAGGATCATCAAAAATAAAGCGGATTACAACCGTCGTGTTTCGAAAAGTCTACATTCATTTCTGCATCAGGGTTACGATAATTCAACATCATGAAAGATATTCAAAAGGTACTTATCTCTTTCAGCACACTCACAGGAGACTTCTCCCTAATATCAAAAATGGAAATTACACTTACCTGGTAATTGATGTTCCTTGAGGGAGTACAGTTCAGTCCTCCACCACTGGGTAGTGCACCTCCTCCTGCAACATGGAGACTGGACAAGTCAAACTTGTGACATCACCGGGTATATCCTGCTGGTCTTCTCCGATGATCCCCCAGTGACCTACTGTCAAAGCAGACTCAAAGGAGCAAACAAACAACCAGTTAAAGTACTAAATACAAAGCTATGCTCAAACTTCAACTTTAAAATCACAGGGCCCCAAAAAGAAAGGCCGAAAACACCCTCCTCCGTGCCCCTGTCCCCCTGCGCACCAAACTGCGGAAGACAGAGAGCTAGAAGGAAGGAGAACTAAGGAAGAGTATAGGCAGAAAAGGTTGCTCTCGCGATTACCTGCCAATCAGAGCCCGTTGCCGACTCTAGGATCCGAAAGCATACTCGGAACTGACACCTCGCATCTGAAACATCCATCCCCGGGCGGGAATGAGGACTGAACTGTACTCCCTCAAGGAACATCAATTACCAGGTAAGTGTAATTTCCATTTCCTTATCGGTCCTACAGTTCAGTCCTCCACCACTGGGATGTACCAGAGCAGTAATCATTGGGAGGGACCTATCCAGTCGGCTCGGCCCCTAAACGAACAGAGCAGGCACCGACCCCAGCCTGCTCCTCACGTCAACAGGCGGTAAGCCAACCAGGAAGACACGACCGAGAGCCCACTTGGATCCTCTTCACTGGTGAAAACAGCACAGAACTCTGCCCCAAGCAGCGCTAGTGCTTCAGAAAGACAAACTCGCCATCGCAAACACACTGAACGCCCTAGAAACAGACCTACTGAGGCGGCTACCGGAGCTCCGCCTGAAAAATCTGCTTGAGCTCCCCCTTGGCTCTCGATCCCACCAGGGTGTCAAGTGTTAGCAACCGCTGCTCTCCCGCAGAACCCGCCTCCACGGAGGGACAGGCAGCGAAGAGACCTCCCAGAAAGCGACGGAACCTCACCTAAGGTCCAAGGAACGCAGGTTACAAGCAAAGTGTTCTTGCATAAGTCCCAAACCGACAACTAAACAGGCACAGCCGGATTCCACGAGGGAGAACGGAACCGAGGTCCATCCAGACAGAGGTGGGAAGCAAAATGAGGGAAATGGAAAAACCACCAGCGTCAAACACCCTATTTGTCACACCTCTTAAGGGCTTTATTCTTTGCAACACAAAGTAGCTCTACAGCTATGTCCTGGACCAGTTGGAGTCTTTTTAATTGAGAATGTGGAATGCAGCTAAGCAATGAGTTGCAATAAACCAAGCGTGATCCACCAAGGGCATATAAGAGGGTGTCAAGTGCCCCAGAGTCCAGCGTTGTTTCAGAAGATGTGGAGTCTTACATGGTGTGACAAAAAATAAAGGAGACTCTGGTAGCCACGCCCACGACGCAATGCCAGTAGGCCAACCGCTTACATCACCTGGATATGCCCTCCGGAAGTGGAGGAACCATGCAGAAGTAGCAATCGCCGACGTGATCCATGGGCCCTCTCCAGATCATTGGAACCGCAAAAGACTTTGATGGTCTTTTCCCATCCATCCACAGCCTGAGATCTGCTACACATGTATTGCAGCATATGTGTGGCGCCTAGCTTTTATCCTGATCTTTTATTCTGCAGCCAAAATATAAATTGTAGGCTTTCTGAACCGCCACAGTCATATGCCATTTTTTGTGATGTAAAAGTCACATCACCACAACTAGAGCAGAAATTATCTGCATGATTAAGACCAGGACGAGGAATCGCCAAATATGCTGTGAGTGACCTATCGGTATAAAATAAATATGTCTTTTTTTTTTTTTTTTTTTACTGTCAAGCGAGGCAAATTTAAGTAGTGACTGCATCAACTGGTTTTGGACAGTTATTTCGATTGGTTGCAAGTAAAGATTATGCAAGCTCACGCAAATGTTGCAGAATACACTGGTAATGGTCCCCACTGACTAATGAAGAGCACATATCTTAGCAACCAGACCCAGTCGGCCATTTTCACTATGACCTCTGAAAGGCATAGAATGGACCGGGCCACGGCCCCGTACCAATGCGTCAACGCTATCCAGTAGCCTCATATGTCCTCTGCTAAACATCGACCCGTCGCCGCAGACTGACAGGTCGCCATGAGGTCCAATATGGGCTGACCGCATCTGAGCACACGCGGCGCGCACACCGCCTGCTGACAAAGCCCCTTATGAACTTCTCCTGAGGAAGGAGATGATGTGCTATTATAGAATAGGAAATGAATCAAAAACAGGAACACAATAGGACTAAATGGCCAGTTTTCTCACAGGAGACCCGTAAATAGTGGAATGTCTCGGGATCTACACTGGAACTGGCATCTGGTAACAGCTACTGCACTGAAATGATCTGGAAAAGAGATCAGCAAGCATGGCGATCAAATTTGCAGATGGCATAACGACATTTAGAGGCTGTCTGCACAATTTCCAAGCGAATAAACATGGAAATAGCATCCTTATATAAATGACAATTTCAGAAAGGGCTCAATTTGTAGGTGGTTGTGCCGCCGATGACCCTGAATGGCCAAATCCTAGCACGGAAACCTGCTGCTGACAGACGTCGCTAACTGCCAGAATGCAGACAAAGGTAAAGGCACCCCCCAAGAAGTAAAACCCATCACATTGCATTCAAAGAACTATAAACTATCATGAAATTAAAAGGAAATTAAAATTAAAAGGAAATTAAAATTAGAATTAAAATTAAAAGTAACAGCAAAAGGAAGTCCTTATCTGGGTGTAGCCGCGTGGAACAGCGTCGTCTGCTCAAACGCGGGGCTGCTCCGCTCTCCGCCACGAGCCCTCAGCCCTGCCGAGAAAATGGCGCCAATCCGAAGCAGGCCCGTTTGGCGCCAAACACCACAGAGGCGGCAAGAGCTCAGAGCTCCTCCATGCGGACTCGAGAGACTCCCTTGTGGCGTCGGGATGCAGCAGTTACCCCACTGTAGCTGCGGGGTGAAGAGCTGTCCAGACACGCTGCTGCCTCGCGCCACCAGAAGTAGCAGTTGCTGCGAGCCCCGGCCCACCGGCTAAAGAACCTCGAACGGCCTGAGGCTCCCGCCGCGATGGGAATCTGCCGCATGGACACTGCCAAAATGCAGGTGTTCCACAGAGCTCTCCCCCGTACAGTCCTGGGGGAGAGATCATCACCGGGCACAGAGACCGAAGAATCCCAAGCAGAGAGGCTAGCTGGCAGCGTAAACTTTGAAAAGGGACAGAACCCCCCTTTACACTAAGGCAGACTAGGTGAAAATAAATAAAGTAAAAGTAAATGAAATTAAATGAAAATGAATTCAATTTACAGGATTACACCTAAAGAAGGGCAAAAGAAATGCAAGGTAAATCAAATCCTGACTAACTGCTCCTAAACTGCTTCTCAAGTGAGCCCAGCACCTAGGCTCACTACGTCCTCATGCTGCATGGAGACTGGACACACTGGGGGATCATGGGAGAAGACCAGCAGGATATACCCGGTGATGTCACAAGTTTGACTTGTCCAGTCTCCATGTTGCAGGAGGAGGTGCACTACCCAGTGGTGGAGGACTGAACTGTAGGACCGATAAGGAAATAGAACCAGCCACGTTTTGTCAAAGTAGGTGAGTTTCCATGGCTATCTACGAAAAGCAAGCCTCAATGTTCTTTTAAACCAATTCCAATTGATCTCTTTTCCATTGGAGAACAGCTAATCACAATAATATATATCAGTTGTTTTGTTAAGTCCATTGGGATGCACTGTTTGCAAAGTGAAAATCCAATATTGTTCCCTATAATTTAAGCAGGCTTCTCAATCGCCTCCTCTCCAATGCTCTGGTATATGATCTATTATCTACCACTGAAGATCCATAAACTCAAGATTATGATTTAAACAATGATAAATGATGGGGGCTAATTTATTATTTGTATGTAGCCTAGAACGATGTTCCCATAATCTTTGAGTCATGGTATGCTTAGTTCTGCCCACAAAAGTTTCCACAGGGGCATTTCAGAACATACACCAAATAAGAGGTAGAGCAGGTAGTCCAATAAAATTGTAGAAGGTGCCCAGTGGGTAAGAAAGTCCAATTATTGCCTTCAATAATTGCCTTCAGGTGCTCCTTGTGGTCTTGGGCAAGCCACTTAACACTCCATAGCCCATGTTCCCTGTAAAATAGTTATCTGAAAGTTATAATGCCCTGTTCAATGTAATTTCAGTTTGTTCAATATAAACCGCACTAATGCAGAATAGCGCGGTATATAAGAGAATGTAAATAAATAAATAAACAAATAAAATAAATTCAAGAGTATACTTATAATTATAGTACCAAAACCGCTGTTCATCTCACATTCAATATATCTAAATAAACTAAAGAGATAAACCCTAAGTGTCCCATAGACAAAGACATTTTTTGTTGGATTATTTGTCTTAAAAGGAAACCTTTCCTCTCTCTCAACAAATATTCCTTTTTATTCTATTTAAAAGAGTGTGCATACTCTCATATCATCATCCCGAGGTATAATTATCAAATTAATCTCAGATACTTGAGTAAATAAAGAATATCCTGAAAAGTACTTAGCTTAAAAAAGCCTCTTTCTTTCTTTCAACAAGCATCGGAAGCTGACGACCAAACAAGCTTTTGAACGTTCGGCGTCCAAACCTGAGCACTCCTTCCGCTCCTCATCAATTTCGTCTCACAAAGTCAGCTATTGTTGTAGGATCACTTCTTCCACACATGCTCTTAATCGTCCTCTCCAGCAATCTCACAAGGTCTGAAACACGGCGTTGTGTACAACTCTGGATACATCTTTGAATGAGGTTCTGCTTCAAGGCTTAGATACGGAGAGATTTGAGATTGCATTGCTGGAAAGTATGATGTTGAAAGAAAGAGAGGCTTTTTTAAGCAAAGTACTCGTCAGGATATTCTTTATTTGCTCAAGTATCTGAGGGTAATTTGATAATTATTCCTTGGGATGATGGTATGAGAGTATGCACACTCTTTTAAATAGAATAAAAAGGAATATTTGTTGCGAGAGAGGAAAGGTTTCCTTTCAAGACAAATAATCCAACAAAAAATGTCTGCCTCTGGGACACTTAGGAGAATTAAGGTTTCTCTCTTTAGTTTATTCAAGAGCATACTGGCAAAATTCACACTGGCCACATGAATAATGACGAGGCATATCCATAGATTGTGTTTCTGGTAATCGCAAGATAATAGATTTACTAACATAATTGGCTATATTTTTCCCTGTATGATACGCTACAATGGGTATATCAGTAAAACAGGTCTGAGACTGCAACAATCGCTAAATGTTTATAAACCAAAAAACGCAATGATTGGCAGTTTTTTATTTTATTTTTTTATTTTATTTATTTACTGCACATTTATATACCGCTACTTCCAGCGATCAGCAGCGGTTTGATTCATGTTCTGGGATTGTCAATCAAGACTGGGAGAGATGGTATGTACAAATAACTGGGGTCACAGCACACATGGTTAGCGTCTTAGGGGGTGACTTATACATTCTTACATCTATATATACATATTTACATAATTATACACAGTTTGACTGAAAAAGGCAACAACACACGAACTACTGCAGAAGATTCTGTCAATTTTTGCCACGTGTGAAGTAATAGGTCACGATTAGCAAATAGACCTCTTAAATATGCTTTTCTAATAACATCCTTAGGATAGCCGCAGTCCAAATAACGTTTAATAGATTTACTAGCCCGAGATGTATATTCTTCTTTGTCATAACAAATCTGTCGCAGCCGTAAAAGCTGGTTAACGGGTAAGCCTATCTTTAGTTTATACAGATGACTAGAAAAAAAACAGAAGACTGTTGCTAGTAACTACTTTCTGAGATAAAGTAGTTTGTAATACTGACCCAGATTTAAAAATTGTGAGATCCAAAAAAGTCATTTT
Organism: Ichthyophis bannanicus; assembly: GCA_033557465.1. NCBI lineage: Eukaryota > Metazoa > Chordata > Amphibia > Gymnophiona > Ichthyophiidae > Ichthyophis > Ichthyophis bannanicus. The sequence goes on along the minus strand of CM066032.1, from coordinate 812,267,229 downwards.
ATGAAAATCATAAGAGCACTCAAATTCTAAATTGAGCTTTTGCCCATTTAACCATCCCACAAACTCTTCTAATAAAGACAATGGTCCCCTCCAAAGACAACCAATATGATCAAGATATTGCTTCCATATACGAACGTAATTCATCCAAAGGAAGCAATACAGGATTTCTTTTTCAAAAGCAGCAACTTACAACATTGCTATAGTAGGAGCCACTGTAGCACCCATAGCAATGACGAAAATTTGGTAATAGTATTGGTTATTGAAGCAAAAATAAAATTTCACATTAAGACCAATTGCAAAATCTGTAGAATAAAATGTTATGGCAGACGAGAAAGTAGATGTCATTCCAAACAAGATTAGAAAGAACTTCTAAGGCTTCCAATTGATCCACATTCGTATAAAGCAAATGTTTGTCAAAAGTCACTTAAAAAAAAAAAAAAAAAAAAAAAGAGCTCATAGCATTATCTATTGTAGATAATATATTCAACATGTGTGTTTGGTATGCTTGTGCAGCCAAAGGATTTAATAATTGGTCAGCAAATACAAAAAGCGGTTACAAAATGGAATTATTGGCAGCAACAATTGGACGACCTAGGGGGTTGCGAAGGTTCATCTTTGGAACGGTATAAAGAATTAGTCTTATGGGATTTTTATTGATAAGGATGTATAATTCTCCGAGTCAAAAATCCACAATTAAACCCAAACATTTACTTTTTCTACTTTGAAGTGGATGCTCTTTGTCAGATCAGATGAAAGTAATTTATATTTTAAATCATTTGGCTGCCTAATAATTTCCTCCTCATATTGCAGCTTGGCTTGCACGACCACCTGTTTCAGTTCTCCGAATTACTATCTGGTCATTCTGTGCTACCTGAAGCAATTCTTGATTTTGCTGAGAAGTTAAATTCCATCTGATCATGTCCCGGAGCCCCACTTGTGCTTTGGAGGACAAATCCTCCCACCAGGGTTGTTTGGCTGGCGGGTCTGCATCGGAAGAACCTCTAGGGGAGTCACAATGCTTATGATGGGACTTCTCCTTGGCATCGAACTCAGTCTTCTATGTTGAAGATTTAGAAACAGCCACAGACTTTGATTTACTTTTGTTTTTGGACTCTGAAGAAGGCCAAGACCCATGAGAAGAAGTTGATGACCTCGGGAGTGGTGCCAAAGGACTGGAGAGAGGCTCATGTGGTGCCTTTACACAAAAGCGGAAGTAAGGATGTGGTTGAAAACTACAGGCTGGTTAGTTTAACTTCAGTGGTGAGTAAATTATTGGAAACGCTGCTGAAAGAGAAAATAGTGAGGTTTCTGGAGTCCAGCGGATTACAAGATCCGAGGCAGCATGGATTCACCAGAGGCAGGTCTTGTCAGACAAATCTGATTGATTTCTTTGACTGGGTGACCAGAGAGTTGGACCGAGGGAGAGCCCTAGATGTGGTGTATTTAGATTTCAGTAAAACCTTTGACACTGTTCCTCACAGAAGACTTATAAACAAACTGAGCACACTAGGGATGGACCCTAAAGTTACTGCTTGGTTTAGAAATTGGTTAGGTGGGAGGCGACAAAGAGTACAGGTAAATGGAGCTCACTCTGAGGAGAAGGATGTTACCAATGGTGTGCCCCAGGGATAAGTCCTTGGTACGATTCTTTTTAACATCTTTGTTAGTGATATAGCGGAAGATCTGTCGGATAAGATTTGCCTTTTTGCGGATGATACCAAAATCTGCATTAGAGTAGACACCCAGGAAGGTGTAGATAACATGAGGAGGGATCTAGCTAAGCTTGAAGAATGGTCTAGAATTTGGTAGCTGGGATTTAATGTTAAAAAATGTAAGGTCATACATTTGGGCTGCAGCAATCCAAGGGAGCAATATAGTATAGGGGGTGAAGTACTTTTGTCCACTAAAGAAGAGCGGGACCTAGGCGTGGTTGTGTCTGATGATCTTAAAGTAGCTAAACAGGTAGAAAAGGCGACGGCAAAAGCTAGGATGCTTGGGTGCATACGGAGAGGAATGGCTAGCAGAAAAAAGAGGTGATAGTGCCTCTGTATAAGTCTTTGGTGCGACCTCATTTGGAGTATAGTGTGCAATTCTGAAGATCGCACCTTCAAAAGGATGTGAACAGGATGGAGTCGGTGCAGAGGGTGGCTACTAAAATGGTTAGTGGTCTTCATTATAAAGCATATGAGGACAGACTTAGGGATCTTAATATGTACACCTTAGAGGAAAGGCAGGATAGAGGTGATATGATTGAGATGTTTAAATACCTCCGTGGTATAAATGTTCAGGGAGAGAGCCTCTTTCAATTGAAAGCAAGTTCTGCTACGAGGGGACATGGGATGAGGGTGAAGGGGGATAGATTCAGGAGTGATATGCAGAAATACTTCTTTATGGAAAGAGTGGTGGATCCATGGAATAGTCTCCCAGTGGAGGTGGTAGAGATGAGGACAGTAACTGAATTCAAAAAAGCATGGGACAAACACAGAGGATCTCTAAAGGAAAAAAGGGGACTGTTGTAGTTATGGAAGGCCATGTGGTCTTTTTCTGTCATCATATTTCTATGTTTCAATGAGGTGGAAGTCACTGAAACAGAGTCTGAGGCGAACGACAATACAAACTGTCTGGCTCCGTTCTTGAGGCCTCTCATTGTCATTTGTTGGCACAAAGGAGAAGAAGTAGGTTCATGGTCAGGACCCAAACATTTTAAACACTAGTCATGTTTATCAGTGGCAGAGATTGTACTGGCATACTTGGTACATTTTTTAAAAACACTGACTGGCTTTTCCATGCCTGAAAAAGTGCGTCTTCGAGATTGAAGACAAGGCTATGGCGGTCTAGAGGCCTAGACTGTGATGAAAATATAGATAAAAAAAAAGAAATTGAAAATAGAAAAATATTGGGACCAGTGTCAAATTCGACAGAACTGGCATAGACAGGAAGGCAGCAGCACTATGTACCCAGAAAGGCACAATAAAGAAGAGGTTTTTTTAGCAGTAGCAGGACAATGTGTCCTAGTGGCTCCGCAGAAAACAAAAAACCGAGGAGAGGAGTTGGGAAAGTGGAAAGGCAGGCACACAGGCACAGTAGAGTGCTGCCAAAGGCTTTCCTATTGGATGACAGGGAGCATTCCCGCGCAGGCTCCATCAGTGACGTTCACCCATATGTGAAGACTGCATTCCTGCTTATTCCAGGAGATAAGCTGTTAATGTAGCTGGGTTTAAAAAAGGTTAGGACAAGTTCCTGGAAGAAAAGTTCACAAACCATTAACTAAAATGGACTGGGAGATATCCACTGCTTATAGCTGTGATAACCAACATGGAATCTGTCTACCTTTTGGAATCCTGCCAGGTATTTGTGACTTGCATTGGCCACTGCTGAAAATAGGATACTGGGCTTGATGGAACTTTGATCTGACACAGTATGTTTTATAAAAAAAAAAAATAGATATATAAACTCAGCCTTCCAACTAAGCCCAACCATCATAACAATCTTCAGCTTGGGGTGAGAAAAATGCGATGCCCTCTAAAAAACAGTTAATAAGGTCCTTAAAGCTATTACCACCAAAATGATGGCTGAGACTTCTTCAGTCCTGTGAGCATTACCTCCACAGTATCTTTGTCCATAACTAGCCCAGAAGGCTAAAGCTGGGCCTAGAAATCAAAACTATGTCTTGTCTATGTCAGTGAGCTACCTGTTTGGGCCCCAAATTGACTTATTTTTAAAATATAGTTTTCATATTTTTGAGTTTTTAGGTATTCAGTTCACAAAAGTGCTTTTAGATTCATCATTTTTCTCTCTGAATTGCTATCTTAGGCTTTTTTGTGCTGTTTTAATTTTTGTTGGGTAATGCAAATACAATGTGTGCCTTTGAGTCAGTACTGACTCCTGGCAACCCTGAGTTTTCTTGGCAATGTAACTGGAAGTAGATTTCCAGGCCTTTCTTCCAATGCAATGGAGTGTTTAAGTGAATTGCCCATGGCCACCAGGAGTGCTAGTGGGAATCCAACCCTGGTCTCTTGCTTACCAAACTAGTGCTCTGATCACTAGGGTAGTCCTCCACTCCTTGTTGGGTAATAAAGATGACATAATGCTATGGGAGTTCGTGCATGGGTGCACTCTTGTGCTCCTCTTCCAGACAAAAAGAAGAGGAGTCAGCATGAGTTTAAGTAGCAGCTGCCAGCTATGACCACTATCAAGGACCACCGCAGATATGAAGAAGAATGGGGACCAATTTTGGGCACCAGAGGCATCGGGAAACAAGAAGCAAAACCCTGCCCAGATAATAGATTCAGAAGCAGAAGCCGCAGCCGCAGCTAGGACAATTTGTGTGTTATTTCTGTTTTATAGAGCAGAGGACATGGTAGGAAAGCCTAAAGTAAGGGTATCAATGTGTGGTGACAGTAGTAAGAGTGAAAGTTGGAGAACTAGAGAAATGACAATAGAGGTGGAAATGACAATGAGGTGGAAAGGGATAAGCCGTGGAAGGGTGACACCAACATGGCAAAGGAATGGAGGTTTGAAGGCTGAGAAGTGAGTGGAGTAGCAGTTTAGTGGTTCGAGAAACAGTTTGAGAACCAGGGCAGACAAGGTTCAAATCTTTCTCCCCTAATAGTTTTTGTGACCTTGGGCAGGTCACGTCACCATCCATTGCCTCAGGTACATCTTAAATTATGAGCCCATTTGAAAGAACTAACTCATGTATCAGAGTTTAACTCACCTTGAACTTGGATTTGGAAAAAGTGACTAATAAATCTAAAATCCGAATCCAAAAAACAGCAACAAGAGATGGTAGCAGGAAACTAACCAAGAGGTGCTTGAAAGGAGTGATTGCTTCATCTACAAAAGATTTTCTAACAATCATCCCACTTGAATATGAGGATTGTTACTAAAAATCAGGATGATTCATATTTTGTTCTAGATGAGGAAGAATTATGGGTAAAAAAAAAACCTTTGCAGGAGAAAATATTTCATGTATTTCTGAAAGGTACTCTGAAGAACTTAAGTTATATGTGGATGCCATAATATTCAGATGCTATCTGAAATTTCCTGACCTCTTTTACCAATCCAAGCAGAACTGGCCATCTACTAGACATCCGCCTAGGATGGCAGACCTCAGGGACGTCACTGCAACCCCTCTGTCACGCTTCAAAGCAGCATCAGAGCAAGCTGCATCAGCACTATGGCAGGCACTGAAGCGCTTGCATGCGAGTACTCACGGCCTGCCGCTTCTGCTCCCCTCCAACAGCATTGGAGGAGGCAAGAATGGCAGCCCATTAGAACAGGAGTGCGAGTGCGTCAAGTCCCACAGTGGTGCTGAAGTAGCTTGCTTTACAGCTGGCCCTGAAGCATGGTGAGGTGAGGGAGAAGGGGAGGGGAGGGGAGATTATAAACGCTTAGAGTGGAAGGGAGGGTAGGGAAGGGAAAGGTTGAGGGGGAAGGGAAGATACTCAACATTTATGGGTGGAGGGAGATGTTAGGACTATGTAGGAGGGGAGGTAGTATGGAAGGGGAGGTGCTAGAGAATTGGGGGGTAGGAACCTAGGCTATCTCGGATTGGGAGGATGCAGAACTGAGGGTCCATCTAGAGCAGCAGATACCCTTGGACTGGCCCAGAGTCCAGGGCCGGCCCGTCCATTGTGCAAGAATGTTGTTTGCACAGGGCCCCGCATTTCAGGGGGCCCCACGCAAACAACATTTTGCATCTGCCAGTAAATTTAAAAAAAAAAAAAAAAAAAAAAAAAACTTGCTGCTGCTGCCGTGGCAGCGGCAGAATCCAGCGTCCCATGGGGCCCCCCTGCCCGGCAGAGTCCTCCATGCGGCCTCTACTCCCTAAGTGCCAGCTTTCAGAGCCGCGAAGGGAGAGTTTCCCTTTCTCGTGGCTCTGTTAAGCTGCTGGCGCTGATGGGAAACAGGATTTTCTGTTTCCCATCAGCCCCGCGGGCTTAAACAGAGCCACGAGAAAGGGAAACTCTCCCTTCACGGCTCTGAAAAGTCTGCGCTGAGGCCGCATGGAGGACACTGCTGGGCGGGGGAGCCCTGCAGGATACTCGATTCTGCTGCTGCCACGGCGGCAGCAAGTTTTTTTTTTTTTAATCTATCTGTGCTATGGGGGGGGGCTAGGACTGGTAATTGGCTGATGGGGGGGCTAGGACTGGTAATGGGCTATGGGGGGGCAGGACTGGTAATGGGCTATGGGGGGCAGGACTGGAAGTGGGCTGAAGGGGGTTTAGGACTAGTAATGGACTATGGGGGGACTAAGACTGGTAATGGGCTATGGGGGGGGCTAGGACTGGTAATGGGCTGGGGGGGGCTAGGACTGGTAATGGGCTATGGGGGGGCAGGACTGGTAATGGGCTATGGGGGGCAGGACTGGAAGTGGGCTGAAGGGGGTTTAGGACTAGTAATGGACTATGGGGGGACTAAGACTGGTAATGGGCTATGGGGGGGGCTAGGACTGGTAATGGGCTGGGGGGGGCTAGGACTGGTAATGGGCTGAGTGGAAGGGGGGGCTTGAACTGCAAATAGCTCATGGGGAGGGGGGCTTGGAATGGAAATGGGCTATGAGGGGAGGGAGCTAGCACTGGAAATGGGCTGAGTGGGGGGGGCTAGGACAGGAAGTGGGCTGATGGAAGGGAGATAGGATTTGACATGGGCTGATGGTGGGGCTAGGAAAGGACTAGAAATGGGCTGATGGGAAGACTCGGATAGGACTGGAAATGGGCTGATGTTGTGGCTAGAATAGGATTGGAAATGGGCTGTTGGGGGGCTAGGGCTGGAAATGGGCTGATGCTGGGGCTAGAAGGGAGCGGATGCTGGGTGGGGTTGGAACTAGAAGGGAGTTGATGTTGGGGGAGGATTAGAATGGGATGGAGCTGGGAGAGTGAAATGGGGAGGGGAAAAATATTTTGTGTGGGAGGGAAGACAAATCTACAATTGGCCGGGTATTGGGAGAGTAAGTGGGGATTGAGGATGGAGGGATAAAATTTGAGTGGATAAAATAGGAATGAGGAAAGAGCAAAAGGAGAAAGATTACTATGTTAAAGCAGATGTAGAGAGAAAATGGAAAAAAAAATAGTTGAGAGAAGAAAGGACAATGGCCACCAAGAATATCACCTTAAGAGTGAGATCTGTCAGAGACGCTTCTGCCAATGGTTCAAAGGGAGAGTTAGCAGAAGACACGAAGAAACCAGAAGAAAGTGGCTGGAGCAATTGCAACTGAAAAGAAATGCACAGAAGGTAGAAAAATATCTCTTTATTTTGAATTTATTAACTGGAATATATCAGCTCTGGGAAATGTGCATCATTAACGTCTGCACTTTGTTTAGTACAAGAGGAAATTAAGATGAAATTAGACTTACCTGCTAACTGTAATTCCTGGAGGAACTCCAGTCTAGTCCCGGAATCTCTGGGGTTGTCATCCTCTTCCAGCAGTTTGGAGACTGAGAAACGTCACTCTTGTGACATCACTGGTACTTAAGCCCCGGATCCGCTTCCTCACCCCAGTTACCTATTGACAAAGCAGACTCACCGGAGCAACCATTAAGTAGCAAACTGTACCATAAGGCATTTGTAAATCACTAACTGAAACCTACAGACTCCCAGGCCTAACTATGTACATATGTTCTGAAATGTATTTTACTCACTGAGGTCCCTTTTCTCCCCCTGCGAAGAAAAATTGATCTGCCGACCATCCGCACACTACCCCCTGGCGTAGGAAAACCAGGCTGGACCCCGTCCCTTGAGACTCTTACCTGTTATCAGTCCTGCTTTAGGCCGTAATCCAATCATCACCAGGGCAGGACACAGGACTAGACTGGAGTTCCTCCAGGAACTACAATTAGCAGGTAAGTCTAATTTCATCTTCCTGATCATCCCTCCAGTCTAGTCCCGGAATCTCTGGGGATGTAACAGAGCAATGAATAGATTCAACGGGAGGGCCCTGCTAGACCAGCCTGAAGCACCGCCGATCCAAAACAGGTGTCCCGCTCCGCCTGAACATCCAGACGGTAATGTTTCACAAATGAGTGCAAAGACGACCAGGTCGCCGCCTTACAGATCTCTACCGCCAGTACCAGACTGCACTCCGCCCAAGAGGCAGCTTGTGCCCTAGTGGAATGAGCTCTAAGCCCTTCCGGAATCACCTGGCCTTTGAACAGATACACTGACGAGATCACCTCTTTCAACCATCGGGCAATAGAAGCTTTAGACGCCGCTTCACCCTTTCTTGCTCCTGCAAACAGCACAAACAGTCTATCTGACCTAGGGAAACTGGAGTCCTGCGGATATACTTTTTCAACGCTCTCCGAATATCCAAGAGATGTAATTGTCCCGTGGAGCGACCCTCTTTCTCTGCAGCGAATACCGGCAACGATACCACTTGATTCATATGAAAAACCGATACAACTTTGGGCAAAAAAGATGGCACCAGCCTCAAGACCACCTTAGTATCGAAGAAAGACAGAAAGGGCTCCCTACAGGACAACGCCTGTAATTCTGAAAATCACCTCGCCGAAGCAATGGCCACCAAGAATATCACCTTAAGAGTGAGATCTGTCAGAGACGCTTCTGCCAATGGCTCAAAGGGCGCTTTCCCCAACGCCCCTAACACCAAAGGGAGATCCCACGACGGAACTATGTGCTTACGCGGCGGCCAGAACAGGGTTACTGCCTGCAAAAAAACACTTAACATCCGCATGTCCTCCAAGCGCCTCGCCCTGCACCTTACCCCTATAGCAGGACAGCGCCACCAACTGAACTCTTAATGAAGCGGCCGCCAAACCCTTCTGAAAGGCATCTTGCAAGAACGACAGCACCTGCGGAACTGAAGCCTTTAAGGGAACGAACCCATTTTGCTCACACCATCCTTCAAAGATGCACCACACTCGGACATACGCCAACGAGGTAGACCGCTGCCGAGATCCCTTAACTATCCTAACCCTAACTCTCCTTAATCGTCTCTCCAGTGAGCCCCGAACTCCTAGGCTCACCAACTTCCAGCTGCTTGGAGATTGAGATAACTAGGGTGAGGAGGCGGATCCAGGGCTTAAGCACCAGCGATGTCACAAGAGTGATATTTCTCAGTCTCCAAGCTGCTGGAAGAGGATGACAACCCCAGAGATTCGGGACTAGAATGGAGGGACTATTAGGAATTTATAGTTTTATTTCTACAGTGTTGTTGTACATTCCAAGTTTGGCTTTTGTGGTTCCCAGTTTAATTGAGCTGAGGTATTCTGTTTATGTAATTCCCATTTGACATTGTCACTTGTTCTCTTTCCCCAGTAGGTCATGTATTGTTATTCTCTGAAATGTATTGGTTTAATATTTGCAGTGTTGCCTTTTGATAGGTAGAGTATGGTGCTTTGTGAGTCCTGGTAGTGCTATTACGATACGGCGGGTTTGCTATGGGTTCTAAATGGGCAGTGTTTGTAGTAGTTCCTAATGTGCCTGGCAGTTGTCACTGGATTATAGTAATGTAGAAATCTTTTAGTCTTTCTTTATCCATACACTCATTAAGAGGCATGTTTACTAAAAGTTAGCGTATGGTAACATTATGCAAATATTTATGCAAATGAGGCCCCACACCCAGTCTCCGCACATGGCCCCGCACCCCCCTTGGGCCGCCCCTGCCAGAGTCCAAGCATAGATTTTAAGCATGGAGGTCAGTGATTACAAAAGTTAACAGAAAGTTCATAATTGAATTATGAATGCTTAGGAAAGATGTGCAAATAGTTAATAGCTAAGGCTGAAACTCTGACAACAAATGCTGTTTCTCATGAGCTTTATATTTGTATTAATTCAACTTTTTTTTAAAGATATTAACAATTTCAAATGCACATGTGTTTTTTTTTTGTTGAGGCAATGAATACATTAAACCAGGATGCTCAATGATAGTTATATCAGTGCCATGACCCATTTTTCTTATGCAACAGTGTGCCACCAGAAAGAGGTGCATTGTAAGTAAATGTCACTTGCTCCTGGGGGTATGCTGGTCATCCATACGAAGCCACTGGACACAGAGGAGTCTGAAGAACCACCAGGTTTCACACACAAAGAAGCTTTAAGGATGGTGGCCCAGGCTTTTGGCACCAAAAACAGGCAAGGCCAGGAGTCCCCAAAGGAGAGCAGGGTTAGCCCTTCAGAGTTTTAAGAAACAAAACAATCCCTAAGCAGCTCTCTCTGAAAGCTCAAGTCTTTGCTACTACAGAGAACTGATGAGTATTTTTGGTGAATGAGTAGTTCTCTGGATCTTAGAAAGAAGCTATTCCAGTCCTGGGTTTCTCCCCTTGTCTGCAGCTTTTCTTTCAACTGGTGAAGTAATTCTCAAAATCCCCAAAGAAAAACAGTCCTTACAAGCGCTCACAGTTTACCCTACAGTCTTTATACTAGTTTATTGCTATTAATGGCACATCCTGTGCCAGCTTTTCTGCTACTCTTTTGCTTTGCTAATTAAATGTAGCAGAGGAGGACCGCAGTATTCCTCTAGTAAGCAAGCTCTCATTTATTGAGCTTTCTTCTGCTTGCCCCTCCTACAAACTGTCTTAAGACAGAACAGTTTTCCCTACTTAATATTCTTTTCACTCAACCAGACACGTTTTCCCCCTGCTTAGAGAACAGTCCATAGGTTCCAGATTCTGTACCTTTTGGTAACCTTCTATCGAGGCAGGCTCAGTTTCCATTGGTTCCAAACCATAAATCTTCCTCACATGTACTCTTCTGGCTCAGGTGTTGCAGAGGAAGTGACCTCGCTCACTACTGGGCCCAGGAACTTCTCCCCTCCTCCCAAACCCTCCAGGTTTATATCAGCCACCCAAGGGCTGGAAAGGGGAGTGAACACTGCTGGGAAGGCCTTGGGCTTAAAGAAACCCTGTCCTCTTCCTCGGGGTCTCTCTCTAGCCCTCCCTTTCCCTACTTGTAGTAATTTCCCCTTTACCTGGAAGGGTAGATATGGTTGTGGCAATTCCAGCCATGAACCATGCGGGTTAAAGAGTCTATACAAGAAAGCGTAGTTACTCACCTGTAACACATGATCTCTGGGAACAGCAGGAATTTAGTCCTCACATATGGGGTATCGTCGGTACTGATGAAGCCTGCGCGGGAACGCTCCCCAGCATCCAATAGGAAAGCTTTTGGGAGCATCCCTCAGCACATGCGCGCTGCCTTCCCGCCTTTCCAACTATCCCTCTTCAGTTAAGTTTGTAGCTGAATGAAAGGATAGAGGGAGAGAGGAAAGAGACAAAGAGAGAGAGAGACAACTCCTAGGGGAGGTGGGTGGGTTGTGAGGACTAAATTCCTGCTGTTCCCGGAGATCACCAGTTACAGGTGAGTAACTACGCTATCTCCAGGAACAAGCAGGAATGTAGTCCTCACATATGGGGACTCCCTAGCTGAAGATGCCAGGGAGATAGCCCCAGGAAGGTGCCACCGTAGAAGATGAGAATCCTTCCTCCCATGGATCTCTGGCATCCCTACAGGGTTGGTGGGTAGGAGTTCGTTTAAGTTTGAAAGAGATTTTGAAGAACAGCTTGGCCAAAGAAGGCATCCCGACGGGAGGCTTTATCTAGGCAGTAGTGGGCTGTGAAGGTGTGTACCGAAGCCCAGGTGGCTGCTCCACAAATGTCATCGATACACACAGAGTGGAGATTAGCCAAAGAAGCTGCCATGGCTCTCACATTGTGAGCTGTGACATAGTCCTGAAAAGGAAGACCCTTACTCTCATAAGTAAAGGATATTCATTGGGCAATCTGGAGACTGGAAGTCCCAAATGACTAGGGTCAAAAGCTACAACAATTTGCGAGGACTTTCTATGTTGCTGTGTTCTTTGAATGTAAAAGGCTAAGGCCCTTTTACAATCCAAAGTATGAAGGTTTCTTTCTGAATTAGAGGCGTGAGGCCTCGGAGAAAATACAGGAAGATAAATTGACTGGTTTAAATGAAAAGGCAAAACCAGCTTTGACAAAGTGTGGGTGAGTTCGAAGAACAACCTTATCATGATGAAATCTAGTATAAGGAGGATCAGCCACTAAAGCTTGCAATTCACTAATGCGACGGGCAGAGGTGATTGCAATGAGGAAGATGACCTTCCAAGTCAAAAACCTAAGGGCTGTAGAGGCTAAAGGTTCAAAAGGCGGCTTCATGAGCTGCCCGAGAACTAGATTTAGATCCCATGCTACCAGTGGTGGCTTGATGGGAGGTTTAGTTAACAAAAGACCTCTCATAAATCTTGATAGGAGTGGATGACAGGAAATTGGTTGTCCATTTAGAGGCTTATAAGAAGCTGCAATTGCACTAAGATGGACTCTTACCAAATTGGTCTTTAACCCAGAATTCGATAAGTGAAGGAGATACTCTAGTATCGATTCTAAGGGTATGACCAGGGGGTTTAATCCCTTCTTTGAGCACCATATAGTAAAACGTTTCCACTTGAAGGCATAAGATCTTCTTGTGGAAAGTTTCCTAGAAGACTGAAGGATATCTTTTACCTGCTGGGACAGGTTGAAATCCTGGAGGTCTAAGCCTTCAACAACCAGGCCGTGAGGTGCAGGGACTGGGGATTCAGGTGCCATAGCATCCTGTTCTCCTGGGAAAGGAGATCTGGAGCATGCCCTAACTCCAGAGATGCCGCTTGAGAGAGATGCAGAAGCAGGGAATACCACGTTTGGTCTGGCCATCGTGATGCTACGAGAATCATGCGACCCCTCTCTCTCTGAAGCTTGAAGAGTGTCTTGGGGATGAGGGGAATGGGTGGGAAGGCATAAAGAAAGTCCTGACCCCAGTGAAGGAGGAAGGCATCCCTTGCCTGACAGTTGTGTGCCGGAATTCTGGAACAGAACCGGGGAAGTTTGGCATTCAGTGGACTTGCAAAGAGGACTATGTCTGGAGTGCCCCAGAGATGAAATATCTTTGCCACCTGATCTAGGTGGGGTGACCACTCGTGAGGTAGCAGTACTCGACTGAGTTTGTCTGCCCAAAGGTTTTGAATACCTGGAAGATATACCACTAGAAGGTGAATTTCATCCTCTCTGGCAAGGCCCCATAGTCATAAAGCTTCATTGCATAACGACAGAGAGCCTTCCCGCCCTGCTTGTTCACCTCGAACATGGCTACCTGATTGTCCGTCTGGACTAGGACTGTCTTGTAGCTGAGCTGGGCGTGGAATACTCGAAGAGCTAAATAAATTACTCTTAACTCCAGGAGGTTTATGTGTAAACCAACCTCCTGTGGAGTCCAGGTGCCCTGGGTAGAGAGATGATTCAGGTGTGCTCCCCAACCCACCTGTGATGCATCTGTTGTTAGGGTGGCCTGAAAGAGGGGTTGATGGAAAGGAGACCCTACTGTCAGGTTTTCTAATGATTGCCACCATTGGAGGGACAAAATTAGTCGTTGAGAGATTGTTATTTTGTCCGACAAATGACCCGTGCCCTGTGTCCACTGTGTGGAGAGGGTCCACTGAGCTGCTGGCATGTGGAGACGAGCATATGAGACTACATGAACTGTGGATGCCATGTGTCCCAGTAACTGCAGTAGCTCCCAAGCAGTGAAGGAGGATTTGCCTGCTGCTTGGGAAGCTAACTGCATTATGCGAAGACACCGGGCTTGTGGAAGGAAAGCCCTTGCCTGTCTGGTATCCAGACAGGCTCCTATGAATTCTAGGTATTGGGAAGGAACTAGCTGAGATTTCAGGAAGTTTATTACCAATCCCAAGTATTGCAGGATTCGCATTGTACGAGACAGTGCAGTGCTGGTCTCTGTCACTGTGGAGGCTCGGATGAGCCAGTCGTCTAAGTAAGGGAAGACAAAAATCCCCAGGGTTCGTAGAAATGCAGCTACTACTGCCATGCATTTTGTGAATACCCTTGGTGCTGAAGCCAGACCAAAAGGAAGAACCCTGTACTGGAAATGTCTTCCCGTAGAAAGGAAACGTAAACATTTCCTGTGATCTGGATGTATAAGTATGTGAGTGTATGCATCCTTTAAGTCTAGAGAGCAAAGCCAGTCCTGGCTTTAAAAGGTATGGCATAAGAGTTCCCAGAGAAATCATTTTGAATTTCTCTCGAAACAGATATTTGTTCAATTCTCTGAGGTCTAGAATGGGTCTGTGTCCTCCTGTTTTCTTTGGAATAAGAAAATAGGGGGAATAGAACCCTGCACCCTGCTGAGCAATGAGTACTTCCTCTATTGCCCTTTGGGCAAGAAGTGTGGAGACCTCGTGATCTAGCAGATTGTCTGCAGAGGTTTGTGAATTGAACAGCTTTAGAATTGTAGGAGGGGGTAAGCTGTGAAATGAGGTTTGTACACCTCCCCTACAATGGACAAAGTCCAATCTTCTGCTGTTATCTGATGCCATCTGTTGACAAAGTGGCATAACCTGCCGGTAATATTGAGGGGTTTGAGGACCCCTCAGAGGCAGGAAGGCAAAGCTCTCTAGGAAGGAGTCAAAGCCCTTGAGGGGGCTGAACCTGGAGAGCTGGTTGGGCTCTCGGGCCTTTTGGTTTCTTTTGTTGTCTAGTTTGTCCCTTTTGGGCAACCTGACCTGGAGTCTGAATCTGGTGGGTAGAGGAAGGATAAAACTTCCTCTTTTTGCTAAAAGAGGGTTTTTTATAAGGCTTCCTTTTGGCTGGAGTGGCTGTAGACTTTGACAATCTATCTAAGGTAGAATTGTCAGCATTTAACTCGTTAGCCTTCTCCTGCCAGTTCTTGCCGAAGAGATTCTCTCCCGTGCAAGGAATGTTGCTTAACTTGTCCTGTACCCAAGTCTCCAAGTCTGATGCCTGTAGCCAGGCAATCCGTCGTGCGCCAATGGCAATAGCAGAAGTTCTGCTGATGCACTCAAAGCAGTCAAAGGCTGCACAATTGACAAACTTGGAGACATCCTGAGCATGCTTAACCATAGTAATAAAGTCTTGTCTCTTATCATCTGGGAGAAATAGGCTCATAAGTTCCAAGTCTCCTGTGATTTCTTTGAGGAACATTCCCATATATAGGATATATGAGCTGATCCTAGCTGAAAGCATGGAAGCTTGAAAAGTTCTGCGTCCAAAAGCATCCAGAGTCCTGCATTCACGACCTGGAGGATTGGATGCATGTCTTTTTGCGCTTTTCATCCTACACATGGCTGACTCCACTACCATTGAATGGTGTGGCAGCTGAGTTTTCTGAAATCCAGGACATGGTGGAACTCGATACATAGTATCAAGTCTCCTAGAGTGAAGAGAAGTAGTCAAGGTGTCTCCCACATTCTCAGCATCAAGCTATGCAGAATTTCATGGATAGACAGAGTAGCTGCCTCTTTAGGAGCTTTAGAATATTGGAGGATTTCCAATTCCTTTGTTCTGGGTTCCTCTTCAGGAGCTACTGTGATTGAAAGACCTTTAGCCATATCACGGATGAAATCCTGAAATGACATGTCCTCTGGAGGTGACATTCTGCGTTGGGGAGAAGAGGGATCTTCTAGGAGAAACCCTCTAGTGCCAGCAGAATTGTCAGAATCTTCAGAATCGAAGTATTCCTGACCCCAATGCTCCTGCAAAGCACGATCCCGGTACCGATCAAAGTCGATACCGAGGTGACCGGTACCACTTTATCCGCTCCAGCTGGAGGTGGAATGGGAAGAGTTACCATTGGGACCGGTACCGGCACCGGTGTCCTTGGGACCACTGGTACCGCAGCTGAAAGAAGAGCTGTGATACTGCGTTCGATAGCAAGGAATCTCTGGTCTAATCGACACTGCCGAAGCCTGGGTGCCGGTATCGGTAAGAACGGCCAGAACCCCTGAGCATGGCACAGGTAGTTCTTACGAGGTTGAGGTCTCGAGAACATCCTGAAGCCCCATCAATGCTTTGGAAGCCGAAGACTCCCGCTGGGGCTGTTTTGCCGGTGTGGTTCCCTCAAGGGCAATGCCAATGGCCTCTCGATGCTTAGCAGGAGAGCTACCCTTTGAGGACTGGCTTTTGTGTTTAGTTACCTGAGATCCATGGGAGGAAGAAGAGGCCCTTGACGAAGTCGATGCAATGGATCTGGCATCTGAAGAAAAGAGGGTACCGAGCTTTGCAGCCCGGTTCCGTCTTCCTCTTTTGGTCATTCCCCTGCAGGAGACACATTCAGTTGGAGAATGATCAGGTCCTAAACATTTTAGACACCAATCATGGGTGTCAGTGACGGAAATGGTACCCCCACACTTAGTACATTTTTTAAAACCATTAGTTGGCTTTTCCATGGTTTTGGAAAAATGGGGCCTAATGCCCAAAATGGCGCCTAGCACCAAAACAGGAAAGTTTCTGAAAAGAAACAGTCTAAGTCTAGGTTTGTTTGGTTTTTTTTAGGAAAAGAAAAGAACCAGTGGTACCGGTATGCGTCGTGCGGTAGGCGCAAACAACCACAAGAAAGCACAGTTACTTACCTGTAACAGGCGATCTCTGGGAACAGCAGGAATAAGTCTTCACATATGGGTATCGTCGGTACCGACGGAGCCTGCGCGGGAACGCTCCCCAGCGTCCAGTAAGAAAGCTTTTGGGAGCATCCCACAGCGCCTGCGCGCTGCCTTCCCACCTTTCCTAACCGCCTCTCTCCAGTTCGAGTTTGAAAGCCGAGACAAAGAGAGAGAGAGGAAAGGAAAGATAGATAGAGAGATACAACTCCTAGGGGAGGTGGGTGGGTTGTGAAGACTTATTCCTGCTGTTCCCAGAGATCACCTGTTACAGGTAAGTAACTGTGCTATCTCCAGGAACAAGCAGGAATGAGTCTTCACATATGGGGACTCCCCAGCTAGAGATGCCAGGGAGATCTCCACAGTTGTGAGTCCCTGAGAAGGGCTCCACCTCATCCCATGGATCTCGGGCATCCAACCAAGGATGGGGGGTAGGAGTTGATTAGGTATGGAACAGGTGTTTGAGAACAGCCTGACCAAACAAGGCATCCCGGCGGGAGTCCTTGTCCAAGTAGTAATGGGCTGTAAAGGTATGAACTGAGGCCCAGGTGGCCGCTCGACAGATTTGGTCGATGGACACAGAGTTTAGATGAGCCATAGAGGCTGCCATGGCCCTCACATTGTGAGCAGTGACATGGCCCTGCAGAGAAAGGTTCTTACTCTGATAGGCGAAGGAAATACACTGAGCAATCCAATTGGACAGAGTTCTCTTAGAGACTTGAAGTCCTAAATGAGAGGGGTCAAAAGCAACAAAGAGTTGAGAGGACTTTCTATGTTGCTGTGTCCTTTGTAAGTAAAAAGCGAGCGCTCTTTTACAATCCAGGGGTATGGAGATTCCTCTCTGCAGCAGATGCATGAGGTCCTGGAAAAAAGACAGGTAAATATACCTCCTGATTTAGATGAAAAGGTGAAACCACTTTAGGCATAAAGTGTGGATTGGTCCTGAGGACTACCTTGTCATGATGGAACCTTGTATAAGGAGGATTAGCCACCAAGGCTTGCAGTTCACTGATGCGGCGAGCTGAAGTGACTGCAATGAGAAAAATAACCTTCCAGGAAAGAAATTTCAAGGAGGTAGTGGCTAAGGGTTCAAAGGGTGGCTTCATAAGCTGGCCAAGAACCAGATTCAAGTCCCATGCCACTGGAGGTGGTCTAATGGGAGGTTTAGTCAAAAGAAGGCCTCTCATGAATCTTGCAATAAGAGGATGAGAGGAAATAGGCTGTCCATTGAGAGGCTTAAGGGATGCTGCAATAGCACTCAAATGGACTCTTACTGAATTTGTTTTAAGGCCTGCATGGGATAAATGCAGCAAATACTCTAGTAAAGAATTCAGAGGTATTGCAAGAGGGTTAAGACCCTTCTGTGCACACCAAATGGTAAACCTCTCCCATTTAAAAGCATCCCATTTAAGAGCCGCCGCCGGCGGGAAATTTAAATTTGCGGCAGCTTCCCCTGATCGGGGCTGAAAGTCTCCACCGGCCGGTCTGCCCTCCCGAGCAGCAACTCCGGCCCATTCGGGGCTGTGGGAGGGGAGGAGCAGCAGGCCCGGCTTTAAATAGAGCCGCCGCCGGCGGGAAATTTAAATTTGCGGCAGCTTCCCCTGATCGGGGCTGAAAGTCTCCACCGGCCGGTCTGCCCTCCCGAGCAGCAACTCCGGCCCATTCGGGGCTGTGGGAGGGGAGGAGCAGCAGGCCCGGCTTTAAATAGAGCCGCCGCCGGCGGGAAATTTAAATTTGCGGCAGCTTCCCCTGATCGGGGCTGAAAGTCTCCACCGGCCGGTCTGCCCTCCCGAGCAGCAACTCCGGCCCATTCGGGGCTGTGGGAGGGGAGGAGCAGCAGGCCCGGCTTTAAATAGAGCCGCCGCCGGCGGGAAATTTAAATTTGCGGCAGCTTCCCCTGATCGGGGCTGAAAGTCTCCACCGGCCGGTCTGCCCTCCCGAGCAGCAACTCCGGCCCATTCGGGGCTGTGGGAGGGGAGGAGCAGCAGGCCCGGCTTTAAATAGAGCCGCCGCCGGCGGGAAATTTAAATTTGCGGCAGCTTCCCCTGATCGGGGCTGAAAGTCTCCACCGGCCGGTCTGCCCTCCCGAGCAGCAACTCCGGCCCATTCGGGGCTGTGGGAGGGGAGGAGCAGCAGGCCCGGCTTTAAATAGAGCCGCCGCCGGCGGGAAATTTAAATTTGCGGCAGCTTCCCCTGATCGGGGCTGAAAGTCTCCACCGGCCGGTCTGCCCTCCCGAGCAGCAACTCCGGCCCATTCGGGGCTGTGGGAGGGGAGGAGCAGCAGGCCCGGCTTTAAATAGAGCCGCCGCCGGCGGGAAATTTAAATTTGCGGCAGCTTCCCCTGATCGGGGCTGAAAGTCTCCACCGGCCGGTCTGCCCTCCCGAGCAGCAACTCCGGCCCATTCGGGGCTGTGGGAGGGGAGGAGCAGCAGGCCCGGCTTTAAATAGAGCCGCCGCCGGCGGGAAATTTAAATTTGCGGCAGCTTCCCCTGATCGGGGCTGAAAGTCTCCACCGGCCGGTCTGCCCTCCCGAGCAGCAACTCCGGCCCATTCGGGGCTGTGGGAGGGGAGGAGCAGCAGGCCCGGCTTTAAATAGAGCCGCCGCCGGCGGGAAATTTAAATTTGCGGCAGCTTCCCCTGATCGGGGCTGAAAGTCTCCACCGGCCGGTCTGCCCTCCCGAGCAGCAACTCCGGCCCATTCGGGGCTGTGGGAGGGGAGGAGCAGCAGGCCCGGCTTTAAATAGAGCCGCCGCCAGGCGGGCGCGTGCCTGGTCGGGCCCGCGCCTGAGGGCCTCGCCAGAGGGCCCTTTGGCGTGGCCCTTAGGCGGGGCACTGGTTGGGCCTGAGCACAGAGCTTGAAGCAACTTCGCGGGAAGACACAAAGACTCCCATAAAGAACTGCCGCTAACCGAGACAGCCCTTCTCCTTGATTACAACCTTCATTACAATCCCCCCAGTTGGAGCTGAGCACAATCCGCGATGAAAAATGAGACCTAATGAAAAGTAACCGCCACTTCCATGAACTGCTCTCTACTAAATAACCTGTAATGTATACTATCAACTGTTAAGAAACTTGAAATGTAAGTCATGAAATGTTTAATATTTAAACCATCATATCCTCTGCATAGTAAATTTACCTGGAGGTTTTGCTGTTTCTTACGGCTAAGGACATACCTATGTTTCACATCTTTGTGCACAATGTTTCCAATATTACAATGTTGCTATCTCACCACTGTGTCTGCTAATGCCTTACCGTTTATTGTTACTAGCATCCTCTCAAGCAACAGTTTGTCTCAAGTATGACTAGTACATTTCATACATTGTTACACTGTATCAACCTGTAGACACTCTTCTCAGTACTTGCTCATCTGATAAGCAATTTTCTCTCCCTCTTTAAATTCCAGTAAAGATCATTGCCTAATCAAATCGCAACTATCTCTTGGTAAGCTTTGTAACAATTTTCTTGCATCTAACTAATTCCCAGTGAACTTTTTTCCCCTAGTCAAAGACTAAACACTTCACCACATAAATTACAAACCCTATCCTTTATTTCCTCCTCTTAAACGACATTCAGCTCAGCCTCACAATGGCCCTCCACTGCAAAATTACTCTAGGCCTATACCTCCTCCTCATAGGTCTGATACCAGAGATACTGGCTCTAATTTCCTCAGGCAATTCCATACCTATCTTACATAACAACTGGCAAAAATGGTCACGCACCAATTACCACAATGTAAACTGGGACCAACGTTCTCATCACCATTATTTATTATACATACCTCTTCAACATACTACAAAGTCAAACTCAGAAAACTACAATCAACCATGCCCCCTCAAATGTGCCCTCATTAATGCTCGCTCCCTTCGTAAGAAATGGCCAGCTGTCACAGATATAATAACATCTAATAACCTTGACATACTTATGGTTACCGAAACATGGCTTTCTCCAGAAGACAATATAATTCTCAACCAGCTCCTACCCAATAACTATGAGGTTTTCACCAGCTGCAGACAAGGCAAAAGAGGTGGAGGAGTTCTTATCATCGCTAAGAACGGACTCCAACTTAAAATGGTCGACTCTTTTAGCAACAATCAACTAGAAACAGTCTCTATCTCTAACAACCTTTACTCTATAAACTTAGTCTACAGAGCGCCATCACCTTCCCCAGATGATCTCTCAACCATTATAAATCTTGCCTCCAATTCACAGAATCCAAACAGACCCAATTGGATCTTAGGAGACATTAACCTACCATCTCTACAAGACAACCAATCTGACGCCTTCATAGATGCCCTAGAAACACTAGGCTACAAGCAAGTCATACAACAATCCACACATATAAAAGGCAACATCCTTGATCTCATATTTGCCCCTCTATCCGCTCTCAACCAACTTCAGAATATTATTCTAGCAATTACAGAGGTTCCATGGTCAGATCATAACCTCATTATGTTCCAGATTCCCATTCAAAAGAAGCAATATTCCGATGACAAGAACATAAACAAATATGCAAATACCACATCCAGAAGCTTTCAACCTTTTAACAGGGAACAAATCCTTGAGGAAACCGATGCTCTCTTTAATGATTCTACCCTAAACCTGGAAGAGATCATCACTTCTTGGAACAACAGACTTAACCGCATCTCATCTCGTCCCACCAGAAATAAGTCATTAAGAAGAAAAGCTACAGCACCTTGGTTTACATCTGATCTGAAAGAATCCCTAAAACATTTGCGAAAACTTGAGAAGAAATGGAGGAGATCACGCAACGATACTAATCAGTCTGCATACATGCAACATCTTGAAACCCACCGCAAAGCTATTTCTGAAAAAATGAGACTATATCATACAGACATCCTTAAACGTGCTATAAACAAACCTCACGACCTATTTACCCTTGTCAAGAAATTATCCAAAGAACCCTCACAGGAGCACCAGTGTGAAATCAACCCACAAGCTTATGCCCTTTACATACAATCTAAGTTATGCTGCACAAATAAAATTACAATACCCACTATCCCGAATGATCATGCACTCCCAGCCCCTTTAGCTTCTTTCTCCACCCCCTCTTTGAAGCTAATTGAAGATATTATCTCATCTCTCAACTTATCCACAGCACACACCGATCCGTGTCCAGCTTTTTGGATAAAGGACCTCCGCAAAGAACTTGCTCCAACAATATCCAAAATCATAAGCCTATCATTTGACACTGGCTCATTCCCTTCTGCCCTCAAACAGACTTCCATCCGACCTCTACTAAAAAACCTCAAATTAGATCCGCAAAAAACAGACTCTTACCGACCCATCTCCAGCATACCCACCCT
The DNA here is from genome assembly GCA_033557465.1 of Ichthyophis bannanicus. Lineage (NCBI taxonomy): Eukaryota > Metazoa > Chordata > Amphibia > Gymnophiona > Ichthyophiidae > Ichthyophis > Ichthyophis bannanicus. Next base: position 812,245,481 of record CM066032.1, on the reverse strand, counting down.
TGCGAAAATAATCGAAAAGATAGTCTACAGACAATTGCAAGACCATATCGACACTGAAGCGCCTCTTGATACCTGTCAACATGGATTCCGGGAATCTTACGGGGTCGAAACGCTCCTCACCTCACTTCTCAACAGCTTAAACTCTGGCATCGACAACATCAAACAAGGCTTTGTTCTCATCTTCTTAGATATTGCGGCTGCTTTTGACTCGGTCTGTCACGACATTCTTATTGTCCGCCTAAGAGAGAAGGGCCTCTGTGGAAATGCTATTGAATGGTGCAACTCTTACCTCTCAGAAAGATGGCAGCAAGTTCGCTCAAATGGTGAAACATCAGAGCCATTTCACCAAGGTCAAGGAGTCCCACAAGGTTCCTCTTTGTCATCATTATTATTCAACATCTACATGCAACCCCTATGCAACATTATCAGGTCCTTCAAAGTCAATTATATGATCTATGCTGATGATGTCCTATTATATATGCCGTTTTGCATTGATAAGATGAATCTCACCAACATAACCAACTGTTTTAACGCCATCTCAGACTGGCTACTGACTCAAAATCTCAGAATCCAGAACAAGAAAACAGAGGTACTTTTCATTTCAAGAAACCCCAAGTTCACACCACCTTCATTCCTTGAAGTCCGAGATGCTAAGTTGCAAGTAAAACCCCACATCCGTTATCTTGGTGTTACCCTGGATCAGAATCTAGACATGAAGACCCACATAGCCAACACTGTAAAGGCAATTTATTTCAAGATTCGCTCCCTTAGAAACCTTCGCCAACTAATTGATCCAGATGATTTCCGTACTGTCTACCAGGCTTTAATTATCCCACATTTTGACTTCGCAAATTGTATACTACAGGGGCTCCCCCAATCAACCCTCAACCCGCTTCAACTCGCATTAAACAGTGCTGCAAGAGTGCTCTTCGGGGCACCAAAAAGAGAACATGTAACACCTCTCCTGAAACAATTACACTGGCTCCCTATCCAAGCGAGAATCACCTTCAAGACCCTGCTACTAGTCTTCAAAGCTCACAAAGGACCTGCTCCCTCCTCTCTATCAGAGTTGATCCAACCTATCCCCTCCAACAGGCTTAGAAGAATCTCGGAACTAAACATGCTTAAAGTTCCAAAAGAATCCTTAAAATACATCTCTGCAACTGTGAACCGATCATTCAGCTTATGTGCTCCAAAATTGTGGAATACCCTCCCACCACACATTAGGGCCATCTCTGATATCCCCCAGTTCAAAAAGGCCTTGAAGCATCACCTTTTCATCATATACTTTCCAGAGAACACAATAACACAAGTTCATCTAAACAGCTCCAATCCCATCCCTATCTAACATGATACTTTTTCAAGTAATATTACTATCATATGTATATAGTTCAAGTTCTATTATCCTTTGTTACAATTACCCCTGTTTTCCAAGTTTTTCTTCCTGTTCCATGTAAAAACAGATATATGTATCTTATCTTATCTGATGTTTTGTAGTTCTATGTAAACCGCGCTGATAATAAATAGTGCGGTATATAAAAATGTTAAATAAATAAATAAAATAAATAAATAGGAACGTCTGGTGGAAGGCTTTCTGGAAGCATGAAGGATATCCTTCACTTGCTGAGAAAGATGTAAATCTTGAAGGTCTAGGCCAGCGATGGCGAACCTATGGCACGCGTGCCAGCTGTGGCACGCGAAGGCCTTGCAGCTGGCACGCGGGAAGGTCCGCCATCGAAAAAAAAAACAACAACCCTGTCTGCTGCCGTTGTCGGGGCCGCCGCGGCAGAATCGAGCGTGCCGCGGGGCCCCCCTGTACCCACCCGGCAGAGCCTGTCCTCCCCGTAGCAGCTCTCTTTGGAGCTGCAGTCAGACCGCGCCGGCTTGCAGAGCGCGAAGGGAAGAGTTTCCCTTTCGACTCTGTTAAGCCCGCGGGGGCTGATGGGAACTTCCCATCAGCCCCCGCGGGCTTAACAGAGCAGCGAGGGAACTCTTCCCTCGCGCTCTGCACGCCGGCGCGGTCTGACTGCAGCTCCAAAGAGAGCTGCTACGGGGATGACAGGCTCTGCCGGGTGGGTACAGGGGGGCCCCGCGGCACGCTCGATTCTGCCGCGGCGGCCCCGACAACGGCAGCAGACAGGGTTGTTTTTTTTTTTTAATTTTCCCTGGGCTGGGCTGGGCTGGGCTGGGCTGGGCTGGGCTGGGCTGGGGGGGGGGGGGTGGGGGTTAGGAGTGGTGATGGGCTGGGCTGGGCTGGGCTGGGGGGGGGTTAGGAGTGGTGATGGGCTGGGCTGGGCTGGGGGGGGTATTGAGTGGTGATTGGCTGGGCTGGGCTGGGCTGGGGGGGGGGTTAGGAGTAGTGATGGGCTGGGCTGGGGGTGTTAGGAGTAGTGATGGGGTGGGGTGGGGGGGTTAGGAGTGGTGATGGGCACTGGGCTGGGGGGGTTAGGAGTGGTGATGGACACTGGGCTGGCTGGGGGGGGTTAGGAGTGGTGATGGGCACTGGGCTGGCTGGGGGGGTTAGGAGTGGTGATGGGCGCTGGGCTGGGGGGTTAGGAGTGGTGATGGGCGCTGGGGGGGGGGTTAGGAGTGGTGATAGGCGCTGGGGGGGCTTAAACTAAAAATTGAGTGATGGGGGATTAGGACTGGGAGTGGGCTGATGGGGAGGTTAGGACTGGAAATGGGCTGGTGGGATTAGGACTGGGAGTGGGCTATGGGGGGCTAGGACTGGTAATGGGTGGGGGGGGTTGCTAGGACTGGAAATGGGCTGAGTGGAAGGGGGCTTGAACTGCAAATAGCTGTTGGGGATGGGGCTTGGAATGGAAATGGGCTGAGGGGAAGTGGGGGGCTTGAACTGCAAATAGCTGATGGGGACGGAGCTTGGAATGGAAATGGGCTGAGGGGAAGTGGGGGGCTTGAAGAAGGGAATGGATGCTGGGTGAGACTGGAACTAGAAGGGAGCTGATGTTGGGGGAGGATTAGAATGGGATGGGGCTGGGAGAGTAAAATGGAGAGGGGAAAAATATTTTGTGTAGGAGGGATGAAAAATCTACAATTGGCCAGGTATTGGGAGAGTAATTGGGGATTGAGGATGGAGGGGTAAAATTTGTGTGGATGAAATAGGAATGAGGAAAGAGCAAAAGGAGAAAGATTAGTATGTTAAAGCAGATGTAGAGAGAGAGAGAATGGAAAAAAAACTAGAAGAGAGAAGAAAGGACAAATGGACAGCAGACGATGGAGAGTTAGCAGAAAACATGAAGAAACCAGAAGAAAATGGCTGGACCAATTGCAACTGAAAAAAAATGCACAAAAGGTAGAACGATATCTCTTTATTTTGAATTTATTAACTGGAATATGTCAGCTCTGGGAAATGTGCATCATTAACATCTGCGCTTTGTTTGGTACAAGAGGAAATTCCTATTTGACGTTGCCACTTGTTCTCTTTCCCCAGTATTCACTGAAATGTATTGGTTTAATATTTGCAGTGTTGCCTTTTGATAGGTAGGGTATGGTGCTTTGTGAGTCCTGGTAATGCTGTCAGGATACGGCGGGTTTGCTATGGGTTCTAAATGGGCAGCGTTTGTAGTAGTTCCTAATGTGCCTGGCGGTTGGCACTGGATTATAGTAATGTAGAAATCTTTTAGTCTTTCTTTATCCATACACTCATTAAGAGACATGTTTACTAAAAGTTAGTGTATGGTAACATTATGCAAATATTTATGCAAATAAGACCACTTATGCAAATGACGTGCTGGCACTTTGAGGAAATTCTTTGGTTTTGTGCGGCAGTTTGGGCACTCGGGCTCAAAAAGGTTAGCCATCACTGGTCTAGGCCTTCAGCAACCAGGCCCTGAGTTGAAGAGACTGGGGATTTGGGTGCCACAATGTTCCCTCCTCCTGGGAGAGGAGGTCTGGAGCAGACCCCAAGTCCAGGGAGGGGACTTGAGAGAGATGCAGAAGTAGAGGGTACCACACTTGGCGTGGGCAACGTGGTGCTATGAGGATCATAGACCCCGTGTCTTTCTGAAGCTTGAACAGTGTCTTGGGAATTAGGGGAATGGGTGGGAAGGCATAGAGGAAGTCTTGCCCCCAATGAAGGAGGAAGGCATCCCTGGCCTGAACTCCCTGACACGGAATCCTGGAACAGAACTGGGGAAGTTTGGCATTCCACGGACTTGCAAACAGGTCTATGTCTGGGGTTCCCCAAATTTGAAAAATCCTGGTTATGTGGTCCCCATGAAGGGACCATTCGTGTGGAAGCAGAACTCGACTGAGTCTGTCTGCCCAAGAGTTTTGAACCCCTGGAAGATACACTGCCATGAGATGAATTTGATGCTCTCTGGCGAAGGCCCACAATCTCAGAGCTTCGTTGCAAAGCGACAGAGAGCCAGTTCCCCCCTGCTTGTTCACGTAGAACATGGCTACTTGGTTGTCCGTGTGGATGAGGACTGTCTTGTAGCTGAGCAGGGTGTGGAAGACTCTGAGAGCTAGAAAGATTGCTCTGAGCTCTAAGAGGTTGATATGTAGAGATGTCTCCTGTGGAGACCAGATGCCCTGGGTGGAGAGATCTTGTAGATGAGCCCCCCAACCCTTTGGGGAGGCATCTGTTGTGAGGGTTGCCTGGGGTAACACCTGTTGAAAGGGGGACCCCAGCAACAGATTTTGGGTGGACTTCCACCACTGGAGAGAGCAAAAAAGACAATTGGAAGTTGCTATTTTGTCTGACAGGCATCCTGGGTCCATTGGGTGGACAAAGTCCATTGAGCTGCCTTCATGTGAAGGCGAGCATAAGGGACCACATGCACAGTGGATGCCATGTGGCCTAACAGTTGTAACATCTCTCGAGCAGTTAAGTGGGACTTTAACTGAATCTGGGAGGCTAACTGCACCAAGCGTAGGCAACGGTCCTGGGGAAGATAGGCCCTTGCAGTGGTGGTATCCAGTAAAGCCCCTATGAACTCCAGAGATTGAGTAGGGGTGAGATGGGATTTTGGGATGTTTATGAGAAGTCCCAGATATTGAAGGATACGGCTTGTGCAGGCCAGGGAAGCCTGGGCCTCTGACTGGGATGGAGCTCGGATGAGCCAGTCATCCAGATATGGGAATACAAATATTCCTAGAGTGCGTAGAAATGCAGCTACTACTGCCATGCATTTTGTGAACACCCTTGGGGCAGAAGCTAGACCGAAGGGAAGCACTCTGTATTGATAGTGCTTTCCTTGGAAAAGGAACCGAAGGAACCTTCTGTGTGTTGGATGGATGAAGACATGGGTGTACGTATCCTTGAGATCTAGAGAACAAAGCCAGTCCTGACTCTGGAGGTATGGAAGGAGAGTTCCGAGAGAAGTCATCTTGAATTTCTCCTTGCATAGAAACTTGTTCAATTCTCTGAGATCTAAAATGGGTCTGTAGCCCCCTGTTTTCTTTGGAATGAGAAAATAGGGGGAGAAGAACCCTGAGCCCTGTTGAAGAAGGGGTACTTCTTCTATTGCCCCTTGGGCAAGAAGGGTAGCAATCTCCTGACCCAGAAGGTCGAGGAGAGATGTTGGAGAATTGAACTGTTTCACCATGGTGTGAGGAGGAAGGTTTAAGAAATGAAGCTTGTACCCGTCTCTTATGATGGAGAGGGTCCATTGCTCTGCTGTGATTTGTTCCCATCTGGGAGCAAAATGAGCTAACCTTCCTGGAATGGTGAGAGGCTCTGGATGTTCTAGAGCCAGAAAGGCTAAGTTCTCTAGTTGTAAGTCAAAGGCCCTGAGGAGGCTGAGGCTGTTGGGCCGCAGCAGTCCTCGCAGCCTTAGGCTTGGCCTGTTTCGGTTGTTGCTGTCTCTTTGTAGCAAACCGACCTGCAGAAGATGTCTGCTGACCATAAGCAGAGTAATATTTCCCTTTTTTTTTTGGAAAAATCCCTTTTTGAACAACCCTTTTTTAAAAGGAGCAGAAGTAGACTTTGAAAGTCTATCAAAAGCAGAATTTTCAGCATCCATCTGGGTGGCCTTTGCTTGCCAATCTTTGTCAAAAAGGTTTTCACCTGTACAAGGAAGGTTTCCTAGCCCATCCTGAACCCAGGGTTCCAAATCAGAAGCTTGTAACCAAGCAACTCTGCGTGCACCTATGGCAATAGCCGAGGCTCTGCTGGCACCTTCAAAAGAGTCAAAGGCTGCACGGTTGGAAAACTTGGAAATATCCTGGGCATGTCTAAGCCAGGTGAGAAACTCTTCCCTTTTATCTTCTGAAATAAAAGGAGATAGGGTTTGCAGATGATTTGTAACTTCCTTTAGAAACATCCCCATATAGAGACTACAGGAGTTGATTCTGGCAACAAGCATACTGGCCTGGAAAATTCTCCTGCCAAAGGCATCTAAGGTTCTGCATTCTCTTCCTGGAGGAGTATAAGAGTGCCTTTTTGCACTCTTGATCTTTTTCATAGCAGACTCCACCACAATGGAGTGGTGAGGAAGCTGAGTCTTATGAAAGCCAGGACAAGGAGGAACACGATACATGGTGTCCAACCTTCGAGAATGAGGGGAGGTGGTGAGAGGAGTCTCCCATATGCCCAACATGTGATCATAAAGAATCTCATGTATTGGTAAAGTTGCTGCCTCTTTAGGAGCCTTAGGATATTGTAAAATATCTAATTTTTTGGCTCTAGGCTCTGTCTCAGAGGCCACTGAGATGGAAAGACCCCTGGCCACTTCCCTAATGAAGTCTTGAAAAGACAAGTCTTCTGGAGGAGACATTCTTCTTTTTGGAGAAGAGGGCTCCTGAGAAAGGATCCCCGATGCTTCGATAGAGGCCTCTGATTCATCAGAGTCTTCAGATGAATCGAAGTATCGTTGGTCTGGATGCCCCTGCAGAGCCCGATACGCGTACCGGGGGGTATCGACATCGGGAGTGATCGGTACCGATTCGATACCGATGGGCATCACAGAACAGTGTACCGCTGCCGTCGACGCCGAAGCCGATGTCGATGCAATCGGTACCGGCACTGGAACCGATATCGGGTCCGGTACCGGAATCGGTACCGACAACGGAGTTTGTTGCGGTACCGAAGGCGTCGCAGCTTGTATGAATGCCGTGATGGCACACTGCATGGTCAGAATATTCTGATCCATCGACGCCACCAATGTCTGGATGTTGGTACCGGTGGAAACCACCAGTACCCCAGAACATTGTAACAGGTGATCGGTCGAGGCCAAGCCATCGATGTCAACCAAGGACCTGAGATTAATTAAGCTTCAGGTGAACAAGGTATATTAAACTTCTTAGGTACAGTTTTAGTGGTATAAATATCCATTGCACCCTTTAGTACATATAGAACTTAAAGATCTAAACACAAACTTAAAACTAAGATGCAGACAGCAGTCCAGCAGCGGGATGTGGGCTTTCCAGTCTTTTGCATTGAGTGTCACATGTATGATTTTCTCCCAGCTGGTGAGAGGTCTTACGTGTGCACTAGGTGCAAGGAGCTCTCTGCTCTCAGGGAACGAGTCCGTTCTCTAGAGGCTAGAGTAGCAGACTTGGAAAACATAAGACAGACAGAGAGGTACATAGACGAGACCTACAGGGATATAGTCCTGAAGTCCCACCTCCAGTCTGGCAGCATCCCTGTTGCCATGGAGGAGAGAGGTCACGTGACAGGAGAGCATCACCCTGGTGTGGCAGGAAGTGATCCTGTAACTAGGACCTGTCCTCCAGGTGATGTAAACCCCTCTCGCACCGAGGAGGTTTCTCCAGGGCCAAGTGCCCATGCGGGAAGGGTTAGGACAGCAGTTATAGTTGGTGATTCGATCATTAGGCATGTAGATAGCTGGGTGGCTGGTGGACGTGAGGATCGCCTGGTAACATGCCTGCCTGGTGCGAAGGTAGCGGACCTCACACGCCACCTAGATAAGGTCTTAGATAGTGCTGGGGAGGAGTCTGCTGTCTTGGTACATGTTGGTACCAATGACATAGGAAAATGTGGTAGGGAGGTTCTGGAAGCTAAATTTAGGCTTTTAGGCAGGAAGTTGAAATCCAGAACTTCCAGGGTAGCGTTCTCCGAAATGCTTCCCGTTCCACGCGCAGGACCCAATAGGCAGGCAGAGCTCCGGAGTCTCAATGCGTGGATGAGACAATGGTGCAGAGATGAGGGGTTCGGATTTGTTAGGAACTGGGGAACATTCTGGGGAAAGGAGGGGCTCTTCCGAAGGGATGGGCTTCACCTTAACCGGGATGGAACCAGGCTGCTGGCATTAACCTTTAAAAAGGAGATAGAGCAGCTTTTAAACTAGATAATAGGGGAAAGCCGACAGTCGCCCAAGAGCGCATGGTTCGGAAGAATGTATCCTTGAAGGATACTACAAAAAGCAGAGAGGTTCCAAAAAAGAGTAAAGTAGCCCAAATGCCCTCGAGTATGGAGCAGACAGAACTTAAAGATCCCAAATTACCCATGTCTACCAATAGCCAAATTAATATGAATAAAATACAGTCTCTAAAATGCTTGTATGCAAATGCTAGAAGTCTACAAAACAAGATGGGAGAGTTAGAATATATAGCACTAAACGAGAGGTTAGATATGATTGGAATATCAGAGACATGGTGGAAGGAGGACAACCAGTGGGACACTGTGATACCTGGGTACAAACTATATCGAAATGATAGAGCTGATCAAATTGGTGGAGGGGTTGCGCTCTATGTTAGAGAGGGCATTGAGTCAGAAAGGATTAAAGTTTTGCAAGAAACAAAATTTGCTGTAGAATCTCTATGGATTGAAATTCCATGTAAAAAGGGGAAGGCGATGGCAGTGGGGGTGTACTATCGTCCGCCTGGCCAGAATGAACAAATGGATGATGAAATGCTCAAAGAAATCAAGGAAGCTAGCAAAAGTTACAGTGCAGTAATAATAATGGGTGATTTCAATTACCCCGGCATCGACTGGGTCAGTGTCACAACAGGACATGCTAGGGAGATAAAGTTCCTAGATGAAATAAATGACTGCTTCTTGGAGCAGCTGGTTCATGAACCGACCAGAGGGGAAGCAATATTAGACCTAGTCCTTAGTGGAACACCAGATGTAGTGCAAGAGATAAGGGTGTTGGGGCAACTTGGCAATAGTGATCATAGCATGATCGCCTTTGATTTAATTAGTGGAGGAGGGATAGTAAGGAAATCCACAGTACTACCCTTTAACTTTCGAAAGGGAGACTATGATAGAATGAGGAAAACAGTTAAGAAAAAACTAAAAGGAGCAGTTGCAAAGGTTAAAGACGTACATCAAGCTTGGGTGTTGTTGAAAAATACTATCTTGGAAGCCCAGACCAGCTGTATTCCACGCTTTAAGAAAAGTGGAAGGAAGTCCAAAAAATTGCCAGCATGGTTTAAAGCTGAGGTCAGAGAGGCTGTTGTTGCCAAAAAAGCATCTTTCAAGAAATGGAAAAAAGAGCCAAATGATGAAACCTGGAAACAGCACAAGCACTGGCAAGTCAAATGCAAGGCATTGATAAGGCAGGCAAAGAGAGAATTTGAGAAGAAGCTTGCTGCGGAAGCAAAAATGCGAAATAAAGACCTTTTCAAGTACATTCGTAGCAAAAAACCCGTGAGAGAGTCAGTTGGTCCATTAGATGATAAAGGGGTTAAAGGAGCACTAAGAGGCGACCAGGCGATAGCGGAGAGACTGAATGAATTCTTTGCTTCGGTCTTTACTGAGGAAGATGTAGGGATGTTACCCACGACTGAAGTGGTATTTAAAGGTGTGGAAGAATTGAAGGAAATATCGATACATCGGGAAGATGTCTTACAACTATTAGATAAACTAAAGAGTAGCAAATCACCTGGGCCGGATGGTATACATCCAAGGGTGTTGAAAGAACTGAAATTTGAGATTGCAGACCTGCTATCAGTAATCTGTGAACTATCATTAAAATCATCTCTAATACCTGAGGATTGGAGGATCGCCAATGTAACACCAATTTTTAAAAAGGGTTCGAGGGGTGATCCGGGAAACTACAGACCGGTGAGCCTGACGTCAGTACCGGGAAAAATGGCAGAAACCATCATAAAGAATAAAATTACTCAGCATATAGATAGTCATGACCTAATGGGAGACAGCCAACATGGCTTTAGACAAGGAAGATCTTGTCTTACTAATCTGTTATGTTTTTTTGAAGGAGTGAATAAACAGGTGGACAAAGGTGAGTCGGTTGATATTGTATATCTGGACTTTCAGAAAGCCTTTGACAAGGTCCCTCATGAGAGACTTTTGGCAAAACTAAAGAGTCATGGGATAGGAGGCAGTGTACTACTGTGGATCAGGAACTGGTTAAAAGATAGAAAGCAGAGGGTAGGGCTAAATGGCCAATTTTCCCAATGGAGAAAGGTGAATAGTGGTGTACCCCAGGGATCTGTGCTGGGTCCGCTGCTTTTTGACATATTCATAAATGACCTGGAAAGTGGAATAACGAGTGAGGTTATCAAATTTGCTGATGACACAAAACTATTTAAAGTTGTTAAAACCCAGGAGGATTGTGGAAAATTGCAAGAGGATCTTGATAAATTGGAAGACTGGGCATCAAAATGGCAGATGAAATTTAATGTGGAGAAGTGCAAGGTTATGCACCTAGGGAAGAACAACCCAAACTATGGTTACACGATGCAAGGTTCCACATTAGGAACCACCACCCAAGAAAAAGATTTAGGCGTCCTTGTGGATACCATGTTAAAACCCTCGGCCCAGTGTGCAGCGGCGGCCAAGAGAGCAAATAGAATGCTAGGTATGATAAGGAAAGGAATGGAAAATAAAACAAAAGATATTATAATGCCTCTATATCGTTCCATGGTGAGACCGCACCTTGAATATTGTGTGCAATTCTGGTCGCCATATCTTAAAAAGGATATAGCAATTTTAGAAAAGGTTCAGAGAAGAGCCACCAAAATGGTAAAGGGGATGGAAGGCTACTTCTATGAAGAAAGGCTAAAAAGGTTGGGGCTCTTTAACCTGGAAAAGAGACGGCTGAGGGGAGATATGATAGAAGTCTATAAATTAATGAACGGAGTGGAACGGGTAAACATAGATCGATTGTTTACCTTATCAGAATATAGAAAGACTAGGGGCCATGCAATGAAGCTACAGGGTAAACTATTTAAGACTAATAAAAGAAAATATTTTTTCACTCAACGTGTAATCAAACTCTGGAATTTGTTACCGGAGGATGTAGTAAAGGCTGTTAGTGTAGCTGGGTTTAAAAAAGGTTTGGACAAGTTCCTGGAGGAAAGGTCCATAAACCATTATTAAGAAGGGACCCAGGATATCAATGCTTGAACCAATACAAGCATTGTGGAACCTGTGTCCCTTGGGGAAACTGCTAGGTACGTATGACCTAGATTGGCCACTGTTGGAAACAGAATACTGGGCTTGATGGACCTTGGTCTGACCCAGTATGGCATATCTTATGTTCTTATGTTAACCTGTGACCCCATAGATAATGCTTTGGAAGCCGGAGCCTCCCGCCGGGGTAATTTTGCCGGTGCGGATTCCTCGAGAGCTAGCCCAGAGGCATCTCGATACTTAGAGGGAGATCTACTCTTCGAGGACCGGCTGGACTTAAGTTTGGTTACCTGAGATCCATGGGAGGAAGAAGCAGCCCTGGAAGACGTCGATGCCACCGAAGCTGCATCAGAGGGAAACAGGGTACTGAGCTTGGCTGCTCGATTCTGTAGACCTCTTTTAGTCATCATGGAACAGGACTCACAGTCCGCAATTGAATGGTCAGGACCTAAACATTTTAGACACCAGTCATGGCTGTCGGTGACAGAAATAGTGCCGCTGCAGTTCGTGCACTTTTTGAACCCGGAGGCGGGCTTTTCCATGAGGAAAACCTTTTGTAGGTCTAAGGCCACAGAAAGAAAAAATGCACTGAAGTGAGAAAAATAGTAGGTTTTTTTGGGTTTTTTTAGAATAAAGAAAGAAAAGACCGGCGGTACCAGTCCGGCGTCGAGAAGGCAGACACGCGACCAAAGAAAATAAGAAATTCTTCAGCGGTGACAGGAACACGACCTGCTGGCTCCGCGGAAAAGAAGAACTGGAGAGAGGCGGTTAGGAAAGGCGGGAAGGCAGCGCGCAGGCGCTGTGGGATGCTCCCAAAAGCTTTCTTACTGGACGCTGGGGAGCGTTCCCGCGCAGGCTCCGTCGGTACCGACGATACCCATATATGAAGACTCATTCCTGCTTGTTCCTGGAGATAGAATTTTAAAGACGGAATTTTCTGCGGTGACAGGGAATAGGTCCTGTTGGCTCCGCGGAAAACGAAGAACTGAAGAGGGACAGTTGGAAAGGTGGGAAGGCAGCGCGCATGTGCTGAGGGATGTCCCAAAAGCGTTCCTATTCGACGCTGGGGAGCGTTCACGTGCAGGCTCCGTCGGTACCGACGATACCCCATATGTGAGGACTACATTCCTGCTTGTTCCTGGAGATCCCTTTTATTTCTATGGGAACAATGGTACTTAATGTGTGGTAATTTCATTAAAGTGTTAAAACCTTTAGTAAAGGGGCTGCTTACAGTTCTCTACCTATCAAGGAATGAATGCACTAAAACAATTATATTTGCTTATGTTTATTTATGTTTTTTGGAATACTTCATATACCGCACCTTATTAATCCAGGGCGTTTTTCAATGAACAACAAACACAATGGCCGTAGGCCTTAGAAAAGGCTAACGTGAACAAAATATTATTCTCGTTTAAACATATTATTTTAAAAAAATATATATATGTTTGTTTTGGCCACAAAGGCTGCAAACACCCTGACAGGGAAAAGGTTAAACACCACTCTACTAGAACCAGACACAAATGAGAATCTCAGTTTTGCTCAACAAATGCATTACTAAGCCTGGAATCTCCAACACTTACCTGGGAGGAATCAACTTCGGCAATTTGAGTAAGAACACTCAACACATCACGAAGAATTTCCCCTTCTATGTGAACTAGGAGGTATGCCAACAGAAGAGAAACATGTGCAGGAACTTCAGAGGTAACAGGCAACAATGACTTAACAGAAGATAACCAATCACGCGCTGCAATGTCGTCTTCTTTCATAGCTTCTGACATCTTCCATGTTGTATACAATGAGCTATACCAACTAGTTATGGGAAAGGCAAGCTTCCAAGGAGACTGAGGGAAGTGGGAGAAAAAAAAGAAGAAAATCAATGCAAGTGAAATAAAAAAATTAAAATCATTACAAACCAACCAACAGCTCCTACACACCAAAAGTATCCCCCTGCAATTGCTCCCACCCCCAAAAAACTTTCACCATACAGCTACCCCCACCCCTAAGTTCTCCTAACCACCCTGCAAACTACTCCATCCCCAAAACTATACCCCCAAGAAATGTCCCACCACTTTCTGTTATACCCCTCCATAGGCTGGATCCTACCAACAGTGTCTTCTGCTAGCTACACTGGAAGCAGGAAGGATAGGCTGACTCACACAGGGGACAGATAGAGGTTTTCAACTCTGAAAAACGTACAGACATATCTTTGCAACTTTCCGATATTAAGACAAAAATCTGTAGAATTTTGAAAAAAGCTAGATAATTGTCAGTCCTAACTTCCTGAGTACAGAGCACTTCTGACAGCACCCCCTTAAACTTTGGACCCTAGGTGTGCTTCTAGCTTGCCAGTGCTCTAACCTAGCCCTGCCCTTGGCAAGAGATATTAGCTGTATGTATACATAGTAATCGACATCAAAGAAAGCACAGTTACTTACCTGTAACAGGTGATCTCTGGGAACAGCAGGAATAAGTCTTCACATATGGGTTTCGCCGGTACCGACGGAGCCTGCACGGGAACGCTCCCCAGCGTCCAATCAGAAAGCCTTTGCGAGCATCCCACAGCGCCTGCGTGCTGCCTTCCCGCCTTTCCCAACTGTCTCTCCTCAGTTGAGTTTTAAAGCGGAGACAAAGAGAGAGAGAGAGAGGAAAAGGAAAGATAGATAGAGAGATACAACTCCTAGGGGAGGTGGGTGAGTTGTGAAGACTTATTCCTGCTGTTCCCAGAGATCACCTGTTACAGGTAATAACTGTGCTATCTCCAGGAACAAGCAGGAATGAGTCTTCACATATGGGGACTCCCTAGCTTTAGATGCCAGGGAGAGACCCCAGAAGTTGTGTGTCCTTGGGACAAGGCTCCACTTCCCCCAATGGATCTCTGCCATCCCATCAGGGATGGTGAGTAGGAGTTGATTAAGTATGGAACAGGTGTTTGAGAACAGCCTGACCAAACAAGGCATCCCGGCGGGAGTCCTTGTCCAAGCAATAATGGGCTGTGAAGGTATGAACCGAGGCCCAAGTGGCTGCTCGACAGATGTCGTCAATAGACACAGAGTTCAGATGAGCCATTGAGGCTGCCATGGCTCTCACATTGTGAGCTGTGACATGGCCCTCCAGAGAAAGGTTCTTACTCTGATAGGCGAAAGAAATACACTGGGCAATCCAGTTAGATAGTGTTCTCTTGGAGACTGGTAGTCCCAGATGAGAAGGATCAAAGGCAACAAAAATCTGAGAGGACTTTCTATGTTGCTGTGTCCTCTGTAAGTAAAAAGCCAGAGCTCTTTTACAGTCCAGGGTATGAAGATTCCTCTCTGCACTTGATGCATGAGGTCCTGGAAAAAAGACAGGTAGGTAGACCTCCTGGTTGAGGTGAAAAGGCGAGACCACCTTAGGCATAAAGTGTGAATAAGTCCTAAGCACTACCTTGTCATGATGGAACCTTGTATAAGGTGGATTAGCTACGAGTGCTTGCAATTCACTAATACGACGTGCTGATGTGATTGCAATGAGAAAGATAACGTTCCAAGAAAGGTATTTCAAGGAGGTGGTTGCCAGAGGTTCAAAAGGTGGCTTCATAAGCTGACCAAGAACCAGGTTCAAGTCCCATGCCACGGGAGGTGGTCTAATGGGAGGCTTTGTTAAAAGGAGGCCTCTCATGAACCTTGCTACAAGAGGATGAGAGGAAATAGGTTGTCCATTTAGAGGCTTAAGGGAAGCTGCAATAGCACTCAAATTTACACTTACTGAATTTGTTTTAAGGCCTGCATTAGACAGATGGAGGAGATACTCCAGCAAAGATTCCAGAGTTATGGCAAGAGGGTTAAGACCCTTCTCAGAGCACCAGATAGTAAACCTCTTCCACTTGAAAGCATAAGAACGTCTAATGGAAGGTTTTCTGGAAGCATAAAGAACATCTTTCACCTGTTGAGAAAGATGAAGATCTTGGAGATCTAGGCCTTCAGCAACCAAGCCCTGAGATGCAGAGACTGGGGATTGGGATGCCATAACTTTCCGTCCTCTTGAGATAGGAGATCTGGAGCAGACCCTAACTCCAGGGAGGGAGCTTGAGAGAGATGTAGAAGCAGAGGGTACCACACTTGCCGTGGCCAATGTGGAGCTATGAGAATCATGTGGCCTCTGTCTCTCTGAAGCTTGAACAGGGTTTTGGGAATTAAGGGAATGGGTGGAAAGGCATAGAGGAAGACTTGACCCCAGTGAAGGAGGAAAGCATCCCTTGCCTGAGCTCCCTGAGCCGGAGTTCTGGAACAGAACCGGGGAAGTTTGGCATTCCACGGACTTGCCAAGAGATCTATGTCTGGGGTTCCCCAAATCTGAAAAATCCTGGCTACCTGGTCCACATGTAGGGACCACTCGTGTGGAAGCAAAACTCGACTGAGCCTGTCTGCCCAAGAGTTTTGAACGCCTGGAAGATAAACTGCCAGAAGATGAATCTGATGCTCTCTGGCGAGGGCCCACAGTGGCAAAGCTTCGTTGCAAAGCGACAGAGAGCCAGTTCCGCCCTGCTTGTTCACATAGAACATGGCTACCTGATTGTCCGTGTGGATAAGGACTGTCTTGTAGCTGAGCAGGGTGTGGAACACCCGCAGAGCAAGGAAGATTGCTCTGAGTTCCAAGAGATTGATATGTAGACAACTCTCCTGTGGGGACCAGATGCCCTGGGTGGAGAGGTCTTGCAGATGAACTCCCCACCCCATTGGAGAAGCATCTCTTGTGAAAGTTACTTGGGGTAGAGACTGCTGAAAGGGGGACCCCAGCAACAGGTTTTGAGGGGACTTCCACCACTGGAGGGACAAAATGAGGCAACTTGTGTTTGGTATTTTGTCTGACAGGCAGTCTAATGCCTGGGTCCATTGGGTGGATAAAGTCCACTGAGCTGCCCTCATGTGAAGGCGAGCATATGGTATCACATGCACGGTGGATGCCATGTGGCCTAGTAACTGTAACAACTCTCGAGCAGTTAAGTGGGGTTTCAACTCTGCTTGAGAAGCTAACTGCACCAAGCGAAGGCAACGGGCCTGGGGGAGATAGGCCCTTGCCCTTGTGGTATCCAGCAACGCCCCTATAAACTCCAGAGACTGAGTAGGGGTTAGATTGGATTTTGGGATGTTTATTACCAGCCCTAAATACTGAAGGATACACATTGTGCAGGATAGAGAATTTTTGGACTCTGACTGAGTGGGAGCTCGAATGAGCCAGTCGTCCATATAAGGAAAGACGAATATTCCCAGAGTGCGCAGAAATGCAGCTACCACTACAATGCATTTCATGAACACCCTTGGTGCAGAGGCCAGACCGAAAGGAAGCACTCTGTATTGATAGTGCTTTTCTTGAAAAAGGAACCGAAGGAACCTTCTGTGAGTTGGATGGATGAGAACATGGGTGCATGCATCCTTGAGATCTAGAGAACAAAGCCAATCCTGACTCTGAAGGTATGGCAGCAGAGTTCCTAGAGAAATCATCTTGAATTTTTCCTTGACAAGGAATCTGTTCAATTCTCTGAGATCTAAGATGGGTCTGTAGCCCACTGTTTTCTTTGGAATAAGAAAATAGGGGGAGTAGAAACCTGTGCCCTGTTGTTGAAGAGGCACTTCCTCTATGGCACCCTGGGCGAGAAGGTTGGCAATCTCCTGCCCCAACAGGTTGAGGAGGGAGGTTGGAGAATTGAACTGGTGCACTCTTGTGTGAGGGGGTACGCTTGAAAAATGAAGTTTGTACCCCTCTTTTATGATGGAGAGTGTCCAGTGCTCTGCTGTAATTTGTCCCCACCTGGGAGCAAAATGACATAACCTTCCTGGAATGGTGGAGGGCTCTGGTCCTTCCAGAGCCAGCAAGGCTAAGTTCTCTAGCGGAAAGTCAAAGGCCCTGAGGGGGCTGCGGTTGCTGGGCTGGAGGAGGCCTAGCAGCCTTTGCTTTGTTCTGTTTGGATGATTGCTGACGTTTGGTAGTGAACTGAGCTGCAGAAGATGTCCGCAGACAATAAGCAGGATAAAATCTTCCCTTTTTAGAAAAAGGTGCTTTCTTGAACAACCTTTTCTTAACAGGAGCAGCTGTAGACTTGGATAGTCTATCCAAGGCAGAATTTTCAGCATCCATCTGATTGGCCTTTGCTTGCCAATCTTTACCAAACAGGTTTTCACCTGTACAAGGGATATTTCCCAATTCATCTTGTACCCAGATCTCCAAATCAGATGCTTGAAGCCAAGCAATTCTACGTGCACCTATGGCAATAGCTGAGGCTCTGCTTACACATTCAAAGGAGTCGAAAGCTGCACGGTTGGAGAATTTGGAGATATCTTGGGCATGTTTGAGCCAAGTGAGAAAGTCCTGTCTTTTATCTTCAGAAATGAAAGGACTTAGTCTGCAAATGATCAGTGACTTCTTTTAGGAACATTCCCATGTAAAGACTATAGGAATTAATTCTCGCAGCAAGCATGGAAGCTTGGAAGACTCTACGTCCAAAAGCATCCAGGGTTCTACATTCACGTCCTGGAGGATTAGAGGCATGTCTTTTGGCACTTCTAATCTTTCTCATAGCAGACTCAACCACAATGGAGTGGTGAGAAAGCTGAGTTTTATGGAAACCAGGACAAGGAGGGACACGATACATGGTATCTAACCTGCGAGAATGAGGAGAGGTGGTAAGAGGTGCTTCCCACATCCTCAACATGAGATCATACAAAATCTCATGGACAGGCAAGGTAGCTGCCTCCTTAGGAGTTTTAGGATATTGTAAAATATCTAACTCCTTGGCTCTGGGTTCTGTCTCAGGGGCCACCGTGATGGATAGGCCCCGAGCCACCTCCCTGATGAAGTCTTGAAAAGACAAGTCCTCTGGAGGAGACATCCTTCGTTTAGGAGAGGACTCCTCCTGTGGAAGAAGCATCACTGCATCGACGGAGTCTTCAGAATCCTCAGAGTCTTCAGAGGAATCGAAGTATCGTCTGTCCGGATGCTCTTGCAAAGCCCGATACCCGTACCGACCGGGATCGGTATCGAGAATAACCGGTACCAGGGTATCGTTACCGGAGGGCTTCAGAGGACAGAGTACCGGCATAGCAGACACCGAAGCCAATGTCGATGCCACCGGACCCGGAATCGGTACCGATGGCGGTGTTAGAGCTGGTACCGGTGAAGTAGTCTGTTGTGGTACCAGGGGTGTCGATGCCACAAGGAAAGCCGCCAGACTGCGTTCCATGGACAGAATCCTCTGATCCATCAACGCTGCCAATGCTTGGAAGTCGGTACCGGGGGAAGCCACTGGTACCCCAGAGCATGGCATCAGGTGATCCGTCGAGGCTACGCCATCGAGATCATCCTGGAACCCCGATGATGATGCTTTAGAGGCCGAAGCCTCCCGCCGGGGTAATTTTGCCGGTGCAGAATCCTCAAGGGCAACACCAGAGGCATCTCGATGCTTAGGAGCAGATCTACCCTTCGAGGACTGGCTGGATTTATGTTTAGTTACCTGAGATCCATGTGAGGAAGAAGCAGCCCTGGAAGACGTCGATGCCACCGAAGCCGCATCAGAGGGAAACAGGGTACTGAGCTTGGCAGCTCGGTTCTGCCGACCTCTCTTAGACATCGTAGAACAGGACATACAGTCTGTGATGGAATGGTCAGGACCTAAACATTTTAGACACAAGTCGTGGGTGTCGGTGACGGAAATGGTGCCGCCACATTTTGTGCACTTCTTAAACCCTGAGGCAGGTTTTTCCATGTTAAGGAAAAAAAGGTTTTGGGCCTAAGGCCCAAAACGCAAGTGCACCTGAACTGAAGAGAAAAAGTTGTTGTTTTTTTAAAAGAAAGAAAGAAAGACCGGCGGTACCGGTAGAGCATCGAAGAAGGCTGACGCGACACAAAAGAAATAAAGAAAAATAAAGAAATTCTTCTGCGGTGACAGGAACACGACCTGCTGGCTCCGCGGAAAAAGAAGAACTGAGGAGAGACAGTTGGGAAAGGCGGGAAGGCAGCACGCAGGCGCTGTGGGATGCTCCCAAAGGCTTTCTGATTGGACGCTGGGGAGCGTTCCCGCGCAGGCTCCGTCAGTACCGACGAAACCCATATGTGAAGACTCATTCCTGCTTGTTCCTGGAGATAAGGAAATATGATTTTGACTAATTTAAAATGCAATACATTGCAGAGTGAGTGTGGAGGAGTAGCCTAGTGGTTAGAGCAACAGCCTATTACCCAATAGATCTGGATTTAATTCCCACTGGCAATCTACTTCCAGTCATACCTTGTGAAGAAAACCTAATGGCTGCTGGGTCACCAGGAGTCAGCACTGACCTGATGGCATGTAAAACATCACACAGCTAGGGAATTATTTGTGAACCCCACAGTTTAACTCTTACTGAGTTTCATAGCATTACAGACAAAATCTAACAGTGTTATAAAGGCAGATACAGTGAACGTTCAAGACATATTTAATTTAACAGCTAAGAAAATGAGAGGATCATTTATTAATAGCCCAAACTAAGTACTGGGTGGTAAATAACATGCAGCACACAGTTAGTGAATGACTCCCTAACAAATACTTCCTAGCAACACCTAGCAACATGTACTCTGCAGAGTTGTTAGATAAAATGGTTTCATTCACATTAGCAGTATATCAGCCTCTCTTTAAATATTTATTTTATTTTTATTTATTTATTTAACAGGTCTTTTATACCACTTTATCATTTCCATCAAAGCAGTTTAATGTATGTTACCAAGTTTAAGTTACAATGTAAACAGGGACATTGATAACTTGGATTTTTCTGAGGCAATGGAGGGTTAAGTGACTTGCCCAAGGCCACAAGGAATGCTGGTGGGAATCAAACCCTGGTCTCTTGGTTCCCAAGCCAGTGCTCTAACCATTAGGCTACTCCACTTTCTTCATACTTTTAATGCATTACATCGATCCCCAAATCATTAGAGAATTGCTAAGAAGCAATAGGTTTGAGCACATCGAAAGTGTACTGTACCGAAAGCAGCAGGGTTAGCTTCCCTTTGAAATGGCACTGCGACCTACTTACTATCAGTATAGCAGCACTTATGACTTAGCGGAGAACTAACGGAGGAAGCTCCTGTTGCTCTAGAGAAAGCTAGGAAGAGGTCAAAATATAATACTGAGGCTATAACCAACATAGCCCTTGCCAGTTTAAGACACCATACTGGAGTAAGAGACAGAGTAGAGATTGCTACTGCTGCCTGGATTGATGGAGGACTCATCATTCACTTGGACACTGCTTTGGTGATTGATCACAACAAGGTGAAGAGGACTCAGGTGAGAATCATGAAAAAATTGGAAGTACTGTTTGAGGAGGAACTGCAGCAGAATGACAATTGCATTTTCTTTGATGGTCGTTGTGATGATACCAGGCTTATGTTAAAGGTAGAAGAGAATGGCAAAATGTATCCAGGTATGGTGAAAGAGGAACATTACACAGTTTATCTGCCTCCTGGCTCCAGACATCTGTGGCATTTTGTTCCTGAAAGAGCAACTGAAGAGAAGACTCATGCAGAAATAATTGCTGATCATTTGGTTGCATGGCTGACAGAAATAGGTGCAGACAAAATTTTTCAAGCTATTAGAGGCTATTCCAGTAATGTAAATATTGGTAGGGAAGGAGGAGTGATGCATTATACTGAGGAGAAGCTACAAGGGAAGCTGGTGTGGATTTTCTGTAACCTGCACACAGGTGAACTACCATTGAAGCACTTGGTGACTGCTTTAGATGGCAAGACATTAAGCAACAACAAATGGGCAGGTCGCATAGGAAAAATTCTGGATTCTGCTACTGAACTAGAAATCAATTCCTGATTTTACTAAGATCTCTGTTGGCCATGATCTTCCTCAGCTCAGCAATGAAGTGATCTAAGACTTAAGCACAGATCAAAGCTATGACTATAGAATAATAACTCCAATTAGAAAAGGTGTCTTGCCAAAGGATCTGCCTCTGCTGGAAATAGGACCTGTGTTACACAGCAGATGGCTTACAACGGCTCTAAGGTTCATGAGAATATGGATTTCCAAGCATAATCTGAATGGAAAGAATCTGAAAAAATAAGAATGATTGTAGAGTTCTGTGTTGGGGTTTACATGGTGAACTGGTTCACTATAAAAATAAACAATTGGACACAAAGTCTCAGGCATCTCCTTTTCCAGGTGCAACTGTTGAAAGAACAGTATGAAGAGGTAAGGAAGATAGTCATGCCTACAGTGAGGTCAGCTTGGTATGGTTACAGCAAGTCTGTTCTGCAATCTATGCTGTGCGGTGAAAAGGAACAGGAGAGAGGAGATGCAGTGGAGAAGATATTGAAGATCAGAGGTGAAAGAGACAAGAAGACTCAGCTCTGAGACAGCAGTGTGAGACCCAGGAAAACACCACCCATCAACACTGAGGCAACTACACTCACCCAATTACATGACTGGAGCTCCAGAGTCTCTGAGCCTCCTATTATCTGTACAATGACAACAGTAGAAATCAAGGCATTTTTGAACAAGCCCATGGTTCCAGACTGGCCATCACACCCCCAGTCCATAGAAAGGTGTGTAAAAATGACAACTGAGATCATTGATCATGTGTACAATCAGAAGAGGAGGGAACATAATATTAGGGGTCAGATGGTCAGCAGGGAGCTCATGAGTCAAAACAGAAGCAAACAAGATATGGCTTCTTTGCTGATTTTGTTAAACATTAAATTAACTGCATAAATGACATTTTAAAGACAATTATGTGGCTACAGTTGTTGTTCAGACTATTTGTTCATTCAAATAAATATTACTTAATTTCCACATATTTCAACTGTGATTTGATGTAGGTAAGACTCATTTTAAGCAGTTTCTGAAGATAGCTTTAGATTCAGCATGCAAAACTGCATAATTTGGTCACTAGTAGTTTGTAAAGTTTGGAAAAATAATAATATACCCCTAAAATTGATACACCCTACTGAGGGAGGATATTCAGCGGCGCAAACTGGGTATGTGCCACTGAATATACTGCTCAGCAGGAGTAACATCATTAACAGGTCTGCTAATTGCATTATTCCCTTTGAATATGCCTCCTCAAAATTTTTTTTTTCATGCCAACAACAAATATGCTTAACCATAACTTTGGTTGCAAAGCTACCAGATTACAGAACATATCAAATAAAGGATGCTAGAGTGTATAGTCTAACATAATCAAAAGTAAGTAGATAAATCAATATCAGTACAAAAATATGGTAAGCATACTATTCAATACCGTCTCAGGCCGGTTTCCCCAGTGCATCATCACTGCTCTCCAACACCAATAGGAGTAGAAGGCAATCAGCCCAGACGACACAAAAGTAGAACAATGGCACTGAGGGAAAATCTTACAAGACTCATTTACTGGATGTCTAAATAAGATACAATTTATTGTAGACAAGTGCAAAGAAAGCACATTGAGAAAATAATTCCAACTATACATACACAGCTTGTTGTACTGGGAGGACTTGTGTGAATCAGTGATGCTGAGGGCTAAGCTATCAGTAGTCTAACTACTCGCAGGGTCTCCCAAGATGGGCAGGTCTCAGCTGAGGTGCCAGACCAAGACAAACCACCCATATGGGCAGCAGCAGAATGGGACAGTGTGACGGCGGAGGAACACATTTCTGTGACAACGGCAACAATACTAAAATTAAACTGTGCGGAAGAAAGGCCTGGCAATCTACTTCTCTATCTGCAACAAAAACCCAATGGATAGTCACAACAAAACAAATTGCACTATAGTGCTGGAAGATGAGACCACCAGCTTGAAGGCACTCAACTAGCAACTGTGGAGGAGCTGAAGACTTTTCAGAGTAAAGCCAACATTTATAATGTGGTTGGGTCAAAACCCTTGGGACATCTGACTGCTGATGTAGCTGCGCATGAAAATGAGAGTCAGAAGCTGCAAAGATGTCTTACACCTTGGGACATGGAACATAAGAAGCATGAAACAAGGGAAATTGGAGGTGGACAAGAATGAAATGGAACGTGTACAACTTGATCTGTTGGGTGTCAGAAAACTGAAAAGGACTGCATCGGGCACTTTGCATCTGATGATCACAAAGTCTACTATGCTGGAAATGAAAGACAAAGAAGAAACAGTATTGCATTTATATTTAAGAAGAAACTTGTAAGAACTGTAATGAAATACAATGCAATCAGTGAACACTTAATTTCTATTCATCTACGAGGAATGCCCATCAACACAACTATAATTCACGTATATGCCCCAACAACACCTGCAGAAGAGGATGAAGTTGATGAGTTATGAACAAGTATAAGCTGAAACTGACAGAATATGCAAACAGGATATCCTGATAGTCATGGATGACTGGAACACAAATGTTGGCAACAAAGAAGAAGGTAAAGTGGTTGGAAAATATGGACTTCGCAACAGAAATGAAGCTGGAGAAAGACTGATAGAATTCTGCAAGACCAACGATCTGTTCATCTCAAACATCTTATTCCAGCAACACAAGCAGTGACTGTACAAATGGACTTCACCCAATGGAGTATATAAAAATCAAATTGACATCTGTGGATGTCAACGATGGAAAAGTTCTATAACATAAACAAAGACAAAACCTGGAGCTGACTGTGGTACAGATCACCAACTACTAGTATGCAAATTCAAGCTAAAGTTGAAAAAGAACAAACCACTCATCAATGTAGCAAAATATGACCTTAGAAATATACCACTGGAATTTAAAGACTGCCTGCAAAATTGAATTGCTGCTATAGATACAAATAAGAGAGCTCCAGAAGAGTTATGGGATGACATCAAGAAGGCTATGTTAAAAGAAAATGAGAAATCTCTACAAAAGGTGAAAAAGCAAAAACGGCCAAAATGCATGACCGAAGAAACTCTGAAAATTGCCCAGAAACAGAGAAGCTAAAGCGAGAGGAGAAAGAAAGGCAATCTCCGAATTCAACAGAGATTTCCAACATGCAGCAAAACATCATATTTCTCAAAAAAGCAAAAAGTACAACAGTGATGCATGCAAGGAAATAGAATCAGAAACTATTAGAGGAAGAACAAGACAGACTTTCCTAAAGCTATGAGAGTTAAAGAAAACGTTCCAGCCTCAAATTGGAATGCTACAAGATGCTCAAGAATCCATGTTGAATGATGCTGAGATCAAGGAAAGTTAGAATATACAGAGTTATCATATGATAAAGATCAAGTGGACCAACAGCCGTTTCAACCTGTACCTTATGATCCGGAACCATTGTGATGAAAGAAGTCATTGAAGCCACACTGAAAGCCTTCTCAAAGAACAAAGCACCAGGCATTGTTGGCATTACTATTAAAGTATTACAGCAATCTGATGCAGCGGTTACCATACTTATAAGGCTCTACCAGGAAATTTGGAAGACAACTTCATGGCTAACTCACTGGAAAAGATCTTTGTTTATACGAATACTAAAGAAAGGTGATCCAACTGATTGTGGAAATTATCGCACAATCGCTCTGACCCCACATGCCAGCAACAGGGCCGGCCCGTCCATTGAGCGAGAATGTTTTTTGCACAGGGCCCCGCGCAAAAAACATTCTGATCTAAAAGTAAAATTTAAAAAAAAAAACTGCTGCCGCTGCCGGGGTCGCAGCCGCCGCGGCAGAATCAAGTGTGCCGCGGGGCCCCCCCTGCCCGGCAGAGCCTGCCCTCCCCTGCATCAGCTCCCTCTTTGCAGCTGCAGTCACACACGCCGGCTTTCAGAGCGTGAGGGGAGAGTTTCCCATCAGCCCCCGAGGGCTTAACAGAGCCGCGAAAGGGAAACTCTCCCTTCGCGCTCTGAAAGCCAATGTGTGTGACTGCAGCTGCAGAGAGGGAGCTGATGCAGGGGAGGGCAGGCTCTGCCGGGCAGGGGGGGCCCCACGGCACACTCGATCCTGCCGTGGCGGCCGCGGCCCCAGCCCCGGCCCCGGCAGCGGCAGCAGACAGGTTTTTTTATTTTAAATTTTCCCTGGGCTGGGGGGTTAGGAGTGGTGATGGGCTATGGGGGAGCTAAATCTGGATATGGGCTGATGGGATTAGGACTGGTAATGGGCTATGGGGGGCTTAAACTGAAAATTGGGTGATGGGGGGTTAGGACTAGAAATGGGCTGATGGGATTAGGACTGGGAGTGGGCTGATGGGGAGGTTAGGACTGGTAATGGGCTATGGGGGGGCTTAAACTGAAAATTGGGTGATGGGGGGTTAGGACTGGAAATGGGCTGGTGGGATTAGGACTGGGAGTGGGCTGATGGGGGCTTAGGACTGGTAATAGGCTATGGGGGGCTAGGACTGGTAATGGGTTGGGGGGGTTGCTAGGACTGGAAATGGGCTGAGTGGAGGGAAGGCTTGAACTGCAAATAGCTGATGGGGAGGGGGGCTTGGAATGGAAATGGGCTGAGGGGAAGTGGGGGTCTTGAACTGCAAATAGCCGATGGGAAGGGGGGCTTGGAATGGGCTCTTATGGGAGGGAGCTAGGACAGGAAATGGGCTGATGGAGGGGCTAGGATAGGACTGGGAAATGGGTGTTGGGGGGAGCTAAGATTGGAAATGGGCTGTGGTGGGGGCTTGGATTGAAATGGACTCATGGAGGGGCTAGAACTGGAAGTAGGCTCATGGGGGGCTTGGATTGGAAATGGGCTGAGTGGAGGGGAGCTAGGATTTGACATGGGCTGATGGTGGGGCTAGGAAAGGACTAGAAATGGGCTGATGGGAGGCTGGTATTGGAAATGAGCTGATGAAGGGACTCGTATAGGACTGGAAATGGATGGGGGAGCTAGGAATGGAAATGGGCTGATGGGGGGACTAGAAGGGAGCGGATACTGGGTGGGGCTGGAACTAGAAGGGAGCTGATGTTGGGGGAGATTAGAAGGGGATGGGGCTGGGAGAGTGAAATGGAGAGGGGAAAAATATTTTGTGTGGGAGGGAAGAAAAATCTACAATTGGCCGGGTGTTGGGAGAGTAAGTGGGGATTGAGGATGGAGGGGTAAAATTTGAGTGGATGAAATAGGAATGAGGAAAGAGCAAAAGGAGAACGATTAGAATGTTAAAACAGATGTAGAGGTAGAATGGAAAAAAACTAGAAGAGTGAAGAAAGGACAAATGGACAGCAGACGATGGAGAGTTAGCAGAAGACACAAATAAACCAGAAGAAAGTGGCTGGAACAATTGCAACTGAAAAAAAAAAATGCACAAAAGGTACAAAGATATCTCTTTATTTTGAATTTATTAACTGGAATATGTCAGCTCTGGGAAATGTGCATCATTAACGTCGGTGCTTTGTTTAGTACAAGAGGAAATTAATTTATAGTTTTATTTCTACAGTGTTGTACATTCCAAGTTTGGCTTTTGGGGTTCCCAGTTTAATTATTGTCTTCCTGTTTCTAAATTGTGATTCCTTGTTTGGTGATGGTCTATGTTCTGCATGTGTAACTGAGCTGAGGTATTCTGTTTATGTAATTCCTATTTGACATTGCCACTTGTTCTCTTTCCCCAGTAGGTCATGTATTGTTATTCTCTGAGATGTATTGGTTTAATATTTGCAGTGTTGCCTTTTGATAGGTATGGTATGGTGTTTTATGAGTCCTTGTAGTGCTGTTAGAATACGGCAGGTTTGCTATGGGTTTAAATGGGCAGTGTTTGTAGTAGTTCCTAATGTGCCTGGCGGTTGGCACTGTATTATAGTAATGTAGAAATCTTTTAGTCTTTCTTTATCCATACACTCATGAAGAAGCATGTTTACTAAAAGTTAGTGTATGGTAACATTATGCAAATATTTATGCAAATGAGGCCCCTTATGCAAATGAGGCCCCACACCAAGTCTCCGCACATGGCCCCGCACCTCCCCTTGGGCCGCCCCTGGCCAGCAAGATTCTACTGAAGATTATTCAGCAGAGACTACAACTATACCTGGAACGAGAACTGCCTGACATGCATGCAGGGCTCAGGAAAGGCGAGAAACAAGAGATATCATTGCAGATGTGAGATGGATCCTTGAAAAGACTAAAGAATACCAAAAGAATATCTATATGTGTTTTATTGACTACAGCAAAGCTTTTGACTGTGTAAACCATGAGAAATTCTGGGCCACATTAAGAAGCATGGGTATACCAGAACACCTGATAGTTCTCTTGTACAACCTTTACACTGATCAAGAAGCAACAGTTTAAATGAAACAAGGAGAAACATAATAGTTTAAAATCAGGAAAGGTGTATGACAAGGCTGCATACTCTACCCTACCTGTTTAATTTATATGCAAAACAAATTATCGGAAAAGCAGGACTGTATGAAGACAACAGAGGTATGAAGATTGGTGGGAGACTCATCAACAACCTTCACTATGCTGAAAGTGAAGATGATTTGAAATACTTGCTTCTCAAGATCAAGGAACAGTCTTAAAATGTGCCTGCACCTTAAAGCATAGTTACTCACCTGTAACAGGTGACCTCCGGGAACAGCAGGAATTTAGTCTTCACATATGGGTACATCGGTACCGATGGAGCCTGCGCGTGAACGCTCCCCAGCATCCAATTAGGAAGCTTTTGGGAGCATCCCACAGCGCCTGTGTGCTGCCTTCCCACCTTTCCCAACTGTCTCTCTCCAGTTGAGTTTAAAGCTGAGACAAAGAGAAAGAGGGAAAGAGAAAGAGATAGATAGAGATATACAACTCCAAGGGGAGGTGGGTGGGTTGTGAAGACTAAATTCCAGCTGTTCCTGAAAAGAGATAGATAGAGAGATACAACTCCTAGGGGAGGTGGGTGGGTTGTGAAGACTAAATTCCAGCTGTTCCTGGAGATCACCTGTTACAGGTGAGTAACTATGCTATCTCCAGGAACAAGCTGGAATGTAGTCGTCACATATGGGGACTCCCTAGCTTTAGATGCCAGAAGTTGTGTGCCCCTGTGAAAGGGCTCCACGTCCCCCCATGGATCTCTGGCATCCAACCAGGGATGGCGGGTAGGCGTTGATTAGGTATGGAACAGGTGTTGAAGAACAGCCTGACCAAACAAGGCATCCCGGCGGGAGTCCTTGTCCAAGCAGTAATGGGCTGTGAAGGTATGAACTGAGGCCCAAGTAGCTGCTCGACAGATGTCGTCGATAGACACAGAGTGTAGGATGAGCCATTGAGGCTGCCATAGCTCTCACATTGTGAGCTGTGAGATGGCCCTCCAGAGGAAGGTTCTTACTCTGATAGGCAAAGGAAATACACTGTGCAATCCAGTTGGACAGTGTTCTCTTGGAGACTGGAAGTCCCAAATCAGAAGAATCAAAAGCAACAAAGAGTTGAGAGGACTTTCTATGTTGCTGTGTTCTTTGCAAGTAAAAGGCTAAAGCTCTTTTACAGTCTAAAGTATGAAGATTCCTTTCTGCATTAGATACATGAGGCCTTCGAAAAAACACAGGCAGGTAGACCGCTTGGTTTAAATGGAAAGGCGAGACCACCTTCGGCATGAAGTGTGGATGAGTCCTAAGGACTACCTTGTCATGATGGAACCTTGTATAAGGTGGACCAGCTACTACTGCTTGCAACTCACTGATGCAGCGTGCTGATGTGATTGCAATGAGAAAGATAACTTTCCAAGAAAGGAATTTCAATGATGTAGTAGCTAAGGGTATGAAAGGCGGCTTCATGAGCTGACCAAGAACTCGGTTTAAGTCCCATGCCACTGGAGGTGGCCTAATGGGAGGCTTATTTATTTATTTATTTATTTATTTAACAGTTCTTCTATACCGCGCTTTTCAGATCAGTGCGGTTTACATTCAACGTCAACTATACAACACAGGCATTCTGAGTTGTAAACTTTACAATAAACAGTGAAATCAACATGGAAACACATGGGGAAACTATCTACATTGTATTTACACTATTACCTTTTTCAAGCAGGGTCTATCTACATCTTATTACTTTTGAAGGATCGGTGGGTTAGCCTTTTTCATACTGAGTCTGATTGTTTAGGTGTGGTGCGTGATTGTCTGAGGGGCAACATGTATGAATACTGAGGCTGGATTCAGGGTAGTATGTGGTGAACAGGTGGTGCTTTAATGCTTTCCTGAATTGGGTTAGGTGGGTGATGTTTCGTATATAGGTGGGGAGGGCATTCCATGCTCTAGGTGCATAAATTGTAAAGGCTCTGTTTGTTGTTATTTTTGTGCATTTCGTTGTTGCCTTTGGGACCTCGAGGGTGTTTTGCGTCGTAGGTCTTCTGTTTCTGTTATGTGGTACTTTGTGTATCATCTCGCTGATAGCTGTGGGAGTCAAAGTGTTTTAACGCTTTGAAGGTCAAGGTTAGGACTTTGTGGAGGATTCTTGCTTGAACCGGTAACCAATGGAGGTTCATCAGTACTGGCGTTATGTGCTCTCTCCTTGAGGCCCCTGTTAGTACTCTCGCAGCAGTGTTCATTGCGAGCTGGAGTGGTGCTAGTGTTGATTGGGGGAGACCGTGTAGGATTACGTTGGCGTAGTCAAAATGTGGTAATATTAATGCTTGATAGATTGATCGATAGTCGCTGAAATCTAGTAGTGGTCGGAGATGCTTTAAAGTCCTTATTTTCATGTATACTGTTTTTACTGTGTTTTTATGTGGGTTTTCAGATCCAGGTGTTGGTCCAGAGTAATGCCAAGGTAGCGGATTGTTGATTTGGTTTTCAGTTCTGTGTCGCCGATTTTTAAGGAGGGTGGAGGGGTGAAGTCCTGGTTCCTTGAGATGAAAAGGACATCTGTTTTGCTGTAGTTGATTCTTAAATTTTGTGTGTTGAGCCATTCTGCTACTGCCTCAAAACAGCTTGTTAGAGGGAAGAGGTCTGGTTGGTTGGTCCTGAAAGGGATGTATAGCAGGATATCGTCTGCGTAGGCTAAACAGTTGACCTTGAATGAACGTGCTAGGGCACATATGGGCTGCATGTAGATGTTAAACATCAATGCAGATAGAGAAGAACCCTGTGGCACGCCCTGGTTTTGCAAAAATGGTTCGGAGGTTGTGGAGCCAGACCTTACATGTTGCCATCTATTGGTCAAGTATGACTTGCACCACTCTAGGGCTGTCCCTTGAATTCCTTTTTCGCTGAGGCGTTGTATGAGGATCTCGTGGTTCACAGAATCGAAGGCCGCTGCAATGTCGAGGAAGATGAGAGCATATCCCTGGTGAATTTTGTCTGTTCCGGATACTAGGTTGTCAAGTAGGGTGGTGAGGAGGGTTTCCACCCCGTGTGCTTCTCTGAACCCATGCTGGGAGGGGTCCAGTGGGGCTTCAGTATCAATATGCTGTTGAATTTGGCGCTGTACTAACTTTTCAATTACTTTGGCAAGCATGGGGATACTTGAAATTGGCCTGTATGATTCCACCTTCGTTGGGTCCATCTTGTTATTCTTCAGCAGTGGTCTGATTGATGTTTGTTTCAGGCTCTGTGGGAATGATCCAGTTGTGAGGGATTGGTTTATTAATTCACTCAGATATCGGCTTAAGTCACATCGCAACTCCTTTATCCATAGGGCTGGGCATGGGTCGTTGGGTGCAGTAGTAGGGTTGATTGCAGCGATGGTGTCTTCAATCTCTCTGCGTGATATTTTGTCAAAATTGGCTAGTGGTGATGGTTGGGGTAAGTTATGCTGAAGGGTGTTGTTTGCGGAGCTCGAAGTTTCGCCAGCGTAGGTTACTCCTGGTTGTAGATAGTTGGTTGAGGTTGCGCCAGTCTGGATTATTTTTGTTTGTAGGTAGTTAGAGTATGCTTGGGGTTGTGGCATATGTGATTGGTCTGTGGGAGGTTCTTTTATGAGGGATTTTACTATATTGAAGAGGTCGTGGGGTTTGTTTAACGATCGCTTCAGTATGTCGGAATGATATTGTTTCCGCTTCTTTGTTAATTCATCACGGTATGCTTTTAGGTGAGTGATGTAAGTACTTTGTGCTTCGGTAGTAGTAGAGCGAGTCCGACGCCATCTTCTCTCGAGCTTGCGCAGGCACTGGAGTGAAGTTCGGAGGTCCTTGGTATACCATGGTGCGTGTTCTCTTTTCTTTTTTGTTTTATGTGTGGGTGGTATGCATGCGATGGTCTTGAGGCTCTCGTCCCATGTGGGACACCATCGTATCTAGGTCGTGTGGTATATTGTTGAGAAGTGGGAGGATCTTCCCTCGAATCTCTTCTTTCTCAAAGGGGCGGAAGTGCTTCAGCGAGGTTTCGTGGACAGCGTTGGTTTTGTGGGAGTCTTGGTTGTAGGTGTTAATAGGTATCTGGAACTTGAGTAGGCTATGGTCAGACCATGGCACAGGAGATATGGTTGGTAGCATTGGTTCGGTGGTATCCATATCTTTCTGTGGAGCAAAGATCAGGTCAAGTTTGTTTCCCTTGATGTGAGTTGGACTATTGACTAGCTGATCGTACCCTAGTTCTTGTAGTGCTTCTAGGAAGGCAGTGGCTTGCGCTTCCTGTAGCGTAGGAAGGTTAAAGTCACCTAGAATCCAGTTTTGGGATCGTGGTCTTTTTGAGTTGCAGGCAAGGCCAATTATTGTTGCGAGATCCTCAGAAGATGGTGTTGGTGCTCGGTTATAGTAGGTTGATTGTGCATGTGTCATTTGTTATAGTAAGGGAGTCCAGGTTAGCTGTGCTGGTTGCATTACACATCTGGAAGCATAGGGCAGTTTTGGCCAGGATGAGTGTTCCGCCTCCTTTCTGGTTGGTTCTATGGCATGCATAGACTGAGAATCCTGTGGGTAACATCTGATTGATGATTGCGTTGTCACATTCCGATAGCCAAGTCTCTGTGATCATGAGGATGTCAAGATCAAGGGATGTGACCAGATCGGTGATTATCGGCCATTTAGTACGTATTGATCTGGTGTTGATGAGTGCACACTTCAGGTCATGTTGTTGTTGCTGACGGTCTAATTGTGACTTCTTAATGTGTTGAAGTGGGATGTGTAGCAGATGTGAGTAAGGTGTTTCTTTGGGTTCTCTAGGGGAGTGTTGATGATTCTCCGTCCATCTCCTCCCATCACTGCGGAGTATTGGGATGTGGTTGGTGCTTGTGTGAAAGGCGTGGGATGTGTGGGGGAGCCAGGTGGCTAGGTGTAGAAATGCCAGGGCTAGTAGTGAATGCATCTTGTGGTTGGCCTCGTGGAGAGATGGATAGTATGTGAGCTGTTCTTTGCTTGGTAGATAGATAGATAGATAGTAGGGTCTGGTGCTGACTACTGTGGAGGCTACCAATGGGGTCTAAGCTTACTGCCTAACAATGGCTTAGTTAGAAGAAGGCCTCTCATAAATATTGCTAAAAGAGGATGGTAGGAAATAGGTTGTCCATTCAGAGGCTTGAAATAAGCTGCAATGGCACTCAAATGGACTCCTACTGAGTTAGTCTTAAGTCCTCCATTGGATAAATGAAGGAGATACTCCAGTAATGATTCCAGACCCTTCTGCGAACACCATATGGTAAACCTTTCCACTTGAAAGCATAAGAGCATCTTGTGGAAGGTTTGCGGGAAGCATAAAGGATATCCTTTATTGGCTGAGGAAGGTGAAGATCATGAAAATCTAGGCCTTCAGCAACCAAGCCCTGAGATGCAGGGATTGGGGAGTGGGAGGCCATAATATTCCGTCCTCCTGAGACAGGAGATCTGGAGCAGACCCTAACTACAGGGAGGGAGCTTGAGAGAGCTGTAGAAGCAGAGGGTACCACACTTGCCATGGCTAGTGTGGTGCTATGAGAATCATATGGCCTCTGTCTCTCTGAAGCTTGAATAGGGTTTTGGGAATTAGGGGAATGGATGGAAAGGCATAAAGGAAGTCCTGACTCCAGTGAAGGAGGAAGGCATCCCTGGCCTGAGAGCCCTGAGACGGAATTCTGGAACAGAACCGGGGAAGATTGGCATTCAACAGACTTGCAAAGAGGTCTATGTCCGGGGTTCCCCATATTTGAAAAATCTTGGCCACCTGGTCTGCATGGAGAGACCATTCGTGTGGAAGCAGAACTCGACTATCTGCCCAAGAGTTTTGTATGCCTGGAAGATACACTGCCAGGAGATGAATCTGATGCTCTCTGGTGAGGGCCCATAGTCACAAAGCTTCGTTGCAAAGCGACAGAGAGCCTGTCTCCCCCCCCCCCCAACCTGCTTGTTCACGTAGAACATGGCTACTTGATTGTCCGTATGAATGAGGACTGTCTTGTAGCTGAGAAGGGTGTGGAACACTCGAAGAGCAAGGAAGATTGCTCTGAGTTCTAAGAGATTAATATGTAGATGAGTCTCCTGTGGAGTCCAGGTGCCTTGGGTGGAGAGGTCTTGAAGATGAGCTCCCCAACAAATTGGTGAAGCATCTGTGGTGAGAGTTGCCTGGGGTAAGGGTTGTTGAAAAGGGGATCCCAGCAACAGGCTTTGAGTGGACTTCCACCATTGGAGGGACAAAATAAGGCGATTTGTGTTTGCTATTTTGTCTGTCAGGCACCCTGATGCCTGAGTCCATTGGGTGGATAAAGTCCACTGGGCTGCTCTCATGTGGAGGCGAGCATAAGGAAACACATGCACTGTGGATGCCATGTGGCCTAGTAGTTGTAGCATTTCTCGGGCAGTGAGAGAAGGTTTTAGCACTGCTTGAGAAGCTAACTGCACCATGCGAAGGCAACGGGCCTGGGGGAGATAGGCCCTTGCCCTTTTGGTAGCCAGCAAAGCTCCTATGAACTCTAGAGACTGAGTGGGAGTTAGACTGGATTTTGGGATGTTTATGACTAGACCCAAATACTGAAGGATACGCATTGTGCAAGATAGGGAAGTCCTGGCCTCTGACTCTGATGGGGCTCGAATGAGCCAGTCGTCTAAGTAGGGGAAGACGAATATGCCTAGAGTGCGGAGAAATGCTGCTACCACAGCCATGCATTTCGTAAACACTCTTGGAGCTGAGGCCAGGCCAAAGGGAAGCACCCTGTATTGGTAGTGCTTTCCTTGGAACTTTCTGTGAGTTGGATGGATGAGAATATGGGTGTATGCATCCTTGAGATCTAGAGAACAAAGCCAATCCTGACAGCAGAGTTCCTAGAGAAATCATTTTGAATTTCTCTTTGAACAGGAATTTGTTCAATTCTCTGAGGTCCAAACTAGGTCTGTATCCCCCTGTTTTCTTTGGGATAAGGAAATAGGGGTAATAAAACCCTGTACCCTGTTGATGAATGGGTACTTCTTCTATTGCCCCTTCGGTAAGAAGTGTAGAGACCTCTTGATCTAACAGGTTGATGAGAGAGGTCTGAGAATTGAACTGTCTTACCATTGTGGGAGGGGGCATACACAGAAAGTGCAGCTTGTACCCCTCTCTTATAATGGGGCGTGTCCAATACTCTGCTGTTATCTGCTCCCATCTGGGGGCAAAATGGCATAACCTTCCTGGAATGGTGGAAGGCTCTGGTCCATTGAGGGCCAGGAAGGCTAAGTTCTCTAGATGAAAGTCAAAGGCCTTGTGGAGGCTGAGACTGCTGAGACGGTTGAGGCTTAGCAGTCTTTGCCTTCCTTTGTTTGGGTGGTTGCTGACTTTTCCGGACAGGTTGACTTGAAGAACGTGCCTGCTGAGAATAAGCAGGATAAAAACTTTTCTTTTTAGAAAAGAATGGTTTCTTAACAGATTTCTTTCTTGCAGGATCAGCTGTAGACTTGGACAATCTGTCCAAGGTGGCGTTTTCAGCATCCATCTCATTGGCTTTCTCCTGCCAATCTTTACCAAACAGGTTCTCACCAGTACAAGGAATATTTCCGAGTCTGTCTTGTACCCAGAGCTCTAGAGCCAAGCAATACTAAGTGCACCTATGGCAATGGCAGAGGTTCTGCTTATGCACTCAAAACAGTCAAAAGCTGCACGGTTGACAAATTTAGAAACATCCTGGGCATGTTTAACCAGTGTGAGAAAATCCTGTCTTCTATCCTCAGGAAGAAGAGGGCTCAAAGCCTCTAAATCTCCTGCGACTTCCTTCAGGAACATTCCCATATATAGACTACAGGAACTCATCACGGCAGAAAGCATGGAAGCTTGGAAGACACGACGTCCAAAAGCATCCAGAGTTCTGCACTCACGGCCTGGGGGATTAGAGGCATGTCTCTTTGCACTCTAGTTCCTTCTCATAGCTGACTCCACTACAATAGTTTGGTGGGGAAGCTGAGTTTTTTGGAAACCAGGACAAGGAGGGACTCGATACAGAGTATCCAGTCTACGAGAATGAGGAGAGGTAGTAAGAGGCGTCTCCCACATCCTTAGCATGAGATCATGCAGGATCTCATGGATGGGCAAGGTAGCTGCCTCTTTAGGAGTTTTAGGATATTGTAAAATTTCCAACTCCGTTGCTCTGGGCTCTGTTTCAGGGACTACAGCAATGGACAGACCCCGAGCCACCTCCCTGATGAAATCCTGAAAGGAAATGTCCTCTGGAGGAGACATCCTGCGTTTAGGGGAGGAAGGCTCCTCCAGGAGAAGTATTCCCGCATCGACAGAACTGTCAGAATCCTCAGATTCCTCTGAGGACTCGAAGTATCTTATGTCTGGATGCTCTTGAAGAGCTCGATACCCGTACCGACCGAAGTGTGTCGGCAATGCGGACGCCGATGTTGATGGTATCGGTACCTGTACCGATACCAATGCCGGAGTCGGTACAGGTACCGGTTGAACTGTCTGACGCGGTTCCGAGGGTATCGATGCCGCAAGGAGAGCTGCCAGACTGCGTTCAATTGCCAGAACCCTCTGGTATATCGACGCTGCCGATGCCTGGATAACGGTACCGAGTGGACTGCCGGTACCCCAGAGCATGGCACCAGTAGTTCTGCCGAGGTCAAGGCATCGAGAACGTCCTGGAGCCCCGATAATGCTTTGGAAGCCGAAGCCTCCCGCCGGGGCAACTTTGCCGATGCAGAATCCTCAAGGACAATGCCAGAGGCATTTCGATGCTTAGAAGGAGATCTACCCTTTGAGGACCGGCTAGACTTATGTTTAGTTACTTGAGATCCAAGGGAGGAAGACGAAGCCCTGGAAGATGTTGGATGCCACCGAGGCCGCATCAGAGGGAAACAGGTTACTGAGCTTGGCAGCTCGGTTCTGTCGAACTCTCTTGGACATCATGGCACAGGTCATGCATTCCGAGATGGAATGGTCAGGACCTAGACATTTCAGACACCACTCATGGGTGTCGGTGACGGAGATGGTACCGCCACACTTGGTGCACTTTTTAAAACCCGAAGAGGGTTTTTTCCATTGTGAAAAAAATTTCAGGCCTAAGGCCCAAAATGGCACGTGCACCTGGAAAAAAAAGTACTAAGAATTTATTTTTTTTTTTTTTTAAGAAAAGAAAGAAAGAAGAAAAGACCGGCGGTACCGGTAAAGCGTCGAGGAAGACAAACAAGACCACAAAAAGGAGGAAAATTTTCTGCGGTGACAGGAACACGACCTGCTGGCTCCGCGGAAAACGAAGAACTGGAGAGAGGCATTTGGGAAAGGCGGGAAGGCAGCAGGTAGGCACTGTGGGATGCTCCCAAAAGCTTCCTAATTGGACGCTGGGGAGCGTTCCCGCGCAGGCTCCGTCGGTACCGACGTACCATATGTGAAGACTACATTCCTGCTTGTTCCTGGAGATAATGATTTCCTCCCACTACAAATCTGAGATATTGTCTGTGGTCTGGATGAATGAGGATTTTATAAGCATCCTTTAGGTCTAAGGAGCATAGCCAATCTCCCTGCTGGAGATAGGGCAGCAGTATTCCAAGGGTAAGCATCTTGAACTTTTCCCTCTCCAGCAACTTGTTGAGATTTCGCAAGTCTAGGATGAGCCTGAGGCCTCCTGTCCTTTTTGGTACCAGAAAGTACCTGGAATAGAAGCCTCGTCCTATCCAGGTGGTGAGGCACCGGTTCCACCGCCTGCTCCTGTAGAAGACTTGCCAACTCCTGAAGGAGGAGGTCCCTGTGCAGAGGGAGTCTTGGAGGCTCCCCTGGAAAATAGGAGGGAGGTAACTGGTTGAAGTGGAGCAAGTAGCCCCTTTGGACTATGCTCAGTACCCAGGTATCTCCTGTTATAGCTGACCATCTGTGGGCGTACAGTGTCAGCCGGCCTCCTGTGCTGAGTGGAGCCAGCTGTGGGGGAGAGACTATGCAGTGGGAGTCAAAACCACGCTCCCTGCTGTGCAGGAGCCGGAGCTGGCGGCTTGGGGGTTTTCTGCCTATGGGGCCCATGTCCCTGCCCCTTGGCCTGCTGGCCCTGTTGGGGAGCTGTAGAGGCCTGGAATTGAGGGTAGGATTTGTATGCAGAAGCCTTTCTCGGGTAAAAGGGCTTTTTCCCCGAGCCGCCCTTCTTCTGAGACGGGGCAGAAGTCTTTCTGGACAGCCTTGTACTGGTGAGAGTCTCAGTCTCGATTTCTGCAGCCTTTTCAGCCATGGGTTTGCCAAAGAGGTTCTCATCCCGGCAAGGGACACTGACCAACTTGTCCTGGACCCATGGCTCGAGGTCCGATGACTGTATCCAGGCCTGACAGCGTGCACCGATGCCGGCCGCTGCTACTCGGGCCGAAGCCTCGAAGCCATCATAGGCTGCTCAAGATATAAACTTCAAGCACTCTCGAATCCTCGATGACAAAGCCTTGAACTTCTGCAAAGGTTCCTCAGAGAGGCCAGCAGAGAACCCGGCAATCTCTTTTGCCAGGTCCCTGAGGTACATGTCCATGTACAGCTGGTAAGTCCGGACACAGCAAGCCAGCATAGAGCCCTGGAAGCACTTTCTACCGAGGGCATCCAGGTTCCGGGCCTCCCTGCCGGGGGACACTGAGGAGTGCATCTTCTGACTCTTCAGACGATGCATGTCTGATTCCACAACCATGGAGTGGTGCGGTAGCTGTGCCTTCTGGAACACAG
This sequence comes from Ichthyophis bannanicus, assembly GCA_033557465.1. NCBI lineage: Eukaryota > Metazoa > Chordata > Amphibia > Gymnophiona > Ichthyophiidae > Ichthyophis > Ichthyophis bannanicus. Next base: position 812,207,310 of record CM066032.1, on the reverse strand, counting down.
GGCTCTTACTGACTCAATAGATGGAATCAACCCATTTTCTGAGGCCGGTGCCTCCCACATGCGGAAGAGCAGCCATTCCAGCATCAGAGGAACCGGTACAGTAAAGGCCTCCTTAGGCGGAGAGTCATACTGGAGGGCCTCGAGCTCCTCGGCTTGAGGCTCCTCCTCGGGATCCGCGGGGAAGGCCAAGGCTTTGGCTATGTCCCTCACGAAGTCCGAGAACCGGGTATCCTCTGGGGGGCTAGTGAGTCCAATGGGATGCACCGGGTCCGGAAAGTTTCCGGGGACTCCTCGTCCCCCATCTCCCACTCCGACCCCTCCAAGGAGGAATCGAGTGGCTCCAGTCTGGCGGGTACCGATGCCATCCGCCCCAACGCCGAGGGTACCGGCATCAACGCCCTCGGCCCCTGCACAGGAGGTCGAGGGAGACCTTGGCTGAGGATCAACTCGAGACCGCATCGACTCGAGGATCGGCTCGGCCTCCGGGGTCAACTTGGACGTCGAGGTCCCGGTGGTCGGGGCAGATGCACCGGTCAGACCGGCGATCAGCACCCGCTGCTGCTCCATGAAGGCAGCCAAGCTGCTCTCCAAGGCCGTCAACCTGAGTCTGAGCTCAGGAGACTCAGCAGCCCCCGACGTCGGCTCCCCCGGAGCAGAGTCCACGAGGACAACAGCACTCACGTCACTCGGGGACTCCGGCTCCACATGAGGCAACTTGGCAGGCCTCTCCAACTCCGAAGACCCAGGATGGCGGTCGGGGCTATGCGACCTGGCCCTCGAGGAGCCAAGAGCGTCCACCGACGCTGCCCTCGCGGGTTTCTTCTTCCTTCTGTGTTCCCGTGAGGGAGAACCCCTCTCAGAGGAGCCACGACAATGCTCGGGGTCGGACTCCCGAGACGTCGAGGCCTCTGACGAAGTCCGCGCCCAGCCGGACGCGGAGTCAGAGAAGATCCTTTCCGGTTGATGTTGACGGCTCCTCAGCGCCTTATAGGACATCTTGCCGCATGGGCCACAGATCATCGAGTCATGATCGGGCCCGAGGCATCGGAGGTAGCAGTCATGTGTGTCAGTAAGAGACATCAGTTTCTTACACCCGCTGGCAGTCATCGGGGGAAAAAGGGCCCCTGCAAGGTCAAAAGACCGGGCTGCCAGTGAAAAAGAGAAAAAAAAAGCGTGAACGCTAGTCTCGAAGGACAAAAACCGAAAAAGTAGCTCCAGGCTCGATACCGGTGTACCGTGCCCAGGCGGGAAGGGGAACTGGCATCGAACCGGCCAAAAAACACGAATCCACTTAGGAAAAATCAACTTTTAAGCAGATGACAAGGACACACGTCCATCGGGCTCCGTGGAAAAAAGAAGACTGAGCAAGATGGCACCCTTGGGTGAGAAGGGGACCGCGCATGTGCGCTGCATTCCCAAAAGCTTTCTTTGAAAGCTGGGGAAATGCTCCGCACGAGGGCTCCATCGGTGCCGACGTCACCCATATGTGAGGACTGACTTCCTGCTTGGTCCTGGAGAATCTTCAATTATGGGAGCTATTGTTGGAAAAAATGCTGTATTCAAGAGAAAAAAGTTCCAAAGAGCTAGTAGGAGGAAAATCTCTAGAACTCTAGTCATATTATCTGTCATGGATTTGTATGATTTTACTTTGGCTTATAGGTTTGTTGCTGATAACTGAACGTCAGATCGAAAAGACACTTTTGTACTATTTGTTGGGAACTGCAGGAAAAAAAAAGACCAGATATAATTTGTCAGTGCACAATGGTTATAAATAATGCCGCTGCTGCTAAGGTAGACCTTTTACTAACGTGTGCTAAGTTGTTAGCAGAAACCATGCTGCATTATATGCACCACCTCTGCGTTTACTGTAAGAGGAGAGGAAAGCATTTCCCTGGCAGTTAACACAGAGCCCTGTCCCACAGCATGTACTGCATTAGCAAAAGTGCACTTAACGCCACTCACCACACACATTCTCTGCCCCTACACTACCCCCCTGTGCCTTTAAGACGGGTTGCACAATTAGCACAGGAATCATCCTGCACCGTCATGGCCCTGTACTATCTGGTAATGGGTGTCCCAGTGCACCTCAGCATGCACCAGAACACATGCTGCATTCCTAACAGGGCTATACATTTCAAGCAAAGGTAAGAGATTGTGGCTTTTTAAATTACTAGTTCTCTGCCTGGGAGCTCTTAAAAGGGTTTTGGTACATTTTTAAAACAAAGTTACATTCTTTTTGGTGCTTTAGCTTAAAAGAGGAAATATTGTCTTTAGTGGGGTAGGTTTAAAACTCTGCTTTAGTATCTTTCTTCAGCAATTTGAAGCTACTGACACCTCGTCATGTATTAGTTCCCTCCCTACCCCAACTCCCACCCATCCCTAGTGAGCAGTCTTGCCTTATAGGGCACCTCCCCAATTAACTACACATAGGGACTTGGAACAGCACATTTTGAACACACTTAAAGAGATTTAACTGCTCTTTCTCTGAAAGGACAGCTGGGAAACCAGCTGGAACTTTGGTAGGTCTCTCTGTCTTTTGCTTTTACAGATACCTAAGCTCCACCAACTGAACAATGGCTGGGAAAAATCATATCGCTAAAGCTCTTGCCCCTATTACAGCTTCTGCCTCTTTCAGACAGAAGTCCCAATGCCAGTTGAAGGATGGTTCCCTGTGCTGGATGCCTACATGCTGAAGCTCTCAGGAAACAAGTGGAAGAACTCAGAGAGGAGGAAGCAAGGCTGAGGAGCATTCAAGACAGTGAGAAGTACATTGATGAGATGTTTCTTGCAACATCCAAGCTCTCCATTAGAGAAGATGGGTGCCTACAGAATGATGAAGGATGGACACAAGTCACCAGGGCCTGCAGAATCACCAATCCAACTTCTCCAGTCCTTGAATTGAAGAACCATTATGCAGCTCTGGAAAGGGAAGAACCAGAGCTCAAGCATCCCAAAGTTGCGGAATCAGTGACCACAAGGAAGCGAAGGGTAGTGGTAGTTGGTGACTCTCTTTTGAGGGGTACTGAGGCAACCATCTGCCTACCAGACTTGATGTCCAGAGAGATATGCGGTCTGCCAGGTGCCAAAATCCGAGATGTTATGGAGAGTGTGCAGAGACTCATCAAGCCCACTGATTATTACCCAAATTTGCTAATACATGCCGGCACAAATAATACTGCCAGGTATCCCTCTGAGCGTATCAGTTCATGGCTCTGGGACAGAGGGTAAAGCAGATAGGGCGCAATTGGTGTTCTCTTCAATCCTCCCTGTTGAAGGTAAAGGTCAAGGCAGAGAAGCTCGCATCCTGGAGACAAATGCATGGCTGCGTGGATGGTGTCATCGAGAGCATTTTAGTTTCCAGGACCATGGGATACTGTTCCAAGGGTTGCAGAGCAGAAATAGCGTAAATCTGTCCAAGAAAGGTTGACATGTCTTCAGTAGCAGACTGGCTAATCTACTGAAGAGGGCTTTAAACTAGATTTGTTGGGGACCGGTGAAGAAAGCTCCCAGGTAAGTGAAACATTAAATACCTTTATGGAAATAGGCAAAAGGGGGCAATATATGGAAAGCGGTGTGTATAAATGCCCGTAGCATGGTAAATAAGATCCCAGATGTTGAAGCTTTAATGGGAGAGGCTAGCTTGGATTTAGTGACAGTTACAGAAACATGGTTCACAGAAAACCATGACTGGGATGTAACTATACAGGCTATACTTTATTCAGAAAGAATAGGGTGGGAAGAAGGGGAGGAGGAGTGGCACTATCTGAAAAAAATAATGTTTTGGAACTATAGAGCTTAAAAGGGAGAGAGGAGGCACTATGGGTTAAACTAGAAAGAGAAAACTATTTGCACTGGCTTGATATACAGACTTCCTTCACAGGAGGACGAGATGGACGGAGAGTTAATTGAAGACATACGCAGCACTGCTAGGAAAGGTGAAGTGCTACTGATAGGAGATATCAATATGCCAGATGTTGACTGGCACATTCCTGTTGCAGTATCATCTAGAAGGAGATTCTGGATTCTCTATAGGGAGAACTATTCAGGCAACTGGTAACAGAATCCCAACATGAAGGGGCCATATTGGACTTGGTGCTTACCAATGATAAAAGTGTTTCTGATGTTATAGTGGGAGGTCATTTTGCATCCAGTGATCACCAGATTGTGTGGTTCAGTATTAGGACTAGGGCTGTTAGAATCCATTCAAAAGCAAGGATCTTAGACCTTAGGAAAACTAACTTTGCCAAGATGGGCCAATACCTCAGAGAGTCATTAGTGGGACAGAAACAACTAGGAGGATGTAGAAAAACAGTGGACAAAACTGAAAGGGGATATTTTAAGGGCAACCAACCTTTTTGTTAAAATGGTAAATAAAGGTAAAAGGAAAAGGAGACGGCTATGGTTTTCGAAAGAAGTAGCTGAAAAGGTGAAGAAAAGGAGGGAGGCCTTCATGAAATACAAGAGATCACAGAGGGAGGAAGACAGGCATCTTTATTTGGGAAAATTTAGAGAAACTAGCAAAGTTGTCAGGAAAGCAAAGATTCAAAAAGAGGAGGAAATAGCCAGTGCAATAAAATGGGGGGATAAGATATTTTTCATATATGTTAGTGAGAAGAGAAAGGGCAAAAGTGGTCTTGTCAGACTCAAGGGTAAAGGGGAGGAATATGTAGAAGCTGATGAGGATAAAGCAGAATTGCTTAACAAATATTTTTGTTCTATGTTTACAGATGAAGAACAAAGGAGCAGGACCTTAGAAAACACCCACAAACAGAAAAAGAATCAAGGGGCATCTTGAACAATTTTCAGAAGACTGTGTTCGTGAGAAACCAGCTAAACGTAAAGTAGACAAAGCAATGGGACCGGATGGGATACACGCTGAAATACTGAGGGAACTTGGGGATGTTCTAGCAGCTCCATGGACTGATCTTTTCAATGCCTCGTTGGAGTCGGGAGTGATGCCAAAGGACTGGAGAGATGCACATGTGGTCCCTTTACACAAAAGCGGAAGTAAGGATGTGATTGAAAACTACAGGCCGGTTAGTTTAACTTCGGTGGTGAGTAAATTATTGGAAACGCTGCTGAAAGAGAAAATAGTGAGGTTTCTGGAGTCCAGCAGATTACAGGATCCGAAGCAGCATGGATTCACGAGAGGCAGGCCTTGTCTGACAAATCTGATTGATTTCTTTGACTGGGTGATCAGGGAGCTGGACCGAAGGAGAACCCTAGATGCGGTGTATTTAGATGTCAGTAAAGACTGACACCGTTTCTCACAGGCTCCCTATAAACAAACTGAGTACCCTAGGGATGGACCCTAAATTTACTGCTTGGGTTAGAAACTGGTTGAGTGGGAGGCAACAAAGGGTACAGGTAAATGGAGCTCTCTCTGAGGAGAAGGAGATTACCACTGGTGTGCCCCAGGGATCTGTCCTTGGTCCAATTCTTTTTAACATCTTTGTTAGTGATATAGCAGTAGGGCTGTCGGGTAAGGTTTGTGTCTTTGCGGATGATACCAAAATCTACAATAGAGTAGACACCCAGGAAGGTGTCAATAACATGAGGAGGGATCTAACTAAGTTTGAAGAATGGTCTAGAATTTGGTAGCTGAGATTTAATGTTAAGAAATGCAAGGCCATGCATTTGGGCTGCAGCAATCCAAGGGAGCAATATAGTATAGGGGGTGAAGTACTTTTGTTCACTAAAGAAAAGCGGAACCTAGGCGTGATTGTGTCTGATGATCTTAAAGTAGCTAAACAAGTAGAAAAGGCGACAGCAAAAGCTAGAAGTATGCTTGGGTGCATAGGGAGAAGAATGGCCAGCAGAAGAAAGGTGGTGATAGTGTCTCTGTATAAATCTTTGGTGCGATTTCATTTGGAGTATTGTGTGCAATTCTGGAGTCCGCACCTTCAAAAGGATATAAATAGGTTGGAGTTGGTACAGAGGATGGCTACTAAAATGGTTAGTGGTCTTCATTATAAAGCATATGAGGACAGACTTAAGGATCTTAATATGTACACCCTAGAGGAAAGGCGGGAAAGTGGTAATATAATTGAGACATTTAAATACCTCCATGGCATAAATGCAGAGGACGACAGCCTCTTTTTATTGAAAGCAAGCTCCGCTACGAGGGGACATGGGATGAGGGTGAAAGGGGATAGATTCAGGAGTGATATGTGGAAATATTTCTTTACGGAAAGAGTGGGGGATCCGTGGAATAGTCTCCCAGTGGAGGTGGTAGAGATGAGGACAGTATCTGAATTCAAAGAAGCATGAGACAAACACAGAGTATCTTTAAAGGAAAAAAGGGGACAATTGTAGTGGTTGATATGGAAGGACAGACTAGTTAGGCTATGTGGTCTTTTTCTGTCGTCATGTTTCTATGTTTCTAGATTGCACTCACTAGTAAAAGACCCTCTAAGTTATAGAATTACAGGTAAATAGATGATCTACCTGTAATTCTACTGAGCTGTGCTAGAACATTTTAACTGCTACATTAACATCTAACAGCATATTCGGCGAACTGTTTATGCACACTAACTGCCGCTGTTAACAGTTAACCTGAAAGATCTCATGGAAAGGAAGGAGAATGAGTTAACTCTCTGTTTACTGTTAACGTGGCAGACAATATGGTGCAGTTAATGCCACTTGCATAGGCACAGCTACCTGCTGGGCAGTTAACGCACAGCAAAGAAATGTCCTCTGCGTTAATTCTATGGGAAGATACTTATGATGCGCTCAAAAGTTAACACGGAGGTTCTGCAGTTACTATGCAATAATGCATAGCAATCACAAAATCTTAACATGCTTGAGTAAACAGCACACATAATAATGAAGAATTAAGCTCACTATCAGAATAGGAGTGTGATAAGGCATGTGGAAAGTAGTTGGTAAGATACATTTAAAAGTGAATATAGAAGGAGTCAAAAGATCAGAACAAAGAGTAAATAAATGGGATTAGTATATCCGAGTATGTGATTTTTCAGCAAGAGGTACATAGGAAGAATAAGCCAAGAGAAATATATTTATATTACTCAAGTTGTCCACATAGTTAGATGGCTATGTCAATTATTAGAAATAAACTTGCTTCAACAGTGGTTTATCCTATGGTTTTTGACTCCCAGAAACTAAGAACATAAGAACATAAGATATGCCATACTGGGTCAGACCAAGGTCCATCAAGCCCAGTATTCTGTTTCCAACAGCGGCCAATCTAGGTCATATGCACCTAAGCAGTTTCCCCAAGGGACACAGGTTCCACAATGCTTGTATTGGTTCAAGCATTGATATCCTGGGTCCCTTCTTAGTAATGGTTTATGGACCTTTCCTCCAGGAACTTGTCCAAACCTTTTTTAAACCCAGCTACACTAACAGCCTTTACTACATCCTCCGGTAACAAATTCCAGAGTTTGATTACACGTTGAGTGAAAAAATATTTTCTTTTATTAGTCTTAAATAGTTTACCCTGTAGCTTCATTGCATGTCCCCTAGTCTTTCTATATTCTGATAAGGTAAACAATCGATCTACATTTACCCGTTCCACTCCGTTCATTAATTTAAAGACTTCTATCATATCTCCCCCTCAGCCGTCTCTTTTCCAGGTTAAAGAGCCCTAACCTTTTTAGCCTTTCTTCATAGGAGTATCCTTCCATCCCCTTTACCATTTTGGTGGCTCTTCTCTGAACCTTTTCTAAAATCGCTATATCCTTTTTAAGATACGGCGACCAGAACTGCACACAATATTCAAGGTGCGGTATCACCATGGAACGATACAGAGGCATTATAATATCTTTTGTTTTATTTTCCATTCCTTTCCTTATCATACCTAGCATTCTATTTGCTCTCTTGGCCGCCGCTGCACACTGTGCGGAGGGTTTTAACATGGTATCCACAATGACGCCTAAATCTTTTTCCTGGGTGGTGGTTCCTAATGTGAAACCTTGCATCGTGTAACCATAGTTTGGGTTGTTGTTCCCTAGGTGCATAACCTTGCACTTGTCCACATTAAATTTTATCTGCCATTTTGATGCCCAGTCTTCCAATTTATCAAGATCCTCTTGCAATTTTCCACAATCCTCTTGGGTTTTAACAACTTTAAATAGTTTTGTGTCATCTGCAAATTTGATAACCTCACTCGTTATTCCCTTTTCTAGGTCATTTATGAATATGTCAAAAAGCAGCGGACCCAGCACAGATCCCTGGGGTACACCACTATTCACCTTTCTCCATTGGGAAAATTGGCCATTTAGCCCTATCCTCTGCTTTCTATCTTTTTTTTTTTTTTTATTTACATTTTTATTGAGAAACAGCAAAACAGAACCAGATACATAAATGCAAACACCCTGCAGCTATACAGCGGGTAACTAAAATCCAATATCTGGTATTAACAGTGAGCAAACCCCCCCCCACCAAACACCCCCCCCCCCCCGTTCGCACAACATAAACAAATAACAGATAACAATATTGACAGTCCGTCCAGATAAGATGCCTACTAAAATCACAGTGCCCCCCTCCTCCTAACCGACACAGCCTACCAAATGTGCACTCCCCAGCCCCTCAGCCCGAACAACCACCTGAGCCCCACCTGCCCCCAAGCCTCCTCACTACTCTCAAGGGGGGGGGATCCAGCTCCTCACCGCCCATCAGCATCCCCTCCCCCTTCAGCTCCCCTCCCCCCCTCACTGCAGCCCTTCCATCGAAAATAAGGTCCCCAGGTACGATGGAAACGGGCCATACTACGTGAATGTTCCGCCGTGAAGCGATACATGATACATAAATATGCTACGCGCCCCTGCACCTCAGCCAGAGTCGGCACAGAGGTCGACCTCCACCTGCGCGCTAATAACTGCCGAGTCGCGGTGCACACCATTCCACTCCACCCCCGTCCATCCTCACTCTGTCCCCCTGTCTCAATATTCAGTAATGCTAAACAGGGCCCCCACCCCACATCCCCGCCTACCTCCTTTAACCAACCCTCTACCGCCGCCCATAGGGGGACTACCTTAGGGCAACCCCACCAAATGTGGAGATAGGACCCCAACTCACCACAGTCACGCCAACACTCCCCACTCCCCCCCATCCAGTCCTGCAATCTCCCCGGGGTCAAATACCACCTATATAACATTTTGTAGTTGTGCTCCAGTATGTTGCTAGAGATTACCTTTTGAAGCAACCCCCGACAGATGTACTCCCAATGCGAATTGTCCCAGCTGCACTTCAGATCCGACTCCCACGCTCGCCGATGCGCCCACCCCCGACCTGGCTCATCTTCCATCGCCTGATACAGCCGAGAGATCAGGCCCTTAATACCCCCCCTGTCAAAGAGCCCATCTGTCACCTCCCCCTTCGGGCCCCTACCCCGTTGGGCCACCACTTTGCAATAATGCAGTGCCTGCAAATACTGGAATCGATCAGATACCCACCTCCCCCCCTCCTGGAATTGCCCAACCTTCTGTAGCCCTCCCTCAGCCCATCTTCGAAATGTCCGATCTAACCCACCAACCTTAAACTCTGGGTTGCCCACAAACGGTATATGTTTAGAGCCCCCTCCAACCCCATACCACTTCGTTCGCCATTTCCGCCAATATCTCAGCATCAATAAAGCATAGGGGCTGCCCCCCTGCCCTCCAGGCATACCACCGCTCCTAGCCCAGACACTGTCGGGCGCTCCACTTTCGCCAGGCAGCGCGTCTCTCTCTAACTGCACCCATTCCGCCCCCTCCCTCATCTCCCACTCAAAGACCCCTCGTACCATGGCCGCCTCGTAGTAATGCGCCAACCTAGGCACCCCCATGCTCCCCACCACCTTCCGCGCACATAATATCCTTTGAGCAACTCGGGGCCGCCGACCCTGCCAAATAAATTTCATAAGTCGATCCTGTAGCTGCTTAAGAAACCCCTTCGGGACTGCCACTGGAAGATTCATAAAGAGATACAGCAGTCGCGGGAGCACAATCATTTTCACCAAATCCCGGCGTCCTAACCAAGACACCTCTAACCTCCCCCACTCCTCCAGGTCCCGAAACATCGTGGCGCGCGCCCCCAAGTAGTTCTTCGGGAAAAGCAAATCCCTCCGCGCAGTAAGGTGCACACCCAGATACCGAATGCTAGTATCTGCCCACCGAAAAGGAAACTCCTGTCGCAACCCAGCCTCCTCTGTCGCACTAAGGGTAATATTCAAAAGCTCCGATTTCGTAACATTCATCCGAAAGCCGGACACCGCACCATAGTCATGGAGCTCAGCCATAAGCGCTCGCAGCGATCTCCAGGGGTCGGATACAAAAAACAGTACATCATCCGCAAATAGCGAAATCTTATGCTGACACCGCCCAACATGGACCCCCACCACAGCCTCCGCATCCCGTATCCTCTGCGCCACAGGCTCCATTGAGAGGACGAAAAACAAGGGCGACAGAGGGCATCCCTGCCTTGTACCCCGAAACAATTCAAACCCCTCGGACACCCCCCCGTTCACCTTTAAGCAAGCCATCGGCCGGCGAAATAATATCCTAATCCACTGCAAGAAGTCTCCCGTTACCCCCATTCTGGCCAGCACCTGGAAGAGGTATGTCCATTGAACTCTATCAAAGGCCTTCTCGGCGTCCACCGCCAGCAAGGCCATCCCCCCCTTATGTTCTCGCCCCGACCATATGATATTCAGAGCCCGTCGGATATTATCCGAAGTATGCCTCCCTTTGATAAACTCCGATTGATTAGGGTGGACTAATTTACCCATCACGGGGCCCAATCTATTAGCCAATATCCGAGTAAATATTTTCAGGTCTCCTCCCAGCAGCGAAATCGGCCGGTAGGAGCCACAGTCAGTAGGGTCTTTCCCCTCCTTATGTATAAGGCTAACCCCCGCCAATCGCATTGAACACGGCATCAGATCCGCAGCGCTAAACGAGTTATACATTCGAGCTAAAGGCCCCACCACAAGACCCGCAAACACCTTATAAAACCGATTAGAAAACCCATCTAAACCCGGCGCCTTCAACCTGGGCATCCCTTTGATCACTTCCAGCACCTCCTGCTCCCGGATAGGCGCGGACAAATCCACCCCTTCCTGATCAGTAAGAGACTGTAACCGGAAACCCGCCAAATAATCCTGCACTTGATGATCCTCCACTATGCTCTCCGGAGTGTAGAGGCGCTGGTAAAATTGAATAAATTGTTCCTCAATCGCCTTCCCCTCCCAAAGATCCTCCCCCTGCCTATTTTTAATCCGAACTATGGCATTCCGCGTCCGCAACTTCTTAACTTTGCGAGCAAGCATCCGCCCTGCCCTATTGCTAAAGGCAAAGCTCCGCTGCTGTAGCAAGGTCAGCTTGTACCGAATTTCTTGCATGCGTAATTCACTCAATTCCGCGCGTAGTCCCTCAAGTTCACTCAAGAGTCCGCTAGACTTCGGGTTCCCCTTTACCAATTTCTCCACCCTCCCAAGTCTGGTTGCTAAAGCCTCATATTGCCGAACTTTCATTTTTTTCTTAAATGTCCCTATAGCAATTAACTTACCCCGGACAACCGCTTTCAGACAGTCCCATACCGTTCCGGGTGCACACTCACCGGTATCATTCAACTGTAGGTACTCCTCTATACCTGCCATTACCTGCTTAACCACCTCCCCATCATCCAAGAGGGAATCATTCAATTTCCACCAACCTCTACTCAAACGAGCCCCCCCCATTTGAATCTCACACACCACCGGGGTATGGTCCGACCAGGTTCGCTCCCGAATCACACACCTTTTGACCCCAGGCATTAAAACTTTATCCACAAAAATCATATCTATTCGGGAAAACACTTCGTGCGCCCCCGAGTAGAAAGTATAGTCCCTCTGCTCCCAGTTGGTCTCCCGCCAAACATCCACCAATCCCAGACAACTAAGCATCCGCCGTAGTGCCAGCCTGTGCTGCTTTGGGGACGATACCAACCCCTTGGATGTATCCCGCACCGGGTCCAACACTACATTGAAGTCCCCCCCTATCAATATACAACCCTCTGCCACCCCCAAAAGCTTATCATGCAGTTCCCGAAAGAATTGCGCTTGCTGAGCATTCGGGGCATACACATTCACCAGGGTATACAACTTATGGTCCCATTGTAATTTAACTATAAGATACCTTCCCCCCTTATCCCTTATGACCTCCCCCACTTGGCCTTGTACCCGAGCAGATAAAAGGATCCCCACTCCCCCCTTCTTTTTGGCCAATTTATTGGAGGCAAAGAACTGCTGGGGAAAGCCAGGATGCCGTACCCGCCCCTCATCTTTGGCCAGCAAGTGAGTTTCTTGTATGAGAACACTATCCCCTCATAAGCGGTCACACTCCTTCATTAACATCTGTCTTTTAGCAAAGGAGTTGAGGCCCCGAACATTGAGGCTCATTAACTTAACATCTGTCATTGTACTCTATTACCCTGCCCCTAAAGCCCCCACCACCTACTACCCCCCTCCCCCCCCTCTGCTACCCTGCAGCCCCCCCCTCCCCCCCCCCTCCTCCCCCCTCCGTCCCCCACCACTCCCTCCACCTCCGCACCCCCGGATCTCTTCCCGTCTTCCCGCCAACCACCACCCACCATAACTCCTGCAGTCCCCCCCTATCACCGCTCCCCTCTATACTTCACCCCCATCACCTCTTCATTATAAGGAACTCGTATATCATTAAGTGCAGATCCCCAGTCATTTTAAAGGTCTCTGGCTTCTCAGCCGCTGCTCCTTGCCAGGAACTCGGCTCCAACGATTCAGCGGCGCCTTCTCCGGCCGGGAAGCGCCGTCCGCCTTAGGGTTCCGCTCTGCTCCTTGCGTCCCCGGGAGATCCGACCAGCCAGCACTCTGCATGCCTCTGATCGCAGCCTCCACCGAGTGCACCGTCAGGGTCCTTGTGTTAATGGTAAATTGTAATCCCACCGGGAACAGCCACCGGTAGCGAACATTCTCCTCCCGGAGCCTTCTCGTTACTGCTTGATACTCTCTGCGCTTTTTGATAGTGAGGCTCGAGAGATCAGCAAAGACCTCAACCTCCGAACCTTGCCATTTAAATTTCCCCACCTTCCGTGAGGCTCTCATCACCAGCTCCTTGGCCCGGAACTCATGGAGGCAAACCACCACATCACGGGGCATATTCTCTCGCCGAGGTCCGAGTGCTCTGTGCGCTCTGTCCACCATTAGACACAGACCCTCCACAGCCATATCAGCCGCCCGGAGCATCGCACTACAGAACTCCTCCGCCATGGAGACGTAGTTTATCGCCCCTTCAATTTCAGCCAGGCCTCGAATGCGAATGTTCGCCCTCCTGGACCTGTTCTCCAGGTCCTCAACTTTAAGCCAAAGTTCCTCCTGCGCGCTATGGAAAACATCCATCTGCTGATCCCTCGCAGTGCCCTGGCTTTCCTGCTCCTCCAGCCGATTTTCCACTTCCTCAATGCGTGCCCCCATACTGTCCAAATCAGATTTGATCTCCTGTAGCCAGCCGTGCACTTCCTGCTTCAGTGATCCAAACTCGGATTTCATCGAGTCCACCCACTCTTTTAGGTCGCTACGCAGCGCCTTAAGCTCAGTGGAAGTCTCCACCGCCACATCCACCACTTCCAAGTCCTTGTGGCTCCCATTACCACCCGCCGGCTTTACTGCGGGGCTCTTAACATTCCCTGTACCTTTAAAGGAGTAGGCTTTAAGGTCCACTGGGGCTTTCCGCGCCGCCATCCTTCCCCACTCCTCAGCCCTCTCTGGCCGCTGCCCTGTCTCACCGCTCAAAGGTTGGTCCACACAGAGTCCCACTACCGGGTGTAATCCAACAAGAAAACTGCAGACTCTCAGGGCCGGGCTGGCACTACACCACGTGCTTCCCTTCGCAGTACCAAGGGTTATTCCTTACCCCAGACACTGCTGGTGAAGGACTGCACACCCCTCCACACTCAGGGCCTCTTTAATATCGCAGGGCCTCAGTCCCGGGCTCCCTCGGTGCGCAGGCCCCCCCCAACCAGGACACACGTGTTGCGCGGGGGCTCCTACTCCTCCCGATCCACTCCTTGCTCGTCCGCCACTCCTGCGCGCACACCGCCAAGGGCAGGCTCGCCTCCCGCCTCTCCACTCGCTCTCCGTCCCGCTTTACAGCACAGTGCTCGGTGCCGCACGCTCTCTCGGCGCCACTGCTGCTACCACCCGACAGCGTTTCTCTCTCCTCGCCGGCCAGCAGGCCAATCTGCCAGCGCTGCTCTTTATTGTTCGCTGCCGGGCACACTGCGCTCACCAAGCACCGTCCACACCTCCGGCTCAGCGTTAGCGTTCACGATGGGGGGACCTGTTGCCCCTTGGGGGTCATAAATGCTCAATTTGGTGGGTTTCGCGGCAGAGCCCGCTCAGAGCACCGCCATCAGGTCGGCCGACGTCACCGGAAGTCCTGCTTTCTATCTTTTAACCAGTTCCTGATCCACAATAGTACACTGCCTCCTATCCCATGACTCTTTAGTTTTGCCAAAAGTCTCTGATGAGGGACCTTGCCAAAGGCTTTCTGAAAGTCCAGATACACAATATCAACCGACTCACCTTTGTCCACCTGATTATTCACTCCTTCAAAAAAAAAAAACATGGGGGGCGGAGCCTGATGTCCAGCGGGTAGGACGCTTTGCGTTGAAGCTCCCGAGAGGCCTACTCAGAATCCTGACTTAATACCTATATAAATTTACTATTTTGCTCCGAGCTGACCGGGGCACCTCGGGGGGGATGGCGGCCCACAAACCAGCGCGCTTGGACTTCGGGTTTCCTTCTTCTTCTCACGGAAAACGCTCCAAAACGGAGGTATCCTCCCCGCAGAAGATGGTTCCATTTCGTGAAAACCCCGCAATGCACCTGGAGATTTTGGAGGAAATACGCGGCGTGAAGGAATTGGTGCAGTCTAATGGAGAAGCGCTTCGAGCCATGCGAGAAGACTTTGGAGTGCTCCAAGACCGACCTGAAGGTCTTTCATTACGGCAGGACAATATGGCGGGGGTCCTCGACTCGCACGAGGTGCGCTTGGGCAAACTGGACGAGGCTGAGCGCCAGATACAGAATCTTCAAAAGGAGTTGGAAGATAGCAATAATCGCGCCCGTCGCAACAATGTGAGGCTCCTTGGAATGCCGGAGGAAGTGGAAGCAGGAGATATAAGAGAATTCTTGCTCAAAACTCTTCCCTCCTTGCTGAAGATTACTTTTCACAGAGAACTGGAAATCGATCGAGCACACCGTGTTCCTGCCCGCATGGTGCTCAACCGCACGACCCCCCGGCCTATTATCTTTAGCTTGCTACGATATCAACAAGTGGAACAAATTTTACATGCTGCCCGAGCGAATCATCATTTGGAATATGACGGTCGTAAGGTCTCCTTCTTTCCTGATTTGGCAAAGCCTACCGTTGACCGTCGGAAGAAACTCCTTGCTCTTCGCCCTCGACTTCAACAGCTACAGGCTCGCTTTGGCCTGTTGTATCCAGCGAAGCTCCGAGTGACTCTCCATAACCAGACCAGGACGTTCGAGGATCCTGATCTATTATCAACATTTTTGGACTCCAAAGAAGCAGAACAGATGCGCTAATCCCAAATTTTGGACTCTTAACTGCCGGCTCTGTCCGCCATTTTGAAGGGCCCGATGCGGCGATCATAGCCCAGCACAGAAATAGCCTGGACTTTCTTTCTTTCTCTGTATGACTTTTGTCTTTGGTCTCCTATCCCTTCATGATGTGTGCCTCGGTCGGATTCGGAGCACGCACAGTCCTACAGGTTATATGTTTTTTCAATTTCGGCCTTCTCTGGGGTTTCTCCCCGCAGATACATGGTCGCCAGTAATTTTGGGGTTTTGCTTCTCCTCTACCGTACTGCGGTTATCTTTGTTAATGTGGGGCGCTTCATTGTATTATATTAGCTTATTTTCCTATGTCATGTGTACAGCCAGATACAATCAGTTTGAGGGACACAGTGAAATTATGTGTGCTATCATGCTCAGAATTTTAACTTTTCTAAATGGCCTCATGTAAAATCTTATTATTCATCGTACAAGGCATTGCTGGTCCACTCAGCAGAAAGAAAATCCTTAGCTATTTTAGCCACGAGCACGTTGATTAGGTGTTTCTTCAGGAGACGCACTACACTCTGCTGAAACACTGAAACTCAATGCTAGGCCTCACATGGTAGCTGCCTACTCTCCCACTGTTTCCAAATGGTACGGGATAGTCATTCTGGTCAAGAAGTTTTGCACGCTACTGTACCTGATATTAGCGCTGACATGGAGGGTGGATGGGCCCGTGTACACCTTAGGGTGGGAGATGGTGAATTCACGTGTATTTGCACTATGTCCCGAATGTGGACAACCCTGCTCGCTATGCAAGTTTTGCGCAGTTGGCCTCGGCCTCCGCTAATGCTCCATTAATACTTGGTGGCGATTTTATTCAAGTGCTCCCTCAATCTTTTCTTCTCAAACAAGGTGCTTGTTGGTTGGAAGCTCCAGTATCGAGCAGACCTGTGTGGCTAGATATAGTAGCGGGCCTTTGCTCACCGATTCCTTTTACCTTACTCCCTGGTATGACTCTCCCATTAGACTCCCACTATCCACCAATGTTTTTCGACACTTTAGGTGCCTTTAATATTCCTATGCAACCTTTCGACTCCCGACTCTGTTCAGTGTAACTTCAGCATTGCATTCGGAGCTCTAGAGTACTCCCGCCATTGGCACTCTCTGCATAAGGTTGATTGGAAACTTCCGATCTCTCGGTAGTTTACCGGGTGTAGCATCCAATTTTACTAAACCTTATGTAATGCTATCGCTAGAGATACCTCTATAGCGCAGAAAGTATGGGAGAGAGAACTGCATGTGACTTTAACCTCGGAGCAATGGAGCCTTATCTGGAGCAGAGGGACACGGGTTTCCGACCCGCCTCACTCACTCAGACCCTCTTCTTTCTAGCCCACCGGTGTGTTTACACTCCTCACAGTTTAGACATATGGAACACTACTCAGGGTAATGGTTGCTGGACACGTCCTGTGGCCATTGGTTTATTACTTCATTTCATGTTATGCATGAATATCCCGCACTACAGTATAACTGGCGTCGGGTCTGGGGTCGTATTTAGTCTATATTGCACTCTCAGGAGTCCCTTTCTCGGAGGGTAGTGGGACTTCGCCCAGTTGCGGGGATCCCCTCTCTCCCAAGAAATGGCTTATCTCCTTTTGAACTTTATGCTTGGCATTGCTGTTTCCCTCATTGAGTAATACTGGGAAATTAGTTCCCATCTGAGCCTCAATGAATGGTGGAATCATGCCTGTCTCTACAGTAAATATGAACAAATACCTCGTCTGTGTGCTTCCTCCGTTCAGACTCCTTCTTATTGGTCTTAATGGAAGATGTTCAATGAATATGTACATTTTGCTAAATGCTCTCATCTGACTGTCTAACTTTGTATATATCTCTGTCTCATGATCATGCTGTATTGTGGCTATTTTTTTGATTGTTTGATGTATAATCACTGTTAACTGGAAGCGCTCACATGCTGATACAAACGGGTAGAGAAGAAGCACCGGGGTGGGGGGTTATGGGTTTACTTTTCCTTATTGTATACTTGTTTTGTATCTTTTGGTGTGTTGTTTCTTTGTTTGTTGCAAAATGAAAATAAAAGTTTCAAAAAAAAAAAAAAAACAAAAACATAACAGATTAGTAAGACAAGATCTTCCTTGTCTAAAGCCATGTTGGCTGTCTCCCATTAGGTCATGACTATCTACATGCTGAGTAATTTTTATTCTTTATGATGGTTTCTACCATTTTTCCCGGTACAGATGTCAGGCTCACCGGTCTGTAGTTTCCCGGCTCACCCCTGGAACCCTTTTTAATAACACAGGTACACTAAAAATTTTTTTTTTTAAACTGCCTCTAATGTTTCGATTGATTTTTACGTTTTTTGGTGCGCTGAATCCAAATCTGGTCACCAATTTGCTCCATCACGTACAGATTTTTTGCTACATTGGGTTAGCAGTTTGAGGTGAACGTTTCAGATTGAGTGCGATCAAGATAAAAGTTTCTTGGATGAATTCTTTATACTAATTGTTTAGTAGTTATTCAAATAAGAATAAATAAAATTGTAACAAGGCAGCACATAAGAATAGAGTAATGTCAACAAAACACACTGTGATGGTAGCAAAATTGTCTGCACTTAAAACAGCCACATACATGTGCACAAACATTGAGCATATAAGAGCGAGGTTAGACACAAAGCAAAGCAAAGAAATGTGCAAAAAATGTTGTACAGGTATGTATATAAGAATAGAAAACGCAAACCGCACCATTGCAATACATGAAGACAAACACCCGATGGTGTGAAAATAAAATTCTAATAAATGAGATCCGACACTGTGGTAATAACTAGCAAATTTTTATTTCAAAGTTTAGTAAAAACACGATATTTGTCAACACAGTTTAGATTTTAAAGTCATTCTTGGGTCAATCAATCTCCTGGTGGGCCCGTTTCTTCTTCCCCCGAATGCTTCTCTTGGTGCGCTGCTTGGCGTATTTTTCATCTGGGGTTTCCCGCAGCAGCAACCAGCAGAAATCAGCCATCATAGTGGTGTTCCATCTTCCTTGGTACCTTCTCTCTGCGTCCTTGATGTCCTGGTGAAACCTTTCACCTTGTTCTTCACTGTACGCCCCCAAGTTTTCGGGAAAGTAGTTCACATGGGAGTGCAAGAAATGGACTTTCAGGCTCATGTTACAGCCTTGTTCTTTGAAGGCATTGAGCATCCTGGCAACAATATCCTTATAGTTCTCATCCCGCCTGTTCCCCAAGAATTTGAGAACAACATCCTTGAAGGAATACCAGGCTTCTTTTTCCTTCTCAGACATCGTTTCAGCGAATGCTCCATCTGAAATGAGTTTCCTTATATCAGGGCCAACAAACACTCCTTCCTTTAGCTTTGCTTCAGAAAGTCGGGGGAACTTTGAGCAAAGGTACCGAAAGCACTCACCATCTTTTGGAAGGGACTTGATGAATTGCTTAATGAGACCCAACTTAATGTGGAGAGGTGGTAATAGAATTTTATCACGAGGTACCAAGCTCTCATGAAGAACATTTTTCTCACCGGGTCTCAAATACTCCCGAATTGGCCAGTCTTTTTTTCCCCCAGTGTAGGTCGCGGGCCCGGCTATCCCACAAGCAAAGGAAGCAGGGATATTTGGTGGATCCGGAGTGCTGGCCTAATAGCACGGAGAGAATTTTAAAGTCTCCACAAATCATCCACTTATGCTCATCATAACGAATCTTCTGAAGAATCAGGGCCAAATTCTCGTATTTTTCTTGGAGAATAACAGAGTGAGCAATAGGAACTGAAGCGAATGTGTTGCCATTATGAAGAAGAACACCTTTTATGCTGTCTTTTGACGAATCAATGAACAGCCGCCATTCAGCAGGATCATACTTGAGTTTAAACTTTTCCATCACTCCGTATATATCGTTGCAAAATACCAAATCTTCCTCTTTGCTGAAATACTTCAAAAATTGTGTCTCGCGGTTGCGGTACCAATAAAAAGTTGTTACTGGTGACAATAGATTTTTCTGTTTAAGCCAAGAACCTAGCAGTTGGGCAGCATCTTTTGGGAGTCCTAAATCCCGGACTAAATCATTCAATTCAGCTTGAGAGAAAAGTTCAGGTTTCGGATCTGGTTCAGTTTCAAACTCGGAAGTACTGGACTCATCGGGAAAAGCCATCTGATGAGTCTCATCATGATCAGAACCGTCCACACAAATATGATCCAAAGATTTTGGTGGTTCAGGCACAGGTACTTCGTTGCTATGAGGCATAGGCCTAATTGCTGAGGGAAGGTTGGGGTAACTTATTACGTTCTTATTTTTTAAGTTGTATCCCTTCACAATGCAAGAGCAAAAATAGCAGTCACTGCTGTGGTCTCTTTGTTCACGCCACATCATAGGTATTCCGAAACGAAATGCTTGTTTTTTACCTTTCATCCATAAGCGTAGATCTTCCTCACATGTCTTGCACACTTTGTGAGGAGCCCACGGTTTGTCTTGATCGCCTAACTTCAAACCGAAATAGGCGAAATATACTTTTTTAATAAATGCAGAAATGTTCCTCTGCCTCTTTTTCACGGTATATTCCCCACAAATAAAACAAAAACTGTCCGGAGAGTTGACGCAACCTCTGGCTCTGTGAGCCATCACAAATACACAGCACTGCAAACTACAACTGTAGTGAACCACTTCGGAATAAAGCTGGATTACGACTGAGCAAACAAAAGGTAATAATGAACTTGCAAGAAACTGAAATTTGACAGGAACGTTCATGTCGCAACCACCGTGTTTGAGCGAGCGAACGAGGCGAGGCGAACAGGAAAGAACATGCGCAAGCGCGAGTACTGGATTTAGCCCCCCGCCTCCCAATTGTCCTGTTAATGTATAAAATGAATACAAAACACTCTAAAATATCATGAGGGAGTGTTTCTAGTTAGTTAACCATTACAACCTCTATTTTGGGCCAAGAAAATAAACTGCAGTCGGCTAAAAAGAAATTATGTGAACATTCCTTATATGGGTAAGAAATCTAATTTTGCAAGAAAACGTGACGTGATGGAACATTTTGGCTATTTTTCCTGGATTCAGCACCCCAAAATCTATAGGAATCAGTTGCAAAACTGGAGGCAGTTTTTTGGTAGTGTACCTGTGTAATTGGTGTTACATTGGCGATCCTCCAATCTTCAGGTATTAGAGATGATTTTAATGACAGTTCACAGATTACTAATAGCAGGTCTGCAATCTCATATTTCACTTCTTTCAACACCCTTGGATGTATACCATCCGGCCCAGGTGATTTGCTACTCTTCAGTTTATCTAATAGTTGTAATACATCTTCTCAATCTATCGATATTTCCTTCAATTCTTCCGCACCTTTAAATACCACTTCAGTCATGGGTAACATCCCTACATCTTCCTCAGTAAAGAATGAAGCAAAGAATTCATTCAGTCTCTCCGCTATCGCCTTGTCGCTTCTTAGTGCTCCTTTATCCCCTTTATCATCTAATGGACCAACTGACTCTCTCACAGGTTTTTTGCTACGAATGTACTTGAAAAGGTCTTTACTTCGCGTTTTTGCTTCCGCAGCAAGCTTCTTCTCAAATTCTCCCTTTGCCTGCCTTATCAATGCCTTGCATTTGACTTGCCAGTGCTTGTGCTGTTTCCAGGTTTCGTCGTTTGGCTCTTTTTTCCATTTTCTGAAAGATGCTTTTTTGGCAACAGCCTCTCTGACCTCACCTTTAAACCATGCTGGCAGTTTTTTGGACTTCCTTCCACTTTTCTTAAAGCGTGGAATACAGCTGGTCTGGGCTTCCAAGATAGTATTTTTCAACAACAGCCAAGCCTGATGTTCGTCTTTAACCTTTGCAACTGCTCCTTTTAGTTTTTTCTTAACTGTTTTCCTCATTTTATCATAGTCTCCCTTTCGAAAGTTAAAAGGTAGTACTGTGGATTTCCTTACTATCCCTCCTCCACTAATCAAATCAAAGGCGATCATGCTATGATCACTATTGCCAAGTGGCCCCAACACCCTTATCTCTTGCACTAGATCTGGTGTTCCACTAAGGACTAGGTCTAATATGGCTTCCCCTCTGGTCAGTTCATGAACCAGCTGCTCCAAGAAGCAGTCATCTATTTCATCTAGGAACTTTATCTCCCTAGCATGTCCTGACGTGACACTGACCCAGTCGATACCGGGGTAATTGAAATCACCCATTATTATTACTGCGCTATAACTTTTGTTAGCTTCCTTGATTTCTTTGAGCATTTCATCATCCATTTGGTCATTCTGGCCAGGCGCTCGATAGTACACCCCCACTGCCATTGCCTTCCCCCTTTTACATGGAATTTCAATCCATACAGATTCTACAGCAGATTTTGCTTCCTGCAAAACTTTAATCCTTTCTGATTCAATGCCCTCTCTAACATAGAGAGCAACCCCTCCACCAATTTGATCAGCTCTATCATTTTGATATAGTTTGTACCCAGGTATCACAGTGTCCCACTGGTTGTCCTCCTTCCACCATGTCTCTGATATTCCAATCATATCTAACATTTCATTTAGTGCTATATATTCTAACTCTCCCATCTTATTTTTAGACTTCTAGCATTTGCATACAAGCATTTTACAGAATGTATTTTATTCACATTAATATGGCTATTGTTAGACATGGGGAATTCGGGATCTTTAAGCTCTGTCTGCTCCATACTTGAGGGCATTTGGGCTACTTTACTCTTTTGTGGAACCTCTCTGCTTTTGGTAGTATCCTTCAAAGATACATTCTTCCGAACCATCCGCTCTTGGGCGACTGTCGGCTTTCCCCTAATATCTAGTTTAAAAGCTGCTCTATCTCCTTTTTAAAGGTTAATGCCAGCAGCCTGGTTCCATCCCGGTTAAGGTGAAGTCCATCCCTTCAGAAGAGCCCCTCCTTTCCCCAGAATGTTCCCCAGTTCCTAACAAATCCAAAACCCTCATCTCTGCACCATTGTCTCATCCACGCATTGAGACTCCGGAGCTCTGCCTGCCTTTTGGGTCCTGCGCGTGGAACAGGAAGCATTTCGGAGAATGCTACCCTGGAAGTTCTGGATTTCAACTTCCTACCTAAAAGCCTAAATTTAGCCTCCAGAACCTCCCTACCACATTTTCCTATGTCATTGGTACCGACATGTACCAAGACAGCAGACTCCTCCCCAGCACTATCTAAGTCCTTATCTAGGTGGCGTGTGAGGTCCGCTACCTTCGCACCAGGCAGGCATGTTACCAGGCGATCCTCACGTCCACCAGCCACCCAGCTATCTACATGCCTAATGATCGAATCATCAACTATAATGGCTGTCCTAACTCTTCCCTCATGGGCACATGGCCCTGGAGAAACGTCCTCGGTGCGAGAGGGTTTTACATCACCTGGAGGACAGGTCCTAGTTACAGGATCACTTCCTGCCACACCAGGGTGATGCTCTCCTGTCACGTGACCTCTCTCCTCCATGGCAACAGGGATGCTGCCAGACTGGAGGTGGGACTTCAGGACTATATCCCTGTAGGTCTCGTCTATGTACCTCTCTGTCTGTCTTATGCTTTCCAAGTCTGCTACTTTAGCCTCTAGAGAACAGACTCGTTCCCTGAGAGCAAAGAGCTCCTTGCACCTAGTGCACACGTAAGACCTCTCACCAACTGGGAGAAAATCATACATGTGACACTCAATGCAAAAGACTGGAAAGCCCCCATCCCGCTGCTGGACTGCTGTCTGCATCTTAGTTTTAAGTTTGTGTTTAGATCTAAGTTCTTTACTTACTAAGGGTTGCTATGGATATTTATACTTATAAAACTGTACCTAATACGTGTAATATACCTTGTTCACCTGAAGCTTAACTAATCTCAGGTCCTTAGTGTATGACTGATTTGGGTAATGAGCTTCACCTGAGAGCACCTCCTGTCTGTTAAGGTGTGTAAGTACCTATAAAGCTACGATTATCCCAGGGCTGGGTGGGTGTGGGGAGGGAGGGAGGGAAATAACACTTATTAAAAGAGGGCTGCTACACAGTACCCTGTCTTGTGCTGATGAGGTAAGCTATATTCTGATTTGATTTAAATTATAGCTGCTGCTAGGTTCTAACTTCTTATGAAATTTAAACTACAAGCTCTCTGCTGGGTTCCAAATGTAACCAGAAAGCTCTCTTCTGTATTTTAAATTTAAACTAAAAGTACTTTGCTGTTACTAGGCCCTGAGTGACTATTAAATTTAAACTACAAGCTCTCTGCTGGGTATGAAATGTAACCAGAAAGTTCTCCTCTGTGTTTTAAATTTAAACTGCTGCTACTAGGCCCTGACTGATTTAACAAAAAATAGTGGGTTCACAGATTAATTAGCTTTAATACAAAGAATTCCTTTTAGAAAATTACCAGATGTATATACTCACATTTGCAGATCTCTCTCCAGAAGTAACAGTCCCTTTTTCTAGTCCTTCGAGACTACTGGAATGGTTTTACATTAAGACAGATTCACAGACTTTAGGCAACTGGGAAAATGACTGCCCAGTTAGTATTAAAACAACCTACGTGTTCCTCTGCTGCTCCCTTCATCTCCATGGATACAATTTAAAATCTTAACTTTGGTGTTCCGTACTTTGTGAGATAAAGGGCCAAGCTATTTATATAACAGGTCGGAGTGGTATGTTCCAATCTGCAGTTATGATCTGGTCAAGGAGCATCGTTTTCTATTCCCACAATTAAGTCAATTAAGAAAGTTAATACAATAAAAAAAGCATAGATTCTTCTCTGCTGTCGCCCTCACTCTAGAATAAGATAGGGTAGACAACATAGGTGGAGAGGTGGTGCTATATGTTAAAAGAGGGCATTGAGTCAAACAGGATAAAGGTTTTGTAGATAATAAAATACCCTGTAAAATCTTTATGGATAGAAAGTCCATGTAAAAAAGGGAAGGGAATGGCAGTGGGGGTGTATTACCGCCCACCTGACCAGAATGAACAGACAGAAGATGAAATACTAAAAGAAATTAGGGAAGCTTGCAAAGTTTACAACACAGTAATAATGGAAGATTTCAATTACCCCAGTAGTGACTAGGTCAATGTTGTATCAAGCCATGCTAGGGAGATAAAGTTTCTAGATGAAGTAAATCACTGCTTCACAGAGCAGCTGCTTCAGGAACAGACACAAGGAAAAGCTATTTTAGATCTAGTTTTTAGTGGAATGCAAGATCTAGTGCGAAAGGTAACTGTGTTAGGGCTGCTTGGCAATAGCGATCATAATCAAATTTGATTTAGTCAATGGTGAGAGGATAACAAGGAAATCCACTGCACTAGTATTTAACTTTCAAAAAGGATACTATGATAAAATAGGAAAATTGTTAAGAAAAAACTAAAAGGAGCAACTACAGGTCTGGGCGTTATTTAAATATACTGTCTTTGAAGCCCAGACCAGATGTATTCCACGCTTTAAGAAAAGTGGAAGAAAGGCCAAATGACAGCCAGCATGGCTTAAAGGTGAGGTCAAAGAGGCCGTTATAGCTAAGAGAAAATCATTCAGAAAATGAAAAAAAAAAAGAGCCAAATGATGAAAACAGTTAAAATAATAACTGGAAAGTTAAATGCAAGTTAATGATAAGCCAAGCAGAGAGAGAATATGGAAAGAAGCAAAAGTACATAATAAAGACATTTTCAAGTATATTATAAATTGTCACGCCCTCACCACTCGCCTCTAGGTTAGAGGGGCGTGGTTGTATAAGGAACTTTCCCCTTTCAGCCTTAACTGACTAATTCCCCGCAATGTTTTCTGAGGATTGTAGTTTAATTGCGCTATATATGGGCTTCAGGTAGAAAGCTGTAGTCGAGCTCCTTGGGGTAAGGCAATGACAGAAATTTATTGAGCACAAAAAAGGTTCATAAATACCACATTCAGGCATACTTCTCCAGGCTTCTTCAAAGTACAGCAGGTTATAAGCAAAACAAAACCCAAAACCAAAGTGGCAGCTTAAAGTATTCTTCAGCTCAGAAAAACATAGCCTTTTAACAGCAAGGCTACCAGCTTCCTTTAGCCTTGCTGGTTAAAGCACAAAACAGAAAACAGGCTTTCTTCTGTGGCAGTTTGCCTTCTTTTCCAGTCTCAAACCTTTCCAGGCTGTTTTCCAATTAACAAGCAAAACAAAAACTCCAAACAGGAACAATCTTTCAACGTGCAAGCAAAGTTCTATTCAGGTTTCTCAGGAAAAATTCAAGAGTAAAAAGAAAGCTTTTTCCTCACAGTTAATTTGGCTTCTTGCCGTCTCACTTCACAGGTAGCAGGTGGTTAACAAGCACAATTCACAACTCCAGCTTGTTCTTACATCTTAGTAAAACTTCCCCTCTTTACCATGTGGGAATTTACAATCCATCTACCTGCTTCTTATGGTTACCTTTCTCTGGAGGGCTTCCTCTCAGGGCTGGCTTTCCTTCAACCCTTCTGTGGCTAAGGCTTGGCACAAAGAGCAATCCATGAGGGTGTCTTCCTCATTCAGCTCAGCATCAGGCTCTCCTAATTGCATAGACTCTGACTCTCCTTCTGGCTCACCGGGCTCGGCTAACAGCCTCTCGTTAGAGCTGAGAGTGTCTCCTGCTCCTCTGCATTACCCAGCATAAGTCATGCTTCACCTGCTCTGCTCAGCACTAATCAGGCTTCTTAGGCTCGTACTTGTGCCTCGTCTTATATCAGCTTCTCTTTCTCTTTCTCCTCTTCTGCCTTTGCCTCTGTCCATGCTTCTGGCGTTCCTTCCACCCTCTCTCTTTCTCCTTTACTATAATCTAGCATAGGCTTATATCTCCAGGGTTCTAGCCCCACCTCCTCTCTTCCCAGGTGACTGAGATCACTCTGCTTTCTGGCACTTGAGTAATCAGGGAGCTTACTGACATAAGGGTCTTGGTCCTAAGGTCTGTATTCACTCTCCTTTATTTCACTAGGGGAAACATGAAACCTGTTCCAGCTGGGGGTTTTCTGGTTCCTAGGTGAGGCTGTGGTTTTGTTACCCTGACCTTGCAAAAGGGACCCTTTTACTAGGGTGAACTCTTTGCCTTTTTCCCTTTCCCCTAACTCAGGATAGGCTTCCTTACCACAAAATACTGTACATGTAAATAGTCATGGTTTAATGGCAGAAAGTCAACATGGATTTAGCTAAGGAAAGTCTTGTCTCACCAATCTCATATTTTTTGAAGGTGTTAATAAATAGGTAGATAAAAGTGAGCTGGTTGATATAGTGTACCTGGATTTTCAGAAAGCCTCTGACAAGGCATGCGAGACTCTTGCAGAAATTAAAAACTCATGGGATAAGAGGCAGTGCACTATTGTGGATTAGGAAATGGTTAAAAGAGAAATACAGTAGTGCTAAATGGACAATTTTATCAATGGAGAAAAGTGAACAGTGGAATACCCCAGGGATCTGTGCTGGGCTTGCTGCTTTTTAACATATTCATAAATGACATGGCAATGGGAACAACAATAAAACAACTTAAGGTGAAAAGGACAGCAACTACTGAATGTGGTTTTTCCTGAGCTTGTATTGTCATGGTCTGCTAAAAAAGAAATAACTGAAATAAACAAAACATGGAAAATATGCGAACTGGCCAACGGAGAAAGTAGAAGAGGTAGGCTGGCTGTGTGTGTGTGTGTGTGTGTATAATTCTTGTTGAGATATGAGCATCATAGTTTAAAAGAAAATAAAAGGCAAGTATGACAAAGGGAGATGTAGGGCCAGATGATGAGTGCAATGGCTGTGCAGAAATAAAGCTGATAAAAATAGAATGATAATTGGAGCAATAAAAGAAATCTGAGAGGAGGCAATTTGTTCACAACAGGATGCAGATGCCTACCCATCAAACCAGAAAAAAAAATTAGAGACAAAACAGGGCGTGTGTGTGTTGAGAAGGGAAGTGCAATAATGAATATAAAGATGAAGTGGTAAATAGGAGGGGATATTATACTAGGTAGTTAAGGGTTTACACAGATGACGAGAAGAAAGGTGTGAGATAGAGGAATTAGTAATGATGAAACAGAACATTTTCAACAGGGTTAGAGAAACTAACGTGAGTTTAATAGCACTGAGTGGATTAAGAGAACAGTTTAGGAACATGCATACGATTGAATGAGGCCTGGGAGATCTTTATGCAAACTAATGATACAGAAAACATATCCCCAAATTGCTATGGGATGCTAAGGCATTTGTGTGTGGCAAGCTCCTAGTGATAGCTGCCAGGAAAGAGAGTGAATGAAGGCCGAAATTAAAGAGGAATGAAAGAGACTGGATATGGTTCGTAAAGAACTACAACTGAAATATAATAGAAAAAAATCATGTTTACATTTAACTTTTAGACAATAAGTAGTAAGAGAGAGAAGAGATTAACAAAGTAGACATCTATTTAGACTGTCCAAAAAGTATGATTAAGCGGGCAACTGAACTACTGATATGGCTACTCCAAAAAACTGAATCATGCATAAATTAAAAGATTCTGTGGGCGCAAAGGAATAGAACTGAAAGGTTTACAAGGTTTCATTTTATTTGATTTACTACTTATCAAGGATTGTTTAAGTGATTTACAAAGCAAAATATAAGCTCACCTAAGTAATAGAATAGAAACATAATAAAATACAATAAGGCAACAAAATACAATGAAGTAGTACAAAATAAGTAAAATAATAAATTAAATGTGATTAAAGTAGACAGGAACAGGAGAGAGAGAAAAATGTAGGCACCATGTGCTAGATTAGCAGACTGAAGACTCCAAATTCAGATGAAAATAGACTCAAAAGTAAAATACCTTATTAAAATAGTATGTTTTCACAACCGTTTTAAATTTTTTGTAAGATGTCTCCAACTAAATATTCAACAGCAAGCCACTCCAAAGATAGGCGGCAATGACTGCAAAAGCCATCTGTCTGATGGATTCATGTCTTTCTTGTGTGTATGATAAAATAACTAGAAGATTTTGCTTAGAGGACCTAAGAACGCTAATAATGATAAATGTAAAATATTTAAGCAGAACGCCCATTACTTAGCACTTACAAATATAAGGCAAATTCATACATCCACACAAAGGGACAGGCAATATATTTGATATGGGCTAGAAGAGGGTGAGTGAATTATAAGGTGCTGACTTCCAGGACATAATAAAGAGAGAAACGAGATTAGTTTTATCTCCAGAGAGCAAAGGACAGAAAGCAAGTCAAACTCCTACCTCAGTGGGACAAAAAAACTTTAGTTTTTAATTTCGACTAAGATCTCTGGGATACTATTCATAAAGGAGACATCAAGGAGCTTCCAGTAGTAATGCTGTACTGGAGGGTAGGATGCAATCCTAGAGTGATCTCTGGAAGGCTAAATAATAGGTATCTTGATTTCACAAATTGGGGTGGAGAAGAAACTGCTCAATACACGGAGTCCAGATATTAGTTGTGACTGAAGCAGAGGATGTCCATAGTAAGCCTGGCATTGTTGACAACAGTAATAAAGAACTTGGGAAGATGAAGAGTTTATCAGTCTAATAGCTGATTGGATAGACTGTAAATAAACTAAGTGTTTTTATGTAAACCTCATTTAATCATCATTTAAAGTAGAGAAACTCTTTTAGAAACAAATTATTGTGACTTTTTCAAAGAAAGCCAGATATGACAAATTTACTCGTTCCCACGAGTAGGCCCTTGAAATACAAGCGTCCTCCTAAAGCCCATCTTGCACAAATATTATATGAAATTATGCTCTGATTTCCAGGAGAGTAATCTTAACTTATGAAAGCATAGTATGTGCCAATATTATACTAAACAACTTGAGAGAGTATACTGACTGCTATAGCATGTCTCTTGGGGGAATTCATCTGAGCCCCATCAGATTGCAGGTGGAATATCCCAAGGTTCCATACTATTTCTCATTTTATATAATCTTTATCTGACCTCTTCGGTTTTAATCTCAGATATTCAATGCCGTGGCCATATCCAGACATCAGCATTGAATATCTGGGGTAGCCGCACAACTCAGAAGCTAACTGGGCAGCGGCAATATTGAGCCACTGTCCACTTAGTTTCTGTGGGTAAAGTTAAAGCTAGCATTTGCCATACCTAACTTTACCCATGGGCTGCTAATTCTGCCAGTGGCTCAATATCGCCGCTGCCCGGTTAGTGACGGGTGCCACCTACACTCCACCCCAGAATGCCCACAACACGCCGCCATGCTAATTACATAGCACTGAGGAGTGTAGAGGCGACACCTGCGGATATCCAGCAGCACTAACCATGTTAGTGCAACTGAATATCTTGCTAACCAGCATTTACAAATGCCTTTGAATATCCCCTCTATGTTTATAACTAGACACAAAAAGAAAAATAAAGATCTAGTGCCCAAAGATACAAATTTTTGTTGGACTGCATCAGGGAAATCCGTTAATCCCAATATGGACACTACTGGTCTTTTGGTTTTTTAAGTGCCATCAAGTCAATGTAGACTCCTGGTAATCCAGCAGTTCCTGGGTTTTCTTGGCAAAGTTTGACCGGAAGTAGATTGTGAGACCTTTTCTTCTGGAGAGTAAAGTGACTTGCCCAAGTCACAAGGAGTGCCAATAGGAATCAAACCCAGATCCCTTGAGTACTAGGGCTGTTGCTCTAACCACTAAGCTACTCCTCCACTCAGGCACTACTGTACCCCAGTTCCTATTCAGAGAGAAGTCTCCTTTAGTTCTTCTTCCGACAGAAAGGCTCCTTTAGGTTCTATCATTCATTTTAAACTCAATGGGACTTAATGTTAATAATATCTATTTCGTCTTTCAACAATGGAATGAAACAAGTTGCATCTTTAAATGTCATATTGAAGGAACCAATCTTGGATAAAAACCAATCAACGACATGCTAATATCATAACGTCATTCATTCCATTTCCAAATTCAGTTCGCTGGGGCAATACTCCCCAGTCGGTATATCCATGCCTGTTCCTTAAAGTCCAAAAGGTAACCCATGTCACCTCCATGCCAGATTTCTATAATATGCTCAATCGCTAGTCTTTGATGATAGTCAACCAAATGATTAGCAGCTAGCCAACGTTCCACCAGTAATGAGGATGTGTGTAGAAATCCTGCTTTTATGTTAGTTCAAATGTATTTTAATTTTGCATTTCAATCTCCCGATATAAATACGCTTACAAGGATAAATTATAAGATAAATGACATATGTGGAATCACATTTAGAGCAGGTTTTGGGGAGGAGGGGGCAAGATGGCACCTGTGTAAGTGGTTTGTGAGTGAGCTCTCCCCACCTGGACCTGTGGCTGTCTCTTGTGCTCTCTTACCTGGGGAGATGCCTGGGAAGTCTAAGCGATATCCTGAAACGAAAGATCCTGCTTTGAAGAGGCAGATGATTCTGCAAAGCTGTTCAGGGTTCACCTGACCGAACACGGCAGAGGCTTTACCTGGGGCGTCTGTAGGCACAGACCGGTGCACTAAAGGGGTTTCGGTTAAGCTCCCTACGACCTAAATGTTCCTTCATCAGGTGTTTTACTGCGCCACTGCAGGCAGCCGGAATGGATTTGAGGGGTCGCCTCCTTAGACTTCATTGCCGTTGGATCTTGGCACTAGACTTCAGGGCACATACGCGATGGGGAGTCAGCGAGATGTGGAAAGAACCTCCAGACAAGACATTGGGTTGGTTCAAAAACCTGCTCAAGTTACAGTGAATAACCTGTGAGAAGTCCTAAAAGCCGCAATACCCTGTCCTGCACGGCACCTAACAAAGCATGCATTGATGCGGCTGCTGAAGCAGTTGATGACCCCAGCAAGGGAATGGGGGAGGACTACAGAGGTGGCTGAAGGGACCGAAGGGGTGACAGGTGATTCAGTGGTCCAGATGGCACTCTTGGTAGTTGCATGGGGCACATATCAAAGGTCCAGGGGAGCGATGGGTAGGAATCCGGTGGCGGAGAAAGTTACCACGGCATGACTTCCTATAATATCCATAATAATTTTCTTTGGTGTGTTGAACGACATTCCCCCCCCCCCCTTTTGCATTATGTGTCTGAAGTTTTGACTTTAGAAGCTTATTTTGCATATTCTCTGTCTCTCCCAGTGGTACTCCTTTCCTAATCAGTGGTATACATTTATCATCTTTCCAGTGCATTAGACTTTTACACAGTCAGGATTTTTAAAGGTATTTTTACATCTTACTATGCGTGTCCTCTTCATTACCTATTTATCACTCTTTTTATTCTATGGTTTTATTCATTTTATATGTGGTACTTATATAGATGTAATTTGTATGTTTTGATATATTATATTTAAATACATTGTTTTAATATAAACACAATTTACATGTGGTGTGGTTTTATTATGCTTTTCAGATTATGCCTTTTGGTTATCATTATTATATGTATTTTAGTTATTTATTGTTTTACACATATCTACATAGTTTACATGGATGCCTGTGCGACACGATTTTAGGTGTCACCTTTGCACTTTTTAATGAATTCTTGATATTTTTATATTTTTATGTTGTAAATCTGCACATGTACACTTCTAATTATTTTATTACGCGCTTCATTTTTGGTTTTATTATTTATTGATTGTCAATATTTCCATGGTATCTTATTATTTACATACTATATTTTATTTGTTTGTCTTTTAATTTATATATTATCATGTGTTTTTATCTTTACATTGTACAGTGGAACCTCGGTTTTCATGATTAATCCGTTTGAAAAAGTCTCACTAAAACCGAATGTATGAAAACTGAAGCAATATTAAATCCAATTAATCTGTTCCAGACACCCAAAAATATTAACAAAAAATACATTTTATAGATAACTATATTTTTACATACAGAAAACAATGAGAAATAAATATAAATGACTAATGAAATGGATAAATGAACATTTAACATCACTTTTACCTTTATTGAAGGCTCTTGTTGGCATATGGAAGACAGTCAATCAGCAAGAGAATCAAAATAAAGAAAATCCCACTTCTGGCCACAAGATGGTGCTCCATTTTCAACTGTACAAAAACTAAGATGATGTACGAAAACTGGGACAAAATCTCAACGAAAAAAGTCAACGAAAACCGAATCATACGAAAACTAGGGCATACGAAAACCGAGGTTTGACTGTATTGTATTTTTCGAGATTTGTCTCCCACAACCCCCTGAAGAAGGCCCAAGGCCGAAATGCGTTGGGATCAATAAAGGAAGGGTTTGTCAATACCTGAAAATCCGCCAGTCTTGGTACCAGCTCTTTTTTGTTACTGAATATCACTACTATACATATAGTTGGGCAAACCTCTCTTGCTCTACCCCATCACTATCTGGTTAGTGCTGGAGTATGTAGAGGGATTTTTCAGCAGCCCTGATAGAGCTGCTGAAAACCATGGATAGTGAACTTATACATTTAACAGTAGCTGCATGAAAGGTAGTTTTATAAGGGGGAACCCTAGTCAGGACTGGCCCAACCATTACACCAACTAGGCATCACCCAGGACAACAGCATCTGCGGAGCAGCAAAGAGCAATTGCAGTCAAAGTAAAACAACAGATTCCGACTGTCCCACAAACTCAAAATCATCAGTGCATTCTCACACCTGAAGAAAGAGTGGGCACACACATACATTAAAAATAAAAGTTTAATAATTTAAAGTATGTGGGGGGTTGATTTTCAGCAGTGATGGCCAGCACAGTTAGAATTACTAGCTATCACTGCTTTAATTTTGCCTCAGATATTCAATGCTGGGGTCATATCCAGGCCCCAGCACTGAATATCCAGACTGCAATCATGCAGTCTGATCAGCGAGATATTCAGCCACTGGCTGGACTACAAAGGTGGCTGAAATTAGGACAGCCATTCAACCATTCGGTGCTGCCCCCGCTCTGTCCTGGCTAGCATTGGGGTGTGCAGCAGCAGCACCCGGGGATATTTAGCAGCATTAACTGTGCTACTGCTGCTGAATATCCCTGTGACCACAATTATCAGATCTGATAACTGCATTAATCACATTGAATATCCCCCTCATGATGTCCAATAATGAACATTTACAGGATTATGGTGGAAGGAGTGGTGTTGTGGTGATCTTGGGGAGTGGAGATGAGAGGTGTAAAAATGAAGCTTCGCCGCATCTAAGTGATAACACCTATTGAGGAGGCTTCATTCTGCCTTTTTTTTCTTTGCCAGTTTGTCTGTCCATAGGCATCTGTTTGTAGATGTGCGAATAGATGTCATGCTTACCCAAACCTCCCCCCTCCCACCCCACATATCCAAAGGAGGATGAAAAGCCAGATGGAGTCCTGGTCCTGCTGGCCTGAAGAACAGGGCTGCAGACAGAAATAGCCAGCAGGACTCTCAAGTGCCACTGATGTGAAGAGCAGGTCTGCAGCCTGCTAGCCTGAGAGCAGCATCTCTCCTTTTCCTTACAGTGACTTACTCCTCTCCCTCCAGGTATCCAGTATTTCCTCCTGCCCTACCCCACTCCAAGGTATCCAGCATCAGTGCCCCAACATGATTCCCTTACTCACCAGAACCGTACTTCCCTCCTTCGAAGTCATGTTCCACCCGAAGCAAATTCAGTGGAGCAGCAGACTTTAGAGTACTCTCACATACACTCTAGGACTGCCTTGTCCTGCCCCCTCTGACAAGGGTTCGTGTGTGTGGGGGGAGTGGATATGGCAGGCCTTGAGCACATCTGAGTGCTCTAAGGCCCAAGACCCTACTGAATACTCACCTGTAGCATGTGTTCTCAGTGGACAGCAGGAATAAGTCCTCATTGTATGGTGACGTCTCCTGACAGAGTCCCATGCAGGAATGTTCCCCAGCTTTTATTGGAAACGTTTGCAAGGTTCCACCACGCCTACGTGCCTCCTTCCCTCCTGCAGCCACGGCACCATCTTAGATCAATCTGATAACATAGTTGGGGAGGTGAGAGGGTTATGAGGACTTACTCCTGCTGTTCACAGAGAACACTTGCTATAGTTGAGTAACTACCTTTTCTCCGTGGACAAGCAGGAATGAGTCCTCACATATGGGACTCCCAAGCTATAGGGTACCAAAAACAGAGGAGGCCACCAAGAATCCCAACAGAGGTAAAACTCAATTGCAGCATGGCAAGTCTGATAGTCAAATATATAGATTAGCAGTAATGCTCTTCCATTTTCTTTTTGGTAGCCTGGACAGAAGAGATTGTGCTCGGGGGGGGGGGGGGGGGGAAGGGGGGATGGAGTTGGATTCTAATCCCCAAACAGATTACTGAGTACAGATTGGCCAACATTGCTGTCACATCAGGAATCAACATCTAGGCAGTAGTGAGATGTGAATGTGTGGACAGAAGACCACTTTGCAGCTCTGTAGATTTCTTCCATGGAGACCGAGCACAAGTTGACCGCTGATGCAGTCATAGTTCTGACATTATGAGCAGTGACATAATCTGAATATTCACCCACTCAAGAGGAAAATAACACAGCAAACCAGTAACAGAGCATTCTCCCTCTACGCCCCATCATTATGGAATTCACTACCTGAAAACATAAGAGCAGCAAAATCCATTACCGACCTAAAAACGTCACTCAAAACACACCTGTTCATTGACTCAATGACATTATGTAACCTCAATCAGAGCATCCTACCCCTCCTGACTGCTCATATCACCCCCTCTCCTTTCCCTCCCTGTATATGATAACTGCTTTGCTATGCACAATGTCTATCTTTCCGTCAAACAACCCCATATTTATCTCCAAGTTGACTTCCCATGTTTAATGTAAAAACAATTCCTATGTAATTGTTATGTTGTTCTTTGTAAACCGCTTTGGACAAAGGCGGTATAGAAAAATTGTTAAATAAATAAAATAACCATCAAAGCTCAGGTGAAAGAGATGCAGTCTGAAAGTCAGATTGAAAGAGAGTGTTTGGAAATGGCAGCCCCTAGCTTTCTGCAGTCAAAAGAAACAAAAGGTTGGGTGGGTTTTCTATGGCCTTGGGTCCGGAGCGTGTTTGCAATGGCCCAGAGTTCTCCTTCCAGCAGACTGGTGGAGATAAAGAAGCAATGAAAAGCCCATGTTTAAATGGCATTACTCCCATGCCTCTGTCTACCTCAGTCAACAGAGATCTCTTCAGTATCTGTCCCAAAGCATATGGGAGAACATGGCGAGCCTCACATAACCTCAACATGGCAAAAATCAGTAATCAAACAATAAAGAACTATGCACAGGAAAACATAAACAGAAGACTGTCAGTAGAAGATGAATTGCAGAGCCAAGTATATAAATCATAGAGGACCCCAGGTTACCACCACAGAAGAACAGAGCAAACAAAGTTTCAGGAGGCGGGCCTTGGAATGGTGTAGAAGGACTAAAGAAAAGACTATCTTGTAATTAAAATGTCACCTTCCATATCGCCCTGCTAGATCAGTCCAGACAAGTGGGATGTACCAAAACTATGCCTCCATTTGGTGGCAAGAAAACACAGCAGCTTGCAAAACCTTAGGGCGAATCTGCCCAAGCGTGGACACCCAAGCGATAAAACCTGACAAAAATGATGCCAACTGTGTCACCAGACAAATGTCTGCAGGGGCTACCAAGCTCTGCTCTGCCCACAAGGACGCTTGTGCTCGCGTAGAATGGGTGCTCAAACACTCTGGAACGGGCCGGTTCCACAACAGATACACAGAAGCAATGGCCTTCTTAATCCAGCATCCCTATGTAGCCAGCCAGCATGTCACCTTTTCGTGGACAAGCAAAGCAGCACAAAAAGATGGTCTGACTTACAAAAAGAATTCATAACCTCCAAGTACAGGAGAAGCACCCTCCAGACATCCACAAGGTGAAAATCTTTATCCATTCCCCAACACTGCTTCTTAGAGGAGGAGATCAGGCAAATCACAAGGTTCACATGAAAGGGAGAAATCACCTTAGGTAAGAAGGCAGGCACAGACCCAATGGAAATGGCCTCTTCAGAAAAAGATAGGTAAGGATCTCAGTGCAACAGAGCCTGCAGCTCAGAAATCTGCCTTGCAGAACAAATCGCAACCAAGAAGACCATCTTGAGTGTCAAATCCTTCAGAGTAGCATGCCTCAATGGCTCATAGGGCTCCAACATCAGGCCCCTGAGCACCAGACACAGATCCCAGGAAGGGACCACAGACTAGAGGGGAGGACACAGACACCAAACCTCCTGAATAAAGCGCGAAATATCCGAGTGTAAGGCTAGAGACTTACCAGCCACCAGACCTCTGAAACAGTTCTAAGATGCCACCTGAGTCTTCAGGGAGCTAAAAGACCCTTCACCAGACCATCCTGAAGAATGGCTGAGACCATCAGCATGGCTTCCTTGGGAGCCAGCTCCTGTGCATCGCACCCTTGCTCAAAGAGGCACCAAACCTGCATGTATGTCAGGTTGATAGACCTCCTCCAGGCTCTGAATAGAGTGGAAACGACTGCCGGAGAACAATCCTTACACGCTAGCCATCTCCTTTCAAGAGCCAAGCTGTAAGAAGGGAGCCAGGTCTTCCAGGATGATCAGTCGTAGACACAAAAGGCCCTGAGAAGGAGGCAAACAAGGTGGTGGCGCTTGCCAGAGCTGCATCAGGTCTCTGAACCACGCTCTCTTCAGCCAGTCCAGCGCCACCAGAATAATCCTTCCCAGATGGCATTCTATACGCTGAATCACACACCCCACCAGGGGCCATTAAGGAATTGGCCAAGACTGAACTAGGGCATCAACACACTTGGACCCTGTCTCTGTGCAGCAACTGAAGAAGTGTCAGACTTCGGCACTGGAGCGGGTCGCCATCAGACCCTTGGGGCGACCCCAGTGGCACAGAATCAGATGAAATGCCTCCAGACTCAGCTCCCACTCTCCTGGGAGATACAAAATTGATGGTCCGTCTCCTGGATCTAGAGAGTGCCGACTGAGAATGTTCCCTTCCACACAGTCCACCTGGCAATGTTCTGAACAGAAAGCTAGGAGCTTCTTCTCTATCCAAACAGGAGAGTCATCTCTAGGACTACTGTGGCACTCCTTGTGTCACCTTGCTGATTGGCATAAGCAACTACTGTGGCAGTGACTGAAAAAACTTAAACTGCCTAGCCCTCAACTGGGGGCTGGAACCACCTGATGGCCCTCGCCTTGAGGCAGCCGATGGACCACACCACATCCCTGCGGTTCCAATGCCCTGCGTCATATGGTCTTGCAGTGGGATACCCAGCCCGAGAGACTGGCATCTGCCGTCAGGAGGATTCAGCAGAAATCGCCCAGTGGCATGCCCTTCCTCAGATGACTGGGCTGCCGCCACCACTGCAGGCTGGCCTTCACCATCATTGGGTGCGGGAGCCAGAGTGCGTACTCCTGAGAACTCGGGGACCGCCAAGTCAGCAAGGTGCATTAGAGTGGCCGCATAGGCGCACGCGCCCACAGCACCATCTCAATAGTCACCACCATCAATCCGAGGAGCTGAAAATAATCCTGGACCCCTGGAGCCTACAGAACAGCACCAGGCAATCCAACAACCTTTTGAATTTCCCCTCTGGCAGGAAGGCTCTGTCCACTCGAGTATCAAAATGTGCTCCCAGGAATGCCAGAAACTGGGAAAGCAACAACTGGCTCTTTCCTAGATTGATCGTTACCCGAAACACCTCTGAAAGAGAATGGGCTCAGATGAGCCAGTTGACCAGATATGGGTGCACACAAAGCCCTTGGCACTGTAGCATCACAGTGGCCACCACCATGACATTGGAGAACATACAGTACTTGGGGCAGTGGAAAGATCAAATGGGAGGGCAGTGAACTGAAAATGAGAGCCAAGCACAGCAAAACCCAGAAACCTTTGCTGATCTTCCCGGTTCAGGACATGAAAATACCTAAGCCAAATCCAGAGGCCAGAATATCCCCTCGGCACACTGCTTGAATCATGGATCGCAACGTTTCCATCTGGAGGCATAGGACCTGCAAGGGCTCGTTGACACCCTTGAGGTCCAGAATGGGCTGGAATGATCCATCCTTTTTCAGCACCACAAAACAGATGGAATAACTCCCCTTGACCCAATCGTCTGGGGAAAAAGACACCACTACCGTCAGGAACAACAACTTATCCAAAGTAATCAGCACAGTGGCCCTTTTGTTCACATACCTACAAGGGGAGATGACCAAAGTGCCCAGGATCAGCTCTTTGCATGCCAGACAAACCTGTGCTAAATGACATCTAGAACCCAGCGATCTTTGGTGAACTGGGCCCGTTCTTACAGGAAGAGGCAAACCCTGCCCCCAACCAGAGAAACCAGGGAATGGGTCCCTAAATCTTCATTGCACAGCCCGGTCGGGTCCTCCTCTGGAGGGGACCAAGTTCCTGGGCCCACGCTCGCCACAAAAGGACTGAGAACAAGCATGAAGTCCAGGAGCAGAGGGGAAGAAAGGCTTTCCAGGCCGGTAGCAACAGGAGTCAATCCAAAGATTCTGTCCAACACACACTTTAAAAGCAGTTGGGTCAACTGGACTTTGGAAGATGTGCCTGCTGACAAGTGTCTGAGTCAAATCAAATGCCATGCCATTGTCGACAGGGTACTCTCCCCGACTACTAGACATACTAGGTCATACATGGCATCAGAAAGGAAGGCCGTAGCCGTAGGTACAGGGAAAGAGGAGTAGTATCTGTCAGAGGAGACTGAATCCACTGGAGTAGGGATCAAGACTGACTTATAGCAGCTGCTGCAGCGAACTGGTTCTTTAACAATGAATCCACCTTTCAGTCCACAGTATCCTTTAAGGCCAATCTGCCTTCCACAGAAATGATGCTCTGTCTGGTAACCGACCTGCGCAGTCATCTTTGGAATATTAAGCCACACAATGCACTCCTTCTCCAGGAGAATGTACATTTTCTTATAGACATTTAACTCCTTAGGCGAGGAGTAGGAGGAATTCCACTCAGACTGGATCATGTCCTTGATCACCTCCAGAACAGGAAGACAATAGTGGATTTCCACACCCCTTACACAAATGGATGCACCTTCAGCTCCTGCTCCACACATGGAGCATCCACCAAGCTCAAGGAGGACCAGATCCTGGCAATTAATGACCACCACCAGTTCCTTCTTCCGGAACAGCAGATAACACAGACCTCTTCACAATCCAGAGTACTTCTTCATCCACATCAAAGCCCAGAATTGAGATATCTGAATCCAAGTCACAGTGCAAATCTTGAGAGAGTCACAAGAGGCAG
Source organism: Ichthyophis bannanicus (assembly GCA_033557465.1). Classification (NCBI taxonomy): domain Eukaryota; kingdom Metazoa; phylum Chordata; class Amphibia; order Gymnophiona; family Ichthyophiidae; genus Ichthyophis; species Ichthyophis bannanicus. The sequence continues at coordinate 812,167,571 of CM066032.1, read as the reverse complement.
GAGACGTTGGATGAACAAATTCTTCTTTATTGTATAGAGACCCCAACGCGTTTCGGCAACGCCTTCTTCAGGGGGAAGGGATGCAAATCTATTTCTATATACACAACAATAAAATAAATAAACAAATATTAAATAACAATGTTAAAAAATATATATAAATTAAAATAACACACCTGGCATGTAGTATGCTGGAGATACAAACATCCTTGTGCCACAAATGTAAGGCATATCTTTTAACATGCAAACTTGTGAATGAACATGTGATAAGACATTAAAATAAAAAATGAAATGGACCTCACATTAAAAACAAAACAACCAAACGCAGGGCTGAACAACCAACAGAGTAAAAATGTTGCCAAAGTTTTGGCAAACCGGATGAAGAGAGAGAGAAAATTTACATTAAAAATGATTAATATAAATAATATGATTCAAGCTAACATCAAGATCAACCCAAAAATAATATGATTCAAGCTAACATCAAGATCAACACAAAAATAAGTATATATATAAATTATATACGTGTGTCTGCATGACTATGTAGATAAAAATTAAAAACAAAATACCATGCATAGTAGATACCATAAAACATTATTGATCAAAACTAACAATAATAACATTAGGATAACAATAATAAAATTAGGATAACAATGATAAAATACATAAATATATAATAATATTTTGATAGAGACAACAAAGAAAACTAATGAATTAGAAATCAAATTACATCTTAAAATGTTGTGACTGGCTAAAAAAGCTTCTAAGGTTAAATGTCCACATACTGTATAGAAAAGCTTGTTTTTTTGTGAAACATGCAAAATTGATGACTGGAGACTGCTCACAAGTAAAGATACTCAGTAGGGAATGGGACAAGTAAAAATGCTATCCGTTTTTGCCAAGAGAAAACAAATTAAGAGAACATCTTTTGAGGGGCCTCAAGGCAGTTTTAAAACTATCAGGGCACATACGAATAGAGCTGAAGTACCAAGAATGTTTAAAAACGGCAAATAGCCATGCCACATAAAGACACGGATTATAGGACCAAAACGCTGATCAAAAAAACTTATTGGTGAAGAGACAGATGGCTAGCTACTTAGTTTAAACGTGGCAGTGTAAAAACTGAAGACCGCGGACTCCAAAGCACCATAAAGCTAATGCTGAACACGATGATCGCTGATCGGGTAATTGTATTATATTACGTGGAGCAAAGTGAAACCACATGTTCAAACGTTAAAGAAACCAACGGGGATTGTGGAAATTACCTTAGTGTCCAAATAAACTCACATTTTAAAAGAATTGCACTTACCCAAAGGTAATATCGAACTATGTATGTGTGAAAAAGCAGGAAATTTTTAAAAGACCAATAAATAGTCGACACTGCAATGAAAAAAACAGTTGAAAGTAAATAAAACCACGGTAAAACTAAAAAACAGTCTGGATCATTCACAGTCAATATAAATATATATACGCGTGTAATGTATACAAAATACTCGAAAGGGGTTACATTTGAGACCAGAAATCAAACCTGTAACAGGAGTTCTGTATGTGAGATTGATCACAGAAAAAGCTGCGTGCAACTGAAGGGGAGAACAAGTGAAGACCGATACTTTTAAAAAACGCCAATTTTCGCGCCAAAAAAGGGGGGCGGATCGACGCGATGGGAGGAGCTTCGAGACATAAAATGTGACACATGAACATGGCATTTCTAAAGAAGGGGGGAGGAGAGTGATATATATAACTAGCTTATATAAAAAACTATCAATGTGGTACAATATAAAAACTAAAGATAAAATGATAAAACCTTTGGATATAATAGAAACATATTGTAGGACACTCTTATGTATACGTGGAAATGAGTATATCGAGCAGGTTTACTCCAAAAAAACTGCAAAATCCACTTCTTGATTCAAGCCATGTGGTTCTAATGTATTGAGCTCATAAATAAAAGGTTGCTCAAATTTCAACAAAATTTGATCAATGTTACCTCCTCTCCAGTGTGGAATGATAGTTTTAATGACAGCAAATTTTATGTCACTAATAGTATGTTTATATTGTAACCAGTGTGAAACTAGTGGTTTGTCTGTCTGACATCTCTGTATATTACTCCTATGTTCTATTATACGTGTGCGGATCTGTCTGAGAGTCTTTCCTATATATAATTTATTGCAAGGGCACTGGATGAGGTAAATGACATTGGTGGTTTTGCAGTTAGAATAGTTTTGTAAATACAGTTTACGTCCAGAGGAAACATGTGTGAAAAAATTTTTGACCGTGATAACATGTACACAAACTGAACACTTACCACAGCTATAATGTCCCTTAACTATGGGCAATGGTTTCGGAACTGGGAGAGCAGATGGAACCAAAAAGTTAGTTAAATTGGAAGACCGTTTATAGGCAACCATTAGCTGCTTGGTGGCAAGAGAAGGTATGGTAGTTAAAAGGTGCCACTCTTGTTTGAGAATATTCACAATAGCCTTAGATTGTCCTGAGAAAGTTAAGGCACAGACAATTTTATCTGTGTGTGAGTTTTTTATCTTGTTCAAAAGTGTAAAACGATCAGTCATACGTGCTCTATGGTAGGCCTTCTGTATACAGGATTGGGGGTAACCCCGTTGTTGAAACCTATTTTTCATATCAGTGGCGTGAATTTCAAAGTCCTCATCATTTGTGCATAGACGCTTAATCCTTAAGAATTGACTAATGGGCAGATTTCTCTTCAGAGATGGATTGTGGTGACTGTCTGTATTACTATAACAAATCACTCTGAGTCCTCACTGACATCCAAACCAGGCACAATTTAGATAGTAATACTAAGCTACTGTTTATTGCATAGTAAATAAAAGATTATAAGTCATACAATGCATATAAGTAAGTTCTAATAAGTTCTAACATAATAAGTTCTAGCATAAAATGACTAATAAGTTCTAGCATGAAATGAAATGCATCAATATATATATACCGGATATTGTAGTGTCACTTCAGCGATCGGAGGAACTTTCCATGATGAAGGAATCCGGGAAAGCTGCCAAAACAGAATTGCTTTGTCTCTGGTGCAGTACGGTACGGTTCCCTTCTCCTTGGAAAATTCCACGTTTGATATACAAGTTTCAGTAATTGTTTGCTATCAGAGATGTGTTTTCATTGGATAGTACAGCGTGAACTTCATGTGAAAGCAGAATTCTCATGATTATGATTGGATATAGAATTCATACACAATTTATGTACAGAGAAGTGCTTCTGACTCACTATACTAGTTCAGACCACTTCAAGCAAGCTGTTTATGCCCTATAATAACCTTATAGTCTCCATAGTGCAAGCTGCTATGCCTGATAATAACCCCAATAGCTACATGTCTGCTGTATCCATTCCATTCACAGCAAAGCATGTCACATTCGTATCACACTGTCGTACTTGAGTAATGTATTGCGGTCTATTGGCTTACGATATAAGGTGGTTGAGAAAGCTGTGGAGGATTTTCTAATCAATATGTCAACTTGCATCTTTGGCAATGACAGAAAATTATTTTTGCTTCAAAGGGGTTTTCTATAAACAGATAAAAGGGGTGGCCATGGGGTCCCCCATGGCACCCGATGTGGCAAACCTATATGTCACTGATTTTGAAGCTAAATTTTTGAATTTTCATCCATATCGGACCAATGTTTGTCTTTGGAAACGTTACATAGATGATGTTCTTGTAGTATGGAATGGTACGGTTGAAAGTCTTCACGATTTTCACCGTTGGCTAAATTCATTAGATCCACACTTACAGTTTGAGGGAACATACAGTACAGAAGAAATTCCATATTTAGACATATTGATTAGAAAATCCTCCACAGGTTTCTCAACCACCTTATATCGTAAGCCAATAGACCGCAATACATTACTCAAGTACGACAGTCACCACAATCCATCTCTGAAGAGAAATCTGCCCATTAGTCAATTCTTAAGGATTAAGCGTCTATGCACAAATGATGAGGACTTTGAAATTCACGCCACTGATATGAAAAATAGGTTTCAACAACGGGGTTACCCCCAATCCTGTATACAGAAGGCCTACCATAGAGCACGTATGACTGATCGTTTTACACTTTTGAACAAGATAAAAAACTCACACACAGATAAAATTGTCTGTGCCTTAACTTTCTCAGGACAATCTAAGGCTATTGTGAATATTCTCAAACAAGAGTGGCACCTTTTAACTACCATACCTTCTCTTGCCACCAAGCAGCTAATGGTTGCCTATAAACGGTCTTCCAATTTAACTAACTTTTTGGTTCCATCTGCTCTCCCAGTTCCGAAACCATTGCCCATAGTTAAGGGACATTATAGCTGTGGTAAGTGTTCAGTTTGTGTACATGTTATCACGGTCAAAAATTTTTTCACACATGTTTCCTCTGGACGTAAACTGTATTTACAAAAACTATTCTAACTGCAAAACCACCAATGTCATTTACCTCATCCAGTGCCCTTGCAATAAATTATATATAGGAAAGACTCTCAGACAGATCCGCACACGTATAATAGAACATAGGAGTAATATACAGAGATGTCAGACAGACAAACCACTAGTTTCACACTGGTTACAATATAAACATACTATTAGTGACATAAAATTTGCTGTCATTAAAACTATCATTCCACACTGGAGAGGAGGTAACATTGATCAAATTTTGTTGAAATTTGAGCAACCTTTTATTTATGAGCTCAATACATTAGAACCACATGGCTTGAATCAAGAAGTGGATTTTGCAGTTTTTTTGGAGTAAACCTGCTCGATATACTCATTTCCACGTATACATAAGAGTGTCCTACAATATGTTTCTATTATATCCAAAGGTTTTATCATTTTATCTTTAGTTTTTATATTGTACCACATTGATAGTTGTTTATATAAGCTAGTTATATATATCACTCTCCTCCCCCCTTCTTTAGAAATGCCATGTTCATGTGTCACATTTTATGTCTCGAAGCTCCTCCCATCGCGTCGATCCGCCCCCCTTTTTTGGCGCGAAAATTGGCGTTTTTTAAAAGTATCGGTCTTCACTTGTTCTCCCCTTCAGTTGCACGCAGCTTTTTCTGTGATCAATCTCACATACAGAACTCCTGTTACAGGTTTGATTTCTGGTCTCAAATGTAACCCCTTTCGAGTATTTTGTATACATTACACGCGTATATATATTTATATTGACTGTGAATGATCCAGACTGTTTTTTAGTTTTACCGTGGTTTTATTTACTTTCAACTGTTTTTTTCATTGCAGTGTCGACTATTTATTGGTCTTTTAAAAATTTCCTGCTTTTTCACACATACATAGTTCGATATTACCTTTGGGTAAGTGCAATTCTTTTAAAATGTGAGTTTATTTGGACACTAAGGTAATTTCCACAATCCCCGTTGGTTTCTTTAACGTTTGAACATGTGGTTTCACTTTGCTCCACGTAATATAATACAATTACCCGATCAGCGATCATCGTGTTCAGCATTAGCTTTATGGTGCTTTGGAGTCCGCGGTCTTCAGTTTTTACACTGCCACGTTTAAACTAAGTAGCTAGCCATCTGTCTCTTCACCAATAAGTTTATATGATCAGCGTTTTGGTCCTATAATCCGTGTCTTTATGTGGCATGGCTATTTGCCGTTTTTAAACATTCTTGGTACTTCAGCTCTATTCGTATGTGCCCTGATAGTTTTAAAACTGCCTTGAGGCCCCTCAAAAGATGTTCTCTTAATTTGTTTTCTCTTGGCAAAAACGGATAGCATTTTTACTCGTCCCATTCCCTACTGAGTATCTTTACTTGTGAGCAGTCTCCAGTCATCAATTTTGCATGTTTCACAAAAAAACAAGCTTTTCTATACAGTATGTGGACATTTAACCTTAGAAGCTTTTTTAGCCAGTCACAACATTTTAAGATGTAATTTGATTTCTAATTCATTAGTTTTCTTTGTTGTCTCTATCAAAATATTATTATATATTTATGTATTTTATCATTGTTATCCTAATTTTATTATTGTTATCCTAATGTTATTATTGTTAGTTTTGATCAATAATGTTTTATGGTATCTACTATGCATGGTATTTTGTTTTTAATTTTTATCTACATAGTCATGCAGACACACGTATATAATTTATATATATACTTATTTTTGTGTTGATCTTGATGTTAGCTTGAATCATATTATTTTTGTGTTGATCTTGATGTTAGCTTGAATCATATTATTTATATTAATCATTTTTAATGTAAATTTTCTCTCTCTCTTCATCCGGTTTGCCAAAACTTTGGCAACATTTTTACTCTGTTGGTTGTTCAGCCCTGCGTTTGGTTGTTTTGTTTTTAATGTGAGGTCCATTTCATTTTTTATTTTAATGTCTTATCACATGTTCATTCACAAGTTTGCATGTTAAAAGATATGCCTTACATTTGTGGCACAAGGATGTTTGTATCTCCAGCATACTACATGCCAGGTGTGTTATTTTAATTTATATATATTTTTTAACATTGTTATTTAATATTTGTTTATTTATTTTATTGTTGTGTATATAGAAATAGATTTGCATCCCTTCCCCCTGAAGAAGGCGTTGCCGAAACGCGTTGGGGTCTCTATACAATAAAGAAGAATTTGTTCATCCAACGTCTCCTGCCTCTTGTGACTCTCCTATCTCCTGCAGGAGCCTCTGCTCCCCTTGTGTGCACAGTGCAAATCTTGGACAGATCCCAGCTGATCCCCATCTCCAAGGGACGCCCTTCGCCGGAGATGCTTAGCCATAGGCAATCAAACAAGGCTTCCACTCTGTTTGCACCTCACAAGACTGCACTCAAGGAAACCCAGAGCCTGCAGGTTCTGAATTTTCATATCAGAATGACCAGGCCTGTTGTAAAAATGAAAAGAATTCCAAGAACAACAATTCAGACTCTGGAAGCTCTCTTCATGGAAATGACCCCCCCTAAACCAGGGAACATAGCCACCACCAATCCCCTGAAAGACAGGGAATGGTTCACAGCACTGTTGTCGGAACCTCCGGACAGCTGAATATCCTTACCCACAGTGCCATCCATCATCTCCTGCTTTAAGGCAGGCAAGGCCAAACTAACTGTATCCCCCTGCTGGGGAAGGGGGGGGGGCCAAGCCCTCCAAGAACAACTCAGAAGCTTCCATGCAAGATGAGTAGAGTCTAGAAGCCGGAGATGAAGCACCTCGCTTGCCACAGGCCAAACAATGTTTCCTGCAAAAAGATATTAAAAGTTAAGGCAAGTATCAGAACAGCATGCGCTAAGGCAACCATGGCTGGAAGGTGCACATTAGCAGAACTTACACAGCAACACGTGTTACGGGCACTTGGGTAGGAACACGCACTGGACCCACTTACGTGAAACGCGGGCACAGACCACACAACTGCCAGGCGCACAACAGTAAAGACGTTAATGTGTGCAGAAAAAAGCAGGAAACTCTCATATCGTGCCAACAGACACCAGCAGTCCGTCCCAAATTGCGCCCCAGATGGATAGAATCGGGAGCTCACAACAAGGACACTGACGAGGTCAAGCCCTAATACTCACCCCAAGAGCCCCAAGCAGAAAATCTGTGCCAGGCTCATCGCTACTCCCCTGAAACGGTTTCTTTTGCTTTGCAGGCACTGCATTTAAAATGGCTGGCAGGCAGATTCCTATGAGAGCCTTCTGCAATCTTCAGGAGAAAGCAGGGGGGACAAAAGAAGAGGGAGAGGGGCACTGAGATGTGTGATGCCACTGAACTCTTGCAAATCCTTCCAATTTTCTCACTCCTCAACAGGTTCTTATGATAAGAGCACAGAGCTGAACCAGTTTTTCCCTCCTCCTATGGCTACTGAAAACACCAGAATTTAGTGGAGCCTCCCGCATCACGCTCAAGTGAGAGAGTCGCTCTCAAGATGGTCGTTCACAAGCATTTAAATCAATCTTTTCCTCTCAATTATTCAGATTTTCTTCAGAGTGGAGAAAATCCAATAACCATCTGATGGAGACAAAAGAATATTGAAGAGAGCTCTGGTAGCTGAGGCAGATAGAGGTATGGGAGTGAGGTCATTGAAACCTGGGCTTTTCAATGGTTCTTTGTCTCCACCAATCTACTGGTAGCGGAACACAACCCACTTGTCTGGACTGGTCTAGCAGGACAATATGGAATGGAGATTTAAACGAGTTTCACAAGGTCACAAGGAGCAGCAATGGGATTTGAATCAAGCTTCCTTGGTTCCCACTGCTTGAACCATTAGGCTATTCCACTACTGCTTTGTAAAATGGAAAGGAGTTCCTGGGGAAGGAGTTTGGAAAAAATAGTCTTTGGCTGGAAAAGGGCACGAATGCCGGTTGAGGTGAATCTCGATGAAAAAAGTGAAAAAAGGATAGACGAACCCGAGGAGCGACACCGAGGCGAGCTGGCTCAGGGGCGGGAAGGAACCAGTATGCAAACCAGACAAAATTTAACTATCAAAAAAATCAGACTTTTTCCGGGGAAAAAAGGACAACATCTGAAGGGTTCCATGTTAAAAAGGAGACTGGCATGATGGCACCCTTGAGCAGGAAGTGGACCATACATGCGTGGTGCATTTCCCAAAGGCTTTCTTTGAAAGCTGGGGAGATGCTCCATCGGTGCCGATGTCACCCATATGTGAGGACTGACTTCCTGCTTGTTCCCTGAGAATGCTGCTATCCTTCTACTGGTAGGAAGGAATGAGTTGGTGATCATGCAAAATTTGGTCTGATAGTTTAGTGTGCCATGAGAATTATATTAACTCAAAAGTGTGCCACAAAATAAAAAAAGGTTAAGAGGTACAGGGAAAGGGGACAGTGCAAGAGGTAGGGAAGCTTTCTCATCCACAGCCAAACACACATCCATATTCATCCCCATTCTCCCTGCACACACCTATCACCAACAAAAATTTCAACACACATATACATTACCCTACCTTCTGCTTTCCTTCCCACACGTCCAAAACTCTCTATGCAGATAAATATACACACCATGCTATTGATATACAAACTTAATCAGTCATTATTCCTATCCAGCAGCACAACATCCTTGCTAGTCTATTGAGATATACTTCACCATGGCTGTTTCAACATAGTCTCCCACATAGATATGCATGAGTCTGCAAGTGGAGTAAAGAAGACATGCACCATTGCATTATGCCATCAGCATGCATTTTTCAACTTGTTCAAGTTGCCTTTAGGCATTTATATTAAGGCAGTTTTATAAAGAAGAGTAGGCACATACTTGTCTTTATAAAATACTAGCTAAAGTGGCAGATCACGGGACCACATTGCAGGAGTAGACATTCACACCAGCTTGAACACATATTTGCATGCTCTACCTACACTCTGCCCCAGTATACCAAAGCACATACTTTTATGCTGGTTGGAATTTTATATGAGGCCATTTACGCACTTTTTGTGGCCATATTCACGTGTAAATGATATTATCAATTTACCTCCTAAACATACAAGCTTTTCTGAAAATTGGCTTACATATCTTCAGTATTCACAATGCACTTTCATAGCAAATAAAAGACCAGCAAGGGAAGATAAATCATTTCTCAAGCCAAACGGGAAGAAATCATAACTAATGTACCACCAGCCATGACCCCCAAATTAAATAGGTACGTCACAACCTGCTGTATGTCTGCTAGATTTCATGCCAGTTATTTCTAACAAAGGAGATCCTAAACAGCATAACCCCTCGTAGGAAAGTTAAATAACTTTAGTGCGCCAATGCAGATGTCTGCTGTGATCTTCCCTGCTGCTGCTGAAATGGTGAATCCTATAAGAAATCTTACCATCGAGAACTGAAGCTCAACAAGTTTCAACCCTCAGGGGATAGAAGAATACGACAGAGGAGGAGTTTTGTGCCCGATGTCAGAAAGGAGCAGAGAGATAGCATAGTTACTCACCTGTAACAGGTGTTCTCCAGGGACAGCAGGAATCAGTCCTCACATATGGGTGACGTCAGCACCGACGGAGCCCACAAGGAGCATTTACCCAGCTTTCAAAGAATGCCTTTGTGAATGCCACCACGCATGTGTGATCCCTTTCCCGCCCAAAGGTACCATCTTATTCAGTCAGGTGCCATAGCTATAGCCCCTTCAAGATGGCAAAAAATATACAGCAACTCCAAGGGAGGAGGGAGGGTTGTGAAGACTGATTCCTGCTGTACCTGGAGAACACCTGTTACAGGTAACTATGCTTTCTCCAAGAACAAGCAGGAAATCAGTCCTCACATATGGGACTCCCTAGCTACAGGCTACCAAGGACCTGAAGGAAAAAGCATGGCAGCACCGTGAGCAGTCACCAGTGAAAGCCAAAGGCAGCCCAAGGACCCCAGATCCATCAATGGCCATGCTCCCGGTAGCAGGAACAAGAAGGGTTGGAGGACAGGAGTTGCTTAAACCCCGAACAGATTACAGAGTGCAGCCTGGCCAAAGACTGCATCCCAACGCGACTCCCTCTTCAGACAGTAATGCATCATGAAGATGCGAGTGGAGGACCAGGTGGCGGCCCGGCAGATGTCTGCCAGTGGCACTGAGTGCAGGCTAGTCACGGCTTGGACATTGGGAGCCGTGACTCGGCAGTCCAGGGGAAACCCGGCCTGGGCCTGGGCAAAGGCAATGCAGTCCGCCACCCAGATTGTGACCGCCAGCCCCAGACGGCTGGGATCGAAGGAGTTGAAGAGCTGCCCGGATCTGCGGTGGTCCCGAGTCCGCTACAGGTAGAAAGAGAGGGCCCTCTTACAATCCAAGGTGTGAAGAATCGCTGACACCCAGTCAGTGTGGGGCTTCGGGAAAAAGGTGGGCAGCAATATCTCTTGATTGAGATGAAAATATGAGACAACCTTTGGGAGGAACTTGGGGTAAGTCCACAGGACCACCCTGTTCCTATAAAACCTTGTGTACAGTGCTTCGGCCATCAGCGTCTGGAGTTCGCTGACCCTCCGGGCGGAAGTGAGAGCCAACAGGAAGGCCACCCTTCCACGACAGATGTCGCAGTGAGCAAGTAGCCATGGGCTCAAAGGGCAGCTTGGTCAGCTACGTGAGGACCACATTGAAGTCCCATTCCACCAGAGGAAGGCGGGTAGGGGGGCCTGGAAAGGAGCAGGCCTCACATGAAATGAGAGACAAGCGGTTGCCCCGAAAGAGGTTTGTCCTCGATGGGGTGGTGGTTTGCCGAGATGGCACTCAGGTGAACCCTGACCAAATTAGACTTCAGCCCAGACTGCGAGAGGTGGAGTAGGTACTGCAAAACCAAACTGGTAGGGCATGAAAATGGGTTCGCTCGGAGCTCCAAACACCACACCGGGAACTGACGCCAGTTGAAGGCATAAGCCCATCTGGTTGAGTCCTTTCGTGAGGCCAAAAGAATGTCCTCAATCTCCATGGGAAGATGGTAGGAGGCTAGAGCGACCCATTCAGCCGCCAAGGTGTGAGGGATAGGGACCTCAGATTGGGGTGGAGAAGCAAAACCTCCTCCTGCGTCAGCAGCTCCGGTGAGAACCCAAGTGGGACCGGGGGCTCCGTTGAGAGACGGAGCAGCAGGGGAAACCAAGGCTGTCTGGGCCACCTTGGGGCTATGAGAATCACCAAGGCCCTGTCCCGCTGGACCTTGAGAAGTGTCCGGGCAATGAGGGCCATGGGGGGAGAAGGCATATAGCAGGCCCGTTTCCTTCGATATAAGGAAAGCATCCGGGGCCACCCTGCCCTGGTGCAGGAGGGGATCACAGAACCGGGGTAGCTACGAATTCACAGGACTGGCAAAGAAGTCCAGGTCTGGAGTCCCTCAATGTGGAAGAGCCATTGCACCATCCAGGAACACAGGCACCACTTGTGTGCCTGGAGGACTCTGTTGAGCCAGTCCGCCAATGTACTGTCCTGACCCGGGAGGTAAGTGGCTTGGATGGTCATGCCCTGGCTCACCGCATAGGGCTGTCGCCTCCGAACAGAGGCTGTAGGAGCTGGTATCTCCCTGTTTGTTCACATAGAACATCATAACCTGGTTGTCCATTTGGACCTGCACCACTCGGTGCTGCAGGCGGTCCCTGAAAACCTTGAGAGCGAGGCGAATGGCCTGGAGCACCAGCAGGTTGATCTGCTGCTGGAACTCCTCAAGTGATCAGGTCCCTTGAGTGCGCCGCCCCTCGCAGTGGGCTCCCCAGCCCACCAGGGAGTCATCCATCGTTAAGACCATCTGATGCGCCGGAGCTTGGAAGGGCATATCTCTAAGCAGGTTCCGAGACTCCTACCACCAAGCCAGACTCCGCCATGCTGGGAGAGACCGAGATGGGGTCTCTGAGGCGGCCAGTCAACTGCGCCCATTGCACTCAGAGGCACCACTGCGTCACCCACATGTTGAGATGGGCATTGGGCACGACATGGACCATGGGGGCCATGCGGTTGAGAAGGTGAAGCATCGTCCGGGCCAAGACAACGCTGCGGCATCACACTTCGGATGCCAGGGACAAAAGGTGGTCCACGCTGTCCTGAGGAAGAAAAGCCATGGCCCAAAGGGTGTCCAAGCGAGCCCCGATGAACTCCAGGGACTGAACTGGAGCAAGGTGGGACTTTGGGTAATTGATCATGAACCCCAGATGCTCCAGAAGGCAAATGGTGCAGTGGCCTGCCTGGCTTTGGAGGCTTGTCCTTGTCCTCCATGGGTTTGCCAAATAGCTGCTCCCTGAGGCAGGGGACATCAAGCAGCTTCTCCTGGACCCAATGCTCCAGGTCCGAGGATTGGAGCCAAGCCTGCCGGCACGCTCTGATGCCAACTTCTGCCACCCAGACGGAAGATTCAAAGCCATCGTATGCTGCTCACGAGAGGTACTTTGAGCATTCTCCGACTGACTTTAAAGAGGGCCTGAAAATGGCAGAGATGGTCTCCATCAAGGCCTGCCGCAAAGTATCCAAGCTCTCTAGCGAGGTCACGGAGGAACATCCCAATGTATAATTGGCAAACTTGGATGCAGCATGACAGCATGGAGCCCTGATAAGCCTTGCGCCCGAGGGCATTGAGGGTATGAGACTCTCTGCCCAGCAGGACCGACAAATGAGTTTTCGGGCTCTTTAGCTTCCACATGGTCGATTCGACTACCATCAAGGAGTGGGGAAGCTGGGCTTTCTGAAACTCCAGGCCTCGCTGAACCCTATACTTAGCATTCAGGCACTTGCTTACGATTGGGGCAGAGGCAGGGGTCTCCCACATGTGGAGTAGGAGTCGGTTCAGGATGGGAGGAACCGACACCGAGAGCGCCTCTTTCGGAGGAACTTCATATTGCAGAATATCAAGCTCCTCAGCGTGGGGCTCCTCCTCCAACTTGTTGGCGAGCGCCAGGGCCCACGCCATGTTCCAGACGAACTCCAGAAGGGGATGTCCTTCGGGGGTGACCGCTGCCTCTGGGTCAGCGGGGAGGTCTTGGTGGTAATGAGTCTCCGGGGAGGTCTCCCTGTCGGACTCTCACTCTGAGTAGTCCGTGGAGGACTCAAGGTCAGGCGGCTCGAGATGGGTCAGTGACCTGCGCCAGATCTCCAAGGCCAAAACTTGTCTGAAGCCAGAGGCACTTGCCCGAGAAGATCTCATGCCCGAGGATCGGGACAAAGACTGAGATTCATGCCGAGGATCCTCACGAAGCTTCTGGCTCTCGGGGGTCACTGCGACGGCCCGGGGAGTCCTCGAGGTACAGGTCCCTGCGGCCTCGAGGCATGTGCCAGCGGGACCGGGCACCAGCGCCTGCTGGGCAGCGAGGAATGCAGAAACCCTGCGCTCCAGGGCCAGCATCCAGGCCTCCCACTTGGGAGTGGGGCCCTGCGATACCGATGCCGGGGTGAACAGGTCAGGTGTCGAGGAGAGGGGGTCCTTGCCAGGTCAACCCTCGGGAGACCGGGTGCCTTTGCTGGAGGCATCCATATCGGTTCAAGGTATCTTACTGGACCGCTCCCTATCCGACTCCAGAGACTGCCAAGGGGGGATGAGAGACCGAGTGCATGACCTCTCACGCTTGTCTGGTGCCCCTGACAGAGTCCTCGCAGCCTCCTTCTTCTTCTTCCGCTTGTGTTCGGGCAAACCCTGGTCAGAGTGCTGCCGGGCCTGGGGAGGAGACTTGGAAGACTCCAGAGGTTGCGGGGCCAAAGAGCGGGAAGCTACCGGGGATGCCTTACGGAAAAGATCATCCAGTTTCTTCTTACAACTCTAGATGGCCATGGAGGACATCTTACAAAGGGAGCATAGTTCCGGATCATGGTCGTCTCCTAGACACCTGAGACAACAGTTATGGGTGTCCGTGAGCGGCATATTTTTTGAACACCAATCACATGTCTTAAAACTGGAGACCATTGGGGGATAAAGGACCCCTGCGAGGTCGAAGATCCTCGAAGCGGCCAGCAGTTAAAAGGGGCACGAAAGCATGGAAAAAAACAAAAAAGGCAAAAAGAGAAAAACCCCGAGACCAAGGCCAAGGCAGAGGTGCTTGAGAGACGGGAAGAGGACCGGCGAAGGCCCGAGAGCAAGAACCGGATGGAAACAAACTTTTTCCAGGGACGAGACACATGTCCAAAGGGCTCCACGGAAAAAAGGAGATTGAGCAAGATGACACCCTTGGGCAGGAAGGGGACCACCCATGCATGGTGGCATTCCCAAAGGCTTTCTTTGACAGCTGGGGAAATGCCCCACACAGGCTCCGTCGGTGCTGACGTCATCCATATGTGAAGACTGACTTCCTGCTTGTTCCTGGAGAACTTGAAAAATACCAGATCTTGGTATGTTGGGTTTAACTTGAAATGGGAAGGATATAATCCAGCTGCCCAGACTGGTGGAGAGAGAATGATAAAAATTCACTTTGGCCTGTTTGCTAGCTAGGTTGAAACAATGCTTTAACCAATATTTTTCTTCATATTTTGGAAATGTCACAAAATTAATTATGACCTTAAAAGTGCTCATCACTTATTAATGCAAATATTGCTCAATTAAAAGAACTTCACTTCTTTTAGCAAAATAAAAATTACTTGACGTGGCATGGGAATCTCACTATAAATCTACTCTAGACCAATGAAACATGGAGAAGGTAGG
Organism: Ichthyophis bannanicus; assembly: GCA_033557465.1. Taxonomy (NCBI): domain Eukaryota; kingdom Metazoa; phylum Chordata; class Amphibia; order Gymnophiona; family Ichthyophiidae; genus Ichthyophis; species Ichthyophis bannanicus. The sequence goes on along the minus strand of CM066032.1, from coordinate 812,152,493 downwards.
AGGAGGAAAAAGTTACAAAAATTTACCTGTTCACGTCTTCCCATTTTACTTTTATTCTGCACCATTTCCAAGAGAGTTATAGCTAACTGATGCCTGGAAGTGGCTGCATCCTCCTGCGAGTCACATCCCACTGTAGCTGTGGATGACAAGATCTGCAAGAGTGGCATCACCAGGATGGCAGCCAAGGTAGAGATCTGCTGGGCTTCAGAACACACAAGGATTTTTTGAGCTAATCAAACAAAAAAACAAAAAAAAAAGGTAAACCCTATATGCTTCCATAATAAACATTTAAAAATGCAAACAGATTGAATTAATAACATGTAAACTATCAATTGACATGAAATAGCTTTACAATTTTAAAGAAAAAGCAAAGTTGCTTACCAGTAACAAATGTTTTCCACAGACAACAGGATTGATAATGTACACAATTGGGTAATATAATCCAACATTATCAGGACATAATTCTTCTTCCATGCCTCAGAACTTCGTATAAAATTCTGAGCATGCGCGGCACTTGTCTTCTCAGCAAGCGTAGTTACTCACCTGCAACAGGTGTTCTCCAGGGACAGCAGGAATCAGTCCTCACATATGGGTGACATCTGTGCCAATGGAGCCCCACGGAAGCACCTCCCCAGCTTTCAAAGAAAGCCTTTGGGAAATGCAACCACGCATGTGTGGTCCCCTTCCCGCCCAAGGGTGTCATCTTACTCAGTCAGATGACATAACTAGAGCCAACAAAAGAAGATGGCAAAAATTATACAGCAACTTCAAGGGGAGGAGGGAGGGTTGTGAGGACTGATTCCTGCTGTCCCCAGAGAACACCTGTTACAGGTGAGTAACTACACTTTCTCCAAGAACAAGCAGGAAGTCAGTCCTCACAAATGGGACTCCCTAGCTACAGGCTACCGGGAACCTGTAGAAGAAAAACATGGCCCAGCTGTGAGTAGCCACAAGCAAATCTGAGAACAGACTCTGAGGACCCCAATGTCCAGGGAGAACCATCACTCCAGTAGCCTGAACAAGAAGGGTCGGCGGGCAGGAGTTGCCTCAACTCTGAACAGATTATGGAGTACAGCCTGGCTGAATGTGCTGTCCCAGTCAGGGCTTCCTCTTCAGACAGTAGTGAGCTGCAAAATTGTGAACTGAGGACCAGGTGGTGGCCCAGCAGATGGCTGCCATAAAGACAGAGCGTATGCTTGCAACTGAGGTCACCATAGCCCTAACCTTGTGCACCGTGACCCGGCGCTCCAACAAGAGCCCGGCCTGATTGTGGGTGAAGACAATGCAGTCCGCCACCCAGATGGACAGGGTCTGCTGTGTAACAGCCTCCCCCAGTCAACTGGGGTCATAGGAAACGAAAAGCTACAAGGCTTTATGGTGGCCCTGGGTATGTTGCAAGTAGAAGGACAGGGCCCTCTTACAATCCAGAGTATGGAGAATGGCCGCCGCCTTATCAGTGTGGGGCCATGGAAAGAAGGTGGGGAGCAACACCTCCTGGTTAAGATGGAAGGTGGATACCACCTTCGGAAGGAATTTAGGGTAGGTGTGAAGCACGACCCTATTCTTCTAGGACCTGGTATAAGGTGGCTCGGCCACCAAGGCCTGATACTCGCTGACTCAGTGGGCAGAGGTGAGCGCCACCAGGAAGATGACCTTTCAGGATAGATAACACAAATGGCAGGTAGTCAGAGGTTTGAAAGGTGGCTTGGTGAGCTGCATCAGAACCACGATGAGATCCCATTCTGCCGGGGGCAGGCGGATGGGAGGCTTAGAGACTAGCAAGCCCTGCATAAATCGGGTAACGAGGAGCTGCACAGAAAGGGGTTTTCCATCTACGGAGTGATGGTGCACCGAGAGCACACTCAGGTGCACCTTGATGGAGTTGGACTTGAGTCCAGTCTGTGAAAGGTGGAGCAAGTACTGCCACACTATATGCACCTGGCAATAAAACAGGTCTACCCATTGTTCCACACACCATACTGAGAATCTGTGACACTTGAATGCATAGGCCCATCTAATGGAATTCTTACGAGAGCACAGGACTTTCTCCATCTCCCTTGAGAGGTTGAAGGGTGCTAAGGCGACCAGCTCTTCCACCATGCTGTTAATGACAGGAACCCCAGGTTGGGGTAAAGAAGGTAGCCCTCCTCCTGGGTCAGTAGTCGCGGGGCTTTCCCCAGAGGGCCCGGGAGCTCCATCGAGAAGCAGAGCAACAGGGGGAACCAAGGCTGCTTGGGCCACTGCAGGGCCACCAGGATCATTGAAGCCGTGTCGCGCAGGACCTTGAAAAGGATCCAGGCAGTTAGTGGCATGGGAGGGAAGGCATACAGTGGAGTGGAGGAGTAGCCTAATGGTTATAGCACTGGCTTGGGAACCCAGAGACCAGGGTTCAATTCCCACTAGCACTCCTTGTGGCTTTGGGCAAGTCACTTAACCCTCCATTGCCTCAGAAAAATCCAAGTTATCAATATCCCTGTTTAATGTACATTACCAAGTTTACGTTATTAAATAAATAAATAAAATAAAAATACAGAAAGCCTTCTGTCCATGAGATGGAATGGGCTGGCAAAGAAGTCTAAACTTGGGGTTCCCCAGAATCGGGACAGTCGCTGTGCTACCCTGGGGTCTAGACATCATTCATACTGCTGAAGGACTCTGCTCAGTCTGTCCGCTAGGGCATTGTCTTGGCCCAGAACGTATACTGTCCTGAGGAGCATTCCTTGACTGATCACGAATGAGCAGAGAGCTTCTACCTCCTGGCAGAGGTGCTGAGACCCTGTGCCCTCCCCCCTACCTGCTTGTTCAGATAGACCATCGCGACATGGCTGTCCATTTGGGCTACCACAGACTGGTTCCGCAAGTGGTGGCGGAAGGCCTTAATCACCAGAAAAATGGTTGATCTACTGCTGGCTCTTCGCTAGGGACTAGTTTCCCTGCATGCACAGTTCCTCGCAGTGAGCACCCCCTCCCAGTAGAGATGTGTCTGTGGTGAGGACCCTTTTTTTGAAAGCTGGGGAGATGCTTCCATGGGGCTCTGTCGGCACAGATGTCACCCATATGTAAGGACCGACTTCCTGCTTGTTCCTGGAGAAACTCTTACTTCTAAAGCTTAAGTTAGGCAACTGTTGGGGAAGCAGGCAAACTGCGTGCCTTATCAATCCTGTTGTCCACGGAAAATACCTATTACAGGTGAAGTGTAATTACTCACCAGTAACAGGTGTTCTCCGTGAACAGCAGGAATAAGTCCTCATATATGGGTAACATCACTGACTGAGCCTCATGCAGGAATGCTCTCCAGCTTCTATTAGAATCTTTTGGGAAGTTCCACCGTGCATGTGCACCTGCCTTACTGGCTGATGCGGCACCATCTTCTCCAGTATGATATCAGAGCAATAGCTAAAAACAACTTCTTGGGGAGGGGGGAGGGTTGTGAGGACTTATTCCTGCTGTCCATGGAGAACACTTGCTACAAGTGAGTAACTATGCTTTCTCTGTTGTCAAGCAGGAAGTAAGTCCTCATATAATGGACTTCCCAAGGTACAGGCTACCGAAAACAAAGGAAGTCAAAAGCCCAAAAGGGGCAACGGAACCAGAGAACAAGAGAAACATTGTGGGCAGTCCCTCTGAAGGACTTCACTAATTCAGCATCTTCAACGCACAGCATCACTAACGAATACACTTTTTGATAGCCTGGATGGAAAGAAGGGCCAGTGGGAAAGAGTTGTAACCTAATTCCCAAAGAGATGCCAGAGAATGGCTTGGCCGAAGTTGCTCTGGTGTCGGGAATCCCCATCCAGACAGTAATGGGTTGTGAATGTGTGGCCGGAAGACCATGTTGTAGCCCTGCTAATCTCCACCATGGAGACCGAGTGCAAGCTGGGCACTGACAGCCATTATGAGCCGTGACGTGAAAATCAAGGCTCAGGCCTTCGGGCATAAGCGAAAGAGATGCAGTCTGCTAGCCAAATCAACAAGACACGTTTGGAGATGGCAGCCCTCAGCTTGCTAGGGTCAAAGAAGACAAACAACTGAGTGAACTGTACAGTGTGCCTTTGTCCACTCAAGATAAAAGGCCAGGGCGCGCATGCAGTCCAACATGTACAGCGCCGCCTCCCCCCTATTGGTGTAAGGCCTGAAGAAGAAAGTTGTCAGTACGATGGACTGATTGAGGTGGAAAGCAGATACCACCTTTGGCAGGAAACGCAAATGCGTGCACAAGACCACCCTACTGTGGTGGAACCTGGTGTATGGCAGGTGAGCCACCAGTGCCTGGGGCTCACTGACAAGGCATGCTGAAGTGACTGCCACCACGAACAAGACCTTCCAGGACAGGAGGTGAGCAGCTTTAAGGGAACCAAGAGCTATGCCAGAACCACATTAAGGTCAAGGGTTTGACCGAAGGCTTAGTGAGGAGTAAGCCTTGCATGAAGCAAGCCACCAGGGACTGCACTGAGATGAGCTTCTCCTCCAAGCATCTATGGTAAGTGCCACTTGCGCTCAGGTGGACTCTGACTGAATTGGATTTGAGACTGGCATCAGAGAGATGCAGTAGGTACTCCAACAACCTGTCCACAGTGCAGGAGAAGGGATCCAGAGACCGGTCCGAACACCAGAAGAAGAACCTCCATCACTTGAACACACAAGACCTTTGCGTTGAAGTCCTGTGAGAGGCCAAATGGACCTCTAACTTTCTCGGGTAGGTTCAGCTCCGAGAGGACTTCCCACTCAACATCCATGCTGTGAGGGTCAAGGACTGGATGTTGGGACGCAGCAAAGTCCTGTCCTCCTGAGATATGGGGCAGAGCCCAGTCACAGAGACTCCCTCTGAGAGAGCTGGAGCAGCTGTGGGAACCATGGCTGCCTGGGCCAATATGAGGCGATGACAGTCATCATGCCCCTGTCGGCCTGCGGCTTCAGCAAGGTCTTTGCCACGAGCGAAATGGGAGGATAGGCATAAAGCAGGCCCACTCCCCAATGGATGAGGAAGGCATTCGATAGCAGCCAGTCACAGGATGCGACCCTGGAGCAGAACTGATCCACCTGGGCATTGGGCAGGCTAGCGAAGAGATCTATCATGTGGGTACCCCACTCCCAAAAGATCCGCCTCACAACCGTGTTGTTGCGGGTCAGCTTGTGTGGCTGAAGGACGTGGCTCAGCTGGTCTGCCAGGGAATGGAGGCTCCTGACCAAATAAACTGTCCTTGGCTCCATCACATGAGCAATAGCAAACTTCCACAAGTGGATCGCCTCCCAGCACAGGAGGATGACTCCGTGCCACCCTGCCTGCTCACATAGTACATCGTCACTTGATTTGTCTGTCTGAATCAGCACAGATTGATTTGCCAAATGAACATGGAATGCCCGGAGGGCATCTGCTGTGGCCTAGGGTGCCAAAAAATGTATTTGGTATAGGCTCTCCTGCTCAGACCACAGGCCCTGTGCGTGTGCATAACATAACAACATAAGATATGCCATACTGGGTCAGACCAAGGTCCATCAAGCCCAGTATACTGTTTCCAACAGTGGCCAATCTACGTCATACGTATGTAGCAATTTCCCCAAAAGACAGGTTCCACAATGCTTGTACTGGGTCAAGCATTGATATCCTGGGTCCCTTCTTAATAATGGTTTATGGACCTTTCCTCCAGGAACTTGTTCAAACCTTTTTTAAATCCAGCTACACTAACAGCCTTTATTACATCCTCCGGTAACAGATTCCAGAGTTTGATTACACGATGAGTGAAAAAATATTTTCTTTTATTAGTCTTAAATAGTTTACCCTGTAGCTTCATTGCATGTCCCCTAGTCTTTCTATATTCTCATAACGTAAACAATCGATCTACGTTTACCCGTTCCACTCCGTTCATTAATTTATAGACTTCTATCATATCTCCCCTCAGCCGTCTCTTTTCCAGGTTAAAGAGCCCTAACCTTTTTAGCCTTTCTTCATAGGAGTATCCTTCCATCCCCTTTACCATTTTGGTGGCTCTTCTCTGAACCTTTTCTAATAACGCTATATCCTTTTTAAGATACGGCGACCAGAATTGCACACAATATTCAAGGTGCGGTCTCACCATCGAACGATATAGAGGCATTATAATATCTTTTGTTTTATTTTCCATTCCTTTCCTTATCATACCTAGCATTCTATTTGCTCTCTTGGCCGCCGCTGCACACTGGGCCGAGGGTTTTAACATGTTATCCACAATGACGCCTAAATCTTTTTCCTGGATGGTGGTTCCTAATGTGGAACCTTGCATCGTGTAACCATAGTTTGGGTTGTTCTTCCCTAGGTGCATAACTTTGCACTTGTCCACATTAAATTTCATCTGCCATTTTGATGCCCAGTCTTCCAATTTATCAAGATCCTCTTGCAATTTTCCACAATCCTCTTGGGCTTTAACAACTTTAAATAGTTTTATGTCATCTGCAAATTTGATAACCTCACTCGTTATTCCCTTTTCCAGGTCATTTATGAATATGTCAAAAAGCAGCGGACCCAGCACAGATCCCTGGGGTACACCACTATTCACCTTTCTCCATTGGGAAAATTGGCCATTTAGCCCTACCCTCTGCTTTCTATCTTTTAACCCGTTCCTGATCCACAATAGTACACTGCCTCCTATCCCATGACTCTTTAGTTTTGCCAAATGTCTCTGATGAGGGACCTTGTCAAAGGCTTTCTGAAAGTCCAGATATACTATATCAACCGACTCACCTTTGTCCACCTGTTTATTCACACCTTCAAAAAAACCATAACAGATTAGTAAAACAAGATCTTCCTTGTCCAAAGCCATGTTGGCTGTCTCCCATTAGGCCATGCTGAGTAATTTTGTTCTTTATGATGGTTTCTACCATTTTTCCTGGTACTGACGTCAGGCTCACCGGTCTGTAGTTTCCTGGATCACTCCTGGAACCCTTTTTAAAAATTGGCGTTACATTGGCGATCCTCCAATCTTCAGGTATTACAGATGATTTTAATGAAAATTCACAGATTACTAATAGCAGGTCTGCAATCTCATATTTCAGTTCTTTCAACACCCTTGGATGCATGCCATCCGGCCCAGGTGATTTGCTACTTTTTAGTTTATCTAATAGTTGTAATACATCTTCCCAATGTATCGATATTTCCTTCAATTCTTCCGCACCTTTAAATACCACTTCAGTCATGGGTAACATCCCTACATCTTCCTCAGTAAAGACTGAAGCAAAGAAGTCATTCAGTCTCTCCGCTATCGCCTTGTCGCCTCTTAGTGCCCCTTTAACCCCTCTATCATTTAATGGACCAACTGACTCTCTCACAGGTTTTTTGCTACGAATGTACTTGAAAAAGTCTTTATTTCGCGTTTTTGCTTCCGCAGCAAGCTTCTTCTCAAATTCTCCCTTTGCCTGCCTTATCAATACCTTGCATTTGACTTGCCAGTGCTTGTGCTGTTTCCAGGTTTCGTCGTTTGGCTCTTTTTTCCATTTCCTGAAAGATGCTTTTTTTGCAACAGCCTCTCTGACCTCACCTTTAAACCATGCTGGCAGTTTTTTGGACTTCCTTCCACTTTTCTTAAAGCGTGGAATACAGCTGGTATGGGCTTCCAAGATAGTAGTTTTCAACAACAGCCAAGCTTGATGTAAGTCTTTAACCTTTGTAACTGCTCCTTTTAGTTTATTCTTAACTATTTTCCTCATTTGCCATCCAAATGTGCCCCCCAGCCCTGTTTGGATGCAACCATTATCAGCATCCACAGCGGGTCAACATCTGGAATGAGACCTCTGAGCAGGTTCTGCGGCTCCAGCCACCAGTGCAGGGACTGTACAAGAGACCCAATAATTGCCATCCAATTCTAGAGACAGCCTGTGGCCTGTGTCCACTGTGTATTGAGAGTCCATTGAGCTCGTCTCATCGACAGACGAGCCAGGGAAATGACATGCATGGTTGAGGCCTTATGGCCAAGCACCTTTAGCATCCCCTGGGGCCATCACCTGATGTCTCTGCTTGGTATCACGGACCAAGGCCATCAGCCTTTGCAGGCAATCCATCAGGAGAAAGGCCTAAGCCAGAGTGGTGTTGCGGAGGGCCCCTATGAATTCCAGCTGTTGGGAGGGCTGGAGGTGGGACGGAGTAGCTGACACTGAACCCCAACTGCTCGAACACCTGAATGGTCAGCTGAGCTGACTGCTGAACCCCGTCTGGGGTGCAGCTCTTCATGAGCCAGTCGTCTAAGTAGGGGAAGACAAATGCTCCCACAGTCCACAGTTAAGTGGCTACCACCGCAAGACACTTCGTGAAGACTAAGGGCGCTGATGCCAGTCCAAACAGAAGAGCCTGGTAGTGGAAGTACCCATCTCTCAGGATGAACTTGAGGCATTTTCTCTGAGTTGGGTGGCTCTGTATGTGCGTATACGCATCCTTGAGATCCAGGGAGCATAGCCTATCATCCTTTAAGAGGTACAGGAGCAGGGTCCCCAGTGAGATCATCTTTAAGGTAGGTGTTGAGGACTCGGAGGTCCAGGATGAGCCAGAACCCCCCAGTTTTCTTGAGGACCAGGAAGTACTGTGTTAAAATCCCCAACCAGCCTGAGCCAGAGGCACCAACTCGATGGCATGATCTGCGAGCAGGGTGAAGATCTCTCCCTGCAGCAGGGTGAGATGCAGGTGGTCCAGTGGGAACTCCCTCAGGGGGAAGAGGGGAGGCAGCTCAGCGATCTGCAGTATGTAACCGTTTCCAACTATCTGCAGCACCCACTTGTCAGAGGTGAATCACCTGAACTTTCAGGAAGCTAAGGAAAAGGCCCTTCTCCAGGCCATCCTGTAGAGGCCACCAGAAACGACTCCTTGGCTACCTCAGCAGCCAACTGCCAAGCACAGCACTACTGCTCAAAGAGGCACCAGATCCGCCAGCATGGTAGACCTCCTCTGGGCTCCAAGCAGAGAAGAGACCATCACTGAAGAGTAACCCTTACATGCTAAACATCTCCTTTCAAGAGCCAAGCCATAATCGAGAAGGATCCGGGTTCTCTAGAATGATCGGTCTCTGCCGCAAAAATCTCCAAGACAGATGTAACCAAAGAGGAGGCACCTGCAAGAGCAGCATCAGGTCTCCGAACCACACTCTCCTCAGCCAATCTGGCGCCACCAGAACAATCCTGCCTGGGAGGCATTCTATACGCCGAAGCACACACCCAACCAGGAGCCACAGAAGAAACACGTACATTAAGTGCTGACTTGACCAATACTCTGTCAGGATGATAATGCCCTCGGACCCCATCTCTGTGTGGCAACTGAAGAAGCAGCAAACTTGGCATCAAAGCAGGTCGCCATCAGATCCATTTTAGGGTGACCCCAACAGTGCAGAATCAACTAAAACGCCTCTTGATTCAACTCACACTCCTCAGGATCCAGAGAATGCCGGCTGAGAAAGTCTGCTTCCACAATGTCCACCCTGTCAATGTGCCGAGCTGACAAGGCTAGGAGGTTCTTCTCACCTAGGCAAACAGGAGAGCCTTCTCCAGAGCTATCCTGACACTCCTCCTTTGCCGATTAACAAAAGCCACCATCATGGTGTTGTCTGAAAACACTCAAACCCCCCGGCCCTCAACCAGAGGCCAGAAATACAGAACAGCCAACCTGATGGCCCTCACCTTGAGGCGGTTGATGGACCACACCACTTCCCTGCAGTTCCAACAACCCTAGGCCATACAGTCCTGGCAATGGGTTCTACAGCCCAAGAGACTGGCATCCGTAGTTCAGTGACATGCCCTTCCTCAGATGACCAGGCTGCTGCCACCACCACCACAGGCTGGACCTCACCATTAACAGGAGTGGGAGCCTGTGCTGGAACTCCTGAGAACTCAGACCACTGAGTCAGCAGGGATCACTGGAGTGGTTGCATGTGAGCACGCGCCCACCATCAATCCGAAGAGCTGAAGATATCCCAGACTCTGGGAGCCTGCTGCGCATAGAACAGCGCCAGGCAAGCCAACAATCTTTTGACTGTCTCTTCTAGCAGGAAACCTCTGCCCACTCAAGTGCAGAAACATGCTCCCAGAAAATCCAGGGACTGGGAAGGCCACAGCTGGCTCTTTCCCTGATTGATCACCCAGCTGAGGCTCTCCAAAAAAGGGCACCATTCAGGACGCCACCTGAGACACCTGTGAAAGGAATGGACCCGGATGAGTCAGTTGTCCAGATATGGCTGGACACAGATCCCTTGGGCTGTACCATTACAGCAGCTACCACCATGACCTTGGACAAGGTCTTTGTGGTGGTGGATAGGGAGGGCAGCAAACTGACAGTGAGAGCCAAGCACAGCAAAACAGATATTGTTGCTGATCCGCCCAGATCGGGCTATGAAAACATGTCTTGGCCAGATCCAAAGAAGCCAAGAACACCTCTGGGCACACTGCTTGAATCACGGAGCACAAAGTTACTATTCGGAAGCACAGGACATGCAAGTGCTCATTGACTCCCTTGAGGTACAGAATGGGCTGGAAGGAACCTTCCTTTTTGGGCATCACAAAATAGATGGAGTATCTGCCCTTGCACCGCTCATCCAGAGGGACAGACACCATTGCCTTTAGGAACACCAACTTTTCCAGGGTGGCCTACACAGAGGCACTTTGATTGCAGACCCACAAGTGGAAATGATGAAGGTATCCAGAATCAGCTCTTTGCACTTCAGAACATGGCCGAACTGAATGGTGTCTACTACTACTACTGAACATTTGTAAAGCGCTACAAGGCATAAACAGCACTGCACAGACACATGTAAAAGTCGGTCCCTGCACATCAGAGCTTACAATCTAATAGAACCACACCCATTGGTCATTGATGCAAAAGGGCATAAACCTCTGGGAAAGATTGCCCATAAGAGGTATTACCTCTAGTCTGAGACCACTGGTTCTTTTTCACTGAAAAGTTACGAACAGCAGTTCAATATATGTGGATTTACTTTTTCTACGGTGTGAGGGCTCCTTTTGTTTGTTTTACAATCTAATAGAGACAAACAACACAGTAGATGTAAAGCACAGTTAGTTACAATTAACAGGTGATCTCTGGGAACAGCAGGAATAAGTCTTCACATATGGGTACGTCGGTACCAACGGAGCCTGCGCGGGAACGCTCCCCAGCATCCAATCAGAAAGCTTTTGGGAGCATCCCTCAGCGCCTGCGTGCTGCCTTCCCGCCTTTCCAACTGTCTCTCCTCAGTTGAGTTTCATAGCTGAGACAAAGAGAGAGAAAGAGGAAAGGAAAGATAGATATAAAAATACAACTCCTAGGGGAGGTGGGCGGGTTGTGAAGACTTATTCCTGCTGTTCCCAGAGATCACCTGTTACAGGTAAGTAACTGTGCTATCTCCAGGAACAAGCAGGAATGAGTCTTCACATATGGGGACTCCCAAGCTAAGATGCCTGGAGCCCTAACATGTTGAAGATTGAAAACATGCTACACCTCATATGGCCAGGCATCCTGAGGATGGAGGGCAGGAGTTGAAAAGAGAGGAGCTGCAGAAAAAACAGCTAACCTACTAAGAAAGGACTACTCTGAAAAAGTCCTTGTATGTATGATTATTATCAAAAGATATATTGAAATGAACAATCACCATAATATTGGAAATGAACAATCACCATATGATGCTCACCTACTGGATTGCAGGAAGTAGAGAGGCTGATGGAGTCTACTGGGAATCCAGTAGAATAATGTTCAAGGTGACCTCACTGGAGTGAAGGTGGAAGTCAACATCTGTAAATGAGAGGTGACCCCAGGATTCAATTGGGGTAGCACAAACACGGCAGGTCTTCAGTGGGAAGCTTCAAGGAAAGCTGAAAACTCTTTTGGCTACAAAAGTATTCAGAGGTAGGAGCAAAAGAGGAAGACTGACCGATCTGGACAAATAGACCTAGTCCTTGAGGGAGGAAAGGGTAGGAGAAGAACCCCATACTCCCAGGAAAGGACAGATGTTTGAGGAATTGAATCTGAAATCCACTGAAGATCCATCATGTCTTGCCTAACTGGTGAGAGGTAGGAAGACATTGGGGCATGGAGCTTCAGGGATACGTAAACCTAGGATACGGTAGGGCTGTCAGTTCCACAGCAGTGGTTGTGTGTATAATATTCGAAAACATACTGTGGAACAGTATGAAGCTGTGCAAGCCCACTGTCAGAAACATACAGGAAGGTAAAACCTTCATGAGCATAGACAGTCAGAGAGATAAGTATGGAAATATATATCTACCTATAATAAGTATCTGGAGAGATACACACATATATGTAGAGCTATGTGTATATATATCTATATATATCTATATCTATATATATCTATATATATAGATATATAGATATATATACCTGAATATATATAGATCTAAAGATAGATGCCTGCAATAAGCAGACAGAGCTATGCATTTCAGGACATTCACATTGAGATGTGAAAGGAAAAGATTCATCTAAGAACAAGGAGGTGGAACCTACTTGAGAAGATATATAGAGAATCTATTCCGCCAGAGATGATAGTAAAGGAATGCTATCCCGTGAATTACCAGGATGGTTACGTGAAAAAACAGAGGATAATATCAGTCTGTAAACAGCAAGTCCGGAGTCCTGTGGAACTCCAGCATGGTAAAAGGACAGAAACGCATAGAATGAGATACCAGGTTGACCTACGTGAGGGACAAAGGAGGTATCAGGCGTTTTTCAGATTAATATGTGCTGTCCTTGAAGTATGAGGATACCATGAGGACAAGCTGTAAGAAAAAAAGAGTATATTCCCTAAGGAATGGGATAACTCTTAGAATTTCACGTGGAGAAGGCTTATGTCCTTATCCCGCTTCTTTTTTTTTTTTTAAAGAAGATGTTAGGGTATGAAGAACCCTCACAGTCATAGGGGATGACTGAGGAAGCCTTTTTCAACCATGATGGATAGCCATTGGAGAAACTCTATGCTCTCTAGCAAGGGCCCATAGTGGAAAGCTTCTCAGTAGGATTGCAGAGAGCATTATGCAGGAGAACTGGGATGTAGAACTGGCTGATGGAGAAAACTGACAGCCACGTCTACTACGTTGCCAAACCCAGAGATTGGAGATGGCAAGGGTAAAAGATAGTGTAAGGAGCCTGTAGTGAAAAGGAGTATCCAAGAAAGATGTAGAAAAACTGTCTTGGAATCACTACTAAGGCCAGAAAGGAGTGGTAGAAAAGTACCAGTAGTAAAGTACTGGAACTCCTACATGGGCAGCTACTGAATAGGACAACAGAGAGAGTCGGTCTGTGTCAAACAGAGAGAACAGACTGAACAAAGAGAGCAAACTGTCTCTGTCTGCAGAGCTGCCCAGATAAAGAAGGGAGTTTACTCAGGAGAAGAAACTCTACAGGGAAAGAAAGACAAGAAAAGTCTTTCAATGGTATGGTACCACTCTTACAGGGGAAACCCTGGCGAAGAGGGTAGATAAAAGCTGAAGAAGAATTTACCACATGGTAAGTCCCTGGAAGGAAAAAATTCATGCTGGTACAGAGAAACTATCATGTGATAGTTGTTAAACCTCTCTTCTAGTCAGGAAGAGGTGGAAAACTCTGTAACTTATAGGCATGAATATCCTGACAGTTCAGCATACTGAAGAGTAAATGGATTTCCTGAGAATATGAATCTCTGAGCAGAGTTTTGAATGGAAAAACAGTAAAAACTTCTGCTGAAAAGAAATTAACTGTAGTTATAAAAAGATTAATCAGAAACCTATGGTTACTGTGTTTATTCATCCTGGCTAGAATTTGGATTCTTCAGACCACGGCGAGAGTTCCCCTGCTTGGGAACATCCGAATGATGGGCAGGAGAAGAGGAAAACCTCTTTCTTTTAGGGAAAGAAGGTTTGGTAGGGCATTTCCTACCTGCTGAGGAAGGAGAGGGCTTAGGATGGCCCTCAGAAACAGGAAAGTCAGTGGAGCAATGAGCAACCTGACGTAAGGACTCCTTATTGAAGAGATTTTCTCCAGGACAAGGAGTATTACTCAGTCTTTGTTGTGCCCATCTGCTCAAGTCTGATGCTTGGAGCCAGGCTTTACGACGTGCTCCTATGGCTATAGCAGAAGTTCTGCTAACAGACTCAAAAGAGTCTAGGGAAGCACGAGAAAGAAACCAAGAGATATTTTGGCTATGACTAAGAAGTAAGGCATAGTCTGCAGCCTTGGGCTCTGATACAAAAGGAGTCAAAAGGATAATTTCTTTGTGACTTCTTGAAGGGATAGACTCATATAGAAAATATATGAGAGAATCCTTGTTGCCAGCATAGATGTTTGGAAGGTTTGACGTCCAAAGGCATCCAGTAATCTAGATGCACGCCCTGGCGGAAAAGAAGAATGTTTTTTCTTGCTTTTTACCTTCCTCATTGCTGATTCCACTACAATGGAATGATGGGGAAGTTGAGGCTTTTGAAATCCTGGAGAGGGGGGCACCTGATACAGAAGATCAGTTGCTGTAGGAGGTGAAGAAACCCTTAAAGGTTTTTCCCATACCCTCAGAAGAAGATTCTGCAAAGAGTGATGTAAAGGAAGCATTATATTTTCCTTTTCTGCAGAAAAACCCTGAGAAGACTCATAGCCAGGGATAGGAATATTAAGGAAGGTTACCATGTCAAGGAGAAATTTCTGAAAAGAAGGATCTCCGATGGGAACCATCCCTGGGCAGGCTAAATTTGAAAAGGTAGCCTGGGCACCGGAGGAAGTACCTGTCCGGTGCAGAACAGGATTTGTAATGGATGGACACTGGAACTGGCAGCTATGAGTTGAGACAGTCAGTAGTGCATCATCCATGCCAGGTATCGACTCCAAACTAGGTATAGAGAGGAGCGATCCAGGTGAAAAAAGCATGGAAGGAGCTGGTTCCGATGATATTGCAGGTACCGGCATCGATACCGATACCGGTAGTTGTGCCGGAATCGAAGGGGAAACCGACACCGAAGCAGTCATCGGAGGCTGCTCAAGCGGTACCGAGGTAACTAAAAACCCTTGGTGATTATCCTCGGTACCGTGCATGCGGAATCAGTGAACATCGGTTCTGAAACACGCCGGTACCCAGTCCTCTAGACTAGAAATCGATTCTAGACTCGGCATTGAAGCAAGCGAGTCTATCGATGCAGGCCTAGAGGGTACCGACGTCGGTGGTGGTATCGGCGGTACTGCCGATACTGGAAAGTCAATCTGGGACGTATAGGTCGGTCCAGAAGGTACCGAGAACGCCAGACGACGATCCCTGGTGAAGAGTGGATCACTCAACACCGGTGCTGATGCCAGGGTATCGGTACCGCTCGAAGCGGATGCCACCACCAAGCATGGCTCAGGTATGTTCTGTGAGGGGTGAGCCCCAGGAACAACCTGAAACCCCTGAAATGCTTTGGAGCCCGAAGACTCCCGCCAGGGTTTTAATGCCAATGGGGTCTTGAGGGCAAGGCCGGAGCCGTCAGCATGCTTAGCATGAGACTTACCACTCAAGAATTGGCTAGTCTTAACAGACTGTTTGTGGGTTACCTGATCCTGTAGAGAAGAAATGGCCGGTGCCCTGCCATAGGGAGGGAAAACGGTATCGAGGGAAACTCGAAAGAGAGAATCTCTTCTCACGGCATTGTAGCCTGATGGTTCAGGGGAAAAAGGGTCAGGACCCAAACAGGTTAGACACCAGTCATTGGAGTCTAAAAAGAAAACTGTATTTCCACAGTGAAGACACTTCTTAGGAGAAGAAGGCTCCATGATGGAGAGGCCTTATAGGCCCAAAAAATTGTAAGACAGAAACTGAGGGAAAACTCTCCCTCAGTTTGAGAAAAAGAAAGAAAAAACCCCACCGGCGGTACCGGTGGCGGCGGGAAAACAGCCGCGACCACAAGAAAACAAGAATGAAAAAAGTAAAGAAAAAACAAGCTTCTGCGGTGACAGGGCGACGTCCTGCCGGCTCCGCGGAAAAACAAAAACTGAGAAGAGACAGTTGGAAAGGCGGGAAGGCAGCACGCAGGCGCTGAGGGATGCTCCCAAAAGCTTTCTGATTGGACGCTGGGGAGCGTTCCCGCGCAGGCTTCGTCGGTACCGACGTACCCATATGTGAAGACTCATTCCTGCTTGTTCCTGGAGATATATGGGATACAGCTAGGAGAAATGGTAAGGAAATACAAAGGACATCAGGTGAGTCAAGATCCGAAAGCGGCAGCGAAGAGGCGAGTTTCCAGCCTTGATTTGAAAATGGTCAGAGAAGGCACCTGACATAAAGACGCAGGTAAATTTGTTCCAGGCATCAGCAAGGTAAAAGAAGCAAAGTCTGGAGTTGGCCATAGAAGAGAAGGGAACAGATAGAAACAATTTGCCAGAAGAGTGGAGTTCCCAAGGAGCGGTGTAGGGAGAGTTAAGAGAGGAAAGGTAGTGAGGTGCTGCAGAGTGAATTCACTTATAGGTCAGTAGGAGTAGTTTGAATTGTCTAGCACCCGGCGATCCTTGGTAACCTGGGTCCATTCCTGAAAGAAAAGGCAAAGCCTATCTCCAATTGGAGGAACCAGAGAATGGCCCTGGAACCAGAAAATGGGCCCTCACACCATCCTTGCACAGCCCGAGAGGGTCCTCCTCTGGAAGAGACAGTCACTGGGCCCAAGCACTTCACACAAAAGGACTGAGAATGAGCCCAAAGCCCAAAAGCAGAGGGGAAGAAAGGTTTTCCAGGTTGGCAATGACGAGAGGCCCGATACCTCCAGGAATCTGGCCAGGGTGCCCTCTGTGGACGGGCGGAGACTGACAAGAAAGGGCACCATCCCACTTCACAGGCCCCTTGGACCTGTCTTCCAGAAGGTGGTAAGATTATTTCACCCAGTCCTTCACCAGATTCTCCAATTCGGCTCCAGACAGACGTTTCCCTTAAAAGTCAGTTGAGCCAACCAGGCTTTGGAAGATGTGTATGTTGCCCAGTGCCAAAGCCAAAAACAATGCTATGATACCTTCATCAGAGCACCAGTCCTGCCTGCCAAACATACCAGGTCATACATGGCATTAGAAAGGAAGGCCACAGCTGACTCCAAAAGAGGGAAGTATCATCAGGTGGAATAGACTGAATCCATTGGAGCAGGGCTCAAGACATCAGGCTGGTTCGTACCGCTAGCTGCAAAATAGCTGCCACCACAGTGAACTGACTCCGCAACAAAGAATCCACCTTGCAGTCCAGAAACTCCTTTGAGGATGATCTGCCTTCCACAGGAATAGTGGTCCATCTGGTAACCGCCATGGCCTGGGCATCCACCTTGGGAATGCCAAACAACTCAACATACTCCTTTTCCTGGAGAGCATATACCTTCGTACACCCCTTAGCCCCTTGGGCTTGGAGTCGGGAGAGTCCCACTCCAACCGGATCATATTGTCGATCACATCTGGGAATGAGAGGACAGTAGTGGATTTCCGCACCCCTTGAAGGAGTGGGTGTACCTTTGGCTCCTGCTCTGTGCCAAAAGCATCCATCAAGTTCAAAGGAGGATGAGACCCTGGCCATCAATGTTGTTAGGTCCTCCTTCTGGAATAAGCAGATCACTCTGGCCTCTTCACAATCTTCTGCAGGACAGAGTATTTCTTCATCCACGTCAGAGCCCAGTACCAAGCCATCCGAATCAGAATCACAGCCAAAATCTCAGACAGCTCCTAGCTATTCCCCATCTCCAAGGGGCCTCCCTCGCCGGGGATGCTTAGCCAAGGGTAATTAAACAGGGCTTCCACTCACAGCATGTCCTGGGGGGGCACCCAGAGGCCACAGGGTTTGAATTTCCACACCAAAAGGGCCAGGCTTCCTGTAAAGAGAAAGGATTCTGAGGAGGACAATCCTGAAGCCAGAAGCTCTCCTCTCAGAAATGATCCCCCCCCCCCCCCCCCCCCCCCCCCCCCATACCAGGAGAGCACAGCCGCCACAGAACCCTTAGAGAATGATGAGTGGCTCACAGCATGGTCTCTAGATCCTCTGGCCGGCTGGATATTCTTACCCAGAGTACCTTCTGTCACTTTCTTCCCTAAAGCAGGTAAGGCCAGACTAACTGCAACCCCCAGCTGAGAGGGGAGAAGCAGGCCCTCCACGGATGACTCAGAAGTTGCCATGCAAGAAGAGCGAAATCCAGAAATGAGGTACTTTGCTTGCCACATGTCAAGCAACATTTCCTGAAAGAAGACAGGGTTAAGGCAAGTAACACAACAGTGTAGGCTAAAGCTGTGGCAAGTCAAAGGCACACTTTAACTGCGCTTGTATTTCAATGCGCGTTGCAGGCACTAGGGAAGGACAGCGAGTTGGAGCTTCTTGGGCGTAATGTGCACTAGGACTGCGCAACCACCAGGCACAAAACTGATAAAAATGCTAACGCATGCCGAAAGTGGCAGGAAATCCCCACACCACGCCAGCAATCACCAGCAGTCCATCCCAAATTACATCCCAGGAAGAGTGAATCGGGAGCACCCAACAAAAACAATGACAAGGTCAAATCTTGGTACTCACCCCTTGAGAGCCCCAGGCAGAGGATCCGCGCCAGGCTCAACTCTACTCCCCTGGAACTATTTCTCTGGCTTGGCAGCCCTACGTTTAAGGTGGCTGGCAGGCAGATTGCTCTGAGAGCCTTCTCTGCCCCCCTCCCTGTTCTTTCTTGAAGATTGCAGGAGGAGGGAGGGGGTGTTGAGGTTGTGTGAGACTGCTGAATTCTTCCATTCTTCCAGATCCTTCCAATTTTCTGACTGCTTAACAGGCTCTTAACCAGGATAGGAGCACGGAGCTGAACCAATGTTCCCTCCTCCTATGGTTACCAAATAAAACACTGCCTAAAGGAGCCTCCCACGTCTCTCTCAAGTGAGAGAGTCACCCTCAAGATGGTTATTCACGAGCGTTTAATCAATCTTTTCCTCTCAATCTTCAGATTTTTTCCTTCAGAGAGGAGAAAATCTATCGAGCTGGAGAAAAGAAATACTGAAGGGACCTCTGGTGTCTGAGACGAATAGAGGGATAGGAGTGATGTTATTGAAATCTGGGCTTTTCATTGGTTCTTTATCTCCATCAATCTGCTGATAGGGGAATACAACCCACTTGTCTGGACTAATCTAGCAGGATGATATGGAAACATAGTTTAGTAGTCCCAGATTACAAAGTCTTGATATTTTCACACTTCATATTTTTTTTCCAATTTCAAAATTACAACTAAGTTAGCAGAAAAAAAGTACACAGGGTTGAACATAATAAAACAAAAAGCAACAAAATCTGATCATCCACCACAATAGTCACCCCTGTATACTACAGCCCACCATATAAGAAACACAGGGATGGAGAATTTAACAATCATATCAAGCATATTCAAGAAACAAAACAACACTAAAGATAGGCAACTAGACAATACAACATATAACCCACCCTTTAAACCCCCCAGGAGGGAATAGCCAATGGAAAAAGAAAATTTCAAGAAACAACCTTATCATCAAGAAATACAGTGAAATGTGTGAGATCAAAGAAAGTAAAGGTGCTCCCTTGAAGCCACACAAGACACCTACAGGGGAATCTTAAGATAAAAGATCCCCCAATTGCAAGCATTCTAGGTCTTAGAGCGAGAAACATTTTCCTCCGTGCCCAAGTGGCCCTTGCAACATCAGGAAACATCTGAACTCTCTGCCCACAAAGGCAACATCTCTCCATTTGAAATACAGCTTAAATTAGATTTATCAGCTTCAGAATTCAACACAATCAAGGTAGCCCGCATGGTGATGTTATCCATAAAGGACTCCAGAAAGGCAGACAAGTCCAAACTATCTGCAGACACTAAGGAATCCAATCCACCCTCTTCTTCAGACTCTACCTTCTTCCTAGATGGTATATAAAACAATTGACCAAAAGATATTTCATCTGGATTCATGATCTTCAAAACCTCCTTTAAATACATTTTCCACAATTCCTTAGCAGACAATAGCCTAATCTTAGGGAAGTTCAATAGCCGGATGTGTCTGGCCCTGTTGACATTCTCCATCAACTCTACTTTATAGTGTAAAGATAAACTGTCTTTAATAAAACTTCCCACAGCAGTCTGTACTGATGTTGCCTGAGTCAACAGCTTCAAGTCTCTTGGACAAAGAGTTGAAGCCGTCCTCATATTCTTCCATCTTGGCAACCACTTTTGTGAGAATGCCGAAGCCAGAAAAATATTAGTACTTACTGAAGCCTCGAATCACTGCAAAACACCCCAAATATCCTCAAGCTCTATCTTCTTGGGCTGAAGATTTGCTGCTCCAGCTCCAACATTGCCAGGCAGTGGCTTGGGGAGTGGGATCTAAGGTAACCAGGAAATTCCCAATGCCAAGGTCACCACATTCTCACTCCAATGCAATGAGCGAGGAGCCGTTTCCCAGGAGCTCACCACTCTCACCTCCGCAAATGGCCCTGGAGAAGACTAACTGAGGCTCCATGCCCACAATCAGCGGCGGAGACACCAGAGCCACTAGAGATCCATCGCAAGCATTACCGGGTTGCAGTGGGGGAGGTGGCCCACCGGAACTCAGGGAAACCCCCAACTCCTCTGGAGGATGCTCTAACTCTGGAACCGCCAACACCAATACAGATACCACAAACACATGACGGTCAATAGGGCAACTAACTACCACCTGCTGCTGCTGTTGTTGTTGATCCTTTTTGCCTTTCCCCTTTCTCTTCGGAGCCGTAAGGCAACAAAATTTCAAAGTAACCAAATCAGATCAGGGAAGTGTCTCAGCACACATCCAGCCCAGTCACCATCTTGGATCCTCCCATTCTTTCACACTTCATATAGTAAGTTCAAATTTCATTGGCTTTGGATTCCCAGGTAGTCGCACCTACATGAGTGGGCTCTACCAGGCATTACAGGCATTGTGCTCATAAGTGAAAAGATGATTCTAACTCTGATAGTGGAAAGGACCTGCTTTTTTACTGTGACTGCTAGCAAAACTTGACAATAAACCATAATAAAACGGTTGTCCTTTATAGTACCAAAGACATTAGCTTCAGCCCACCCGACTTCATAACCATTGCTGGAAATCAACTGCAAGTCAAACCCAAAATACGCTACCTAGGAGTCACCATAGATCGACCCTTCTAACTATCTTCGCACATCAACAACATCACAAGGAACATATACCACAAACTGAAAACAGTAGAACACCTTAGATCTCTCCTGGACTCCAGCGACTTTCGCACTATTCTTCAAGCAGTCACCTTCCCCCACATTGACTACTGTAACATCTTTCAAGGCCTCCCCAAATCCACCGCTCACCCACTTTAACTAGCCCTGAACACAGCTGCGCACATTCTCTGTAACGCATCTAGAACTGAACACATTACCCCCATACTCAAACAGCTGCACTGGTTACCCATCACTGAAAGGATCAAATAAAAGTCCCTGCTAGAAATTTTCAAAACCACCCATAACCTCTCTGCCATACACCTACAATCACTGATACAAAAAGTACCAGACAACAGGAACAGAAGTCCTGGCTCCCTCAACACTCTATGCATACTTACACTATATACTAAGACTACCTGCACTACATCAAAGAGAGCCATCTCTCTCTTTGCACCAACACTATGGAATGTGATCCAGGACAACCTTCGTGCCACAGATGAGGTTCAGAAGGAACCTCAAGACGCTCATCTTCCTCGAGCGCTTCGCTGATAATGGAACTTAACCAGCCAGCGCACCACTTCCCCACCACCTTCTTGTACTGAATAAAGCAGCAGCAGCATTGTACTGGATAATGAAGATTTTATAAGTGTCTAGAATAAGTATGCAAGACCTCTTTAGCTAGAATCCTCTTACCTAATGCCAGGAGTGGCTTTTGCTGACTTGCTGGAGTCTGCAGCAAAAGTACACTCACTCCAATTAGAACCTGGTCAGCTGGAAAGTCCTGAAAAGAGAGAATGTCACAGAGACTTCTGTATTCACTTCTTACACATAATAAAGGAAAGGTAACAGCTATTTCTGATGTTTCTCTGTAATGTATATCAAGTTGGTACTTATATTTTCTGTCTGCACCACATAAGAATCATTTTCAAAGAGTATGCATATTAGCTATATTTACTTTTAAAAACTGTTTATTTATTTTCTTATACCCGTTTACACTTTAGGGGTAATTTTATAAACAGGGGCATATTAATATACCTGAAAGTAGGCACCAAAAGAGTATTTTAGTCCTTATGCAGATAAATGGTCTCTTATAAAACAGCATCCAGTCTAAAAATATGCACATTAATTTGATGCCACCTAATATGGAAAGGGAAAAGCTAAACAGCAACCAAAAAATTCCCTCTACCTTACATATCAAAAAATAAATATCAAATCCTAATGGACCTCAAAATAGTAAATTCCAGCAATGAAGCCCAAGAATTGTAGGCTACTGGGCCAGCTCGGTACATATCATCATCAGTCTAAAGGTTCAAATATTATGGGCCAGATATTCATTTGGGCGGGTTATGCACCACGTCGGCGCATAGCCCCGCCTGCCGACCTCTAATCCTGGATATTCAATGCTGTGGTGACAGCATTGAATATCCAGGGTTGCTGCACAAGCCCCAGAGCCAAACCGGGTAGTAGCACTATTGCACTGCTACTCAGTTAGCATCCGTGGCTAAAACTAGGTCAATATCGCCACTACTATGTTATCGGTACTCCCTGCCTCTGCTCCGACCCAGAATGCCCACAACACACCCCGATGCTAACCGGACAGCATCAGGGCGTGTTGGGGACATAAGACGGGGATATTAAACGGCACTAATTGTGTAGCTGCCATTGAATATTCCCGTTTAAGGCATTTACACAATTTACTGGTTTGTAAACCATGTAAATGCCTTTCGATATCGGGCCCTATATCAACAGTATATACCAATCCAATTAAGACCCAGGAGAAACAAACTTTAACAGACAAATTACAGCTCAAGGCATTTAACACACACAACCCAATGCGATATTGCATGCTTTGGTCAACAGTACTCATCTGCGTCATGGGAATACCTAATTCAAGCACACTTCAACTCAGATACCAGAGCATTATAAAGAAAGCATAACCACCCCCATAAGCATCTCAGAACTAATCAGTTGTCCATTCTACTCAAAACCAATCATTAACAAATTATTCAAAACAATTAACCAATCAAAATATCCCAAATACTAAATGCCTTGTTGTTAAGTACCGTCAAGTAGGTGTCGACTGCTAGCAACCCTTTGGATAGTTGACCTAAACTTTGTTCGGTCTTCAGCCAAGCGACTCATTGTTGATAGAGTGGTATCCATAGCTGCTGTTATTATATAAATCCATCTCATTGCCGGCCTTCCTCTTTCACGGTGATCTTCTACCTTGCCAAGCATGTCGTCTTTCTCTAATGATCTCTCTCTCTTCGCATGGTATGTCTAAAGTATGAAAGCCGAAGTCTTGTCACCTGAGCTTCTAAGGAAAGCTTAGGTTTGATCTCCTCTAGTACTGACTGATTTGTTCTTTGGGCACAGTATACATAGCATTCGTCGCCAGCACCATAATTCAAAGGCATCAATTTTCTAAATGCCTTAAATGGGATAATAATGTCTGAACCTTTGGACCGATGATATGTACTGAACTGGCCCAATAGCCTACAATTCTTGGGCTTGACTGCTGGAATTTACTATTTTGAGGTCCATTAGGATTTGATATTTATTTTTTGACATGTAAGGTGAAAGTAATTTTTTTTGGTTGCTTTAATTTGATGTGGCATACTTTCAAGGTCAGCATACATAGGGGCCGAGTTTGGGTGGAGCATAAGCAAAATGCACAAATACACATGTAGATAATAAAATATTATTTGCACATATTTAAAATTCTAGAAGCAGGCTCTTGGGCTATTGTAAATGCCTGTGCCTTAATTTTCATCCTGATTTCTGCCAGTTAAGCTAGTATTTTATAAAGAAAAGTAAAACAGCACATAAGTAGGAGCCTAATTTCAAGCATAAAGTAAATGCTTTCTTATACATTTACCCACATTATGTTCTAAAACCATTCAGCCTACAGTAACCACATTTTCTCAATAGATTATGCCTAAAATAAAGTACAGAAAGCAAAATTTAAACTAAATGAAAAAAACCCACTCATATGAATTACTCTACAATTCTTTTCTTACTTTCTTTCTTTCACTAGAGTGTATGTGTGAACAGCATTATATATCAAGATCTTCCAGAGCTACTGCAAGAGTGAGTTTTTAACAGCTTAGCCCTGAGAATATCCTCATTGTCCCTTAAAAGAGGAAGAAAGTTATGACTTAGAAAACTGTTACATGCTGGGATCAAAGATCTAAAGGAAGTCTCCAGCGCGTTGAGGCCTTGCAATACACTAGGACTTCCCTAACATTCTTGGGCAGGTTGAGCTCCATGAGAACTACCTGCTCAACATCCATGCTGTGAGGGCCAGGAATTGGACGATGGGATATAGTAAGGTCTCATCTTCCTGAGAGATGAGGTCAGGGGCAGAGCCCAAGTTGTAGAGACTCCCGCTGAGAGAGCTGGAGCAGCAATGTAAACCATGGCCGTCGGTGCCAATATGGGGCAATGAGGATCATTGTGCCCCTGTTGAGGGTTGTCAGACGGCTGCCTAGGGTGAGAACTTACACAATCTTGACGATGCATATATTCATATGATTCTTGCAAGGTATTGTGGGTATTGTAGTTCATTCACTCCCAAACACAGCTGATGACAATAATTTGAGTTGTGAAACCAAGTGGTAAGATCAATAAAATACTTCTTTTATTGATGGGGTTTAATTCACCCAGCACATGTATGCTTGATAGCACTATAAATGAGGTTACTAGCTTGCAGTGTTTAAAATGGATAACAAAAAGTCACAAAGTAAACCAGAAAACAACCTTCAGCTTGTCAGGCAATTAGCTAATGTTTTCTTAGCAAGTAATTACCAAATACAAAGGCACAAAGTAAAGAATAAACTTTGCTGGTTAGGTTAACTTCTGCTTATTTTCCACGCCGATCTCAGCAGTGATTCTCTCTTGCTCACACACACAATCAGGTGCAGCCCTAATTACTATCAATGGACCAGCTGAAAGCCTTTAGCTGGCTGGCTGCTACTGTGTGAGCCCAAATCCTGCTTTAAGAGCTGTTTGCAGTGGAAATAAAGAACAACGTTAGGTTTCTTTGTGATGGCTGATGTGTTTGCTCATAGAAAACTAGCAATAGCATTTAGATAAAGAACAGTCCATGTAAATAGTTTCATCTGCTGTATTTCCCCCTGCATCAACAATCATAGGGTCAATATCATACATTGGCACAGATGAGTCTTTCATTAAGGCACTATCATGAGAATGCTTATTCCCTTGCTGCCATTCTCTATTATAGATAGGGTCTGGATCAGTGTTCATACCTGAGGCTCTCCTGCTATCATTATTCCTCTCTGTATAGCCTGGCCAATATGTAATCCAATTCTGATGTCCAGCCTTCCAATCTTGATCCCTGGACACTGGATCTTCTCTCACATACCTTCTGGCCTTGGTCTGAAAGTCCCTTCCACATGCAGTCTTCTCTCTTCCAGGTAGCCACTGGTGATTCCTATCTCTGCCACTCCATTCCTCTGGCTGAATCCAGTCCAATGGACTCTGCTGGCTTTTGGAATACCTCCCAGTATGAGTACTGCCTTGGAATCTCCCAGACCTTCCAATGGCCTTTCTTCTCTTCCTTCCAGAGAGTTTCCTTCTCTCTCTATCTGCTTGGCTTGGCTTCTGTTTCTCCAGGTGATACTGGTGCTTGTAGCCGTTGCTGTCTCTGTATCTCTTCCTCCCTCTGTAGCCGTTATCTGAAGAATAAGCTCTATTCTTATCCTGTTCTAATGTTTGCTGCTCCCTAACACAGCGCAGCTGTGTTGAATCAGGCCCTGCCCTTTGAGATGAGTGCTTAGGGATTATCTCATAGCTCTCTTGATTGCACACACATTCTCTCACTTCAGCCCCTCTCATGGCTGCTGGAAACCTGGTGCATTCTGGGACTGGTAGTCTTTTATGTGAAAACTCTGTTTTCTTGCTTCTACCAGAACTGACAGGTTGCTTGTTCAGAGTCACATCATCTTTTCTATAGCTCCTACCTGAGCTATGATAAGCTTCCTTATCACAGGGTCCACTTATGCGGCTGGAGGACATGGCTCAGTTGGTCTGCCAGGAAATTGAGCTGTCCGAGCAGATAAGTAGCTTGCAGCTCCATTCCATGAGCGATGGTGAACGTCCACAAGTGGACCGCTTCCCAGCACAGGAGGTACGACCCTGTGCTGCCCTGCTTTGTGTACACCACCACTTGACTGTATGTCTGGATAAGCACAGTTTGGCTGACCAACTGAAACTGGAATGCCCGAAGCACGTTGGCTATAGCCCGCAGTTCCAAGAGATTATTCTGGTGCAGGCTCTCCTGCGTGGACCACAGGACCTGAATGCATAGGCTGTTGAGATGAGCCCTCCAGACCAACTTGGATGCATCTGTCGTCAGCAACCTTTGGTGGGGGGGGGGGAAGCTGACATATGAAATGGGAGACCCCTCAGCAAGTTCAGCGGCTCCAGCCACCAGTGCAGGGACTGGACCAGAGGCCCAGTGACCGCATCTCTGTCCCAAAGGTGGCACGTGGCTGATTTCTACTGCGTACTCAGAGTCCATTGAGTTTGTCTCATCAAAAGATGAGCCTAAGGAGTGACATGCACAGTCGAGGCCATATGGCCAAGCAGCTTTAGCATTCCCCCCGGGCCATCACATGACACCTCTGCTGGGTATCGCAGACAGGACTGTAAGCCTCTGCCGGCGATCCATTGGAAGAATGTCCAAGTCTGAGTGGTGTTCAGAAGGGCCCCAATGAACTCCAGCTGTTTGGAGGGTTGTAGGTGGGACTTTGGGTACTTGACCATAAACAGGCTTTACATGCGTAAGTACCTTTTTAAAATTACCCTCTTTAGGCCAGATTTACAGTGCATTAATAAATAAAAGTGCACACAATATTGTGTATTGCCTTTGTGAAATGATGGTCATTACAAATAAACAATGCACACGCACACACGAAAATACCAGAAAAAAAGTCTCAAACAAAGAAATAAAAAGACTACACAATGACAAACCGCTTTTAGAAAAGTAGCCACGCTAAGCTGTGTCTTTCCAGTCCCAGTGAGGTTGCTGACTACTTGTGCCAGTCAACCCACTATTTGTGGTTCTAAAATACACTAAAAAAACCAAAACAAAACATGAAAAGACAAAATTATGAAAATAAAACTCCACAACTATTTTAGCCAGAAACATTTCATGAAGTCGGAATTAATGAAAAACATATATGAAAAAATGAAAAAAACACTGGGGAATGACACTAATCACAGCATTATGGACAGGAGCAAGAAAATCACACAAAAACAGATTTAGAAAAAAGTCCTAATCTGTGTATTTAATTTTTATTTTATCTAGACATCCATTTAATATTTAACAGAAATTTGGCATAGTACTAAAGAAAAAAAGTAAAAGAACACATCATCGAAACTCACAAATTGTTATATGAACTACATTATAATAGCCTAAACTGATAAGCTCACAATAAAGACCTTTAAGAGAAGAAGTACCAAACATATTCTGGCCACACCTTACCTCTTTCAGAAGGCTGGCATTTCTCTCTATGCCACAAATCAAGGATGAACAATCTCCCATTACCCTCAGGCTGACCTCGCTGATGCACATAAGCTGCAAAGACAGTTGGCACAGCTCACTACTCCAAAACGTTGGGTAGCGCTGTAGAGCCACCGACAACTCCTCAAGAAACATCGTTACTTCTGTGACTTGCATCAAATCATTTAGCTGTAGAGAACAATATCAGTTTACAACTTGAGCAATGTTTCCTGATAGTTCTGAAGCATTATATGCCAAATTAGATTCTCTAGTTGCAAATCAACTAAAATCAACTAGGTTTAAAATAGCTAAGAAATCTATTTTTAAAGCCTTTGGATAAGAATGATGGCTTGTGTATGGTGATACATTGGGGTGGCTTTTATTTTAGTTTTCCATTTTGTTTTATGACTACTGTGTTCTGTTTTGTATGTTTATCTTTCTATTTTTTTATATATATTGTTTATTGTAAATCTGTTTACTATTTTATATTGTAAACTGCTTTGATATTAATGAAAAGCAATATAAGGTGACATTTTACTTACCAGGTAACGTTCTTTCCTTGAGTCCTGCTAAACCTGTCCAGACAAGTGACTTGGGTTCCCTTACCAGCAGATGAGTGGAGACAGACAACGAAATGCCTACATTTCAATGACATCACTCCCATTCCTCTATCAGCCCGAGCCACTAGAGGCAACTCAATAATCGTCACAAAGCTTATGGGAAGGCATGGCAAACCTTACATGACCTCAACAAGGACAACAATGCTTACTCAAACAGCAGAGAAACTATGTATAGAGAGATTATCGTTTATTAGAATTTGATAGACTGCCCTTGGCAGAGAAAGCAGCGTGGTTTACAGAAGACTATCAGTAGGCTATGAATGCACAGGGCCAACCATGTAGATCGTAGCAGACCAAAAGGTACTGCTGCAACATAACAGACCACACAGTTCCACGGTCAGGTCCTAGACTGGTCTAACAAGACTCAAGGAAAGGACATTATCTGGTAAGTAAAATGTCACCTTCCATATTGTCCTGCTAGACCAGTCCTGACAAGTGGCATGTACCAAATCTATACCTCCATTGGGCAGGAAGACGACACAGCAGCTCACCAAACCTTCGAACCAAGGCCATGTCCATCTGAACACAGACATCCAAGCGGTAATGCTTGACAAAACTAGAAAGTGATGCCCATGTTGCCTCCCGACCAATGTCTGAAGGGGCCATCGAGCTCCACTCTGACCATGAGAATGCTTGTGCTCAAGTAGAATGTGCACACAAATCCTGCGGAACTAGCCGGTTCCATAACAGATACACTGAGACAATAGTCTCTTTGATCCAACACCCCAAGCTAGTCTTGGCTGCCCCATCACCCTTGCATGGGGGCCAGCAAACAGCACAAAAAAGGTGGTCCAACTTTATGAAAGGAATTCATAACCTCCAAGTACCAGAGAAACACCATCCGGACATCCACAAGGCAAAAATAGGCACACAGAAGTATCTCAGAGTAAAGGAAGAAACGACACTCAGGCACACATTACTGAGAGAAAAGATCAGTAAAGAATATTACAGAAGATTAAAATAGTTAGTGAAAAGTGCTTTCACATCACAGAATAAGATACAGGACATTAATCAGCTGACAATTCCTGTACTCTCATACTACTCTGGGATTATGGACTGGCTTCTCAAACATCTTGAAAAACTGGATGTGCGAACAAGAAAACTCCTCCATGCCCATGAATTAAATTTACAAGAATCAGTGTATGCCAAGACTGTACATCCCTAGAGCTAAAGGAAGACTAGGGCCTCAGAGATCGATTACATATACAGAGCTACTATCATAGGCTTCCAGTCCTACTTAACTGCATCATCGGATCCAAATGCTCAAAAAGTGCTGAAATTTGAAAGTAAACATCCAGAATCTGTCTCCATCATCAAATTTGGACAAGCGTTCCAATTACTATGAGGAACGAGTGAGAATTCACAGGCATACACAGGGAAGGAAGTAACAAAATCTGCAAACAAGAGAAAAGGCTCTTCAAAGAATTAGATCAACAGACAAAGAAAAATAAGTGGCAAATGCACAAATATAATGGAAAATACAGGAATCCTTTGTTGAACAAGAACAGACACATGAATAGTCGAGGAGAGGTGAATTAAAACCGAAGGATGAGGGGTTGATAGTTGCAGCCCAGGGGACAGTGGATTACAGACGAGATGGTTTACAGCAAGCATTGAAAAAACTGGCAACACAGACACATGTTGATTCTGTAAGAAAGGCCTGGAAACGGTGACTCACCTCATAGCTAGCTGTGAAGTATTAATGGCAGAAAATTTCAGTACAGAAGCATTACAACATTACTGTGCCCGAAAAGCACTGGGATCATGACCCTAAGAGAATTACAGAGAATGAGGAAGTTATGATCACCTGGGATACTCCCATTCTGACTGATAAAAAGCTGGATGTGAAGAAGCCGGATACAGTGGTTAAGGATAAACACATCAGAACAGCATTGATAACAGAGGTATCAGTTCCAAGCGACTACTCTGCACATCACGTGGAGAGAAAGAAGATACTGAAATACCAAGAAATGCAGTCAGAGACCAAGAAAATGTGGAAGAAAGATACAGAAATATTTTCCATTATGTTGGGGGCCACAGGCTTGATAAAAGAAGAAATTTCAAGCACATCTTGACAAATTTCCCATACATGTTACATCTTACAAACTCCAGAAGGAAGCTCTCTTTGGCACAAAGCAAGTACTATGCCGAGCATTAGCAGTAGATTTGAGAGACAGAGATCATACTCCACATACACTGGATTAGAAGTGAGGTCCATGACTGTCATGGTATGCACAAAACTAACCCCCAAAACTAATCATAAATGTTGAGCCCCCGGTGATGGCCCCCCCCCCCACTATTGATCCCCCCCCCCCCCCCTGTTATGTGTCCCACCGCTTTGACCCGGTGAAAAGCGGGATATAAATACAGTTAAATAAAATAAATAAATTTAGAGAAATTTCCGAGACACAAAAATCCTTATCTTCCCCTTGACACTGCTCCTTAGAAAAGGAGGGCAGACAGACCACTTGGTTCACATGAAAAGGGAGATATCATCTTGGGTAAAAGGGAAGGCACAGGCCAAATGGAGACGACCCCCTCTGAAAAAAGACAGATAAAGATCCTGGCAAGACACAGCCTGCAGCTCAGAAATCCACTTTGATGAACAAATCACAACCAACAAAACAGTCTTCACAGTCAAATCCTTCAGAGTAGCATGCTTCAAATGTTCAAAGGGCTCTGACACGGGGGGGCGGAGCCTGATGTCCAGCGGGTAAGACGCTTCGCGCTGAAGCTCCCGAGAGGCCTACTTAGAATCCTGACTTAATACCTATACAAACTTACTATTTCGCTCCGGGCTGACCGGGGTACCTCGGGGGGGATGGCGGCCCATAAACCAGCGCGCTTGGACTTCGGGTCTCCTTCTTCTTCTCACGGAAAACGCTCCAAAACAGAGGTGTCCTCCCCACAGAAGATGGTTCCATTTCGGGAAAACCCCGAAATGCACCTGGAGATTTTAGAAGAAATACGCGGCGTGAAGGAATTGGTGCAGTCCAATGGAGAAGCGCTTAGAGCCATGCGAGAAGACTTTGGAGTGCTCCAGGACCGACTTGAAAGTCTCTCATTACGGCAGGACAATATGGCGGGGGTCCTCGACTCGCACGCGGTGCGCTTGGGCACACTGGACAAGGCTGAGCGCCAGATACAGAATCTTCAAAAGGAGTTAGAAGATAGCAACAATCGAGCCCGTCGCAACAATGTGAGGCTCATTGGAATACCGGAGAGGGTGGAAGCGGGAGATATGAGAGAATTCCTGCTCAAAACTCTTCCCTCCTTGCTGAAGATTACCTTTCATAAAGAACTGGAAATCGATCGTGCACACCGTGTTCCTACCCACATGGCGCTCAACCGAACGACCCCCCGGCCTATTATTTTTCGCTTGCTACGATATCAACAAGTGGAACAAATTTTAAATGCTGCCAGGGCGAACCATCATTTGGAATTTGAAGGCCACAAAGTCTCCTTCTTCCCTGATTTGGCAAAGCCTACCGTTGACCGACGGAAGAAACTCCTTGCTTTTCGCCCTCGACTGCAACAGCTACAGGCTCGCTTTGGCCTGTTGTATCCCGCGAAGCTCCGAGTGACTCTCCACAACCAAACCAGGACATTCGAAGACCCTGATCTACTATCAACATTTTTAGACTCCAAAGAAGCAGAGCAGATGCGCTAATCCAACGACTTGGACTTTTATTTGCCGGCTCTGTCCGCCATTTTGAAGGGCCCGATGCGGCGGTCATAGTCAAGCACAGAGACTACCTGGACTTTCTCTCATTCTTTCTATGACTTTTTTGTTTTTTGGTCTCCTATCCCTCCATGATGTGTGCCTCGGTCGGATTCGGAGCACGCACAGTCCTACAGGTTATGTGTTTTTTCAATTTCGGCCTTCTCTGGGGCTTCTCCCCGCAGACACATGGTCGCCAGTAATTTTTGGGGTTCTGCTTCTTCTCTACCGCGCTGCGGTTTTTCTTTTTTAATGTGGGGCGCTTCATTGTATTATCTAAGCTTATTTTCTTTTATGCCATATGTACAGCCAGATACAGTCAATATGAGGGACATTGTGAAATTATGTGCGCTATCATGCTCAGAATTTTTAACTTGTCTGAATGGCCTTATGTAAAATCTTATCACTCAACGTAAAGGGCATTAATAGTCCAATCAAAAGAAAGAAAATCCTTAGCTATCTTAGCCATGAGCATGCTGATTTAGCGTTTCTTCAGGAAACGCACTTAAACTCTGCTGAAACACTGAAACTCAATGTTAAGCCTTACATGGTGGCTGCTTATTCTCCCGCCGTTTCCAAACGGTGCGGGGTAGCCATTTTGGTTAAGAAATCTTTGCAAGCTACTGTAATTGATACTAGCGCTGACAAGGAGGGTAGATGGGCCCGAGTACATCTTAAGGTTGGAGATAGTGAATTTACATGTATTTGCATTTATGCCCCGAATGTGGACAACCCTGCTTACTATGCAAGTATTGCGCAGTTGGCACAGGCCTCTGCCAATACTCCATTAATACTTGGTGGTGATTTTAATCAAGTGTTAGACCCTCTGATAGATAGACAGCCGCCTAGAACGAGTAGTCCACCCAAGAGTCTTGCTACCCTTACAGCTCTGATGCAAGATCTTGCGCTGGTAGATATATGGAGGCTGCTTCACCCCTCCGACTTAGAGTTCACTTTCTTTTCTGCCCCCCATCACTCCCAATCTAGAATAGATTTCTTTCTCATTTCCAAAGCACTGATTTCTCAAGTAGACACGACTAGGATTCATCCTCTCCATATTTCAGATCATGCTGCCATATCTTTATCATTACATGTCACTGCGCGGGACGATTCTCCCCGAGCTTGGTTTTTTGATAGATCCTTACTGGGTCAAAAAGATTTTCAGGTTGATATAAAGGCCGCTATCCAAGATTATTTTCATTTTAACTCACCCCATGACACAGCGAGCTGGGCTTGGTGGGAGGGTTTTAAAGCATCTATCCGCGCAACTATTACTAGCTATCAAATTCGGCAGGGGAAACAAAGAAAGCAACATTTACTGATTCTAGAGCAGCAGATACAAGCTGGGGAACGTCTTCTCACGTCCCGTACTGACCCATGTATTTTACTCCGTTTACAACGCTTGCGTTTTCAATACAATCAGCTTTTGTACACTGCCGCTGTTAAAAATATTGAATCACAACAAGGGCTATATTATCGGGAAAATAATCGTGCTGGCAAATTATTAGCAAATGCCCTAAAAGGTCAAAAAGAAGCCAAGCGTGTTACCGCCCTCCGTAATCCGTCGGGGGGGGGCTTGGTCACTAAAGATACCGAAATCTTAGAACTCTTTCGTGATTTTTATACTCGGCTTTATCAATCTGAATGTGATTTTGAGCCAGATGTATTTGAACGCTTACTTTCAGGGGTACAAAGACCGACCCTATCTGACGAAGATAGAGTGGCCTTGGACACACCATTTACTGTCTCAGAAATTCTTCTGCTATCAAGAAATGTGCCTCAGGTCGAGCCGCAGGCCCAGACGGTCTCCCTGCTGAATTCTACAAAACCTTTCACGCTGACTTAGCTCCAGTTTTGAAACTTTATTTTTCTGCTCTGGCCGAGGAGGGTTCTCCTTCTGGGTCCTTTTCAATGGCAAATGTAGTAGTTTTTGAGAAAGAGGGGAGAGACCCGCAACTAACAGCTAATTATCGTCCAATTTCCCTCCTAAACGCGGATTATAAAATATTTGCCACCATTCTCTCTACCCGGCTCTCTGATAGGATGCCTACCTTAATACACCCAGATCAATGCGGTTTTATTCCTGGTAGATCAACTGCTGACAATGCTCGGACTCTATGCCATGTACTGACTACCGCAGTTAATCTTGATCGCCCATTTGTTGGCCTCTCACTTGATGCTGAGAAGGCCTTTGATCGCTTAGAGTGGCCCTTCCTGTTTGCAGTCCTCCGCTGGTACGGATTCGGGGAAGGTTTTCTCCGTTGTCTTCGCACCATGTACGCACAGCCTACAGCCAGTATATGTGCCAATGCTTTAAAGTCTCAGCCTTTTCCCCTTCAACGCGGCACTCGCCAGGGATGCCCACTGTCTCCACTTCTCTTCGATCTTGCACTCGAACCCTTGGCTTTACTAATCCGGCAATCGGAGGAGATTCATGGAGTCCCCTTCACCCATAGGGAAATCAAAATTTCAGCGTATGCTGATGACCTTATGCTTTTTGTCTCTATAGACTCAGTACCGGCTGTCCTAGAGCAAATTGGTAAATACTCACAACTGTCCGGTTATAAGATAAATTGGACCAAGTCGGTAGCCTTTCCATTAAATCCTTTGCTTCATCAGGCAGATATGCAACCCTTCCCCTTTTTATGGCAACCTCTCATGGTCAAATACCTTGGGGTTCACTATTGTTCTCCTTTGGAAGACACTATCTCCTTCAATGCCAAAGACTTAACCTCTAAAGTCCGGGCGCTTACTCACCGCTGGACTCCTTTAACACTTACCTGGTGGGGTCGATTAGAAACCATAAAAATGATGATTGTTCCGAAAGTGAATTATATTTTAGAAATGTTGCCCTGTCTCTTACCTCGACGTATATATAAAGATATAGAGGGCCTTCTGACTAGATACTTGTGGCAAAACAAGACACCTAGGATAGCGAAACATAAGCTGCAAGCAGATAAGGAAAATGGGGGTGTCAGATTCCCTGATTTCCTGAAGTATCATCAATCTTTTCTTCTCAAACAAGGCGCTCGTTGGCTGGAAGATCCAGTACCGAGTAGACCTGTGTGGCTAGACATAGAAGAGGACCTTTGCAAACCGATTCCTCTTACTTTTCTCCCTGGTATGACTCTCCCATCAGACTCCCACTTTCCACCAATGCTTTTAGACACCTTAGGTGCCTTTAATAATCTTATGCAATCTTTAGACTCCCGACTCTGTCCGTTAGACAAGCTCCCACTTTGGTACAATACTCGATTTCGAATACAAAATAAGCCGATGGCGTGGAGCCCCTGGTACACTAGGGGCATTTGGATTCCTAGTCAGTTGTTCCATGAAGGTCGCTGGAAAACTTTTAGTGAATTGCAAATTGAATTTGGTCTCCCAGCGAAACACTACTTTCAGTTGGTGCAACTTCAGCATTGCCTTCGGAGTGCTAAGGTGCTCCCGCCATCGGCCTCCCCTACACAAGGCTGGTTGGAGACTATCCGATCTATCGGTAGTTCACCGGGTGTAGCATCCAATTTTTACAAAACCTTATGTAATGCTATAACTAGAGATACCCCTATAGCGCAGAAAGCATGGGAGAGAGAATTGCATGTGACTTTGACCCCGGAGCAATGGAGCCTTGTCTGGAGTAGAGTGACACGGGTCTCCCGATCCGCCTCACTCACTCAGACACTCTTCTTTCTAGCCCACCGGTGTTTTTACACTCCTGACAGATTAGCCAAATGGAACACTACTCAGGGCAATAGTTGTTGGACATGTCATGCGGCCATTGGTTCACTATCTCATGTTATGTATGAATGTCCCGCACTACAGTATTACTGGCGTCGGGTCTGGGGTCGTATCCAGTCTATTTTGCACTTTCAAGAGCCCCTTTCTTGGAAGATAGTGGGACTTCGCTCAGCTGCGGGGATCCCCTCTCTTCCAAAAACGGCTTACTTCCTTTTGGACTTTATGCTTGGCATTGCTATTTCCCTAATTACGAAATACTGGAAAAATAGCTCCCATCTGAGCCCCAATGAATGGTGGAATCATGTCTGTCTCTACAGTAAATATGAACAAATACCTCGTATGTTTGCTTCCCCCATTCAGACTCCTCATCATCGGTCTAAATGGAAGATGCTCAATGACTATGTACATTCTGCTCAATGCTCTCATCTGACTGTCTAAATTTGTATATATCTTTGTCCCATGATTATTCTGTATCGCAGATACTCTTTTGATTGTTTTGATGTATAATCACTGTTGTTTGGAAGCGCTCACATGCTGACATAATCAGCTAGAGAAGAAGCGTGGGGGTGGGGGGTAATTGGGTTTACTTTTCTTTATTGTATACTTGTTTTGTCTCCTTTGGTGTGTTGTTTCTTTTGTTTGTTGCAAAATGAAAATAAAAGTTTAAAAAAAAAACAAAGGGCTCTGACACTAAAGCCCTGAGAACCTGACAGAGATCCCAGGAAGAGAGAATTGACTGGAGGGGAAGATACAGACGCCAAACCCCTTGAAAAAAAAACCATGAAACATTTGGGTGCAAGACTAAAGACTTTCTAGCCACTGGATCTCTGCAATGGGACAAAGCTGCCACCTGGACCTTCAGGGAGCTAAGCAAAAGGCCCTTTTCCAGACCGTCCTGTAGAAAGGCCAACAGAGCGGGCACCTTGGCCGCCTCAGGAATAAGCTTTCATGCACCACACCAATGTCAAAGAGGCATGTATACCAGGCTGGTAGAATCCCTCTGGGCTGTGAACAGAGTGGAAACCACCGCAAGAGTAGTCCTTACACATCAGCCGACTCCTTTTAAAAGCCAAGCCGTAAGTGAGAAATGAGTCAGGTCATTCAGGACAATCGGCCCCTGACACAACAGGCCCCAAAACGAGGGCAGATGAAAAGAAAGCTCCTGCAGGAGCCGAATCAGGTCCCCGAACCACGTTTTCTGTGGCCAATCCTGCACCACCAGAACAATCCAAACCAGATGGCTCTCTATGTGCTGAAGCATACGCCCCAACAGCAGCCATGGAGGAAACACATACAACCAACATTACTGTGGCTAGGACTGAGCCAGGGTGATGACACTCGCAGACCCTGCTTCCATGTGGCGACTGAAGAAATGGCACAACTTAGCAATGAATCGAGTTGCCATCAAAACATTCTCGGACAAACCAAACGGAAGAAAATCATTTGAAACACCCCCTGATTCAACGCAGAATCTTCGGGATCAAGAAAGTGATGACTGAGGAAAAACCCACCTTTTCTGTGAATACTATGGTCCCACCTCAGAAGAACAAGTGCCAGAAACCAATAATATAACTTCATGTAATTCTGCTATACCTCACACTGCTACAACGTACCTGTAAATAGTTAAACATACTAATTGTCTCATGTAATCCTCTAAATTGTAATACCCTGTTCTATGTAAAAGCTCGTTGCTATGATGTTCATTGTAAACTGCTTTGAATTAATGATAAGGCAGTATAAAAAAAACCCCGTTAAATAAAGCACAGTTACTTACCTGTAACAGGTGATCTCTGGGAACAGCAGGAATAAGTCTTCACATATGGGTACGTCGGTACCAATGGAGCCTGCGTGGGAACGCTCCCCAGCATCCAATCAGAAAGCTTTTGGGAGCATCCCACAGCGCCTGCGTGCTGCCTTCCCGCCTTTCCAACTGTCTCTCCTCAGTTGAGTTTTATAGCTGAGGCAAAGAGGGAGAGAGAGGGAAAGGGAGAGAGATAGAGAGAGAGAGACAACTCCTAGGGGAGGTGGGTGGGTAGTGAAGACTTATTCCTGCTGTTCCCAGAGATCACCTGTTACAGGTAAGTAACTGTGCTATCTCCAGTAACAAGCAGGAATGAGTCTTCACATTTGGGGACTCCCTAGCTTTTGATGCCAGGGAGAGAGCCCATAAGTTGTGTGTCCCTGGAACAGGGCTGCACTTCCCCACCTGGATCTCTGGCATCCCCTGAGGGATGGTGGGTAGGAGTTGATTAAGTCTGGAACAGGTGTTTGAGAACAGCCTGACCAAACAAGGCATCCCTGCGGGAGTCCTTGTCCAAACAGTAATGGGCTGTGAAGGTATGAACTGAGGCCCAAGTGGCTGCTCAACAGATGTCGTCGATAGACACAGAGTTCAGGTGAGCCATTAAGGCTGCCATGGCTCTCACATTGTGAGCTGTGACATGGCCCTCCAGAGAAATGTTCTTGCTCTGATAGGCGAAAGAAATACGTTGGGCAATCCAGTTGGAAAGTGTTCTCTTGGAGACTGGTTGTCCCAAATGAGAAGGATCAAAAGCAACAAAGAGTTGAGAAGACTTTCTATGTTGTTGTGTCCTCTGTAAGTAAAAAGCTAGAGCTCTTTTACAGTCCAGGGTATGAAGATTCCTCTTTGCACTTGATGCATGAGGCCATGGAAAAAAGACAGGTAGGTAGACCTCTTGGTTGAGGTGAAAAGGCGAGACCACCTTAGGCATAAAGTGTGGATTAGTCCTAAGGACCACCTTGTCATGATGGAACCTTGTATAAGGTGGATTAGCTACAAGTGCTTGCAATTCACTGATGCGGCGTGCTGATGTGATTGCAATGAGAAAGATAACCTTCCAAGAAAGGTATTTCAAGGAGGTAGTAGCTAAAAGTTCAAAAGGCGGCTTCATAAGCTGACCAAGAACCAAATTTAAGTCCCATGCCACCGGAGGTGGTCTAATGGGAGGCTTTGTTAAAAGGAGGCCTCTCATGAACCTTGCTACAAGGGGATGAGAGGAAACAGGTTGTCCATTTAGAGGCTTGAGGGAAGCTGCAATAGCACTCAGATGGACTCTTACTGAATTTGTCTTAAGGCCTGCATTAGACAGATGCAGGAGATACTCCAGCAACGATTCCAGAGGTATTGAACGGGGGTTAAGGCCCTTTCCAGAACACCAGATGGTAAACCTTTTCCACTTGAAGGCGTAAGAACGTCTAGTGGAAGGTTTTCTGGAAGCATAAAGAACATCTTTCACTTGTTGAGAAAGAGGAAGATCCTGGAGATCTAGGCCTTCAGCAACCAAGCCCTGAGATGCAGAGACTGGGGATTGGGGTGCCACAACTTTCCGTCCTCCTGAGAGAGGAGCTCTGGAGCAGACCCTAACTCTAGGGAGGGAGCTTGAGAGAGATGTAGAAGCAGAGGGTACCACACTTGCCGTGGCCAATGTGGAGCTATGATAATCATGTGGCCTCTGTCTCTCTGAAGCTTGAACACGGTTTTGGGAATTAGGGGAATGGGTGGAAAGGCATAGAGGAAGTTTTGACCCCAATGGAGGAGGAAAGCATCCCTTGCCTGAGCCCCCTGGGCCGGAGTTCTGGAACAGAACCGGGGAAGTTTGGCATTCCACGGACTTGCAAAGAGGTCTATGTCCGGGGTTCCCCAAATTTGAAAAATCTTGGATACCTGGTCCATATGTAGGGATCACTCGTGTGGAAGCAGAACTCGACTAAGTCTGTCTGCCCAAGAGTTTTGAGCACTTGGAAGATAAGACTGCCAGAAGATGAATGTGATGTTCTCTGGCGAGGGCCCACAGTCGTAGAGCTTCGTTGCAAAGCGACAGAGAGCCAGTTCCTCCCTGCTTGTTTATATAGAACATGGCTACCTGATTGTCCGTGTGGACAAGGACTGTCTTGTGGCTGAGCAGGGTGTGAAAAACTTGCAGAGCAAGGAAGATTGCTCTGAGTTCTAAGAGATTGAAATGTAGACAAGTCTCCTGTGGGGACCAGATGCCCTGGGTGGAGAGGTCCTGAAGATGAGCTCCCCAGCCCATTGGAGAAGCATCTGTTTTAAGAGTTGCCTGGGGTAGAGGCTGTTGAAAAGGACACCCCAGCAACAGGTTCTGAGGGGACTTCCACCACTGGAGGGACAAAATGAGGCGACTTGTGTTTGCTATTTTGTCTGACAGGCAGCTTAATGCCTGGATCCATTGGGTGGATAAAGTCCACTGAGCTGCTCTCATGTGAAGGTGAGCATATGGTATCACATGAACGGTGGATGCCATGCGGCCTAGCAACTGTAACATTTCTCGAGCAGTTAGAAGGGGTTTTGACTCTGCTTGAGAAGCTAACTGCATCAAGCGAAGGCAACGGGCCTGAGGAAGATAGGCCCTTGCCTTTGTGGTATCCAGTAGCGCCCCTATAAACTCCAGGGACTGAATAGGGATCAAATCGGATTTTGGGATGTTTATTACCAGCCCTAAATATTGAAGGATACGCATTGTGCAGGTTAGAGCAGTCTTGGCCTCTGATTGAGTAGGAGCTCGACTGAGCCAGTCGTCCAGATAAGGGAAGACAAATATTCCCAGGGTGCGCAGAAAAGCAGCAACCACTGCCAAGCAGTTCATGAACACCCTTGGTGCAGAGGCCAGGCCAAAGGGGAGCACTCTGTATTGATAGTGCTTCTCCTGGAAAAGGAACCGAAGGAACCTTCTGTGAGTTGGATGGATGAGAACATGAGTGTACGCATCCTTGAGATCTAGAGAACAAAGCCAATCCTGACTCTGAAGGTATGGCAGCAGAGTTCCTAGAGAAACCATCTTGAATTTCTCTTTGACTAGGAATCTGTTCAACTCTCTGAGATCTAAAATGGGTCTGAAGCCCCCTGTTTTCTTTGGGATAAGAAAATAGGGGGAGTAGAACCCCGTGCCCTGTTGTTGAGAAGGCACTTCCTCTATTGCCCCCTGGGCTAAAAGAGTGGCAAGCTCCTGCCCTAACAGGCTGAGGAGGGAGGTTGGAGAATTGAACTGGTGCACTCTTGTGAGAGGGGGCAAGCTGGAAAAATGAAGTTTGTACCCCTCTCTTATGATGGAGAGTGTCCCATGCTCTGCTGTGATTTGCCCCCATCTGGGAGCAAAGTGACATAACCTTCCTGGAATGGTGGGAGGCTCTGGTCCTTCTAGAGCCAGGAAGGCTAAGTTCTCTAGCAGAGAGTCAAAGGCCCTGAGGGGGCTGAGATTGCTGGGCTGGAGCAGGCCTCGCAGCCTTTGCCTTGGTCTGTTTGGAGGATTGCTGACGTTTGGAAGGAAACTGAGCTGCAGAAAATGCTCTCTGACTATAAGCAGGATAGGATCTTCCCTTTTTAGAAAAAGGTGTTTTCTTGAACAACCTTTTCTTAGCAGGAGCAGCAGTAGATTTGGATAGTCTATCCAAAGCAGAATTTTCAGCATCCATTTGATTGGCTTTTGCTTGCCAATCTTTACCAAACAGATTCTCTCCTGTACAAGGGATATTTCCCAATTCATCTTGGACCCAGGTCTCCAAATCAGATGCTTGAACCCAAGCAATCCTACGTGCACTTATAGCTATAGCTGAGGCTCTGCTTACGCATTCAAAGGAGTCGAAAGCTGCACGGTTGGAGAATTTGGAGATATCCTGGGCATGTTTGAGCCCAGAGAGAAATTCTTGCCTTTTACTGTCAGACATAAAAGGACTTAAAGTCAACAAATGGTCAGTGACTTCTTTTAAGAACATTCCCATGTAGAGACTATAAGAATTAATTCTCGCAGCAAGCATGGAAGCTTGGAAGACTTCTACCAAAAGCATCCAGGGTTCTACATTCAGGTCCTGCAGGATTAGAGGCATGTCTCTTGGCACTTCTAATCTTTCTCATTGCAGACTCAACCACAATAGAGTGGTGAGGAAGCTGAGTTTTATGGAAACCAGGACAAGGAGGGACACGATACATGGTGCCCAACCTGCGAGAATGAGGAGAGGTGGTTAGAGGCGCTTCCCACATCCTTAACATGAGATCATACAGAATCTCATGAATAGGCAAGGTAGCTGCCTCTTTAGGAGTTTTAGGATATTGTAGAATATCTAACTCCTTAGCTATAGGCTCTGACTCTGGGGCTACTGTAATAGAGAGGCCCCAAGCCACCTCTCTGATAAAGTCTTGAAAAGACAAGTCCTCTGGAGGAGACATCGTTCGTTTAGGAGAGGACGCCTCCTGTGGAAGAAGCATCGCTGCATCGACAGACTCTTCAGAATCCTCAGAGTCATCAGAGGAATCGAAGTATCGTCTGTCGGGATGCTCTTGCAAAGCTCGATACCCGTACCGACTGGGATCGGTATCGGGAATCACCGGTACCGGGGTATCGATACCGGAGGGCTGCAGAGGGCAGAGTACCGGCATAGCTGATGTCGATGCCACCGATGGCGATACCGGAGCTGGTATCGGCGGAGTAGTCTGTTGCGGTACCACGGGCGTCTGCCACAAGGAAAGCCGCCAGACTGCGTTCGATGGACAGAATCCTCTGATCCATCGACGCCGCCAATGCCTGGAAGTCGGTACCGGTGGAAGCCACCGGTACCCCAGAGCATGGCACCAGGAGATCTGTTGAGGCCACGCCATCTAGATCATCCTGGAACTCCGATGATGATGCTTTAGAAGCCGAAGCCTCCCGCCAGGGTAATTTTGCCGGTGCAGAATCCTCGAAGGCAAGGACAGGGGCATCTCGATGCTTAGGAGATTTGCCCTTCGAGGACCGGCTGGATTTATGTTTAGTTACCTGAGATCCATGTGAGTAAGAAGCAGCCCTGGAAGATGTCGATGCCACCGAAGCTGCATCAGAGGGAAACAGGGTATTGAGCTTGGCAGCTCGGTTCTGTCGACCTCTCTTAGACACCCTGGAACAGGACACACAATCTTCAATGGAATGGTCAGGGCCTAAACACTTTAGACACCAGTCATGGGTGTCGGTGACGGAGATAGTACCGCCACATTTTGTGCACTTCTTAAATCCTGAGGCAGGCTTTTCCATATTTAAGGTAAAGGGTTTTGGGCCTAAGGCCCAAAACTGAAGTACACCTGAAGAAAAATAAATGGAAAAAAGGTTTTGTTTTGTTTTTTTTAAAAAGAAAAGAATAAGAACCGGCGGTACCGGTATAGCGTCGAGGAAGGCAGACGCGACAGAAAAGAAATAAAGAAAAAATAAGGAAATTCTTCTGCGGTGACAGGAACACAACCTACTGGCTCCGCGGAAAAAGAACAATTGAGGAGAGACAGTTGGAAAGGCGGGAAGGCAGCACGCAGGCGCTGTGGGATGCTCCCAAAAGCTTTCTGATTGGACGCTGGGGAGCGTTCCCGCACAGGCTCCGTCGGTACCGACGTACCCATATGTGAAGACTCATTCCTGCATGTTCCTGGAGATATAAATAGTAACATAGTATATGGATTGCAGATAAGGAAGAGCATGGTCCATCTAGTCTGCCCAGCAAGATGGCAAGAGTAGGTGCACCTGCCGCTCCAAGCATGTCACCCCTCACCATGATTCTGTTTAGCGGGTGTACCCACTGCTCCAAGCAGGTCATCCAGGGACAGCTCTATAATGAGGCAGAGTGAAGTGGTGGCATCAGGTGGCAAACCTTTGGGGTCAGCAAAAAAAAATGCTCCCAAAACAGCCGCCTCAATCTGCCTTCAGATTGAAAGAAAAAAAAAAGGTGGACAAGCTGCTGCCACTGCTCCAGCCGCAGCACAGGAGCCGTGGCTGCGAGAGGGGTAATTTAAAATTAAAACAAAACCGATGCAGAGCCTTCCAGCCCTATAGAACCCCTGCTGCTGTGTCCCGCACTAGCGTCACTTCCTTGTGGGGGCGGAACACAGCAGCAGGGGTTCCATAGAGCAGGAGGCTCCGCACTGGTTTCCTTTTAAATTTAAATTATTACTTCTATCACAGCCACTGAGAAAGGGGAAAGAGAGGGAGTGGAATGGAGCTGACATAAGGAAGGGGAATGAATGGAGCTGACACGGGGGAAGGAAGGGGAGTGGAATGGAGCTGACACAGGAGGACGGAGATGGCTGTAAGGGAGCTGACATGGGGGGGGGGGAAGGTGGGGACTGGAAGGAAGTTCACAGAGGGGGGAAGAGGAGGATGGAAGGGAGTTGACACCTGGGGATAGGACTGGTAGGAGGCTGGGAAATGGGGAAGAGGCTGGAAGGGAGGGGCACTGGGACT
Source organism: Ichthyophis bannanicus (assembly GCA_033557465.1). Lineage (NCBI taxonomy): Eukaryota > Metazoa > Chordata > Amphibia > Gymnophiona > Ichthyophiidae > Ichthyophis > Ichthyophis bannanicus. The sequence goes on along the minus strand of CM066032.1, from coordinate 812,108,546 downwards.
GGAAGGGGGCTGATACGTGGGGAGGGTTACTGGGACTGGAAATAGGCTGATGGAAGGAAGTGAAGAAAACAAAAGAAGAGACAAGAAATGGCAGACTATAAACCATAGAAAGAGTGCTAAGAGAAAGCACAGTTACTTACCTGTAACAGGTGATCTCTGGGAACAGCAGGAATTAGTCTTCACATATGGGTACGTCGGTACCGACGGAGCCCGCACGGGAATGCTGCCCAGCTTTCAATCAGAAAGCTTTTGGCAGCATCCCTCGCGCCTGCGCAGTGACTTCCCGCCTTCTCCACAGCCTCTCTTCAGTTGAGTTTCAGAGCTGAAACAAAGGCGAGGAGAGAAAAGGAAAGAAATTAAGAAGATGCAACTCCTAGGGGAGGTGGGAGGGTTGTGAAGACTAATTCCTGCTGTTCCCAGAGATCACCTGTTACAGGTAAGTAACTGTGCTATCTCCAGGAACAAGCAGGAATGAGTCTTCACATATGGGCACTCCCTAGCTGGAGATGCCAGGGGGAGATCCCATAAACATGCAAGTGCCTGGATCAGGGGTGCATTTTGTCTCCAGGAATCCCCGGCATCCAATGTGGGATGGAGGGTAGGAGTTGACAATAAAGGAGCTGTGAGGAAAGAAACAGCACAGCCAAGGACCAGAGGGTCCTACAGACTACAGGAGTCCTTGGTATACATGATGAGTAGCATTAAACACATTTAATGTACACTTAAAATATGCAGCTTACCTACTGTATTGTAGGAAGTAGGAAGCAGGATGGAGTCTACTGGATAAGCAGTGGCTGAATCTTCAAGGTGACCTCCCAGTAGTGAGGATGAAGGTCCAGACCTGGAGGTAGTAGACGATCCAGGTGTCAACTGGTAGGATTAGACGTCAGGTCTTCAATGGAAAGCTTTATGGAAAAAAGCTGAAAACTCCTAAGGTTATTAACATTGAGGACTAAAGGAAGAAGACTGACGGAGTTGGAGAACTAGCCCAGTCCTGGTAGGAAGAGGGGAACTGGAAAAAACCCCTATTCCTAAGTAGAACAGCTGTGTACTCAAAGATAAAGATGTACACTGTTTTTCCTAGCTGGCGAGAGATAGGAAAAATATTGAAGCTGGATGCTTCAAGGACAAAGAAAAAATGGAAAATGTTAGCACCAAGTGGTTGTTGGGGCTTAACATGTCCTGTAGCATAATTTGGCATGGGACGTAGGGCAACAGACTGTCTAAAACCTCTAAGAGGTAAAACATGTAGTAGAGACAGTAAGGGTGATAGTGAAGACGATTGACCAACCCTTAAGAAGCCCCCATGAAACACATATATATGGGGAGATATATATATGTGGCGTGAATAGATATGTATATATTTATATATATATATATATATATAGTATATAAATATACATATGTCCAGATTTGTAGATTAGGATATGGATGGAGAAATATATCAAATATATATATATATATATAGAGAGAGAGAGAGAGAGAGAGATGATATACGTAGATATATGTAAATTTGTGGGGCATGGTTTAGCACCACCAGAGTAATGATATAAGTATGTAGACATATAAGGAGATGCTACATACAAGACAACAGATTGAGATACATGTCTACCATCCAGCCCCATAATTGTATATGGGGAATAGAAGAGAAAAAGATTCTGCATCCTACAAGAGGGTGAGCCCACTTGGGATATGTATAGAGAATCTATTTTCATGGATTGAGGGATGCAGGAAGGCAATCCAACTAGTTATCCGTGATGTTCGTGTGAGAACAGATGAAGATAGGAATCTGTAAGGAACAATGCGGGATTTCCACAGAACACTGACATGGTGGATGTCTTGGATCTTTACGTAGAAGAACTGAGATTACGTGTTAACACCCCAATTTGAAAAGGGGGGGGGGGGTGCGGAGAACCCTCTCAGGTATAGGAAGGGTTTATAAGTTCTTCTCTAATAAAAGAGGAACTTCAGAGACAAGGCCAATGCTCTGTAGCAAGCCCCCATAGTAGAAAGCTTCTCTGAAGATTGCAGAGAACATTGTGCAGGAGAGGTATGAGAAAAAACTGACTGAAAGTCAGGTATGTTGCCATATCCTAGGAAAGGAGATGGGTAGAATAATGTGAGAAAGTCTAAACAAGTAGGAGGATCCAAGACAGCTTGGAATCACTACTGAGGGTAGACAAAGATTTGAACAAGGGACTGGAACTTGGACAAAGTTTCAGTAAGAGAATTACTGTAACTCCTGCAGGCAGAGCTGCTGACGGAAACAGGAAAGAGACCGTCGTGTGCTGAAAAAGAAAAAACAGACAAGAAAAAGGAGGGGATATCTTCTATCCTTGTCTGGGGAACGAGCTTGCCAGAGAAGTAGTTCCGTATGGTAGTCCTCAAGTAGTTGTAGGGTGACGTACCCATGGGGTAAGTCAACTGAAGGAAAAAATGTTCAGTTGGGATAGAAACTATCAGGTGATAGTTACAACTGCACCTCTAGAGAGTAAGAAGAGGAGAAGTGTGTAGTCCCTGAACAAAATAATTGGTTTTTTGTTGGTTTTTTTTGACAGGGTAGTACACTGAAAAAACTTCTAAGATGTAGAAGGAAAGTGTAAGTTACAATTCCCGGTCCCTATGGTTGCTGGGAATGCGGAGACTGGCCAGAACTGGAGGACTGCAGACTAGGTTGAGACGTCTCTTGTTTAGGTACAGCCGAATGATGGGCAGGAGAGGAATGAAACTTTCTTTTCTTAGGGAAAGAAGGTTTGGCAGGACATTTCCTACTCTTTGAAGAAGGAGGCGGCTTAGAATGGTTTCTAGTGGAAAAAGAGTCAGTGGAGCATTGAGCAACCTGACGTAAAGCCTCCTTATTAAAAAGACTTTCCCCTGTACAAGGAGAATGAGCTAGTATAGTTTGTGCCCATTTGTTCAAGTCTGAAGCCTCAAGCCAGGCTCTGCGACGTGCTGCAATGGCAATAGCAGAGGATCTGCTAACGGACTCAAAAGAGTCTATAGAAGCACGAGACAGGAACCAGGATATATTCCGACTGTGATTAATGAGCAAGGAATAATCAGCAGCCTTGGGCTCTGGTAAAAAAGGGGTCAAAAGAGACAATTTCTCTGTGACTTCCTGGAGTGTTAGACTCATGTGAAAAATATATGAGAGAACTCTGGAAGCCAGCATAGAGTTTTGGAAGGCCTGACGGCCAAAAGCATCAAGTGTTCTTGAAGAACGACCTGGCGGAAAAGAAGAATGCTTCTTCTTGCTCTTAACTTTCCTCAGTGCTGATTCCTCTACAAGGGAACGATGAGAAAGTTGAGGTTTTTGGAACCCTGGAGAGGGTGGCACTCGGTACCTAACCTCAAGGTCTGTAGAAACTTGAGGAAGTCATAAGGGTGATTTCCATATCCTGAGAAGGAGATCCTGCAGAGCAGGATGTAAAGGAAATTGTATATTTTGCATTTGTGCCGGTGAGCCATGAGTAGGATCACAACCAGGGATAGAAATATTAAGAAAAGCTGCCATATCCAGGAGAAAAGCCTGAAAAGACTGATCTCCTATGGGAACTATTCCTGGTGAGGCTAAAGAAAGAGCCTGAGTATCAGAGGATGGACAAGGTACTGCACCAATGCCAGGTATCGGTTCCAAACTAGGCATCAGTGCAAGAACAGGCATCAACATCGCTACTGATAAAGGACTAGCAGGTGAAGTAGTCATCGGGAACTGCTGTAGTGGTACCGAGACCATGAGGGAGTTATGGCTAGGATCTTCGGAACTACCTATTTGGAAACGACAGGAGTCGGTTCCGGGACGCGTCGGTACGCAGTCCTCTAGACTCGATATCGATTCAAGACTCGGCATCGAAGAGAGCGAGACCAGCGATGCATGTCTCGACAGTTCCGACGCCGGTGGTAGTATCGGCGATGCCGATACCACTAAGGCAGCCTGGGTGACATCGATCGATACCGACGGTACCGAGGATACCCGATGAGCACCCATCCATGCCGATGCTAGGGTATCGGAACCGATCAACGCCGGTACCGTCCCAGAGCATGGCTGAGATTGAGGGAAGTCAATGCGGTGCGTATCGATCGGTCCCAAAGGTACCGAGGATGCCCGATGATGATCCCTGGTGAAGAGTAGAGTACTCGACACCGGTGCCGATGCTGGAGGCTCGGTACCGCTCGAAACGGATACCACCTCCGCGCATGGCTCAGGCATGTTCTGTGAGGGGTGAGCCCCAGGAACATCCTGAAACCCCTTTAACGCTTTGGAGCCCGAAGACTCCCGCAGGGGTAATGCCAATGGGTTCTTGAGGGCAAGGCCGGAGCCGTCACCATGCTGGGCATGGGACATACCACTCAAGCATTGGCAAGTCTTAACAGACTGTTTTTGGGTTACCTGATCCTGTGAAGTAGAGAAACCGGGTACCCTCACCGCCGAAGAAAAAACGGTATCGAGGGAAACTCTAAATACTGAAGGTTTTCTCACAAGATTATCTCCTGACAAGTCAGGGGAAAAAGGGTCATGACCCACACAGTTGAGACACCAACTATTGGTGTCTAAAAAGAAACAGGTGTTTCCACACCGGATGCACTTCTTAGGAAAAGAAGGCTCCATAATGAAAAAGGCCTAGTAGGCCTAAGAAGTTAAGGCAAAAAAACTGAAGAAAAGTTTTACAGACTTTAGCCCAAAAACCACTGGCGGTACCGGTGGTAGCGGGAAAAACAGTCGCGACCACAAGAAAACAAAAAAAAAATTAAAATAATTAAAGCAATTAAAAAGAAAAGTTTCTGCGGTGACAGGAGGACGTCCTGCCGGCTCCGCGGAAAAACGAAAACTGAAGAGAGGCTGTGGAGAAGGCGGGAAGTCACTGCGCAGGCACGAGGGATGCTGCCAAAAGCTTTCTGATTGAAAGCTGGGCAGCATTCCCGTGCGGGCTCCGTCGGTACCGACGTACCCATATGTGAAGACTCATTCCTGCTTGTTCCTGGAGATGACAGGAAAGTAGAAGCCTCAGATAAGGAACAGCATGATCGAGAGCGCAAAATGGTCAGACAACAAAAGGTAGAAAAAATTTTATTTTCAATTTAGTGTTTGGAATTTGGCTATCTTTATATTTTACACAGTATGGGGAACTTCATCTCTTATTTATCTGGTATTATACGGCATGCGGAGTCTGGTTTCTTGGGGTTTCGGTTTAATTTCTGTCTATATATTTTTATTTTTACTTTAGGTTGTGATCATTTATTTTGTACTTGATGAGAGTCTGTGTTTTGAGTGTGTGACAGAGGCCATGTATTCTGTTAGCATGAAGTTTGTAAACAAGGATCTGTACTGTAGTAATTTACCTTGTTCAGTTTTTCAAATAGGTGTTAGATGTTCTCGGGCACACTGCAGTATTTAAAGTGCTGCTTTTTTCTGGGTAGGCACTTGTATGAGTTTTGGAAGTTTATGCTGGTATGTACGGTATAGTACAGGCATGTCCAACAAGTAGATCGAGATCTACCTGTAGATCGTGAAGGGGTCAGAGGTAGATCGCCAGCCCCACTTGGTTCCATCTCTCCAGCAGCTCGCCCCGTCGCTAGGAGAAAGCTCGTGCCGGCAGGTCCGCCCACACCCCGCAACGAGACGCCACAGGCCCGGCATCATACTTGGTCTCCTGCCTCTCAGAATCACCCATTCCTGCCCCCGCCCCAACACCCCTTAGAAGTGTGTTATATACCGGGCGATACTCATTCGCCTGGGTTTTACCTGAATACACTTACTGTATTAGTTGTGTCGTGTGCTGGTCGTTGATTGCTTTATAGTTCGCTTTCATTAAACGTTTTCGGGCAGACACAACAAAGTATCAAGAATTTGATGATTTTTGCGGGCTTTTCCAATTTTGTTCTAACTTGCCTATGCCTTGCCTTCGAATTGGTTCAAACCACTGTGACTTTTGCTTGCCTCTGCAATTTTATTTTGCCTAGCCTTTGCGTTGATTCTACACCGTGTGCAGAATTTATTAAATCACGTGTGGTGGTATTTGAACTTGTTTGGCGGTATTTGATTTTATCTGGTTTGCTGGACAAGTGTTTGGTGGTATTTGATTATTGGTGCCAGTATGATGAATTCTTATTTTTACTTTTAGAACTGCAAGTGTGGTTCTGGCATCTCCAGTCCTTGTATTGCATATCATCCAGAAGTCTTCAGTTCCTGTTGATCTTTAATACTTTGGGACAGTGACAGTTTTGGACCAGATTCAGCCAGTGTTTATACTAACTTAGCAGATCCAGCCACCCCAGTATAACGAAGATGAGTGTTCCAAAGAAGAGCAAAACCTACCACTTTCACAATGAATGGGAAATGGACTACGTCTTCATCATGTTGAAAGACAAGTGTTGTCTAATTTGTAACATCCCAGTATCCTTGCCCAAAAAGGGTGATCTGGAGCATCATTATAAGGCTCTGCATAGCAATAAGTTTAATGCTGATTTTCCACCTAAAAGTGAAATTCGTAAAACTGAAGCTCAAAGAACTTAAATCAAATTTGGCTACTCAGCAACAGTTGATGGAGAAGCCAAGGTCACATTTGGTCAATGCAACCATAGCATCCTTCAAGGTCAGCAACCTGATCGCAAAGAAATGCAAACCTTTCACTGAAGGGGAATTTGTAAAAAGATTGTTTTCTTGAAGCAGCTGATAATCTTTTTGAGGGATTTAAAAATAAGAAAGAGATCAGTTAGCTGCTATTCAAGATGTACAATTGTCAAAAAACATCGTCAAGCGGTGAATAGAAAAGATGTGTGGAGACACAACTGAACAATTGTTGGAGGATGTTTCAAATTGTGTTGCTTTCTCACTTCCACTGGATGAATCTACAGACATAAGAGACATAGCCCAGTTACTAGTCTTTATCCGGATGGTTTTTGAAGACTTCAGTGTTAAAGAAGAACTACTTGGAATGATTTCTTTAAAAGGGAGAACTACTGGTCAGGAAATATTCAGTTCTTTCCATTCTTTTGTGACAAAGTGTAATATTCCATTGCATAGACTTTTCTCCATCACTACTGATGGAGAAAGAGCAATGACAGGCAAGGTTAACGGTTTCATAGCCCTCTGTAGACAGCATGACGACTTCCCAGATTTCCTCTCTTACCACTGCATCATTCACCAGCAAGTTTTGGCAAGCAAGAGACTCAATACAAAGACTGTCATGGACATCACTTTCAAAACTGTAAATTCAGTTTGTGGAATATCACTTCAAAGACGGCTTTTCAATCTTACTCTTGATGAAGAGGCAGCGGAAATCATTTTGCACACAGATGTAAGGTGGCTAAGTAGGCACAAATTTCTGCAAAGATTTTGTGATTTGCTGAATGAAATAAAAAGTTTTTTGAAGGAGAGGGGAGATGACCAAGCAGAGTTGGAAGATGAGGAGTGGTTATGTGATCTGGCATTTCTCGCTGACTTTACAGGCGAACTAAATGATATAAACCTTGAACTACAAGGTAAAAACAAATGCATTGGCGAGATGATGAGTACAGTTTCATCTTACAAGATCAAATTTGAGCTAATGATGACTGACCTTGCAAACAACACTTTTGATCATTTTCCTAATACGAAGGACCATCTAGGACAATATCCAAATTTTGTTTTCAGAACGAGAAGTATGTGACAGAAATCTGTTCTGTTATCCAGGAATTCAAAAATAGATTCTGTGACTTCCAAAAAATTGGAACAGTTGTGGAATACTTGTCATACCCATTCAAAGTAGATGTGGACATTAAAGAAACTGTAGCTGCTATCAGTAAAAATTACTCATTGAACAAGCCATCTCTTGAAAACGAAAAATTAACCCTTAAAAATGGCATTTTTCTCAAGACACATGCTGAGCAAGAATTGTTTTGGAAGCTAGTGCCTAGAGACAAATTTCCCAACTTGAGAAGATGCAGTGAAGCTGTACACTCCTGTTTCGGTTCAACTTATTTGTGTGAATCTGCACTTTCCCATCTGAAAATGACAAAGAGTACACAACGTTCCAACATGACAGATGAAAATCTCCAGGATTTCCTGAGATTAACCCTCACGCAATGTTCACCCAACTTTAAAAAGCTGGTGGATGAAATACAGGCTCAGACGTCTCACTAATGAGCAAGAGCGAAATATTAAAGATTGTGCAAGATCAGCCTGGATCAATACTCAACCTAAATTTAACACAAATTACTCAATGTAAAGAAGAAAGTTATTAAGAAAGTTATTAAGACAGTTAAAGAAAGTTATTACTCAATAAAACTTTAAGAAAAAATTTACTTTCCATTTCCCCTCGCAGTTCTTACTGGATCTTCGTCTCTCTGTTTTGTATTTTCTTAATTTGCTTAACAGCTGATCACATCCAAGTAAATGACAGAAGGTTCATTAAAAATGGGGGGGGGGAATCCTCCAACTTTATTGGATTAAAATTAAATTTGAAACTAATTTCAAATTTAATTTTCATGGTGGTAAATCACCAGCACTTTTGGCCGGAAAAAGTAGATCACAACCTGTTCGAAGTTGGATATTCCTGGTATAGTAGATTTGGCCTTGTAGAACTCTGGTGACTTTTATAGGATTTTATATTAGTTTCAAATATGCCTGGCACTGGAGAATGTTTGTTGTTAGTGAGATGACCAGAATCAGATATATATATTTTTAATATACTGAGTTCTGTGTATGAATGTCCTACTTCTGCTCTGCACCCATTGTCGAGGGAGAGGTTTCTGTGATGCAGTAATATATATTCAAAAAGAAAAAGTGAGAACCATAGTGCAGTTTATAACAGAATAAAATTAGTTATAATTTGGTCTTATAAACTGTGCTGTGGTTCTCACTTTTTCTTTTAGTTCCTTGGTGTGTGAGCATCTTGCATTTCCTTTGTTTTTTATGGAATATATATTTACATTAACACCATGCTGGCCCAGTGCGCTGTTTCAGGAGTTATGTTAGAAACATAGAAATATAGAAATATGACAACAGAAAAAGACCACATGGCCTATCTAGTCTGTCCTTCCATAACAACTCCCTTTTTACCTTTAGAGATCCTCTGTGTTTGTCCCATGCTTTTTTGAATTCAGTTACTGTCCTCATCTCTACCACCTCCACTGGGAGACTATTCCATGGATCCACTACTCTTTCCGTAAAGAAATATTTCTGCATATCACTCCTGAATCTATCTCCCTTTACCCTCATCCCATGTCCCCTCGTAGCAGAACTTGCTTTCAATTGAAAGAGGCTCTCTCCCTGAACATTTATGCCACAGAGGTATTTAAACATCTCAATCATATCACCTCTATCCCGCCTTTCCTCTAAGGCAGTGATGGCTAACCTTTTTGAGCCCGAGTGCCCAAACTGCCGCACAAAACCAAAGAATTTCCTCAAAGTGCCAGCACGTCATTTGCATAAGTGGTCTTATTTGCATAAATATTTGCATAATGTTACCATACACTAACTTTTAGTAAACATGTCTCTTAATGAGTGTATGGATAAAGAAAGACTAAAAGATTTCTACATTACTATAATCCAGTGCCAACCGCCAGGCACATTAGGAACTACTACAAACGCTGCCCATTTAGAACCCATAGCAAACCCGCCGTATCCTGACAGCATTACCAGGACTCACAAGCACCATACCCTACCTATCAAAAGGCAACACTGCAAATATTAAACCAATACATTTCAGAGAATACTGGGGAAAGAGAAAAAGTGGCAACGTCAAATAGGAATTTCCTCTTGTACCAAACAAAGCGCAGATGTTAATGATGCACATTTCCCAGAGCTGACATATTCCAGTTAATAAATTCAAAATAAAGAGATATCTTTCTACCTTTTGTGCATTTTTTTTTCAGTTGCAATTGGTCCAGCCACCTTCTTCTGGTTTCTTCATGTTTTCTGCTAACTCTCCATCGTCTGCTGTCCATTTGTCCTTTCTTCTCTCTTCTAGTTTTTTTTCCATTCTCTCTCTCTCTCTCTACATCTGCTTTAACATACTAATCTTTCTCCTTTTGCTCTTTCCTCATTCCTATTTCATCCACACAAATTTTACCCCTCCATCCTCAATCCCCAATTACTCTCCCAATACCTGGCCAATTGTAGATTTTTCATCCCTCCTACACAAAATATTTTTCCCCTCTCCATTTTACTCTCCCAGCCCCATCCCATTCTAATCCTCCCCCAACATCAGCTCCCTTCTAGTTCCAGTCTCACCCAGCATCCATTCCCTTCTAGTCCCTGCATCAGCCCATTTCCAGTCCAAGTCCCTTCATCTGCTCATTTTCAATCCTAGCCCCCCCATCAGCCCATTTCTACTCATTTCCTAGCCCCACCATCAGCCCATGTCAAATCATAGCTCCCCTCCACTCAGCCCAATTCCAGTCCAAGCCCCCCCATGAGCCTACTTCCAGTTCTAGCCCCTCCATGAGTCCATTTCAATTCAAGCCCCCACCACAGCCCATTTCCAATCTTAGCTCCCCCCAACAGCCCATTTCCAGTCCTATCCTAGCTGTTCCATCAGCCCATTTTCAGTCCTAGCTCCCTTCCCTCACAGCCCATTTCCATTCCAAGCCCCCTCCCCATCAGCTATTTGCAGTTCAAGCCTCCCCTTCCACTCAGCCCATTTCCAGTCCTAGCAACACCCCAACCCATTACCAGTCCTAGCCCCCCGTCAATCAACTTCCAGTCCTAACCCCCATCACCCCATTTTCAGTTTAAGCCCCCCCCCCTATAACCCTTTACCAGTCCTAACCCCCCATCAGCCCATTTCCAGTCAGCCCCCCATAGCCCATTGCCAGTCCTAAACCCCCCCATCAGCCCACAGCCCATTACCAATCCTAACCACATCAGCCCACCTCAAGTCCTAACCCCTCCCCATCAGCCCATTTCCTGTCCTAGCCCCCCCCATAACCCATTATCAGTCCTACACCCCCATCAGCCCACTACCAGTCTTAACCCCCCCATAGCCCATTACCAGTCCTAACCCCCCCCATCAGCCCACTACCAGTCTTAACCCCCCCATAGCCCATTACCAGTCCTAACCCCCCCATCACCCCATTTCCAGACAGCCCTCATCAGCTCATAGCCCATTGCCAGCCCTCATCAGCCCACAGCCCATTGCTAGTCTTAACTCCCCCCCATAGCCCACTGCGTCTTAACCCCCCTCCCCAGCCCACTGCCAGTCTTAACCCCCCCTCCCTAGCCCATTGCCAGTCTCAACCCCCCTCCCTCCCTCCCTAGCCCATTGCCAGTCTCAACCCCCCTCCCTCCCTAGCCCATTGCCAGTCTTAACCTCCCTCCCTCCCTCCCTAGCCCATTGCCAGTCTTAACCCCCCTCCCTCGGCTCATGGCAATAAAAAAAAAAAAAAAGCTGCCTGCTGCCGCCGCGGCGGCATGGAGTGTCCCGCGGGGCTCCCTCTGCCCGGCGGGACTCTCCCGGCGCTGCTCAGCCCCTCTCTGCCGGCTTGCAGAGACGCGAAGGGAGAGAGAGTCTCCCTCGCGTCTCTCTTAAGCCCGCAGGGGCAGATGGGAAATTTCCCATCAGCCCCTGCGGGCTTAACAGAGACCCGAGGGAGACTCTCCCTTCGCGTCTCTGCAAGCCGGCAGAGAGGGGCTGAGCAGCGCCGGGAGAGTCCCGCCGGGCAGAGGGAGCCCCGCGGGACACTCCATGCCGCCGCGGCGGCAGCGGGCAGCTTTTTTTTTTTTTTTAATGTGCGACCTTCCCGCGTGCCAGCTGCAAGGCCTTCGCGTGCCACAGCTGGCACGCGTGCCATAGGTTCGCCATCGCTGCTCTAAGGTGTACATATTAAGATCCTTCAGTCTGTCCTCATATGCTTTATAATGAAGACCACTAATCATTTTAGTAGCCACCCTCTGCACCAACTCCATCCTGTTCACATCCTTTTGAAGGTGCGGTCTCCAGAATTGCACACTATACTCCAAATGAGGTCGCACCAAAGACTTATACAGAGGCACTATCACCTTCTTTTTTCTGCTAGCCATTCCTCTCCGTATGCACCTAAGCATCCTTCTAGCTTTTGCCGTCGCCTTTTCTACCTGTTTAGCTACTTTAAGATCATCAGACACAACCACACCTAGGTCCCGCTCTTCTTTAGTGGACAAAAGTACTTCACCCCCTATACTATATTGCTCCCTTGGATTGCTGCAGCCCAAATGCATGACCATACATTTTTTAACATTAAATCCCAGCTGCCAAATTCTAGACCATTCTTCAAGCTTAGCTAGATCCCTCCTCATGTTATCTACCCCTTCCTGGGTGTCTACTCTATTGCAGATTTTGGTATCATCCACAAAGAGGCAAACCTTACCTGAAAGCCCTTCCGCTATATCACTAACACTAACAAAGATGTTAAATGACTATGTTGAGGTTGCCAAGCCCTTCTTGGTGTTTATATTGGAGTGGGACGGTTGTGTTGGGGTCACAAAGTCTCTCTTGTTTTTCAGCAGGAGGGGCGCCAAGTGGCTCTTGTTTTTGTGGAAGTGAGAGATGTTGCATGGGTGCTGTTAATCCCATCTTGTTTCCACAAAAACACTCCCAAATACTAGTACTCAAGTCTGTCAATCATCAAAAATAGAATACTAAGTCCCCCAAACAAGAATCACCAATTTTTTGTCGGGTATAGACCGCAAGGTAGAGAGGAGATGCCTCTAAACCTCACGCAGTACATGCCCCTTTTTTTATTAAATATTTTTTCAATTAGCCACTGGTATGCAATAGTTTTTGTTTAAAAATCAAAAAATGAATTCCCACTTATCTGCTCAAGCACACAAGTGTGCTTGAGCAGATAAGTGGGAATTCATTTTTTTATTTTTAAACAAAAACTATTGCATACCAGTGGCTAATTGAAAAAATACTTAATAAAAAAAGGGGCATGTACTGCGTGAGGTTTAGAGGCATCTCCTCTCTACCTTGCGGTCTATACCCGACAAAAAATTGGTGATTCTTGTTTGGGGGACTTAGTATTCTATTTTTGATGAATCCCATCTTGTTTGGCATATTTAGCAGCATGTTTCCTAGGCTCTGCCCTGGTAACATATGAATGTAAGACCAAAAGAAATGCCATACTGGGTCAAACTAAGGTCTATCAAGCCCAGTATCTTGTTTCCAATTGTGGCCAATTCAGGTCACAAGTACCTGCCAGGTTCCCAAAAAGGCACACAGATTCCACAATGCTCATCCCGGGGTAAGCAGTGGATTTCCTGAGTCCTTTTTAATAATAGTTTATGGACCTTTCCTCCAGGAACTTGACCAAACCTTTTTTAAACCCAGCTACACTAATAGCTTTTACTACATCCTCTGGTAACTAATTCCAGAGTTTGATTACACAGGGTCATAGGCTAACTACACGGAGTCAGTTATATCCCCCTGCAGTTACCACATTTTAGCATGGCAAAAACGCTGCCAGTGCAGCTAATGTCACCCACTGAGGTGGCATTAGTTGCACTCACACAACTTGCGTCGAGTCATTATGTCAGTTTCTGCTGACAATGCAAATGCTTGTGTGTGTGAATTCTCTCTCTTGCCTCACTCTGCAGCAATGTATAATTTTGGGAAAGAAATCCTGTAAACCCAATAGTAATGGGTAAAAGCCTTTTTTAATACATATGTCTGGTTTAAGTTTGTACTATATATTCCCTTCTTGGTGAAGATCTATCTCTGTTCTGCATATGCGTGACTGAGGCTACATGTTCTGATAGCATGGTGTTTCTATGTAGGAAGCTATAGTAATCCTGCTTGTTCAGTTTTCTGAATAGGAATATGGATGTTCTAGGGCCCATTGCAATATTTATGGTGCTACCCTTTTCTGGGTGCTGCCCTCCTTGTTGTGTGAGTTTTGTAAGTTACTACTGTTATGGATAGTAGATTTGCTCTATGGGTCCTGTACTCTGGGTTCTTGATGAGGTCAACTGTAGGGTGCTGATTGGGTGGGGATACCGGAATATGTATTGTTTTTGAAATTTGTAGTTTTGCATTCTTTATGCTGCCAGACTGAAAATTTTAAAATATTTTGTCAGTTCAGATTCAAGGAAATTTTAAGGAAACGTCTCAGTTTAATTTTGTTTAGTAGCCTGATAGCTTCACCGCTGCTGAGTTCCGGATTTTTCCAGCTCTAGCACAATCCAATCCAGCATTTGAATTCATGGCTACCAGGATTAGTTTATCTCATTTTATATCTTCCTCCTCATCAATAATCTGGGCATAGCAAAATAAATCTGATGTGCAAATACTTATAATGGTTTGATTAGGGGAGGAGGGGCTGTGTGTAAGTGGCTTTTCGTTAATCAAATGAAATGTTTTATTAGGTTTGTTTTATTTTAACATCTGCTTTACTAAATTGCATGTATATGTTTGGAAGCCACCTGGGATTTTAGATTTGTACCATACACATTTTAAACAAAGTATACTAAATTTATACAAATGATGCTGCAATGAAACTCCACACAAGGCCCTGCATCATCCTCATGCTGCCCCTGGGGGGAAGGAGATAGGGGGAAGGGGTACTGGGAGGTGGAGGAAAGCAGAAACCTCAAATTGGGACCAGCATGAACAGAGAATAAAATGGTTAGATAACAAAGGTAGAAGAAAAATTTATTTTCAGTTTAATGAGTGCACTTGGTACTATCTTTATATTTTATAGAATACATGGAAATGCATCTCCTTCCATTTCTCTGGTATTGCACTGTATGCAGAATCTGACTTTTTGGTGTTACGTTTAATTGTTATCTACATATGTTTATTTTTAGGTTATGGTCACTTATTCTGTACTTGGTGAGGATCTGTGTTCTGAGTGTGTGACCAAGACTAGGTGTTCTGTTAACATGGAGTTTGTATGTAGGGATCTGTACTGTAGTAATCTGAATTGTTCAGCTTTTCAAATAGGTGTTGGATGTTAACAGGGCCCACTGCAGTATTTACAGTGATACCTTTTTTGAATGGGCTCCTTATGTGAGTTTTGGAAGTTGGTGCTGGTATGGTATGGTAGATTTGCTCTATAGATCCTCAGTGACTTTGTTGTAGGGTTTTGTACTAGTTCACAATATGCCTGGTACTGGAGAATGTTTGTTAGTGAGATGATCAGAATCATATTTTTTTTAAGATACTGAGTTCTGTGGGTGAATGTTCTAGATCTGCTCTGCACCCACTGTTGAGGGAAGGGATTCTGTGGGTACAAAATATATGTTCAAAAGAAAAAGCAAGAACCATAACCAGTTTATAACAACAAAATAAAAATGAGTTATAACTTAGTTTTATAAACTGTGCTGTGGTCCTCGCTCATTCTTTTAATTCCTTGGTATGCAAACATTTTGCATTTCCTCCATATTATCTAATCAACTTTTTGTTTTGGTTCAGTCCCTGATTGTAGCTTTGAGAAAGCCCTCCCCCCAACACACTATGGGGGTGGGGGGTGGGCGCACTCATCTCTCGCCTCAAGCAGCAGATTGTCTTGAGCCACCCGTGAGGTTACCCTTATTTGTTGAGACATGAGATAGTTACGTTTATTTTGATTTTATCCTGATGCTATAAAGGGATCCACTGTGTCTTTCCCATGCCATTTTGAATTCTGTCACTGTATTTGCCCCCACCACTTCCATCAGCGGGGCATTCCAAGCATCCACCATCCTTTCAGTGAAAAAGTATTTTCTGACATTGCCTTTCTGTTTATCCCCTTGCAGCTTCATGTTATGCCCTCTAGTTTAACAGCTTTCCCATCTTTGAAAAAGATGTGTTTGTTCATTAATACTCTTTAAGTATTTAAAGGTCTGTATCATATCTCCCCTGTCCCTCCTCTCCTCTAGCATATACATATTTAGGTCTTTAAGTCTATTCTCATATGTCTTCTGGCACAGGTTCCAAATCATTTTGGTCACTTTCCTCTGAACCGTTTCCAGTATTTTTATATCCTTTGCAAAATATGCTCTCCAAAACTGAACACAATATTCCAAATGAGGTCTCACCAGCGACTTGTACAGTGAAATTAGTACTGCCTCCTTTCTGATGGTAATTCCTTTCTGTATGCAATCCAGCATCCTTCTAGCTTTGGCCACAGCCTTGTCACACTGTTTCGACACCTTGAGATCCTCAGAAACAATCACTCCGAGGTCCTTTTCCTGGTCCATGCACATCAACCTCTTGCCCCCTATCGTGTACAATTCCCTTGGATTTCTGCATCCCAAATGCATGACACTGCACTTCTTCGCATTAAATATTAACTGCCAAGCATTAGATCATTCTTCCAGCTTTTGTAGATCTTTACTTATGTTATCCACTCCCTCAGGGGAGTCCACTCTGTTGCAAATTTTCATGTCATCTGCAAAAAGAAAAACGTTTCCATTCAGTCCTTCAGCAATATCACTCACAAATACATTGAACAATACAGGTCCCAGGACTGATCCCTGGGGCACGTCGCTAATCACCTTCCTTTCATCAGAGTGAATTCCGTTTACCATCATTTTCTGTCGTCTGTCAGTCAATCAATTTCTGATCCAGTTCAGCACCATGGGACCCATCCCCAGGCTGTTCAGTTTATTGATAAGCCTCCTGTGAGGAACAGTATCAAAGGCTTTGCTGAAATCTAGGTAGATCATATCCATTGCATGCCCTTGATCTAGTTCTCTCACCACCCAGTTTGGCATGATCATTCTTTGGTAAAACTATGTTGCCTCAGGTCATGCAAACTGTTGGTTTTGAGAAAGGCCACTATTTGATCTTTCAGGAGCGCCTCCATTACTTTTCCCGCCACCGAGGTAAGGCTTACTGGCCTGTAGTTTGTCACTTCTTCCCTATTGCTACTTTTGTGAAGAGGTACCACATCAGCTCTGCTCCAGTCCTGTGGTACTTCTCCTGTCTCTAAGATCTATTAAAAACATTCTTTAAAAGCCCTGCAAGAACCTCTCTGAGCTCTTTCAGTATCCTGGGATGTATCCCATCAGGTCTTATGGCCTTGTCCACTTTCAGTTTTGCAAGCTTTCAAACACATCATCTTCTGTGAATGGTGTAGTATCTACTCCATTCCCATTTGTATATCTGCCAATCACAGGTGGTCCTTCTCCAGGATTTTCTTTAGTAAAAACAGAAGTATTTGTTTAGCATTTTCCATGAATCCATTCTCGGCTCTTTTGAGTCTTGCGATTCCACCTCTGATCTTCCTCTTCTCCTGAATATACCTGAAAAAAGTTTTGTCTCCACTCTTCAGATCTTTAGCCATCTTTTTTTTTGTCTTTGATTTTGCTATCCTTATTTATTTTTCCATTTTATCCTGTATTCTGTTCTGTGTTCCTCTGTTTGTGAGCTTCTGAATTTTGTGAAAGCTGTGTTTTTGTCCTAATTTGTACAGCTATTTCTTTGAAGAACCAAATAGGTTTCCTTATCGTCGTTTTTATTTTGACTTCCCTTACATGGATACTGTTGCCCCTTTCATTGCCTCATTCAGTTTAGCCCACTGCAATTCCATTTCCCTTACGTCCTCCCACTGGCACTTGGTCATTTTACTGAAGTCAGTGTTTTTGACGTCTAGGACTTTGAGCTTGCTGTGATTGGACTCTGCTTGATTTTTTTATCTCAAAACACACCATGTGATGATCGCTGCTGCTCACATTTTATTTTATTTTTTATTTTTTATTTAAACATTTCTTTTATACCGCGATCTTTATCATCAGTGCGATTACAGTTAACAGAACGACTCGAGGACCGCAGGGCACTCCCGAGTTTACATCGAACAGGGAAAACAACTTGGAGAAAAAACAGGGAAAACTATGTACAATTTACATACTGCTGTGTCAATAATGTTACAAGGGTAGAACAGGGGATAATGTTACAAGGGTGGAGCAGGGAGTGAGAACCAGTGTGGACCGTGTTCATTTACGGGCCACTTCCTCTTATCAAACTTGTGTATGCTGTTAGGCACCCACATGGGCACCCACCCAGACATTCGACATACTGTCTCTGTTGGTGAGTACTAAATCCAGCATCAAACTTTCCCTGTTCGGTTCCATCACCATTTGTCTTAGCAATGGATCTTGGAAGGCATCCACATTTTTTTTTTTACTTCTTTCCAGATTTGCAGAAGGAATACTCCAATCCACATCAGGTAGATTAAAGTCACCCAATATGATCACTTCCACTCTTCATGTCTGCCTTTGCAATATCAATAATCAAGTGTCTATCCATTTCTTCGGTGTGAGTTGCAGGCCTGTAGACTACACCAGCATGGATGATAGTGCCATCTCCTCTTTCCAACACAATCCACAGCACTTCTTTTTTTCTCCTTCACCTAGATCGCTTAGGAAGAGGCACATGAGCTGGGCTGCTACACTGTGTTTGACTCTTTTGTGATTGAGCTTGAGGGGTTGTAGGGAAAATAAAATCCAGAAGCAGAGAAGAAAGGCTTTCCAGGATAAAAACACCAGGAGTCCCAAGTCTCTCAGAAATCAATCCAATGTGCCTGCAATGGACAGTCAGAGGCTGAAAAGAGAAATCGCTTAAGAGGGAAATGGCCCTTTTAGTCTATCCCCTGGAAGGTGATAAGATTTGGTCTCACCCAAGTCCTTCACTAACTCTTCCAAATCAGCCCCAAAAAGGAGCTTTTTATCGAACACCATCAACAGGGCAATATCTCTAGCCATCAAACAGACTAGATCATACATGGCATCAGAAGGAAGGCAGCAGAAGACTCCAAAAGAAGAGGAAAAGGGCTCGAGACATCAACCCTGCACACACCATCAACTGAAGAACAGCAGCTGCCGCTGCAAACTGGCTCTTCAGCAGTGAGGTCACCTTTCGATCAAGAATATCTTTTAAAGCTGGCCTGCCTTCCATGGGAATGGTGGTCCACTTCATGACCAACGTGACCTGCACATCCACCACAGACATCCTGGACCAGGAGATGCCCTCCACCTCCAGAAGAGCATAAATCCTCTTACACACCTTTAATCCCTTAGGCAGGGAATCAGGAAGGTCCCACGCTGAGCAGATCGTGTTCTTGAAAACCTCTGGAAATGAGAAAACTAATGTGGACTTCCACATTCCCTGTAGGAGTGGATGGACCTGCAGTCCCTGCTCCACCACTGGAGCATCAGCCAAATACAAGGTGGATAAAACTCAAGCAATCATTGCAGCCAGCTCTCCCTTCTGGGACAGGTGGATACTGCCAGACTACACATGAGCCTCTGAAAGTGAAAGCACTTCTTCCTCTGCATCAGACTCCTTAACCGAGATGTCAGAACCAGCATTCAAGTCCTAGTCTCAGACAGACCCCAGCTAATCCACATCTCCAGAATGCAATTTACACTAAGGTCACTTAGAAGGAGGCACATGAGCCACGCTGCTACACTCTACTTGACCCTCTTTTGATCGAGCTCGAGGGAAGCCAGAGAATGAAGGTTCTGAGTTTCTGCACCAAAAAGATAGGCTTGCTGTAGAATTCCAGGGCGGACAACCTAGAATGATGCCCAGCCACAGGGGACACAGCTGTAGCCAAACCCTCCAAAGAAGGGGAGCGGCCAGAAGCATGGTCACCGGAACTCAAAGCCGGGCTATTCTTCTTACCCACAGCGCCATCCATCGCCTCCTGCATTGAAATAGACAATGCCGGGCCAACAGAATCTCGTGGTCGGAGAAGGGAGACTAGCCCACCAGTGGTAAGTCAGAGGTTGCCATGCAAGATGAACAAATTCCTTAATCCAGCGATGAGGCTCTTCGCTTGCCACAGGTTAAACAATGCTCCCTGGAAGATGACAGAGCAAAGGCAAGACAAACGCTTGCATGTGCTAAGGTCATGTAGGAACAAGAACACGTGCTAATGGAGCATGTACAGGAGTGAGCACTAATGGAGCGCATACAGGAGCGCACGCGTTATGGGTGCTTGGGCAGGAATGCACGTTGGAGACACTCAGGCAAAATGCATGCTGGGACCGCTTGGGCACAAGGTGCGCAAAGACAGAAAATGCTAACAATGCACACTGGAAAAGGGCCGGAAACCAGATGCCATGCCAATGGTCTCCCACAGTCCACCCCAACTTAAGCCCCAAAACGAACAAATTCGGGAGCCCCCAACAAGGACAATAATTAAGTCAAGCCTTGGTACTCACCCCCTCAAAGTCTGAGGTAGGGCAAATCATGCCAGGCTCAGTGCTACTCCCCAGATGCTATTTTTCCTTGTTTTTTTTTAAACAGGCTTGCAGTTACATACATCGGAGACTTCTTCAGTCTTCAGGAGAGAGCAGGGGAGATAGAGGAGGACTGAGGTTGTGTGAGGCAGCTTAAATCCAATCCTTCCAATTCTCTGACTTCTCAACAGGCCCTTAACAGGATAAGAACATGGAGCAGAACCAATTTTCCCTCCTCCTATGGCGACAAAAAGGCCGCAATCTAGTGGAGCCTCCCACATCATGTTCACGAGCGAATTCAATCTCTTTCCTCTCGATCAATCCTCATTTGCTCAGATTTTATCACAGCTGAAAACATAGTAACATAGTATATGAAGGCAGATAAAGACCAGTATGGTCCATCTAGTTTGCCCAGCAAGGCGGCAAGAGTAGTTGCAATCGCCATCTGCTAGAGACAGAAAAATACCGAATTGCCCTCTAGTGGCTTTAGGGTTACCAACTGGCTCCAGATGTGCCTGACAGGCTTGATCCAGTTCTGGGTTTACCACATTGCATGCAGGGACTTGCTTTTCTTATGGAGTTCAATAGAGAAATCCGAACTACATATCCCTGCATGCAATGGGGTAAACTCAGGACTGGATCAAGCTTGTCGGGTGCATCTGGAGCCAGTTGACAGCCCTAAGTGGCTCAGGCTGATTGAGGCATGGGAGTGATGTTATTGAAACCTGGGCATTTTATTGGCTCTCCGTCTCCACTTATCTGCTGGGTAGAGAACACACATTCTATTTGTCTGGACTGGTCTAGCAAAATGATATGGAAAAAATATTATATAAATAATAAGGCAACACAAACAGAGATGGGTGTGCTTGTGCACACACACACACACATGCAGAGAGGCTGGAAAGAATTCCATTTGTCATGCTCTGCATGCTTTCCCCACTTGTTTTATTAATGATATCTGAGCCATGCCAGCTGGAAATGGGGATGCTGTAGAGGCAGCCTTAATAGTCCCTTTGGGGGATGCAGCCTCCATCATCATAAGAGTGTGACACTTCAAAGACAGATATAGAGAGGGCATGTACTGGATTCCAGAAGGAATTTCACACTATGGTCTCAATGGCTGGGCTTGATGTGACAGGGAAAGATGAAAAATATAATTGGTAACTGAAAATGGAGATTCATGGTGCTGGAGCCAAACTGATGCCAATTCTGCTTGAGCTGGAAGCCCAAAAGGAGGAGGAGGAAAATAAATCTGAATCACATATACAAAGCAACTAAACTTTTATGACTGATAACTTGGTGGAAAAAGTTGATAGTGCTAGAACTAGGGGCACTGTAAATAATAATGAAAAAGACAAGTAAACGTTTTGTGACCCAAGTTGCTACTGTATATAAGAATATTTCATGCAGGTGACATCAAACTGACTAAATTCAGCATTTTTTCAAATCTCGTTTTTAAACTTTTTATTTAAAGCTCAGATACAGTGAAGAAAGATATCTTACTAGCCCTAACACATTCATTAATTAGTTAGCAGACAGGATTACAATTCCTCGTACAATGGTCTCACTCTTGCATATCCAAGGTAGAACTTCCTTAAAAAGGTTACAGAGCATTCAAAATATGGCCATTAAATTGGTCACCTGTGTTTGGAAATTTGATAGGGTTATTACCCTTTTAATTAAAGCAACATTGGTCACCACTCTTATTTTGGATAACATTTAAACTTTGGCCCCTAACATATCAGGTCTTTTATAAAGGTTTGCTGAGTACTTGTTAAATGTTTTAATTCCACATGTTCCAGGAAGAACACTTCATTCTCTTTCAAAATTGCTCAGTGGTTCTAATCATTTCTCAAGCACGATGTGAATCTACTCCTCTATCAGCTTTTTAATATTTGACCTTCATTGTCCCTGTATATTAGATTGGAATCTTCCTTCACAAAAATTTAAGACCGTCCTAAAAACATATTTCTTTATAGTATTTGGCAAGGACTAATTAACTGGAGAGCTGGTTGGGATTGGGGAACGGGGGGGGGGCGTTTGCTGCTTCCTCAAGACTACTACTCTTTTAGTATTCTTGTACATAGGCAATTAGAAAACTTAGAAATTTCAGCTAGAACAAAAAAATTGGTGTTTTTTAAAATTTCCTACAACTTGACTCCAGAGATATTAGTTAGAAAATATTTTAAAGAGATATTATTGATGTCTAATGCTGATAACCTGGTTATCTCTGTTACTATATACCTAATAAGAATGTGAGTGTTTTTGCTGCTGGGGAGGCCCGAGTAGTGCTAGAATCTAATAATTCTTTAGATTTGTCTAATTTTTGGAACCATCCTCGGATTCTGTATCTACTCAAGCTAATTTGGTTGTAACTCTTTCTTCTGAGTCGGATACGATGTTGGTCTTTAGGTTGTGTTTCTGGAAAAAGGAGGAATCCTTTTGTGGTCAGGGGATCATAATATGTCTCCTGATGTTTCACAGGCTATGCAGGCTTGTAGAAAGGCCTTCTTACAGGTGAAGCCTCGGATTCCGGCAATGGGAGGCACTTTCTTCCTCCAATTTCCTTGTAAACGTGTAGTGCTTTATCAGAAGAATTAGTGGGCCTGATTTTCAAAGGCCTTTATACGGGTAACTTCCCTAGTTACTCGTGTAAAGGCCTTATCTGGGATTTTCGAAGGGCACCTACACAGGTAGTGCCCTTCGAAAATCCCGGATATGTCCCTAATGCGCCCAGATGCTATCTGCATAGCACTGGGGTGTGTTGGGGGCGTCCCGGGGCGGAACAGAGGCGGACCATGGCGCTACCATGTAGCACCGATTTTCAATGTACACGGTTAGCGCTCTGCACCTTAAAGATAGACATAGGAAAACCTTGCCTATCTTTAAGGTGCTGGGGCTAACCGTGTAGCATTGAAAATCGGTGCCACATGGGTATCTCCTGCAGCTACCTGGCTGTGTGGCGACACCTGGGTTTTCGATGCCGGGGCTGCATATGACCCTGGCATGGAAAATCTGGGTTAGGTGAGAGGTGGGCAGGCTATGCGCCGACGCAGCACATAGCACCGCCCAACAGAAATTCAGGCCCAGTATTTTCTGATTCCTTACAATTGGAAAATTTTCTTAAGGATAAATTACCACCAGAAGGCTAAATGGGAATTACCTGGGAGGGCTTGTCTAGGTTTTGGATGTTTTATTTGTTTAAATTTATAAGGTATTCTACTAAGACGGGCTAGCAGATAGTCCAGATTAACCGTTAGATTGCTTAAGTACACATACTTCTATGTGCATGGGAGTGGTAAGTCTAACCATATAAAATATTTCTGTTTGGTCAGAGTGAGTAACTATCTCCTTGATGTGGTCTATAATTTTGATAAGTTTTTTCCTTTGTTAGAAGTTTCTTTTTCTTTTCTGATGTGTACTTTCTTTACTTTTACGTTATGTAGAAGTTTAAATATCCAATAAAAGAGACTAACTTTTTTAAATTAAATGTATTTTTTTATTTTAATTCCTATTTGTATAGATTAAACTTGTAACTGTATTTTCTGTTTACTTTTATTTTCCTTTCTATGATAATTGAGAATATAAACAGCTTTGATATTTTTACAAAAAGCAGTACAGCAAATTTTAACAAACAGAAACAATAGATCAAGCTGGCCAGCAGAACTAACCTGAAATAATTAATCACAGAGAAGTTCTCTACACAGCATAAATAGTGCCCACCCCCAGCTACAATACCCCAAACATAGCATTTATCACCCATTACAACATAGTATAAGATTAAAGTGCAGTTCAGAAACTAGTCAAGAATGGACATAATAGACCAATTTTAAAAAAATCTACCTTCAGAAGAGTCAATTACCAAAGGAGGCCAGAGCTACATATTACCTGCAGGTGGGGTGTCAAGTCACAGAATAATCGGACAATACACTGTTCTAATTCAGAGGGTCTCTCGCTGTCCTTAGGGCTGTGAGGCTGCAGCAAGACTTTTAACAGGCTTATTCGTAACTCAGCATGTTGCCGCAACTGTGCGGGCTCACAGTAAAGGTATCTAAGAAATGGTGCAAGCATACACACACTGGAACTCTGTGCCCTGCAATGCAAAGAACCACATCTGTCACGCAAGTTAGCCTTATTGTTAACCCTTGTTATTTTTCCTATATTACCATTGTACTGTTATGTTTATACTGTGTTTGTTTCCCTTGCCTATAACCTTTGTATTTCTTGTGACCGCTTTGATTGAAGGAAAAGGCGGTATAGAAAACTTGTTAAATAAATAAATAAATCTAAAACAATACATCAGACACCAATTCCAATTCACAATCTTCCCCCGCCCACCCCCCTCCAAAGCCTCCACAAAAAATTGTGCCTTCAGTTTAGCTTTAAAATTCTTAAAATCTGTCTCTCTACATAACTAATCTGGGAGAAAATTCCACAAAACTGGAGTGTGTACCCATAATGATTGTGCACAGAAAAGCTCCCTTTTCACCTCCTGTATGCCAGGAACTACCAACATCCCCGTCTCCATAGATCTCAATGTACAGCCAGGCATACAGTATTGTAAACTTGCACCTAAATAACCAGGAATCATTTCACAAAGAAACGTAAAGTCAATACCTTATACTTTACCCTATACTGTCAAATGCCAAACTGTTTCAATTAATTTATTTACCTCCAGTTTAAGTCCTCTGATAATACTTCGTAAAGCGTAGTTACTCACCTGTAACAGGTGATCTCCGGGAACAGCAGGAATTAAGTCTACACATATGGGGTATCGTCGGTACTGATGAAGCCTGCGCGGGAACGCTCCCCAGCGTCCAGAAGGAAAGCTTTTGGGAGCATCCCACAGTGCATGCGTGCTGCCTTCCCGCCTCACTGCCTCTCTCACTTCAGTTGAGTTTAAAGCTGAGCCAAGGAGACAGACAGAGAGAGAGATAGAGAGAGACACAACTCCTAGGGGGAGGTGGGTGGGTTGTGAAGAATTAATTCCTGCTGTTCAAGGAGATCACCCATTACAGGTGAGTAACTATGCTATCTCCAGGAACAAGCAGGAATGCAGTCTTCACATATGGGGACTTCCCAGCTGAAAGATGCCAAAGGAATGACCCCAGCGAGCTATGAACCCATGCGAATAGGGTCATAATTCCTCCCATGGATCCCTGGCATCCTACTGGGATGGAGGGTAGGAGTTGCATTAAGTCTGAAAGAGATGCTGTAGGACAGCCTGGCCAAACGAGGCATCCCGACGGGAGTCCTTGTCCAAACAGTAGTGGGCTGTGAAGGTATGTACTGAAGCCCAAGTAGCTGCTCTACAGATATCATCTATAGACACAGAGCGGAGATTAGCAACCGAGGCTGCCATTGCTCTGACATTATGAGCTGTAACATGGCCCTCGAGGGAAAGACCTTTACTATCATAAGTGGAGGATATGCAGTTTGCAATCCACTTAGATAGGGTTAGTGTGGAAACTGGAAGTCACAAATGACTAGAATCAAAAGCAACAAAGAGTTGAGAAGACTTCCTATGTTGTTCAGTTCTTTGAAGGTAAAAAGCTAAAGCTTTTTTACAATTAAGGTATGAAGGTTCCTTTCTGCAGTGGAGGCATAAGAATACAGAAAGGTAAACCGACTGGTTTAAATGAAAAGACAAAATCACCTTTGGCATGAAGTGTGGATGAGTCCTGAGGACTACTTTATCATGGTGGAATCTTGTATAAGGAGGGTCAGCCACTAAAGCTTGCAGTTCACTAATGCATCTAGAAGAAGTTATTGCAATTAGGAAAAAGACCTTCCAGGAAAGTTAAAGTTGTAGTGGCTAAAGGTTCAAAAGGCGGCTTCATAAGCTGCCCAAGAATCAGATTCAGATCCCATGCCACCGGTGGCAGCTTTATGGGGGGCTTTGTCAACAGTACACCTCTCATGAATCTTGACATAAGTGAATGAGAAGAGATTGGTTGTCCATCCTGGGGCTTGTGGAAAGCCACAATAGCACTGAGATGGACTCGCACTGAATTTGTCTTAAGACTGGAATTTGAAAGATGGAGGAGATACTCCAAAAGCGACCCCATGGGGATGGAAATGGGGTTAAGCCCCTTTTTTGAACACCATATAGAAAACCTTTTCCATTTGAAAGCGTAGGAACACCTTGTGGAAGGTTTTCTCGAAGCTTGAAGGATATCCTTCACTTGCTGAGAGAGGTGGATATCTAAAGGTTCTATGCCTTCAGCAGCCAGGCCCAGAGGTGCAGGGACTGAGGATTGGGATGCAGAAGCTTTCCGTTCTCCTGGGAAAGGAGATCTGGAGCATATCTCAACTCTAGAGAAGTTGCTTGAGAGAGACGCAAAAGCAGAGGGTACCACGACTGCCTTGGCCAAAGTGGAGCTATGAGAATCATATAACCCCTGTCTCTCTGAAGCTTGAAAAGAGTTTTGGGAATTAGGGGGAAGGGTGGGAAGGCATAGAGGAAGTCCTGACCCCAATGGAGCTGGAAAGCATAATTTGCTAGACAGTATTGAGCCGGAATTCTGGAACAGAACCGGGGAAGTTTGGCATTCTGTGGACTTGCAAAGAGATCTATATCTGGTGTTCCCCAGGTTTGGAACACTCGAGCCAGTTGGTCTGACTGAAGAGACCACTCGTGTGGCAGCAGTATTCGACTGAGTCTGTCTGCCCACAAGTTTTGAATGCCTGGAAGGTATACCGCTAGAAGGTGAATTTGGAGCTCTCTGGCGAGGGCCCATAGTCGCAAAGCTTCGTTGCATAGCGACAGAGAGCCCGTTCCGCCTTGTTTGTTTATGTAAAACATGGCAACCTGATTGTCGGTTTGGACCAGAACTGTCTTTTGACTGAGCTGGGCCTGAAATGCTATTATAACATTGTAAATGGCTCTTAATTCTAAGAGGTTTCTTTGAAGAGAGGCCTCTTGTGAGGTCCAGAGACCCTGAGTGGAAAGATCGTGCAAGTGGGCTCCCCAACCCAGCTTGGACGCATCTGATGTTAGGGAGATCTGGGGCAGTGGTTGCTGGAAGGGGGAACCTACCAGGAGGTTTTGGAGGGACTGCCACCACTGTAGGGACAAAACGAGACATGTCGAATTCTTGATTTTGTCCGTTAAGCAACCTGTGGCTTGTGTCCACTGCGAAGAGAGGGTCCACTGAGCCGCTCGCATGTGTAGGCAGGCATAAGGGACCACATGTACAGTGGATGTCATATGCCCCAGAAGTTGAAGCATTTCCCGGGCAGTTAGTAGGGTTTTCTTTACTGCTTGGGAAGCCAATTCTATTATTCATAGACAGCGCGGCTGTGGCAGGAATGCCTTTGATTGCTGTGAGTCTAAGCGAGCCCCTATGAACTCTAGGGATTGAGAAGAGGTGAGGTGAGACTTTGGGTGGTTGACTACCAAACCCAAATATTGAAGAATTCTCATGGCACGAGAAACAGCTCATTCTGTTTCTGGAGCTGTTGGTGCTCTGATGAGCCAATTGTCTAAGTAGGGGAAGACAAATATCCCGAGTTCTCAGGAATGCTGCTACTACAGCCATGCATTTTGTGAAGACTCTTGGGGCAGAGGCCAAGCCAAATGGAAGGACTCTGTATTGGAAGTGGTTTCCTTGAAAGAGAAATCAAAGGTACCTCCTGTGATTTACATGGTTGAGGATATGCGTGTATGCATCTCTTAGATCTAGAGAACATAACCAATCCTGATTCTGAAGGTATGGTAAGTGTGTTCCGAGGGAGATCATCTTGAACTTTTCTAGGAACAGAAATTTGTTCAATTCTCTGAGGTCCAGGATAGGTCTGTATCCCCCTGTCTTCTTTGGGATAAGAAAATAGGGGGAGTAGAACCCCCTCCCCCGTTGGGATATGGGTACCTCTTCTATTGCTCCCTGAGCAAGAAGTGAATAGACCTCCTGACACAGGATGTCGGTGACAGGGCCTTGAGAATTGAATAGTTTTATGATTGTAGGCGGGGGCATACTGAGAAAGTGAAGTTTGTACCCCTGTCCTACAATGGATAGAGTCCAGTTTTCTGATGTTATTTGTTGCCATCTTTTAGCAAAATGGCATAATCTGCCCAGAATGGTCAAGGGCTCTGGACCCTTCAGAGGCAAAATGGTTAAGTTCTCTAGGTAGAAGTCAAAGCCCCTGCGGAGGCTGTACTTGCTGAGCCGGTTGAGCTCTTTGAGCTTGCGGCTTTCTTTGCTGTCTAGGTTGCTGCCCCTTCTGGGGAGCATGAACTGGACAGTGAATTGGTTGTGAATAGGAGTGGTAAGATTTTTTCTTTTTGTTAAAGAAAAACTTCTTGCCTGTTTTTTTCTTTGATGGGTTGGCTGTAGATTTCGATAGTCTATTCAAGGTGGTATTGTCAGATTCAATCTGATTAGTCTTGGTCTGCCAATCCTTCCCAAATAAGTTTTCACCTGTGCAAGGAATGTTTCCTAACTTCTCTTGCACCCACTCCTCTAAATCTGATGCTTGAAGCTAGGCAATGCGCCGTGCTCTGATGGCAATAGCAGAGGTTCTGCTAATAGCTTCAAAGCAGTCAAAAACTGCACGATTCACAAATTTGGAGACATTGTGAGCGTGCTTGAGCAGAGTGAGGTACTGACCCCGTTTATCTTCAGGAAGAAGAGGGCTCATGCGTTCCAGATCCGCTGTAACCTCATCAAGAAACATTACCATGTAAAGGGAATATGAGCTAATCCTAACTGCTAGCATGGAGGATTAAAAGCATCGACGCCCAAAGGCATCGAGTATCCTCGATTCATGGCCTGGCGGGTTGGAAGAATGCATTTTAGCACACTTTATTCTCCGCATGGCTGATTCCACTACCATGGAATGGTGTGGTAACAGTCTTCTGAAACCCTGGAGAAGGTGGGACTCGGTACATGGTATCGAGACGTCGAGAATGCAGTGACACCGTTAAGGGAGTTTCCCACATTCTGAACAAAAGATCTTGAAGGATCTGATGAATGGGCAGCATCGCTGCCTCTTTGGGAGCCATAGGGTATTGCAGAATTCTTAGTTCTTCTGCCCTAGGTTCCTTCTCAGGAGTAACCGTGATTGAAAGCCCTTTAGGTACATCACGTATGAAATCCTGAAAAGACATGTCTTCTGGAAGAGACATTCTGCGCTCAGGAGAAGGAGATGGATCCTTCAACAGAACTGCTCTTGTATCGGTAGAGTCATCGGAATCGGAAGACTCAACGGAGCTTTGCATCGATCAATGCTGCATTGATCGATGCTGGTATCAATGAATATCAGTACCGTGGTGTTTCGGTTCCAACCCCTTGATGCCGGAGAAACTCTCGAGGCTCAGCATGGGAGGAAGCCGTCCCACCTGAGTGGGTGCCACTGGAGCCAGTACTGATGTCAGTACCGAGCTCATTTGAACCGTCTGTAGCGGTCTTAGCGGTACCGAGGCAGCAAAGAGGGACGCTAGACTGCGTTCAATAGCAAGGATTTTCTTATCCATTGCTAATGACGATGCCTGGTCGGTACCAGTGGAAGCGGCTATGACCCCAGAACATGGCAACAGACGTTCTGCAGAGGTGGAGGCCTCTGGAACATTCTGAGACCCCGTTTGTGCTTTGGAGACCGAAGACTCCCGACGGGGCAATTTTGCCGGTGTACTTTCCTCGAAGGTGGTGCCAGTGGCATCTCAATGCTTTGCAGGAGATTTACCCCTCAAGGACCAGCTAGTCTTTACAGACATTTGTTTAGTTACCCGAGATCCATGAGAGGAAGATGAAGCCCTGGAGGACGTCGATGCAACTGACATCGTGTCAACCGTGAAAAGAGAACCGGCCTTTGCAGCTCTGTTCTGCAGGCCCCTTTTGGTCATCTTTCTACAGGAGAGACACTCCGCTGGACAATGTTCAGGACCTAAACATTTGAGACACTATTCTTGGGTGTTGGTGACGGAAAGAGTACAGCCACAGTTTGAACATTTTTTAAAACCACTAGTTGGCTTCTCCATGTCTGGAGATTTTTGGGCCTGGTGCCCAAAATGGCGCCTAACCCCAGGAGGGGTAAGGCACCGAAGAAAAGAAGAAAAGTTTCCTTTTTTTTTTTTTTTTAAGAAGAAAAAAAGAAAAGAACTGGCGGTACCGGTATGCGTCGAAAGAAGGCAGACGTGACCACAAAAAACAAGAAAGAAGATAAAGTTTTCTACGGTGACAGGAGAGACGTCCTGTCGGCTCCGCGGAAAATGAAGAACTGAAGTGAGAGAGGCAGTGAGGCGGGAAGGCAGCACGCATGTGCTGTGGGATGCTCCCAAAAACTTTCCTTTTGGACACTGAGGAGCGTTCCCACACAGGCTCTGTCGGTACCGACGATACCCCATATGTGAAGACTACATTCCTGCTTGTTCCTGGAGATTAAGTATTATCCTGAAGTTGTCGCAAATTTTCAGAAGGATATTGATCCGATGACTGAATAACCATGGCACCCCCTTTATCAGCACAACTAATTACCCAATTTTTAAATTTGTTTTTATATACTGCTTTGTCTTCGCAATCAGAGCGGTTTACATAGAACTTTTGAACTACTGCGCAATGCAGTTTACATGGAACAAGAAACACATAACAATTGTAGCTAACAATAACAACAAATAATGTAACTATTTACATGATCACGTATTCTTATTATTTTACAAGAGAGTGAGTGGTAACAGTGCGAAATTTGTGAGAGTCAATGTAATGTAGACTGGGGGTAAATCTGAAATTTATTGCTGTTGATCACATTTATAGTAGTCCGTGAAGATGAAAGTCTTGAGATGTTTTCTAAATTGGATGAGGTAACATAGTAACATAGCAAATGACGGCAGATAAAGACCAGCATGGTCCATCTAGTCTGCCCAGCAATATGGCAAGAGTAGGTGCACCTGTCACTCTGTGCAGGCCACCCCTCCCCATATCTTTGTTTAGGGGTGAACCCACCACTCCATATAGAACACCCCTATTTGAGACGTTAGATGGTTCAGAAGTTAGATGGTACCGTTTATTTTGTTTTTATCCTGTTGCTGTAAAGGGATCCACTGTGTTTGTCCCATGCCGTTTTGAATTCCACCACCGTGTTTGCCCCCACCACTTCCATCGGGAGGGCATTCCAAGCATCCAACACCCTTTCAGTGAAGAAATATTTCCTGACATTGCCTTTCAATTTACCACCTTGCAGCTTCATGTTATGCCCTCTAGTTTTACAGTTTCCCCGTCTTTAGAAGAGGTTTGTTTGTTCATCATTTCTCTTTAAATCATATCTGAATCAACTCTCTCCTGTCCCTCCTCTCCTCCAAAGTGTACATATTTAGGTCTTCAAGTCTCTTCTCATAAGGCTTCTGACTCAGGCTCCAAATCATTTTGGTCACCTTCCTCTGAACAGTTTCCAATATTTTTACATCTTTTCCAAGATTATGGTCTCCAAAACTGAACACAGTATTCCAAGTGAGGCCTCACTAGTGACTAGTACAGTGGCATAAGTTCCTCTTCCTTTCTGCTGGTAATCCCTCTTTGTATGCAGCCCAACATCCTCCTGGCTTTTGCCACCGCCTTGTCGCACTGTTTTGCCATCTTCAGATCATGAGAGATAATCACACCAACGTCTTTCTCCTGAACCGTGCATACCAATCTCTCGCCCCCCATCGTGTACATTTCCCTTGGATTTCTGCTACCCAAGTGCATGATACTGCACTTTTTCGCATTAAATCGTAGTTGCCAAGCATTAGACCAGTCTTCCAGCTTTTGTAGATCTTTCCTCATGTTAACCACTCCCTCGAGGGAGTCCACTCTGTTGCAAATTTTTGTGTCATCTGCAAAAAGACAGACTTCCATTCAGTCCTTCAGCAATATCACTCACAAATACATTGAACAGTGCCGGGCCCAGGACCGAACCCTGAGGCACCCCGCTAATCACCTTCCTCTCATCCGAGTGAACTCCATGTACCATCACCTTCTGTTGTCTGTCAGTCAACCAATTTCTAATCCAGTTTACCATCTTGGGACCCATCCCCAAGCTACTGAGTTTATTGACAAGCCTCCTATGAGGAACAGTATCAAAGACTTTGTTGAAATCCAGGTAGATGACATCCATTGCATGCCCCTGATCTAGTTCCTTGGTCACCCAGTCAAAGAATTCAATCAGATTTGTTTGGCAAGACTGCCCTTCTGTAAAACCATGTTGCCTCGGATCTTGCAACCTGTAAGTTTTGAGAAAGTTCACTATTCGCTCTTTCAGGAGTGCCTCCATTACTTTTCCTGCCACCGAGGTAAGGCTCACAGGCTTGTAGTTTGACACTTCTTCCCTGTCACCACTTTTGTGTAGAGGTACAACATCAGCCATTCTCCAGTCCTGAGGAATCTCTCCTGTTTCCAAGGATCTGTTGAAGACATCCTTTAACGGTCCTGCAAGAACCTCTCTGAGCTCTTTCAGTATGCTGGGATGTATCCCATCTGGTCCCATGGCTGTGTCCACTTTCAGTTTAGCAAGTTGTTCTAACACCTCATCTTCTGTGAATGGTGTGGTATCTACTTCATTCCCATTTTTATATTTGGTAGTCACAGCTGGTCCATCTCCAGGATCTTCTTTAGTAAAAACAGAGCAGAAGTATTTGTTTAGCAATTTCGCTTTTTCAGTGTCACTTTCCATGAGTCCTTTCCCAGCACTTCTGAGTCCTGCAAGAAAGTTTTGTCGCCACCCTTAACATCTTTAGCCATCTTTTCCTCTGCCTTTGATTTTGCTATCCTTATTGCTCTTTTAGACTCTTTGAGCTTAATCCTGTATTCATTTCTGTGTTCTTCTGTTTGCAAGCTTTTGAATTTTGCGAAAGCTGTGTTTTTTGCCTTTATTTGAGCAGCCACTTCTTTGGAAAACCAAATAGGTTTCCTTCTCCTCTTGTTTTTATTTACTTTTCTTACATATTTATCTGTATATGCCTCTATATCGTTCCATGGTGAGACCGCACCTTGAATATTGTGTGCAATTCTGGTCACCGTATCTTAAAAAGGATATAGAGTTATTAGAAAAGGTTCAGAGAAGAGCCACCAAAATGGTAAAGGGGATGGAAGGATACCCTTATGAAGAAAGGCTAAAAAGGTTAGGGCTCTTTAACCTGGAAACGAGACGGCTGAGGGGAGATAT
Organism: Ichthyophis bannanicus; assembly: GCA_033557465.1. NCBI lineage: Eukaryota > Metazoa > Chordata > Amphibia > Gymnophiona > Ichthyophiidae > Ichthyophis > Ichthyophis bannanicus. The sequence goes on along the minus strand of CM066032.1, from coordinate 812,075,284 downwards.
GATAGAAGTCTATAAATTAATGAACGGAGTGGAACGGGTAAACGTAGATAGATTGTTTATGTTATCAGAATATAGAAAGACTAGGGGACATGCAATGAAGCTACAGGGTAAACTATTTAAGACTAATAAAAGAAAATATTTTTTCGCTCAACGTGTAATCAAACTCTGGAATTTGTTATTGGAGGATGTAGTAAAGGCTGTTAGTGTAGCTGGGTTTAAAAAAGGTTTGTACAAGGGCTTGATGGACCTTGGTCTGACCTTTTATTGCCACCTTTAGTTTAGCCCATTGCAATTCCACTTCCCTTATCTCCTTCCACCCTGTCATCTCCTCCTTTAAGTACTCAGCCATTTTATTGAAGTCAGTGCTTTTGAAGTTTAGGACTTTGAGCTTGCTATGATTGGCCTGTACCATGGCTTTTATCTCAAACCACACCTGTTGCTCACAGGGGCACTCACACAGAATTCGACACGCTATCACCGTTGGTGAGCACTACATCCAGCGTGGAGCTTTCCCTGGTTGGTTCCATCACCATTTGTCTAAGTAATGCATCTTGGAGAGCATCCACGTTTTTTTTGCTTCTTTCCAGATGTGCAGAAGGAGTAATCCAGTCCACATCAGGTAGATTAAAGTCACCCAATATGATCGCTTCCCCCTTTGTTGCTATCTTGGCAATATCTATAATGTCCAGAGAGGTGAGCTGTCTGCTGTGGTCTTTGATTTCTCTTAGAGTATTGGGTATGTTATTCCAAAGGACAGGTACGTAGAAGGAGAAAGCTCTGTTGGTGAGGAGAAAGCTCACCAACAGAGCTTTCTAACAGGGACTCGGTTGCAAGCAAGGACAGCTGAGATACAGGCAGGGACTGTGGTAGATCTCTCTCTTTTACTTCAACAGGTACCAAAGTCCAACCAACTGAACAATGGCTGGAAAAAAATCGTATCACCAAAGCTGTTGCCCCTGTTACCGCTTCTGCCTCTGTCCAGAGATCCCAATGCCAGTTGAAGGACCGGTTCCATGTGCAGGATGCCTGCATGCTGAAGCTCTCAAAAAACAAATGGAGGAGCTCAGAGAAGAGGTGGCGAGGCTGAGGAGCATTCAGAACAGTGAGAAGTATATTGACGAGATGCTTCTTGAAACATCCAAGCTCTCCAATGGAGGTGAAGAAGGGAGCCTACAGAATTATGAAAGTTGGACATGGGCCACCATGGCCCGCAGAATCACCAATTCAAATCCCCCAGCCCTTAAAATGAAGAACCATTATGCAGCTCTGGAAGTAGAGGAGGTGAGAACATCCCAAGAAAGGGAAGAACCACAGCTCGGGCAACCCAAAATTGCAGAATCATTGACCGCAAGGAAGCAAAGGGCAGTGGGGGTTGGTAGTTGCTGACTCTTTTTTGAGAGGTACTGAGGCGTCCATCTGCCAACCAAACTTGATGTCCAGAGAGGTGTGCTGTCTGCCAGGTGCCAAAATCCAAGATGTTACAGAGAGTTTACCTAGACTCATCTAGCCTACTATTACCAGATGTTGCTCACCCATATCGGCACAGACAATACTGCCAGGTATCCCTCTGAGCATATCAAAGTGACTTCATGGCTCTGGGACAGAGGGAGATAGGAGTGCAGGTGGTGTTCTCTTCAGTCCTCCCTGTTGAGGGTAAAGGCGAGGCAGAGAAGCTCGCATTCTGGAGATAAATACATGGCTGCGTGGATGGTGTCATCAAGAGCGTTTTGGTTTCCTGGACCACGGGATGATGTTTCAAGGGTTGCTGAGAAGAGATGGCATCCATCTGTCCAAGAAGGGTCGACGTGTCTTCGGTAGCAAACTGGCTAACCTACTGAAAAGGGCTTTAAACTATATTCATTGGGGATGGGTGAAGAAAACCTCCAGGTAAGCAAAACATTAAATACCTCTATAGAAATGGGTACAAGGAGCAACATCTGGAAAGCAGCATGTATAAATGCCTGAAGCATGGGAAATAAAATCCCTGATGTTGAGGCTTTAATGGAAGAGGTTGACGTGGATTTAGTTGCAGTTACGGAGACATGGTTCATGGACAACCCTGACTGTGATGTAATTCTACCAGGCTATACTTTATTCAGGAAGGATAGGGTTAGGAACAAGGGGGAGGAGGAGTGGCACTATATGTAAAAAATATTAAAGCTATAGAATTACAGGGCTTAAAAAGAAGAGAGGATGCACTGTGGGTTAAACTAGAAAGAGGGAAAGAGAAATCCATTTGCGTTGGCGGGATATAGAGATCCCCCTCACAGGGAGAAGTGGATAGAGATTTAATAGAAAACATACGCAATATTGCCAGGAAAGGAGAAGTGCTACTGATAGGTGATTTCAATATTCCGAATGTTAACTGACACATCCTTACTGCGGTGCCATCTAGAAGTAAGGAGATCCTGAATTCTTTACAAGGAGAGCTATTCAGGCATCTGATAACAGAACCCACAAGTGAAGGGGCCATACTGGACTTGGAGCTTACCAATGGGGAAAGTGTTTCTGATGTTACAGTGGGAGATCATCTCACATCCAGTGATCACCAGATAGTGTGGTTCAGTATTAAGACTAGGGCTGATAAAAGCCATTCGAAAGTGAGCGTCTTAGACTTTAGGAAAACTAACTTTGCCAAGATGGGATACTACCTCGAGGAGTCGTTAGCGGGATGGGAACAGCTGGGAGATGTAGAACAACAGTGAGCAAAACTGAAAGGGGGTATTTTAAGGGCAATCAACTTTTTGTTAGAAAGGTAAACAAAGGTAAAAGGAAAAGGAGGCTGCTATGGTTCTCAAAAGTAGTAGCTGAAAAAGTGAAGAAAAAGAGGGAGGCCTTTGTGAAATACAAGAGATCACAGAGAGAGGAAGACAAGCATTTATATTTTGAAGAACAGAGAAGCTAGCAAAGTAGCCAGAAAAGCAAATATACAAAAAAAAGAAATAGCCAATGTAAGAAAATGTGGGGATAAGACATTTTTCAGATATTATTTTTATTTATTTATTTATTTTATTTATAGACTCTTATATACCGCACTATTAGGCATCAGCGCAGTTCACAAAAAACAGTGAGATACACAATTCAGATATGTTAGCAAGAGGAGGAAAGGCAAAAGTAGTATTGTCAGATTCAAGGTTGAAGGGAGGGGAGGGAATATGTAGAAGCTGGTGAGGGTGAAGCTGGTGAGGGTGAAGCTGGTGAGGGTGAAGTGAAATAGCTTAATAAATATTTCTGTTCTGTGTTCACAGATGAAGGACCAGGAGCAAGACCTCAGAAAACACCCACAAATAGGAAAAGAATTGACGGGTATCTCAAACGATTTTCAGAAGACTCTGTTTGTGAGGAGCTAAACTAAAAGTAGACAAAGCAATGGGACTGGATGGCATATATCCGAGAGTACTGAAGACATTTGGGGACAATTCTAGCAGCTCCACTGACTGACCTTTTCAATGCTTCTTTGGAGTTGGGAGAGGTGCCAGAGGACTGGAGACAGGCACATGTGGTCCCTTTACACAAAAGCGGAAGTAAGGATATGGTTGAAAACTGCAGGCCAGTTAGTCTAACCTCTGTGGTGAGTAAATTATTGGAAACGCTGCTGAAAGAGAACATAGTGAGGTTTCTGGAGTCCAATGGATTACAGGATCAGAGGCAGCATGGATTCACCAGATCTGATTGATTTCTTTGACTGGGTGATCAGGGAGTTGGACCGAGGGAGAGCCCTAGATGTGGTGTACTTAGATTTCAGTAAAGCCTTTGCCACTGTACACACAGGTGACTTATAAACAAACTAAGCACCCTAGGGATGTACCCTAAAGTTACTGACTGGGTTATAAATTGGTTGAATGGGAGGCGACAAAGGGTACAGGTAAATGGAGCTCACTCTGAGGAGGTGGTGGTTACCAGTGGTGTGTTGCAGGATCTGTCCTTGGTCCGATTCTTTTTAACATCTTTGTTAGTGATATTGCGGAAGGGCTGTTGGGTAAGGTTTGCCTCTTTGCAGATGATACAAATCTGCAATAGAGTAGTCACCCAGGAAGGAATAATATAATGAGAAAGGATCTAGCTAAACTTGCCAGAATTTGTCAGTTGAGATTTAATGCTAAAAAATGCAGGGTCATGCATTTGGGCAAGAAGAATCCAAGGGAGTGCTACAGTGTAGGAGGTGAAGTACTTCTGTCCACAAAAGAAAAGCGGGATCTGGGCGTGATTGTGTCTCATGACCAGTAGCTAAGTAGGTAGAAAAGGTGACGACGAAAGCTAGAAGGATGCTTGGGTGCATAGGGAGAGGAATGGCTAGCAGAAAAAAGGTGAGGTGGTAGGTGCCTCTGTATAAGTCTTTGGTGCGACCTCATTTGGAGTATTGTGTGCAATTCTGGAGACAGAATCTTCAAAAGGATATAAAGAGGTTGGAGTCGGTGAAGAAAGTGCTACTAAAATGGTTAGTGGTCTTTGATATAAAGCATATGAGGACAGACTTAAGGATCTTAAGTATACTTCGGAGGAAAGGCGGGATAGAGGAGATATGAAAAAGATGTTTAAATACCTCCATGGCATAAATGCACAGGAGAGCCTCTTTCAATTGAAAGCAAACTCTGCTACGAGGGGACATAAGTTGAGGGTGGAAGGGGATAGACTCAGGAGTAATATGCGGAAATATTTTTTTACAGAAAGAATGGTAGATGCATGGAATAATCTCCCACTGGAGGTGGTAGAGATGAGGACAGTATCTCAATTCAAAAAAGCATGTGACAAACACAGAGGATCTCTAAACGTAAAAAAGGGAACTATTGCAATAGTTTATCTGGAAGGGCAGACTAGATGGGCTATGTAGCCTTTTTCTGCCGTCATGTTGCTATGTTTGTATTATGTATCGAGTACAATAAAGCTTGTTGCTGATCTTTAGTAAAATTGTAATATCCCCTTATAAAGCGGCTTTCCATTGCCTCTAAATCCTTAATCACCAGACACTCAAAAGCAATTAGTAATGGGTCCAGAGGTCCAGGGGGACATCAGGCAGACTTAGTTCGCACAAGGGAATCAATCTAGAGCAACTGGATTCTTAGGGGTATATGCCTTAATATGTAACTTCCTAAAGAAACGCTTAAGGCTTATCCACATTTGAAATAAAACATATTCGGTAGAAGGAACAAAGGAGAGTCCCAATCCAGGATTTCTGCTTACATGGTGACCATAAAAAATTTGGTCTTCAACAAATTCAAACGTAACATTTGAGCAAAACAATCTCATAAGGAATCAATAATTGTCTGAACATCTAGCTTATTCTGAGGGAACGAAATCAATACCTAAACGTCATCAGTATACACATAAAATTTTGATCTCACATCTCTCATTTTTAAATAAATGGGCAACATATAGAGATAAACAAATAGGGAGATAAAATGGAGGGCATTCTACTATCCTGTCACCAAGCACAAGATTACAAAAACACAATATTCTAAGATAAAATAAGACCCACAAATCTTAAAAACTTGTAATTACAAATTTAGGTAAAGTTTTGGCACCAACTATAAGTACATGTACGAAACTACAGCACAAATACTCGTCCTGTCCTCGTGCATCCACTGAGAGCAATTTTATAACAGGGAACTTAGGTTTAGAGGACAAGGCAGCACCTATTTTCATTCAGTTTTATAAAAAAAAAGACACAGGCACCTGTCTTTATAAAATACTAATAAAATCCAGTATAAATAGCACCTATTCTATTCTTGAGACTTTCTAGACCACTTTCATGATCACAAGATTCATAAAAGCAAGGACATTTTGCCTGCTTGAGAGCAGGCATAGAAGTCAACGCGTAGTGTATGCAACTATGCATTGAGATTAGCATATTTTACAAACAGTGTGCATTCTTTGCAACTCTATCCATGCCATGCCCCCAGAAAGCACAGTTACTTACCTGTAACAGGTGATCTCTGGGAACAGCAGGAATAAGTCTTCACATATGGGTACGTCGGTACCGACGGAGCCTGCGCGGGAACGCTCCCCAGCGTCCCAAAAAAGGAAAGCTTTTGGGAGCATCCCACAGCACCTGCGCGCTGCCTTCCCGCCTTTCCTAACCGCCTCTCTCCAGTTCGAGTTTCAAAGCTGAGACAAAGAGAGAGAGAGAGGAAAGGAAAGACAGATAGAAAAATACAACTCCTAGGGGAGGTGGGTGGGTTGTGAAGACTTATTCCTGCTGTTCCCAGAGATCACCTGTTACAGGTAAGTAACTGTGCTATCTCCAGGAACAAGCAGGAATGAGTCTTCACATATGGGGACTCCCCAGCTAGAGATGCCTGGGAGATCCCCAAAGTTGTGAGACCCTGAGAAGGGCTCTACCTCCTCCCATGGATCTCAGGCATCCAACCAGGGATGGAGGGCAGGAGTTGATTAAGCATGGAACAGGTGTTTGAGAACAGCCTGACCAAACAAGGCATCCCGGCGGGAGTCCTTGTCCAAGCAGTAATGGGCTGTGAAGGTATGAACTGAGGCCCAGGTGGCCGCTCGACAGATCTGGTCGATGGACACAGAATTTAGATAAGCCATAGAGGTTGCCATGGCCCTCACATTGTGAGCTGTGACATGGCCCTCCAAAGAAAGGTTCTTGCTCTGATAGGCGAAAGAAATACACTGAGCAATCCAACTGGACAGTGTTCTCTTAGAGACTGGAAGTCCCAAATGAGAGGGATTAAAAGCAACAAAGAGTTGAGAAGACTTTCTATGTTGCTGTGTCCTTTGTAAGTAAAAGGCAAGAGCCCTCTTACAATCCAGGGTATGAAGATTCCTCTCTGCACTTGATGCATGAGGGCCTGGAAAGAAGACAGGTAAGTACACCTCTTGGTTAAGATGAAAAGGTGAGACCACTTTAGGCATAAAGTGTGGATTGGTCCGAAGGACTACCTTATCATGATGGAACCTTGTATAAGGTGGATTAGCCACTAAGGCCTGCAGCTCACTGATGTGGTGAGCCGAGGTGACTGCAATAAGATAGATAACTTTCCAGGAAAGAAATTTCAAGGAGGTAGTGGCTAAGGGTTCAAAGGGAGGCTTCATGAGCTGACCAAGAACCAGATTCAAGTCCCATGCCACCTCTAATGGGAGGTTTAGTTAAAAGAAGGCCTCTCATGAATCTTGCAATAAGAGGATGAGAGGAAATAGGTTGTCCATTGAGAGGCTTGAGGGATGCTGCAATAGCACTCAAATGGACTCTTACTGAATTCGTTTTGAGGCCTGCATGGGAAAGATGCAGAAGATACTCTAGTAAAGAATTCAAAGGTATTGCTAGAGGGTTAAAACCCTTCTCAGCACACCAAATGGTAAACCTTTTCCATTTAAAAGCATAGGAACGCCTAGTAGAAGGCTTTCTGGAAGCATGAAGGATATCCCTCACTTGCTGAGACAGATGCCAATCTTGAAGGTCTAAGCCTTCAGCAACCAAGCCCTGAGATGGAGAGATTGGGGGTTTGGGTGCCACAACGTTCCCCCCTCCTGAGAGAGGAGATCTGGAGCACATCCCAAGTCCAGGGAGGGAGCTTGAGAGAGATGCAGGAGTAGAGGGTACCACAATTGGCGTGGCCATCGTGGAGCTATGAGGATCATAGTTCCTCGATCTCTCTGAAGCTTGAACAGGGTCTTGGGAATTAGGGGAATGGGTGGAAAGGCGTATAGGAAGTCTTGACCCCAATGAAGGAGGAAGGCATCCTCGGCCTGAACTCCCTGACACGGAATTCTGGAACAGAATCAGGGAAGTTTGGCATTCCACGGACTTGCAAAGAGGTCTATGTCCGGGGTTCCCCAAATTTGAAAGATTCTGACTATTTGGTCCATATGAAGGGACCATTCGTGTGGAAGCAGAACTCGACTGAGTCTGTCTGCCCAAGAGTTTTGAACTCCTGGAAGGTATACTGCCAGAAGATGAATTTGATGCTCTCTGGCGAAGGCCCACAATCTCAGAGCTTTGTTGCAAAGCGACAGAGAGCCAGTCCCTCCCTGCTTGTTCACATAGAACATGGCTACTTGGTTGTCTGTGTGAATGAGGACTGTCTTGTAGCTGAGCAGGGTATGGAAGACTCTGAGAGCCAGGAAGATTGCTCTGAGCTCTAAGATGTTGATATGTAGAGAGGTCTCCTGTGGGGACCAAATGCCCTGGGTGGAGAGGTCGTGAAGATGAGCTCCCCAACCCTTTGGAGAGGCATCTGTTGTAAGGGTTGCTTGGGGTAACAACTGTTGGAAGGGGGACCCCTGCAACAGATTTTGAGTGGACTTCCACCACTGGAGAGACCAAAAGAGGCGCCTGGAGGTTGCTATTTTGTCTGACAGACCCCCTGATGCCTGGGTCCATTGGGTGGACAAAGTCCATTGAGCTGCCCTCATGTGAAGGCGAGCATAAGGGACCACATGCACAGTGGATGCCATGTGGCCTAGCAGTTGTAACATCTCTCGAGCAGTTAAATGGGTTTTTAACTGAATCTGGGAGGCTAACTGCACTAAGCGTAGGCAACGGGCCTGGGGAAGATAGGCCCTTGCAGTTGTGGTATCCAGCAAGGCCCCTATGAACTCTAGAGACTGAGTAGGGGTGAGTTGGGACTTTGGAATGTTTATCACCAGTCCCAGACACTGCAGAACACGCATTGTGCAAGTTAAGGAAGTCTGGGCCTCTGACTGGGATGGAGCTCGGATGAGCCAGTCGTCCAGATATGGGAATACAAATATTCCTAGAGTGCGTAGGAATGCAGCTACTACTGCCATGCATTTTGTGAACACTCTTGGAGCAGAGGCCAGACCAAAGGGAAGTACCCTGTATTGGTAGTGCTTCCCTTGATAAAGGAACCGAAGGAACCTTCTGTGTGTTGGATGGATGAGTATATGGGTATACGCATCCTTGAGATCTAGAGAACAAAGCCAATCCTGACTCTGAAGGAATGGAAGGAGAGTACCTAGAGAAATCATTTTGAATTTCTCCTTGCATAGAAACTTGTTCAATTCTCTGAGATCTAAAATGGGTCTGTAACCTCCTGTTTTCTTTGGGATAAGAAAGTAGGGGGAGTAGAACCCTGAGCCCTGTTGAAGAAGGGGTACTTCTTCTATTGTCCCTTGGGCAAGAAGGATAGCAATCTCTTAACCGAGAAGGTCGAGGAGAGATGTTTGAGAATTGAAGTGTCTCACCATGGTGTGAGGAGGAAGGTTTGAGAAATGAAGTTTGTACCCTTCCCTTATGATGGAGAGGGGTCCATTGCTCTGCTGTCATTTGTTCCCATCTGGGAGCAAAGTAAGCTAACCTTCCTGGAATGGTGAGAGGCTCTGGTTCTGCTAGAGCCAGAACGGCTAAGTTCTCTAGATGCAAGTCAAAGGCCCTGAGGGGGCTGAGGCTGTTGGGCTACAGGAGTCCTTGCAGCCTTAGGCTTGGCCTGTTTAGGTTGTTGACGCTTTGCAGCAAAACGACCTGCAGAAGATGTCTGTTGACCATAAACAGGATAATATCTTCCCTTCTTGGGAAAATATGGCTTTTTGAACAACCTCTTCTTGACAGGATTAGAGGTAGACTTTGAAAGCCTAACCAAAGCAGAATTTTCTGCATCCATCTGTGTGGCCTTTGCCTGCCAATCCTTGCCAAAAAGGTTTTCACCTGTACAAGGAAGATTTCCCAATCCATCTTGGACCCAAGGTTGCAGATCAGAAGCTTGTAACCAAGCAATTCTGCGTGCACCTATGGCAATAGCCGAAGCTCTGCTGGCACCTTCAAAAGAGTCAAAGGCTGTACGGTTGGAAAACTTGGAAACATCTTGGGCATGCTTAAGCCAAGTGAGAAACTCTTCCCTCTTATCTTCTGGAAGAAAAGGGAGAAAAGTTTGCAGATGATCTGTAACTTCTTTTAGAAACATCCCCATATAGAGACTATAGGAGTTGATTCTGGCAACAAGCATACTGGCTTGAAAGATTTTTCTGCCAAAAGCATCTAAGGTTCTACATTCTCTCCCTGGAGGAGTAGAAGAGTGCCTTTTTGCACTCTTTAACTTTTTCATGGCAGACTCCACCACAATAGAGTGGTGAGGAAGCTGAGTCTTATGAAACCCAGGACAAGGCGGGACACGGTACACGGTGTCTAGCCTACGAGAGTGGGAAGAGATAGTAAGAGGGGTCTCCCATATGTCCAACATGTGATCATAAATGATCTCATGAACTGGCAAAGTGGCTGCCTCTTTAGGAGCCTTGGGATATTGCAAAATATCCAACTTTTTGGCTCTAGGCTCTGACTCAGGGGCCACTGAGATAGAGAGCCCCCTGGCCACTTCTCTTATAAAGTCCTGAAAAGACAAGTCCTCTGGAAGAGACATTCTTCTTTTTGGAGAAGGCGGCTCTTGAGAAAGGAGTACCGATGCTTCAACAGAAACCTCCGATGCATCAGAGTCTTCGGAGGAATCGAAGTATTGCCTGTCTGGATGCTCCTTTAGAGCCCGATACACGTACCGAGTGGTATCGACATCGGGAGTGATCGGTACCGGTTCGGTACCGATGGGCATCATCGGACAGGGTACCGGTGCAATTGACACCGAAGCCGATGTCGATGCAATCGGTACCGGCACCGGAACCGAAATCGGTGCCGGAGCTGGTACCGGCTACGGAACCTGTTGCGGTACCAGCGGTGTCGCAGCTCGAATGAATGCCGTGATGGTCTGCTGCATGGTCAGAATATTCTGATCCATCGACACCATCAACGTCTGGAAGTCGGTACCGGCAGATTCCACCGGTACCCCAGAACATTTTAACAGGTGATCGGTCGAGGCCGTGCCATCGATATCAACCTGTGACCCCATAGGAGGAGCTTTGGAAGCCGGAGCTTCCCGCCGGGGTACTTTTGCCAGTGCAGGATCCTCGAGGGCAAGCCCGGAGGCATCTTGATGCTTAGAGGGAGATCTACCCTTCGCGGACCGGCTGGACATATGTTTGGTTACCTGAGATCCTTAGGAGGAAGAAGCAGCCCTGGAGGACGTCGATGCCACCGAAGCTGCATCAGAGGAAAACAGGGTATTGAGCTTAGCTGCTCGGTTCTGTAAACCTCTCTTAGACATCATGGAGCAGGACGCACAATCCGTGATAGAATGGTCAGGACCCAAACATTTAAGACACCAGTCATGGGTGTCGGTAACAGAAATGGTACCGCTGCACTTGGTGCATTTTTTAAACCCGGAGGCGGGCTTTTCCATGAGGAAATTTCTCTTAGGCCTAAGGCCCAAGAGACAAAAACATACACTAAAGTGAAACGAAAGAAATATATATATATATATATTTTTTTTTTTTTAAGAAAAGAAAGAAAAGACCGGCGGTACCGGTCCGACGTCGAAGAAGGCAGACGCGCGACCAAAGAAATAAAACGAAATAAAGAACTTCTTCAGCGGTGACAGGAACACGACCTGCTGGCTCCGCGGAAAAGAAGAACTGGAGAGAAGCGGTTAGGAAAGGCGGGAAGGCAGCGCGCAGGCGCTGTGGGATGCTCCCAAAAGCTTTCCTTTTTTGGGACGCTAGGGAGCGTTCCCGCGCAGGCTCCGTCGGTACCGACGTACCCATATGTGAAGACTCATTCCTGCTTGTTCCTGGAGATAAGCCTAGAATAAACATACATGCAGTCATGCCAACATGTGTACTTTTACACCTGATCTAATTTTATAAAAGCCATTTTATGCACGTATATTGCCACATATGTCCTAAGGTGACATTTTACTTACCAGATAAAATCATTTCCTTGAATCCTGCTAGAAGAATCCAGACAAGTAAGATGTGTTGCCCTACTAGCAAATTGGTGAAAATAATGAAACAATGAAAAGCCCAGGTTTCAATGACATCACCCCCATGCCTCTATTCACCTCAGCCACCAGAGGATTCTTCAGTATACATCTCAAAACATATGGGATAACATGGCAAGTCTTACACAACCTCAAAGTGGGCAACAATGAGAGATCAAATAGAAGCAAACTATGCACAGGAAAGCATGACCAGAAGACTGTCAGTAGAATATGGACCTGCAGAGCCAAGCAAATACATCACAGCAGACCCGAAGGTACCGCCACAGAATCACAGAGCAAATAGTTCCAGGGGCGGACCCTGGACTGGTCTAGCAGGACTCAAGGACAGGACATTATCTGTTAAGTAAAATGTCCCTTTCCATATCATCCTGCTAGACTAGTGAGACACATCAAAGTTACGCCTCCCCTAGGCAAGAAGATGACACAGCAACTCACAGAACCTCTGAGCCAAAGACCGTTTCTGCACACGCGTGGACATCCAAGCAGTAACGCTTGACAAAAGTGGAAGGTGATGCCCATTTGCTGCCAGATAAATGTCTGCTGGGGCTATCGAGTTCCACTCTGTCCATGAAGATGCTTGTGCTCAGGTAGAATGGGCGCGCATACCCTCTGGAACCGGCTGGTTCTGCAATAGATACGCCAAGGCAATGGCCTTCTTAATCCAGCATCCCATTGTAGACTTAGCCACCGTGTCACCCTTACACAGGCCAACAAAACACAAACAGATGATCCAATTTACGAAAAGAACTCGCAACCTCCTAGTACTGGAGAAGCACCCTCCGGACATCCACAGGGCGAAGATCCTTATTCTTCCCTCGACACTGCTCCATAGAAAAGGAGGGCAGGTAAGCAACCTGGTTCACTTGGAAGGAAGAATCACCTTAGGAAAGAAGGAAGGCACAGGATGAAAGGTAAAAAACTCCTCTGAAAAAGACAGATAAGGATCTTGGCAAGACAGAGCCTGTAGCTCGGTAAACCGCCTTATGGAACAAATTGCAACCAAGAAGGAAGTCTCAGGCGTCAATTCCTTCAGAGTAGCATGCTGCATTGGCTCAAGGGCTTAGACATCAAGGCCCTGAGCTCCAGACACAGGGGAGGGTTAGGACAGCTGTTATAGTTGGTGATTCGATCATTAGGCATGTAGATAGCTGGGTGGCTGGTGGACATGAGGATCGCCTGGTAACATGCCTGCCTGGTGCAAAGGTAGTGGACCTCACGCACCGCCTAGATAGGATCTTAGATAGTGCTGGGGAGGAGTCTGCTGTCTTGGTACATGTTGGTACCAATGACATAAGAAAATGTGGTAGGGAAGTTCTGGAGGCTAAATTTAAGCTTTTAGGTAGGAAGTTGAAATCCAGAACTTCCAGGGTAGCGTTCTCCAAAATGCTTCCTGTTCCACGTGCAGGACTCAAAAGGCAGGCAGAGCTCCGGAGTCTCAATGCGTGGATGAGACGATGGTGCAAGGATGAGGGTTTTGGATTTGTTAGGAACTGGGGAACATTCTGGGGAAAGGAGGGGCTCTTCCGAAGGGACGGGCTTCACCTTAACCGGGATGGAACCAGACTGCTGGAATTAACCTTTAAAAAGGAGATAGAGAAGCTTTTAAACTAGATAATAGGGGAAAGCCGACAGTCGCCCAAGAGCGCATGGTTCGGAAGAAGGTATCCTTGAAGGATAATACCAAAAGCAGTGAGGTTCCAAAAAAGAGTAAAGTAGCCCAAATGCCCTTGAGTATGGTGCAGACAGAGCGTAAAGATTCTAAATTACCCATGCCTACCAATAGCCAGATTAATATTAATAAAATACAGTCTCTGAAATGCTTGCATGCAAATGCTAGAAGTTTAAACAATAAGATGGGAGAGTTAGAATATATAGCACTAAATGAGATGTTAGATATGATTGCAATCTCAGAGACATGGTGGAAGGAGGATAACCAGTGGGACACTGTGATACCTGGATACAAACTATACCGTAATGATAGAACTGATCAAATTGGTGGAGGGGTTGCGCTCTATGTTAGAGAGGGCATTGAGTCAGAAAGGATTAAAGTTTTTGCAGAAAACAAAATTTGCTGTAGAATCTCTATGGATTGAAATTCCATGTATGAAGGGGAAGGTGATGGCAGTGGGGTATACTATCGACCGCCTGGCCAGAATGAACAAATGGATGATGAAATGCTCAAAGAAATCAAGGAAGCTAACAAAAGTCACAGCAGAGTAGTAATAATGGGTGATTTCAATTACACCGGTATCGACTAGGTCAGTGTCACAGCAGGACATGCTAGGGAGATAAAGTTTCTAGATGAAATAAATGACTGCTTCTTGGAACAGCTGGTTCATGAACCGAACAGAGGGGAAGCCATACTGGACCTAGTCCTTAGTGGAACACCAGATCTGGTGCAAGAAATAAGGGTATTGGGACTACTTGGCAATAGTGATCATAGCACGATCGTGTTTGATTTAATAAGTGGAGGAGGGACAGTAAAGAAATCCACAATACTACCTTTTAATTTTCAAAAGGGAGACTATGATAAAATGAGGAAAATAGTTAAGAAAAAACTAAAAGGAGCAGTTGCAAAGGTTAAAGACTTACATCAAGCTTGGGTGTTGTTTAAAAATACTATCCTGGAAGCCCAGACCAGCTGTATTCCACGCATTAAGAAAAGTGGAAGAAAGTCCAAAAAAGGTGAGGTCAGAGAGGCTGTTGCTGCCAAAAAAGCATCTTTCAGAAAATGGAAAAAAGAGCCAAACGACGAAAACTGCAAACAGCACAAGCACTGGCAAGTTAAATGCAAAGCATTGATAAGGCAGGCTAAGCAAGAATTTGAGAAGGAACTTGCTACGGAAGCAAAAACATGAAAGACTTTTTCAAGTATATTCGTAGCAAAAGGCCTGTGAGAGAGTCAATTGGACCATTAGATGAAAGAGGGGTAAAAGGGGCAGTAAGAGGAGACAAGGCTATAGCGGAGAGACTGAATGAATTCTTTGCTTCAGTCTTTACTGAGGAAGATGTAGGGATGTTACCCAAGACTGAAGTGGTATTTAAAGGTGATACTGCAGAGGAAATGAGAGAAATATCGCTACACCGGGATGACGTATTACAACTATTTGATAAACTGAAGAGTAGCAAATCACCTGGAACGGATGGTATACATCCAAGAGTGTTGAAAGAACTGAAATATGACATTGCAGACCTGCTATTAGTAATCTGTGAACTTTCATTAAAATCATCTGTAATACCTGAAGATTGGAGGATCGCCAATGTAACGCCAATTTTTAAAAAGGGTTCCAGGGGTGATCCGGGAAATTACAAACCGGTGAGCCTGACGTCAGTACTGGGGAAAATGGTAGAAACCATCATAAAGAACAAATTTACACAGCATGTAGATAGTCATGGCCTAATGGGAGACAGCAAACATGGCTTTAGACAAGGAAGATCTTGTCTTACTAATCTGATATGTTTTTTTGAAGGTGTGAATAAACAGGTAGACAAAGGTGAGTCGGTTGATATAGTGTATCTGGACTTTCAGAAAGCCTTTGACAAGGTCCCTCATCAGAGACTTTTGGCAAAACTAAAAAGTCATGGGATAGGAGGCAGTGTACTATTGTGGATCGGGAACTGGCTAAAAGATAGAAAGCAGAGGGTAGGGCTAAATGGCCAATTTTCCCAATGGAAAAAGGTGAATAGTGTAGTACTCCAGGGATCTGTACTGGGTCCACTACTTTTTGACATATTCATAAATGACCTGGAAAAGGGAATAACTAGTGAGGTTATCAAATTTGCAGATGACACAAAACTGTTTAAAGTTGTTAAAACCCAAGAGGACTGTGGAAAACTGCAGGAGGATCTGGATAAATTGGAAGACTGGGCATCCAAATGGCAGATGAAATTTAATGTGGACAAGTGCAAAGCTATGCACCTAGGAAAGAACAACCCACACTATGGTTACACGATGCAAGGTTCCAGGGAACCACCACCCAGGAAAAAGATTTAGGAGTCATCGTGGATAACATGTTAAAACCCTCTGCCCAGTGTGCAGCAGCAGCCAAGAAAGCAAATAGAATGCTAGGTATCATAAGGAAAGGAATGGAAAATAAAACAAAGGATATTATAATGCCTCTGTATCGTTCCATGGTACGACCGCACCTTGAATATTGTGTGCAATTCTGATCGCCGTATCTTAAAAAGGATATAGCGTTATTAGAAAAGGTACAGAGAAGAGCCACCAAAATGGCAAAGGGGATGGAAGGCTACTCCTATGAAGAGAGGCTACAAAGGTTAGGGCTCTTCAACCTGGAAAAGAGACGGCTGAGGGGAGATATGATAGAGGTCTATAAATTAATGAATGGAGTGGAACGGGTAAACGTAGATCGATTGTTTACGCTATCAGAATATAGAAAGACTAGGGGACATGTAATGAAGCTACAAAGTAAACTATTTAAGACAAATAAGAGAAAATATTTTTCCACTCAACGTGTAATCAAACTCTGGAATTTGTTACCAGAGGATGTAGTAAGAGCTGTTAGTGTAGCTGGGTTTAAAAAAGGTTTGGACAAGTTCCTGGAGGAAAAGTCCATAAACCATTATTAAAAAGGGACCCAGGACATCAATGCTTGACCCAATACAAGCATTGTAGAACCTGTGTCTTTTGGGGATACTGCTAGGTACGTATGACCTAGATTGGCCACTGTTGGAAAGAGGATACTGGGCTTGATGGACCTTTGTCTGACCCAGTATGGCATATCTTATGTTCTTATGTTATCCCAGGAAGGGAACATTGACCGGAGGGGAGGATGCAGGCGCAAACTCCCTAAAGAAAGCACGCAACACTCGAGTGCAAGGCTAGTGCTGTACCAGCCACTAGACCTCTAAAACAGGCCATAGCTGCCACCTGAATTTTGAGGAAGCTAAGACAAAGTCCCTTCTCCAGACCTCCTTCCAGAAAGGACTCCGGAGATGACATCTTGACCGCCTTAAGAGCTAGATGTCATGCACCGCACCATCTCTCAAAGAGGCACCAAACCCGCACACATGCCAGGTTGATAGACCTCCTCTGGGCTCTGAGCAGAGTGGAAACCATCGCCAGAGAGTGGCTGTTATGTGCTAGCTGTCTCCTTTCAAGCCGTAAGCAAGAAGGAAGCTGGGTCTTCCAGGACGATCAGTCCCTAATGCAATAAGCCCTGAAACAGAGGCAAACAGAGATGGTGCTTGCAGGAGTCACATCAGTTCTCCGAACCACGGTCTCCTCGGTCAATCCAGTGTCATCAGAACAATCCTTCCTGGGTGATGCTCTACATGCCTTATCACACGCTCCACCAGGGCCCACAGAAAAAACATAGGCTGAACCAGGACCCTGTGTTGAGCCAACAGAGCTAGGTGCTTCACCTCTACCCAGACAAACAAGAGAGCCATCTCCAGGGCTACCCCGGCATTCCCTCATGCCCCAATGCAGTCTGACATAAGCCACCGCTATGGTGTACTCCGAAAATACTCACAATGCCCGTTCCTTAACTAGGGGCCAGGAAGGCAGAAGAGCCAACCTGATGGCCCTTGTCTTGAGGTGGTTGATGGACTGCACCACCTCCCTGAAGTTCCCATGACTCAGGCCATTCAGTCTTGGCAATGGGTTCTCCAGCGTGAGAGACTAGCATTGGTCATCAAAAGGATCCATGAGAAATCATCCAGCAGCACGCTCTTCCTCAGATGACTGGGCTACTGCCACCTCTGCAGACTGACTTTCACCATCAGCGGGAGAAGGAGTCTGAGCTGAAAACACCATCGGCAAGGACCTCTGTAGTGGCCACGTATGCGCACGCACTCATGGTACCATCTCTATTATTGCCACCATCAATCCAAGGAGCTGACAATAATCACATTGTGATCAGAATACTGCCAAGCAATGCAACAACCTTTTGACTTTCTCCTCTGGCAGGAAGACTCTGCCTATTTGAGTATTGAAATGTGCTCCCAGGAACTCCAGGGACTGGGAAGGCATCAACTAGCTCTTTCCCCGACTGATCGCCCAGCCAAGGCTTTCAAAAAAGGACACCAGGGTAGTTACCTCCAATAGAGAATGAACTCGGATGAGCCAATCATTCAGATATGTGTGCACACAAATTCCACAGTGCCATGGCACGCTACTACCACCACAATGACCTTTCAGAACGTCCTTGGGGCAGCTGAGAGTCTGAACGAGAAGGCAGTGAACTGAAAGTGAGAGCCAAGTATGGCAAAACGTTTGCTGATCCTCCTGGATCAGGAGATGAAAAATATGCTTCGGCCTAATCCAGAGATGCCAGGAACTCCCCTTGGCACTTTGATCACAAAGTTTCCATCCAGAAGCACAGGATGGGCACGTGCTCATCGACACACTTGAGGTACAGAATGGGCCGGAATGATCCATCCTTTTTTGGCACCACAAAAAGGATGAAATATCTGCCCTTGCCCCAATCGTCCAGGGAAACTGGCACTACGCCGTCAGGACAGCAACTTGTCCAAGGAGATCCGCGCATCTGCCCTTTTGTTTGCGGACCCACAGGGGGAGATGACAAAAGCATCCAGGATCAGCTCTTTGCAATCCAGGACATAGCCATAATGAATGGTGTCTAGCACCCAGTGATCCTTGGTAACCCAGGCCTATTCCTGAAAGAAAAGACACTCCCTGCCTCTAACCTGAGGAACCAAGGAATGGGGCTCCCTAAACTTTAATGCACAGCCCTGGAGGGCCTCTTCCTTTACAAGGGACCAAGTTCCAGGGCCCACAAGTTCCTTGAAAGGGCTGAGAACGAGCCCAAATCCGGAAGCAGAGGGGAAAAAAGACTTTCCAGGCAAATAGCAAAAGGAATCCCAAAACCGGCAGGAATTCGACCAGTGCACCTATGAGGTGCAGGCAGAGGTGGAGGGAAAAGGGGCTCACTCACTCTACGAGCAGATGTAAGGGCCACCAGAAAGCCACTTTCCAAGACAAGTACTGAAGGTGACAAGGGGCCAGGGGCTCGAACAGTGGTTTGGTGAACCGAGAGAGCACCACGTTGAGGTCCCATTCTGCTGCAGGCGGGCGGAGAGGGGGCTTGGATAATAGGAGGCCCTGGAGGATCCTGGAGCCCAGGGGCTGGCTTGAGAGGGGGTTTTTCCTCTATAGGTTGATGGTGCGCAGCTATAGTGCTCAGATGCACCCTTACAGTGTTTGATTTTAGCCCGGTGTGTGTGACAGGTGTAGGAGATACTGAAGAACGAGTTGCACCTGGCAGGATAAGGGATTCTCCTCCGCCTCTGCACAACAGACAGAGAACCTTCTCCACTTAAAGGCATACGCCCTTCTGATGGAGGGTTTTCAGGAGGCCAGTAAGACCTCCTTAACTTCCTCAGGAAGATTGAAAGGGGCCAATGCTACCCTTTCAGCAGCCACGCTGTTAGTGTTAGTGGCCCCATATTGGGGTGCAAGAGGGAGCCCTCCTCTGCAGCCCGGCCCAGTGGAACTGGGAGTGCCATTGACAGAGAAAGCAGCAGAGGGAAAGCACAGTTACTTACCTGTAACAGGTGATCTCTGGGAACAGCAGGAATAAGTCTTCACATATGGGTACGTCGGAACCGACGGAGCCTGCGCGGGAACGCTCCCCAGCGTCCAGAAATCAAGCCTTTGGGAGCATCCCACACGCATGCGCGCTGCCTTCCTGCCCATTCACTTCCCTCTCATCAGCTGGGTTTGTAGCTGAGACCGAAGGAGGGAAGTAGACAAATTAGAGAGAGAGAGAGAGAGAGAGAGAGAGAATAACTCCTAGGGGAGGTGGGTGGGTTGTGAAGACTTATTCCTGCTGTTCCCAGAGATCACCTGTTACAGGTAAGTAACTGTGCTATCTCCAGGAACAAGCAGGAATGAGTCTTCACATATGGGGACTCCCAAGCTAGAGATGCCTAGAGGAGGTTCCAGCATGTTGCAAATCTAATGGATGGGCCATGCTATTTCCCAGAACCTCAGGCATCCAAGGGATGGAGGGTAGGAGTTGAATTAAAAAGGGGTGTGCTGTGGAACAGCTTGACTAAACAAGGCGTCTAGAGGGGAGTCCTTGTGTAGATCATAATTGTTAGTAAAAATTGAATTCCAATTTTTCAATGTGGACCTTACTCAAAAATATTGCGAAAGTATTTGTTGAGGCTAATATGGGTCTGCTGCTAAGAGCCAGTACATTATCCTCAAAGAAATTACCTCCCTGTGAAGTAGAGAAAAATAAATTTTGCAATACAGGCAGAGGTCAGAAGCCTTAATGGCTAGAACTAATCCCAGAAGAAAAAACTGGGGGAGTTTAATGAGGTTGGACTTTGGAGGAAAAGCTAAAGCTTCTGTAGGCCAAAGTTTAAAGCTCTTTATCCTTGGAGCAGAATAAGGCTCTAGGAAAGAGAGGAGATAAATCTGACTGGTTTGGACGAAAAGGTAGAAATACACCTTGCAGAAAAAGGATGGGTCTTTAAGAGCCCTTTATCCAAATGAAGGAAAAAAGAAAACATTTGTAATAGGCGCTGTAGCCTCCAATTTCTTGAAGATCGGTAATGTCTTTCCTAAGTGATGTCACTTAGGATAATGACTTTACATGGAGAGCTTCAGATGTAACGTAACCGGAAAAGTTACGGTAAAAGAAGGTATTTTCTAACTACCATAGAAATTGGTTGTTCATTTAAAACCCTAAGGGTATGCTGGAACAGCATTAATATGGACAGTAACAAATCTTTCAGCGTCAGATATATATATATATATATATATATAGATAGATAGATAGATAGAGAGAGAGAGAGAGATTCACTTAATAACAAGTAGGGGTAAGACCTGCTTGAGAATATGGATAGAGAATCTCTTTCTGGTTACAAGTGGAGAACCATGGAGAAGGTTTCATGGAAACCAGTGGAATGTTCTTACTTATAAGGAGAGGTCTAGAGTTCTTTAAGAAGTCTAGCCTTTGAATAACCAGGAATGGAGACCTACGTGAAGGGGTGCAAAGGAGATCCTTAGTCTTAAGACAGCAAGTCTGGATCCTTCTATAACTTCAGTGTAGTAGCTGGAGAAGAAGACGCAATATAAGGGGATACCATGTTTGCCCCTCTATGAGGGCAATATGAGTATCTCAGCATAAGCTTCAATGAAGTATTGGGAATTAGAAGGAAAGCACTAGACAAGGACCAACTGCAGTGAAAAGGAATGCATCCCTGTTCTAAGAGTTCCACTGGAGATGTGGAACAACCTAAGGAATTGAGCAATTCTTTATGCTTTCACGTGGTCTAAGCCCTGTTTCTTTTTCCTTAAAAGGAAATTTTAAGGAAGATGGTAAGAGTAGGAATAAACCAGCCATGTAGGAGCATGACTGGGCAAAAGCCTTTTTAACCATCTGGAAGTTACCTACTAGGAATGGCTCTGACGCTCTCTGGCAAAGGCCCATAGTTGCAGAGCTTTTCTGTATAATTGCAGAGAGCATGTTGTAGGTTGCTTAGGTGAGATCTGGCTGTTTAATTGCCACTGTACAACCTAATCTATTCTGTTGGAGCTAAAAAGAATTGAAGATGGCTAAGAATAGTAGACAGGCCGGTTGCCTGCAATGATAAATTGTCCAAGTGGGTTGTGGAACCTCTCTTGGAATTATCTGT
Source organism: Ichthyophis bannanicus (assembly GCA_033557465.1). NCBI lineage: Eukaryota > Metazoa > Chordata > Amphibia > Gymnophiona > Ichthyophiidae > Ichthyophis > Ichthyophis bannanicus. The sequence continues at coordinate 812,053,850 of CM066032.1, read as the reverse complement.
TATTAAGGCAGCAAAAAAAGTTAGGTCCTATAGATTGGAAAAGGACCGACAGACATAATTAGGAGTGGTAAAACTCAATTACCGTCTGATAAGCTGTCTTAAAAGAAATATTTGAGAAGATTGCAAAGGGGAAGAAAACTCAGTATGGAGACCACTTACTGGAGTAGGTACTGAAGAAAACACTATGGGCTTAAAAAGTAAGCCCTCCAGTTGAATAGTATCACTCTTAGAGACTGAATGTCTCAACTAAGAGGGATAGAAAGTAATACAGAGTTGAGAAGACTTACAATTTGGTAAGTCCCTGAAAAGGTAAAGCACCCTTGCAGTCAAAACTATGAGATATCCTCGTACAGGAAAACTGTCAAGGTGAAGGGCATAGCCTACCTTGTTGTTAGTTGTTACTCCTCTTTTTCCTTCAAAAAGGAGAGGAGAAACCTGTTACCTGTAGGGCATGATTGTCCTCAATAGCTCTTGGAGCTAAAAGAATGGATTTCTTGCTGAAAGCATGGATGCCTGGAAGCATCGACGTCCAAAGGCATCTAAAGTACTAGACTCACGACCTGGCGGATAAGAGGAGTGCTTCTTTGCACTCTTAATACGCCTCATTGCTGATTCTACAACAATAGAATGATGAGGAAGTTGAGTCTTTTGAAAACCTGGAGAAGGTGGCACCTTGTACACAGTGTCAAGTGTCTTAGAATGTGCTTGAAAAGAAAATCTCTCCTGAGGAGGACCCTCTGAAATGAGGGGTAAAGGCTGGAATTGTTGAAAATTCAGCCTTGGTACCGATGGATTCATCCCAGTCATCGGGATCGGAAGACTTGAAAGGATGAAGCATCGGATTTTCTTTAAAGAGATGTCTTCGGTATCGCCCAAGGTCGGTACCGAGACGCGTCGGTACCAAATCCTCCATGCTAGAGAGCGATTCCAGGCTCGGCATCGAAGGAAGCGAGTCTGTCGAAGCAAGCATCGATGGTACCGACACCGGTGCTAATGTCGATACCAGCAGCGGTACTGATACCGGTACCGGTACCGAAGCCAATACCGATAGTCGGGGAACGGTCTGCAGCGACTCTAGCGGTACCGAAGTAGCTGAGAGATTCGCTAGACTACGTTCATCGGTGAGGAACATCTCATCCATCACCATAGCCGATGCCGGGGTGTCGGTACTGCCTGAAGCGGCCACAACCACCGAGCATGGCCCAGGTATGTCCATGGAGGTAAGAACCTCGGGAACAACCTGAAACCCCGTTAATGCTTTGGAGCCCGAAGACTCCCGCCGGGCCTTTATTGCCAAAATGTCCTCGAGGTCAACGCCAGAGGCATCTCGATGCTTAGAAGGAGATCTACTACTTGAGGACTGGCTAGTCTTAACAGACTTTTGTTTGGTTACCTGATCCTGTGAGAAAGAAGATATTCTGGCTGGTGACATCGAGTCTGATGTGAACCGAGTATCGAGTTGTGCTCGATCCTGAAGACTTCTTCTATTTAAGCTCCTGCAGGAGAGACACTCCAGTGAGTAATGGTCAGGACCTAAACATTTTAGACACCAAGTATGAGTGTCTAAAAATATATTTGTACCGCCACACTTTGAGCATTTCTTAAGGATAGTGGCTGGCTTTTCCATAATGGAAAGGATAGAGGCCTAGTGGCCAAGAAACAGTCAGGCACTAAACCGGAAAAAATTCCTTAGAAAAAAGAAGACATTTTTAGTAAAAAGAAAGAAAAGCACCGGCGATACCGGTGGCATTGAGGGAAGGCAGACGCGACCACAAAAAACAAGAATAAAAAAGAAGAATTTTCTGCGGTGACAGGAATACGTCCTGCCGGCTCCATGGAAAATGGAAAACTGATGAGAGGGAAGTGAATGGGCAGGAAGGCAGTGCACATGCGTGTGGGATGCTCCCAAAGGCTTTCTTTCTGGACGCTGGGGAGCGTTCCCACGCAGGCTCCGTCGGTACCGACGTACCCATATGTGAAGACTCATTCCTGCTTGTTCCTGGAGATCCACAGTTGCCTGGGCCACCTGAGGGTGATTAGCATCACTGACACCTTCTCGCTCTAAATCTTGAAGAGGACCTTGGATATCAGGGGGTCAGCGGAAATGCATAGAGCAGGCCTTCTGACCACAGGATCAGGAAGGCATCTGTCGCCACTCTCCCCAGGTGTGGTTGGCATAAAAAAAATCATGGTAAGTGCACATTGTCTGGGGAGGTGAAAAGGTCTATCACAGGCCTGCCCTAGCAGAGGAAGAGTTGCTTTGCTACGCTGGGGTTCAAATACCACACATATGGACGAAGGATTCTGCTCAGCCTGTCCACTAAGCAGTTGTCCTGGCCTGGCAGGTACACTGCTCATAAGAGAATGCCATTGCATGCTGCAAAGGAGAGGAGGGCTACTGCTTCCTGGCAGAGGGAGTACAAGCCTATACTTCCCCGCTTGTTGATGTAAAAGATGGCAACTTGGTTGTCCGTCTGGATCAGCACAGGTCAGTGCTGCAGGCGGTGGCGAAACGTTCACAGGGACAGGAAAATTGCCCTGAGTTCCAGGAGGTTGATCTGAAAGAGTAACTCCTCTTGGGACTAGCTGCCTTGCATGCGGTGGTCCCCACAATGTGCCCCCCACGCCTGGAGGGAGGCATCTGCTGTCAGGGTCCTCTGTGGCGCGGGTGCCTGGAAAGGCATTCCCGCCTGTAGGTGGGGGACTCCGCCAAGAGACGGGTAACCTTGACCCTGTCCTGTAGCCTACCCATGGCTTGAGTCCACTGTGAGCAGAGGCACCATTGGGCTATCTGCATGTGCAAACGGGCTATCTGCATGTGCAAACGGGCTAATGGGGTGATATGAACCGTGGAGGCCATGTGGCCCAACAGGCAGAAGAGGCGACGAACCAGTATTGACCAGTGGTGTTGTGCCTCCCCTGCCACTTGTATGAGTTGGTCTTTCCTTTCCCCTGGGAAGACGGCCTTTACCTGCAACATATCCAACTGAACTCCAAATTTTGGACTGGAGAGAGATGGGATTTGGGGCAGTTGATGACAAACCCCAGGTGCTGCAGCAGCAGGGTTGTTCACTCTGTGGCCTGACTGACTGCCGATGCTGAACTCTCTCTGACTGGCCAGACATCCAGGTAGGGGAAAACAAAGGCCCCTTATAGGTGCAGGTGGGCGGCTACCACTGCCAAGCATTTCGTAAAGACCCTTGGAGAGGAGGCCAGCCAAAGGGAAACACTTGGTAATGGTAGTGCCCTCCTCCCACGACGAACCATAGGTACTGCCTGTGGGAGGGATAGATTAGGATGTGTGCGTATGCATCCTTTAGATCCAAGGAGCACAGCCAATCTCCTGGTGGAGATATGGCAGTAATGTCCCAAGGGAGACCGTCTTGAACTTCTCCCTCACCAGAAACTTGTTCAAATTTCTTAGGTCTAGTATGGGCCTGAGACCCCAGTCCTTTTTGGGACAAGGAAGTATCTTGAATAGAAGCCTTTCCCCCATAGTTGTTTGGCTAAAGGCTCTACTGCCTTGTCCCTGAGCCGACCTGTAAGCTCTGAGAGCAGAAGAGTCTGGTGAAGGAGAGGTCGCACAGACTCTCCTGAGAACCACCTGGGTGGTAACTGAAGCAAGCGGAGGAGGTACCCCTCCCTTACCACCTGCAGTACCCACTGGTCTGAAGTGACTTCGGCTCATCTGTGGGTAAAGAGTGCCAGGAGGCCCCCTGTGGGCTGGTGAAGGTCTCCCGCGGGAGGGGGGACCCTGCCCTGGGAGTCAAAATCTCCCCCTAGCTGGGCCAGAGCTGGGGCTTGAGGCTTCTCAACCTTGGGCATCTGAGCTCCCTGCCCTTGTCTCTTGGGGTGAGAACCCTGTTGCTGGCCCGAGAAGGGCTGGTAGCAGTGACCCTGCTGGAAGTGCTCTTTTTCCCTTGGAACAGAAGCCTTTTCCCTGAGGGTTTCTTGCAAGGAAAGGAAGAGGTCTTTGAGAGTTTTTGTTGAGTCACCACTTCGGCCTCTATATCTGCCGCCTTGTTGGCCATGGGTTTGCAGAACAGGTTCTCCCCAATGCAGGGGACACTGAGCAGCTTGTCCTGGGACCCACTGCTCGAGGTCCGATAACTAGGCAGGCTTGGCATCAAGCCCCGATGCCTGCTGCTGCTACTCGAGCTGCTGATTCGAATCCATCATAGACTGCTTGGGAGAGGAACTTTGAATAGTCCTTGATCCCGGAGGTCAGGGCTTGAAACCGTTACAGAGGTTTCCCTACAAGCTCAGCTGAGAACCCGGACAACTCCTAGGTTAAAGCCTTACACAGTACATGACTATGTACAACTCATAGGCCTGGATTCGACACCTGAGTATCGAGCCCTAGTATTACTTGCGCAGAAGGGTGTTGAGGGCTCTAGCATCCCTCCTGGGTGGACAGAAGAGCAATTCTTCTGGCTCTTGATTTTCTGCACTGTTGACTCAACAACCATGAAGTTGTGTGGGAGTTGGGGCTTGTGCAACCCCGGCCCCTTCCTGACATGGTATATGGCATCAAGGCATCAGCTGACCACCGGCACTGGGGTCTTCCACATTCTCAAAAGCAGCTGCTCAAGGATCAGCTGCACTAGCACCGTTAGAGTTTCCTTGAGTGGAGACTCGAACTGGAGGATCTCCAGTTCCTCGGTGCAGGGGTCCTCCTCCACTTCTGTTTGCACCGATAGGGCTCGGGCCATATCTGACAAAGTCATGGAAGGCCACGTCCTCTGGAGGAGAATGGCACCGGGGCGCCCAGAGAGACGGGTCTGAGGGGATGTGTCTGTGCCGTCTGGTTTCCAGGGAGGACTCGTCATCGGTTTCCCACTCGGGAGTCAGGGGAGACAATGAGTCCGAGGGCTTGCAGTTCCGTGCCGCAAGGCCTGGGACAAAAGGTTGGGGGGGGCCCCCCCCCCGCCCGAGGACCTGGGGTCTAAGTCTCAGAAACTCGCCAAGAAGGGCCCCGGTCATCAGGGTAGAAGATGCGGACAAACCTGACATCATTGCCTGTTGCATGGCCAGGATAGCAGTGATCATCTGCTCCATGGCTGCCATTCTGGTCTCCAAACCAGAAGGCTCCGCAGCTTTCAGCGCGGGCTCCAAGGATTTCAGGCCCGGTGCCAGCATTCTTGCAAGTGTGTCCTCAAGGATCCTCGAATGGCCTCCGCCAGCCGAGGAATCCTCCTTGGGGACCTTGGTGGGATGCTTCTCGGAGTCACCCAAGTCCCTCCAGTTCATCTTACCGGTTTCCCCGGTGTAACCTCGAGAGGCTTCGAGGACTTTATCTTCTTTCGCTTGAGGTCTGAGGCCTTTCTGGAGGAGCTGCCGCTGCAGAACTCATAGGACGCTCAGGCCTCATGAGACGTGCTGGGCTTGGAACTCTGCGTCGAGGAGCCGGTGCCGAATCAGACCTTGGGAACAGCTTCTCCTGCAATTCCAACCTCTTTTTATTCATTTTAGGTGTCATGGCCTGACACAGATCACAAGAGGTGCTACCATTGTCCGATCCCAGGCAACGTAAGCAGCAGTCATGGGTATCTGTGACAGACATAGTTTGATGGCAGCGGTCACATTTTTTGAACCAACCGGGATACTGGTGGGGGACACCCGGCCGGGGTCGACGACCCCCGGGCAAAAAATAGCATGAACACCAGTCGAGGCAAGCCTCAATGAAAAAAATGGAAAAGAGCCGAGAACAGCACCAGCTCAAGGTGGGAAGAGGAACCAGTACGCAAACCGGGAACAGCTAATTTTTTAGGGATTTAGCAAGGATTTTTTCCAGGGAAACTGGACGTGTGCCCGTTGGGCTCTGCGGAAAAAAGGAGACTGAGCAAGATGGCACTCTTGGGAGGGAAGAGGACCATGCATGCGTAGTAGCAATCCCAAAGGCTTTCTTTGAAAGCTGGGGAAATGCTTCGCATGGGCTCCGTCGGCACAGACGTCACCCATATATGAGGGCCGACTTCCTGCTTGTTCCTGGAGAAGAACTGTGATTTGCGCGTCCACCTTGGGAATAATAGACCTCACAAAGCACTCCTTCTCCGGAACAGTTGCCAGACATACTAGGTCGTACATGGCATCACACAGGAAGGCCATAGCCAACTCCAAAGGAGGGAGAGTATCGTCCAGCAGGAGAAACTGAATCTACTGGAGCAGGGCTCAAGACATCAGGCCTGCACATACCGCTAACTAAAGAATAGCAGCCACCATGGCGAACTAGTTATTCAACAATGAATCCACCTTTCGGTCCACAGTATCCTTTAAGGCTGATGTGCCTTCCACAGGAATGGTGGTCCGTCTGGTAACCATCATGACTTGCACATCCACTTTGGGAATATCAAACCATACAAAATACTCCTTCTATGGGAGAGCATACATCTTATACAGCCTTAGCTTATTAGGCGGGGAGTCAGGACAATCCCACTCCGACTGGTTCATACCCTTGAGCACCTCTGCAAATGGGAAGACAGTAATGAATATCCACCACCCTTGCAGGAGTGGATGCACATTTGGCTCCTGCTTTGTGTCTGGAGCATCCGCCAAGCTCAAGGTGGATGAGACCCTGACAAACAACACAGCCAGTTCCTCCTTTCAGAATAGGCAGATAATAGAGGCCTCTTCACAATCTTCTGAAAGTGAGAGAATTTTTTTTGTCCATATCAGAGCCCAAAACAGGATATCTGTATCCAAGTCGCAATCAAAATCTCAGATTCCCACTGTTCCCCATCTCCAGGAGGCAACCTTCACCGGGGACACTTAGCCATAGGCAATCCAATAGGGCTTCCATTCCCAGCCTGCCCCTGCCCTTCGGGGAACCCAGAGTCCACAGGGTCTGAATTTTCACGCTGGAATAACCAGACCTGTTGTAAAAAACAAAAAGAATTCTGGGGGAGGACAATCCGTAGGCCAGAAGCTCTCCTCACGGAAACAAACCCCTTACACCAGGGGATATAACCACCACAGAACCCCTAGAGAACAGGGACCCCCGGCCAGCTGGCCATCCTTACCCACAGTACCATCCTCCACCCTTCTGCCCTAAGGCTGTAAGGCCAGACCACCTGCATCCCCCAGCTGAGAGAGAGGGAGCAAATCCTCAAGGGATGACTCAGAAGTTGCCTTGCAAGAGGAGCAGAGTCCAGAAGCAGAAGATGAAGCACCTCACTGGCTACAGGCCAAACACATTTCCTGGAAGAAAAAGTGTTAAGGCAAGTACCACAATAGTACAGGCATTAACAATGCTTACAGCAGTGTGCGTTATGGCCACTTGGGAAGGAACGTGCACTGGAGCTACTTGAGCAGAACACATACAAGGGCTACGTGACCACCAGGTGCACAAAGGTAAAAATGCTACGTGCAAGAAAGGGCGGAAAATCTCCATACCACACCAACGGTCACCAGCGGTCCACCCAGAATTATGCCCCAGAAGGATGGAATCGGGAGCCCTCAACAAGGACAATGACGAGGTCAAGTCTTGGTGCTCACCCCCTGAGAGCCCTAGGCAGAAAGTTTGTGCCGGGCTTAGCTCTACTCCCCTGAAACTACATCTCTTGCTTTGCAGACATTGTGTTTAAGATAGTTTGCAGGTAGATTCCTCTGAGAGCATTCTGCAATCTTCAGGAGCAAGCAGGGGGCCAGAGAAGGAGGGAGAGGGCATTGAGATCATATGAGGCTGCTGAACTCTTCCAAATCCTTCCACTTTCCTGGCTGCTCAATAGGCTCTTATGATAAGAACGCAGAGCTGAACCAAGTTTCCTGCCTCCTATGACTACTAAAGGACTGCAGTGTAGTGGAGCCTCCCATGTCACGCTCAAGTGAGAGTCACCCTCAAGATGGTCGTTCACAAATGAAATCAATCATTCCTCTCTTCTGTTCAGATTTTCTTCAGAGTGGAGAAAAGCCATCCACCATCTGCTGGAGACAAAGAATACTGAAGAGTCCTCTGAGGCAAATAGAGGCATGGGAGTGATATCATTGAAACATGGGCTTTTCATGGATTCTTTGTCCCCACCAATCTGCTTGTAAGGGAACACAACCCACTTGGCTGGACTGGCCTAGCAGGACGATATGGAAAGAGTAGTTACTCACCTGTAACAGGTGTTCTCCAGGAGCAGCAGGAATCAGTCCTCACTTATGGGTGATGTCGGCGCCGACGGAGCCCTCGCGGAGCAATTTTCCCCAGCTTTCGCAGAAAGCTTTTGGGAATTGCAGCGCGCATGCGCGGTCCCCTTCCCGCCCAAGGATGCCATCTTGCTCAGTCTGATGACATAGCGGAAAGACAGCAAAAACGTTTGCAAGATATGTAATAAGAATGACTGCTACTCCAAGGGGAGGAGGGAGGGTTGTGAGGACTGATTCCTGCTGCTCCTGGAGAACACCTGTTACAGGTGAGTAACTACTCTTTCTCCAGGACCAAGCAGGAAGTCAGTCCTCACTTATGGGACTCCCAAGCTTAAGGCTACCGGAGACCTCAAGCATATAAAGAGCTCCCTCAAGCTCAACAGTACAGAGGGAAGGAATCTTCTCCGAATACGAATACGGCCGGTAGCCCAACACCAGGGCCGGAGGGTAGGAGTTGCCTAGACCTCAAAGAGATTGTGGAGGACTGCCTGTCCGAAAGCACTGTCTCTGCGGGACTCCCTCTCAAGGCAGTAATGGGCCGCAAAAGTCTGGCTGGAAGACCAAGTAGCGGCCCGGCAGATGTCTGCCAACGGAACAGAGTGGAGGTGAGCCACGGACGCAGCCTTCGCCCTGACACGATGAGCCGTGACGCGACTCTCCAAGGAGAGGCCGGCTGCCCCGTAAGCCCAGGCGATACAGTCGGCCACCCAAATGGACAGGGTACGTTTAGAGACAGGTACCCCCAACCGATTGGGGTCAAAAGATACGAAAAGCTGGGTCGCTTTTCTATGCTCTCGCGTACGATCAAGGTAGAAGGACAAGGCTCTTCGACAGTCCAGGGTATGCAGAACAGACTCAGCTCGGCTGGCATGCGGCCTGGGAAAGAAGGTCGGAAGAACCACCTCCTGGTTGATGTGAAAGTGGGAGACCACCTTTGGAAGAAACTTAGGGTGGGTCCTTAGGACTACCCTATTCCTGTAGAACCTAGTGTACGGGGGCTCCGACACTAGGGCTTGCAGCTCACTTACGCGCCTCGCGGAAGTAAGGGCTACCAAGAAGAGAGTTTTCCAGGAGAGGAAACGAAGAGGGCAGGTAGCCATGGGTTCAAAAGGCGGACAGGTCAGCCTTTGCAGAACCACATTGAGGTCCCAGTCAGGGGCTGGAGGGTGCAACGGAGGTTTAAGCAGAAGGAGGCCTCTAAGAAAACGCGCCACCAAGGGGTGCGAGGAAAGAGGCTGGCCTTCCACCGGTGAATGGTGCGCGGAGAGAGCACTGAGGTGGACTCTGACAGAGTTGGATTTGAGGCCTGGATCGGAGAGGTGAAGCAAATACTGCAGTACCACCGATACTACACAGGCGAAGGGGTCCTCAGATCGCTGAGAACACCAGACCGAGAAGCGACGCCATTTAAGGGCGTAAGACTTCCGGGTGGAAGGTCGCTGAGACGCTAGGACGATGGCTTCTACCTCCGGGGGTAGCAGAAGCGGAAATAGGACTACTCTTTCAGCAGCCAGGCCATCAGATGCAGGGCCCGGAGGTTGGGGTGCAGAAGAGTACCCTGATCCTGGGTCAGGAGATCGGGCCGAAACCCCAGAGGAAGAGGGGTGTCCACTGCTAGCTGTAGAAGCAGAGGGAACCACGGTTGTCTCGGCCACCGGGGCGCTACCAGGATCACGGAGGTCCTGTCCTGGACAACTTTGAACAATGTCCGGGACACAAGTGGTGTGGGAGGGAAGGCATACAGCAGACCCGTGGACCACGAGATGAGGAAAGCATCCGGCGCTACTCTGAGAGGATGCGGGTGCCGGGAGCAGAACCGGGGAAGCTGCCAGTTCAGGGGACTGGCAAAGAGATCCACGGTGGGGGAGCCCCACCGGCGGAAGAGCTGCTGGACCACTTTGGGGTTCAACCTCCATTCGTGTGGCTGCAGAATCCGGCTCAGTTTGTCCGCCAAGCAATTGTCCTGCCCTGGCAGGTAAACCGCCTTGAGGAGGATGTCGTGACCGACTGCCCAAGAGCACAGTCTCCGAGCCTCCTGGCATAGAAGGAGGGAGCCCGTGCCCCCCTGTTTGTTCACGTAGAACATTGCAACCTGATTGTCCGTCTGCACCAGTACGAACTGACCCAACGTGAGGTGAGAGAAGGCCCGCAGAGCTAGGCGGATCTCCCGGAGCTCCAGGAAGTTTATCTGCTGGGCGGCTTCCCAAGGTGTCCAAAGGCCTTGAGTGCATGTCCCTTGACAATGCGCCCCCCATCCCAGGAAAGAGGCATCTGTCGTGAGCACCCGGGACGGTGGGGGAGCCTGAAAGGTCATGCCAAGCACCAGGTTGGGCAGGTGAAGCCACCATTGCAGGGAGGAGACCAGACGGTCGGAAATCTGTATCAGGTCCGACAGCCTCCCCGTGGCCTGACGCCATTGAGTGCGAAGGCTCCACTGAGCAGGTCTCATATGTAGACGGGCATTCGGGGTGACATGGACCGTGGAGGCCATGTGCCCGAGCAGCTGCAGGAACTGTCTGGCAGAGACCGGCGACATGCTGTTGAACCTGCCGGCTAGAGCTATGAGCCTGTTGGCCCGTTCCAGGGGCAAGAAGGCACGAGCCTGCAGAGTGTCCAGCCATGCCCCTATGAACTCGAGATCCTGAGAGGGGAGCAAAGCGGACTTTTCGAAGTTTATGACGAAGCCCAAGTGCTGAAGCAGAGCCACTGTGCATTGAGTGGCCTGAGTAACCTCTGGAGCCGACAATGCCCGGATGAGCCAGTCGTCCAGGTATGGAAAGACAAAGAGGCCTTGAAGCCTCAGGAAGGCTGCCACCACTGCCAGGCACTTCGTGAATACCCTGGGAGCGGAGGACAGGCCAAAGGGCAGTACACGGTACTGATAATGATTCCCTGCCACCACGAATCTTAGATATTGTCGGTGGTCCAGATGAATAAGGATGTGGGTATAAGCATCCTTTAGATCCAAGGAGCATAGCCAGTCTCCCTGCTGGAGGTAGGGCAGAAGGGTTCCAAGGGTAAGCATCTTGAACTTTTCCCGCTGCAGGAACTTGTTGAGGTTGCGTAGGTCCAGAATGGGTCTGAGTCCTCCTGTTCTCTTTGGAATCAGGAAGTATCTCGAGTAAAACCCGTGACCCCGCAGGTGTTGGGGCACTGGTTCCACAGCCCATTCTCGAAGCAGACCTTGCAGCTCCTGAAGGAGTAAATCCTTGTGCAGAGGGGGTCTGGGAGGCTCCCCTGGAAAGTAGGGGGGGGCACCTGGTGAAAATGTAAGAGGTAGCCCCTTTGAACCACCTGCAGCACCCAGGAATCGGATGTTATGGCTGACCACCTGTGGGCAAAGTGGGTCAGCCGGCCCCCCGTGCTGGGCGAAGGCCCCTGAGGGGGAGAGGCTATGCGGGCATAGTCAAAAACCCCCACCCTGCTGGGCCGGGGCCTGCGTAGCGGGCTTGGGAGCTTTCTGCCTCCGGGATCCGTTACCCTGCCCCTTAGGCTGCTGCCCCTGACGGGGGGGGGGGGTTGCTGAGGCCTGATATGGAGGGTGGTGTTGCTTATAAGCAAACACCTTCCTCGGGAAAAAAGGCTTTTTCCCCGAGCCCTTCTTCTTCTGTGAAGGGGCAGAGGTCTTTCTGGAAAGGCGAGTCCTGGTGAGGGTCTCCGACCCGAGCTCCGCCGCCTTTTCGGCCATGGGTTTGCCGAAAAGGTTTTCACCTCTGCAAGGAACATCGATCAACTTGTCCTGCACCCATGGCTTGAAGTCGGATGACTGAAGCCAAGCCTGGCGGCGAGCCCCGATGCCGGCTCTGGCTACCCGAGCCGATGCTTCAAAGCCATCGTAGGCCGCTCGAGAAATGAACTTTGAACACTCTCGAATCCCTGTGGACAAGGCCTGGAACTGCTGCAAGGGTTCCTCAGAGAGACCGGCCGAAAACCTCGCAATTTCTTTCGCCAGGTCTCGAAGATACATACCCATATACAACTGATATGTCTGGACCCGACAAGCAAGCATAGAGCCCTGGAAGCACTTTCTACTGAGGGCATCCAGGTTCCGGGCCTCCTTACCCGGAGGCACCGAGGAGTGCATCTTTTGACTCTTAAGCCGATGCATGGCCGATTCCACCACCATGGAATGGTGTGGTAGTTGCGCCTTCTGGAACCCGAGGCTCTTGCGGACTCGATACATGGAATCGACCCGCTTGCTCAACACCAGCATCGAGGCCGGGCTCTCCCACATGCGGAAGAGAAGTCGCTCCAGCATCGGGGGAACCGGTACAGTAAAGGCCTCCTTCGGGGGAGAGTCATATTGAAGGGCCTCGAGCTCTTCGGCTCGAGGTTCCTCCTCCGGATCCGCGGGGAAGGCCAAAGCCTTGGCCACATCCCTCACGAAATCTGAGAACCGGGTATCCTCCGGGGGGGACCGCCTCCGCGGCTCCAACTCGGGCGAGTCAGAGGGGACGCACTGAGTCTGAAAAGAACCAGGTGGCTCGTCCTCCTCCGTGTCCCAGCCCGATTCCTCCGAGGAGGAATCGAGCTCCGTGCGAGCGGGGGCCGGAGACCTCCGCCCCGACGCCGAGGCCGGCGTCGAGGACCTCGGTCCCGAACGGGAAGCCGAGGGAGACCTAGGTCGAGGATCGACGAGCTCGTATGGACTCGAGGATCGACTCGGCCTCCGGGGTCGACTTGGGCGTCGACGTCCAGGTGGTCGGGGCAGATGCACTGGCGAGGCCGGTGATCAATGTCCACTGCTGGTCCATGAAGGCAGCGATACTGCGCTCCAAGGTCATCAGTCTGAGATCAAGCTCAGAAGACCCAGCAGCCGCCAACTCGGGCCCCGACGTCGGTTCTCCCAGGGGAGAGTCCAGGAGGACTATAGCACTCACGTGTCCAGACGACTCCATCTCAAGATGAGGAAGCTTCGCAGGCCTCTCCCTCTCCGAGGACCCGGGGCGTCCGACGGGGCTGAGCGACCTGGCCCTCGAGGGACCAGGGGCGACCTCCGACGCCACCCTAGCGGGCCTCTTCTCCCGACGGAGTTCCCGGCCGGGGGACCCCCGCTCAGAAGAACTCCGACGATGCTCGGAGCTGGAGCCATGAGACGTCGAGGCCTCTGACGAGGTCCGGGCCCGACCGGACGCGGAGTCAGAGAAGATTCTATCCTTTTGCGACTGCCGACTCCTTAGCGCCTTCGAGGACATCTTGCTGCACGGACCGCAACTCATAGGGTCATGTTCGGGCCCGAGGCAGCGGAGGCAGCAGTCATGCGTGTCAGTAAGAGACATGAGTTTGACACAACGATCACACTTTTTAAACCCGCTGGCAGCCATCGGGGGAAAAAGGGCCCCTGCAAGGTCAAAAGACCGCGCTGCCAGGGAAGAAAGAGAAACAGGCGGGAACGCCAGTTGGAGAGAAAGAAAGAAAATAAAACTGTGAACGGGCCCCTTAGGTATCGAGGCCCAGCGGGAAGAGGACACACGAACCGAGAAAACAACTAAAGAAATCAACTTTTTCAGCGGCGACAACAAACTACGTCTGTAGGGCTCCGCGGAAAAAAGGAGACTGAGCAAGATGGCATCCTTGGGCGGGAAGGGGACCGCGCATGCGCGCTGCAATTCCCAAAAGCTTTCTGCGAAAGCTGGGGAAAATTGCTCCGCGAGGGCTCCGTTGGCGCCGACGTCACCCATAAGTGAGGACTGACTTCCTGCTTGGTCCTGGAGAAAATGCATTTACAAATTATCTCCATTGTGCATTAGGACACATTTCAAGAATGCATTCGTTTTTCAATTCACAGCAGGGCTGGGGATTCACTTAATCCCTTGATGACTCCGACGGTATGCCACGGAATTTCATCTTCCTATTATGGCAATATAATATGTACCTGGGTTTCACAGTATCCAATTAGTTATTCTTCTTTCATCAAGATTTTGAGATGCCCATTGTATCTAGTTACCTGTTCATTCAGAGATATACATTCTAATTCTCCCATCTTGTTTTTCATGTTTCTAGCATTTGAATACAAACATTTCAAAGTATGTTTTTTGTTTATATTTATAATCTTTTTAGCAGCTGACAGCGATAATTTGCAATCTTTCAACTTTATCTGCTCTTTACTTAAAAGCACCCAGACTACTTTTGCCTTTATTGCAACCTCTCTGTTGGGTTATCTTAACTTTTCTGTTCTTACAGTATCCTACAAAGATAACTGCTCAAAAGTGCATGGTTTAGAGTGAAGTATCATCTTTCCCCAGGTTCTATTTTAAAAGCTGCTGTCTCTCCTTCTTAAATATTAGCACCAGCAGCCTCATCCACCCTGGTTAAAGGGGAGCCATCATTTTGGAATAGGCTGCCTCTTCCCCAGAATAATGCCCAGTTCCTAACAAATCTAAATCCCTCTTCCACGCACCATCATTTTATCCATGCAACAGGGAGACTACTACCTTGGAAGTTCTGGATCTCAACTTTCTATCTAAAAGCTTAAATTTGCCTTCCAGAACCCCTCTCCTGCACTTTCCTATGTTACTGGTACCCATGTCTACCAACACAGCCAGCTACTCCCCAGCACACTCTAAAATCCTATCTAGGTGATGAGTGAAGTCCATCACCTTCACACAAGGCATGCAAGTTATCAAGCAAACCTCACATTCACCAGCCACCCAACTATCTACTGTACATGCTTTATACTTTTCTTAATACGTGCCACACTGTGTTGAGCAGAAAAGCACCATATTAGCAAGCAGACTTATAAAACGAACAGAAATGCAAAAAAGCTGAGATGCTGGTCAACAACGAATAGGTAAAATACTAACACTATATTTACCATTTAGGACACTGGTGCAGAAAGATGGACAACTGCTGCAGAATAACTGGCCAACAGTCAGACCTGTTTTCCAGCACAGTGATGAACGGATGTGGAGGGTTCCTAGACAAACAAAATGAGTATATTTGAAATTACTTGAAACAAAAGGCAGATGAGAAAACATGTCTCCAAAATCCAGACCAAGCTTGTTTGTCATATCTCTACATTCACTGTAAGATTACTGTACTAGAGACAGATCATAATTAGTGGGCAGAAAAGACAGCTCGTCTAGGCTTGCCAGAGGAGAGAATCTGCCTACTCTCAAAAGACAAAACGACCAAGGAAAGTTATTCTTAAACCAATTAAAAGGTACTTCCCTATACTGTATTTGTTTTTTTGTTTTGTTTTTATAAACCTTTATTTCCATGCAAGAAAAGGAAGTTGATGCAACAAAGATGCATAATCTAAGATGGCATCTCAGCCAGCCATGTTGATTCTACTCATTCAACAGTCCTAAATAAAACTTAAGAAATATGATTTATGCTTACCCAATAATTACAGTTCCTTGAGTCCTTCCAGACCAGTCCTTTACCGTGGGGATTCCTCTATGTCATTAGCTGGAGATATAGGGACGAGCACATGACTTTGCATAGCCCTACGGTCCCCAGAATTTGATGTTGACAGTTGAGGGCGGACAGGCTTCATGCAGCAAGCAACTCCTTATGGCACAAAGACAATTCACTTGTTCGCCCCAGAACAAACTTCAGACCCTTGGCCACAAACAAACCGGATCCCATCAGTAGTTTCCCAGATATAGGACTCTGACACCAAGTGTATCCCCAAAGCTTTACACCACAGAAGTTTGGACTTCAACCTATGCTAACATTACTACACAGCTCCTAAACCAGGGAATGAAACAAGGAAGGACAGTTCTGGAAGGACTTAAAGAACTGCAATCATCAGGTAAGTATAATTCACATTTCCAAATTGCCCTTGCCAGACCAGTCCTTCACCAGAGAGGATATACCAAAGCATACCTTCTATGGACATGAAGAGGTTAATGCTGCATATGAAACACTTGCATCAACATCCACCTCTTCCCCAGCCTGGACATTTAGGACCCGATATTGAGATAGGCAGGCTATGCGCTGCGGCGGCACATAGCCTGCCCACTGACCCCCTTAAACTGGATTTTCACTTCCACGCCAGCAGAAGTGAAAATCTGGGTTAGCCTGGATGCCCTGGCAGCCACAGAGCCTACACGGGTAGCAGCGATTTTCGATGCTACCTGCATAGCCTCTGCGTCCTAAAGATAAGCGAGGAAAAATCCTTGCCTATCTTTAAGGCACAGAGGACGACGCGGGTAGCATCGAAAATCGCCGCTACCCATGCAGCCCTTCCTCTGCCCTAGAACACCCCTAACACACCCTGTGTCGGTGCCCTTCGAGAATCCCGGATAAGGCCTTTCTACGGGTAACTAAGGAAATCACCTGTGTAAAAGCCTTCGCATATCGGGCCACCAGTCAATAGTGCCTAGGAAAAAAAACAACATGAAAAGACAGCCTTGCATATTTTGTCTGGGGAGGCTACTCCACTTTCTGCTACTGATGCCACCTGTACCCTAATGGAGTGAGCTTTCAGCCCTTCTACTATGTCCCAACCATTCAAGATATAGGTGGCACCAAATCCCAGCTTCAACCACCTAGCTAACATAGCCTTTGAGGCTGTTAGCCATTTCTTCCCAAAGAGGTGTTCAGCCTTCCTAGAGGGTCCTGTGACCTTCAGGTAAATCTTGAAGGCTCTTTAAAGATCCAAAAGTTGTAGTATTTTACTGTCATTCATCATTGCATCATCTCTGACACCAGGGGCTTGGTGATATGATTCACATGAAATGCCAACACTACCTCAGGTAGGAAGGAAGAAACCATCAGAAAGACCTTGTCTTCATGAAACAGGAAAGGCTCATTATAGGACAAGGCTTGCAATTCTAAAAAACACCTTCAGAAAGACCACTTCCCTGCAGAGATTCTTCAACACTGCTTTCATCAAAGACTCAAACTGTGGCTTGGACAATGCCTGAAAGGCCATATTCAAGTCCCATGGCAGCACTGGACTGAATGACTGATATTTTTTGTCCTTTGGGTACGAGGTCACTGATCTACCCTGCAGCTTCCCCCCTGAAGCAGATGACAGCTGCTACTTGGACCTTAAGTTATCTCCAAGTCATTCTCTTGTCCAAACCATCATGGAGGAAATGCAAGAATGACCAGAAAGTCAGCCCCAAATGGTTGATGTGCCTGCATGCAGCACTATTTAAAAAAAAAAAAACCTCCAAACTCAAGCATATGTCCACAAGTTTGAGGATTTCTGGACTTGCAGAAGGGGCTCAATGACTTCTAACCTTTTCTCTTCAGCATCTTCCTCGCAATATCCAAGCTTTAAGATAAAAGGGAGCAGGATCCTTTATGGATATGGAGACCTACACTCGACCCTCCTAGAGGATGGATATATCCATGACATGGCACTTGACTAGATATGCATATCATGGCTTCCTGTCCCAATTTGGGATAGTCAGAATTATCCATCCTGGATGATCTACAATCCTCTTTGCAATTCTGCCGACTATCAGCCAGGATGGAAAAACAAATCAGCTCTTCCACTGGCCACTGTTGGACATGGTCATCCACTCCCAACTGCCTCTGCTCATCCCTGCAACTGAAAATATTATGAGCCTTGGCACTGCATCTTGTTGCCATCAGATCCCGGGAAGGAATCCTCAGACCCCTGTGATATGTCACAACACATCTTCTGCCAGATCCCATTCACAGAGGGTCCAGAAGGCTTTTGACTGTGTAAAGCATGAGAAACTCATGGCCAAATTAAGAAGCATGGGTATACCAGAACACCTGATCGTTCTCTTGCACAATCTGTAGATTGATCAAGAAGCAACAGTTCAAAAAGAACAAGGAGAAGCAGAATGGTTTAAAATAAGCAAAAGTGTAAGACAAGGCTGCATACTTTCCCCCTACCTGTTTAATGTATATGCAGAACATATCATCAGAGAAGCAGGACTGTATGAAGACAACAGAGGTGTGAAGATTGGTGAAAGACTCATCAACAACCTTCGCTATGCTGATACCACCACATTACTGGCTGAAAGTGAAGATGATCTGAAACATTTGCTTCTCACAATCAAAGAACATAGGCTTAAAATGGACCTGCACCTTAATGTTAAGAAGATAAAGATCATGACAACTGGCAAAATCAACAAGTTCATCATTGAAAGAGAAGAAATTGGCAAAAATCAATAATTTCATCCTTGATGGAGAAGAAATAGAAATAGCAGACAATCTTAACCTGCTCTGATCAATTGCCAATAAATGGAATGACAAGCAGACGGGAAATCAGACGGCATGCTGCACTTGGCAGGAATGGCTATTAAGGACCTAGATAATATTTTCAAATACAGTAGCATATCTCTATGTACAATTTACCCAAGTCATAGTATTTTCAATAACTTCATATGGATATGAAAACTGGACACTAAAAAAGACAAACAGGAAGAAAATTGATACCTTTGAATTATGGTGCTAGTGAAGAATACCGCATATACAATGGACTACCTGAAGAATAAATCAATTGGTACTAGAGGAGATCAAACCTAAGTTTTCCTTAGACACTCAAATGACTAAAGACTAACTTTCTCTTGGCATGATGTTATCCAAACTATGAAAGGCTTCTTGTTTGTCAAGGTTGAAGGTCAATGTAAAAAAGGGAGATCAGCAATGTAAGAACATAAGAACATAAGATATGCCATACTGGGTCAGACCGAGGTCCATCAAGCCCAGTATCCTGTTTCCAACAGTGGCCAATCTAGGTCATACGTACCTAGCAATATCCCCAAAAGACACAGATTCCACAATGCTTGTACTGGGTCAAGCATTGATTATCCTGGGTCCCTTTTTAATAGTGGTTTATGGACCTTTCCTCCAGGAACTTGTCCAAACCTTTTTTAAACCCAGCTACACTAACAGCTCTTACTACATCCTCCGGTAACAAATTCCAGAGTTTGATTACACGTTGAGTGAAAAAATATTTTCTCTTATTTGTCTTAAATAGTTTACCCTGTAGCTTTATTGCATGTCCCCTAGTCTTTCTATATTCTGATAGCGTAAACAATTGATCCACGTTTACCCGCTCCACTCCATTCATTAATTTATAGACCTCTATCATATCTCCCCTCAGCCATCTCTTTTCCAGGATGAAGAGCCCCAACCTTTGTAGCCTCTCTTCATAGGAGTCGCCTTCCATCCCCTTCACCATTTTGGTGGCTCTTCTCTGTACTTTTTCTAATAATGCTATGTCCTTTTTAAGATACGGTGACCAGAACTGCACACAATATTGAAGGTGCGGTCATACCATGGAACGATACAGAGGCATTATAATATCCTTTGTTTTATTTTCCATTCCTTTCCTTATGCTACCTAGCATTCTATTTGCTTTCTTGGCTGCCACTGCACACTGGGCAGAGAGTTTTAACATGTTATCCACGATGACTCCTAAATCTTCTTCCTGGGTGGTGGTTCCCATTAAATTTCATCCGCCATTTGGATGCCCAGTCTTCCAATTTATCCAGATCCTCCTGCAGTTTTCCACAATCCTCTTGGGTTTTAACAACTTTAAACAGTTTTGTATCATTTGCAAATTTGATAACCTCACTCGTTATTCCCTTTTCCAGGTCATTTATGAATACAGTATGTCAAAAAGTAGCGGACCCAGTACAGATCCCTGGGGTACTCCACTATTCACCTTTTTCCATTGGGAATATTGGCCATTTAGCCCTACCCTCTGCTTTCTATCTTTTAACCAGTTCCCGATCCACAATAGTACACTGCCTCCTATCCCATGACTTTTTAGTTTCGCCAGAAGTCTCTGATGAGGGACCTTATCAAAAGCTTTCTGAAAGTCCAGATACACTATATCAACCGAGTCACCTTTGTCTACCTGTTTATGCACACCTTCAAAAAAACATATCAGATTAGTACTGGGGTCACCAACCTCCAGAGGGCCGCGGGCCGCACAGCCGACTACCGGGAGCCTCGCGGGCCGCACCCCCCTTCTCCCCGCCCCCGCGAAAAAAAACAACAAACGCAAAATTATGAAAACAATGGCTGATCACCTTTATTGAATTTAATGAGATGGCTGATGATTCATGCTAGCAGACAAACGCTTAAAGTCCGGCTTCACAGATGACACTTACAGGAGAAGGGACGCTTGCAGGTGGTCGTCGGTGAGCTGCGAGCGCGTGGATGACTTTATCAATTTCATTCGGCTGAACAGCTGTTCGCAGCAGTAGGTTGAGCCGAAGAGAGCAGCGACCTTGCGTGCGTTGGCGGCCATGGACGGGTGGGTGGCCGCCTGTGTCTTCCAAAATGCGACAGGGCCCATAGCCATGAAGCGCGACTTCTGTGCGTCGTCACACTGCAGTTCGATCAAGTCCATTTGAAGGTCAGAGGGCACGTCGGTGGGGTTCATCTCGAAGGGGGCACTGAAGAGGGCAAAGTCTTGCGAGTGCTTGGTGAAGTCTTGGAAACGAGCCTCAAACTCCGTCTTGAGATGACGGATGGTGGATGCGTAACGGCGAGCAGCAGCCGAAGGCGTCAGTGCGGCGAGCTGCGCAAAGTGTGCGAAGTTGCGTGCTTGCAGCTGCTTTTCCCACAGCATTAGCTTCACTTGAAAGGCCTTGACCTTGGCGACCATGTCTGAGACGAGGAGCTCTTTGCCTTGCAGTTGGGTGTTGAGCTGATTCATGTGAGCTGTCAGGTCGACAAGGAACGCTAAATCCTGGCACCACTGAGGATCGCGCAGCTGCGGGAAGTCGAATCCCTTGGCTTCGAGGAAAGACGCCAGCTCCTCTCTCAGCTCGTAGGCACGCTGAAGCATCTTCCCACGGCTGAGCCAACGCACCTCGCAGTAGTACAGCAGATCGCCATACTGTGCGTCAGCCTCTGCGAGCAAGTCCTTGAACTGGCGATGATTCAATGCGTGCGACAGCACCAAGTTCACAGCCTTCACAATGACCGACATGACCTCAGCGATGGTTGCAGACTTGGCACAAAGGGCTTCTTGGTGGACGATGCAGTGCAATGTCTTGATATCCTGTTTGTGGCCGAGGTCGCGCACGTGCTTCACAAGAAGCGAGGCAAAGCCGTTCTTCTTCCCCAACATGGTAGGGGCGCCGTCAGTGGTGACACCACACAGACGCGACAAGTCAAGTTCAAAGTCCTTGATCCAGGAGAGCACAGCTGCCAACACATCAGCGCCAGTGGTGGTTCCGCTCATCGGCACAAGCTGAGCGAACTCCTCGATGACGTCGAAGGAGTCTGTGACGCCACGGAAGTAGATCGCCAGCTGAGCGGTATCCTTCACATCTGTCGACTCATCCAAGGCAATCGCGAAGTGCCGACAGTCACGGAAGCGCTGCTTCAAGGTGCCCAAGACGTCGTCCTTCATATCTTCGACGTGGCGAGTGAGGGTCGTGGCAGACAGGCTGACCTTCTCGAAGACCGCCTTCTTCTCAGGGCACACTTCGTCGGCGATGGCGGGTACACAGTCCTTTACGAATTCGCCGTCGGTGAAGGGCTTGAGACGAGTTGCGACGAGGTAGGCAACGCGGTAGCTAGCTGTGGTGTTGCTGGTGGCTGCAGTCTGGGCGGCTGTCACGCTCTTCACAAAGAGAGCGGACTGGCGATGGAGCGCAGACGACACGCGGGTAAACTCCTGCTTCTTCTTGACTGCATCCATCCTGGCGTACTCTGGGTGGACGGACTCGAAGTGGCGCTTCACATTGTAGTCCTTCAGAACGCCAACGGTCTTCTGACAGATGACACACAGCGCACGATCCTTGTGCAGCGTGAAGAAGAGCTTGTTCCACTCAGGGTTGAAGCCGCGGTTCTCATCGCTGAGCTTGCGCTTCTTGTTCGTGGGGGAAGCCATGGGGAAAAAAGAGAACAGGAATTCTATCGATAGCTGCAAAAACAGAATCTAAGTTTAAGCCTTATTGCTGATTGGTCCTCTAATTTGCGCACTGCTCTTGGGAAACCGGTCATGTGCCGTTGAACCCGCCGAGCATGCCGCGGGCCACAGATACAATGGCGGGAATCCTTGGCGGGCTGCACGTAATGTTAACCGTGGTAGAGCCTCGCGGGCCGCACGAAGGGACCTCGTGGGCCGCATGCGGCCCGCAGGCCGCAGGTTGGTGACCCCTGGATTAGTAAGACAAGATCTTCCTTGTCTAAAGCCATGTTGGCTGTCTCCCATTAGGCCATGACTATCTACGTGCTGTGTAATTTTGTTCTTTATGATGGTTTCTACCATTTTCCCCGGTACTGACGTCAGACTCACCGGTCTGTAATTTCCCGGGTCACCCCTGGAACCCTTTTTAAAGATTGGTGTTACGTTGGCAACCCTCCAATCTTCAAGTATTACAGATGATTTTAATGAAAGTTCACAGATTACCAATAGCAGGTCCGCAATCTCATATTTCAGTTCTTTCAACACTCTTGGATGTATACCATCCGGTCCAGGTGATTTGCTACTATTCAGTTTATCAAATAGTTGTAATATATCTTCCCGGTGTAGCGATATTTCTCTCAATTCCTCTGCAGTATCACCTTTAAATACCACTTCAGTTTTGGGTAACATCCCTACATCTTCCTCAGTAAAGACCGAAGCAAAGAATTCATTCAGTCTCTCTGCTATAGCCTCGTCTCCTCTTACTGCCCCTTTTACCCCTCTATCATCTAATGGCCCAACGGACTCTCTCAATGAACCAATACAGTAACAGCAGCTATGGATGCAAGTCTATCAACAATCAGCTGCGTCACTCAAGTACAAACAATTTAGGGCAACTATTCACAGGGTCACCATTAGTCAACATTGACTCAAAGGCCACTGACAACAACAGATAGCCATGCATCAGTTAAGCAAAATACATCAAAGCTAATTGATATTTATTCTGCAATGAGTGTGCATTTAAAAGCCCCATCTTAATAAAAGTGGGAAAGGTGCATCACTCATAAGTCAATGATTCCGTAGAATCTGTAGGGATGGAGACTAAAAAAAGGTGAGCAGCATGCCTCAGAAAAGGACAATGTATCATAAAGGCAATGCCCGGAAGATATACCACTAGGAGGTGGATTTGAAGCTCTCTGGCGAGGGCCCACAGTCGCAAAGCTTCGTTGCATAATGACAGAGAGCCCGTTCCGCCCTGCTTGTTCACATAGAACATGGCTACTTCATTGTCGGTCTGGATCCGAACTGTCTTGTAGCTGAGCTGGGCCTGGAATACTCGAAGAGCATGGAAAATGGCTCTGAGTTCTAGGAGGTTTATGTGAAGACAAGCCTCCTGTGTGGTCCAGAGACCCTGAGTAGAGAGATCGTGCGTGAGCTTCCCAACCCAACTTGGATGCATCCGTTGTTAGAGTGGCCTGGAAAAGAGGCTGCTGGAAAGGAGAGCCTACTAGAAGGTTTTCCAGAGACTGCCACCATTGAAGGGATGAAATGAGACGTGTGGAGTTTCTGATTTTGTCCGACAGGTGACTTGAGGCCTGTGTCCACTGAGAAGTCGAGCATAGGGAACCACATGGACAGTGGGTGCCATATGCCCCAGAAGCTGAAGCATTTCCCGAGCAGTCAGGAAGACTTTCATAGCTGCTTGGGATGCCAGTTGCACTATACGAAGACAGCGGGGCTGTGATAGGAAAGCCCTTGACTGTCTGGTATCTAGACGAGCCCCTATGAACTCCAGGGACTGAAGGGGTGAGCTGAGATTTTGGGAGGTTTATGACCAGTCCCAAATAGCGAAGAATTTGCATTGTGCGAGAAAGAGCGAAGCTGGCTTCTGAAGCTGTCGATGCTCAAATGAGCCAGTCATCTAAGTAGGGGAAGACAAATATTCCTAAAGCTCTGAGAAATGCTGCTACTACTGCCATGCATTTTGTGAAGACTCTTGGGGCAGAAGCCAGCCCGAAGGGAAGAACCATGTATTGGAAGTGTCTTCCCTGGAAAAAGAATCAAAGGAATTTCCTGTGATCTGTATGGATGAGAATATGAATATATGCATCCTTGAGATCTAGAGAACATAGCCAATCCTGACTCTGAAGGTATGGCAAGAGTGTTCCGAGGGAAATCATTTTGAATTTTTCTTGGGAACAGATATTTGTTTAATTCTCTGAGGTCCAGAATAGGCCTGTATCCCCCTGTTTTCTTGGGAATGAGAAAATAAGGGGACTAAAACCCCGTATCCTGTTTGGGTATGGGTACTTCTTCTATTGCTCCTTGAGCAAGAAGTGATGTGACCTCCTGACCCAAGAGACTGGGGACAGGGATCTGAGAATTGAACTGTTTTATGATTGTAGGAGGGGGCAGGCTGTGGAAGTGGAGTCTGTACCCCTCTCGTAAAATGGACAAAGTCCAGTTTTCTGATGTTATTTGTTGCCATCTGCTGGCAAAATGGCATAACCTTCCTGGAATGCTGAGGGGTTCTGGACCTTTCAGGGGCAGAAAGACTAAGTTCTCTAGGAAGGAGTCAAAGCCCCTGAGGAGGCTGAACTTGTGGAACCGATTGAGTTCTTGGAACTTGTGGCTTCCTCTGCTGTCTGTTCTGTTGTTGCCCCTTTTGGGGAACATGACCTGGACAGTGAGAATGATGGGCCATTGGATGGGTAAAACTTCTTTTTCTTACTGAAAAAGGGGTTTTTGGCTGACTTTTTCTTTGCTGGGTTGGCTATAGACTTAGATAGTCTATTCAAGATAGTATTTTCAGATGCAAGCTGATTTGCCTTATCCTGCCAATCCTTGCCAAAGAGATTTTCTCCTGTGCAAGGAATATTTCCCAGTTTCTCTTGCACCCATTGTTCTAAGTCCGATGCCTGGAACCAGGCAATACGGCGTGCACCGATTGAAATAGCAGAATTTCTGCTAATACATTCAAAGCAATCGAAAGATGCACGGTTCACAAATTTAGAGACATCCTAGGCATGTTTGAGCAGAATAAGAAATTCCCCTCTTTTCTCCTCAGGAAGAAGAGGGCTCATATGCTCCAAGTCTCCTGTAACGTCCTTGAGGTACATTCCCATATAGAGAATGTAAGAGCTGATCTTGGCTGCCAACATGGAGGACTGGAAGCATTGACGCCCAAAGGCAATGAGAGTCCTCGACTCCCAGCCCGGAGGATTAGATGAATGTGTCTTAGCACTCTTAATCCTACGCATTGCCAATTCCACTACCATTGAATGGTGTGGTAACTGAGTCTTTTGAAAACCAGGAGAGCTTGGAACTCGGTACATAGTATCGAGTCGTCGAGAGAGTGGAGACACCATTAAAGGGTTTTCCCACATTCTGAACATAAGATCTTGCAAGATCCTATGAATGGGCAAGGTAGCTGCTTCTTTAGGGTATTGAAGAATTTCTAATTCTTCTGCCCTGGGCTCCTTCTCTGGAGTCACCGTGATTGCTAGACCTCGAGCTACATTACGTATGAAATCCTGGAAGGACATGTCCTCTGGAGGAGACATTCTGTGTTGAGGAGAAGGAGATGGATCCTCCGGGAGGATTGCTCTAGTACCGGCAGAGTCATCAGAATCATCGGAATCAGAAGATTCGAAGTAAGGGAGGAGTGGCTCAGTGGTTGGGACAGGTTACCTCAGGCCGGAAGGCCAGGGTTTCAATTCCCACATGGGGACAAGCAACCTCAGGCTGGAGGGACTGGGGTCTCTAGTCCCATGGACACTCCTTGTGGCCTTGGACAAGCCACTTAGCCCTCCCTTGCCTCAGGTACACTTAGATTGTGAGCCCTTCGGGGATAAGGGAATAAAAAGTACCTGTTAGTATACATGTAAACCGCACTGATTCTAAAGAGCACAGTATAAAAAATAAATAAATAAAATAAATCTCTGACCGGTGTTCGTGCAACTTGGAGGACCAAAAAGGAGGTTCAGTCTGTCTGCGTTTAAAAGAACTTTTAGCTATTTTCATGTATTTTTTTCTTGCATATTTATCATTACTGCATTCCTTCCACGTGCACTAGGTATGAACTAATGTACATCCAAACAATTTTTAGGCACCCAAAAAAGTCCAAAATGTACACGCCTATTGCATCCCCAGAAACAGACATTGGCTTTAACAAAGATCTATTAAACAACTAAGACTAGGCACAATAGCCCACCAACCAAATCCCAGCCTATCTAGTTTTCATGATATCCACAAGAGTATACATAAATTTCTTCCACTGTATCTAATCTGTCTCATGGATATTCATTGTGGATATCCTGATTAAGGCTAGGGACTGGCTAGATTGGGAACCACTTACTTCTTGCTGCCCTGAATGGACAACCTGAGAATCAAGATAATGTAACCGATGAAAAAGAAATCTATGTAACACATTAGTTCAGGGATGTCAAACGTAAGACACACATTTTGGCCCTCCAAGTCCTTTCAGCTGGCTTGCTGGAATCAGCAGGAGGCAGCAACAATGACTGCGGAGATTGGCAACAATCCAACATCTGAACCTGGAAGTGTGGCTGCATTCACTGCCACCATGGGAGGAAAACTGGCTAACAGCGGCAGACAGACGTGGCAAGGAGCATTTGCGCTCACTCCCATCACTGTCAGAGGTTCTAGGTAGGGAGTTTCATGGAGATAATTGATGGATCCAGAAGAGTTGAACCACTTGAACAAGGACACAAAGAAATATAAGAATTTACAAAATGTAATGTGTAAATATGCACAGATATGTACAAATAATGCCCCTCCCTCCCCTATGAAGGCACACTTAAAGTCCTTTTTTATATAATGCAGCCCAACAGTGAAAAAGGTTTGACAGCACTGCACTAGTTTTGTGGTTAGGGTCAATATCTACTTCAATGGTAATACCCTATTGCTTTGGATGTTTGAGTTTTATTTCTTGGACTGGTCTAGCAGGACAATATGGAACTTATGTTTCACAATGAGACTTCCTCAAAAAGATATTTCTTAAGGTTAGTATATGCATAATCAACATGTGAAAAATATATTGTGATTCTTCATTCAGGTTCCTATAAATGGAAAAACACCTCGAAACCATCTTATAAAATCGTATAAGAAACCAAAACTATATTAGAATAATAGTGATATCTTTCTTTCAGATCTTGACCTCTTATTCTCCTGTTTACTTCTCAGGTTTATTTTAATCATTTCCCTATAAATGAAATTCCCTAGTCCCTTGTTTGTCTCTCTTGAATATATTGCAAGCAGGGAATATCTCTTCCACGTATGTGTACAGCACCAAATATGCCTAGCAGCCTAGAGAAATGATAAGTAGCTGTAGTACCAGTAGTAATGGGAAAGAGTGAGAATTTCATTCTTTTAAGAGATTAGAACTCATGTGCTATCAGCACTAGTTGCTGTCTTTAAGTTTGCCTGAAGACACACAGAGGCATTCCTTCTATCAACACAAAGCAGAACTCACCTGACTGCATACGAGCACAAGGACAAACCAGCTGCATGTTTCTCACTTTGAAGGACTTGCATCTGCAAAAGTTTCCCAATACCCTTCACTAACCCTTGTGTATTCCTGCAACAAAAATATAAGAATTTGCATTTTATCAGAAATATATTACATCAAATTTCTCTCTTTAAAAAAAGAAGTACCATCATCTTTAGAACAATTAACGTTTTCATTCTTCATATAAACTCTGACGAGGACAGGAGATAAAGTCAAGGGCTCCTAGTCATCTATACAGTGTTCCTGTATGATTGTTCAATAAGAGTGTCAAGATCCCATGAAAGTCTTAGGGCTTGACACAAGAGCCACAGCCAAGATGAGATAATGCTATTAAAACTATTTATGACATACTTTAATATATACTGTAAAATTTCATATTCTGTTTCTATGTTCACACAGTCTAATGCTTGACTGTAAGGGAATTCCATAATACAGAAACCAAAATCATTTGCATCACAACATGTCTAATAACAGTAGAAAACAGAACTAAAATTCCGATTTGATGAAGACAAAGCTCAAGCTACTGAAGAAGGGCTTAAAAGACCTGATAACAGCATCAGTGTCATACCATTCCTTGCCTTCAATATTAGTAAGAATATCTAAATGCCACTTATCAGAATCTAAATCTTTGTGATGAACTACAAATATTTTGCAGGCAAGGGCGGCACTGTTTTGTGTCTCTGCATTTTGTCATGAGATTTCAATGCAGCTCACAGCATATGAAGAGCTAAACCACCACAAAAAGTTATCTGTATCTAACAACTGCACTAATCTGTTACTCCTGCTGGAATTCTGCACACAAAATTCAAAATTGGGTGTCAAAGGACTGAATTATGCAAAATTCTGCATGCTTTGTCAGAATAACAAAGCATGTTGTTTCTGAGTGATACCTAATTAAAAATACAAATACATTAAAAACTCATCACAAAAGAATGCAAAATTTTTAATTAATTGTGCGCAGAATTCCAGTAAGAGCAGATTGTTAGCAAGCTTCAGCTTGAAAACAGCCAATTTTTAAGCAGTTCTCTTGGGTAAAACCCCCGCCCCCACCATGTGCCATTTCACCAAAATTTGCCAAATTAAGATTGAAATGAAGCCAGGCAAGTTTTTCTTTGCAAGTCATACATACTACGAGTGGCAAAATATGGGTTTTCTGTAAGCCTTCATAAGACTTTTTTTATATGCTTGGATTAAAAGTCTTTGAAACAAATTTGGCTAGCAGATTAATTATTTTATGACTACTCTTTAGAGATGGCTGGTATAATTGAAAACATAACACAACAGAAAAAAAACAAACACTCATTTTAGTTGCCAGTCAAAAAAAATTAAATCTGCTATATATGTTCATATTTTTATCAAGAAGAAATTAATGTTCATGTCTCAGTTAGAGGCTTCTGCTTACTGTAGCTTATGCCATCAATATGAATCCAAGGTGCTACTACATTGAGCTTCATCAGAAGCCAATGTAAAAATCACACAGACATACACATAGCACGTATTAGCATCAACAATTGAAGAGGGGTCACTTTAAAACAAAAACATGGCTATAATAAAAGGTACATGCATTTTATTTTGTAATACTTAATTTTCAAAATTAAGAAGAGGAAGTGAGGTTACTGTCAGCGATGGCAATTTGAGAGGGAAGCTCTGACCAGGCTGATTAAAAGAAGAGCATCATTAGCCCTCCAAAACCCTCATTTGGTAACTCCCAAGTGGGGTTTTTTTCCCCAATTAAAGAGTGCACCAGTATCCATCTGGTAAAAACTGGAAGCATTTAAATGTGCGTCAGCTGGAGAGATGGCATAGCTATAAAGATATACATGGCAGCAGAGGAGCCAATAGGATGGAGCAGTGAGCGCAGATTCAGAGGGGGGAGTGAGCGGGAGCAAGGATCGCAATGGACTGATGTTCTTACAGCGAGAAAGAAGGCAAGGACTATCAGAATTGAAAAATGAAATTAAAACTGTGATTAAAAAGGAGGTAAGGGATGCGGTGGCTGATTTAAAAACAGGACGCAAATGAACTAGGCCTCTGGATGAAGGAGATGGAGGAGAAAGCAGAGCTGCAGGATGAGGACCTTCTGGAGCTATAGAAACAAAATGAAAAATTATTACTGGCTTAAGCTGAGGCATTGGAGAAAATTGAGGACCTTGAAAACCTATTTCGCAGGAGCAATATCAGAATCCAGGGAATACCAGAGACTGAGGCCTTTAAAAATTGCATTGAAGTTATGCAAGAGATATGTGGAGTTGTACTGTGGAGGACTTAAGGTAGAGAAATGGAGAAAGACCACACAAATCTTGATCATGCAAATAGAAGTCCAGGTATGAGAAGAAAATAAAACAGCCTAGAGATATTGTTGCTTGCATGCATGACTTCGGGGTCAAAGAGGTGGTAAAGTTGAAAGCATAGAAGATGGGAGTAATCAATTGGAAGGACAGTAAGGTTAAAATATTCAGTGATCTCTTACCATTAACATAGCCAAAGCGACAGGACCTTTGGGAGGTTACCCAGTTGTTTAAAAGAGAAAACAAAGTATCACTGGCTATTCCCTTCTGCGTTGTTCTACGCAATAAAGGGGGCTTCCACAAAGATGAAAAGAGGGGGCATGGAGAGCTATGGAGGCAAAGGGGCTAAAACATCTGCCAGACAAAGCTAAAACATGAATAGATGACAAAAAGAACAAAAGCAGCCGATGATGTGCCACAGGTTCTCCAAGAGGGAAAAGACTAAAAATAGTCGTAGTGAGCCAGCGAAAGGTGTTAGTAGAGCACCTGAACAAGAGTGGAAAGTGAACTTGGAGACGCCTGATGGAGCCACAGCTGTAGGTGAAGGAAGAGGATGCTGAAAACTGAGATGAACAGTGCATATGATGGGCAACTGGAGTGTGAGAGTGGGGAGGACAGGTGAGAGAATATGGAGTAAATGGGGGTGTGACTGGATTTAAGGTGTTAAATGTGATCACAATGGAAGCAGAGTAGATGAATAGTGTAAAATACTGTTAATGTTTGAGGCAAAAATAATGGCTGCCCCAAGGTGGGGTGGGGGGATGTCCAGTCCTCTGAAGAGAGGATGGCAGAGAAATGGATCTGTCATGGGAAAGGGGAAATGGGAAGAGGGAGGAGCAGGAGGGGATGATAAAGAGACACACATACTTGTGTGGAATACTGTTTGTATATGAATGGAGATGGGACAGGGAGGGATGGTGGAGATAGTGGATGCTGAGAGAGTGGAGAACTATGGATTATAGGGTAGGGGGGAAGTTGGGGAGCTAGTGTATCAGAAATGGACCCTATGAAAATGTGGACCATTACTGTTAAAGAGTTGAAAAACCCCTTTAAGGGGCAATTTCTGTTTAAGGAAATATTGAGCTTGGATTTTGTAGTCATATTTGTGTAGTAATCTCATATGCTGAGAAGGGACAAAAAGTTATTATGGAATAGACATTACCCATGGATGTTATGGAACTCGAATACATCTGGAGCAAAGAAGGCAGAGATGGCCAGACTAGTAAGAGACTTTCTTTCTAACATCTCGAATACCTGTGGAAAGCAAGAGGGGCGATCTCTCTTTGTTAAAGGGCACTGGAAGGGAAATGGTTCATGTACAAATCATATCGTAATGATAGAGCTGATCAAATTGGTGGAGGGGTTGCGCTCTATGTTAGAGAGGGCATTGAGTCAAAAAGGATTAAAGTTTTCCAGGAAACAAAATTTGCTGTAGAATCTCTATGGATTGAAATTCCATGTAAAAAGGGAAAGGCGATGGCAGTGGGGGTGTACTATCGACCGCCTGGCCAGAATGAACAAATGGATGATGAAATGCTCAAAGAATCAAGGAAGCTAACAAAAGTTACAGCGCAGTAATAATAATGGGCGATTTCAATTACCCCGGCATCGACTGGGTCAGTGTCACGGCAGGACATGCTAGGGAGATAAAGTTCCTAGATGAAATAAATGATTGCTTCTTGGAGCAGCTGGTTCATGAACCAACCAGAGGGGAAGCCATATTAGACCTAGTCCTTAGTGGAACACCAGATTTTGTGCATGAGATAAGGGTGTTGGGGCCACTTGGCAATAGTGATCATAGCATGATCGCGTTTGATTTAATTAGTGGAGGAGGGATAGTAAGGAAATCCACAGTACTACCTTTTAACTTTCGAAAGGGAGACTATGATAAAATGAGGAGAATAGTTAAGAAAAACTAAAAGGAGCAGTTGCAAAGGTTAAAGACTTACATCAAGCTTGGGTGTTGTTGAAAACTACTATCTTGGAAGCCCAGACCAGCTGTATTCAACGCTTTAAGAAAAGTGGAAGGAAGTCCAAAAAACTGCCAGCATGGTTTAAAGGTGAGGTCAGAGAGGCTGTTCTTGCCAAAAAAGCATCTTTCAGGAAATGGAAAAAAGAACCAAACGACAAAACCTGGAAACAGCACAAGCACTGGCAAGTCAAATGCAAGACATTAATAAGGCAGGCAAAGGGAGAATTTGAGAAGAAGCTTGCTGCGGAAGCAAAAATGCAAAATAAAGACTTTTTCAAGTACATTTGTAGCAAAAAACCTGTTAGAGAGTCAGTAGGTTCATTAGATGATAGAGGGGGTTAAAGGGGCACTAAGAGGCAACAAGGTGATAGCGGAGAGACTGAATGAATTCTTTGCTTAGGTCTTTACTGAGGAAGATGTAGGAATGTTACCCATGATTGAAGTGGTATTTAAAGGTGCGGAAGAATTGAAGGAAATATCAATACATCGGGAAGATGTATTACAACTATTAGATAAACTGAAGAGTAGCAAATCACCTGGACCGGATGGTATACATCCAAGGGTGTCGAAAGAACTGAAATATGAGATTGCAGACCTGCTATTAGTAATCTGTGAATTTTCATTAAAATCATCTGTAATACCTGAAGATTGGAGGATCGCCAATGTAACGCCAAAGGGTTCCAGGGGTGATCCGGCAAACTACAGCCTGGTGAGCCCGATGTCAGTACCGGGAAAAATGGTAGAAACCATCATAAAGAACAAAATTACTCAGCATGTAGATAGTCATGGCCTAATGGGAGACAGCCAACATGGCTTTAGACAAGGAAGATCTTGTCTTACTAATCTGTTATGTGTTTTTGAAGGTGTGAATAAACAGGTGGACAAAGGTGAGTCGGTTGATATAGTGTATCTGGACTTTCAGAAAGCCTTTGACAAGGTCCCTCATCAGAGACTTTTGGCAAAACTAAAGAGTCATGGGATAGGAGGCAGATCAGGAACTGGTTAAAAGACAGAAAGCAGAGGGTAGGGCTAAATGGCCAATTTTCCCAATGGAGAAAGGTGAATAGTGGTGTACCCCAGAGATCTGTGCTGGGTCCGCTGCTTTTTGACATATTCATAAATGACCTGGAAAAGGGAATAACGAGTGAGGTTATCAAATTTGCAGATGACACAAAACTATTTAAAGTTGTTAAAACCCAAGAGGATTGTGGAAAATTGCAAGAGGATCTTGATAAATTGGAAGACTGGGCATCAAAATGGCGGATGAAATTTAATGTGGACAAGTGCAAAGTTATGCACCTAGGGAAGAATAACCCAAACTATGGTTACAAGATTCAAGGTTCCACATTAGGAATCACCACCCAGGTAAAAGATTTAGGCGTCATTGTGGATAACATGTTAAAACCCTTGGCCCAGTGTGCAGCGGCGGCCAAGAGAGCAAATAGAATGCTAGGTATCGTAAGGAAAGGAATGGAAAATAAAACAAAAGATATCATAATGCCTCTATATCGTTCCATGGTGAGACCGCACCTTGAATATTGTGTGCAATTCTGGTCGCCGTATCTTAAAAAGGATATAGCGTTATTAGAAAAGGTTCAGAGAAGAGCCACCAAAATGGTAAAAGGGATGGAAGGATACGCCTATGAAGAAAGACCAAAAAGGTTAGGGCTTTTTAAACTGGAAAAGAGACTGCTGAGGGGAGATATGATAGAAGTCTATAAATTAATGAACGGAGTGGAACGGGTAAACGTAGATCGACTGTTTACGTTATCAGAATATAGAAAGACTAGGGGACATGCAATGAAGCTACAGGGTAAACTATTTTTTAGACTAATAAAAGAAAATATTTTTTCACTCAACGTGTAATCAAAGTCTGGAATTTGTTACTGGAGGATATGGTAAAGGCTGTTAGTGTAGCTGGGTTTAAAAAAGGTTTGGACAAGCTCCTGGAGGAAAGGTCCATAAACCATTATTAAGAAGGGACCCAGAATATCAATGCTTGACCCAGTACAAGCATTGTGGAATCTGTGTCTTTTGGGGAAACTGCTAGGTACTTGTGACCTAGATTGGCCACTGTTGGAAACAGGATCCTGGGCTTGATGGACCTTGGTCTGACCCAGTATGGCATATCTTATGTTCTTATGTTATGTTCAGTTAATGCATATGCCTTCAATAATGATCTATTAGGTTTCTTTAAGATGCTACAGTTGGAGCAAGTCTATTTAGCTGAGGGAAAGGTTACTGTGGATTTCAGTTTAGCACTACATGAGGAGTTGGATGCAACTACAAAAGGGTGAGATGGATTGAAAAAGGCAAGGCATAAAATTAAAGTACTTTATAGAACTTTTCGATTTAGTGGAAGCGTGGAGACACTTGAATCTGGTCTAGAGGAAATGTACTTATTCCCATTCACAGAGTTATACCAGAATTAAGTTCCTTGCCTATGGTAAAAATATAATGCAGTATGTTTAGGAAGCTGAGATTGAGGGATATTGTGGTCTGATCACTCTCCTGTGTGGTTTGGGATTAAAAACTTCGGGGGGTGGTACATTCAAAGGCGTTTAAAAACAAAACCATATAAATGCCAAGCTGTAGGATATTTTATGCCTTTGCTACATGCCCTGATGCTAACCAGTTAGCATTGAGGCATGCAGGGGGCGTTCTGGGATGGCACCATCATTAACCGGGCAGCAGTGATATTGAGCCACTGCACAGTTAGTGACACACTGCAAAGGTCAGGTGAAGGAAACATTGGCCTAAATTCCGCTGCAGAAGCTAGCCAGGCAGCAGCTCAATATCGCTGCTGTCTGGTTGGTTTTGCAGCAATCCGGGCAACTCAGATATTCAATGCCAGAGCCCAGATATGGCGCCTGTATTGAATATCTGGGTTTAAAATTCAGCACCGGTAGCTAGCTGCGCAAGTTGTCGGTGTTGAATATCGAACCCTTAGACTCCAAGGGTCAATTGTTCTGGAAGCTAAATGATAGCTTATTAAGAGATAAGGAGATGCAAGTTGACATTAATCATACCATTAAAGACTATTTTGGGGATGAAAAATATTGGGGAAGTACAGTTCGAGGTGATTTGAGATTTTTAAAGGTAGTGTTTCAGGGGAGGTTTTCATGTGAGCAACAAAGAAAAAAAGATAAAGAGAGAGCCAGGAGAAAATCCTTACAGTATACTATTAAATCACTGGAGGAGAGAGATTGCGGAAGAGAATATTAAAGGAGTCATGCAAAGCAAGGGATCAGCTTAACAGCTTAAGGAAATATTTATTGATAGATATTAATTATAAGCTTATAAGAGTCCAATAATGGTATTACGAACAAGGGAATAAGTCTGGAAAGTGCAGAAATTTAAGAAGAAAGGAAGGGTCACAAATCTAAGGGGACAATGAGATTAGCAAATATCTTACAAAATATTACCAAAAGTTGTATGAGCAAGAAAGAACTATTAAGGATTCAGATATAAGCTCATATCTAGGCTCAGTGGAAACAAAAAGATATTGAATAGGAAAATTACTGTGATAGAAATTCAAAGAATTGGCACATTGGTGACAGATAGGTCACCTGGACTTTCTTGAATGACATAATTTGA
Organism: Ichthyophis bannanicus; assembly: GCA_033557465.1. Taxonomy (NCBI): domain Eukaryota; kingdom Metazoa; phylum Chordata; class Amphibia; order Gymnophiona; family Ichthyophiidae; genus Ichthyophis; species Ichthyophis bannanicus. The sequence continues at coordinate 812,018,526 of CM066032.1, read as the reverse complement.
GCATGCACACTCCTGTTCTGGTTGTGACTGCTTAATTTGGGTGGGTAGAAGGGAGGGTATGGAACAGGGGTGAGGGGCTAACACATTAAGGGAAACTTCAGATTCTTTGATGTGAGAGAACTATCTTTACCATTTTAGTCCACCTGGATATGTGGGTCAATAAAAGTTGTAGGCGATACCTTTTTAATGGACTAAATATATCTTTGACAAGCTTACTAAAATTAACCTCTCTTCATCCGATCAATGAAACAGTGCAGTTATACTGGGTTTAAACAGAACAAACTCATCTAGGACTTGGGCTATCTGGATATGTCAATGCAGTTCAATGAAAGGCAGTGGGGGATAAACAGGAGAGATGGGAGAGTGATGCTTTATAGTCATGAGCGGACCTTTTCCACCCCTTCTCGCCATCAAAATCTATTATTTAACTTAGAAAGTCTTGCTTTTGATGCCCTCTAGAAGTTGTCGCCCCAGGTGACCACCTAGTTTGCCTAGTGGTTGGCCCACCCTGTTTATAGTTCAATGGCACTATATCTGATAATGAGTGAGAAAGCCAAAGTCTTCTTGAGTCCCTTTGTGTCAGTTTAAAGTCTTTGATGTTCAAATTTCAAACATGTTTTCTTGTGCATTCCTGAAGTTTCCTTTCAGTATCTTTATTATAAGGTAGTTAAAGTTAACGTCCTCTGAGAAATGTTCACCAACTGAACTGTCACACTGTTTATGATATGCCTAGCAAAATTGATACATGTCCTCAACTTTTGGATTGTATCCCAATTTAGCATCCCCTTCACATTTTTGGTATTGGATCATATACTCTACATCTGTAGAGAAGCATGGAGTGGAGGAGTAGCCTAATGGTTAGAACACTGGCTTGGTAACCAAGCAACCAGGGTTCGATTCCCACTAACACTCCTTGTGGCCTTGGGCAAGCCACTTAACCCTCCATTGCCTCAGAAGAAAGGCCTGGCAATCTACTTCCGGTGACACTGCCGAGCCTTTTGTTCTAAATGTCTTTCCCATGTGGGAAGCCATAGGATCCTATGATATGTGCTGACATAACTTGCATCATGCTATCTTGGAAGGTTTTGTCCCATGTTTTTCTATTTGGGATTCTGTTTAGAATTTACTCTCTACAAGTTTTAGTTTTAGGTTGGTAGATGATGATGGAAGGTTAGAATTTGGGGAGAAGGGGGATTTCTTTTAGTAATTCATCCTCTAGAAATAGGGGTTTAAGATTTCTTGAGGGGGACGACTGAACAGTACTCTTATTGGATATAATGAAAAGTGTAACTGGATTGTAGTGTGAGAATATTGGATGTTTTGGAAAACAAATAGGAAATGAAAAAAAAAGCATAGTTACTCACCTGTAGCAGGTGTTCTCCGTGGACAGCAGGAATAAGTCCTCAAGTATAGACGACGTCTCCAACGTAGCCCTACAAAGTAACATTCCCCAGCTTCCATTGGAAGCCTTTGGGAGGCTCCACCATGCATGCACTTGCCTTATTGCTTGCCATGGCACCATCTTCTCCAGTAAAATATCAAAGCTTTAGAGAGTTATGAGGATCTATCCCTACTGTCCATGGAGAACTCCTGCTACAGGTGAGTAACTAAGCTTTCTCCATGGAACAACAGGAAGTCCTCACGTATGGGACTCCCAAATTACTGGCTACTGAAAATTGAGGAGGCCAAAAGTCCAACAGGGGCAATAGCACTGGAGAAACAACAACAACAGTATGGGAAGTCTACCTAAGGGACTCAACTGATTCAGTATCTTCAGTTTACAACTTCATCAAGGATATGCTTTTTGGTAGAATAGATGGACAAAAAGGGTCGGTGGGAAGAAGTTGGAACCTAAATCCCAAAGAGATGCCCGAATATGGCTTTGCCAAAGTTGCTGTTGCGTCGGGAATCCCCATCCAGACAGTAGTGAGCTGCGAATGTATGGAGGGAAGACCACCTTGCAATCCTGCAAATCTACTCCATGGAGAGCGAGTGCAAGTTAGCTACCGATGCTGCCATGGCTCGGATGTTGTGAGCCGTGACAGACCATCAAGGCTCAGGCCTGCAGGGGCATAAGCGAAAGAGATGTAGTCTGCTAGCCAAATCGACAGAGTGTGTTTGGAAATAGCAGCTCTCAGTTTGCTAGGGTCAAAAGAGATAAACAGTTGGGTGGACGTTCGGTGAACCTTTACCCACTCAAGGGGGAAGGCCAAGGCTTGCTTGCAGTCCACCATGTGCACCGCTGCCTCCCTCCTATTGGCGTAAGGCCTAGGGAAGAAAGTTAGCAGGATGACTGAGATGGAAAGCAGATACCACCTTTGGTAGGAAACACGGATGGGTGTGCAAGACCACCCTATTGTGGTGGAACCTGGTGTACAGTGGGTGAGCCACCAGAGCCCGTAACTCACTGAAATGGTGTGCCAAAGTGACGGCTACCAGGAACAAGACCTTTCAGGTCAGGAACTTCAGAAGGCAGGAAGTGAGTGACTCAAACAGAGCCGACAAAAACTTTGCCATAACCACACCAGGGTCCCAAGCCACTGCTGGGGGCTTGAAGGAAGGCTTAGAGAGGAGCAAGCCCCTCATGAAGCAAACCATCAAGGGCTGAGCTGAGATAGGCTACCCCTCCGAGCTGCGATAGTAGGCCCCGATCATGCTCAGGTGGATTCTGAAAGAATTGGACTTAAGACCGGAGTCCGAGAGGTGCAGGAGGTATTCCAGCAACTTCTCCATGGCACAGGAGAAGGGATCCAAGGCCCAGTCAGTGCACCAGGAGAAGAACCTCTACCACTTAAACGCATAAGACCTGCACGTTAAAGCCTTGCAGGAGGCTAGAAAGACTTCCGTAACATTCTTGGGCAGATTGAACTCCGCAAGGACTACCCACTCAACATTCACGCCATGAGGGCCATGGACCAGATGTTGGGGTGTAGCAAGGTCCTTTCCTCCTTTGAGATAAGGTCTGGGGGGCAGAGCCCAGTTGTAGAGGCTCCTGCTGAGAGGCTGGAGCAGCAGGGAGAACCATGGCTGCCTGGGCCTATATGGGGAAATGAGGATCATCATGACCCTGTCGGCCTGAAGCTTCAGCAAAGTCTTTGCCATGAGCAGAATAGGAGGGTATGCGTATAGTAAGCCCATACCCTAGTGCAGGAGGAAGGCATCTGATGCTAGCCGACTGCTAGACACAACCCGGAACACAACCGATTCACATGGACATTGTGCGGAAAGACAAACAGACCGATTGGTTGTGGGCTGAATCCCAAACGATCTGGTCAACCACCTCCCTGTTGAGAGTCCACTCATGCAGATGGATGATGTGCTCACTTGGTCTGCCAGGGGAATTGAGTTCCTAAAGCAGGAAAGTAGTTCTCAGCTCCATTCTGTGAACGATGGCGAACTTTCACAAGTGGACCGCTTCCAAGCACAGGAGGGTACGACCCTGTGCTGCTCTGCCTGTTTTTTGTTTTTTTTTTTAATTTTATATTTATGCAATTATAGAGTAATTCCAAGAAAACATCCTTGTAAAGAAAACGAGCAAACTACAAGCAAAGACAACAAGAACTCATGATACAAAGCAGAGAAAAAAAAAACACAGTTGCTCACCCTAGCCCATAATCAGAGGAGGTAGAGAAAAAGAAAATCTTTTCCTAAATTATAGGAATCAGACTGAGATAAGAACCAGCATATTATATAAATTTCACGAACCATCAAGAGAATCTATGGCGGCTTCAAGACGGCGAGCAATCAAGGTGGTCAGCAGCTGGGAGGACTCATAAAAATATAAGGAACAAATTGATATTTAATCAAGCATTTACAATGATGTCTGAGAACAAAGATCTCTCCCAACTGCTGTACTCCTGGCCAAAAGGAGCAAGAATTCCTGACGATGTTTCTGTGGCTAAGTCTGGATATATTCAAACTGATAATCCACAAAAAAGTAAATTCTGCTTTCTAAAGAACAATTTCATCAACCATTCTTTATCTGAAACCAACACAAAAGTTACGAGCAAAGTAGATGGTGTTACAGGTTCTTTACAAGATGACTCCAGAAACACTGAAATATTTAAAATGTCCATTTGTTGTGTCCCAATAACTGTAGAAGATGGTGCTTTCCTCCCCAACTGTAGATAATATGCACAAATAAATTGAAGGATATGATTCAACAGGCACAGAAAGAACCTCAGTGAAGTACGTATGTCTTAAACATGTCCCTTCGAGACATAGTCAAAACCCAAGGAAAACATATAACCCCTATGGCTAGCAGCCCGAACCAAGTTTTCAAAAGCTCCAATCTAGTTTGTACAGACACAGAATTCTTAAACATGGTGTCAACTTTAGCTTCCAAAACAGTAACTTTAGTTTAAGTCTCTAACAAGGAAGCCTGCATAGTTGCCACTTGATTCTGAGCAGTTACAATCCCCTTAGAGTTAACCATAACTTGTGTAGTTAAAGCAGACATCTGTGGAATTAATGCCTCACCTAGAGAAACAATAGTTGCCCACATTGCTTCCAATGTAAAAGTTTCAGAATGTACCGGAGGTAAAGCCAGACCAGCTATACAGGACAGTGGTTCCACCTTCGGGTACTGAAAATGCCATCCTTCCTCCTCTTGCGGTAGCAGAACTTACAGCCATCTGACCTCCTATCGCGAGCAAGGTCTCTGTGTGCTGGACAACAGCCGAGGAACCCCTGGCTTCTTCCGCTCAGGCATTCAGCCCTCAAGACAAGTCACCACCACCAATCAAGTTGAGGCTCCTCTCCGAATTACCATCAGGGCTCTGATGGATGCAAGCAGCCTTGGACACTGGTTGTGAGTCGGGGGAGAGAGGTGACATGCACGAAGCAGACGCAAAGTCCTCTAACTTCAGCATAACCGCAGCCAAGCAAATCTCCCCCTGCATATTTGCCGGTTGCCAGAACTGGCAAAAGTAACTATCCAGCAGCCCTAAGCCCAAAACGGGTACGCGTGGAGGTAAGAGAGATCTGAGAGGGCACCACTCCCCCCTTTGCCTTCTCCTTTTCCCCCATCTTAATGCCCTGCCCTTCCTGTTGACGTAGTACATTGCCACCTGATTGTCTGTCTGAATTAGTACAGTTTGTTTGGCCAAATAAACCTGAAATGTCCGGAGGGCACTTGCTATGATACATAGTTCCAAGAAATTGATCTGGTGCAGACTCTTCTGCTCGGACCACAGGCCATGCATGTGCAGGCCATCCAGATGAGCTCCCCAGCCTATCTTGGATGCATCCATCGTCAGTGTCTTCTGGAAGGTGATGTCTGAAAGAGAAGACCTCTAATAAGCAAGTTATGCAGCTCTGGCCACCAGGGCAGAGACTGGAATAGAAGCGCAGTGACAGCCACCCAGTCCCAGAGGCAACCTGTAGCTTGTGTCCACTGCGAACCCAGAATACATTGAGCTTACCCCATCAACAGACGAACCAGGGGAGTGACATGCACAGTCAAGGCCTTATGGTCAAGCACTTTCAGCATCCCCCGGGTTGTCACCTGACACCTTTACTATATATCACGGACCGAGGCAGTTAGTCTCTGCAGGCGACCTATCAGGAGAAAAGCTCAAGTGGTGTTGAGGAGGGCCCCTATGAACTCCAATTGTTGGGAGGGCTGGCGGTGAAACATGGGGTACTTGATAACGAACCCCAACCGCTCGAGCACTTGGAGGGTCAGCAGAGCTGACCACTGGAACACATAAGAAAAGTGGAAGGAAGTCCAAAAAACTGCTATCATAGTTTAAAGGTGAGGTCAGAGAGGCTGTTGTAGCCAAAAAAGCATCTTTCAAAAATGGAAAAAGGAGCCAAATGATGAAAACTGGAAACATAAGCACTGGCAAGTTAGATGCAAAGCATTGATAAGGCAGGCAAAGAGAGAATTTGAAAAGAAGCTTGCTGTGGAAGCAAAAACGCATAATAAAGACTTATTCAAGTATATTCGTAGCAAAAAAACTGGTGACTGAGTCACTTGGACCATTAGATGATAGAAGGGTAAAAGGGGCACTAAGAGGAGACAAGGCCATAGTGCAGAGACTGAATTTATTTATTTATTTAACCTGTTTTCTATACCGCCTTATCTTTCAATCAAAGCGGTTTACATTATATAATTACTACAAACAGACACTGGATGCATTCGCTTGTCCCCAAAGGGCTCACAATCTATGTGTACCTGATGCAATGGAGGGCTAAGTGGCTTGCCCAAGGCCACAAGGAGTGCCTGTAGGACTATAAACCCCAGTCCCTCCAGCCTGAGATTGCTGTCCCCAGGTGGGACTTCAACCCCTGGCCCTCCGGCCTCAGGTACTGTGTCCTAACCACTAGACCACTCCTCCCCCCTTTGCTTTGGTCTTTACTAAGGAAGATGTAGTGATGTTATCCATGACTGAAATGGTATTTAACAGTGATGCCAGAGAAGAATTGAAAGAAATATTGATACATCGGGAAGATATATCATAATTATTTGATAAACTGAAGAGTAGCAAATCACCTGGACCGGATGGTATACATCCAAGGGTGTTGAAATAACTGAAATATGAGCTTTCAGACATATTATTAGTAATCTGTGAACCATCATTAAAATCATCTGTAATACCTGAAGACTGGAGGATGGCCAATGTAACGCCAACTTTTAAAAAGGGTTCCAGGGGTTATCCGGGAAACTAGAGATTGGTGAGCCTGACCTCAATACCGAGAAAAATGGTAGAAACCATTATAAAGAACAAAATTACTGAACAAGTAGATAGTCGTGGCTTAATGGGAGACAGCCAACATGGCTTTAGCCAAGGAAGGTCTTGTTTTACAAATCTGTTATGTTTTTTGAAGGTGTAAATAAACAGGTAGACAAAGGTAAGTCGGTTGATATAGTGTATCCGGATTTTCAGAAAGCCTTTGACAAGGTCCCTCATGAGAGACTTTTGGTGAAATTAAAAAGTCATGGGATAGGATGCAATGTAATATTGTGGATCAGGAACTGGTTAAAAGATAGAAAGCAGAGGGTAGGGCTAAATGGCTAATGTTCCCAATGGAGAAAAGTGAATAGTGGATTACCCCAGGGATCTGTGCTGGGTCCGCTGCTTTTTAACATATTCATAAATGACCTGGAAATGGGAACAACAAGTGAGGTAATCAAATTTGCAGATGACACAAAATTTGAAAACCCATGAGGATTGTGAAAAATTGCAAGAGGACCTTGATAAACTGGAAGACTGGGCATCCAAATGGCAGATGAAATTTAATGTGGACAAATGCAAAATTATGCACCTAAAAAAGAACAACCCAAACTATGGTTACACTATGCAAGGTTCCACATTAGGAACCACCACCCAGGAAAATGATTTAGGCGTCATTGTGGATAACATCTTCAAACCTTCCACTCAGTGTGCAGCAGCAGCCAAGAGAGCAAATAGAATGCTACTGTAGGTATCATAAGGAAAGGAATGGAGAATAAAATAAAGGATATCATAATACCTCTGTATCATTCCATGGTGTGACCGCACCTGGAATATTCTGTGCAATTCTGGTCGTCGTATCTTAAAAAGGATATAGCGTTATTAGGAAAGGTACAGAGAAGAGCCACCAAAATGGTAAAGGAGATGGAAGGATACCCCTATTAAGAGAGGCTAAAAAGGTTAGGGCTCTTCAACCTGGAAAACAGACGGCTGAGGGAAGATATGATAGAGGTCTATAAATTAATGAATGGAATGGAACGGGTAAACGTAGATTGATTGTTTATGCCATCAAAATATAGAAAGACTATGGGACATACAATGAAGCTACAGGGTAACCTATTTAAGACTAATAAGAGAAAATATATTTTCACTCAACGTGTAATCAAACTCTGGATTTTGTTACCAGAGGATACAGTAAAAGCTGTTAGTGTAGCCGGGTTTAAAAGGTTTTGGAGAAATTCCTGGAGGGAAGGTCCATAAACCATTATTAAAGGGGACCCAGGATATCCACTGCTTGCCCTAATACAAGCTTTGTGGAACCTGTGTCTTTTGGGGAAAGTGCTAAGTACTTGTAACCTAGATTGGCCACTGTTGGAAACAGGATACTGGGCTTGATGGACCTTGGTCTGACCCAGTATGGCATATCTTATGTTCTTAAGCTCTTTAGGAGCCAGTCATCTAAGCAGGAGAAGATGAATACCCCCTAGAGTCTGAAGGTAAGCAACCACCACCATAGGACACTTCATGAAGACCAGGGTGCAAATGTTAGGCCGAAGGGAAGCACTCTGTACTAGATGTACCAATCCACCAGGACGCATCTGATGCATTGTCTGTAAGCAGAGTGAATCAGTATGTGCGTACTGTATATGCATCTTTGAGAGCCAGGGAGCATAATCAATCATCCTTTTGGAGGTAAGGGAGCAATGTTCCCAGCAAGACCATCTTGAACTTCTCTCACACCAGGTAGGTGCTGAAGTCTCTGAGGTCCAGGATGCAGGGGCGTCCCAAGGGGGGTGCGGGGCCATGTGCGGAGACTCGGTGCGGGGCCTCATTTGCATAAGTGGCCTTATTTGCAGAAATATTTGCATAATGTTACCATACACTAACTTTTAGTAAACATGCCTCTTAATGAGTGTATGGATAAAGAAAGACTAAAAGATTTCTACATTACTATAATCCAGTGCCAACCGCCAGGCACATTAGGAACTACTACAAACGCTGCCCATTTAGAACCCATTTAGAAAGTGGGTTGGGGCCCGATTACCTTGATAGTACTCGGGGCCATTATGCTTGTGGCCATTGCGATTTTTGTGCCACCACAGTGCAGGGACTGAGTTGGGAGGATCCCCATACAGGCGTACAATATCGTTCACAGCAAGCTTCTGATTGTTACACGGAGTTTGTGATTTATATACTAGTTTGTCCTTGCTCATTCTTATATGTGGGTAGCACAGTTCGGTCTGTGAGGAAGCGACTGCAAGAACATCACTCTCGAATTAATCGGCGGCAAGAGGGGGCCCCTGGGGTGCAACATTGTCAACAGTTGGGGCATTACTTTACAGATTTGCGATGGCGAGTATTGGAGGTGGTCCCAGTCCCCTGTCGTGGTGGGGATCGTAGAGCCCACCTCCATCTGCGGGAACAGTATTGGATCTATCAATTGGCCTCTATGTCACCACGAGGTATGAATGCGGAGATTGACTGGTGGGGTTTGTCGGTGCAATAAAGTTAGTGAAGGATCTGCACGTTGGGATTCCTCTGATGTCACATTATCACGGCATTTAAATAGAACTTTGTGGGGAGGGGTTCAAAAGCCTGATGAAGAGCTGAACGAAGACGCGGCTTGAAACACTATTAGTGTCGCGAGGACCCCTGATATTCGGCATTGGGAAGGAATGCCTTTTCGGCGTTGGAGCTGTACCCATTTGATTGGATGAGCTGTGGAGAGATTGTTTGTGCTCCAGCCGATTCATCTTCTCCTTCCATTCGTTTGAGGAAGCTAAGTACTTTTTTCTCTACCTTACGTCAGTCGCTGTATGAGAGATGGACTGATTATGAGAGTGGTTTACCAGCATGAACGAGCTTCCTAACTTTTACTGACTTGATATGTGGATTCTGACGGCGACAGGTGTCGTGGAGTCAGGTTTTTAAATAGCCCATGGGTGGCATGCTATAAAATTGATTAAAATGGAGGGCTCACTCCGAGAATGGGATACTTCCCTTTCAAGGTGAGCGATCCGACAAAAATTTATGAGTCATTGGTTGCACATACACTAGTCTTCGAAACTTTGGGAGCACATGAGTATATCCAGCAATGAAGTAATAGTTCCACAAGGTGCTATGAGTGGAATCAAGATTTGTTTTTGGGATTTGGAGTGTTGATTCCTTGGGGTGTATATGTTTGGACATTTAGAACCCATAGCAAACCCGCCATATCCTGACAGCATTACCAGGACTCACAAAGCACCATACCCTACCTATCAAAAGGCAACACTGCAAATATTAAACCAATACATTTCAGAGAATACTGGGGAAAGAGAACAAGTGGCAATGTCAAATAGGAATTACATAAACAGAATACCTCAGCTCAGTTACACATGCAGAACATAGACCATCACCAAACAAGGAATCACAATTTAGAAACAGGAAGGCAATAATTAAACTGGGAACCCCAAAAGCCAAACTTGGAATGTACAACACTGTAGAAATAAAACTATAAATTAATTTCCTCTTGTACCAGACGTTAATGAGCTTTCATATTCCAGTTAATAAATTCAAAATAAAGAGATATCTTTCTACCTTTTGTGCATTTTTTTTCAGTTGCAATTGGTCTAGCCACTTTCTTCTGGTTTCTTCATGTTTTCTGCTAACTCTCCATCATCTGCTGTCCATTTGTCCTTTCTTCTCTCTTCTAGTTTTTTTTCCATTCTCTCTCTCTACATCTGCTTTAACATACTAATCTTTCTCCTTTTGCTCTTTCCTCATTCCTATTTCATCCTCACAAATTTTACCCCTCCATCCTCAATCCCCACTTACTCTCCCAATACCCGGCCAATTATAGATTTTTCATCCCTCCCACACAAAATATTTTCCCCTCTCCATTTTACTCTCCCAGCCCCATCCCATTCTAATCCTCCCCCAACATCAGCTCCCTTCTAGTTCCAGTCTCACCCAGCATCCATTCCCTTCTAGTGCCTGCATCAGCCCATTTCCAGTCCTAGCCCCCCCATCAGCCCATTTCCAGTCCTAGCTCCCCCATCCATTTCCAGTCTGAGTCCCTTCATCAGCTCATTTCCAATCCTAGCCCCCCCCCCATCAGCCCATTTCTAGTCATTTCCTAGCCCCATCATCAGCCCATGTCAAATCATAGCTCCCCTCCACTCAGCCCAATTCCAGTCCAAGCACCCCTATGAGCCTACTTCCAGTTCTAGCCCCTCCATGAGTCCATTTCAATTCAAGCCCCCACCACAGCCCATTTCCAATCTTAGCTCCCCCAACAGCCCATTTCCAGTCCTATCCTAGCTGCTCCATCAGCCCATTTTCAGTCCTAGCTCCCTTCCCTCACAGCCCATTTCCATTCCAAGCCCCCTCCCCATCAGCTATCTGCAGTTCAAACCTCCCCTTCCGCTCAGCCCATTTCCAGTCCTAGCAACCCCCAACCCATTACCAGTCCTAGCCCCCAGTCAACCAACTTCCAGTCCTAACCCCCCATCAGCCCATTTCCAGTCAGCCCCCCATAGCCCATTGCCAGTCCTAAACCCCCCCATCAGCCCACAGCCCATTACCAGTCCTAACCACATCAGCCCACCTCGTCCTAACCCCTCCACATCAGCCCATTTCCTGTCCTAGCCCCCCCCCCATAGCCCATTATCTGTCCTAGCCCCCCCATAGCCCATTATCAGTCCTAGCCCCCCCATAGCCCATTATCAGTCCTAACCCCCCCATAGCCCATTACCAGTCCTAACCCCCATCACCACATTTCCAGACAGCCCCCATCAGCCCACAGCCCATTGCCAGTCTTAACCCCCCATAGCCCATTACCAGTCCTAACCCCCCATAGCCCATTACCAGTCCTAACCCCCAATCAGCCCACATCCCCTTAACAGCCTTAACCCCCCCATATCCCATTATCAGTCCTAACCCCCCATCACCACATTTCCAGACAGCCCCCATTAGCCCACAGCCCATTGCCAGTCTTAACCCCCCCCCATAGCCCATTACCAGTCCTAACCCCCCATCACCCCATTTCCAGACAGCCCCCATCAGCCCACAGCCCACTGCCAGTCCTAACCCCCCCCCAAATCGGCTCACAGCCCACTGCCAGTCCTAACCCCCCCCCCAATCGGCTCACAGCCCACTGCCAGTCCTAACCCCCCCCCAAATCGGCTCACAGCCCACTGCCAGTCCTAATCCCCCCCCAATCGGCTCACAGCCCATTGCCAGTCCTAACCCCCCCCCCATCGGCTCACAGCCCATTGCCAGTCCTAACCCCCACATCGGCTCTCCGCCATCTGCCAGTCCTCACCCCCCCCCCTGCCCACAGCCCACTGCCTGTCCTACCACCCCAATCGGCTCACAGCCCATTGCCAGTCCTAACCCCCCCCATCGGCTCACAGCCCACTGCCAGTCCTAACCCCCCCCCATCGGCTCACAGCCCACTGCCAGTCCTAACCCCCCCCCCCCCCCCGCTCACAGCCCACTGCCAGTCCTAATCCCCCCCCCAATGGGCTCACAGCCCACTGCCAGTCCTAACCCCCCCCCCCGGCTCACAGCCCATTGCCAGTCCTAACCCCCCCACCATCGGCTCACAGCCCACTGCCAGTCCTAACCCCCCCCCCCATCGGCTCACAGCCCACTGCCAGTCCTAACCGCCCCCCCATCGGCTCACAGCCCATTGCCAGTCCTAACCCCCCACCCCGGCTCACAGCCCACTGCCAGTCCTAACCCCCCCCCCAACCGGCTCATGTAAATTTAAAAAAAAAAAACGGGCCGCTGCCGCCGCGGCAGCATGAAGAGTCCCGTGTGGCCCCCTCTGCCCGGCTGAACTCTCCCGGCGCGTCTGAAGCCCTCTGCTCCGGCTTGCAGATACGCGAAGGGAGAGTGTCTCCCTCGCGTCTCTGTTAAGCCCGCAGGGGCAGATGGGAAATTTCCCATCAGCCCCTGCTTCCCATCTGCCCCTGCGGGCTTAACAGAGACGCGAGGGAGACACTCTCCCTTCGTGTATCTGCAAGCCGGAGCAGAGGGCTTCAGACGCGCCGGGAGAGTTCAGCCGGGCAGAGAGGGCCCCGCGGGACTCTCCATGCTGCCGCGGCGGCAGCAGCCCGTTTTTTTTTTTTTTTAATTTCATTTTTAAAAAAAGCAGAATGTTCTTTGCGCGGGGCCCCCTGAAACGCGGGGCCCTGTGCAAAAAATATTCTTGCTCAATGGACGGGCCGGCCCTGACAGGATGGATCGAAACCTCGCCTCCATCTTCTTGGGGACCAGGAAGTACCTTGAGTAGAAGCTCTGCCCGACCTCCAGCTTCAGTCAGTTTGCTTAGCACAATGGAGACCTCGCCCTGCAGCAGGTTGAGATGCAGGGAATCTGGAGGATAATCCCTTGGAGAGGAAGGGGGCAGCAGCTCGGCAAAGTGCAGCATGTAGCCGTTTTGAACTATCTGCAGCACCCACGCATCCAAGGTGATGAGAGGGCAACCTGTGGGCGAACAGGATGAGCCACTCCCCCACCGAACCCCACCAGAGGGCTTTCCCCTGCGGACACTGGTAGACTGGCTATGCTCTGCAGGAACCAGTGAAAACCCCACCCCAGGTTTGGGTTGCAGAGCAGACTGGGCCTTCTGAGGCGTCTCCTGACATTGTGATGAGGAGCATGTGCCTTCAGGTGAGAGCTCTGGGGGCTTGGGAGGTACTGGCGCTTATGCTGGTAGTAGGTCTTCTTGCCTTGGTACTTCTTATGAGAGGGGTCGGCAGTCTTCCTCAAGAGTCTGGTGAGGGTGACATGCTGCAACTCAAAGAGGATGTCCCCCCCCCACCCCACCCCCCCGGCAAGGCACATTCACAAGCTTTTCCTGCACCCTCTGCTCTAGTCAGAGGACTGGAACTAGTTGAGCTGGTGGGCCCCAATGCCCACTGTCGCAGCCCTGAAGGCTGACTAGAAGGTGTTATAAGTCATCCAGACAATGTACTTGGAGCAGTCCTTGCTGTGGACCACCAGGGCATGGAAAGAGTCCAGGTACTCAGGGGAGATGAGCAAGCCAAGCTTAGCCAGATCCAGCAGGATGTCTTTCAGGATCATACCCATACATAGCTGGTATTAAAGGACTGTGGCCACTAGAATGATGTTCTGGAAGTTCATATGCCAAAGAAGTCCAAGGTTCTCACCTCCTTACCTGGGGACAATGAGAAATGAGTCTTACTGCTCATAATCCTTCTCATGGCAGACTCCACCACCAAGGAGTAGTGCGAGAACTGAGGTTTCTCAAATCCCAGCACCTTTTGGACCTGGTAAATCGAGTCCAGCTGCCTGCTGATCGATGGCACCATGAGGGGGTTCTCCCACATCCTCATTTGCAGCCTCTGCAGGATCTGGTACACCAGCACAGTCACAGCCTCCTTTGGCTCATCCTCTGACTACAGGGAGGAGGGAATGGCCTTAGCATATCTCTCATGAAGTCTTGAAAGGACATGTCCTCTGGAGGTAGCGTCCCCATTTGTATGGAGGAGAGGGGTCTGCTGAGAGTTCAACAGATCTGCTCTCGAACATTTCCAATTCTGCCTTCAATCTTCCAACCATCGGAGTCTGACTCTGAAAGGAAGTTAAGTAATGTTGGGCCTCCTCCTGGCGCTGTCTCCTGCTATACAGCGAAAACGAGTGTCGATTGAACCGATGGAGCACCAAGTGCTTCCGCAGTCTCACCGGACAGTGGTGCCCAAAATGCTTGAGGGGATGATGTTCATGGGAACCAGCATCAATTCTGATCACAGGCCTGATGCGCTGCATCAGCGGGGAGTACATGGATCTCAAGAACCAGCTGTATGGACTGCGGTGGCGATACCTTAGGCATCAAGGGCCCAGCTTGTTGCATAGCCAACACCATTGCCAAATGGGCCTCGAGGGTCCGAAGGCATTCCTCGAGGCCTGTGGTTTCTGAAGGCATCAGGACCGGAATTTTAACTTCGGCCACCGACTCCGGCACCTCTGTCAAGGAATCCACGATGACAGGGACATTGGGGAATACTCGCCGTTTCTCTGACACCCTGGAAGATGATTCCTCCTGTCAAGGCACTTTAGCGTGCCGCTCCCGGCCATTGCTCTCCACGTCATGTCGGGAAGGGTTCCAATGTCAATGCACCTGAGTCTTGGCCCAGTGCTTGGATGCCCCCTTCGATGTCAAAGTCAATGATGAGTCCTACCTAAATTCTGGGCAAAGGTCAATGGAAAGCCTTCACTCTGAGCCACCGCAGCCCCTCGGTTCTGAGCGCACTCTATAACCCTTTGTTAATGATGCCTCTACGGAACCATGCAAGGACATCGGCACTGAATCCAGGGCCAAAGATGCTGAATCTGACAGCCCAAAGAGGGACTCCCTCTGCTTCTCCCGACCCTTCAGGCTGCTCCTTCTCATCTGCAGGCACAGATTACAAGAGGAAAGCTGGTCATCTGCACCAAAACATTGAAGGCACCTTTGTGCAGATCAGTGACCAAGATAGTCCTAGCGCATTTGATGCACTTCTTAAAACTGCTGGCTGGTTTCTGGGACATGTCTTGGAACATGGCCTTGACAAGGTCAAATGGCTAGATGTTGCCAGCCAGAGTGAAAAATTAAAATAAAACACAAAGCGGTGGCACTGGACCAGTGCTACAGATAACAGGCGATGAAACTATGATCAAGATGACGCTCAAAGAGGTAGAAAACTAACATTTTTTCATGACAGTAGCAAGGACACATCCTAGGGCAGTGATGGCTAACCTTTTTGAGCCCGAGTGCCCAAACTGCCGCACAAAACCAAAGAATTTCCTCAAAGTGCCAGCACGTCAATTAAACCTTAACAACAATATTTTAGAGCCTTATAATGATGTTCCAGATCACCCATTTTGGGCAAGGATACTGGGGCGTTACAAATTACACAACACTTGTCTTTCACCATGATGAAGAAGTAGTCCATTTCCCATTCATCATGAAAGTGGTAGGTTTTGCTCTTCTTTGGAACCCAGCTCCCGCGCGGGTCCTATAATCTCGCGAGAGGACGGCGCACGAGCTCTAGCGTGCAGCTTCTCGGCGAGAGGCGCACAGAAGCTCCGACCGGAAGGGGAAGCGCGGGGCCGGGCTGGGGCCTTTCTCCTAGCACAGGGGTCTGCAACCTTTAAGACATAAAGAGCCACTTGGACCCGTTTCCGAAGGGAAAAAAAAAACTGGGAGCCGCAAAACCATTGCGACATTTAAAACAAATCTAACACTGCATATATTGTTTCTTACAGTGTACCATCATAATCACAATCACAATCATAGCCTGAGGTAAATATGAGGGCCCAAATGTAATCCACATTATAAATATATTATTATATTATTGTCACTTTTCTTTTAATATTTTTTTGACCCTCCTCAGAACTACTTTTCATAGAAAACGTTAAATTTACTTACCGTATTTTCCGGCGTATAAGACGACTGGGCGTAATAAGACGACCCCCTACTTTTCCTGGTAAAATATAGGTGTTTGGCCTATACTCGCCGTATAAGACTACCCCTCTTCCAGCGCACACCAAAAAAAATACGCCGGAAAATACGGTTAATTAATCACAACAAGTAACAATATTTGATTTCAAAATTATGATGATTTGTAGTCAAATCACTAATATGAAATAAAATTATTTTTTCTACCTTTGTTGTCTGACCAATTTATTCTCTGATCATGCTGGTCCCGATCTGAGGCTTCTGCTTTCCTGTCTTCTCTTAGCTCTGTTTCTGTGGTCTATGGTCCATCTGCCATTTCTTATCTCTTCTTTCGTTTTCTTCACTTCTTTCCATCAGCCTATTTCCAGTCCCAGTAACCCTCCCCAGTATCAGCCCCTTTCCAGTCCTCACTCCCAGTACCTTCCAATGTCAACTTGCATTCCCATGATTGCCACTGGTGTCCATTCCCTTCCAGTCCCCCTCCTTCCCCACTGACCAGTCCCTTCTAGTACAAATACCATGGCAGCCCCTCTCAGATCCAACTCCCTTCCAGTTCCATTCTCCCATCCCCTCGCATCAGCCCATTTGTAGCCTTAGCCCCCAGTTTTCTTCCAGGGCCAGCAGCTCTATCCTCCCCTCCCCACAATCAGCCCATTCTCAGTCAAAGCCCCCCAATCAGCTCACTTCCAGTGCTAATCCCCCCTCAACCCCATTACCAGTGCTAGCCTCCCCTAATCAGCCCAATACCACCAGTCCTACCCCCCCCATCACCAGTCCTATCCCCCCATCAGCCCATTTCCAGTCCTAACCTCACCGATCAGCTCATTTCCAATGCTAGCCCCCCATCAGTCCATTATCAGTCATACCCCCCTATCAGCCCATTACCAGTCCCAACCCCCCCCCTTGATCAGTCCATTCCCAGTCCTAGCCTTCAACCCATTACCAGTCCTAGTCCCCTCCCATCTGCCCATTACCAGTGCTAGCTCCCCCATCAGTCCATTATAATCCTAAGCCGCAATGTCTCTCGCTTCTCTCCAGCATTTATCCCGTCTGTCCAGTATGTCCCTGTCTCTCCCCTTTGTGCATGCCAGCCCCCTCCCTCCATGTCAGCCCCCGTCCTTCCATCTGTCCATGTCAGCTCCCTCCCTCCCTCCCTGTCAGCCCCACTGTCCATGTCAGCCTCCCTCCATGTCAGTCCCCCCTCTGTCCATGTCAGCCCCCTCCCTCCATCTATCCCTCCTTCCATGTAAGCCCCCCTCCTTCCATCCATCCATAACAGCTCCCTCCCTCCACCCATCCCTATCACCTCCCTCCCTCCACGTAAGCCCCCTCCTTCCATCCATCCATATCAGCTCCCTCCCTCCATGTAAGCCCCCCCGCCTTCCATCCATCCATATCAGCTCCCTCCCTCCATGTAAGCCCCCCTCCCCCCCATGTCGATGGTAGCCCCCCCTCTCCCCATGTCGATGGTAGCCCCCCCCTCCCCCCATGTCGACCCCCCCCCTCTCCCCATGTCGACCCCCCCCCACTCCCCCTGTCGATGGTAGCCCCCCCCCCTCTCCCCATGTCTTCCTCCCTTCGTCTGCAGCCGCGGCTCCCTGCCTGTTAGGGAACCGCGGCTGTGCTTGTAAAATCGTTGCGGAGCCCTTCCTTTCTTGACGGGCTCCGTGCAGCATTGTCCCGCCTCTAAAGGAAGTTGTACTTACAACTTCCTTTAGAGGCGGGACAATGCTGCACGGAGCCCGTCAAGACAGGAAGGGCTCCGCAACGATTTTACAAGCACAGCCGCGGTTCCCTAACAGGCAGGGAGCCGCGGCTGCAGACGAAGGGAGGCAGACACCTGTTTTAGCGGACCTTCCCGCGTGCCAGCTGCAAGGCCTTCGCGTGCCACAGCTGGCACGCGTGCCATAGGTTCGCCATCGCTGTCCTAGGGGCTCTCTGGAAAAAGATGACTGGAGAAGATTGCGCCATGGCACAGTGGAGCCTCCCAAAAGCTACCAATGGAAGCACTGGGGAATGTTTCTCTTTCACCACTATGTCCACTTTTCCTTGCATCCAGCTTTTTTGTCAGTCAGCCTTAGATTGGCCCAGGTGAACATAATATCTTCATTCATCATTATATTTTTACTTATGAACATAAGAAATGCCATATTGGGTGAGACCAAGGTCCATCAAGCCCAGTATCCTATTTCCAGCAGTGGTCAATCCAGGTCATAAGTTCCTGCCAGGTTCCCAAAAAGGTACAAAGCTTCCACAATGCTTGTCCCGGGGTAAGCAGTGAATTTCTCAGGTCTTCTTTAATAATGGTTTATGGTCCTTTTCTCCAGGAACAAGTCCAAACCTGTTTTAAATTAAGCTATACTAACAGCTTTTACTACATCTTCCGGCAATGAATTCCAGGCGTTCAATTACACATTAACTGAAAAAAATATTTTCTTGTATTACTCTTAAGTAGGTTACATTGTAGCTTCGCTGCGTGTCCCCCTAGTCTTTCTACTTTTTGATGGAGTAAACAACCAATCTACGTTTACCCACTCTACTGCATTCATTAATTTATAGACCTCTATCATATCTCCTCTCAGCCATCTCTTTTTCAAGTTGAAGAGCCCTTACCTTTTAAGCCTATCCTCATAGGGGTATCCTTCCATCCCCTTTACCATTTTGGTGGCTCTTCTCTGTACCTTTTCTAAATCCACTCTATCCTTTTTAAGATATGGCGACCAGAATTGCACACAATATTCAAGGTGCAGTCGCACCATCTAACAATACAGAAGTATTATATCATCCTTGTTTTATGCTCCATTTTTTTCCTTATGATTCCAAGCATTCCATTTGATTTCTTGGCCACCACTGCACACTGGGAGGAGGGTTTCAACATGTTATCCACAATGATGCCTAAACCCTTTTCCTGGGGTGTGGTTCATAACGTGGAATCTTACATCATGTAACTGTAGTTTGGGTTGTTCTTTTCCAGATGCATAACTTTGCACTTGTCCACATTAAATTTTATTTGCCATTTGGATGTCCAGTCTTCCAATTTATCAAGATCCTATTGCAATTTTTCACAATCCTCGTCTTAATGTGGAATAGTTTTATGTCATAGTAACATATAGTAACATAGTAAATGACGGCAGATAAAGAGCAGTATGGTCCATCTAGTCTGCCCAGTAGGAAAGCCAGAGTAAGATGGCAGGAGTAGGTGCCACTCTGTGCAGGCCGCCCCTCAGGCCACCCCTCCCCATGTCTTTTAGGGGTGAACCCACCGCTCCATGCAGGACACCCCTATTTGTTGAGAAGTTAGATGGTTCAGATTATTTTGATTTTATTCTGTTGCTATAAATGTATCCACTATGTCTGTCCCATGCCGTTTTGAATTCCGTCACCGTGTTTGCCCCCACCACTTCCATCAGAAGGGTATTCCAAGCATCCACCACTGTTTTAGTGAAGAAATATTTCCTGACATTGCCTTTCAATTTACCACCTTGCAGCTTCATGTTATGCCCTCTAGTTTTACAGCTTCCACGTCTTTAGAAGAGGTTTGTTTGTTCATTAATTCTTTTTAAGTATTTAAAAGGTCTGAATCATATCTCCCCTATCCCTCCTCTCCTCCAGAGTGTACATATTTAAGTCTTCAAGTCTCATCTCATAAGACTTCTGACGCAGGCTCCAAATCATTTTGGTCGCCTTCCTCTGAACCATTTCCAGTCTTTTTACATCCTTTGTGAGATATGGTCTCCAAAACTGAACACAGTATTCCAAGTGAGGCCTCCTCACCAGTGACTTATACAGTGGCATTAGTACCTCTTCCTTTCTGCTGGTAATTCCTCTTTGTATGCAACCCAACATCCTCCTGGCTTTTGCCACTGCCTTGTCGCACTCTTTTGCCACCTTGAGATCCTCAGAAATATTCACACTAAAGGTCCTTCTCCTGGTTCGTGCACACCAACCTCTCGCCCCCTATCGCGTACATTTCCCTTGGATTTCTGCTTCCCAAGTGCATGACACTGCACTTCTTCACATTAAATCTTAACTGCCAAGCATTAGACCATTCTTCCAGCTTTTGTAGATCTTTCCTCATGTTATCCACTCCCTCAGGGGAGTCCACTCTGTTGCAAATTTTCGTGTCATCTGCAAAAAGTCAGACTTTTCCATTCAGTCCTTCAGCAATATCACTCACAAATACATTGTACAGTGCCGGGCCCAGGACCCAACCCTGGGGCACCCCGCTAATCACCCTCCTTTCATCTGACTGAGCTGTATTTACCATCACCTTCTGTTGGCTTTCTCTCATTAAACCAAGACTGTCTATATGTGTAGTAGTTTTATTCTTTACAATGGTTTCTACCATTTGCCCGATACTGACATTGGGCTTAGCGGTCTGTATTTTCCTAGATCACCCATGGAACCCTTCTTAAAAACTGGCATTACACTGGCCGTTCTCCAGTCTTCAGGTATTGCAGATGATTTTAGTGATAGCTCATAGATTACTTATAGTAGGTCTGCAATCTTGTATTCCAATTCTTTCAACATCCTCTGATGTATAACACCCTCTGATGTATACCATCTGGTCCAGGTGATCTGCTACTCTTTAGTTTATCAAATAGTTGGAATATATCTTCCCTGTTTATCGAGATTTCTTTCAATTCTTCTGATACATCACCCTTAAATACCATTTCAGGCCTGGGTACTTCCCTACATCTTCTTCAGTAAAGACTGAAGCAAAGAATTCATTCAGTCTCTCTGTTCTGGCCTTGTCCTCCTTTAGCGCCCCTTTTACCCCTCCATCATCTAATGGTCCAAATGACTCCGATAGGTTTTACTATGCGTTTTAGCTTCTACTGCAAGCTTTCTTTCAAATTCTCTCTTTACCTATCTTGTCAATGCCTTGCATCTAACTTGCCAATATTTATATTGTTTCCCATTTTCATCATTTAGCTGTATTGGGAATTGTGGTACAGCATGCTATGAAAGTTATCTTTGCACATTATCCTAAAAGCACTACTACTACTATTATTAACACTAGAAGCCCCAAAGTGCGTCAATTGACTCAAATGCATCTTCGAAGTTGTATACCAGCGCCACTGCTAGAACCATGTCAGTCATGTTCCATGACTTTGTTAGCAAGGTCAAGATGTTCAAATATGTGCATCAAAAATTAATGACAGGTGCACCACCTAGCGGGAAAATGAATTTATACCTAGAAGCCCCAAAGTACGTCAACTGACGCACTCAATTGTCTTGGATGCGTCAATTGACGTACTTTGGGGCTTCTAGGTATAAATTCATGTTGCCGCTAGGTGGCGCATCTCAATCACTGTTTACAGTTTTACTCCGACATTACAAACAATAAACACACGATGACGTCATGTAATGACATCACATACTGCACATATTTAACAAATAACTTCACATTAATTCACATCTGCATTTCATGCTAAACGCAGTCGTCGTGATAACGCGTCAATTGACGCACTTTGGGGTTTCTAAGTAAAATGCCTTTTGCGGCTTCTAGTGTTAAACATTTATAAAGTGCTACAAGGTATAAGCAGTGCTGTACAAACACAGACAGAGACAATCCCCACTCATCAGAGCTTACAATCTAATCAAGACGGACAAGCCAAAAGATAGGAATAAGAATAGAATAAAGAAGGGTAACGAAACACAAGGAAACAAGGGATCAGTATCCAAGATATGAAAAGGGGCAGAGATGAAGCTTGACGTACAGACTCAGAAAGTTTGTTCCAGGCATAAGGAGCAGCAAGGTGAAAGGACCGAAGTCTGGAGTTAGCAATGGAAGAAAAGAGCAAAGAGAGCAGCAAGCCAGTAGAAGAGCAAAGTTCACGGGGAGGGGTGTAGAGGGAGAGGAGAGATAGCGAGGAGCAGTAGAATGAATGCATTTAAAGGTCAGAAGGAGAATTCTGAATTGGATACAGAAAAGGAAGGGAAGCACATAGTAAATAACGGCAAATACCAGCATGGCCCATCTAGTCTACCCAGATGTTCAGGGCTGTAACTGTCGCTCCACAATGGCTACCCCTGTTTTGCTTTTTTAAAGTGTAAAAATCATATGAAGTTTTGCTAAGAGCAAGAATTCTCCACTTCCTATATATAATCAAACTCTGGAATTTGTTACTGGAGGATGTAGTAAAGGCTGTTAGTGTAGCTGGGTTTAAAAAAGGTTTGGACAAGTTCTTGGAGGAAAGGTCCATAAACCATTATTGAGAAGGGACCCAGAATATCAATGCTGGACCCAGTACAAGCATTGTGGAACCTGTGTCTTTTGGGGAAACTGCTAGGTACGTATGACCTAGATTGGCCACTGCTGGAAACAGGATACTGTGCTTGATGGACCTTGGTCTGACCCAGTATGGCATATCTTATGTTCTTATAAAGATCCTCTGTGCTTATCCCATGCCGTTTTAAAAGTTCTGAGTTTGATTTTGATGAAGGTACTGCAGGTGAAAGTGTTGCTTCATCGCCACAGCATAAGCCTGATTATATTTGGCAAGTTCTTCTTCCTGATGGAGCTCTGGCAAAACGCCTGACGTTGGAGTGTTGACAATGTTTGCAGTGGACAATGTTACAACTTCTGTTCCAGCTAAGTGATTGCTGTGTTGCCTATATATTCATGTGCTGGTGATTTATGATATGGATCATGCAATATTACAACTATTTGTTTCACGTAGTTAAGAGTGGAGGTTTTTTCTGTCCTGTAATGGTGTAGTCGTATAGCGTATATGTGCCAGTTTAAACTGTATTTATAGCTACTCTGACAGAGCTGTTGCATTGGCTTGGTGACAGTAATCACTGAGGTCTTTTTACTCCACTTGTGAGCATTAGTAATAAGTTTCAGTGCCGAGAATTGTGTTTTTTTGCACTTTTACCATTTTTTTAGTCTTTGCTACACCGGGTGCTTTGAGGTTTGCATTTTATATTAGGATGACTTTTAAAAATTCTGCCATTTTTGTTCCCACCATCTCCAGTGGAAAGGCATTCCATAAAAAAGTATTTCCTAAATGTTGCTTTTAAATTTTACTCCTTTCAGCTTCACTTTAAATCCTCTAATGTTACAGCTTCACTATCTTTGGGAAAGGTTTGTTTGCTCATTAATACCGTTTACTATTTAAAAACATCTGTCACATATCTTCCCTATCCCTCCTTTCCTCTAGAGCAGGGGTGGGCAATTCCGGTCCTGGAGGGCCGCAGACCAGTCAGGTTTTCATGATGTCCCTAATGAATATTCATGGACCTATTTCCATACAATGGAAGGCAGTGGCTGCAAATAGATCTCATGAATATTCATTAGGGACATCATGAAAACCTGACTGGTCTGCGGCCCTCCAGGACCGGAATTGCCCACCCCTGCTCTAGAGTATACATAATTCAGGTCGACGTCTCTTCTCCTACGTCTTCTAGTGAAATCTCCACATCATTTTGGTCGCTTTCGCTGAATTGCTTCAAGTCTTTTTATATCCTTAACAAAATATAGCTTCCAAAACTGAATACAGTAAACCAACTGAGGTGTCACCAATGACCTGTACAGGGGCATTATCACTTCCTCCTTTTGTATGATTATGCCCCTCCCTATGCAGCCTAACATCCTTATAACTTTGGCCACCACTTTGTCACCCTGTTTGGCAATGTTGAGGTCTTCAGACATTATCAGCCTGAGGTTTCTCTCTTCGTCCATGTACATCATCATGTATTCTCCCTGTTTGCACCTACTGCTTGGAACTCCCTCCCAACTGATTTGAGAGAATGCTCAGACCTCTCCATCTTCAGGAAGAAGCTCAAAACATACCTTTTCCAAGAACATTTCACCACGACATTAACCCAGGATCCACAACCCAAAGTCATCTAACTTATCTAGCTTGTCAATCAACTAGCTCCTGCCTAGCCAGTCCTGCCCACCCTCCCATCCTTCAATATATGCCCTACAACCCCCCCTTACCCTCACCTACTCCCTCTGTTGTATATAGTTTATTTACAATGATCCCAGCTATGGAACATAGCAATATAAAATATAAACATGCTATCTGTTCTTGTTCTTTATAACAGAAATCTACCGGGCATCTCTCAGAGTGATGTAGTCTGTAAATTAAATCTCAATCCACTCTATGAATAACCAAAACACTGTTTTATGCCGATAAGTACTTCTTATCGTGATGATTCTATAACAATTCACTTCTAAATATGATCAAATTGCAAAGGAGGTCTCAGACTAATTGGCACTAGTTTCCTGACTTCAGTTTTGTCAAAACTTTCAGTGCACTGAAAGTTTTGACAAAACTGAAGTCTTGTTCTTTGTAAAGCAGTTGTCTCTACACTGCTCTGTTGCGTTCTATGTACATCGTCTTGAATTGTAGAAATGCGGTATATAAACAAATTTTAAATAAAAAATTCATCCTCTTGCCCCATCAGATTTGGATTCTGCATCCTAAATGCATCACTCTGCACTTATTCACATTAAATCTTAACTGTCAAGCATTACACCACTCTAATTGTTGCAGATCATTTCTTACGTTCCCAGCTCACACTAAAGGTGTCCACTCTGTTGCAAATCTGTGTCTCATCTGCCTAAAGGCATACCTTTCCTTCTAACCTGTTGGCAATATCACTTACAAAGATGTTGAACAGAATTAGTGGCAGCACAGATCCTTGAGGTAATCCACTAGTTACCTATCTTTCTTCTGAGTGAATTCCATTTACCACCACCTTTGTCATATGTCAGATTGACCAGTTTCTAATCCAGTTCAGCATCTTGGGTCCTTATTTCAAGCTGCAGAATTTATTCACAAGCCGCCTATGAGGAAAAATATCAAAAGCCTTGCTGAAATCCAAGTAGACCACACGCAGTACATGCCCTTGATCTAATTCTCTGTCAAATAATTTCATTCAATCTAATTCATTTGGCACAATATGCTTTTAGTAAAAACATGTTGCCCAAGGTCTTACGACTCCCATTGCATTAAAAGTGGTTCACTATCCTTTCTTTAGTACCGTCTTCGTTATTTTTCCAGTCACAGAGGGAAGGCTTACTGGCCTGTAGTTTCTCATCTCTTCTCTGTTGCCACTTTTGTGAAGAGGGACCACGTCAGCCCTTCTCCAATTGTGTGGAACCTCTCTCCTCTCTATGGACCTACAACTATCTCTCTGAACTTCATCAGTATCCTGGAATGCTTCTCATCCTACTCCATGGCTTTGTCACTTTTATAGTTTTTCAAGTTCTTCACAGACACTTTCTTCCATGAGAGTTGTGGCACCTATTTCAATTCCATTGTCAGCCATCTATGATCCTTCTCAAAGATTTTCTATCAACACAGAGCAAAAGTAGTCATTCAGCATTTCTCCTCGTCATGTTCTACACAGCAATCCCTCAGCATCTTCTGGTCTTACAATTCCACTTCTGGCCTTGCCCCTTCCTCCAACATGAAAAAAAGTCATGCATCTTCCTTTTCATCTTTAGCCATTTTTTATTCTGTCCATGCTTTTGCTTTTCCAACTTATTTCTTTGCCTCTTTGAGCTTTATCCGGTATTCTTTTTTGTGTTCCTCTTCTTGTTATCTTATTTATTTTGTGAATGCTACGCTTGACTCTAGTTTTTTTAACAACTTCCTTGGAGAACCATAATGGTTTTCTTCACCTCTCACTTTTATTGGCTTTCCTTGCATAAAAATTAGTTGCCATTTTTATAGTTTCAGTTTGGTCCATTGCCTTTCCGCTTCTCATCCTGCCAATTCCTTCTTCAGGTACTTCTCCATTTTAGCAAAATCAATGTGTTTGAAATCCAGGACTTTTTGTACATCGGGACTCTGCGTTAGCCTTTAGATCACTGCTGCCCAAGTGGGCACCCACCTGGATATTAGATACACTGTTTCCATTGTGAGTACTAGATCCAGTGTCACCCTTTCCATGTGGGTTCATTTACCAATTAGAAACATAGAAACATAGAAATATGACGACAGAAAAAGATCACATGGCCTATCTAGTCTGTCCTTCCATATCAACAACTACAACAGTCCCCTTTTTACCTTTAGAGATCCTCTGTGTTTGTCCCATGCTTTTTTGAATTCAGTTACTGTCTTCATCTCTACCACCTCCACTGGGAGACTATTCCACAGATCCACTACTCTTTCCATAAAGAAATATTTCCGCATATCACTCCTGAATCTATCTCCCTTCACCCTCATCCTATGTCCCCTCGTGGCAGAACTTGCTTTCAATTGAAAGAGGCTCTCTCCCTGAACATTTATGCCACGGAGGTATTTAAACATCTCAATCATATCACCTCTATCCCGCCTTTCCTCTAAGGTGTACATAATAAGATCCTTCAGTCTGTCCTCATATGCTTTATAATGAAGACCACTAATCATTTTAGTAGCCACCCTCTGCACCAACTCCATCCTGTTCACATCCTTTTGAAGGTGCGGTCTCCAGAATTGCACAGTATACTCCAAATGACGTCGCACCAAAGACTTATACAGAGGCATTATCACCTCCTTTTTTCTGCTAGCCATTCCTCTCCGTATGCACCCAAGCATCGTTCTAGCTTTTGCCGTCACCTTTTCTACCTGTTTAGCTACTTTAAGATCATCAGACACAACCACGTCAAGGTCCCGCTCTTCTTTAGTGGACAAAAGTACTTCACCTCCTATACTGTATCGCTCCCTTGGATTGCTGCAACCCAAATGCATGACCTTACATTTTTTAACATTAAATCCCAACTGCCAAATTCTAGACCATTCTTCAAGCTTAGCTAGATCCCTCCTCATGTTATCTACACCTTCCTGGGTGTCTATTCTATTCCTGATTTTGGTATCATCTGCAAAGAGGCAAACCTTACCTGAAAGCCCTTCCGCTATATCACTAACAAAGATGTTAAAAAGAATCAGACCAAGGACAGATCCCTGGGGCACACCACTGATAACATCCTTCTCCTCAGAGTGAGCTCCATTTACTTGTACTCTTTGTCGCCTCCCACCCAACCAATTTCTAACCCAAGCAGTAACTTTTGGGTCCATACCTAGGGTGCTCAGTTTGTTTATAAGTCGCCTGTGAGGAACAGTGTCAAAGGCTTTACTGAAATCTAAATACACCACATCTAGGGCTCTCCCTCGGTCCAACTCCCTGGTCACCCAGTCAAAGAAATCAATCAGATTTGTCTGACAAGAACTGCCTCTGGTGAATCCATGCTGTTTCGGATCCTGTAATCCGCTGGACTCCAGAAACCTCACTATTTTCTCTTTCAGCAGCGTTTCCAATAATTTACTCACCACCGAAGTTAAACTAACCGGCCTGTAGTTTTCAACCACATCCTTACTTCCGCTTTTGTGTAAAGGCACCACATGAACCTCTCTCCAGTCCTTTGGCACCACTCCCGACTCCAACGAGGCATTGAAAAGGTCAGTCAGTGGAGCTGCTAGAACGTCCCCAAGTTCCCTCAGTATTCTCGGGTGTATCCCATCCGGTCCCATCGCTTTGTCTACTTTAAGTTGTTTATTTTATTTTTATTTGGAGAGTATTTGTATACCGCTACTTCCAGCGATCAGCAGTTGAGATAGTTTCTCACGAACACAGTCTTTTGAAAATTGTTCAAGATGTCCTTTGCTTCTGTTCCTATTTGTGGGTGTTTTCTGAGGTCCTGCTCCTGGTTCTTCATCTGTGAACACAGAACAAAAATATTTGTTAAGCAATTCCGCTTTATCCTTATCAGCTTCTACATATTCCTCCCCTGCACCCTTGAGTCTGACAATACCACTGTTGCCCTTCCTCTTCTCACTAATATATCTGAAAAATGTCTTATCCCCCATTTTATTGAATTGGCTATTTCCTCCTCCTTTTGAATCTTTGCCTTCTTGACTACTTTGCTAGCTTCTCTAAGTTTTTCCAAATACAGATGCCTGTCTTCCTCTCTCTGTGATCCCTTGTATTTCATGAAGGACTCCCTCTTTTTCTTCACTTTTTCAGCTACTTCTTTCGAAAACCATAGCGGTCCCCTTTTCCTTTTAACTTTATTTACCATTTTAACAAAAAGGTTGGTTGCCCTTAAAATATCCCCTTTCAGTTTTTCCCACTGTTTTTCTACATCCCTCAGCTGTTCCCATCCAACTAACGACTCCCTGAGGTATTGGCCCATCTTCGCAAAGTTAGTCTTCCTAAAGTCTAAGATCCTCGCCTTTGAATGGATTCTAACAGCCCTAGTCCTAATACTGAACCACACCATCTGGTGATCATTGGATGCAAAATGATCTCCCACTACAACATCAGAAACACTTTCACCATTGGTAAGCACCAAGTCCAGTATGGCCCCTTCACGTGTGGGGTCTGTTACCAATTGCCTGAATAGCTCTCCCTGTAGAGAATCCAGGATCTCCTTACTTTATAGATGATACTGCAGCAGGAATGTGCCAATCAACATCTGACATATTGAAATCTCCTATCAGTAGCACTTCCCCTTTCCTAGCAATGCTGCGCATGCCTTCAATTAACTCTGTCCACCTCTTCCTCTTGTGAGGGAGGTCTGTATATCACACCAATGTAAACAGATTTCTCTTTCCCTCTTTCTAGTTTAACCCTCAATGCCTCCCCTCTCCCTTTTAAGCTCTGTAATTCCAAAGCTTTAATAGTAGTTTTTACATATAGTGCCACTCCTCCTCCCCTACTTCCTACCCTGTCCTTTCTGAATAAAGTATAGCCAGGTATAGTTACATCCCAATCATGGTTTTCTGTGAACCATGTTTCTGTAACTGCCACTAAATCCAAGTCAGCCACTCCCACCAAAGCTTCAAACATCAGGGATCTTATTTCCCATGCTATGGGCATTTATACACACTGCTTTCCATATGTTACCCCTGTTACCCATTTCCATAAAGTTATTCAATGTATCACCTACCTGGGGGCTTTCACTTACCTGGGGGCTTTCTTCACCCATCCCAAACGAATCTAGTTTAAAGCCCTCTTCAGTAGATTAGCCAGTCTACTACTGAAGACGCGTTGACCTTTCTTGGACAGATGGATGCCATCTCTGCTCTGCAACCCTTGGAACAGCATCCCATGGTCTAGGAAACCAAAACGCTCTCGATGACACCATCCACGCAGCCATGCATTCATCTGCAGGATGCGAGCCTCTCGGCCTTGGCCTTTACCATCAACAGGGAGGATTGAAGAGAACACCATCTGTCCCAGAGCCATGAAGTCACTTTTGATATGTTCCGAGGTATACCTGGCAGTATCATTTGTTCCAACATGGATTAGCAACACTGGGTAATAGTCAGTGGGCTTGATGAGTTTCGGCAAACTCTCCGTAACATCTTGGATTTTGGCACCAGGCAGACAGCATACCTCTCTGGACATCAAGTCTGGTCGGCAGATGGACGCCTCAGTACCCCTCAGAAGAGAGTCTCCAACCACCACTACCCTTCGTTTCCTTGTGGTCACTGATTCTGCAACTCTGGGGTACTTGAGCTCTGGTTCTTCCCTTTCCAGGGATGCTTTCACCTCCTCCACTTCCAGGGCTGCATAATGGTTCTTCAATTAAAGGGCTGGAGAAGTTGGATTGGTGATTTTGCAGGCCCTGGTGACTTGTGTCCAACCATCGACATTCTGTTGGCACCCATCTTCTCCTCTGCTGGAGAGCTTGGTTGCTGCAAGAAGCATCTCATCAATGTACTTCTCACTGTCTTGAATGCTCCTCAGCCTCGCCACCTCCTCTCTGAGTTCCTCCACTTCTTTCCTCAGAGCTTCAGCATGCAGGCACCCTGCACATGGAACCGGTCCTTCAACTGGCATTAGGACCTCTGTCTGGACCGAGGCAGAAGCTGTAACAGGGGCAACAGCTTTAGCGATACGATTTTTCCCAGCCATTGTTCTGTTCGTGGAGCTTAGGTATCTGTTAAAGCAAAAGAGAGAGATCTACCAAGTACCAGCCGGTTTCCCAGCTGTCCTTTCAGAGAAAAAGCAGTTAAATCTCCTTAATTATATTCAAAATGTGCTGGTCCAATTCTCTGTGCTTTGTCAAATGGGGAGGTGCCCTATAAAGCAAGACTACTCGCTAGGGGTGGGTGGGAATCAGGGTGGGTAGGGAGGGAACTAACACCTGATTAGGTGTTAGCAGTTCCCAAAGCTGAGGAGGTTACTGGAGTTCAACCACATACTGTGCTCAAGGAAAGTCCCACTAAAGCACCAAAAAGAAAGTAACCTTGCTTTAAAAATGTACAGAAAACCCTTTTAAGAGCTCCCAGTCAGAGAACTAACAATTTAATATAATAAAACAAACCCTTAAATCCTTACTGTTGGTTGATCTGGAGAGCTCCTGTAGGAAAGCCTATTGAGCAGAGAGCCTAGCATGCATCTACAATCCTTAAAATTTTTTGCAGATGGGCTATTCCAAACAAGCAGGTTGAAATTTCCTAGCAACAGCACCTTCACTTTCATTCCCAACTTCTGGCTATCCATGGCCAGATTTTTGTCTAATTTCTCTGAAGTGAATGTCTATAGATGACGACATTTGTGTGGATGCAAGTTCCATCTTCTCTTTCCAAGACCCCCTGCATTTTAGTTGCTTTAATATTGGCTTTCACATAAAAAGGCTAATCCTTCACCCTCCGTCTCCAATCTTCTTAAAATGATTATAGCCTGATATGGCCACATCCCATTCTTGGGACTTACTGAGTCATGTCTCCATAATAGCAACAGTATCTAAGTCTGCCTCTAACATTAGAGTTTGCAGATCCAGAAATTTGTTGCCTAGACTGCAAGCATTTGTGCTCCTTGTTTTCCCTTTATATTTTTTTGTTGTTGGTTCTTTTATGTCCTTTATAGACATTGGCCTAATCTCCTCTTGCTTTGTTGTTGAGAAAAGAGTTGCTAAGATGGTTTACTTTTTTTTTTGCTCACTAATTAATGCCTTGCTTTTGCTGGGGGCAACATCCTGAAGTCATCACCTTCCATGTGCCACTCCCATCCTCAAGTTTCAATGTCTAGTAATACCTTGCCTGAATTTCTCACTTAGGATCCTTCTTCTCACCACAGAATGATGTAAGCCATCCTTAGAATACGGCTTTTTGTTTCTACATACATTGCCCCTGCCTCCAGTATTGATGAACTTTCTTGTTGACACCAAACTTTGAACCATTTACTTACTTAAGCTACGTCATACATTCTTCTCCTTTTCCATAAGGTAGGTAGATACTACTGAAAAAGCTACAGTCCTAACCATGGACTTTTAGCCACTCACCCAATTCCTGGAAATTTCTCTGTGCTACTAGGGTGCCGCTTCGGGCCAGATCATGTCCCCCCATGTGGATTATGATATCTATTTCAGAGTCCTTACTTTCTTCACTCATAATGATTAGCATTTGGTTTATATTCCTATTAGCTGAAGATCCAGGAAGCATTTCAAATGTTGGAACCCTTGGATGATGATCCTAGATTAGCACTTCCAATAATGAAGCCTCCTAGCAACAAGTCTTTTCTGTTTTATGATGCATTGTCAATTCTTTGGGGAATTTGTTTGCAACAAGTAATTCTGGTCATCTCTAGCCCCACTTCAGCTTTTCTTTCATGAGCATCATAATGTTCCATAACAGCAAAACAATCTGTAGGGGCAATAGTTAAGAAAATGGATGCCTATGTACAGAAGGTCATAATCAACCTAAGCCTACTGTAATACACCTATTCCTGGCTTGTTTTATTCGCTGTGGGAGAGGCCAGGAAATTACCAACAAGAACTCACAACAAGGGAGTAAGAGCTAATATCAGTTATCAAATAACATACTCCCAATACATCTCAAAATGTTATGTAACCTAAAACAACCACAGCTATATAAGGCAGAGACCTTCAGATATTCATGCTTAAAAGGACTTATATAGAGGGAAAACCTGCTATCACAAAGAGTCTCAGCTATCATTCATTCATCGGCCTCATTTGCTCTTATATTATCAAAACACTAACAAGTTATATTAAATCTATTATCAAAATCTATAAATTACCGCTCATAACATCCAATGTAAATACCGTGTAATTAAAGTACTTAGTTGCAACACATCTAACAAGAAAAAACAGACATTACATCATTTTTCAGGCTCCACTAAGTCTTGCTTCAGGGGATGAATTACAGACAGCAACCAAGGTACTACACCAAATAAAAGACAGCTGTTATACAAACCAGAAAACACGTCAGAATATAAAACAGCCCAATCAGTACATACACCTGCAACATAATTAAACAATGGAGGTCCACACGATTTCATTATTAAGGCCAGCTGGTTCCAATGAGCCTAAACAAAAAATCCATTATTGTTCCAGATAGTTAAGTCTGACTCCCATGCCAATCAGGTAACACCCGATCAATAACTCTCCAAAATAATTGTGAAGCATCATGCTTCTGTTCTCTAAAATGAACCACCATTGGAGCTGACAATGTCTTATTGGCAATTCTTCTACAATCAAGTTTCTTAGAGGAGAGATTAGTGTGTTCTCATTTCGATTCTGGCATGGCTTCTCGTGTCGCACGATTAATCAGGCTACATTGGCGCACCCTGCAGGTGTTTGGTGTATTTTTGGAAAAACCTCCATGTTTTGCATATAGACAGGGCAAAGATATTGCTAACCATCTGAAAGGATGATCTCCATTTCCTACTGAAGGTATCCATTCTGCCTGTCACAAATGTCACTGGTACACTACAGTGGTGTGCAAAAGTCTGGAATCACTTGTGAGTTTTGCATTTTTTGTACTTTCTAACCTTTTTTTTTTTTAAATTTTGTGTTAGCCCAGCATATTCATCTTTCTACCACGTTAAAAGGGATTCATTTGGATATTAGAGTTGACTTTTTTGCATTCCTTGCTTTCAATTTAAATACTTTACAGACACTGGGAGAAAGCTACTATGATTTTCGTGGATCCTGCGTCAAAACTGGATCGAGATTATCCAATATGCACACGTTATTTCTGACCAATCAGGAGGCTGGTTTCACTAACCAATCACAATGCAGATATCTAGCCAACAGCACAGTTATAAAAACACACGGAATTTTTGAATTTCATACGCTTTCTGGATCGACCATGAAGATGACTCGGACCCTGACGGAGGAGCGTGTTCGTGTGTCCTTTATGAGCGAGGAAGGATTTTCAAGCCGTCAGATAGCCAGGAAAGTTGGCTTCAGTCAAAGCACTGTTAAGATTGTACAAAAGAAGAAAGAAACGGGTTCAGTGGTGGAAAAGCCTCGTTCAGGTCGTCCACGTGCATCAACATCACGCCAGGACCGAGCACTACGATGCATTTCACTGACTAATTGCAAGTTGACCTCTTCTCAGCTACTTCGAGAATGGTCAGACAAGAGTGAGGTCAGTGTCAGCTCATCAACAGTTCGTCACCAGTGCCTGCAGTTTGGTCTCCGGGGCTGCAAAGCACGGAATAAGCCACTGACTGACATACAAAGGTGAAACCGGATCGTGTGGGCGAGAAAGCACTCAACGTGGTCGACTGAAATGTGGGAAAGGTGCTATTCAGCGATGAAAGCACCTTCTGCCTGTTTGGTTACCAGGCCCACACCTATGTGAGGAGATTTCCTGGAGAAGAATTCAAGCCTGAGTGTCTCAACCTCACTGTGAAGCATCCTTTGAAGGTCATGGTCTGGGGCTGCATGACTGCCAGTGGCATTGGACATCTTCACATCGTCGATGGAATGGTCAACAGGGCCAAGTACATCACCATACTGCAAAAGTGCATGGTGCCATCAGCACACCAGCTGTTTCCTGGCCAGTTCCTGTTCCAAGATGACAATGCACCCTGCCATCGCTCCAGACAGGTGATCAGCTGGAAGCAGTAGAGCACAAAGTCAATGAACTGGCCTGCCCAGTCTCCAGATCTGAATCCAATCGAGAACCTGTGGCACAAGAGGGCCTTGGAAATATCCAAGAGGCATCCGACATCAAAGCGTGAGCTGATTGAGTCACTCATTGCAGCTTGGAACTGCGTTGTCACCAATGATCACCTTGTCAGACTGGTTCATTCAATGCTGACAAGGTGCAGTCAGGTGATCAAGAACAAAGGGTGGCCTATCAAATACTGAGCCATCACTGAAACACAAAAACGGCCTTTTTCAAGGCCACATACATTAATTTGAAGGAAACCTGGTGTGCGTCCATAATATTTTAAAGCATACTTACAATAATATATCGTTGGCCAATGATGTACATTACGCGATTTTCACAGAAAATCTATCAACAAGACAACTATGGGGAACAAACTCAGAAAATAAGGGCCAAACCAAAACTAAAAGTTGGCCCTAATAGCCAAATCTATCACTTATCATGAGATACACAGAAAAAGCCACTGGAAGGAAAAGGAAATTAAGATATAAGGTCACGAAGTTGAAAAAACGTCAAATTTACAAGTGATTCCAGACTTTTGCACACCACTGTACCACAATTGAAGAATCACACTGGTCTCATCCCTTTACACATATGCAGTATCAGTCTCGTTATGTTACATCATGCTCTTCCCATAATGCTGTATACGTTATTTGCCTCTGTCCAAAATTGTATGTTG
Source organism: Ichthyophis bannanicus (assembly GCA_033557465.1). Lineage (NCBI taxonomy): Eukaryota > Metazoa > Chordata > Amphibia > Gymnophiona > Ichthyophiidae > Ichthyophis > Ichthyophis bannanicus. The sequence goes on along the minus strand of CM066032.1, from coordinate 811,983,846 downwards.
GTCAGACTATTTCACTTATAAGAATGTGTTTGAATGAGCATTAATCTCATGAGGCAATAACAGTCAATCCCTATGGGTGAACTTAGTCTTTTTAAATGCCTGCTTTATAGTAGCACATGGATAGCCACACTGCAATAACCTTGTCTAAAAATCAGCAGCTTTTGCCAAAAAGTAATCAAAAGATGAACACATACGTCAAACGTAAAAATTGCCCAATGGGCAGGCTTTCTTTCTTTTAGGCATTTGGGGTGACCTTTTCAATTGGCCTTTGAATCTCAGATTTTTGTTGTAATGAAGTCTTCCTTCTGTGCTCTTAAGAGTAGTCATGCCTTCAAGTGTTATCTAGACCTATCTTTCAGCATACGCTGATCCACACTTTGATAATATCCCACTTAACCAGTAATACGGTATTATTCTTGACCAGGACAGACTGAACCTAAACGCCAGACTATAGAAACACTGCCATTAGGTTTCTCTGTTGTTCCTTGAGATATATGCATGTTACTACTCTATGAGCATCCCTGGCTTCCTATAATATACAAGATTCATTATAAGATATTACTTCTTACACATAAGGCTTATTATACTGCATTACCTACTTATGTAGCTGACCTTTGGAAATCTCTCCCCCCCCCCCCCCACACACACACAATATTTATTTATGTGTTTTATATACCGTCCTATCATGTAATCAGGGCGGTTTACATTATAAACAACAGTATTATATTATACCATATAAACAATTTACAGGTAACCGGTGTGGATAACTTTACAATCACTGTTATTTACATAATTAATTTATAACTTTTGATAACTTATTTACAAATCACCTATGAAATGAGGACTTCAGGTGTAAATTCAGATGTAAATTCTTAAATATCTCACAGTTAAGGCTCATGAATGCCAGTCATTCTGCCTTTTTCCTCTCCACCCCTACCCTCAAATTGGATACCATCCTCAGTAATACTGAAGTCTTCTTTAAAAAAAATATTAAAAAGCAGTTTAGACATTCTTTTTTTTTAAGCTGGTTTATGGCAAGTAATAGGTGGGTACCCTCTACTGACATCAGAACATGGAGTATTATTACTTTGACAACTCTAAATTTTGTTTTACTTTTGCTTTCTGATTGTTCTTTCCTGTATCTTATATCCTGATGATCAGTGGAGTCATTTCACCTATCTTTTAGTTGTGGATGCAAATTGCATTAAAGCATATTGGTGAAAGGCAGTATAGCAAGTAAAGCAATAAACATAAAAGTCTCTAGATCAGGGGTCTCAAACACGCGGCCCGCAAGAGCATCTTGTGCGGCCCGCGAAGCACTTACCGGCATGTAAAAAAAAAAAAATTCCAAACTTGCCGCCGCCGCAGTATTAAGCGTCCCGCGGGCCCCTCTGCCTGGCAGAGTCCTCTCCTCCCTGCAGCATCAGCTCCAAAAGCAGCGGCTTTCAGAGCCGCGAAGAGAGAGAGTTTCTCTCGCACGGTTCTGAAGACTCTCTCTTCGCGGCTCTGAAAGCCGCCGCTTTTGGAGCTGATGCTGCAGGGAGGAGAGGACTCTGCCAGGCAGAGGGGCCCGCGGGACGCTTATTACTGCGGCGGCGGCAAGTTTGGAATTTTTTTTTTTTTTTTAACATGCCGGCAAGTGCTTCGCGGGCCGTGGTAGCTTTGAGGGCCACTCCTGCCATCGTCCTCAGTATTGTGCAGAGGACTGCAGTGCTGGTGACCTTGGGTCTTACCCCCAGTGCTGGCGCTGGCCTTTGAAATACACTTGAGCGGAGTCTGGACCTTCCACAGATGATCGCTAGTCCAATGCTCTGCGAACCTGGGGCTCATAGCAGGCATGATCAGCACGTGAGGACAGCGACTCCGCAGCAGTCCCAGAGGCATTGATTCCATGGTTGAGGCTGGAGCCGAAGAAGAGGCCTTAGGACCAAACAGCACCTCCTGCTGTCTTGTATGATTCTTCCAACTCTTGCTCGTTCATCTGGAGCAAGTGGAGTTGTCATGGTTAGCTCTGAATTATTGTCCACTCATGGAGGGTAACGTCTACTAAAACTTATGTGTATTTGTCCTCCAACATTTTTTCTAGGCAATGCAACTCTATTGTGCTATTGCTGTGACTTCTTATTCACATATATAGTATTTACTCCCAAACTATATCACAGATATTGGGGGATTTAGGAGGTCTCAGACTCAACACAACACTGGCTGCAACGGACTTTGTCTTTAGCTTGAACTGGGCTTGAAATGGGCTTGAACTGCAAATGGCTGATAGGGAGGGGGACTTGGAATGGAAATGGGCTGTGAGGGGAGGGAGCTAGCACTGGAAATGGGCTGATGGGGGGGAGCTACGATTGGAAATGGGCTGATGGGGGGCTAGGACTGAAAATGGGCTGATGCAGTGACTAGAAGGGAGGGGGTGCTGTGTGGGACTGGAACTAGAAGGGAGCTGATGTTGGGGGAGGATTAGAATGGGATGGAGCTGGGAGAGTGGGATGGAGAGGGGGAAATATTTTGTGTGGGAGGGAAGACAAATCTACAATTGGCCAGGTATTGGGAGAGTAAGTGGGGATTGAGGATGGAGGGGTAAAATTTGAGTGGATGAAATAGAAATGAGGAAAGAGCAAAAGGAGAAAGATTAATATGTTAACGCAGATGTAGAGGGAGAATGGAAAAAGCTAGAAGAGAGAAGAAAGGACAAATGGACAGCAGACGATGGAGAGTTAGCAGAAGGCACGAAGAAACCAGAAGAAAGTGGCTGTAACAATTGCAACTGAAAAAAAATGCACAAAAGGTGGAAAAATATCTTTATTTTGAATTTATTAACTGGAATATGTCAGTTCTGGGAAATGTGCATCAATAACGTCTGCGCTTTGTTTAGTACAAGAGGAAATTAATTTATAGTTTTATTTCTACAGTGTTGTTGTACATTCCAAGTTTGGCTTTTGGGGGTCCCAGTTTAATTGTCTTGTTTCTAAATTTTGATTCCTTGTTTGGTGATGGTGTATTCTGCATGTGTAACTGAGCTGAGGTATTCTGTTTATGTAATTCCTATTTGACATTGCTACTTGTTCTCTGTCCCCAGTAGGTCATGTATTGTTATTCTCTGAAATGTATTGATTTAATATTTGCAGTGTTGCCTTTTGATAGTTAGGGTATGGTGCTTTGTGAGTCCTGGTAGTGCTGTTAGGATATGGCGGGTTTGCTATGGGTTCTAAATGGGCAGTGTTTGTTTGTAGTAGTTCCTAATGTGCCTGGCGGTTGGCACTGGATTATAGTAATGTAGAAATCTTTTAGTCTTTCTTTATTCATGCACTCATTAAGAGGCATGTTTACTAAAAGTTAGTGTATGGTAACATTATGCAAATATTTATGCAAATGATGCCCCTTATGCAAATGAGGTCCCACGTCTCATGCGGCCCCTGGGTTATTTTACAAGTCCTCATTTGGCCCTCAAAGCAATTTGAGTAGACCCCTGCTCTAGATGGTCTGACCAAGGCATCACAGAGATTGTATTGAATTATACCCCTGATGGGTTGGTTGGTATGAGTTAGAACAGCTAAATTCTAATCATGATTTCCAAATAGCAGGATTACTTGATTGTCAATTAATAGAAGAAAGCCTTCACAAGTCACAAAATCAGTTGTGGAACAAAAGTGAGCTATGGGATGGGTGGGAATTTGAGTGGCAAATTCTCCTGGACCCTCAAAATGCAACAAAATAAGTTATATGTTTGACCTCCTCAGACAGAAACCGCTATTGGGCAACCGTTAATTACCAGAGCCCAGTCATGCTACTTAAGTACAGGCCAAGGCTTTTCCATTAAGGAACTATTTCAAAAGGTTGAAAATTTGAGCAGCATTTCTATAACAGATTTCTAAAAGCCAAGGAGCTAGGTAATTTCTATACAGCACCAACAATTTCTGTAAAACAACAAAAACCTACACAAGTAGACTATTAAGCAATTTTCAAAACAAGATTAAAAGGCAGCAAAATAAGGCAAGTTTCTGTAAGGCTATACAAGAGACCGAAAAGGTATAGGCAAACAAACTATTCAAAAATCAAGCAAGAAGAAAAAAAATGTAGTGCTTAGTGTGTGTCATAAAAGAAAAATTTAGTACGCTGTCACGCCCACTGCTGGCTAGGCGGTTGCCTATAGGCAGTAGACGTACCTCCTATTGTCCCTTGGTAGTATGGGTTCCCCAGAGCCAAGGCTTCTGGGGATTATAGTAGTGAAAAAATGAGTAGCCGAGGGTGGAAGGCAAATACAGGAAAGTTTTATTCTTTTCTTCTTTTGTCCTTTCAAACAGAGCAACAAAAGTAGGATACTTCTCCAAATAAAGAAAAAGGAACTTTCACAGTAACACCGGTAGCAACTGCTTCACTCAGCTTGTTATACCAGTAGTATATCTTTTTCCAGAGTTCAAGAATACCGCTTAAGGGTTCCTGGCTCAGTTCAGCCCAAATAACTGCTCTTCCAAACTGAGCACTATGCAAAGCACAACCCACTTTACTTCTGGCTGTTTATACGCTTAGGTACGGACTTCTTAAGCATTCAAACCAGCACTTCTGAACATTCTCTGCCAGCTTTAAAATGTTAGCAACTTCATTCCAAACATTTCTAGCAGAACAGGCAAGTACAAAGCTTCTGGGTTTTCTCAGTTTTAAACCTTACAGCTTCTTCACCTTTGTTTTACACACAAAGAACAGTCCATTTGAGAGTCGGCAGAACTATTATCAGAATCATAGTTATCTACCTGCATGCTCTCATACTCGGGGTCAGTTAGCATCTGGCTGGAATCAGCTTCTGGGATTTCAGGTTTTATTTCTTCTAATAACTTTAAAACCTTCTCCCAATGGGACCTCTTTCTATGCTGAGGAATGCTGGAAGGGCTGAGGGGATTCTTATCCTTCAATAAACTATGCAAGGTTTCAAATGGGCTCACCTTACTTCTAGTAACAGAGCTCTTTACAGACCTTCCTCGAGGTGAGGGTCTTCCCCCAGGTTCTGGCAGGACCACGCCCGTACTCTGCTCAAAGACAGCACTTTCCTCAGGATAAACTCTCCTGTCCTCAGGGCCTGCTGTAATGCTCCTACAACATGGGCTTCCTTCAGAGCTGTAGTTTCCTGTGTGCTGGTTGCCATGAGAACCTTTCCTGAGGCTGCTTCTAGAAAACCTCTCTCTCTCAGCTTTCTTGCAAGAACCTTCCCCTTCTCCTCCTGGTTCCTCGGTTGTCCCTTCTCTTCCTGGTTCCCCGACTGTCTCCTCTCTTCCTGTTTCCTCAGGCTTAAATGACTGGGGCTGCCCTATGGGTTCAAACTCCGCCCCTGGGTGTTCCCCATTACCTACCCTGGTTGCCTTGGAGCTAGGGCGTGGCTTGCACTCAGCAACTCTATGTGTGTGTGTTTTTTTCTCGGCTGGAGTTTCAAAGTCAAAACTCCCTGAACTATTCTTCTGCTTAGGGGTAAATGTCTGTTTTCTATCCATTTCTCTGGGCTCCACTACAGTCTCGCCACCACAATGCACTAAGGAGCATGTTTATTAAAAGTATAATACGTTTTAGCATTTAACTGCTGTCAGACGGCTGCCTAGGTGGGAATGTTCACAGTCTTGGCAAGTGCATATATCAATATGATTTGCAAGGGATTGTGGGCAATGCAGTTCATTCACACCAGACACAGCTGCTCACAATAATTAGCTGTGCTTGATGGTAAAGCCAATAAGATATTTATTTATGGGGTTATTTCTCCCAACACAGATATGCTTGGTAGCACATAAAGCGTAGTTACTCACCTGTAACAGGTGTTCTCCAGGAGCAGCAGGAATCAGTCCTCACATATGGGTGACGTCGGCGCCGACGGAGCCCTCGCGGAGCAATTTTCCCCAGCTTTCAAAGAAAGCCTTTGGGAATTGCAGCGCGCATGCGCGGTCCCCTTCCCGCCCAAGGGTGCCATCTTAGCCAGTCAGATGACATAGCTAAAAGACAGCGTAAAAATTTGCAAAAAAACTAAAGCAGATAATCGCAACTCCAAGGGGAGGAGGGAGGGTTGTGAGGACTGATTCCTGCTGCTCCTGGAGAACACCTGTTACAGGTGAGTAACTACGCTTTCTCCAGGACCAAGCAGGAAGTCAGTCCTCACATATGGGACTCCCAAGCTTAAGGCTACCGGAGACCCTAAGCACAAAAATGAGCTCCCTCTAGCTCAGCAGTACAGAAGGAAGGAATCTTCGCTGAATTATTACCCACCGGTAGCCCCCATCCGGGATGGAGGGTAGGAGTTGCTCAAACTTCGAAGAGATTTCGGAGGACTGCCTGTCCGAAAGCACTCTCCCTGCGGGACTCCCTCTCGAGGCAGTAATGGACCGCAAAAGTCTGGCTCGAAGACCAAGTAGCGGCCCGGCAGATGTCTGCCAACGGAACAGAGCGGAGGTAAGCCACTGACGTAGCCTTCGCCCGAACACAATGAGCCGTGACTCGACTTTCTAAGGAGAGTCCGGCTGCCCCATAAGCCCAAGCGATACAGTCAGCAACCCATATGGACAGAGTACGCTTGGAGACCGGGAGCCCCAATTTATTGGGGTCAAAAGATACAAAAAGCTGAGCAGCTTTACGATGCTCCCGCGTACGGTCAAGGTAGAAGTTCAATGCCCTTCTACAGTCCAGGGTATGCAGGACCATTTCAGCTCGGCTGGAGTGTGGCCTGGGAAAGAAGGTCGGAAGTACCACCTCCTGATTGATGTGAAAAGGGGAGACCACTTTTGGAAGAAATTTTGGGTGAGTCCGTAGGACTACCCTATTTTTGTAGAACCGAGTGTAAGGGGGATCAGACACGAGGGCCTGCAATTCACTTACGCGTCTAGCGGAAGTGAGGGCTATCAGGAATAAGGTTTTCCAAGATAGAAAACGTAGAGAACAGGTAGCCATAGGTTCAAAAGGCGGACAGGTGATCCGCTGTAAAACCACATTTAGATCCCAGTCAGGTGCTGGCGGGCGCAGAGGTGGTTTGAGTAGAAGGAGACCTCGGAGAAACCTCGCCACGAGAGGGTCGCTGGAAAGAGGTCTGCCGTCCACCGGCACATGATGTGCTGAGAGAGCACTGAGGTGAACTTTGACGGAGTTGGACTTAAGTCCCAGATTAGAGATGTAGAGCAAGTACTGCAAGATCACCGACACCGAGCAGGAGAAGGGATCCTGAGACTGCTGGGCACACCAAGCGGAAAAGCGACGCCATTTAAGGGCGTAGCATTTGCGGGTAGAAGGTCGCCGGGAAGCTAGGACGACCTCTTCCACCTCTGCCGGCAATAGAAGGGGAGCGAGGACTACCCTTTCAGCAGCCAGGCCATCAGATGTAGAGATCTGAGGTTGGGGTGTAGCAGGGACCCCCTGATCCTGTGTTAGGAGATCTGGTTGAAACCCCAGAGGGAACGGATCCTCCACCGCTAATTGCAGCAGGAGTGGAAACCACGGCTGTCTGGGCCAGCGAGGAGCTATCAGGATCATGGAAGCTTTGTCTCGGAGAACCTTGAAAAGAGTTCGGGAGACTAGCGGTATGGGAGGAAAGGCATACAGAAGGCTTTTCGACCATGAGAGCAGAAAAGCATCCGCCGCTACTCGAAGGGGATGCGGCTGCCGAGAGCAGAAGCGAGGAAGTTGCCGGTTGAGAGGACTGGCAAAGAGATCCAACGTGGGGAGGCCCCACTTCAGAAAAAGTTTCTGAACTACCAAGGGATCCAGGCGCCACTCGTGCGGCTGGAGGATTCTGCTGAGTTTGTCCGCCAGGCAATTCTCTTGGCCTGGGAGATAAACTGCCTTGAGAAGAATGCCGTGGCTGACGGCCCAAGAACAGAGCTTCTGTGCTTCCCGACAGAGAAGGAAGGAGCCCGTGCCTCCCTGTTTCTTCACGTAGAACATGGCAACTTGATTGTCCGTCTGGACAAGGACGGACTGGTGAGAAGTCAGGTGGGAGAAAGCCTTGAGAGCCAGACGGATTGCTCTGAGCTCCAGAAAGTTGATCTGCTGCGCAGACTCCCACGTGGTCCAGAGACCTTGAGTACGTGCCCCTTGGCAATGCGCTCCCCATCCTAGGAGACAAGCATCGGTCGTCAGCACTTGAGCCGGCGGAGGAGACTGAAAAGGCATTCCGAGCACCAGGTTCGGCCGATGAAGCCACCACTGTAGAGAAGAGGCCAGCGGGCCGGAGATGCGCACTAAGTCGGCTAGGCCACCCGAGGCCTGTTGCCACTGCTTGCGAAGGCACCACTGAGCAGGCCGCATATTCAGGCGGGCATTGGGGGTCACGTGGACGGTGGAAGCCATATGGCCGAGTAGTCTCAGGAAGCGCCTGGCGGAGACCAGGGACTGGCTGCGAAAACGGCCGGCTAGGTCCATGAGCCGTTGAGCCCTGTCGAGAGGCAGGAAAGCTCGTGCCTGAAGAGTGTGCAATCTTGCGCCGATGAACTCGAGATCTTGTGAGGGGAGCAAAGTGGACTTTGCGAAGTTTATGACAAAGCCCAACTATTGCAGAAGAGTCACAGTGCGGTGTGTGGCTTTTGTGACTTCTGGAGAGGACGATGCTCTGATGAGCCAGTCGTCTAGGTACGGAAAGACATAGAGGCCATGAAGCCGGAGATAAGCCGCCACCACCGCGAGACATTTTGTGAAGACTCGCGGTGCGGAGGATAGGCCAAAGGGCAGTACTCTGTACTGGTAATGATTTCCTGCCACCACAAAACTTAGGTATTGGCAGTGGCTTGGGTGGATGAGGATGTGCGTGTAGGCATCCTTTAGATCCAAGGAGCATAGCCAATCTCCCTGCTGGAGGTAGGGCAGAAGGATTCCAAGGGTAAGCATCTTGAACTTCTCCCTGACGAGGAACTTGTTGAGGTTGCGCAAGTCCAGGATGGGTCTGAGGCCTCCCGTTCTTTTTCGTATTAGGAAATACCTGGAATAGAAGCCTTGACCCCGCAGGTGGTGGGGCACCGGTTCCACAGCCTGTTCCTGAAGAAGACTTGCTAACTCCTGAAGGAGTAAGTCCCTGTGCAGAGGGAGTCGTGGAGGTTCTCCCGGGAAATAGGAGGGAGGGATCTGGTGGAAGTAGAGAAGATAGCCTTCTCTCACCACTTGAAGCACCCAGGCATCTGAGGTGACGTTGGACCACCTGTGGGCAAAGTGAACCAGCCGGCCTCCTGTGCTGGGAGGAACCAGCTGAGGGGGAGAGGCTATGCTGATGAAGTAAAAAAAAACCCACCCTGCTGAGCAGGGGCCGGTGGTGCAGGCTTGGGGGCTTGCTGCCTACGGGACCCGTTACCCCGTCCCTTGGCCTGCTGACCCTGTTGGGGAGCCGCGGAGGCCTGATATTGAGGGTAGTGTTTATAGGCAGCCGCCTTTCTCGGGTAAAAGGACTTCTTTCCCGAGCCCTGCTTCTTCTTCTGGGAAGGGGCGGAGGTCTTCCTAGAAAGCCTAGTTCTGGTGAGAGTCTCCGTCTCGATTTGGGCAGCCTTTTCAGCTATGGGCTTGCCAAAGAGGTTCTCACCTCGGCAGGGGATATCGACCAACTTGTCCTGCACCCAGGGTTCAAGGTCAGACGACTGAAGCCAAGCCTGTCGGCGGGCACCGATGCCGGCTGCGGCCACTCGTGCCGATGATTCAAAGCCATCATAGGCTGCTCGAGACATAAATTTGGAGCATTCCCGAATACCAGTTGTCAAGGCTAGGAACCTCCGCAAAGGTTCCTCGGACAGCCCAGCGGAGAATCCGGCTATCTCTTTAGCCAGGTCTCTGAGATACATGCCCATGTAGAGCTGGTAGGTCTGGACCCGACAAGCAAGCATAGAGCCCTGGAAACACTTCTTACCTAGGCCATCCAGGTTGCGGGCCTCCCTGCCAGGAGGCACCGAGGAGTGCATCTTCTGGCTCTTAAGCCTATGCATGGCCGATTCCACCACCATGGAATGGTGCGGTAGCTGTGCTTTTTGGAAGCCAGGGCTCTTGCGGACTCGATAAATGGAATCGACCCGCTTGCTTAACACCGGCGACGATGCCGGACTCTCCCACATGCGGAAGAGTAGTCGTTCCAGCATGGGAGGAACCGGTACAGTAAAGTGCTCCCTGGCGGGAGAGTCGTACTGAAGGGCATCGAGCTCTTCTGCTCGGGGCTCCTCCTCGGGATCCGCAGGGAAGGCCAAAGCCTTGGCCATATCCCTGACGAAGTCCGAGAACAGGGCGTCCTCCGGAGGGGACTGTTTCCGAGGTTCGGACTCAGGCGAGTCCGAGGGAACACACCGAGTCCGAAAGGAATCAGGTGACTCTTCCTCTTCAGACTCCCAGGCCGACTCCGAGGAGGAATCGGTGGGGTCGGTCCGGGCGGGCGGAGGCGTCGGTCGCCCCGACGCCGAGGGAGTCGGCGTCGACGACCTCGGTCCCGAACGGGAGGCCGAGGGTGACCTCGACCGAGGATCGACTCGAGCCCGCATGGACTCGAGGATCGGCTCGGTCTCCGGGGTCGACTTAGACGTCGACGTCCCGGCGGTCGGGGCAGAGGCGCCAGCGAGGCTAGCGATCAGTGCCCGCTGCTGGTCCATGAAGGCAGAGAGTCTGCTCTCCAAGGCCGTCAACCTGAGTCCGACCTCAAGTGACCCAGCAGCCCCCGACTCGGGCCCCGACGGCGTCGGGCCCGACGTCAGACCTCTCTGAGGCGAGTCCAGGAGGACTACAGGACTTACCCGAGCAGGCAACTCCGACTCCAGACCAGGTCGCTTCGGCAGATGCTCCTTCTCCAAAGACCCGGGACGGCTATCGGGGCTATGCGACCTGGCCCTTGCGGAACCAGGAGCGTCCACCGACGCCGCCCTCGCGGGTTTCACCTTCCGACGATGGTCCCCGGAGGGAGAACCCCTGTCGGAGGAACTCCGGCGGAACCTCTGGACGCCGAGGCCTCCGACGAGGTCCGGGTACGGCCGGGGTCAGCGAAGATTCGTTCCCGCTGATGCCGCCGACTCCTTAACGCTTTGGAGGACATCTTGCTGCAGGCCCCACAGATCAGTTCCTCGTGATCCGGGCCAAGGCAGCGGAGGCAATTATCATGTGTGTCAGTGAGTGACATATTTCTGTCACACTGAACACACCGCTTGAAACCACTGGCAGCCATCGGGGGAAAAAGGGCCCCTGCAATGTCAAAGGACCGGGCTGCCAGTGAAAAACCGAAAACGAAACTGACAGAAAATCAGAAAAACCGAAAAATAACAGAAGGACTCGCAACGGCGTCGCGAGTCCGGGCAGGAAAAGGACCGGCGTCGAACCGATAGAGAAAAACTCGATTAAACACGAAAAAATCAACTTTTTCAGCGGGGACAAGACGGGCACGTCTGAAGGGCTCCGCGGAAAAAAGAAGACTGACTAAGATGGCACCCTTGGGCAGGAAGGGGACCGCGCATGCGCGCTGCAATTCCCAAAGGCTTTCTTTGAAAGCTGGGGAAAATTGTTCCGCGAGGGCTCCGTCGGCGCCGACGTCACCCATATGTGAGGACTGACTTCCTGCTTGGTCCTGGAGAAATCAGGTTACTTACTTTCAGTGTTAAACTTGGAAAAACAAAATAAGGAAAACAACCTTTACACTTGTCAGGCAATCAAAGCAAAAGAAATAAAGACCTGGTTGATAACAAACTGGTCTTTTTCTGTAGGCTTAGCTAATATCCTCTTAGCAAGTATCAAACAACAAACCAAAAGCTACAAAGAGAAAAAAAACTGTTCTTTTCAGGTTAACTTCTTATATCTTCCCACATAGATTCAGAAGTGATTCTCTCCTAGCTCACAAGCAATTAGGTAAGGCTCAATTGCTAGCAGTTATCCAGCTGAAACCCCTTAGCTGGCTTGCTTTCTACTGTGTGGGTCAAATCCTGCTTCAGGAGCTTTTCTGAGTAGATTAAAGAACAAGTTTGTATTTCTTTGTGATGGTTGCTGTACTTTGTAACAGAAAGTTACCAAAGGAGTTTAGACAGAGAGCAGTCCATGTAAACAGAATCTTCATCTGCTATTATTCCCCCTTCTTCAACAAGCATGGGTTCAATATCATGGATTGGCACAGATGAATCTCTCAATGGAGCACTTTCAGGAGAATACTTGTTTCCCTGCTGTCTTTCAAGGTTATAGCTAGGGCATAGATCAGTGTTCATACCTGAGCTTCCATTGCTGTTAGAGTTCCTCTCTATATAGCCTGGCCAGTATGTAGTCCAGTTCTTATGTCCAGCCTTCCAATCCAGATCCCTGGACACTGGATCTCTCTTCACATACCTTCTGGCACGGGTCTTAGGGTCCCTTCCACGTGCAGCCGTCTCTCTCACAGGTACCGTCTGGAGATTCCTAGCTCTGCAGCACCATTCCTCTGGCTTTCCCCAGTCCAATGGTGTATGCTGGCCCTTGGAATGCCTCCCAGTATACGTACTGCTCTGGACTCTTCTAGACCTCTCAAAGGCTTTTCTCCTCTTTCTTCCAAAGGGTTTCTTTCCCTCTCTGTCCGTCCGGTTTGGCTTCTGCTTCTGATGATCCTCTTGATGATGAAGATGATCAAGCTCAAGCTGATTCTCTGTAGAATAAACTCTACCTTTATTCTGCTTAGATGAGTGCTCCTCCCTAACACAGTGCAGCTGTGCTGAATCAGGCCCTGCCCTTTGAGATGAGTGCTTAGGGATTACCTCATAGCCCTCCTGATTGAACACACGTTTCCCCACTTCAGCTCCTCTAATGGCTGTTGGAAACCTGGTGCATTCTGGGACTGGTAGTCTTTTATGGGAAAATTCTGTTTTCTTATTTCTACCAGAACTGACAGGTTGCTTGTTCAGAGTCACTTCACCTTTTCTATAGCTCCTTCCTGAGCTACGATAAGCTTCCTTATCACACTGCACATTAATAGCAAAATAATGTGTGGTAAGTGCAAAAACGTATTATACCTTAAACATGCCCTTTAGTGTACACTAAAACTTTTAAAGTGCTTTAAGCACTGGGACAGAAGAGCACTGAGTGGACCAGTCTGGCTAAGATTTTCTTAGGGAGGCAGTAAGTGCCCCATGTTAACTTCAATATTGACAATTTATTTATTTATTTATTTATTTAATAGTATTTCTAAACCGCCTTATCTTAATAATCAAGGTGGTATCACAGCAAGCAATCAGGTAAAGTGTGTGTGTTGTACATGCAGTGAGGATAAAACTTAGTTGTGTGAGGGATGTGTTGGGTGCTTGATTTGTTTGAGCTATATACAGGGTGGGCTATTTACAGTGGTGCTAGAATCATATTTTATATATATTCAGTTGTTTGGGAGGATTGGAGTGCTGTTATCCATTCTCTTAGGTTATGTGATGTGACCATAGTGCTCTATGAACAGCATGGTTTTCAGTTGTTTTCTGAAGTCTTTGAGGTCTGGAGTTGCCCTTAGATCGTCCGGTAGATTGTTCCATATTGTTGGAGCAGCCATGGATAGAGCTCTGTCTGTTGTGTCCTTGCGTGTGTGCTTGTACTCATTTGGGGTGCTGACTCGGTTGCGTGTTTGACTTCTTCTGGGACGTGCGCTGGTTTCCGGTTGTATGAGCAGGTGGAGGCTGTTGGCTGATGTGTGTTCTTTTATCTTAAATAGGTTTATGATAGTCTTGTATCTGATGCGAGCAATGATTGGGAGCCAGTGTAAGTCCTTTAGTGTAGGTGTGATGTGCTCCTGCCTTGCGGCTCCGGATATGATTCGAGCTGCAGTGTTTTGTGCCAGCTGTAGTGGTTTGAGAGCTTGTTTTGGTAGTCCGAGGTATATCGGATTGCAGAAGTCCAGTATTGGGGTTATCAGTGCTTGACAGACTGTACGGAAGTGTTCTGGAGCGAGGAGTGGTTTCAGTCTCCTGATGATTCGCATCCTGTAATATGCTTTTTGGATTGTTTTGTCTATGTGTGGTTTGAGGTTGAGTTTACTGTCCAGAGTAACCCCAAGGTATCTCACCTCCGATCTTATCGGTATCGTGGTGCTTTGTATCTTTATGTTTGGTGGGTGTGTGAAGCTTTGGTTTCGAGTGATGATTAAAGCTTCAGTCTTGTTGTAGTTTATAGCTAGATTGTTGTTTTGGCACCACTTCGCCATTTGGGTAAGGCAGTCTGCTATCTTAGAGAAGTCCGGGTTTTCGATTGATATCGGGGAGTATACCATTATATCGTCTGCGTATATTGTGTATTGGATGTTGTTCTCTTTCATAATGTTGCATATTGGTTGGATGTAGATGTTAAAAAGGAGTGCTGAGAGTGCGGATCCTTGTGGTACTCCTTGTTGGACGTTTATGGGCCGGGAGGTGTCCTGTCCCACCTTGACCTGTAGCTGTCTTTCTGTTAGGTACGAGTGGAACCATTTTAGAGTAGTACCGTGTATACCAGTGTTCTTCAGTCTCTCCAGGGGTATATTGTGATCAACTGTGTCGAACGCTGAGGAGATGTCGATGAAGATCATTATAATTCCATTCCTGATGTCGTCAATTATTCTTATGATGCTGTCGAAGAGGTAGATCAGGAGAGTTTCGACTCCATGGTTGGGACGAAATCCGTGTTGGTTGTCGTCGAGAGTTCCGTGTTCGTCAATGTGTTCCTGAAGTTGTAGTTGAACCGTCTTTTCGATTATTTTTGCGAGGAAGGGTATGCTGGAGATTGGTCGGTATGCTGCTGGGTCCTTTTTGTCGAGAGAAGTTTTCTTTGTGATTGGTCTTACTGAGGCAAGCTTTAATTGCTGTGGCATGAGTCCTTGAGTGAGTGAGTTGTGTACCATTTTATGAATGTTTGGTATGAGGCTTGCTTTGGTGGCTTTGACCCATGACACTGGGTATGTGCTAATTCTGTTCCTCCACCCCTATGCTAACTGCAACGTGTAGTCCACACCCTCTCTCCACTAACACACCCATTCCCTGCCCCATCATGCGCTAAGCAGTTAACATGGGATGTTTATCACGCTTGCTGCTTATAGTGTGTGTCAGTGGGCCTGCACTAACCGCTTAGGACACATTAAAACATGCATTAACCATCAAATCACTTTAGGGTAATGTCACTAAATTGCACTAAAGTGCACTAATTAAGAATGTTTTAATTCACTAGCTAGTGTGAATTAGATCAATTCAGCACACGCTAAAAATTCTCTGTGAAAACAAATGTGCGAAAGTTACCAAAAAACTCCCAAATATTGAGAAACATTTGTGAAAAAAAAATTTCTGGCCTGTACACATCCCTAGCCAACAATCACAAAAAACATCTTTGTTGTTGCATCATTCAGAAATTGCCTAAAAAATCAATTTTGAGAGTTGCAGATACTTGGCATCCTTTGGCATCTTCATTGTCTTTAAATGGTAAATTAATGATGTAACTTTGAATATTTCCATCCCATCTGGCTTTTAACATCTCTATTGTGCCTTGAAGAGGAATACGTTTCCAGATCTGACATTTAAATTAAATGAATAAACATTTACCTGCTTCAAATTACTTATAACTTAACAATCCAAAAATTTTGCCCTTTTCCAGAAACTTATTTTCCTTGCTCCTGTACCTCTCTAAATTGTTTTGCAATTTAGTCAACCAATTATGCTCACAATTCAGAAAGGTAACCTTCCCCCTTCCCCTAGTGATAGAACCCAATTAGTTTATGTTCTTAGCATGAGAAGAATCCTCTTTTTAACAAGCATCAAATATTTAAAATGTATTACAAATAGTATTGTGGCCCATTTGTCCATTTAGCTGGGAACTATCCAGACAATGGTGCTGAACAGCAGATAAATCCACATCTATCAATACCTAGGTTTATTGGTCACAGTTTTATTCTAAGCTCTAAAGCTTGCCTCAAATCTTTAACCTCACCCCAACCCCCACCCCCACACACTTAGGCTTCTACTTTAGTTCTTTATACGCCTTTCTCAGACATTTTAAACAAGAATTAGAACATAGGGGATGTAATAAGTATACCTCACAAAGCATAAACAGTCTGGAGACGGGGGGAATCTAGCTAGCCAGAAACACAATGAAACCTCTCAAGAAGAGAAAAACGGAAGTGATGGTGCTTTACGAAAAAGAGGGACAAAAAACAGGAGGCTACTGGGAACTGTAATCCCAGGGAGACACAGCCTAAAGCCAGTTGGGAAGACAGGACTGACAACTGAAGAACTCACAGCTTAGGGGCACCAGAACAACAAGAGACTGGGCGGAAGGACGTTCTAGTTACTGCAGGGAGTTTATTGTAACCTGGATTTATGGCCTGCTACACATGTCTGGACTGACCTTAGTAGTTCAGAGATATGGAACTTTACTCTTATCTGAAGAGAATGTTACTGCATTATTAACAAGTTCCATACCTCCCAGCTATATATTTAGTCCATTGTATCTACCCTTTTTTGTTGTTATATTTAAAACGTTTATTGTATTCACTCGGTTATACGTAAACCATTTTGACTGGTGGAAAAGCGGTATATCAAAAATTGTTAAATAAAATAAATAAAATTACTGAAGGAAAATGAAGTTGTTTGCAAAAGTTCTTGACCAGGCTGCTGTTCTTCGGCAATCTAGCAGCTGTTCAAAGAAGATCAGAAGGGGAAATGTAAAATAGAAAGCTTAATGCTACTTTTGTTGATCCTTTTCTCAATCCTTTTTTTTTCTTTTTTATTGAATTATTAACAAATCCAGCAAGAAAATACAACATTTCCTTACAATGAAAACAGAGTATATATGAATAACATTTCAAAAAACTAATTTCAAGGAAACCTAAATAAATGTACTCCATTGTAATCCACATGTTGGAGGGGGGAGAGAAAGAAACATCAAGCCAAAGCAGAGACTTTGGATGAAAACATTAATAGAAAAACCTAAGATATCAGTTGACTACGGAGGACCCAGGATATATAACCAAATCCAAGGATATAATTAGATTACAAAATTACTCTGGTGCAGGAATAACAGATGAAACATTAGCAGGACGTCTGGCGTTAATGAAAGTATTTAGATCATTTGGATCAGAGAAAATATATTTATCATCCTTAATAATAACCAGACACCTGCATGGAAATCTAAGGAAAAAAGATCCCCCAATTTTTAACACCCCTGCCTTATAAAGCAAAAATTGCTTTCTCCTCCTCTGTGTCTCCTTAACTAGTAGCCTCCCGGGTCCAGGAGAACAGTGTTAACATTCAGAAGAACACTTGAGAATATTGAAATGGCTTTTCTCAATCCTGCAGCTCAAAATGTCCTACCATCATCCACTTCCTCCAAGTGAGTCGACACTAATAGTAACTATTGCAATAACCTCTTAAATAATTCCTCTGGTAATGATTTTTTTGTTCTGCTTTTTAATACTACCACAGTTGCTCATTTCTCTGGCTTTGATCTTGTTGTAAGGCATTTGTTTCATTTTATGCTGACTGGCTGAAAGTATCTGCAATTATCCTTTAAGTATAAATGCCCTAGCCTGACTTGAAAAGACATCCTCCTAGTACGACAACTCCCTCCATGGTAAATTCAGAGACCTTACTGCTCCCTCTTTTGGCACAGTTGCAACCTGGTCCGTGTGGAAGTCCTACTTCTATAAGGTACTTCTCTCAAGCAGCCTGATGCACCTGAGAAGGGTCTTGCTGGTACCCCGTTGACTCAGCTGTTATAATAGCAACAGGGCAACTATGGGCCCAATAGTGGTGAGTTGATATACTCTGAGAAAATTTGCACTACAGATGTTCGATCCCTACCTAACTA
This sequence comes from Ichthyophis bannanicus, assembly GCA_033557465.1. Taxonomy (NCBI): domain Eukaryota; kingdom Metazoa; phylum Chordata; class Amphibia; order Gymnophiona; family Ichthyophiidae; genus Ichthyophis; species Ichthyophis bannanicus. Next base: position 811,966,104 of record CM066032.1, on the reverse strand, counting down.
GACACAAATGAAAACTGAGGAACAGCAACTTCATTTCTACCAAAAGGAGATCTTTTTTAATTTTAGTCTTATTTTCTTATAATGGAGCAGAAAAAGACAAACCATGGACTGAGCTACTCTCCTGTAGAATGTTCAAGAAACATCTTAGGTTCCTTGGAGTGAATATTCTTTCAGTCTGCTCCGCTCATGATTTTTAGGAGATACTGCTTTGCCCCCACACTCCTATGGTTCTATTCAAGAAAAACAGCTTTATAATTTATATGCCAAAAAAGAGCAAGATGTACTAGTGAACTCTGATCAAACAAGTTTAAAACAGACCTCACAGATTTGAGATACTGTAGAAATATTTCAAGCTTTACATGTTACATGGTTCCATGATGTGGTGAACGCTGGTGATTTACAAGTGAGACAAACTGAAAATAAAGTCCAGTATGTGCATCTGAATATTATGGAATTATTACCACCATCATTATAATTATACTATGTAGTAACACTGGTCACATCAGAGTGCATGCTGACAGGGAGTGAAAACATGCAAGAGAACCCCAAAATAAATCATATGAAGTAACAAATGAAAAGAGCTACAGGACCAGATATAAAAAGTGCTTAGAACCTAAATGAAGAAAAAATGGCAGATAACATACACAGATATAACAGCACAGTGTGATCGCTCGGCCAAAGACGTGGCTTGAGCTCGAGACGAATGTGCGCAAAGACCGGCAGGCACTGGCTTGCCTTGCAGAATATAGGTTGATTCGATGGTACGGCATATCCATCTGACGATAGTAGATTTTAAAGCTGCCATACCTCTGCGCGGTCCCGCAAAAAGCACAAAAAGATGGTCAGTCTTGCGAAAAGAATTGGTGACTTTGATATAGGGAAGGAGAATCCTTTTGAGATCAACCGCCCAGAGATCTTGGAACGTCCAGAACATTGTTCCTTTGAAAAGGCAGGTAACAAAAGAGGCTGATTACTCCTTTTCATGTCAATCACCTTAGGCAAGAATGAGGGAACAGTGCGAAGGGACACTCCCTCTGCGGAGAATGACAAGTACGGATCCCTGCAAGAGAGGGCCTGTAGTTCCAAAATGTGACGAGCCGAAGTTATTGCCACTAAGAAAACCGTCTTAAGTGTCAAATCCGTTAAGGAAACTTCCTTTAGAGGCTCGAAGGGCAGAGACATCAAGGCCCATAGTACCAAAACAAGGTCCCAAGAAGGGACAAGTGGACGGACCAGAGGGTGTAGAAGCTTGACTCCTTTAAGAAAATGCGACACATCAGAGTGGGACGCAAGAGAATGACCATGAATCGGTCCTCTATAACATATCAGCGCTGAAATCTGTACCCATAGAGTGCCAAGAGCTAAGCCTTTGTCAAGGCCCTCCTGAAGAAAGGCAAGAATGTCTGGAATTTCTGTACTCCAAGGAGAAAGATGATATTGAGTACACCAGGACTCAAACACGCGCCACACCCTAGCAAATGCTAACGTCGCAGACAAACGGCGAGCGTTGAGGAGAGTCGATACTACCTTGGAAGAATAACCCTTAAGGGCTAATCTACGGCGTTCAAGAGCCAAGCCGTAAGCAAGTAGGGAGTTGGATCTTCCATCAAGATAGGTCCTTGCCTGAGAAGTCCGAAGAGAGTTAGTAGTCGCAGAGGAGGGATTCAAGATAGTCTTATGAGATCAGCATACCATGGTCTTCGGTGCCAGTCCGGGGCCACTAAGATTACTGGACCCTGGTGTTCCCTGATCCGTTGCAGGACTCTTCCGATCATTGGCCAAGGTGGGAATACATAGAGCAACTGGTGTTTCAGCCATGGCTGCGCCAAGGCATCTATGCCTCGAGATTTGTGTTCCCTCCAGTGACTGAAGAAGATCGGAACGTCTGCATTCGTGGCTGACGCCATGAGATCTACTTTTGGCTGCCCCCAGTTCTGAACTATCGTCTGCAACGCTTGTGGGGCCAGTTCCCATTCGCCGGGATCGAGAGTGTATTGGCTTAGAAAATCCGCCTTCACATTGCTGGTCCCTGCTATATGCTGTGCTGAGAGAGCTTGAAGGTTCCTTTCTGCCCAAGGGAAGAGAAGGGACATCTCCTTCGATACCCCTGTGCACTTGGTGCCGCCCTGGTGGTTGAGGTAGGACACTGCAGTGGCATTGTCGCATAGGATCCGAACCACTTGACCCTGTAGGAACCACGGACAATTTAGTAAGGTGAATCGAGCTGCTCTCGCTTCGAGCCTGTTGATCATCCATCGCGCCTCGCGTATTATCCAAGTTCCTTGCGCAGAGTGAGTGCAACAGTGCGCTCCCCATCTGCACAGGCTGACGTCGGTTGTCAGCAAGATCCAGCGTGGGTTTTCCAACGGTACTCCCTTGAGGAGATTGTGAGATGCAAGCCACCACTGTAGACTGCGGCGGACCTGTAGCTGTAACGGGAGATGGGTCTGGTAGTCTTCTGTCACTGGGGACCATCTGGCACCAATTTATCAAGATCCTCACCAAAAAGGAGGATCCCTTTAAAAGGCAACTTAGACAGACGGGCCTTAGAGGCAACATCCGCTGCCCATTGACGCAACCATAGCCATCTTCTAGCCACTGCCGCCACGGAACTAGCTGACAGTCGTAGAAGATCATAAAAGGCATCTGCCAGGAATGCAGCGACTGATTCGAGATGCGCCAACTCTGGTTCATCTGTAAGCTGCTGAATCCATCGGAGGGGGGCTTGAGCCGCCAAACCTCCACAAACCGCAGCTTGTAGGGAAAGAGTGGAGGACGAAAAAGCTGTCTTAAGTAGGCTCTCGACCTTACGGTCCTGCTGGTTTCGGAGTGCTGCTCCGCCCTCAATCGGAATAGTTGCATGCTTAGTGACCCCGGTCACCAAAGCATCCACTTTCGGGTATGTCAGCCAACGGTCGAGGTCAGTGGGAGACCAAGGATACAACTGACCAAAAGGGCGTGCAGTGCAGAAAGAAGAATCTGGAGAGTCCCATTCCCGAGATACCATTTGCTGCAATTCAGGGCTCACCTCCGAAGATATCCAAGATTAAAGTCTTCTTGGATATCCGTAGTGTCCCACAAGCCACATGCAATGTTCCTGGGAGGACGTATTGCTTTAAGGTCTGAGGTCTTATGGGACCGCTTGTGAGACCCCGCCATATCTTTGTCTGCTACCGGGGCGGGTGCTGGAGGTATTCCAAAAGACTCCGAATGCCAAAGGTGCCATGCCTGGTGGAAGAGCGTCAGGAACTCACTGTCAATCGAAGCTGCTGTGGCTTCCAGTGGCTGTGGAAGCAAAATGGGAGCTGACTGAGTCCTTTCTGCAGGTAGACCCGGCTGCAGGGGCTCTAAGGAGGGAGGAGCTAAGGCGCTGATGTCCCCAGCTGGCAGCACAGTGGGTACGGAGGAAGAAGATTCTCCTGGATGCAGCATACAGGTGGAACACAAGCAATCTATTAACTCTTTCTGCTTCTTATTACATACAATGCACCTGTGCAGAGAAACAGGCATTGCAGAGGCTTAAACCTTTTTTTTTTAAACAAAAATCAATGTAGGCTTAGGGAAAAGACTCTTCAAAGAAAAGGGATTTTGAAACTCCCTGTGTCTTCACAGCATGTTAAATGCTTTGAAATGGCTGCCCAGAGCTGTTCCCGCTAAAAAAAACACTGAAGAGAAATTTCTCCTGATTCAAGATGGCCGCCAGCAAAGAAAACTGCAAAATAAAAGTTTCCTAAGCTCTAAAAACCTCAAAAACGCGGCGAAATTGCTGGGGGAGAGGAGAGGAGTGCTGCCAAAAATTGAAGAGACACAGACCCGGTGATCCCCGTGCCGTTAAAAAACCAGAAGTAAGAAAATCGCTGCGAGGGAACCCAAGCAGGTACTCACTGTGCTGCAGAGAAGCAGAGGCTTGCAGGGAAATGCTCTAAAGATGCTGTAAAAATTATAACTGTGACTGGATGGCAAAAAAATTTGATAGATTGATCCACCCCCAGTTACACAGGCTCTGTGGCAGAGGCTAGGAACTGATAATAATGGGGAGCTCCACTGATCTAAGGATCAGGAGCTCAGACCCTGCTGTATTGTCACTAACTATAGTTTAAAAGCAATACAGCTATAAGACCTTGGAAACTCAAAGAAACACCTCTTGTGTGCTCTGAGTGCATCCAGGTAAGAGACAAGATTGTTTAACACCTTCATCTGCTGGAGACAGAGAAAATACTGACTAGGTCCTCTAGGGGCACTCCTATGTCACCCAGAGCCCAACCAATCACAGCTCTGGAGTGTTTTTTCTCTGTCTCCAACATCTGCTGGCAGTGGGACATAACCCGCTTGTCTGGACTGGTCTAGCAGTATGAACTGGAAATAAATTTTCATCTTTCTACAAATCTTTCAGAACTTACTATCAAAAAGGGAACAAGGTACACCAGGAAAGTGCCTTTTATTTGTTAGCTACTGCAATGTATGTGCATGTCAAAGTGAGGAGGGCAGTTAACATGTTGACATAGTTTATAATACTATTACACACACAGCCATTTTTGAGCATAGCCTGGCTCCAGTGGACATGGAAGAATAAAACCCATGTAGGAAGTTTTTTCATTGTGTTACCAAATGCATCTCCCTTAAAATCCAAACCCCAGACACATACTTGTAATCCTACAGTTTTGAAGGTATCAGTCCTCAGAAGTACCCAGAAATAACTGTTCATTTGTGAACTATCTTCTTATAAAGTTACATAGGTGTGTTGGGGGCAAAGGAGAGGCTGAGACGCAATAATTCTTTATAAAGGCAGAAAGGAATTAATGGACTACAGTACTTGGACTGTTTGCCAGCAACAGGAAAAGAAAAAAATGTTAAAAGATACCTGGCAGAAGGAATCAGGTTGAGAATTCCATTAAGCACATAATTGAAATCTGCATGATCCTGGGCGACAAGAGCTACCAGGGCCTCACAGCAAGTGGTCCTCACAACTACATGGTCACTGCAGCATTTTTCCCATAGTGCATTTAACGCAGGCGTCTGAAATGAAAACATGAGGAATACAACACTAACTGAATATCAGAAATTATGCAGTGCTATGACAAAGCAGATTAAAAAAAAAAAAAGCTCAGCATGATCTATTAAGGACTTCTGATCTGGAGAACTGTTGAGAGCCCAAATTAATGATCACACTTGGGAAAAGAGGCAGCCAATGATCTCTCAGCCATGTGGTTCATAATGGGTGTCTGTGTGTCCCCTTTGCATACCCAGAACTGGTATTCTTCAAGGCTGGCACTCAAGTCGGAAGCCAAGGTAAACTCCACAATACAAAGATTTTTATTGTTTTTGAAAAATATTGTGGTAAAATGGTTGGTCCACTTGCAGTACCTCAGGTATAAATAACCAATGCAATATAGTGCTCAGATACCTTCAGAAACCCTATTAAATTACCTGCTAAATGAATACATCAAAAGCACATTTATCAGAACTAAACACAATTATGGCCAGAAACAGATTAAATCCTTTCGAAATGAAGAGCACAAGCAATAACACAATAAGCCTATTAATAAAGCACTGAACATACTAGAGCCCTTTTAGAAGACAACAGCTGGTGACTGTAGAAATAACATGGAAAAAGGCAAAATATTACAAATCTACTTCTTGTATTCCTAGTGGCATTGGAGAAAGCAGGCAGCAGCCTGTTTACCCAGTGGAAACTGGGCTGGCAGGGGCTGTCGTTCACAGCTGCCGGTGCCTCATGAGCCCTCTCAGCTGTCACTTGACAACTGGTTCAAAAACAGCTAATTTATGGACTGCTGCTGTGCAACACCTGACTGCACAACTGCTCTTTTTTTTAAAAAAAATGGATATCTGAACTTGATGCACCCCTTCAAAGTGGCTGCAACATGTGCTAGTTACATTTTAGTGAAATACTGGGTGATGTATAAGTTTTTATATTTTTAGCTCACACTTTTGAAATGGTAGCAGAAAGCAAATTACATTCAAGTACAGTACGTAAGAAAATAAGAAATGCCATACTGAGTCAGACCAAGGTCTATCAAGCCCAGTATCCTGTTTCCAACTGTAGCCAATGCAGGTCACAAGTACCTCTCGGGTTCCCAAAAAAGGTACACGGATTCCATGCTACATGGGTCAACACCGGGCCAGCAGCCAAGATAAAGCCTTCCCCTCAAGCTACTGTTTGGCTGCAGGAGATTCTCACGGTGTCTCGGCAAGGACTTGTGACTGGCCAGCAACTCCAGATGCTCGAACCTCAGAGCTAAGTGATCTACTGGAGCCAAAGACCAATGCCAGGCCACATGACTCTGGAGTTACTAAAACAAGCTCCAGTACTACAAGGAGTCACCTATCAGCCCTACAAATAATGCAGACTGTGCTTCAGAAGGTTAGACCTTCAGCTTGTCTTTGCACTTGCCCATTTATTAAAGAAAGTTAAATAGTCGTGGAGACAAATATAGCTGCCGCTACCTTGAATCCAGCAGAAATCCTGTTCATTTATTACTTATTATAATACTGTCTTGTCTACAAAGATATTCAATATTAATGCATTGTTGGCTTGGTTTTCTAATATCCTGTATGTTTATTTATTTTATTTACATTGTAACTTAAACTTGGTAGAGTACATTAAACAGGGACATTAATAACTTGGATTCTTCTGAGGGCTAAGTGACTTGCCCAAGGCCACAAGGAGTACTAGTGGGAATCAAATACTGGTCCCCTAATAACTGGCAAGCTTACCCTGCCAATCACATTACAGGACCAGCTCACAGACAGACTCAGAATGTGTGTGATGGGTTCCAAAAGAAGTCACCACCTGTGGCTCCTCGCCAAGGAGAGCTACTTAGATGGCTGGGCTTGATGGGAGAAAGGAGGGAATATAAAATGAGAAAAAAATCTGGAGGCAGTTATGAGTGAGGAGTCAAGGTGCCACAGTCCAGCAGGGGCCAGTTCCAAGTTAGCTCGAAGCCCAAGAGAAACAGATGGAAACTGCAATGCCAACCCCCCTCCCCCCAAAAAAAATGCTCCATACCATTGTTCTGAACAAAAAACATTCCCTGCCAAAAATCCCCATGCTTTGAATCCCTAAATGCAGCATTTGTTCAAAAATGTAAGATGTTTTTTGTGAGCAATTTTTGAAGCTTATCAAGGGAAATAATTTTCACATTAAACACAGAGGCCGATCGGGGCTGTATCAAAGATTGTGCAAGCAGTGAGGCCACCCAGGGCACAAGTACAGGAGGGGCGCCGCTATCCCGACAAGAAAGTTCTGGGTGAGAGAAGGGCAACAGTTCACAAGTTGCACAAGGCACATTTCTAGCTTGCTATGCCCTGTGGGCTGCGCTTAGCAAAAAATGTTAATGTGCATTAAATGCAGACTTTAACCATTTTATTCAGTTTAATGCATATTAACAGTTGGGCGATATTCATAAGTAGTTGTATGTTCACTGGAACTTGTAACAGCTAATTTCTCTAGCCACAGATTTTCTTTAATCTTATACAGAAAGTATTGGGCCAAAAATATAACTGAACATATAAGAAAAGGCCAGGGGGGTGGAACAAAAATTGTGTCTAAGTTGCATAGTTATACAAAACAACTCATTGCCTATAGATGCATAGTAACAAAAAGCATGTTAAAATGTGCCAATGTTATCTCAAGCTTATTTATGCAAAAAAAAAACCCTAACTACACATCAGGAAGATCTCATTTTTTCTCTCCTTAAAAGCAGTATGAACACAACCTGTTTGCCGCCATTAACATAAGCTGTTAAGGCAAAATAATTAACAAACATTAATGCCAATGTTATCACCCTTTAGCAGACTAGATCTAGGCATAGTTTGGTGCTGTAAAAGGTATTTAAATAAACACATTAATACATACCTGGTTAGATGACTGACTGATTTTCTCTGAAGAAACATTTTCTTTTAGCACAGAAGCAATAAGATGGCTCACAGCCTGAAAAGAAAAGCACAGCAAATAATGAAATAAAGGCAGGGGCTTCTGCAGCCTCACACAGAGATGACTGGAGGAAACCGAACACTGCACTACCTGTAAACCCAGTGCCACAAGCTGGCTCAGTCACTGTGCTCTCGCCCATCCTGTAAATAGCACTCTCAAAACCAGGAAGCTCTCAGGTCGGTGGGGACAGGAAGGCATGGATCAGAGGCCAGGCCACAGAAAGAGTAGTTACTCACCTGTAACAGGTGTTCTCCAGGAGCAGCAGGAATCAGTCCTCACATATGGGTGTCATCGGCGCCGATGAAGCCCCAGCGGAGCATTTCCCCAGCTTTCTATGAAAGCCTTTGGGAATGCAGGCACGCATGCGCGGTTCCCTTCCCGCCTAAAGGTGCCATCTTACCTCAGTCAAATGACATAGCTAAGAACAGCACACAAAAATGAAAAATAAACTATGTACAACTGCAACTCCAAGGGGAGGAGGGAGGGTTGTGAGGACTGATTCCTGCTGCTCCTGGAGAACACCTGTTACAGGTGAGTAACTACTCTTTCTCCAGGACCAAGCAGGAAATCAGTCCTCACATATGGGTGACTCCCAAGCTCTGGGCTACCGAGGAACCCAGGCTGAACAAGAGGCCTCCCTCTAGTCCCAGCAGCAAAGAAAGGCTTTTCAAGGACACAACCTCCACCGGTAGCCCAACAGAGGGCAGGAGGGCTGGAGTTGCCTAAACCTCAAAGAGATTCCGGAGTACTGCTTGGCCAAAAGCACTGTCCCTACGGGACTCCCTCTCCAGGCAGTAATGGGCTGCAAAAGTCTGGCTTGAAGACCAAGTTGCAGCCCTGCAGATGTCTACCAAGGGCACAGAGCGGAGATGAGCCACTGAGGCAGCCATTGCCCTGACACGATGGGCCGTGACCCTACCCTGCAAAGGAAGGTCAGCCGCCTTGTAAGCCCAGGTGATACAGTCAGCCACCCAGATGGACAAGGTACGCTTGGACACAGCTAACCCCAACTTATTGGGGTCAAAGGATACGAAGAGCTGAGTAGCCTTTCTATGTCCTTGCGTACGGTCAAGGTAGAAGGATAAGGGCCCTCCTACAGTCCCAGGGTATGTAGGACTGCTTCAGCCTGGCTAGCATGAGGCCTAGGGAAGAACGTTGGAAGAACCACCTCCTGATTGAGGTGGAAAGAGGAGACAACCTTAGGAAGGAACTTTGGATGAGTCCTGAGTACTACCCTGTTCCTGTAAATCCTGGTGTAAGGCCTATCACAGACCAGGGCCTGAAGCTCACTTACTCGCCTAGCCGAGGTAAGGGCTATTAGGAAGAGTGTCTTCCAGGAGAGGAACCGTAGCGGACAAGTAGCCATCGGCTCAAAAGGTGGGCGAGTCAGTTGTTGCAAGACAACATTCAGCTCCCACTCAGGGGCAGGACGACGGATGGGAGGCTTGAGCAAAAGCAAGCCCCTGAGAAAGCGGGACACCAAGGGGTGGCCAGATAGAGACTGCCCCTCTACCAATGAGTGGTGAGCTGCTAGAGCTGAGAGATGGACCCGAACAGAATTGGACTTAAGTCCCTGATTGGATAAGTGCAGTAAGTACTGAAGCACTACTGGCACAGTACAGGAGAAAGGGTCTTCTGTATGTAGGTGACACCACACAGAAAACCTCTTCCACTTGAGAGCATAGGTTTTCCTAGTGGACTGTTTCCTGGAGGCTAGGACAACCTCCTCAACTTCCTGAGGTAAACCCCAGGGAGCCAAAACTACCCTTGCAGCCTCCAGGCCATCAAATTGAGAGACCTGAGATTGGGGTGCAGAAGGGAACCCTGGTCCTGTGTGAGAAGGTCAGGTTGCAACCCCAGAGGCAGTGGAGGATCCACCGCCAGTTGAAGCAGAAGAGGAAACCAAGGCTGTCTCGGCCACCTGGGAGCTATCAGCAGGACCGAGGCCTTGTCCCGGAGAATCTTGAACAGGGTTCGGGCCACCAAGGGCGTGGGAGGAAACGCATAGAGGAGGCCCTGAGACCAAGATATCAGAAAAGCATCCGCTGCTATCCGCAGAGGATGTGGTTGCCTGGGGCAGAACTTTGGCAGCTGCTTGTTCATGGGGCTGGCAAAGAGATCTATCAAAGGGAGACCCCATCTCAGGAAGATCTTCTGAACTACTGAAGGATGTAGCTGCCACTCGTGGGGCTGCAGTATCCTGCTCAATCTGTCTGCCAGGTAGTTGTCCTGGCCTGGAAGGTACACAGCCCTGAGGAGCATGTTGTGCTTGAGGGCAAAAGAACAAAGGTCCTGAGCCTCCCGACAAAGGATCCTGGACCCAGTTCCGCCCTGTTTGTTCACATAAAACATGGCAACCTGGTTGTCTGTCTGAATCAAGACAGACTGGTGAGCCAGGGTAGGAGTGAAAGCTTTGAGTGCCAATCGAATAGCTCTGAGTTCGAGGAGATTGATCTGCTGTGCAGCTTCCCAGGGAGACCAGAGGCCCTGGGTGCACTTGCCCAGACAATGAGCTCCCCAGCCTTGCAGGGAGGCAATTGTTGTCATCACTACTGTGTACCCTGGAATCTGAAAAGGCACCACTTTCAGTAGATTGGGTGGGTGCAGCCACCAGTTGAGGGAATGCAGAAATGGTCTGGACACCCTTATCCTGTCTCTGAGGCTGCCTGTGGCCTGTGACCACTGAGTCCGAAGGCACCATTGTGCAGGCCTCATATGGAGCCTGGCATTGGGGGTCACATGTACTGTCGAAGCCATGTGACCAAGCAGCCTCAGGCAGAGTCTGGCGGAGACCAGGGAGCTGCTGAGAAACTGACTTGCCAAGGCCATCAACCTTTGGGCTCTGTTTTCTGGCAAGAATGCCTTTGCCAGGAGAGAGTCCAACCTTGCCCCTATGAACTCCAAGTTCTGGGAAGGGAGCAAAGTGGACTTTGCGAAGTTTACGACGAACCCCAGGCGTTGAAGAAGAGCAATGGTTCTGAGGGTGGCTTGATTGGCCTCCTGACCTGTCTGACCCCTGATGAGCCAGTCGTCCAGATAGGGGAAGACAAAGATGCCCTGATTTCTCAGGTAGGCTGCCACCACTGCTAGGCACTTTGTGAAGACTCTGGGGATGGAGGTGAGGCCGAAAGGCAGCACTCTGTACTGATAATGGTTCCCTCCCACGATGAACCTCAGGTACTTCCTGTGGTCTGGATGAATGAGGATGTGAGTGTACGCATCCTTTAGATCTAAGGAGCATAGCCAATCTCCCTGCTGGAGGTAGGGCAAAAGGGTTCCAAGAGTAAGCATCTTGAACTTTTCTTTCACTAGGAACTTCTTGAGGTTCCTGAGGTCCAGAATGGGACGAAGGCCACCGGTCCTTTTGGGCACCAGGAAATACCTGGAGTAGAATCCGTGACCTTGCAAGTGGGGAGGCACAGGCTCCACCGCCCTGTCCACCAACAGACCCTGAAGCTCCTGATGGAGAAGGTCTGTGTGCAGAGGAGGCCTTGGATGCTCCCCTGGAAAGTAAGAGGGTGGCAGTTGGTGGAAATGGAGGGCATAAACCTTGTGGATTATCTCCAGCACCCAACTGTCCCCGATGATAAGGGGCCACTGGTGGGCAAAGAGGGCGAGGCGACCTCCTGTGCAGGGTTGGGAGAGCAGTGGAGGAGAAGCTATGCTCAAGGAGTCAAAAGCCCCCACCCTGCTGAGTGGTAGCAGGGGCCTGAGGCTTGGGGGTCCTCTGCCTACGGGGCCCATTACCCTGGCCCTTGGCTTGCTGACCCTGTGGGGCAGCTTAGGCAGCCTGATATTGTGGTTACTGTTTGTAGGCAGTGCCCTTCCTCGGGTAAAAGGGCTTTTTACACGAGCCCTTCTTTTTATGAGAAGGGGCAGAGGTCTTCCTCAACAGCCTTGTCCGGGTGAGATGCTCGGTCTCCAGCTGAGCGGCCTTCTCGGTCATGGGCTTGCAAAAAAGGTTTTCACCTCGGCAAGGGACATCGACCAACTTGTCCTGAACCCATGGCTCGAGGTCCGATGACTGCAGCCATGCCTGGCGTCGAGCCGCGATGCCGGCTGCCGCAACTCGGGCCGAAGCCTCAAAGCCATCGTAGGCGGCGCAGGACATGAATTTCGAGCAGTCCCGAATCCCCGAGGACAAGGACTTAAATCTCTGCAAGGGTTCCCCGGAGAGACCAGCAGAGAACCCAGCCAACTCCTTGGCCAGATCCCGCAAGTACATGCCCATGTACAGCTGGTAAGACTGGACACGGCAAGCAAGCATCGAGCCCTGAAAACACTTTCTACCAACGCCATTGAGGTTTCGGGCCTCCCTGCCAGGAGGCACAACGGAATGCATCTTCTGACTCTTCAGACGATGCATGGCCGATTCCACAACCATGGAATGGTGTGGTAGCTGTGCCTTTTGAAAGCCAGGGCTTTTTCGGAGCCGACAGATCGAATCAACTCGCTTGCTAAGAACCGGCGCCGAGGCCGGTGCCTCCCATATATGGAAGAGGAGCCATTCCAGCATCGGAGGAACCGGGACAGTAAAGGCCTCCTTCGGAGGAGAGTCATACTGCAGTGCCTCGAGCTCTTCAGCCCGAGGCTCTTCCTCGGGATCCACCAGAATAGCCAAGGCAGTGGCCATATCCCGGACGAACTCCGAAAACTGGGTGTCCTCCGGGGGGCACCTACTCTGGGGCTCAGACTGCGGTGAGTCCGAAGGGACGCACCAAGTCTTAAAGGTATCAGGAGACTCTTCGTCCTCCGTCTCCCAAGCCGACTTGTCCGAGGAAGAGTCGGGGTCCGACCCCGCGGAGCCCTGGAGCACCGGCGTCGACGCCCTCGGTCCCGAACGGGAGGTCGAGGGGGACCGCGACCGAGGTCGACTCCGAGCCACGATGAACTCGAGTATCGGCTCGGTCTCCGGGGTCGACTTCGACGTCGATGTCCCGGTGGTCGGGGCAGATGCGCCAGACAGGCTGGCCATCACTGCCCGCTGCTGCTCCATGAAGGCAGACATTCTGCTCTCCAAGGCTGTCATCCTGAGACTCAGCTCGGGATTCAGCTCGGGAGACGCAGCAGCCACCGACTCGGGCCCCGGCGGCGCCGGGCCCGACGTCGGCTCCCTAGGAGGAGAGTCCACGAGGACTACAGGGCTTACGTGTCCAGCAGACTCCAGCTCCACACGAGGAACTTTGGCAGGCTTCTCCGGTTCAACAGGCCCAGGGCGCCGGTCGGGGGTCTTAGACCTGGCCCTCGAGGAGCCAGGGACCTCTTCCAATGACGCCCTCGTGAGCCGTTTCTTCCTCTTGCGTTCCCGGTCGGGGGACCCCCTGTCCGAGGAGCTTCGACGGCGCTCGGGATCGGAATCCCAAGATGTCGAGGCCTCAGATGAGGTCCGGGCCCGGCCGGAGGCTGAGTCCGAGAAAAGCCTTTCCTTTTGCTGCTGGCGACTTCGTAGTGCCTTGGAAGACATTTTTCCACAGGCCCCGCACGACTTAGGATCGTGGTCGGGGCCGAGGCACCGAAGGCATCAGTCGTGTGTGTCGGTGAGAGACAGTTTCTTACACCGATCACACTTCTTAAAACCACTGGAAGCCATCGGGGAAAAAAGAGTCCCCGCGAGGTCAAAGGACCGGCCTTCCAGGGAAAAAGAGAAAAAAGGGCGCGAACGCCAGCCACAAAGGGCAAAAACCGAAAAAGAAGAATGGGGCTCGATACCGGTGTACCAAACCCGGTGGGAGGGGAACCGGCGTCGAACCGGTAGAAAAAAAGCAAAAAAATCGCTGAAAAATCTAATTTTAACCGGGAAAACTGGACACACGTCTGGTGGGCTTCACAGAAAAAAAGAGACTGAGGTAAGATGGCACCTTTAGGCGGGAAGGGAACCGCGCATGCGTGCCTGCATTCCCAAAGGCTTTCATAGAAAGCTGGGGAAATGCTCCGCTGGGGCTTCATCGGCGCCGATGACACCCATATGTGAGGACTGACTTCCTGCTTGGTCCTGGAGAAAAGAGGTTAAGCAGCTAATTTCATGTTTCAAAAGTTGTGAAATATTAAATCCTAGCACAACAGGTGCACCATTACAAAACTGTGCAAGTGCCCTGGACTTCAAGGGTAAAAAGTAAGTACAAAAACCCTACATCTGCTAAAAATGTAAATCTAACCCTAAGTGAAGTTTAAGTAGAAAGGCATAAGTGCACCATTTGCCAGGGTGACAAGACTCTGTCAGTAAATGCGAAAAGAGCTCTTGCGAGACAGAGTCTGATCAAAGCCTGTAATCTCATTTGGCATAACAACGCAGGGAAGCTAAGAGAGGCTGTAACTATACATTCATTTTGTCCAAAGTGGACTCTTATGTCTACTTATTCAGTGCTGCCATCACATTTTTCCCAATTACAGTTCACAGAAGATTTCAGCTCTCTCCTACAAAGAAACAAGCGCCATGCTAACTGGTGGGTCAAAGCATCTTCCAAGATTCTGCCTTTTGCAACTTGGGTTCTGCTCTCTGGAACTCCCTTTCCCTTTGGCAGAAAAACGCATTCCCCAAATTTAAGAGAGTCATCACAAACTGGCTGTTTCAGCTGGCGTTCGGTGCGGACCTTGGAGCTGAGGGGTTATGCTCCTCCTGTCTCTTTTTGACTTCCTCTACTTTCATTATTCTAATTTTATTTTGCCTACTAAGCTGTGCAGCTTACATTCTTTGTTGACTGCCTTGATGTATTTTAGTTCAAAAGGTAGTATATGAAATGTATATAAATAAAATAAATACCAAGGCTTGCAAATACAGAGCAGCATTAAGGAGTTAAGTATTTTATCTCAACTGAACGTGAGATACAACTCTTGCAGTCTCAAAGAAACTTATACCTCACAAAAGAAGCTTATACCTCACAAAATAGTCCTTAAACATGAAGGATATTTAATTTCAAAGTTTAAAAAAAATGAAATGGTCAACAGTTTGCAGATCAGCAGTTCTCTAACCTGGCCTGGTGGAGCACCAGCCAGTCAGGTTTTCAGGATGTCTACAATAAATATGTATGAGATAAATTTGCATGCAATTTAGGAAGTGCATACAAATCAATCTAATGCATATTAATTGGAGACTTCCTGAAAATCTAACTGACTGGTGCTCCCCCAGGTACAGATTTGAAAACCACTGTTGGAGATAGCTAGCCTAGCCTGATCAAAAAGTTATTTCTGACTAGCTCATTCAGCACTAAGCAGAGCTGTTAAAAGTAGTCACACCTGAACGAATTCTTATGGACTATTCCTCCAAGAACTTGTCCAAAACTCTTGAGCCCCGCCATGTTGGGCACCTTGACCACATCTTCCAGCAATAGATTCCACAGCTCAATTATGCACTGCTTAAAACAAACACTGATTTGTTTTCAATCTATTGATAGTTAGTTTCATGGAGTGTCCTCTTGGTTTTATATTGTTTTGACAATTTTATAAATGACCATTTCCTATTTAACTGTTTAACCCCAATCATAAATTTCTCTCATGTCCCTTTTCAGCTTAGAGAAAACATGACTGAGAAGCCCTAACCTCTTTAGCATCTTTTCATAAGAGAGGTGTTCTATTCCCTTAACATTTTCGTCACCCTTCATTTAACCTTTTCTTTAGTTCCACAATGTATTCTTTTTGAAACAGGGTGACCAGAACCAGGGGCGGCTCAAGGCAATCTGCTGCCTGAGGCGAAGAATGAGATGGCGCCCCCCCCCTCCCCCCACCTTAGAGGAAGGTGGGGCTTTTTCAGAAATCCAATCAGGGACTGAACCAAACCAAAAAGCCAATTAGATTATATGGAGGGAATGGCAAGATGTTTGCACACAGGGCCGTACCAAGCTGCAATCGCGCCCTGTGCGACTTGAAGTTTGGGTGCGTGTCCCCCTCCACCCCTCCCCCCCATACCTCCATCCAGCGCTGCCTGCTCTTTCCCTGCCGCTGCTGCCCTCTGGTTTTTTTCACAGCAGCACTGGCAACAGGGAAAGAGTAGGCAGCATTGGACGGAGGTATGGGGAGGAGGAGGGAGGTATGGGGAGGAGGAGGGAGGCATGCGCCCAATCTGAAAGGCGCCGGGACTTTAGGCAGATCTGTCCCTCCCTGCTCTGACATCGCATCGGAGGAGGGAGGGACCAGACCTGCTAAAAGTGCTGCGAAAAGGCTTGGGGGGCACATTTCGGCTGCCTGCTATTGCCCTGCCAGCGAAAGCAGGGCAACAGCAGACAGCCGAAATGCGTCCCCCAAGCCTTTGCGCCCTGTGCAGCTGCACTGCTTGCACAGGGCTAGCTACGGTCCTGTTTGCACACCAAGGGACTAAAAGACAGCAAGAACCAACAGCACAGTTTATAAAACTAAATTATAACTCATTTTTATTTTGTTGTTATAAACTGCATTATGGTTCTTGCTTTTTCTTTTTCAACATATTTTGTATCCACAGTAGGTGCAGAGCAGAACCAGGACATTCGCCCACAGAACTCAATATTTAAAAAAACAAAATCTGATTCTGATCATCTCACTAACAACCACCACCACTATTCTCCAGTACCAGGCATATTGTGAACTAATACAAAACCCTACAACAAAGAGCAAACCTACCATACCATACCATATCAGCACAAACTTACAAAACTCAAATAAGGAGCCCATCCAAAAAAAGCGTCACTGTAAATACTACAGTGGGCCCTGGAACATCCATACACCTATCTGAAAAGCTGAACAAGTCAAATTACTACAGTACAATATAGATCTTTATGTACAAACTCCATGTTATCAGAACACCTGGTCTCAGTCACACACTCACAACATCGACCCTCACCAAGTACAGAATAAGTAATCATAATCTAAAATAAAAATAAAAATATGTAGACAAAATTTAAACTGAAACCCCAAGAAGCCAGAGTCCCTTTGGAGGTGGGACAATGCTGCACGGAGCCCATCGAGAGACGGGAAGGCTCCACAATGACTTCACCGGCACTGTCGCGGTTCCCTAAGAGGCAGGGAGCCAAGGTTGCAGAAGAAGGGAGGCGGTGTTTGCTGCTGCCGAGAAGTGGACTCGGCAGCAACTTGGGGTGTGCTTTTTTTTTTTTTTTTTTTTTTAAACTTGAAGGCGAAGTGAGGCGGCTGTTTTGGGGGCATTTGCCGCCCTCAAAACTTTGCCGCTTGAGGCAGCCGCCTCACTTTGCCTCATTATAGAGCCGCCCCTGACCAGAACTGCACATTATACTCAAGGTGCAGACACACCAGGGACCTATATAGAGGCATAATAATATTCTCTATGTTTTTCTCCATCCCTTTTCAGATAACTCCCAATGTTCTTTTTTAGCAGCCATGGCACATTGGACTGAAAATTTCAACATACTATCCACAAGGACTCCACTTTTTCTTGAGTGGTGATGCCTAACTGCAGGACTGAATTTTGATTTATAGTTGGGATTATTTTTCCCTAGGTACATCACTTTGCACTTGTCCATGTTAAATTTCATCTGCCATTTGGATGTTCAGTCTCAAGATCCTTCTACAAATCCAGAGTCTTCTGCCATTTTCACAACTTTGAGTAATTTTGTGTCATCTGAAAGGAGAAATTTCACTTACCGTTAATTTCCTTTCCTGGAATACTGCTAGACCAGTCCAGACAAACGGGTTGTGTCCCCCTGCCAGCAGATCTTGGAAACAGAGAATTCTACCAGAGCTCTGATAGGCTGGACTCTGGTGATATGGTCCTACCCCTAGGGGTCTCCCTCAGTATTGTCTGTAAAGCGAACCCAAACATGTAACGCAACTAAACCATAACACCACACATAGTGGACGTTTAATTCAACTATGTACAAGGGAGCTGAAAGTATCCCCAGAACTGAAGGCTGCTAAGACCGATAACGCAGCCATCGGCCCCCCATGGTGAGGCATACTGACAAGGAAGGAACAGAGGCCAGCGGCTTCACCACACTAGCAGCACCGTAACTGACAGCAGGGTGGGTCCTGGACTGGTCTAGCAGTATTCCAGGAAAGGAAATTAACGGTAAGTGAAATTTCTCCTTCCAAGTCATACTGCTAGACCAGTCCAGACAAATGGGCAGTACCCAAGCTACCTGCTTTCAAGGGGGGGTCAATGCCAACGACAGCACTGCAGCTCAAAACTGACCCTCCTGTCGAGCGTGAACGTCCAATCTATAGTGACGGACAAACGTGGACAACGACGACCAAGTCACCACCCGGCAAATGTCGAGAGGGGCTACTTGAGACCGCTCGGCCCAAGACGAAGCCTGAGCCCGAGTGGAGTGAGCTCGGAGCCCTGCTGGAACCTGCTTGCCTTGCAGTATATAAGCTGCCTCAATAGCTCCTCGCAACCATCTAGAAATGGTGGATTTGGAGGTTACGGACCCCCGTCGAGGGCCCGCAAACAGGACAAAAAGATGATCGGTCTTACGGAAGGCGTTCGTGATCTTAAGATACCGATAAAGCACTCTCTTCAGGTCCACAGCACGTGATTGACCAAGGTGACCGGAATACTGCTCTTTTTCAAAGGTAGGCAAGAAAAGAGGCTGGTTGACATGAAACGGGGTAAGCACCTTAGGTAAAAAGGATGGAACAGTTCGAAGAGAAACTCCCGCCGAAGAAAACGAGAAATAGGGGTCTCGACAAGAGAGAGCCTGAAGTTCAGAAATCCGACGAGCCGAGGTTATGGCCACTAGGAAAACTGTCTTTAGCGTTAAATCCTTAAGGTACATGCCTTCAGGGGCTCAAAGGGAGGAGCAACAAGGGCACGGAGAACGAGAGCGAGATCCCAAGAAGGAACTAAAGGACGTATCGGGGGCCATAATGTCTGAACCCCTTTAAGAAAACGCGAAACGTCCACATGCGAGGCGAGAGAACGCCCCGCTATCGGCCCTCGAAAACAAGTTAGCGCGGCAACCTGCACGCGCAAGGTCCCGAGTGTCAGACCATTATCTAGACCAGCCTGCAGAAAGGAAAGAATATCCGGGATGTTGCAACGCCAGGGCGAGATGTGACGGAGCGAACACCAAGTGTCAAAGAGATGCCACACACGAGCGTAACTAATTAATAAGGAACACTTATGTCAAAACCTCATTCTTTTTTTCATTTATATAAATTAAATTTAAAACAAAATTTTTGTCGGAGCTAGGCCGTAGGAAGGGCTGGGGGAATCCAGACCTCCACCAGGCTGTCAGCTTCTTTTATTTTATTATTGATTCTTTACCAAAAAACTTTTTTCACTTATCTCAAATCCTTTGTTGACCGTCCACAAAAGCGTCGCTCTTCAGAAATGTGTATCAGCACGACGTGCACGTTTCGGGGAATTGAACCCTGTATCAAGTGCTTTCCCAAATTGCAGAAATAAAGGCAACAAAGGGACCAAAAAACGCCGTCATAGCAGCTAAGCTCATTTAACCTTAGCTGCTATGATGGCGTTTTTTGGTCCCTTTGTTGCCTTTATTTCTGCAATTTGGAAAAGCACTTGATACAGGGTTCAATTCCCCGAAACGTGCACGTCGTGCTGATACAGATTTCTGAAGAGCGACGCTTTTGTGGACGGTCAACAAAGGATTTGAGATAAGTGAAAAAAGTTTTTTGGTAAAGAACCAATAATAAAATAAAAGAAGCTGACAGCCTGGTGGAGGTCTGGATTCCCCCAGCCCTTCCTACGGCCTAGCTCCGACAAAAATTTTGTTTTAAATTTAATTTATATAAATGAAAAAAAGAATGAGGTTTTGACATAAGTGTTCCTTATTAATTAGTTACCTAATTTGTTTCACTTGTGGGGTAAATTTTGTTGGACACACGAGCGTAAGCCAGCGACGTCTAACACCGCCGTGCCTTAAGCATTGTCGCCACCACACTCGACGAATATCCCTTCTGAACTAACTTGCGGCATTCAAGAGCCAGGCCGTAAGCGAGTAAGGAGCTGGGTTTCCCATTTCCACCGGCCCTTGGAGCAGGAGCCCTGGGAACGCCCCCAGGCGTAGAGGAGACGCCCGAGACAGCCGGATGAGATGCGCATACCACGGTCTGCGAGGCCAATCCGGTGCCACCAGGATCACCCGGCCGCGATGCTCCCTGACTCTTTGGAGAATCTTGCCGATCATGGACCAGGGAGGAAAGACATACAGAAGGAGATGGGTTGGCCACGCTTGAGACAGTGCATCTATCCCGTGCGACCCGTTGTCTCTCCAACAGCTGAAGTAGATCGGTGCCTTGGTATTCTGCGCCGTAGCCATGAGATCCATTGCCGGTAGACCCCATCGTCGAACAATGGACTGAAAGGACTCTGGCACCAGAGCCCACTCCCCCGGATCCAGAGCATGTCGGCTGAGGAAATCGGCTTTTACATGGTCTACCCCGTGATGTGTTGCGCCGAGATCGCCTGCAGATGCCTCTCCACCCACGGAAGGAGAAGACTCATTTCCTTCGATACACCTGGACATTTCATGTCCCCTTGGCGGTTGAGGTATGCCACTGTCGTAGCGTTATCGGACAGAATTCGAACTGCCTGACGCCGCAGAAGAGGCTGAAACTTTCGCAAGGCTAAGCGCACCGCTCGTATCTCAAGGCGATTGATGGACCACCGGGCCTCCCGAAGAGACCAAATCCCCTGCGCTGAGTGCGAGCTGCAATGCGCTCCCCAACCGGAGAGACTGGCGTCTGTTGTTACCAACACCCAGCGCGGAGTCTTCAAGGGAACCCCTCGAAGGAGACGAGACTGCGGGGCCGGAGCCACCAACGGAGGCAAAGTCTCCCCACTGGTAGTAGAGGCAACCGAACTTGATAATCCTCTGGACACCATGCTCGAGGCGAGACCTGTGCTAGGAGACTGCCAACTTGAGAAGTTAACTTGAGGAATCGAGGCATTGACAAAACGACCCGACCTAAGGCTGTATCAAATCGAGCCCCCAAAAATTCGATCTCCTGGGACGGCTGAAGACAACTCTTGTCGCGGTTAATTATCCAGCCGAGGCTTTCGAGAAAGGCAGCAACCACCGAGACTGTGCTGCAAGCCTCGGGGAGAGAGTCTGCGCGAATGAGCCAGACGTCCAGATAAGGATGAACTCTGATGCCGCGGCTGCGTAAGGCCGCAGCTACTACCACCATTACCTCGGAGAAGGTTCGAGGCGCCGAAGCTAGACCGAAGGGCATCGCACGAAATTGGAAATGTTGACCGAGTACCGTGAATCGAACGAGTCGCTGATGCCCCTCTTGAATGGGAATATGAAAGAATACTTCTGCGAGATTGAGGGAGGCTAGAATTCCTCCTTGCATACCGCTTGAATAACGGATCGCAGAGTCTCCATTCGAAAATGTGGTACCAGCAGACTGCGATTGACACCTTTGAGATCCAAGATAGGATGAAAGGAGCCGTCTTTTTTTTTTTTTTTGGCACAACGAAATAGACAGAGTAACGGCCTAGTCCTCTTTCCAACGGTGGAACTGGACGAATGGCATCTAAACGCTGGAGTCTTTGAACGAATCAACATCCGCTGCCCATTGACACAGCCAGAGCCATCTCCGAGCTACTGTCACCAGTGCTATGGAGCGAGCTGACAGCCGCCAAGAGATCAGAGATGGCCTCTGCCAGGAATGCAGCAATGGATTCTAAACAAGCCAACTCGGGATCATCTGGAAGCTGCTGAATCCATCCAAGGGAGGCCCGTGCTGCTAGACCTCCGCATACCCCTGCTTGAAGGGAAAGAGCGGACGACGAAAAACCCGTCTTTAGCAGACTCTCAACTTTTTTGGTCTTGCTGGTCGCGGAGTGCCATTCTGCCCTCAACCGGAATTGTGGTATGCTTGTTGACCACGGTCACTAACGCATCAACTTTCGGGTATGTCAGCCAACGGTCCAAGTCAGGAGACCAAGGGTATAACTGACCAATACCGCGAGCCGTACGTAGAGAGGACTCTGCAGAGTCCCACTCTCGAGATACCATATGCTGTAACTCGACTGGAAAGGAAAAAGCTTTGGAAGGATTTTACGAATGCCCTGTAAAATGGGATCCGGCTGCAACAGGGTTTGAGAACTCTGAGGATCAGGCGTGTCGGCTAGGCGTAGCGACTCCATCACCTGTGTGATTAGGGCCGGAAACTCCTCTTTCCGAAAAAGTCTGATATTTTGAGAGCCCTCGTGAACTGTCAGCGAAGAATCAGACGGAGAATATTCCCCATCTTCTTTCTCCAATGAGTCAGGGCTCACCTCCGATGATTTAAAGTCTTCTGGAATATCCGTAGTGTCCCGCAAGCCACATGCAACGTTCCTGGAAGGACATACTGCTTTAAGGTCTGAGGACTTTCGTGACTGCTTGCGAGACCCCACCATATCCTTGTCTGCTACCGGGCGGGTGCTGGAGGTATACCAAAAGACTCAGAACGCCACAGGTGCCATGCCTGGCGGAAGAGCGTCAGGAACTCACTGTCAGCCAAGGCTGCTGTGGCTTCCAGCGGCTGTGGAAGCAAAATGGGAGCTGACTGAGTCCTTTCTGCAGGAAGATCCTGCTGCAGGGGCTCTAAGGAGGGAGGAGTTAAGGCGCTGATGTCCCCAGCTGGCAGCGCAGTGGGAATGGAGGAAGAAGATTCTCCTGGATGCAGCATGCAGGTGGAACACAAGCAATCTATTAACTCCTTTTTCTTATTATTACATATAATACAGCTGTGCAGAGAAACAGGCATTGCAGAGGCTTAAACCTTTTTTTTTTTTTTTGTAAACAAAAATCAAGGTAGGCTTAGGGAAACAGAAGACTCTTGAAAGAAAAGGAATTTTGAAACTCCCTGTGCCTTCACAGCATGTTTAAATGTTTTGAAATGGCTGCCCAGAGCTGCTCCCTCCAAAAAAAACCAAAACACTGAAGAGAAATCCCTCCTGATTTTCAAAATGGCCGCCGGCACAGAAAAACTGCAAAATAAAAGTTTCCTAAGCTCTAAAAACCTTAAAAATGCAGCGAAATCGCTGGGGAAGAGGCAAGGCGTGCTGCTAGCAACTTAAAAATTCAAATCCTGACGAACCCTGAATCACCACAAACGGAAGGGAGAAGGAAACTGTCAGTTATTCACTGTGCTGGTACAGAGGAGCTGAGTTCCCATGGAGGAGAAGAGAAACTTTCAAAGTCAGTGTAAGGTAATTACAGTGACTGAAAGGTAGGGAAATTAGAGTTTGATCCCTCTGCAGCCACTTAGACCCTCATGACAGGGGCTGGAAGGTGTTTCTGGAGAGAAGGGGAGCTGCACAGACAGTGAAATCAGGAGCTCAAACCCTGTTGTATTGCTGATTACAGAAAATACAGCTATTAAGGAGGGAAGCCTGGGAAACCCAGAGAAACACCTCTTGTGTGCTCTGGGTGCATCCAGGAAATAAAAATGAAGAAAAGAAAATAGGAACTTCAAAACCCAGTTGAACAGACCCTGATGAAACCGGAAGTGAAGGAATCAGGTCAGAGACTGCCGGTCCCAATGCAGTTGAAATAAACCCAGGGCAGCTGAGGCAAGTAAGAAAAACAGTTTACTTACAGTTTCTCTCAGAAATTGATACCTGATCCTCCTGCTGTCTAAGCTCTTGTGGCAAAGGACTCAGCGCTGCTTAAAGAAAATCGGGAGCTCTACTGAAGCCAGGCTCAGGAGCTCCACAAGTTTATCTGGGGAATCAAGTTCCTGGGAAACCCAGAGTAACACCTCTTGTGAAATCTGGGTGCATCCAGGAGCCTCAAGATACAGAGAAACCTGATTTTAGGGAGGCCTTCGTCCAGCTAACAAGCCCTCATGGCCAGATGCTGGGGATTCTTCCTGTCAGCGAGCTCTACTGTGTCAGAAACAGGAGCTCAGCTGCAAACACCCTGGTGCACAGTGAAACTTGTGATAAGGAAGCTTATCATAGCTCAGGAAGGAGCTATAGAAAAGGTGAAGTGTCTCTGAACAAGCAACCTGTCAGTGCTGGTAGAAATGAGAAAACAGAATTTTGCCATAAAAGACTACCAGTCCCAGAATGCACCAGGTTTCCAACAGCCATTAGAGGAGCTGAAGTGGGGAAACGTGTGTTCAATCAGGAGGGCTACGAGGTAATCCCTAAGCACTCATCTCAAAGGGCAGGGCCTGATTCAGCACAGCTGCACTGTGTTAGGGAGGAGCACTCATCTAAGCAGAATAAGAGTAGAGTTTATTCTACAGATGACCATCTTCATGATCACCTTGGATATCCAGAGAATTGTCCTCAGTATCCTGAGAATCAGCTTGAGCTTGATCATCAGTTTCATCTGAAGGATCATCAGAAGCAGAAGCCAAACCGGACGGACAGAGAGGGAAAGAGACCCTTTGGAAGAAGGAAGAGAAAAGCCTTTGAGAGGTCTAGAAGAGTCCAAAGCAGTACGTATATTGGGAGGTATTCCAAGGGCCAGCATACACCATTGGACTGGGGAAAGCCAGAGGAATGCTGCTGCAGAGCTAGGAATCACCAGAGGCTACCTGTGAGGGAGACGGCTGCACGTGGAAGGGACCCTAAGACCTGTGCCAGAAGGTATGTGAAGAGAGATCCAGTGTCCAGGGATCTGGATTGGAAGGCTGGACATAAGAACTGGACTACATACTGGCCAGGCTATATAGAGAGGAACTCTAGCAGCAATGGAAGCTCAGGTATGAACACTGATCTATGCCCTAGCTATAACCTTGAAAGACAGCAGGGAAACAAGTATTCTCCTGAAAATGCTCCATTGAGAGATTCATCTGTGCCAATCCATGATATTGAACCCATGCTTGTTGAACAAGGGGGAATAATAGCAGATGAGGATCCTGTTTATATGGACTGCTCTCTATCTAAACTCCGTTGGTAACTTTCTGTTATAAAGTACAGCAACCATCACAAAAAAATACAAATTTGTTCTTTAATCTACTAAGAAAAGCTCCTGAAGCAGGATTTGACCCACACAGTGGAAGGCAAGCCAGCTAAGAGGTTTCAGCTGGTGACTGCTAGCAATTAAGCCTTACCTAATTGCTTGTGAGCTAGGAGAGAATCATTTCTGAATCTGTGTGGGAAGTAATCAGAAGTTAATCTAAAAAGAACAGTTTGTTTCTTGCTTTGCGGCTTTTCATTTGTTGTTTTCCTGATTTTGACTTTGTTTTTCCAAGTTAACACTGAAAGCAAGTTACCTAATTTATGTGCTACCAAGCATATCTGTGTTGGGAGAAATAACCCCATAAATAAATATCTTATTGGCTTTACCCAAGAGCACAACTAAATTATTGTCAGCAGCTGTGTCTGGTGTGAATGAACTACATTGCCCACAATACCTTGCAAATCATATAGAAATATGCACTTGCCAAGAGTGTGAAGATTCTCACCCAGGCAGCCGTCTGACAAACTATACTGGCAGCAACAGGCAAGTGGAAATATCAGTCCCCAAAGGGATTCTAAATAATTTTAAAGATTTTGAGGGAACAACAACAAAAGCAACCAGATCTGCTGGAGACAGAGAAATACTGAGGGAGACCCCTAGAGGTTGGACCATATCACCAGAGTCCAGCCTATCAGAGCTCTGGTAGAATTCTCTGTCTCCAAGATCTGCTGGCAGGGGGACACAACCCGTTTGTCTGGACTGGTCTAGCAGTATGACTTGGAAATATGATCACCTCATTCATTACTCCTATCTCCAGATCATTCTTTTTTCCAAAACCTTATTGATTTTCCACCTCAATAACACCAACCAAAATCCAATCCTCAGGCCAAGCACCTTACATTCAGACATTACAATATAAGAAGAAAAAACAAAAAGTGCAAGATATGTATCAATAGATAATAGCTGCAATAATAGTATTTTAAATAATCATAGTGATGGCAACAGTAATAATATTAACAATACTTAAATGAAGGACCACAACAATGCCTTGCTATATGGCCAGCTACCAACTCAGTTAATTGCCAGCCATTGCCAGGGGGGCCCCCAATACCCTGCCCCCCATATCTCCCACTTCATCGCAAGCAGGGTCGCTACCATTAAGCTATGGCACTTGGGTCACCTTGCCTGAACCCTCCTCTCCCCCGCCACTCCCATCCACCCTCTCCCCCCCCCCATCCTGGGGTACTTGGTTCCACAACCATTTGTATCTCATTCATTGGGGCTTTGGGGATTCAGCATATGTATACTGCTCAGCTTGTACCAATTGATGCATGAGATTAACCCACTGCGCAAACAAAGGGGGGGAGCCTTCTCCACCCAATGTTGCAAGATCACCTTTTTAACTCCCCATAGTCCTATGATTAGAAACCGTCTGTCAGCTGCCCAAATCTGCTTTTCCCTAAGTGGACTCTCCTCTTCCAAGAGCAAAAGGTCATACATCCACTCCACAGATTTGTGCAGAATATGTGCTAGACAATTTAAGGCCTTTCCCAGAGTCCTGTGAGTTCGGCAGACTCCAGAAAGGCATGACGGAAGATCTCCCCATGCATCTTACATTTTTTGCACCAAACGTGTACCCATAGGCCCAATCGAGCCCCCCTTTCTCCTGTGAAATATCCTTGGTGAAGAATTTGATATTGCATTCTTGGTAACGGGTAGAGCTTATCACTTTTGGAATCTGCAACACACACTTCTCTAGGCACTCTTCATCAGTCTCTTCCTCAACTCCTGTGTCCACTTGTGTGCCTGTTCTCGCAGATAAGTTGATGGGAGGCTCTCTCGCAACATTCTATACCAATTAGCTAGAGTGTTCCACTTTGGAGTCAGGTTCTGAAAGTGCCAATCACATTTGTGAATAGCTAAGTTCCCCTGGGTGCACCACATTGAGCGCCCTCCAGTAGTGCTTAAGTTGTAATACTGCCCATCCTGGTGCTCTAAATGTATTTTAAGACAATCAAAAGAGGGAGAATGTCCCCCCAGCTCAACACTTGCCCCAGATCCAATCTACCATCGGGGTTCCAGTCCCAAAAGGCTCTACCTCCCTACACAGGTTCAAAACCGGGGTTAGCCACCAGCTGCAGGAATTACCTCCCAGCTCCAACCATGTTTCTCCGTCCACCATTTCCACACAATGTGTAAGGGGACTATCAGTGCTTGATATGCCAGAGTGACTAACCGTGCCTGCCTACAGTATGATGTAAAACACTAAGCAGACCATATGGCTTACTCTATTCATTTAAAAGGTCCCCAGGGCATACTGATCTGCCACCCTGTAAGCCTCATGATTCCACCTTATCAATGCCGTGACATTATACATCCAGAGATCTGGCAACCCCATTCCTCCCTCCCCCCCCCCCCCCCGAGTCAAAATGAATTTTGCTTGGCTGACCATCACTCATCTACCTCCAAAGGAAAGCTCGTAAAGTGCTCTTAAGAAGCTGCTCATCTTCTCTTCGCACCCATAAGAGGAGCATTTGCAACCAATACAGTATTTTAGGAATGGCAGCCATACAGGTTAAGTGCAACCCAGCCATACAGGGATAGCAGCAAATCCGCTCATTTTAGGCAGTCTTTATCTGTCAGATTTTATCCTGAATATTGAGCTGGTAAACTTTCTTGAGGTCCGAGTGCAGATAAATGCCTGAATATTTAAGGAGGTCCACAGACCACCGAAAAGCCACACTCTCCCTCCATCTTTCCCCCTTCACCGAGCATATGGGCCTCTTATTTATCCATATTAAATTTTCAGTGCTGAGAAAGACCCAAACTCCTTCGGAATCTGCCCCAAGGCCACCCAACCTTCTTCCTTATGTTGCATGTTAAGCAGCATATCATCTTGAAGGACTACAAAAGGGAACTGCTACTTCTACAGAGAGATTTGCAATTGTAAGTATTTATTTCTGGGAATTTTTCTAAATCTTGGGAAAAAAGGAATTTTTTAGTTTAAAGCTGATTAATCTGTGAACCCAGTGTATTTGTTAAATCAGTCAGGGACTAGTAGCAGCAAAGAGCTTTCAGTTTAAATTTAAAACACAGCAGAGCTTTCTGGTTAAATTTAGACCCCAAGACTCACTCTATCCAAGCAAAGGCTATGGGACTCTCCCTGGAAATTGGTCACAGATTACCTTAAAAGCACAGGACAGGGTACTGTGTAGTAGCCATCTTTAAATAGGTCAGGGACAGGGCCAATACAAGGGTTTTCAGTGCCCTAAGCAAACCTTCAGCCTTGCGCATCAATCCCCACAATTAACTTTCCAGCCTCTTGTTTCCCTGCCTGTTATTTGGATAATTAGACTCAGCCATCATCATAATCACCCTAACACCAAACTTCCCAAAAAATACTATAAAAATGCATAACAGGACATCACGCTTTCCTTATTTACCTACACACTAACATAATGAGGGCAATTTCCAAAAGCTATTGTCAGATAAATAGAAATTACACTTACCTGGTAATTGTCGTTCCTTGAGTGACAACAGTTTAGTCCTCTACCTCTGGGTTGTGCACCTCTTCCTGCAGCTTGGAGACTGGGCATGTCAAAGTCGTGACATCACTGGATATAGCCGGCTGGTATCTCCCATCAGCCTCCAGTGTACTATTGACAAAGCAAACTCAAAGGAACAACAAATAAGTAACTATACCATAACTTTAAATAACTCCCCATTCCTCAGCCGGAGGAGCCTTTTTAACCGTATCCATCTTATATTTTCTTTTCTCTTTTTTTTTTTTTTTTAACTTTACATTCATGTTCCCCCTATGCAAACACGTTTCCTATACCATCACCTCGTTTAAATAAGAGAAAAGGAAGAAAGAACAGAGAGGGATACTCACTGCGATCTAGAAACTGAAAGGATCTGTCTACTCCTTGAGATTGATGCTCCACTCCGCCTGAAAATAAACTCTGAAGAAAACACACCCCTGGGCGGGAATGAGGACTAAACTGTCGTCACTCAAGGAATGACAACTACCAGGTAAGTGTAATTTCTATTTCCTTATCGTTCCTCCAGTTTAGTCCTCTACCTCTGGGATGTAACAGAGCAGTAATCATTGGGAGGGACCTATCCAGCCAACTCACCACACCGTCGACCCGGAACAGGCATCCTTTACTGCCAAAACATTTAGGCAGTAGTGGTTTCTGAGGAAATGAAGAGACGATCTGGAAGCTGCTCTACCAATCCCCCCTGGTGGAATGACACAGTGATTCACCCATGAAGCTGCTTGTGCCCTGGTAGCAAGAGTCAGAAAGCCCCCCGGAATCATACAACCTCGCCACCAGAAAGCTGAGGCAACCACTGCCTTAACCCAGTGTGAAATGGCCGCCTTCGCTGCTGCTTCCCCTTTGTGGGGACCTCCAACCAGCACACAAAAACAAAGAAACGAACGCCGCACCCTGCATTTAATGTTTCCTAGCGGCGTAAGCTACGAATAAAAACCTCCCCTTCCAGAAAAACCGAGAACTGGAAGAGAAACCAATAGGCTCAGGAGAAAAATCAGATACCACCTTTTGGAAGGACGACAGGACTGCTCGCAAACACCACCCTCTATCCAGAAAGGGTGAAAACGGCTCATTACATGACAACGCCTAAAACTCCGAAACTCGTCGCGCCAAACAACGAGCTATCGAAGCCACTGTCTATAACAGCAAATCCTTTACCGACGCCTGGAGTAAAGAATCAAAGGGCTCTTTAGCTAACGCCTCTAAGGCCCAATCGGGATCCCCCGGCGACACCCGAACTCTCCTTGAGGAGCGCAGTCGGATCCCAACTTAAGGAAACGCTACACATCGATCCGAACACCTAGCGCTATTCCCTTCACAGAACCTCTACAGCCGGAAACAGTCGCCCGCTGGATCCTCTAAGGAACTGGCCTGCAGAGAACTCAGACCAAGGATACAGACACCTTTGTCGCCCGGACTTGCCGCCGTGAACAGCAGCCTTCCAAAAGGCGCTAAGCACGGACCTATGTAGCAGAAGCAGCCTGCCTCCTTGCTCTCAACAAGGTGGTGAAGACTGCCGCACAATAACCCTTCTTCTTCAGCCCCGCCCATTCAAAGGCCAAACCGTAGGCGGGCACCGATTCACCTGAGACATTCGTCGCAGACCTAGCTGCAGCAGAACGTCCGCTACCGACAACTTCTAGGAAAAGCCTGTCGAGTAGGCGAATGAGAAAAGCCTACTACGGCCATCTCGTCCAACTGGGCGCTACCAAGAGTACCTTTCTCCAAACGCCTCGATACGCCAACTAGTTGCCCTATGAGAGACCACGGGGAAAGGACAAGACAAATACTTAATTGGGAGCTTACTGACCCTCGACTTGGACGAACCATCAGCTGCCCCATTCCTCCACCAGAGAGACCTCCGGGTGAACCCCAAGGAAGCCAATAATATTAGCTAGCGCTTGATTTAAGCCATAATGCACATTTGCCCCATAAAGCAAATCAGGCTCTAGTCGATTCAACTCCCTGATCCTTTCCTGTTCCAGGCGAGTAGACTGCCGTAAACACTGCGACCACCTGAAGCATGCTCTCGCCTCCCCAGGCTCCACAAATGGGAGCTTGTAAGGCCAGAGCATTGCCCCCAACAATCGCTTCAGTGAACCATCTACTTTCCTATCTTGCGATAAAGAAGATTGCTAGGGCTCTCTTCCATACAGTATTCCACACCCCCTGGTAGTGCAAGGTGTGCACCCACCCACGTAGTACCCAGGCCTGTTCCTGCTTAGCCTCAAAATGTCAATCAAGAACAGGCGAATTCAGGACAGCTGAATACTTTTTTTTTTTTCTTTTTTTTACAAAGACACCTCTTAACCAAAAATTCCTTCAGCATATGTTAAGAAACGCTCTTTCCATGCCAACAATATGAAGTAGAAAGAACTCCCAAACACAGGCATACTAATCCACGGCCTTCCTGCTAGAGTAACGCCCCATTCCGTCTGACTGCACAAAGATGGACTTTATATTTTAAGTTCAACTAGCACCTGGTGATATGAAATACAGCTCTCATTCCGCAGTGGCAATTGAGTCAGCAATGAAGAAGCCGAGAAACTGCAGACAAGTTCCCATTATATCACTGGTAAAGACTCCACTTTTAGACCACTGAAGCAAAAAAGTATGCGAGATTGCCTTGTGTCCTGCCAGTAGCTGATCGAATTGAAGTGATTCAGTGTATGCAGGGCATTGTCCAGAGAACGCAAGGCCCCTCCTCCAGGCTGACTCCACATTCACAGTCTAAACTGGCAGTCACCTTGGCTGATGCCGATCAGCGCGGAAGCCATCTTGTAAGCCCAGCATATGAAGTATACCTACTAGAGTCTGAGCCGCTGCCATTGCTGCTAGAGAACTAGCCTGGCTGCGTGCTTCTGGCCCCCCATTAAGGCATTCGCTGAACACTAGCAGAGACTCTCCGTACTGGAGAACCTCTGATAAATGGAATGGGAGCATAGATAGCTTCAAGGGCCAGAGTTCTATTTTGCAAACAAACACTAGGCCCAAAAATCTAGCTATTCTGCCTGTTTTCCTCACACAGGCAGCTCACTGCAACTCTCGCCATGCGGTCCAAATACCTAGAGAGGAAATGGCCGCCCCTTCGCCAATGAATTTTGACGCCAAGAACAGCCGCTGCAAAAATGAGGCCTCAGCAGACCGACCGAGCCCGAAGGCCTTACCTGCAGGGCAGAAAGCCACACAGACTGCTCCTACCACCTTGAATTCCTCCGATCCTCAAGCCGCGCTGATGCGCCTGACAGCCGCGGCGAGGATCGCTCAGCCGGTTCCACAGAGTAAAATTAAAATCCCGCAGCAACGGAGAGGCTCCGTCTCACACAGCTTCAGTGTGGCTGTACGGGTCCCGGAGCTCTCTCCCGTACAGTCAAGGGAGAGAGATCCGCACCGGCAAATGCCTGCAGCAAGTGAAAATAACTGACAAGGAGGGAAGGCGAGAGCTGCTACTAATTTAAAGAGCCAGGCTCAAATTTAAAATTACTGTAAATAACGAAATTTGCTCCTAACTAAAGGGAACTAATCCCTGATTGCCAATTAACCAAAGGTAACTGAATTAAAAGTAAAATTAAAAGTAAATTAAAGGTAAAAATCAAAAGGAAAATCAGAATAGAATTTGTCACACTAAATGCTCCTTATCTGTTCCCCCCAAGTGAGTCCAGAAGCTAGGCTCGCTATGTCCTCCTGCTGCAAGGAGACTGGACACACTGGAGGCTGATGGGAGATACCAGCAGGCTATATCCAGTGATGTCACGACTTTGACATGTCCAGTCTCCAAGCTGCAGGAAGAGGTGCACAACCCAGAGGTAGAGGACTAAACTGGAGGAACGATAAGGAAACGAGGTATTTGAAAACTGCCTACCATCTCTGCAGATAAAAGTACACATTGATGGTTTGCTGAATTTGTGCAGGAGTCAAGACCCATTGATTTAATTGCAGTTGTTCTTTGCCACACCCCTATCCCCAAGAAGCTGCCACCCTAGGCAACTACCTAGTTTGCCTTAAAGCTAAGGCTGCCCCGGTGGTCAGGGAAGCTACACTGCTATTCAAAAGGAGATCCTAAATAAAGCAAACGGATTCAGAGATTGAGCTTTTGAAAGCAATAATTTCCTACCACAGGTTATTCATCCAGAAAAAGTGCAATGAGTCAGATGGCTTATGGTTTATTAAAATTTGATATACCGCCCTTCGTATCAGCAGAGCAGTGCACATAAAATGTCCAAAGGGAGAAAAGAGTGCCAATAAAATATAGGAAAGAGGAAAAAGAGTAGTAGGAAAGATCAGTGTCACTAAAAAAGTTGAATGAGAAAAGATTTCTTTGCTGAAATACCAACTTCAACATGAACAGTACTTATTGAAGACAGGAACAATGCCACGCTTAAGAGTCCACAAAGTTATCTTTCCTCCTTGTTTGGAACAAATCCCAGATGACCAGCAAGAGGAGGGTATCACTTCATTACTGGCTTCACAATGCAGGGTTGCATGAAATGCCCAATCTCCAAGAAAGAGAATGTGGGACTTTATGATGACTCACTGCAATCTATGTATCATTTAGCAAGGAGTTAAAATCTGAAGACAAGCATAATATAAACTTTTACTATAGCTTTACTCACTTCAAAGTTTCCAGGTTAAGGTACTTATGTTCTAAAACTCTCTTCAAGTGTCTAAAGCAAGGCCACTTAGTACAAAAGAAAACTCAATTACCTGTGATTGAATCAATGAGTTAGGAAATTCAAATCGTTTCCCGAGTTCTTCTGTCATCTCGGACTAGCTCTGCACAATACTGGATTAGAGTATAAGACAGAACAAAAAAAATTACTTTTGTGCTGCTAGAAGTACGACCTTCAATTACTACTTCATAACAAAATTTCAAAACACTCAACATATAATCTGAGGGCTACATTATTTTGTTCTGATGCTCTTTGTGTTTCACAATGTGGGATTTAGATGCACTGATTGACTAAAATCCTAAATTTTTGCAAGCATGATCTTCATTGGCTATGCATATTTCCTAATCTGGTCCTAGATGTGCTGTGGCAAACTATTAATGAAGCAGTATTGTATTCAGAATCATGGGGATGTTAGAAGGAATATTCAAATATTTTTGAGGCACATTTACACTTGATGGCAAAAACATTTTAAGTTATCAAAGTTTGCTGTTTGTCTTCCAACAGTGACAGCTACTCAGCATGGATTTTTACCAAGAGTTAGGCCTGAGACCTTTGAGGAGTTTTGTGACATATAGTCATATACAAACACAAATACAAACACAGAACCTAGAATAATTAAAGATATAGGTATGAAGATCCTATGTACAGGTTCCTATATTTCAGTAATTTACAAGTAATGTAATGGAACCAAGGGTGTAGTTCTGGAGTGGAGGAGTAGCCTAGTGGTTGGGGCAAGGTACTTCAGGCCGGAAGGTCGGGGGTTCAAATCCCACTAGAGGACAGCAACTTTGGGCCGGAAGGACTGGGGTTTCTAGTCCCACAGGTGCTCCTTGTGGTCTTGGGCAAGCCACTTAACCCTCCATAGCCCATGTTCCCTGTAAAATAGTTATCTCCAAGTTATAATACCCTGTTCAATGTAATTTCAGTTTGTTCAATGTAAACCGCACTGATGCAGAATAGCGCGGTATATAAGAGAATAAAAATAAATAAATACCCTTTTGGATGCCTCTAGTTCAGACTTAGGCATACCTAACCGGCGTTAAAGTGAAATAATTTAATGGTCATGCCTCAGAGGGTTTTGAGTAATTGTATACAGAATATATCTTGTCCTCAGTGAGTTTCTGAATCTCACATCTTAGCGGTTCAGCATTTTTGCTGCAGCTCATTGTATTTGCTTTGCAAGCCAGACATTGCTGTTATCTGCCTCTCTTCAATATTGTCTACTTGGTAATTTAGTTTCTGTGGTTTGGCAAAAGTAGGAGCACCTTTTGCATGCCTGTTCAGCTCCTTTAATCTTCTGTTCTCCTGCTGTAGTTCTTGTATGCTCGCCCCACACCAGTCATGTTTCTTTTTCCGCTGCAGACGTTTCTTCCAGTTGTCCAGGTTGTTTTTGTATTGTTAAATTTTGGATTGTGCATTTCGGGTTTTTCATGTGCAAAATGATCACAAGTACTTCGAGGTTCTTGCACGTTTCCCCAAAACTGTGAATTTTCCTCTCTGCACTTCTGATTCTCTTTCTTAACCTCTTCAAACATGGTTTGCTGTTTGGTATATTGTGAAACATAGTCTTCTGGTATTTTATTTTGTTGTGCTGTTTTTGTAATCTCCGATTTGAGAATTGATGTTTCGGTTAGTATTTTTATAGTGCAGAGTTTCCCAGAGATTGGCTAGGTGCTTGCTACATAGCCCTGGTGGATACCCCATAGTGAATTGAACTTTACTATATTAATTTGTTATCAACATTGAACATCCTGAAAAAGGGATGTGTCCCCTCAGGATGAAGTCATAGTGGCTGCTCTGCTTTTTACTGAGGCAATTAGTGTGTATTGCAAGGTCCAGTAAACATAGCATCAGCTTATGCAGTCCAGAACTGAATGGTTTTCTCCTAGCAAAGGAAAATGGTGTGTGTGGAATAATAGTTGATTTTGGTTGTAGTATGTTTGATACTAATGGAAAGTAGTGAAAGGCCTATTAGATAAAATTAGCAACCGTACTTTAGTTTCAAGTGAGAGCTATGTAAATTCCTTTTCAGCTCTCACTGATTCTTGTTCCTTCATTTTGGAATAAAGTGATTCAGGCCTTTGCAAGGCATGTTAGCATCTTTGCTTGGTATTTTGGGATGTTTCATTCTAGAAGTATTACTCCTCTATGTACTGACAGCTGTTTCTCTATGTCAGCACTGGTTTCTTTCCACCTCTTCACCTTTCACAGCTTTCTGTAAAACATCAGTAGGATCACTGACCCCTGCAATAATGTTATGGATTGGCCCGAAATCCAGCTGTATTTCCACACTTTAATGGCAATATATGAGTGTCCTTACTTTAGAAATGATTCTTTACAGAATCAGAGGAGGGACTGAAAGCATGTATGTTTGTACAGGGTCCCGTACACTATTAGACTGACTAAACCTGAGAAATAGTTAATTCTGTTCAGAACCTTGCTTAGAAATAAAACTTCATATATTTGCTTACTAAGTGAAGGTTTACATAAATAAAGAAAAGGGCAGGTTGTACTCTAGCCTCTCTGTCTCAGGGTTATTAGCTAAAATACTCTCAGGGTTAGTAGATATCAAGCAGTACTCAGGGTTATTAGATATCAAGCTGTCAACAGTAAACAATTATGTCAATTATGTCTTGGACTCCTGTATGTCTCCTCATAATGACCTATGTAGCAGTAAACAATTATGTCTTGGACTCCATGTATGTCTCCACACACTGACCCACACTGAATAAAGGTGACCTACGATATGATAAATACGTCATATTTGACGTATAATAATAAAGTGAAATTATGCTGTATCATCTAAAAGAGCCTTATAAATAAAGTGAACCATGGCTAGTAAGTTAGAGTAAACAAGGAGAACTTTGGTTCTGTTTGTTTCTCTCCACAAAGCTTTGGTGTATTTTCTATAGAACTGTGTTGTATTTTATTGCTGTCTTTTGATAACCTTCCCATTGTTTTGAATGTAGTTTTCTGTAGCTTCAAGAGCCCAGTAGGTTGCTGGTGAGGAGAGGGTTAAGTAAGCTCTTCAATTAACACCCCAACACCACCCAAAATATGCTTAATCCTGGGAGTACCAATGGGGTCAAAAGTGACCACATTGCAAGTTTCACAACGCATATCTCGGAAACTAGTTGTTCAAGAATGCAATCTTTTTATGACTTTTCATATCTCAACATTCTCTTTATATTATGCCAAGAGAGGAATAATTTTCATCCGCTAGGTGACGCTAGTGATGAATTGCAGCACAGAGTACCAGTGGGGTCATTTTTGACCCCAGTTGCTTACGTCCGGTTTGGATCGTGATACAATTTGCAGTTTTGTGAGTTTTGTGGTATATCTGCTTTAGTTATGTTTAAGAAATATCTCACTGAGACTCACTGTCCCATAAGAATTGGTACAACCAGTTTCTAAGGCATTTTATCTGCCCCAGGGGGTGGGGGGGGTGGAAGAACCAGGAGTTGTGGTTCGATACCATCATGGACGTTCTCAATTTGTCTGACTTTTTGAGCTCTTCTACTTCAGAATCTTTGCAAGTCTCTACGCTTCTTGTTATCGGTACTTTAGTGTCTGACAGAAACTGGTTATTGAAACTCTATTATAAGAAATGTTCCCTCCCCTTTTCTGGAGTAACGATTTCTATCTTCCCTGATATTGCTCGTGAAACGCAAAAAAGGTGAAATAAATTTTTACTTTTGAAACCTGGCGTGTTGCAGCTGGGAACCTTGTATTACCTACGATCTCCCTGTAAATGTTTAGTGGTGTATAAGTTGCAAAAATATATTTTCTTTCAACCCAATGACTTATCAGCCTTTATGAATGCTAGGCTGCCTATTACATCGTTTGCCTCTGCCCATGATGGGGTTGCTTGACTTTGTGTATTATAGTCAGCCTGAAGCCTTATGTGACTATCTATTTAAGTAGGATGAATGTTAATTCATTTTCTTTGTATAGCAGTGGGAATTTTCTCATGTACCTCTGTTTTTTCTTGCACGTCCCTCTACCTATGTGGAGTACAGGGATTTTCATTCATAGTTTTCCTTTTTCTCTTTTTATATGATTGCTGTTGAAATTTCTTTTCTGTACAAGCTTGTCTTGTTAATATGATAAAACTCAATATTAAATTTTAAAAAAAAAAGAATATCTGGGTATAATGTTCAGCGGCTGCAGCTAGCTGTGTTATCAGCCCTTGCTGCCGCCACTGAATATCGAGCCCTTCTGTTTTCTCCATAAAATTAGGCATGGCTTTTCCTACATAGTGCAAATGTTGGACTTTGCTGTGTCAGGTAGACCTTTACATTCAGTCTCCAGTAATAAATTGGCTTACCTAAACTCTTAATCATAATCTCAAGTATACAGTGGATAAACTGTTTAGCTTTCAGGCAGCCTTAATCTGGAATGACCTTGCTGCTATCATTAGATATGGAGAGGAAGTATAGGAATTTCAGGCTTCTTTTGAAATCCTTTCTATTTAAAAATTTTCTATTTAGCTATAAATTTCTTGTTTTTATAAGTGATTTGTGGAATGAGCATGGGGCTGAGGAAGACAGTAGCAGAGTGGATGCCATTAAAACAAAGCTGTTTTCTAGATTTTATCGAAAATATCTTAACCTGGAGAGAACTGGTGTGATGATTACAGATGCCGTTGATGCTATATATTGTAGAAGCTTACCGAAATAGATTACTGTCTTAATGTTGAGCATACCTATGTGGGATTTCCCATTGGAGAAAGATATACAAATACCACGTAAAAAGGGGAAGGTGTGGCAGTGGGTGCATACTACTGATTGCCTGCCAGAATCAACAAATGGATGATGAAATAATCAAAGAAATCAGGGAAGCTAACAAAAAATTCTTTGCTTCGGTCTTTATTGAAGATGATGTAGGAAAGTTACCTATGACTGAAATGATATTTAAAGACGATGCATTGGAAGAATTGAAAGAAATAATCGATAAACTGGGAAGATTTATTATAACTATTTGATAAACTAAAGATTAGCAAATCACCTGGTGCAGATGATATATGAGGTGTGACAAAAAAGAAACAAGACTGTCCCATAAATGTTTTTTTACAAAATCTACAGAGAAATTACACATTGTCCTCTTCAAAGTAATCGCCCTCCTGCATTTGTTCTGCCACGTACGGAAGCACTCGGTAAAGTCCTCGCCCTTGAGGTCCCTCAGCTCCCTCGTCACAATGGCCTTGATCTCTTCTACAGAGGTGAAATTAATTCCTTTGAGCACAGTATTTAGCCTGGGGAACAGCCAGAAGTCACATAGTGTGAGATCTGGGGAATAAGGAGGGTGGTCAAGAGCTGTGATCTATTTGTTGGCCAAGAACTGCCTCACACTGAGCACAGTGTGTGTGGGCACGTTGATGTAGTGGAGCAGCCACGATTGTCGATTTGGACGTGCGCGCTGTCAGACGGCTGCCTGGGTGAGAATCTTCACAGTCTTGACAAGTGCATATATCTATATGATTTGCAAGGTATTGTGGGCAATGTAGTTCATTCACACCAGACACAGCTGCTGACAATAATTTAGTTGTGCTCTTGGGTAAAGCCAATAAGATATTTATTTATGGGGTTATTTCTCCCAACACAGATATACTTGGTAGCACATAAATTAGGTTACTTGCTTTCAGTGTTAACTTGGAAAAACAAAGTCAAAATCAGGAAAACAACAAATGAAAAGCCACAAAGCAAGAAACAAACTGTTCTTTTCAGGTTAACTTCTGATTACTTCCCACATAGATACAGAAGTGATTCTCTCCTAGCTCACAAGCAATTAGGTAAGGCTTAATTGCTAGCAGTTATCCAGCTGAAACCCCTTAGTTGGATTGCCTTCCACTGTGTGGGTCAAATCCTGCTTCAGGAGCTTTTCTGAGTAGATTAAAGAACAAATTTGTATTTCTTTGTGATGGTTGCTGTACTTTATAACAGAAAGTTACCAACGGAGTTTAGATAGAGAGCAGTCCATATAAACAGGATCCTCATCTGCTATTATTCCCCCTTGTTCAACAAGCATGGGTTCAATATCATGGATTGGCACAGATGAATCTCTCAATGGAGCATTTTCAGGAGAATACTTGTTTCCCTGCTGTCTTTCAAGGTTATAGCTAGGGCATAGATCAGTGTTCATACCTGAGCTTCCATTGCTGCTAGAGTTCCTCTCTATATAGCCTGGCCAGTATGTAGTCCAGTTCTTATGTCCAGCCTTCCAATCCAGATCCCTGGACACTGGATCTCTCTTCACATACCTTCTGGCACAGGTCTTAGGGTCCCTTCCACGTGCAGCCGTCTCCCTCACAGGTAGCCTCTGGTGATTCCTAGCTCTGCAGCACCATTCCTCTGGCTTTCCCCAGTCCAATGGTGTATGCTGGCCCTTGGAATACCTTCCCGCCTTTCCCAACTGCCTCTCTCCAGTTGAGTTTTAAAGCTGAGACAAAGAGAAAGAGAGGGAAAGGGAAAGAGATAGATAGAGAAATACAACTCCTAGGGGAGGTGGGTGGGTTGCGAGTACTAAATTCCTGCTGTTCCCGGAGATCACCTGTTACAGGTGAGTAACTATGCTATCTCCAGGAACAAGCAGGAATGTAGTCATCACATATGGGGACTCCCTAGTTTTAGATGCCAGGGAGAGACCCCAGAAGTTGTGCGTCCCTGAGAAGGGCTCCACTTCTCCCCATGGATCTTTGCCATCCTACCAGGGATGGTGGGTAGGAGTTGATTAGGTATGGAACAGGTGTTGGAGAACAGCCTGACCAAACAAGGTATCCCGGCAGGAGTCCTTTTCCAAACAGTAATGGGCTGTGAAGGTATGAACTGAGGCCCAGGTGGCTGCTCGACAGATGTCGTCGATAGACACAGAGTGCAGATGAGTCATTGAGGCTGCCATGGCTCTCACATTGTGAGCTGTGACATGGCCCTCCAGAGGAAGATTCTTACTCTAATAGGCAAAAGAAATACACTGTTTGGGTGGTTGCTGACCTTTCCTGACAAGCTGACCTGCAGAACATCCCTGCTGAGAATAAGCAGGATAATATCTTTTCTTTTTAGAAAAGAATGGTTTCTTGAAAGATTTTTCTAGCGGGATCAACTGTGGACTTGGATAATCTATCCAAGGTGGAGTTGTCAGCATCCAACTCACTGGCCTTTTTCCTGCCAATCTTTACCAAACAGGTTCTCACCAGTACACGGGATATTTCCCAATTTGTCTTCTACCTAGAGCTCCAGATCAAGCAATTCTACGTGCACCTATGGCAATGGCAGAGGTTCTGCTTATGCACTCAAAACAGTCAAAAGCTGCACGGTTGACAAATTTAGAAACATCTTGGGCATGTTTGACCAATGTGAGAAAATCCTGTCTTCTATCTTCAGGAAGAAGAGGACTCAAAGCCTCTAAACCACCTGTGACCTCCTTCAGGAACATTCCCATATACAGACTACAGGAACTGATCCTGGCAGAAAGCATGGAAGTTTGAAAGACACGACGTCCAAAAGTATCCAAAGTTCTGCACTCACGTCCTGGAGGATTAGAGGCATGCCTCTTTGCACTTTTGATCCTTCTCATAGCTGACTCCACTACAATAGAGTGGTGAGGAAGCTGAGTTTTTTGGAAACCAGGACAAGGAGGGACTCGATACAAAGTATCCAGTCTACGAGAATGAGGAGAGGTGGTAAGAGGTGTCTCCCACATTTTTAACATGAGATCATGCAAGATCTCATGGATGGGCAAGGTAGCTGCCTCCTTAGGAGTTTTGGGATATTGTAAAATGTCCAACTCCTTTGCTCTGGGCTCTGTTTCAGGGGCCACAGTAATGGACAGACCCCGAGCCACCTCCCTGATAAAATCCTGAAAGGAAATATCCTCTGGAGGAGACATCCTGCGCTTAGGGGAGAAGGGCTCCTCTGGGAGAAGCATTCCTGCATCGACAGAACTGTCAGAATCCTCAAATTCTTCTGAGGACTCAAAGTACTGTCTGTCCGGATGCTCCTGAAAAGCCTGATACCCGTACCGACCGAAGTCAGTACCGGGAGCAATCGGTACCGGAGTATCAGTACCAGAAGGTATCGGATGACTGGGTACCGGCAATGTGGACACCGATTTCGATGCTATCGGTACCGGTACCGATACCGGTGCCGGAGTCGGAGCCAGCACCGGTTGAATTGTCTGACGCGGTTCCGAGGGTGTCGATGCCGCAAGGTGAGCCGCCAGACTGCGCTCAATAGCCAGGACTCTATGGTCTATCGACGCTGCCGATGCCTGGATGTCAGTACCGGAGAAGATCGCCGGTACCCCAGAGCATGGCACCAGTAGTTCTGCCGAGGTAGAGGCCTCGAGGACGTCCTGGAGCCCCGATAATGCTTTGGAAGCCGAAGCCTCCCGCCGGGGCAATTTTGCAGGTGCAGAATCCTCAAGGGCAACACCAGAGGCATCTCGATGCTTAGAAGATCTACCCTTTGACGACCGGCTAGACTTATGTTTAGTTACCTGAGATCCACGGGAGGAAGACGAAGCCCTGGAAGACGTTGATGCCACCGAAGCTGCATCAGAGGGAAACAGGGTACTGAGCTTGGCAGCTCGGTTCTGTCGACCTCTCTTGGACATCATGGCACAGGCCATACATTCCAAGATGGAATGGTCAGAACCTAAACATTTCAGACACCACTCATGGGTGTCAGTGACGGAGATGGTACCGCCACACTTTGTGCACTTTTTAAAACCTGAAGAGGGTTTTTCCATTATGGAAAAAATCCTGGGCCTAATGCCCAAAATGGCGCATGCACCTGGAAAAAATGGGAAAAAAGTACTAAGAAAAAAATTTTTTTTTAAAAGAAAAGAAAGAAAAAACGGCGGTACCGGTAAAGCGTCGAGGAAAGCAGACGCAACCACAAAAAAGAAGGAAAATTTTCTGCGGTGACAGGAACACGACCTGCTGGCTCCGCAGAAAATGAAGAACTGGAGAGAGGCAGTTGGGAAAGGCGGGAAGGCAGCACGCAGGCGCTGTGGGACGCTCCCAAAAGCTTTCTAATTGGACGCTGGGGAGCGTTCCCGCGCAGGCTCCATCGGTACCGATGATACCCATGTGATGACTACATTCCTGCTTGTTCCTGGAGATAAAATATTACAGCAGAATAGGGGCGAGATATTGCACAACACAGTGCCATAAGCGGTTAGCCAACTGCCATTGAGTCATGAGCATGGCTGCCACAGTCTTGTTTTTTTTTGTCACACCTCGTACCTCAGAGGGTGTTGAAAGAACTAAAATATGAGATTATAGATCTATTATAAGTAATCTTTGAACTATCATTAAAATCATCTGTAATACCTGAAGACTGGCGAATGGCCAATGTAATGCTAATTTTTAAAAAGTGTTCCAGGGATGATACGGGAAACTACAGACCAGTGAGCCTGATGTCAATACCATTATAAAGAATAAAATGAATGAACATGTAGCTAGTCATGGTTTAATGAGAGAAAGCCAACATAGCTTTAGCCAAGGAAAGTCTTGTCTTACTAATCTGTTATATTTTTTGAAGGTGTAAATAAACAGGTAGACAAAGGTGAGCCAGTCGATCTAGCATATCTGGATTTTCAGAAAGCTTCTGACTAGGTCCCTCATGAGAGGCCCTTGGCAAAATTAAAAATTAATGGGCTAGGAGGCAGTGTATTAATGTGGATCAGGAACTGGTTAAAAGATAGAAAGAAGAGGGTAGGGCTAAATGGCCAATTTTCCCAATGGAGAAAGATGAATATTGGAGTACCCTAGGGATATGTGCTGCTTTTTAACATATTCATAAATGACCTGGAAATTGGAACAAGTGAGGTAATCAAATTTGCAGATGACACAAAATTATTCAAAGTTGTTAAAACACAAGAGGATTCTGAAAAATTGCAAGAGGGCCTTGATAAATTTTAAGACGACATTCAAATGGCAGATGAAATTTACGTTGGACAAGTGCAAAGTTATGCACCTAGGAAAAAACAACCCAACCTATGGTTACACAATGCAAGGTACCACATTAGGAACTACCACTCAGGAAAAAGATTTAAGCATCATCATGGATAACACCTTGAAACCCTCTGCTCAGTGTGCAGTGGCGGCCAAGAAGGCAAATAGAATGCTAGGAATCATAACTAAAGGAATGGAAAATAAAACAAAGGATATTATAATGCTTCTGTATCGTTCGATGGTGCAACTGCACCTTAAATGTTGTGTGCAATTCTGGTCGCTGTATCTTAAAAAGGATATAAAAGCAAGCACGCTGCAGGAAGCCAGTCTCTTCCACCGGACTCTCCACCTTCTCCAGTCCCCCTCTCAGGCATTGGGGCAGCAGCAAGACAGCACTCCTCCCTCTGCAACATCCACCAATCGGGAGACCAGCAGATCGCCATAAAAGCAAGCATGCTGCAGGCCCTTTGGCGTGGAACCAAGGCGCAGAAGGATTATCTCGCTCCCAAAACATATGTATAACTAAATTATATGCTAAGTTCTTTATTAGGATAGTTGTATATTATAGCTACAGCATGTGCATGTGAAAAGCCTTTGTAATACGCTAAAACACCGCCATACAGAACGCAGAGCCAGAAATATTTTGCTAGCATACACCCTTCAACTATATATAATATCCAAAGTGTTTCTTTGCAATTGTACCTTATACTGTAACCTACACAAAACAATCTTCGCTAAGAATGGAAGTAACAAAGTGATGATATGCCTATACTATTGTATGCTATTATACACACAAATCAACCATGGCTTATTCCCAAACTACGACCCCACTGCTAGCATTCCCCATCACAGCTTATTTTAATTATCTTA
Source organism: Ichthyophis bannanicus (assembly GCA_033557465.1). Lineage (NCBI taxonomy): Eukaryota > Metazoa > Chordata > Amphibia > Gymnophiona > Ichthyophiidae > Ichthyophis > Ichthyophis bannanicus. Next base: position 811,922,278 of record CM066032.1, on the reverse strand, counting down.
GACAAAACCGCCATTATTGTGCACCCTAAAGAACTCACCAGTACAGCACATCCTATTTAAAACAGAAGAAGCCCCATTCAAGATTAATCCAAATAAACACAACACCAAAACTATTTGCCCACAGCGCTCCCATAGTAGACCCATTAAATTTTATACTAGTCAACACCAGGTCCATCAGAAATAAAATCCCTGTAATACTGGACCTAATCAAAGATGAGAGGCCAGATGTAGCATGTTTTACGGAAACATGGATAACTGACACCAACACAGTGCTCCTGAACCAACTAAGAATCCCGGGATATAAACTCTTTAACTGCCCTAGAGACAAGAAAAGAGGTGGCAGCGTAATGATAGTAGCCAAGGAAAACCTAAAACTATCCACCAGTGCATGCAACACACATAAAGGAATAGACATCCTCAAAATAGAGAACAGAAACATAACAGTCTGCCTATTATATAGACCCCCCACAACTGACCATGAAGGCAGAAACTGTATGCACTTCACCAATAAGAAAGCCTCAAATCGTATTAGGTGACCTCAACCTTCCATCCCTCCCGATAACACATGCTAACTTATTCTTAGAGCAACACAGTTTGAGAAAGAGCCGGGAGCGTCGTTGGCTTGAGTGGTTGCCATTGGAATAGATGATCATTGGTCACTACGGATGGGTTTTGCTCTGCACCCAACTGGATCGTCTATGGGCGTACCCTGCATTGAACAGAGTGGCGTTTTGTTTGGTTCAGAAGGGGTATAATAAATATTTAGCCCAGGACGACGCTGAGAGTGTGGATGTTGAACTAATGGTGGGCTCTATCCAGTGTAACAACAAGAGGAATGAGCCGAAGAATGAAGTGCCTCCAGAAAAATGACACTTATTAAATTTGTAATTTATCTGAAGAACGTGAACCGGTTGGTATCGAAGGGCTTAAAATCCCTTTTTGAACCTATGATAGGGTTGCGTCCCTAATTAAAAGAATAAAACGGAACATTGCACTACGAGAAGGTTTTTCCTTCGGGGTGTACGTTCCAACAAAAATTTATATGTTTGGGTGTTTCTCTTGTTTTGAGGGAACTTATTCTTAGAGGCAATGGAACAGATAGGTTTCCAACAAATAATCCTCCACCCCACCCACAATAAGGGAAATATACTAGACATGGTGTTCCTTCCAAAGTCTTCATCAATCTACACAACCTCACGACCTTCTAATATAAAACACAGGTCCCCTGGTCATATCACTTTTTAATCCAATTTACTTATAATTTAGAATTATATCACACTGACCACACTCAGATATCAAACCCCTAACAAAAAGCTAGATTTTTTGTGATAAAGACACATTTTTAAAATTGATTACTACCAAGCTCAGTACAGCTCAAACTGACCTTGATGAACTAATAACTCTATGGAACACAGGAATCGCCTTAGCTGCTAAGACCACACCTAAACACCAAAAACACTCACACAAACAGTCAGAAATATGGTACACCCCAGAACTAGTTAAGATAAAAAAAGATCTCAGAAAAACAGAATGCAAATGGAGATCCAAGACAACCACGGATAACAAAACACTTTACCTATTAAAGCTTAAAGATCACAAAGAAACAATAAACACAGCAAAGAAGAACTATCACTCAAAAATATTAAATAATGCCATCAATCGCCCAAGAGAGCTTTTTGAACTGGTAAAAATGATTACTAAGCCCCCACAAGATACTTCTTCCAAAATCCCAATCCAGCCCAAAATTCTAGCCGATTTCTATGCTAGTAAACTAAACCCCAAAGACACTCCAAGCCTCCCACCTACATCATACCTGCTACTAGCATGCATTTCAATCCATCAACATGAGACAAATTATGGATATAATTTCAAACATAAACACAACAACATTCCCACTAGATCCCTGTCCAGTGCCATGGATCAAAGCCACAAAAACTGAAATTGCACCATACTTATTAAAAATAGTAAACCATTCCCTCCAACAGGGAATCATGCCGAGCATCCTCAAAAAAATCTGTAATCCAACCCATATTAACATAAGAACATAAGATATGCCATACTGGGTCAGACCAAGGTCCATCAAGCCCAATATTCTGTTTCCAACAGTGGCCAATCTAGGTCATATGTACCTAGCAGTATTAAAAAACAAAAACCTAAACCTAAAACAAAGACGACCCTGCTGCATATTGGCCAATATCAAGCATTCCATTTGTAGCTAAAACAATCGAGAAAGCAGTTCAACGTCAACTCCAAGACTTCACTGATTCTACAGACACCTTGGATGAACAACAATATGGATTTCGCCTATTCCATGGAGTCAAAACACTCCTAGTCCTATTTGACAAATTAATCAAAGGAATAGAAAACACCAAAAAAGCGTTCATCCTCATTTTCCTGGATAGAATCGCGGCCTTCGACAACATGCATCACAAGACCCTCATATCCAGACTCAACACCATAGACATAAATGGACACGCACTCAAATGGTTTACATCATACATAACTAACCGCGCTCAATATGTTCAAATTGAACAAAAAACATCAGCCATCTTCCCCCAAACCCAGGGAATACCCCAAGGCTCTGCATTATCTGCCCTCCTGTTTATTTATTTATTTATTTATTTATTTACATTCTCTTATATACCGCGCTATTCTGCATCAGCGCGGTTTACATTGAACAAACCGAAATTACATTGAACAGGGTATTATAACTTGGAGAAAACTATTTTACAGGGAACATGGGCTATGGAGGGTTAAGTGGCTTGCCCAAGACCACAAGGAGCACCTGTGGGACTAGAAACCCCAGTCCTTCAGGCCCAAGGTTGCTGCCCTCTAGTGGGATTTGAACCCCCGACCTTCCGGCCTGAAGTACATTGCCCCAACCACTAGGCTACTCCTCCACTCCTTATACATAAAACCAATCTGCTCAATATTTAAAACACACAAAATAAATTACCACATGTTTGCTGATGACATTATATTGTACAACCACTTGGACATATGTAATCCGAATTATGATAAATAAGTCGCTTGCCTGGAAGACATTCAAATCTGGCTTTGACAAGGTCCCTCATCAGAGACTTTTGGCAAAATCTGGCTTTGACAAGGTCCCTCATCAGAGACTTTTGGCAAAACTAAAGAGTCATGGGATAGGGCAGTGTACTACTGTGGATCAAGAACTGGTTAAAAGATAGAAAACAGAGGGTTGGGCTAAATGGCCAATTTTCCCAATGGAGAAAGGTGAATAGTGGTGTACCCCAGGGATCTGTGCTGGGTCCGCTGCTTTTTGACATATTCATAAATGACCTGGAAAGTGGAATAACGAGTGAGGTTATCAAATTTGCAGATGACACTAAACTATTTAAAGTTGTTAAAACCCAAGAGGATTGTGGAAAATTGCAAGAGGATCTTGATAAGTTGGAAAACTGAGCATCCAAATAGCAGATGAAATTTAATGTGGACAAGTGCAAAGTTATGCACCTAGGGAAGAACAACCCAAACTATGGTTACACAATGCAAGTTTCTACATTAGGAACCACCACCCAGGAAAAAGATTTAGGCGTCATTGTGGATAACATGTTAAAACCCTCGGCCCAGTGTGCAGCGGCGGCCAAGAGAGCAAATAGAATGCTAGGTATCATAAGGAAAGGAATGGAAAATAAAACAAAAGATATTATAATGCCTCTGTATCATTCCATGGTGAGACCGCACCTTGAATATTGTGTGAAATTCTGGTCGCCGTATCTTAAAAAGGATATAGCGTTATTAGAAAAGGTTCAGAGAAGAGCCACCAAAATGGTAAAGGGGATGGAAGGATACTCCTATGAAGAAAGGCTAAAAAGGTTAGGGCTCTTTAACCTGGAAAAGAGACGGCTGAGGGGAGATATGATAGAAGTCTATAAATTAATGAACAGAGTGGAACAGGTAAACGTAGATCGATTGTTTACGTTATCAGAATATAGAAAGACTAGGGGACATGCAATGAAGCTACAGGGTAAACTATTTAAGACTAATAGAAGAAAATATTTTTTCACTCAACGTGTAATCAAACTCTGGAATTTGTTACCGGAGGATGTAGTAAAGGCTGTTAGTGTAGCTGGGTTTAAAAAAGGTTTGGACAAGTTCCTGGAGGAAAGGTCCATAAACCATTATTAAGAAGGGACCCAGGATATCAATGCTTGACCCAGTACAAGCATTGCGGAACCTGTGTCTTTTGGGGAAACTGCTAGGTACGTATGACCTAGATTGGCCACTGTTGGAAACAGGATACTGGGCTTGATGGACCTTGGTCTGACCCAGTATGGCATATCTTATGTTCTTATGGCTAAATGAAAACAACATGAGTATTTATTTATTTATTTATTTACATTCTCTTATATACCGCGCTATTCTGCATCAGTGCGATTTACATTGAACAAACTGAAATTACATTGAACAGGGCATTATAACTTGGAGATAACTATTTTACAGGGAACATGGGCTATGGAGGGTTAAGTGGCTTGCCCAAGACCACAAGGAGCACCTGTGGGACTAGAAACCCCAGTCCTTCCGGCCCAAGGTTGCTGTCCTCTAGTGGGATTTGAACCCCCGACCTTCCGGCCTGAAGTACCTTGCCCCAACCACTAGGCCACTCCTCCACGTCAAAAAAACTGAACTAATGTTCATATCAAGAAACTAGGAAGTCAACCCTCCACAAACAATCCCCCTTACAATCAATTTCCAGTTAAACAGGAAGTGAAATACCTAGGAGTCACTTTGGACAAAACACTCAGCATGGAACCCCACTTAAAACATCTGAATAGAACCATATTCTATAAGCTAAGGATTATACAACCATTGAGAAACATCATTGAGCTATCCAACTTCAGAACAGTAGTCCAAGCACTCATAACACCCCACTTCTATTACTGCAATAGCTTCCTGCAGGGAATACCCAAAAGAACACTAAACATACTACATATGGCCCAAAATGTCACAGCCAGAATCATAATGAAAGCAAGACTCTGGCCAGATAACACCCATTCTATTTGAATTCCACTGGCTCCCAATTTCCTCAAGAATAAGATACAAAATAATAATGACCACTTTCAAACTGACATATAACGTAGCCCCATCTTACCTCTCAACACTCATCCAAGTACAACCACTCAACAGACTCAGAACTCCCAACCAAAACATTCTAAAAGAACCCAATGCAATACGCAACACTAAACAATCCACCAGAAATAGGGCATTTACATACATAGCACCTTCACAGTGCAACACCATGCCGGAGACGCTAAGAGGAATTAAAGATCTACAATCTTTCTGTAAAGAATTAAAAACCCATTTATTTAGAGAATATTATAACACAAAGAACAATATCACATAATGCCCACTTTCTTCTCTTCCCCCTCCTCCCATCTCCTTTTATTACCCCTTCTCACCCGTCTCCGTCCCAAGTCTTCAAACCCTAATGGTATCAAAACTGAAACTGTCAATTTAACCACCTATATCAACTAATGCTCTGAAAAAGAATGCCATCTATGAACCTAAATTATCTGTACATAGCGATGTAAATAGTTAGTAGTAGCTCCACTCGGTACCATGATATGTAAATAGTTAGAGGGTATACCTCACCTACATTGTTAATTGTATAAAGTTCATGAAAACTGTTCCATGTAAAAGCATTAGTTTGCCTGTTACGATGTAAACCGCTCCTGATCTCTGGAAGGGGCAGTATAAAAATATGTTCACATAAATAAATATAGCGGAATTAGAAAATGTACACAGAAGAGCCACCAAAATGGTAAAGGGAATAGAAAGATACCCCTATGAGCAGAGACTTAAAAGGTTAGGGCTCCTCAACCTGGAAAAGAGACAGCTGAGGGGAGATATGATAGAGGTCTATAAAATGATGACTGGAGTGGAATAGGAAAACAGAGATCGATTGTTACACCATCAAAAAGTAGAAAGACTATGGGACATGCAATGAAGCTACAGTGTAACCGTTTAAGACTAATAAGACAAAGTTTTTTTTAATCAATGCATAATCAAACTCTGGAATTCATTACCGAAGGATATCATAAAGCTGTTAGTGTAGCTGGGTTTAAAAAAAAGGTTTGGACAAGTTCCTGGAGGGAAGGTCCATATCCATAATTAAAGAGGACTGGGGAAATCCACTGCTTGCCCCGATACAAGTATTGTGGAACCAGTGTGTCTTTTTGGGAAACTGCTACGTACTTGTGACCTAGATTGGACAGGATAGTGGGCTGACCCAGTATGCCATATCTTATGTTCTTATCTTATAGAACTTGCAGTCTGCCAAACAAACTGAGATCCTAGCTTCAGTCTATCATCAAAGTATGATTTCACTGTATACAGTTATTAGTTAGCCTGCTATCTCCCTTTATGTGGCCTGTAATACAGACCCAGCTATATTAACACATGCATTTCCTCTTTCATCTCTCCCTTTACTCATACAAATAACCACATAGTGCTAACAAGTAGAGGTAAAAAGTTCCATAACTGGGGATATATGCTTAATATGGGCAAAAGACATCACTGCTTTTAGTGATGTTCCTCAGAGTCTACAAACCTCATTGAGGCAGAGAGAAGATAGCTGAATCCTTCTGATGAATGGGCTCTGCTCATAACTACAGAGTGCCAACATTTGTCAGCTGACTGCCTACAAGGCACGCTTGAATAAGCTTCCCTTCTGTGGTAGGCTGCTTTTTGGAGACTATCTGGAGAAACTGGTCATGAACCTGAGTGAGACCATGTCCCAGAAGTTGCCTGAAGGCCATTCACATCAATCTGTGAAAGAGTCAGGGAGTTGAGCTCATCCTAAAGACTGGGGTCATCTCAGATATGGCAAACAAGGTGCTGTGACAGCCTATTCAGAAAAAAAAGACTTTGTGGAGCTTGGAAAATGCATGACAATGAGAGATCCTCTGGAGCAAAATAATCTCAATGAGGCACAGCAGACCCTCTTCCCAGGTGACTCAAGTTGGTTTGTAAGATATGTTTTCTGTAAATAGTTACTAACATTGCTCCATGTAAAAGTTGTTTTGATTGTTAATTGTAAACCACCCTTGATCTCTGGAAGTGGCGATATAGAAGAACTGTATAAATAAAATAAATAAATAAATAAATCTGTTTTACTAGAAGTGGGTCCATATTACTTCGAGATGATTCAGCAAGGTTAAGCTCTTAAGTTGGCAAAACCAAAATTTCTGATGCCTTTATGGTGCTTCCTTGTGGGTCTGCTCTCAAGAAAATGGCAATATATGAGACTCTACAAGCATATCTTTCAGTTAAAGGCAATCAAACCAGTTCCTTTAAGGGAGCAGGGTCAAGGACAATATCCCACTTACTTCATAGCTCCCAAGGAGGGGGGTCCTTTCGGTCCCATTCTAGAAAAAAGGCATCCTCCCTTTGAGTGTCTCCCACTTTTGCATGGAGACCTTGCGGTCTGTAAGAACAATCAGGACAGGGGAGTTTCTCACATCTTTGTATTTGTCAGAGGTATACCCTCCAGATTGCAATACAGGACCTGCATAAGCCATTTCTCCAATTCTGTATCCTAGAAAGCACTTTCAGTTCAGGGCTCTCCCCTCTGGCCTAGTCACAGGACAGAGGATTTTTTCCAAAGTTATGGTGGCCTCCTTTGTATGGAGGGCATCAGGGTTCATCTTCACATGGCTGGCTGACTGATTCAGGCCGACAGGTCAGTCACCCTGAGAGTACTTCAGGTGCTAGAAATCCTTGGCTGGGTAATGAACTATGCCCAAAGCCACCTCATTCCCTCAAATATTTGGGGACACAGTGTCTCAGTGGTCACCCAAGTCTCAGGAGATTGAAGTCTGGCTTTCCCTGACAGGTTCCATCAATAAGAAACTAGTGTCTCAGTCCCTTTGCAAGGGAATGGATCTGGAGCCAGTGAAGTGGGTGTTTGTTTAACAAATGATGTACGTTTGTCAGGATAGGGAGCCCAAAGTCAGGGATAGGTGGCACAGGGCCTGTGGACAAGTCAAGAGATACCTTGTTTTATCAATCATATCTAACTGAGAGCTATCCATCCACAACTGATGAGATTTCTTCAGATTGTGAAGGGGAACATGGTCCAAAGTTCTGTCCAAAAATGCCACAGCAGTGGCATATTTCAATAAGCATGGAGGCACCAGAAATGCAGCCATGGCACAGATCTGCTGGGGAGAAAACAATCTTCAGGTGATCTTGGTAGCATGCACAATTAGGGTAGAGAACATTCATGCGGACTTCCTCAGCCAGAATATTCTAGACCTGGGGGAATGGATGTTTAGTCCCAGCACATTTCAACTGGCGATATAGCACTGGGGTCACCAGTCTCTAATCCAAATGATAATTTGACAATTGCAATGTAACCTTATTCTGCTGCAGAAAGAAGTCCTGCACCACTGAAAATGGACATGTTAACTCAGCCATGGTCAAGAGAAGGTCCACTCTACATCTTTCCCACATGGCTGCTCATGTATAAATTTAATTGAAAAATAGAACAGACATAAATCCAAGTGCAATAAAAACAGAAACAGTGTCCAGTGCTGTTAATGAACAGCCAATTGCATTACCATTTGCAAACTTTTTAAATTTAAAAAGTAAACACAAACATAAAAACCTTTAACAAGTTTCAGAACCAATGTTTAAAAACTGATCTGTGAACACAAGGATAAAACAGGGCTTGATTTGCCCAATTCTTTTTGGTTTCTGGAGGACTAAGAAAAAGATAAACCCGTGAATAGCCAGTGCCACAAAAGCAAAACATCTAGGATAAATGCCGTTTTGAATTCCATCACCGTGTTTGCCCCCACCACTTCCATCGGGAGGGCATTCCAAGCATCCACCACCCTTTCAGTGAAGAAATATTTCCCGACATTGCCTTTCAATTAACCACCTTGCAGCTTCATGTTATGCCCTCTAGTTTTACAGCTTCCCCGTCTTTGGAAGAGGGTTGTTTGTTCATCATTTCTCTAAGTATTTAAAGGTCAATCATATCTCCCCTGTCCCTCCTCTCCTCCAAAGTGTACGCAGGCTCCAAATCATTTTGGTTGCCTTCCTCTGAACAATTTCCAGTCTTTTTACATCTTTTGCAAGATATGGTCTCCAAAACTGAACACAGTATTCCAAGTGAGGCCTCACCAGTGACCTGTACAGTGGCATAAGTACCTCTTCCTTTCTGCTGGTAATCCCTCTCTGTATGCAGCCCAACATCCTCCTGGCTTTTGCCACTGCCTTGTCACACTGTTTTGCCACCTTGAGATCATCAGAGATAAATCACACCAAGGTCTTTCTCCTGAACAGTGCATACCAGCCTCTCGCCCCCTATCGTGTACATTTCCCTTGGGTTTCTGCTACCCAAGTGCATGACACTGCACTTTTTCACATTAAATCGGAGTTGCCAAGCATTAGACCAGTCTTCCAGCTTTTGTAGATCTTTCCTCATGTTAACCACTCCCTCGGGGGAGTCCACTCTGTTGCAAATTTTTGTGTCATCTGCAAAAAGACAGACACTTCCATGCAGTCCTTCAGCAATATCACTCACAAATACATTGAACAGTGCCGGGCCCAGGACCGAACCCTGGGGGCACCCCGCTAATCACCTTCCTCTCATCCGAGTGAGCTCCATGTACCATCACCTTCTGTTGTCTGTCAGTCAACGAATTTCTAATCCAGTTTACCATCTTGGGACCCATCCCCAAGCTACTGAGTTTATTGACAAGCCTCCTATGAGGAACAGTATCAAAGGCTTTGCTGAAATCCAGGTAGATGACATCCATTGCATGCCCCTGATCTAGTTCCTTTGTCACCCAGTCAAAGAACTCAATTAGATTTGTTTGGCAAGACCGTCCTTCGGTAAAACCATGTTGCCTCGGATCTTGCAACTTATTGGTTTGGAGAAAGTTCACTATTCGCTCTTTCAGGAGCGCCTCCATTACCTTTCCCGCCGCCGAGGTAAGGCTCACGGGCCTGTAGTTTGACAATTCTTCCCTGTCACCACTTTTGTGTAACAGTTAAACTTGGAAACAGTATACATAGAACAGTTAAACTTGGAACATTATATACTGAACATTTAAACATTATATATAGATATATTATTTAATTATTTACATTTTCTTATATACCGCGCTATTTTCCATCAGTGTGGTTTAAATGGAACATTTTACATACACATTTCAAATGACTTGATTTGTGTTTACAAATAACAGGAATAGGAACTTGGAAAGAAACAGGGGTAAATATTTACATCTGTACAATGTGAATTGATTGGACATTTGCGTAGATTTGCCTAGCTGGATGGTGAGTGATCAGTGGTGCTGTCATCCGGGTAATGTAAGAGGAAGAGGTAATGTTTCACGGCTTTTCTGAACTGGGTTAGATTGGTGATATCACGGATATTGTGTGGAAGAGTGTTCCAGCATTTAGGTGCGGCGAGCTTAAAAGCCCTGTTAGTTGTGCTTTGGCAACACTAGGTCGTTTCTTTTGGGACTACTAGTTTATTGGCGGCATGAGATCTTCTAGATCTATTAGGGGGGGTTATCAGTATGAGATCGGATAATGTGGTAAGGCAGATGCAGCACAGACCTGGGAAAGAGAAAAAAAAGAAAGTTTTTCTCCTAAGAGGGGGATGGGCTCACCCAAGCACAGGTCCCAAAATGAAAGTTATAGAGAAACACACACTTGCAAGGTTAGCTTGAAGCCACGCCCGGACTCCATGGCAACAGCAAGGAGAGAGAGGGTGGGGCCAGAAAGGGAAGCACGCTGGCAAACATTTAAACACAGTCAGTCAGCAAGTGAGGAGGAAGCCGAAGGAACTGGCTGGAGGAGTGGCAGAGCCAGAGGAAAAGCCAGAGTAGTTGTTGGGGAATCCAACAACGGAACAAGGAGAGCCGAGAGAACCGGGGAAACCGGGAGAAGCAGCCAGAACTGCCAGAACGAGTGGCAGGGCCAGAGAGGAGCAGGAAGACACTTGAGAGAGTTAAAGGATTATAGTTCCAACTCAGAAGCAAGCAGCTCAGACTCTGAGCAAGAAACAGAGCCTTCTAGAAAGTCTGATAGGAAGGAGGTTACTACAAACAAGGTAAAACAGACAGTACCTTTAAGTGCCTCACTAAAGGGAAGGAAGTCTAGGAGCACTGACATTATTCCAGGGGGAAGAAGGGATGTTCACTGGGAGAAACGTTTTAAGCTTTTAAGAAAAGTGAAACTAGAAATCCCTGAACGTATCCCGGTCCCTGAGTCTTGCAGTACAGAGGAAGAGATGGAAGTGGAATTCTATAAAGGGGATTCGGATTCCACAGAGGTCTCAATGGAATGTTCATTATGCATGAGAAGTGATTAGGAAAGCTGACAAGGTTAGCTGGACTTTGCTTATAATAGTGATTTTCAACTGTGTTTTGTTTGGATGAAAAGGAAACTTATTTTTGTTGCAAAGACTGAAGGAAACTGCTTTGTCATAGCACTGCTGAAATACCTTATAAAGAAGCTTTTTGTTGGAGAAAATATCCTCACTTTCTGTTCATGGTCTGGAGCCTTCTGCCAAGGTCCAATTGCAAACTTGACAATTAAAACAAAATTTAAATATACATTTTCCTGTGTTAGCCTATTTCCACTTGGACTGCTTTATTGCCCCACAACTACACAATTAAGGGCCTCAGCTACCAAGCTGAAGCAAGACACAAGTTAATATGGCCTGCCGCCCCCACTAGGCAGCCGCCTAGTATGGGCGCCGGCCCACAATAAGGAAGATGGGGAGAGTCCGTTTATGATCTTGAAGGTCATTAGTATGGTCTTGAATGTGATCCTGCCTTTTATAGGGAGCCAGTGTAATTGTTTCAGGATGGGTGTCATGTGTTCCCTCATGGCAGCGCCCTGGAGAACTCGTGCTGCTGAGTTCATTGTTAGCTGTAATGGAGGCAAAGTGGATTGTGGTAGACCATGGAGTATTGCGTTGGCATAGTCGATATGTGGTAAGACCAGAGCTTAATACACTGTTCGGAAGTCATCTGGTTCAAGTAGGGAGAGTAGGTGTCCGAGGGATCAGATTTTATGGTATACGGCTCTTGCTACATTGCTTATATGGGTCTTCATGTCTAGTCGCTGGTCAAGTGTGACTCCCAGGTATCTGATGGAGGATTTGGTCAGAAGTTCTGCATTTTGGACCTTCAAGTAAGGAGGAGTGATGAAATTTGGGTTCCTTGTGATGAAAAGGACTTCGGTTTTCTTATGTTGTATCCGTAGATTTTGCGTTTGGAGCCAGCTGGATACTGCATCGAAACAGTCTGTCAGTGGGGAAAGGTCAGGGTTCTCAGTAGTGAATGGCATATATAGGAGAACATCGTCAGCGTACAACAGACAGCTCACCTTAAAGGACCGGATGATCTCGCAGATAGTTTGCATATATATTTTAAACATGAGTGCAGAGAGAGATGATCCTTGTGGGACCCCTCGACTCTGGTGGAAAGGTTCTGATGTTGTCTCTCCTGATCTTACGTGTTGCCATCTATCGGAGAGATACGACTTGCACCATTTAAGTGCAGAGTCACATATCCCCTTCTCCTGGAGGCGGTGTAGGAGGAGATCATGGCAGACTGAGTCAAACGTGGCTGCGATGTCTAAGAAGATGAGCACATATCCCTGACGTATGTTATCAATTCCTGTTATTATGGTACTGAAGAGGATGGTGAGGAGAGTCTCCACGCCGTGAGCAGCTCTAAAACCGTGCTGACATGAATCAAGTGGGGCAGAAGCATCAATATGTTCTTGAATTTGTATTTGAACTTCTTTTTTGATGATTTTCACCAAGAGTGGGATGCTTGATATCGACCTATATGAGTCTGGCTTCTTAGGGTCAAGCTTACTGTTCTTTAGTGGTGGCTTGATAGAGGTACATTGGAGGGATTGGGGAAAGGTCCCATTTGTGAAGGAGCAGTCCATTAGCTTGGATAGAAAAGGGCTGACAGTCGATCGTAGCTCTTTTATCCAGAACACCGGGCAAGGGTCGGTTTGTGCAGTGGTTGTGTTGATTCCGGCGATTATATTTTCAATTTGTTTTTTAGATGGTTTGGAAAAAATGGACAGTGGTACTAGTGATCCTGGTTTGATTGGAGTGTTGGGAGCAGTGAACTTATTGGTCTGGCACAGCTTCGTTTGTAAGAGGTCAGCGAAGACTTGAGGATGGATCAGGCTAGGTTTCTCAGGTGCTGGCTCTTTTGTTAGGTTCTTTACCAGGGTGAATAGGTCGTGTGGTTTGTTTAGGGACCGCTTTAGGTGTGTCTGTGTGGAATCTTTTTATGCTCTCGGATATTGCTTGGCGGTGTTTTTCCATTTGCACATTGTATGCTTTTAGATCATCCGTGGAGTGGGTTCTGCGCCAGCGTCTTTCCATTTTTCTTAGGCAGGTTAATGATGCTCTAAGTTCAGCGGAGTACCAGGCTGCAGAGGTTCTTTTCTCAGTTGGATTGTTTGATGGTGGTCGCAGAGCAATAGCAGTGAACTTTTCATTCCAGGCAGATACCAGCTCATCAGGGTCGATCGATGTCAAGTCAAGGAGTGAGCGAGTTTGGTCGAGGATCGCATCTTTGTCAAAGGCATGGAACTTACGTGGTGCTGCTTTTGTGGTATTGTTGGACTTATCGGCATTGTTCTGGGGTTTGTTTTGCAGTAATATTTGAAAAATGATTAACCTGTGGTCGGACCAGGGGACTGCAGTGTTGGAGAGTATAGTAGTGTTTATTGTGCTGCCTGTATTCTGTGGGGCAAAAACAAGGTCCAGTGTACCACCTTTTACATGGGGGGGGGCTCATGGATCAGCTGTGTGTATCCTAATTCCTCGAGGGCATCAAGGAAAGCTGAGGCTTGTGCCTCTGGCAAGGATGGTAAATTGAAGTCTCCTATAACCCAGCTTGGTGTGTTTGGGTGTTGTGAGTTGGATGCGAGATCAATTGTAGTTGCAAGGGAGTCGGGGTCAGTAGATGGGGCCCTGTATATTAGGTTGATGGAGCAGTGTTTGTTGGTAATTGTGATTGCATCTATGGATGGTGTGTTGGTTGCATGGCTCAGGTGGAAATGGAGGTCAGTTTTGGTGATAGCGAGTGCACCTCCACCTCGTTTACCGCTCCTGTGGCATGTGTGTATTGAAAGGTTGTTAGCTAGTAGCTGATTGAGGAGGACGTTATCATCATCAGAGAGCCATGTTTTGGTTATGAAGAGTATGTCTAGGCGATGGAGGGAAACCATGTCATGTATGACTGGCCATTTCGTTCGTATAGATCGTGCATTTATGAGGGCACATTTTATATTTTGCGGGTGAGTGGGTATTTCTTTTTTAGTTTTCGTGTTGTGTTGCAGTACTATATGTAGTAGGTTGGGTTGATGAGGGTGTGCCTCGCCATCGGATGAGTGGTGGGGTGTGCTTGCCCCCCTCCTCCTGTGGTTTTGAAGGATGGGTATTTGGTTGTGGCTTGTGGAAAATCCTTCAATATTACCCAGCCAGCAGGCTACGAGGTATAGTGTTACTATGTAAAGGCATGAGAGGGCCATGTTGTGTCGCTGCTATGTATTAGTAGGGTCACTACCTTTCTGCATTAGCTTAATTGTGGGCTAGGGGTTAGGTAATGTAAGTTGATTGCCAGGCTGGCAGTATGGGATGCAGTGATACAGCAATGCAGTGTTAAAGTAGCTGGTGATGTACGGAATATACTAGGAGTAGGGCACTAATATAGGCAATACCATGAATATGTGCAATAATATAGACAATACCATGAGTACATGCACTATCCGGAATATAGGTGAAGCATGAATACATGCAGTGTAGTAATACAAGCAGTGTCATAATATAAGTGAAAAGTATGGAATATATTAGTGGCAATGTACGAAATATACTAGGAGTACAGGCAGAAATATAGACAATACCGTGAATACATGCAATAATCCAGACAGTACCATGAAAACATGCAATAATATAGACAAAACCATAAGTACATGCACTATCCGGAAATATAGGTGAAGCATGAATACAGGCAGTGTAGTAATACAATCAGTATCGTAGTATAAGTGGCAAGTCATGAACAGGCAAGTGGTATGTAAGTAAGGTCCCTCACGGAAGCTGCTCTATAGGTGGTTCTTGGCATTGCAGGTTATCAGCGCCAGTTACATGACGAACGTTTCGTGTATATTTGTATGAGGTATCATGGCAGATATGTTTGGCGTTGTGGGGAGACACTAACGAGATAAGTAGTGATTTACAGTACCTGCGTTCGTGTCGAGGATTGCAGCTTATTCCTGGGTCATTGTGATAGTTCTTAGCTGGTATTTGGCCACTGCCTAAGGGCCACGCCAAAGGGCCCTCTGGCAAGGCCCTCAGGCGTGGGCCCGCAGAGCGCGGGCCCGCTTGTTGGAGCCGGCTTCTTATGCTGGCTCTGCTGCACCTCCCACTGCCCCGATTGGGCAGGAGCCTCCGGGCAGGAGAATAAAGCTCCTCTCCCCCTCGGGCGCTCAACCCCGAATGGGGAGCTGCTGGACAAAGGCTGCTTTGGTCCATATTAAACAGTGGTTAAACTATATACAGTTTAATTATATTACTTTTAGCGTCTTACAGTCCATAGCAAAAGCTTTAATTCCTAGTTGGCTTAGATCATGTTAACTTCAGGTGATTATGTAATATGATCAAAGTAATTCTTGAAGAGAAGAGTTTTTAGATTCTTTCTAAAATCCTTAAAGTCTGAAATTGCACGTATGCCATCTGGGAGGGAGTTCCATAATGATGGAGCATAGAGTGAAATTGCTCTTCCGGAGGTAGTTTGAATGGTCTTTTGGTATCCAAGGGGTGGGATAATGATGTTTTTATTGTTAATTCTCCTGGGTCGGTTGCTTGAATCTTTAGTTATCATGTCTTGCAGTATGTTTGCTGATAGTTGGTGAATAATCTTGAATATGGTTAGTGTTACTTTGTATTGGATTTGTGCATATATTGGAAATTTATTTATTTAGTTTTTATTTAACCGTTTTTCTATACCGCCTTTTCATTTAATCAAGGTGGTTTACAAACTTTTTAACTTTTAACTTTTGCATAGAACTTGCCAATTAAACAGTAACATCATAATTTCAAATTTAAATAGTATCTTGTAACATCAACCAAACTTAAACGCTTGAAATTGTAATTAAAAATATGGCTCGTATAAAAGGTATAGTTTGTGTGAGGCTGGTTGTTGAGTAGTTAGTGTGGTTGTGTGTCTTCGTTGAATTGTTCTATGCATAGTGTAGTTTTGAGCAATTTCCAGAAGTCTTATATCAGTTGTTTATCTTATATTCCAGATAGCTGGGGCAGCAAGAGAGAAAGCTTGCATGGAAGTGGATTTGTTGGTTCTTATGAATAGACTGGGGGTTGGTATGGTGTTTTTGGTACTGTATCTGTCTGGTCTTATGCTTGCTTTAGTTCTGATGAGTTCTTGTAGAATTCCTGCTGACATGTTTTTAATTTTGAAGATGGTGAGTGCTGATTTGTATTTTGCCCTTGATGAGATTGGTAGCCAGTGTAGATCATGTAGTATAGGCGTTATATGGTCATGTATTGAAACACCAGCAATAAGACGAGCAGTGGTGTTCTGGACTATTTGAAGGGGATGAGTGGATTGTTTAGGTAGACCTTGGAAGAGGAGATTGCAGTAGTCCAGCACAGGTGTAATGATGGCTTGGCATACTGTGAGGAAATGTTCTTTGTTGAGGAGAGGTTTTAATCTCCGGAGCACTGAAAGTTTAAAGAAGGCTGATTTAGAGACCTTGTTGATATGAGGTTGGAGGGTAAGTTGTTTGTCTAGGATCACTCCAAGACACCGAACGTCATCTCTTATTGGGATCGGAGTATTTGGGATGTTGCTAGAGGTGGGAGGAGTGAATGTTGAGTCCCTTGTGATGATAATTGCTTAGGATTTTTTTATGTTGATGTTTAAGTTGTTGCTGGTAAGCCAGGTCATTATTTCGTGAATGCAGGTTGATATCGTGGTATAGTCTGGGTTATCTAGGATTGGGGTATATGCCATGTCGTCGTCGTCGGCATATATGGCATATTGTATTTTTTGTTTGTTGAATATTTTGCATATGGGCTGAATATAGATGTTGAAGTGGAGTGCAGAAAGTGATGAGCCTTGTGAACTCCTTGGGTTGAACGGAAGGATGCTGAGGTGAGGCTACAGGATGTTACTCTCTGCTGTCTGTCTTCTAGGTATGATTGGAACCATCTGAAGGTATTGTCTTAGATGCCAATCTCTGTAAGGAACTTCAATAGGATGTGATGGGAGACAGTGTTGAAGGCGGATGATATGTCAATAAAAATTAGTACGAAGCCCTTCTTTATTTTGTCTATTCCTTTGATTATGTTGTCGAATAGGTGTATGAGAAGTGTTTCAACACTGTGGTTAGGACGGAATCCATGCTGGTGGGGATCTAATGGTGCATATTCGTCAATGTAGTCTTGAAACTGTCTCTGAACAGTTTTTTTTATTATTTTTACCAGGAATGGTAGGCTAGATATTGGGCGATAGACTGATGGGTCAGTGCTGTTAGTTGCTGTGGTTTTAAGAATAGGGCGGATAGTAGATTGTTTGAGTGCTTTTGGCATGTAGCCCTGAGTGAGAGAGGTACTTACTATCTTTTGGATGTATGTGTTGAATTCTTCTTTGGTGGATTTGATCCAATTTGCCGGGCATGGGTCCAATGGAGATGTGGTGATGTTTAGAGTAGTGATAGTTTGTTGTATTTGTTTAGTTGATGGAATGCTGAAGTTTTTCCATTGATTGGTAGTTGTTGAGTGATCTTCTTTAGATTATGTTTCTATAAGGGAGATATTTGTATGAGTTGTGGTGGGACTGCTTTTTTGATATTAGATAGTCAACAAAGGTTTGAGGGTGTATCTGATTTTCATCTTTCATGGTCGGGTTATTTGTGAGAGTCCAAACGATATTGAAGAGTTCCTTGGGTTTGTTACAGGCTTTTAGAACAAGGTTTGTGTGGTATTGTTTATGCTTGTTTATTATATTCTTTTTGCATCTCCTTGTATTGCTTCAATGTGGTTTCTGATTTGTTACATCTCCAGCGGCGTTCCAGTTGTCGTAATCTTCTTTTAGCTTCTCTTATTGTGTTGGAATACCATGGAGTAGATATGGCCCTGTTTTTGTTGTTTGAGCTCTTTCACTGTGGGAGTTGGGATGCGGCACGGATGGTGGTATTCCATGTGTTGATGGCTTTGTCCAAGTCGGTAAAGTCTTGGGGTAGGGATTATACAGTGTCTTTTAGGAAGTGATCTTTGTTATAAGCGTTGAAGCATCTTATTGGTTGTTCAGTTTTCCGAGCTGTTTGTTGAATGTTGCGTTGTAGCTTGAATAGTATAGCATGGTGATCAGACCACGGTATTGGTGTAGTTTTAGGTGGTGTAATGAGACCTTGATCTAGGGTATTAGCTGGTATGAATATGCAGTCTGGTGTAGAGCCAGAGCGATGGGATGGACCTGATATTATTTGTTTGAGTTGAATGGATTCCATAGCTTTGTGGAAAGCCATTGCAAGTGCTGTAGAAGCAGATGAGAGGTTTAGATCTCCTAGAACAGGGGTGGGCAAGTCCGGTCCTGGAGAGCCGCAGACCAGTCAGGTTTTCATGATGTCCCTAATGAATATTCATGAGATCTATTTGCATCCACTGCCTTCCATTGTATGGAAATAGGTCCATGAATATTAGGGACATCATGAAAACCTGACTGGTCTGCGGCTCTCCAGGACCGGACTTGCCCACCCCTGTCCTAGAACAATGAGAGTCTTGTGTGGGGAGTTGGCTGCATATATCATCTCTAGTATGTTGGAAGTGTCTACTGTTGGGGCGTTAGGGGGTCTGTAGATCAGGCAGATGGATAGATGTTTATTTTCAGTGCTGATGAAGTCGCATTGTTCCGAGCTTTTAGATGTAGAGGTCTTGAGCCTTAGGTCCGATCGTGCGATAATTAATACTCCTCCTCCTCGTTTGTGTGTTTTTGGACAGCTGTATGCTGTGAATGTCAGTGGTGTTATTTGATTCAGTATCACCTGGTCTGTATTCTTGAGCCATGATTCAGTGATGCATAGGATGTCAATGTTGTTATCATGGATGTGATCTGTAATGGTATTTGTTCTGTTGCATATTGATCTTGCGTTTACCAGACCTATAATTATTCGGTTGGTGAGAGTGTGATTGAGATATGGATGTGTATGGAGATGGTTCTGATTGAACGTATTTGGTAGGTTTCTTGCTGTGGTGTTTGTAGTAAGCATACATGTGAATAGGTTGCTATATAGTAGGGAGGTATGATATGAATAAGGGGGAAGCTTGTAAGGCTGTAAAGTAGGTAGAGTAGTAATAAGCATTGGTTTGGTGTGAGCATAGTATAAGAATTAGTATGAGAGCATATATCTGTTGTAAGAATGTCCTTTTTTTCATTTGATGTGTGCACAGGAGTTTGTTGGTCTTGTGCTCAGGAAGAGAATGATAGGTTTGTTGTTCCATGATAGTGTCCCCTTTCTGGAGTGGTCAGCTCACCGCTAGTGGTATCTTGCGTTCTGATCGGAGCGGTAGTAATAGAATTTTGATGGTTGGTCAGTTTATCACAGTTGCTGTTGGCTTGAGACTTGGTATCCTTATGCGGTGTGTATCAGTTCCTGATGCAGGGCCCATGCCTAAGAGCCACGCCAAAGGGCCCTCTGGCGAGGTCCTCAGGTGTGGGTGCACCTCGGGGCGCCTCTGAAGTTTAAATCGTTGCAGGGCACCTGATTGGCCTTGTGGAGTTGGCCGGGGAGGAACGATCCTTCCTGCTCCACTCCCCAACGCCTCTCAGGGCAGACCCGATGTACCGGTGGTGTCGGTGGTGCTTTTAAATTGCCTTTTGAAGTACAGTGTTCAGGTGATAGTGCTATAGTTGTGCTCATTGGAAACATCTGAAATACATCATGGGTTTTCTCCTACTCATAAGTACTAACAGTAAGGACGAGTGTTGTATTTTCCTTTCTACTTTATCAAACTAAGATGGATATTGTCACGCCACCACCACTCGCCTCTAGCTTAGAGGGGTGTGGATTACTAGAGGAACCTTCTGCTGTATGCTTTTTCAGCTTTTGTTGAACTATTTCCCTGCAGTGCCCTCTGGGAAATGTAGTCCTTATTCAGCTTTATGGGTGCATCATGCAGAAAGCTGTAGTCAGGCTCAAGTAGGTAAGGCAAATGACAGAAATTTATTTTTATATACACAATGGTTCGATCATACCACGCATAGGATTGTTGGTTCAGGACTCTTGAAAGCAGAGCATTGTCCAAAACATATTCAACCACAAAATGCAGTTTTAAAGGTTCTCTCTATTGCAGGATACACAGTCTTTACCAGCAAGCAATTATTGTATTCCCTTCTCAGCTTTGCTGGGGTTAAAGCACAAAACAAAAACAATCACATTTACAGTCTGTGGTAAACTTCCCCTCTATAAACACATGGGGATCTCAGCCACCCTGATTGGAATAAGGGTACCTTTTTTATGGAAGCCTTTCTTTCAGGACTGGCTTGCTTTTTCTACATTCCCCAGGTTTACAGCTTGGCACAGTCCATGGGAGTGTCTTCCTCAATCAGCTTCACCTTGGGCTCTCCCAGCTGCATAGGCTCTGACTCCCCACCTTGCTCATGGTGCTCAGCTAACAGCCTTCCGGGGAAAACTGGAGTCTCTCTTGTTCCTGGCTCCAAACTCTCCTGCAGCCGTGCTACATGCCAAATAGCACTCTCTACAGCTGGAAGGTCCGTTCCTCTGCTCTGCTCTGCTCAGCCTGGCTTCCTGCTTCTCCTCTCCTCCTTTCCACTAAATCATACTCTGCTCTGGGTTTATACTTCCAGGGCTCTAGCTCCAACCCCACCCTACTCAGGCGACGGCAATAAGCCTGACTCTGGGCACCTGAGTGCTTGAAGCATTCACTGCCTAAAGGGTTCTGAGCCTTGTATCCTCTCACCTTCCTTCCACTAGGGGGAGCCTGAAATGTTTTCCATGTGGAAGTTTACTGATTCCTGGAGGTTTTTATGGCTTTCCTACCCCAACTTGAGTAAAGGGGGCCCTTTACTAGGGTGAATTCCCTGTCTCTGTCCTCCCCCAGACTCTGGATAGGCCTCCTTGCCACAATATACATTTAAGTTATAGTTCAGAAGCACCGAGTACATCAACCCACCTATGCAAGAGATGCAAAAACACACTTTGTCCCCAAGTTGATTCAGAAAAGCTCAGAGAATGATCTCAGTCTCTCAAATTTACTGCTAATACTCTGTGTAGAGCCTGCATCATGCCAAAGACAGCCTCTTCTGGAGTTTGTAAGATGTTACATGTATGAGTTACATGTATGAGATGTTACATGTATGATTATAATAGCACGGTATGTAATAAAAATAAATAAATAATAAATAAATAAGTTATCAAGGTGTGCTTGGAAATAATTCTTACTTAGGCCTATGGCACCTAACGCGATGGGAAATAACTATCTTTCTGCCACATTTTTTTGGTCTCCAACTGTATTTCTTGGTACTTGAAGATTTTCTCCCTCTCAATGCTATTCACAGAGTAGTCACTTGGAACAGACATCTCTATAATTAATGCCATGCTGGTGTTTATCTCCTTTACCACTATATCTCGCTTCTTCGCATTCAGCTTTTTAAAATCGGTCAGAATGACAGTATCCCAGGTGATCATAAGCTCTTCATTCTCTAATTCTATTAAAGTCATAATCCCAGTGCTTTTCCAGCAGAGTGAGGTTGTAGTGTTTACAGAGTTTCCAATGGATGAGGTGTGCTACTTTGTGCCTTTCTGTCTAGAAATTTTCTGCCATCAGAACTTCACAGCCAGCTATGAGATGAAAGTGATTACTGTTCTGTGTAATCCAGCTACAGGCAGAAACAAAGTTAGTATTAATAGGTGATGCCTTCATCTGTATCAACTCCTTTCTAGGAATCAAACTTCCTGTAAGTCTGAATATATGTAGAAGCCAGAAATACAAAACAGCTTCTGGCAATAGCTCCTACTGCACTTGTGAAATGAGTTAATGATTATACTCATATGAGCTTGGTTTATTTATTTATTTAACAAAGTTTTGATATACCCTTTTCTACAAGTCAAAGCAGTTTACAAAGAACAATTTTTACAATGAACAAGTTATGAACAGCATTAGAACCTTTACATGGAATATGGAGAGTAATTCAGTGAATTCATAATGAACATTTTTAAAGCTGAGAACAAACAAAACTATATACTAAGGGGGTAAAGGGCTGGTAAGAGTTGGGGGGTGTAATCATGGGGGTTTCATGAGGGTAAGGGGAATAAGTGGGGTCATAGGGGTTTCATGAGGATGGGACAGAGGGAGGATGTGCCAATTCTATGTTGTTGGTTGCTCATTGCCAAAATGCTTCTGGAAGACATAAGTCGTGAGTTGTTTACGAAAGTCCGTGGATGACTTGATGGTTCGAATTGCTAAGGGTAATGCATTCCAGGGGATGGGGCGTATAGAGAGAATATTCTTGCTCTTGTGGCCTGCTTGCAATTACAAGTTTGAGGTGGGATACTGAGGAGCTTGGTTCCTCCAAGATGACAGGAAGACATCTACCAAAAACCGCTCTGGTATGTGACTTGACTAGGCTCGGGCTCTGAACTGTTATAAATAAATACAATACATCGTAAGTACAATTCATATGCTAAATATTTTAAATTGTGTTATTACTATATCGTATTATTATGCTCTCCATGAATTAATAGTGATGTATTTTAAAACTCTGGGGTTTTTTGTATTATAATGCTGTTTTATCATCATCATTTTGGTATATTTTGATTATTCAAACCCTCTGGGTCGAACATCTGAAGTAGCAGTATACAAATACAAAAAAAATATGCGATAAAGCAAATTTTTATTTAAAATTTGGTTGTATGATTTTCCTTTTTCACCAATCTGTTGTGTTGGTTATAATCATATTTAAATCTTTGCTTTTCCAATCACGTCACTTCTGCTTTTCTTTGAATTCTTCATCCTCACTTCCTTTCTTCTCCTTTTATTCCAATCCACTCTCCTCCACTAGTCTATATTTCTCCTCATACACCACATTTCCTCTCAATTGTCTATGCTCTCAAAACTCACCTTCTTTTCTTTTCACCCTTCTCCAATTTTTCAACTCCCTATCCATCCCTTCACAACTTACAGTTCCAGTCCTTCATACCTCAGTCTCATTGCTTGCTCCTCTCACCTGTACCCCTCCACCCTTCAACTCTTTTTTCTCACAACTGGTATGGTATGTGGTATTCATGTAGAGTCCTTAAGGACCAAAAATAGGGATATCCTGAAAATCTGCATATCATGGATGTATTATGCACGCAATCTATTAAATCCATATTCATCAAGTGTATCCTAAAAATCGGAATCATTTTTGGCCCATGAAGACTGGAAGCAAAAACCAGTGGCATAGCAGTTCATTTTTATATAGGTCTAGTTAAAGCTACTATATCTGGAAATATATTCCGCAACTATTACGCTGCTAGTGCAAAAAAATTCAATGCTTTGGAGGGAAGACGTACAGATCTCTCTCTCTTTATGGGGGTGCCTTATGAGACTGAAGTTCCCATGCAAGATCCCTATATAAATCATTTTTTTGACACTGACACACTGCAAGGGTGCCACACTGCAATCACAGAGGGCTGCCAACCAGTCTGGTTTTCACAGTGAACTTGACGGATACAGCATAGTTACTCACCTGTAACAGGTGATCTCCGGGAACAGCAGGAATTTAGTCTTCACATATGGGTATCGTCGGCACCAATGGAGCCCACGTGGGAATGCTCCTCAGCGTCCAACAGGAAAGCCTTTGGGAGCATCCCACAGCGCCTGCATGCTGCCTTCCCGCATTTCCAGCTGAGTTTATAGTTCAGAGAGAGAAAGAGAGAAAGAGAGAACGAGAGAGCGAGCGAGCAAGATACAACTCCTAGGAGAGGTGGGCGGGTTGTTAAGACTTAATTCCTGCTGTTCCCGGAGATGACCTATTACAGGTGAGTAACTATGCTATCTCCAGGAACAAGCAGGAATGTAGTCTTCACATATGGGGACTCCCTAGCTGTAGATGCCAGGGAGATGGCCCCAGGAAGTTGTTAGCCCTTGTGAAAGGGCCATACTTCCCCCCATGGATCTCTGGCATCCTACCAGGGACGGTGGGTAGGAGTTGATTAACTCTGAAAAAAGGTGTTGAAGAACAGCCTGGCCAAACAAGGCATCCCGGCGGGAGTCCTGGTCTAAGCAGTAGTGGGCTGTGAAGGTATGTACCAAAGCCCAAGAAGCTCCTCGACAGATGTCGTCAATAGACACAGAGTGAAGATGAGCCATTGAGGCTGCCATGGCTCTCACATTGAGGAAGATTCTTACTCTCATAGGCAAAGGATATGCACTGAGCAATCCAGTTAGATAGAATTCTTTTGGAAACTGGAAGTCCCAAATGACTAGGATCAAAAGCAACAAAGAATTGAGAAGATTTTCTATGTTGCTGTGTCCTTTGCAAGTAAAAGGTCAAAGCTCTTTTACAGTCCAAGGTATGAAGGTTCCTTTCTGCACAGGAGGCATGAGGCCTTGGAAAAAATACAGGAAGGTAAACCGCTTGGTTTAAATGGAAAGGCGAAACCACCTTTGGCATAAAGTGTGGATGAGTCCTAAGAACTACCTTATCATGGTGGAACCTTGCATAAGGAGGATCAGCCACTAACGCTTGCAATTCACTGATGCGACGTGCTGATGTGATTGCAATGAGGAAGATGACTTTCCAGGAAAGGAATTTCAATGATGTAGTGGCTAATGGTTCAAAGGGCGGTTTCATGAGCTGCCTGAGCACCAGATTTAAGTCCCATGCCACCGGTGGTGGCTTAAAGGGAGGCTTTGTTAAAAGAAGGCCTCTCATAAATCTCGCTATGAGAGGATGAGAGGAAATAGGTTGTCCACTTAGAGGCTTGTAAGAAGCTGCAATCGCACTAAGATGGACTCTTACTGAGTTTGTCTTGAGACCCGCATTTTACAAATGAAGGAGATATTCCAGTATCGATTCCAGAGGTATCGCAAGAGGGTTAAGACACTTCTGCAAGCACCATATGGTAAACCTTTTCCACTTAAAGGCATACGAGCGTCTTGTGGAGGGTTTCCTAGAAGCATGAAGGATATCCTTTACCTGTTGGGAAAGATTAAGATCCTGAAGTTCTAGGCTTTCGGCAACCAGGCCCTGAGATGCAGAGACTGGAGAGCCGGATGCCAGAGCATCCCATCCTCTTGGGAGAGAAAATCTGGAGCGGATCCCTATTCCAGAGGCGGAGCTTGAGAGAGATGTAGGAGCAGAGGGTACCACGTTTGCCGTGGCCAACATGGAGCTATGAGGTTCCTATGACCTCTGTCTCTCTGAAGCTTGAAGAGGGTTTTGGGGATGAGGGGAATGGGTGGGAAGGCATATAGGAAGTCCTGACCCCAGTGAAGGAGGAAGGCGTCCCTTGCCTGACATCATCGAGCCGGAATTCTGGAACAGAACCGGGCAAGTTTGGCATTCAGCGGACTTGCAAAGAGGTCTATGTCCGGGGTTCCCCAAATCTGAAATATTCAGGCAACCTGGTCTGCATGGAGAGAGGATTCGTGTGGAAGCAGAACTCGACTGAGTTTGTTTGCCCAAGAGTTTTGAATGCCTGGAAGATAGACCGCAAGGAGATGAATCTGATGCTCTCTGGTGAGGGCCCATAGTCGCAAAACTTCGTTGCATAGCGACAGAGAGCCTGTTCCGCCCTTCTTGTTCACATAGAACATGGCTACCTGATTGTCCGTTTGAACTAGAATTGTCTTGTATCTGAGCTGGGCATGAAATACTCGAAGAGCAAAGAAGATTGCTCTGAGCTCCAGGAGGTTGATGTGAAGACAGATCTCCTGTGGAGTCCAGGTACCCTGGGTAGAGAGATCGTGCAGGTGGGCTCCCCATCCCACCTGTGATGCATCTGTTAGGGTGGCTTGGGGTGGGGGTTGCTGGAAAGGAGACCCCACCAAAAGGTTTTGGGATGACTGCCACCATTGGAGGGACAAACTAAGGCGATCTGAGTTTGCTATTTTGTCCGACAGGCAGCCTGAGGCCTGTGTCCACTGAGTGGATAAAGTCCACTGGGCAGCGAGCATATGGAGGCAAGCATAAGGAACCACATGCACAGTGGATGCCATGTGGCCTAGCAATTGTAGCATTTCCCGAGCAGTGAGACAAGGTTTGAGCACTGCTTGGGAAGCTAGTTGTACTATGCGAACACAGCGGGGCTACGGAAGGAAAGCCCTTGCCTGTCTGGCATCCAGGTGAGCGCCTATGAACTCTAGGGATTGGGTGGGAGCAAGATTGTATTTTGGGAGGTTTATGACCAGTCCCAAATACTGAAGGATTCGCATTGTGCAAAACAGAGCAGAGCTGGCTTCTGGCACTGTAGGGGCTCGAATGAGCCCGTCATCTAAGTAAGGGAAGACGAATATTCCGAGAGCGCGGAGAAATGCTGCTACCACAGCCATGCATTTTGTGAACACTCTTGGCGCAGAAGCCAGGCCAAAGGGAAGAACCTTGTATTGGTAGTGCTTTCCTTGAAACAGGAATAAGAGGAATCCACTGCGATTTGGATGGATGAGAACATGAGTATACGCCATCCTTGAGATCTAGAGAACAAAGCCAATCCTGACTTTGGAGGTATGGCAGCAGAGTTCCTAGAGAGACCATTTTGAATTTCTCTCGGAACAAATATTTGTTCAATTCTCTGAGGTCTAAAATGGGTCTATGTCCTCCTGTTTTCCTTGGAATAAGGAAATAGGGGGAGTAGAACCCTGTACCCTGATGGGGAATGGGTACTTCCTCTATTGCTCCTTGAGTAAGGAGTACTGTGACTTCTTGACCTAAGATACTGTCGAGAGAGGTCTGAGAATTGAACTGTTTTACAATTGTAGGCAGGGGCATGCTGTGAAAATGAAGCTTGTACCCCTCTCGTACAATGGACAGAATCCAATTTTCTGCTGTTATTTGATACCATCTGTGGGCAAAATGACATAAACTGCCTGGGATGGTCGAGGGTTCTGGACCGTTCAGGGGCAGAAAGGCAAAGTTCTCTAGGAAGGAGTCAAAGCCCCTGAGGAGGCTGAGCCTGTGGAGCTGACTGATGTTTTGCAGCTTTTGGCTTCTTTTGTTGTCTAGGTTGTTGCTGTTGTCCCTTTTGGGCAGTCTGACCTGGACGGTGTCCCTGTTGGGTATAGGAAGGATAAAATTTCTTTTTCTTATTGAAAAATGGTTTCTTAGAAGATTTTTTCCTTGCAGGATCTGCTGTAGATTTGGACAATCTATCCAAAGTGATATTGTCAGCATCTCTCTCATTAGCTTTCTCCTGCCAATTCTTGCCAAACAGATTTTCTCCTGTACAAGGAATGTTTCCTAATTTATCCTGTACCCAAATTTCCAAGTCAGATGCCTGAAGCCAGACAATCCGACGTGCACCAATGGTAATAGCATAGGTTCTGCTTATGCACTCAAAACAGTCAAAGGCTGCACGATTTACAAACTTGGAAACATCCTGAGCATGTTTGACTAGAGTAAGATAGTCTTGCCTTTTGTCATCAAGAAGGAGGGGGCTCAAAAGCTCCAAGTCTCCTGTGACCTCTTTAAGGAACATTCCCATATACAAGATATAGGAACTGATCCTAGCTGAGAACATGGAAGCTTGGAAGCATCGACGCCAAAGGCATCGAGAGTCCTACATTCACAGCCTGGAGGATTGGATGCATGTCTCTTTGCACTTTTCATCCTTCTCATGGCTGATTCCACCACCATTGAATGGTGGGGTAATTGAGTTTTTTGAAAGCCAGGACAAGGTGGAACTCGATACATGGTATCGAGTCTTCGAGAATGAGGAGATGTGGTTAAAGGTGTTTCCCACATCCTTAGCATAAGATCATGTAAGATCTCATGAATAGGCAGAGTAGCTGCCTCTTTGGGAGCTTTAGGTTATTGGAGAATTTCCAACTCCTTTGCCCTAGGCTCTTTTTCAGGAGCTACTGTGATGGAAAGGCCTCGGGCCACATCACGGATAAAGTCCTGAAAGGACATATCCTCTGGCGGAGACATTCTGCACTGAGGAGAAGAGGAATCCTCGGGGAGAAGTACTCTCGTATTGGCAGAGTCTTCGGAGTCTTCAGACTCATCAGAGGATTCAAAATACCTCCGATCCCGGTGATCGTGCAAAGCATGGTACCGGTATCGATCGAAGTCGGCATCAGGTTGTTCCGGTACTGATCTGTCGATGCCGGAGACAGACGCATGACTCTGTATAGGTGGCATACCCGCCAATGTTAATGCAGTTGGTACCAGTTCCGGTGTCGGTACCAGTATCGGTTGAGGTGTCTGAAGCGGTTTCAACAGTACCAAAGCCGTGAGAAGAGCCGCTAGACTGCGTTCGATAACAAGGAATCTCTGGTCTAATCGACGCTGCCGATGCTTGGGTGTCGGTACTGGTAGAAGCGGGCGCAATCCCAGAGCATGGCGCCAGTAGTTCTGCCGAGGTTGAGGCCTCAAGAACATCCTGGAACCCCGTTAGTGCTTTGGAAGCCGAAGCCTCCCGCTGGGGAAGTTTTGCCGGTGAAAATTCCTCAAGGGCAACGCCAGGGGCATCTCGATACTTAGAAGGAGATCTACCCTTTGAGGACCAGCTAGATTTATGTTTAGTTACCTGAGATCCATGGGAGGAAGATGAGGCCCTGGAGGACGCCGATACAACAGATGCCACATCTGAGGGAAAAAGGGTGCCAAGTTTAGCAGCTCGGTTCTGCCGGCCCCTTTTTGACATCATTCCACACGAGAGGCACTCTGAAATAGAGTGGTCAGGACCTAAACATTTAAGACACCAATCATGGGTGTCGGTGACGGAAATGGTACCGCCACATTTAGAACATTTCTTAAAACCTGAAGTAGGTTTTTACATTTTTAAGAGAAAAAAAGTTGGGCCTAGTGCCCAAAATGGCGCCTAGCACCAAGGAAAAAAGTTTCTAAAGTAAAACACCTCAGAAACTATAATTTTTTTTTTTAAGAGAAAGAAAGAACCGGCGGTACTGGTATGGCGTCAAAGGAAGGCAGACGCGACCACAAAAACAAAGATTAAAGACGAAATTTTTCTGCGGTGACAGGGTATGTGACCTGTTGGCTCAGCGGAAAACAAAGAACTGGAGAGGGCCAATTGGAAAGGCGGGAAGGCAACACGCAGGCCCTGTGGGATGCTCCCAAAAGCTTTCCTATTGGACCTGGGGAGCGTTCCCACGCAGGCTCCGTCGGTACCGACGTTACCCATATGTGAAGACTACATTCCTGCTTGTTCCTGGAGATAAGATATATTTGCATAAAGTGAAGGCAAATAATCAAAACACAATGCAGCAAATGTTACTCTGGTATGTCCAAGAAGGGAAAGTGCTACACTATGGTCATATGATCTGCACTGGCTTCCAAATGTGATGAGGGCTATGTTTACCTTGCCTTTCAGTCCTTGAGTGGGCAATTGTCTTCCTAATTTTATGAAAGAAGTTGAACTGGAAGGGTGTCAAGTTCAGCGAGAAAAGTCAATTAATGTTCTCCACAGTACATGTGTATAGAAACATAGAAACATGATAGCAGAAAAAGACCACATGGCCTATCTAGTCTGCCCTTCCATAACAATTACAATGGGCTCACCGTTTTGTCTTAGTAGCCACAGTAAGAGACAACAATTATCTAACCTTCAAAAGGAAGTAAAAACTTGGGGGTATGTTTACTAAGTCGGGCTAATGGTTTAGCTGTACTATTTTTAACTAGGTCCCACTGAATAACATGGGACCTAGTTGCAAATAGAACAAGTTAACCATTAACTCGGCTTAGCAAACATACCCCTTGAATTTTTCTGCATAATATTTAATGATGAGAATTTTAGCTCCATTTAAAGACACCTAAACTGATGTACTTCACTCAAATCTGAATTTTTATTTATGGTTTTCAAACTCTAGCCAATAATTACAGTCTTAAAAGTAAAATGATACATCACAATGCAAAGGAAAAAATAGAATCCATATACACAGGTAAAGAGGTACATCAGCCAAGTTATCACTCAGAAATATGTAAGCCCCCCACAAAACCACCAATATGGAAGAAAACTGAAAAAATAATATATGAAAGCGCATATTAGCGCTTACATCTGCAGTAAAAATAGATTGCATCGTTAATAGGGAAATATATAAAATAAAAATATACTCCCTCTCTCATATTTCCACCCACCACCTGCTGTTCCTGACACTGGATATACAGCACTGCTGTAACTGAACTGAACTTCAAAATGCGCACTCTTTGCCACTGCATTTAAGAAAACACTTCTTTGGAAATTTTAAATTTAAAAAACCCACACATAACCAAGGCAATAGTTCTAGGCCACAAAAAAGGAAATTCTTTCCAAGTCTTTCTGCATCGTAGTAGAAATATTTGGGGGAAAAGGAGTTCTGCGCTGGTGTGGGAGCCATGTTTGAGCAGCGGAGAGGGAGTTTTCTGGCCTGCCCTAGTGCGGGAACACAGTTTGTTGCTGGTGGAAGCCCTACTCCCTTTACCTCGTCATCGGAGCTTCCGGGCCTACAAAAAACTGCTGTGGGCTGCAGACGCATGGCCACGGGCGCATGTCTGAAGGGACACGTGAGCAAAGGGGCTTGCCAATTTAGTGCCCCACTGTGCAGAGTCGATTCTTTACTTGGAAATGCCTAAAGGCATATAAAAAGAAAGAACAAAGGATTGGCAGCAGCTTTATCTTCTGCACCACCTAAGCTACAGGGCCTGATGGACAAGCATGTATCTGGAAATGCTATGACTCAATCTAACCCTACTGGTCCTGGACCACCTCCCTCGTTGTCTGGGGCATCCTTGAGCCCCATATCTGGAAAACTACCTCCTCCCTCCAGGGATCTCCAAGATTCCCTTATTTGGGGAAGGCCTCCCCAAGACTGGGTTAGGGGGTGGTCCCTCCCTTGTTGAGTTAACCTCCGTAGAGGAGAGTTGTACTTTGCCTAAAGTGATTAAACGTCCCAGATTTATTTGCATTCTCTACTCCCAAGTCTCTTACTCAAGTTACCCTGCATGATATTAGCAGCATGGTGGCCAAGAATAACTCCCTCCTGAAAGGAACTTTGTAACAAGTGGTTACTTTTTCTGAAACCATTGTTTCTCTTGAGGAGTACGAGACTTTTGCAGGCCATGCAGCTTGGGTTTGACAAGTTTTCCAGGCAAGTTACTGACCCACAACAGGCTCTTCCTCTGCTGTTAAAGCAGTTTAGAGTCTCTGGAAAATCTTTCTTAAAATAAGAATCTTCATTTTCTTAACTTTCCCAAAGCGCATTATTTGTCCCCATTGATTTTGCTTCATAAATATTTCAAAGAAATAATGGGTTTATCTGAGGCAGAGCAGGTAGCCATATCTGATTACCACTATGTCCCCTTCAAACATGTTGAACAAGTAGCTGCAGGAGAGCCTGAGGTACCTGTGGTTGAAAATTACCTTCAATTATCTGATTTTCTTGAATCTTCGGATTATCTCAAGTAAGGATACCCTAGTAGCTACCTTTGTGAATTAGGTGGATAAGATTACTACATTGAAGCTGTATTTCAAGAGCGAGCAAGCAAGTTTTCTTCTGTGGTCAGCGGGTTAAGCACAGTTACTTACCTGTAACAGGTGATCTCTGGGAACAGCAGGAATTAGTCCTCACATATGGGTACGTCGGTACCGACGGAGCCCGTGCGGGAAAGCTCCCCAGCTTCTTAGAATAGAAGCTTTTGGGACCTCCCACTGCACATGCGCACTGCCTTCCCGCCTTCCTGAACAGCTCTCCTCAGTTTCGAGTTTATAGCTGAGTCAACAGAGAGAGGACAGGAAGATAGATAGATAAAAGATACAACTCCTAGGGGAGGTGGGTGGGTTGTGAGGACTAATTCCTGCTGTTCCCAGAGATCACCTGTTACAGGTAAGTAACTGTGCTATCTCCAGGAACAAGCAGGAATAAGTCCTCACATATGGGGACTCCCTAGCTTAGATGCATGGGATCCCCTGTAAAGGTTCGCCATCTTCGTATGGATCTCAGGCATCCATTCTGGGAAGGTGGGCAGGAGTTGTTTAGGAATGGAACAGGTGCTTGAGGACAGCCTGGCCAAACAAGGCATCCCGGCGGGAGTCCTTGTCCAAACAGTAATGGGCTGTGAAGGTATGAACCGAGGCCCAGGTAGCGGCTCGACAGATCTGATCTATGGAAACAGAGTGCAGATGAGCCATAGAAGTTGCCATGGCCCTCACATTGTGAGCAGTGACATGGCCTTCCAGAGAAATGTTTTTGCTCTGGTAAGCAAAAGAAATACACTGAGCAATCCAATTGGAAAGTGTACGCTTGGAGACTGGAAGTCCCAAATGGGAAGGATCAAAGGCCACAAAAAGTTGAGAAGACTTTCGATGTGGCTGAGTCCTATTAAGGTAAAAAGCGAGAGCTCTTTTACAATCCAGAGTATGAAGGTTCCTCTCTGCATTGGATGCATGAGGAGCTGGAAAAAAGACAGGTAGATATACCTCTTGATTAAGATGAAAAGGCGAGACCACTTTAGGCATAAAGTGGGGATTCGTCCTAAGGACCACCTTATCATGATGAAATCTTGTGTAAGGTGGATTAGCCACTAAAGCCTGCAGCTCACTGATGCGGCGAGCCGAAGTGACTGCAATGAGGAAGATGACCTTCCAGGAAAGAAATTTCAAGGAGGTGGAAAACATTGGCTCAAAAGGTGGCTTCATAAGTTGACCGAGCACTAGATTCAAATCCCATGCGACCGGGGGTGGTCTGATGGGAGGTTTAGTGAGAGTCAGGCCTCTCATGAATCTTGCAACAAGAGGATGAGAGGAGATAGGTTGTCCATTTATATGTTTCAAGGATGCTGCAATAGCGCTTAAATGGACTCTTACCGAATTCGTCTTGAGGCCTGCATTGGATAGATGCAGGAGATAATCAAGAAGAGAATTCAAAGGAAGTGCCAGAGGGTCAAGACCCTGCTGAGCACACCAAATGGAAAAACGTTTCCATTTGAAAGCATAGGAACGCCTGGTAGAGGGTTTCCTAGAGGCAGAAAGGATATCTTTCACTGGTTGGGAAAGATGAAAGTCTTGAAGGCTTAAGCCTTCAGTAACCAAGCACTGAGGTGAAGGGATTTGGGGTTTGGGTGCCACAAAGTCCCCTCCTCCTGAGACAGGAGGTCTGGCGCAGCTCCCAGATCCAAGTAGGATCCCTGGGAGAGCTGTAGAAGTAGAGGGAACCACACTTGGCGTGGCCAGCGTGGAGCTATGAGGATCATAGTTCCATGATCCCTCTGGAGTTTGAACAGAGTCTTGGGAATCAAAGGAATGGGTGGAAAGGCATATAGGAATGCCTGATTCCAATTCAGGAGAAAGGCGTCCGTAGCCTGAGCTCCCTGACACGGAGTTCTGGAACAGAACCGGGGAAGTTTGGCATTCCACGGACTTGCAAAGAGGTCTATGTCCGGGGTCCCCCATTCCTGAAAGATTCGGTTTATTTGGTCCAAATGTAGGGACCATTCGTGTGGCAGCAGAACTCGACTGAGCCTGTCTGCCCGAGAGTTTTGAACTCCTGGGAGATACACTGCTAGCAGGTGAATCTGATGCTCTCTGGCGAAGGCCCATAGTCTTAGAGCTTCGTTGCAAAGCGACAGAGAGCCCGTCCCTCCTTGTTTGTTTATGTGAAACATGGCCACCTGATTGTCCGTCTGAACTAGGACAGTGAGGTTGGCTAGGAGGGAGTGGAAGACCTTGAGGGCAAGGTAAATTGCTCGCAGTTCCAGAAGATTGATATGAAGGGTGGTCTCCTGTAGAGACCAAGTGCCCTGAGTGGAGAGAGTTTGCAGATGGGCTCCCCACCCTGTTTGGGAGGCATCTGTTGTGAGGGTTGCTTGGGGTAGCAATGGTTGAAATGGAGCCCCCAACAACAGATTCTTGGTGGAAGTCCACCAGTGGAGGGACCAAAACAGACGATCGGAGGTTTGTATTTGGTCTGAGAGCGCTCCTGACGCCTGAGTCCACTGAGTGGCCAGGGTCCATTGAGCTGCTCTCATATGAAGACGAGCATAGGGCACCACATGCACTGTGGAGGCCATATGACCCAGTAGGCGTAGCATTTCCCTGGCTGTCAAGTGAGTGCTGGACTGAGCTTGGGAGGCCAAACTCAGGAGGCGCTGGCCTCGAACCTGTGGAAGGTAGGCCCTTGCAGTGATGGTGTCCAACTGGGCCCCTATGAATTCTAGAGATTGAGTAGGGATGAGTTGGGACTTGGGAAGGTTTACTACCAGTCCCAGATACTGCAAAAGGCTCCTTGTGTGGTCCAGGGAAATCTGGGCCTGTGACTGAGTTGGAGCTCGGATGAGCCAGTCGTCCAGATATGGGAAGACAAAGATTCCCATGCCTCTTAGAAATGCGGCTACGACTGCCATGCATTTTGTGAATACTCTTGGAGCAGAGGCTAGACCGAAGGGGAGTACTCTGTATTGGAAATGTTTTCCCTGAAACAGAAAGCGAAGATACTTTCTGTGGGATGGATGGATGAGTATATGTGTATACGCATCCTGTAGGTCTAGAGAACAAAGCCAGTCCTGACCCTGGAGGTAAGGAAGGAGAATGCCGAGAGACAGCATTTTGAATTTCTCCTTGAAGAGAAATTTGTTCAATTCTCTCAGATCTAGGATTGGTCTGAATCCCCCTGTCTTCTTTGGAATGAGAAAATAAGGGGAGTAGAAACCGGACCCTTGTTGAGGAAGAGGAACCTCTTCTATGGCCCCTTGGGCAAGAAGAGAGGAAACCTCTTGACCCAACAGGGTTAGGAGAGATGGGGGAGAATTGAATGGTCTCACCATATGATGGGGAGGAAGGCTGGAGAAATGAAGTTTGTAACCCTCTCGAATGATAGAGAGGGTCCATTGTTCTGTTGTGATTTGTTCCCATCTGGGAGCAAAGTGAACCAACCTTCCGGGTATGGTGAGAGGTTCTGGTTGTGTTAGAACCAGAAGTGGCAAGTTCCCTAGGAGCAAGTCAAAACCCCTGAGGGGTTGGAGCCTGCTGAGCTACAGTAGCTGCTGCAGGCTTAGCTCGTGCTTGTTTGGATTGCTGACGCTTAGCAGTATAGCGAGGTTGAGAAGACTGCTGGCCAGTATTTGAAGCAACTCTGGCCTTCTTATAGTAAGGCCTTTTAAAAGACTTTTTCTTAGTAGGAATTGAAGTGGACTTTGAAAGTCTTTCCAAGGTGGCATTTTCAGCATCCATCTGGGTGGCTTTGATTTGCCACTCTTCCCCAAATAAGTTCTCACCTGTACAGGGCAGATTACGTAAGCCATCTAGAACCCAAGGTTCCAGATCAGAGGCCTGGAGCCAAGCAAGACGTCGGGCTGCAATAGCAATGCCCGAAGCCCTACTGGCTCCCTCAAAGGAATCATATGCTGCCCTATTAGAGAACTTAGAAACCTCTAAGAGTTGTTTCACTAGGGAAAGGAAACCCTGCTTTTTATCCTCAGGGATAAAGGGGGCAAAATGCCGCACCTTTTTGGCAAGTTCCTCCAGGAACATGCCCATATAGAGACTGTAGGAATTAATCCTGGCTATAAGCATACTAGCCTGGAAAATTTTCCTACCAAAAGAGTCCAAAGTCTTACATTCCCGTCCTGGAGGGGTGGAAGAGTGCCTTTTGGTACTCCTAATCTTCTTCATTGCAGACTTCACCACAATAGAGTGGTGGGGCAATTGAGTCTTTTGGAAACCAGGAGAAGGAGGGACCCTATACATGGTGTCCAACCTACGGGAATAAGGAGACAAAGTCAAAGGATTTTCCCAGAAATCCATCAGTTGTTCTTGAAGGATTTCATGGATAGGCAGGGTAACTGCCTCCTTAGGGGCCTTTGAGTATCCCAAAATATCCAGTTTTTTGGATCTGGGTTCCTTTTCAGAGGATGTGGTAATAGAAAGGGCTGTAGCCATATCTAAAACAAAGTCCTGGAAGGACAAATCCTCTGGAGGGGACATTCTCCTTTTAGGAGAAGAGGGCTCCTCAGGTAAGTTGAGTGAAAACTCAGCAGAATCATCAGAGGAGTGAAAATCCTCAGAGGAATCGGTGCTTTCCTCTAACGCACGATACGCGTACCGATCGGTATCGATATCGGGCGTATCGGGTATGGAACCGGTATGGAGCGAAAGCCCATACGGTACCGACTTGCGTTTAGAGGTGGACGGCCTCGATACCGGCATGGCGGACGATACCGGTATCGGGCCCGGAACCGCTGAAAGCGGAACCGATGGCGTTGCAGCTTTAATGAAAGCCATGACGGCCTGCTGCATGGACTGTACAGTATCGCCCATGGACGCCATAGCTGCCTGGATGTCGGTACCGGAGTGACCCGGTACCCCAGAGCAGGCTAACAGGTGATCTGTCGAGGCCGTAGCATCGATATCAACCTGAGACCCCTGAATTGGCGTTTTTGGAAGTTGGACTTCCCGCCGGGGTTGTTTGGCTGGGGCAGGGTCCTCAAGTTCTAAGCTAAGAGCCTCTCGATGCTTTGAAGGAGATTTGCTCTTTGAGGACTTGCCCACAGAAGGTTTGGTTACCTGAGATCCATCCGGAGAAGAAGACCTGGATGACTGTGATGCTGTATTCTCTGAAGCAAACAGCACATGGAATTTGTTGGCCCGGTTCTGCAGCCCACGTTTAGACATGTGGGAGCAAGATGGGCAGTCCGGTATGGAATGGTCAGGCCCCAAACATTTCAGACACCAGTCATGGGTGTCTGTGACTGAAATAACAGCATTACATTTGGTACACTTCTTAAATCCAGGGGCTGGCTTCTCCATGAGGAGAAATTGAGTAGGCCGAGAGGCCTCTCTGAAGTGACCAAAAAGCTAAAAAATAAGAAAAAAGAATTATAATTTTTTAAAGAAAGAAAGAAAAGACCGGCGATACCGGTATCGGTATGGGGAAGGCAGGTACGCGGTCTAAAGAAACAAATAAAATAACAATTTCTTCAGCGGTGACAGGAACACGACCTGCTGGCTCCGCGGGAAAAAGAGAAACTGAGGAGAGCTGTTCAGGAAGGCGGGAAGGCAGTGCGCATGTGCAGTGGGAGGTCCCAAAAGCTTCTATTCTAAGAAGCTGGGGAGCTTTCCCGCACGGGCTCCGTCGGTACCGACGTACCCATATGTGAGGACTTATTCCTGCTTGTTCCTGGAGATATGGTCTTTCCGGGCATTTCCCGCTCCACTTAGATGAGAAGGAAATCTTTTTTACTGTGTTAGCTATTGGAACAATGTTTTTCCTTCATTTCCCCTGTAAGTGCCAAGTGGTATTCAAGGAAATTGATTTATTTTGTACTAAACTGAGCTCCAAGATGTTCCAAGTCCAAAGAGAGAGTCAGAGTCAGACTCCTCTTGGGATGGTTGATTACCAGCCCTAGCCTTTTCAGCCAATGAAACACCAAGGTTGTGTCATCCTTGGCTGATTCAGTTGGACTCCTTGGAGAAGTCCGATCATCCATGTACAGGTAAATCTAAATGCCCTGCCTGTGCCCTCAGGAAGGTGAGAGGAGCTGTGGTCAGGCCAAAGAACGAAGCATGGAAGTGAAAATGGCATCCCAAAAAACTGAAGCAGAGAAACCGCTAATGCTGTTCACAGATGAGAATATGAAATTATGCCTTGACAAGATCTAAGGAGATGAGGAACTCCCCCTGCCCGATACACACACATGATGGACCTGTCTCCATCCGAAACTGATGGATCCTGAACCTGGTATTGACTGCCTTCGGATCCATTATAGGCCAGAAAAAAAAACACCCCCCCCCCCTCCCAAACACAACACTTCCCTTCTTGAAAACCAAAAAGTAGATAGTTTATGGTTGCCTTTCGCCAGGGGCAACAAAGATGGAATACCTTTCCTGGCCCCACTTTGTAGAGGGAATGGATACAATTTCCTGCAACTACAGAAGGTACTATAAGAGTTTCCTTAGTCACTACCTGCTTGAGTGGGGAGCCACAGGGTGACTCCACAAAGGCATCCCTTAGTGGCTCTGCAAACTTCAGCAAATAACCCTGACCAAGGACCTACAGGACCAACTACCTGGCTAGATAGAGCCCATTCTAGAACAAATACAGCTGGAGCCACCACCCAACCCACCGCACCTCGGAAGGACCTGCTGGATCTCATTGTGGTGGCTTATTGGTTCCAGATGGAACTGCAACAGAGTCTCGAACATGCTGAGAGTGCCAAAAGAACTGCCCTTTCTTGGGCTTTGGCTTATATAAGAAGAGTGATGCTGTTACTCTTGCAAAGAAGGCCTATTATTATGCACTTGTCCACAGAGACCCTTCTCTCTTCTCATTGGTTCCAGGTTCTGCATCAAGCCTTCCAATCCCCCTAATTCATCCCCTGCCACCACTTCTTTCTCATCAGGCTTTCGCCTCTGCTTTACGTCAGAAAATACTTGCAATTTAATCTACCCTTCCCCCTGCCTCTGCCTCCCCTTCTTCGGATCCCCCTCTTTCCCCTCCTACTGCCTTTCTTTCCATCTTTACTCCATCTACCTACAGCGAGCTGTCTCAAGTTATCTCCTCTTATGTTTATGTTTATTAAACTTTATATACCGCTCTACAAATACATATCAAAGCGGTTCACATAGCATAAATAGAAACCATATGGTAGAAAGAGGGAAGGGAAGTTACAATATTGACAGGAAAGCAAACCAAGCAGACTCGATCGACAGGACAAGAAGGAGAAGATAGAGGGAGGGGAGAGAGAAGAGGTAGGCTACACAGAGGGGTCAGGGGGATCAAAGGCAAGGGCAAAGAGATGGGTTTTGAGTTTGTTTCTGAAAGTGGTGTGAACCTGTTCGAGCCGGATAGAGGGGGGTAGAGAATTCCAAACAGCGGGGCCGATGAAAAAGAAAGCAGAGGAACGAGTGGATTGGAGGCGAGCGCGAGCAGGGGGAGGAAGGTGGAGACGGTTGAGATAAAGAGACCGCAAGGAGCAGGCTGAGGTGTGGAAATGAACAAGGTCAGCAAGGTACTGAGGAGAGTGGGTGTAAAGGACGCGGTGAAGGAGTGTCAGGACTTTGAAGTGGATGCGAGATTTGATGGGAAGCCAATGAAGGTGGACGAGCAGGGGTGTAATGTGGTCACATGGAGAAGAGTGAAAGATAAGGCGGGCAGCGGTATTTTGAATGCGCTGAAGGCGGTGAAGTTGAGTGGTAGGGAGACCTATTAGAACTGAATTACAAAAGTCTACACGGGACATAAGGGAAAGAAGAAGGGTGGTGAGTGCTTGTGTAGTGAGAAAGGGCCTAATGGCGCGAATCTGGCTAAGGAAAAAGAATAAGGTACGTGAAACGTGAGCAAGGTGATCATGGAAGGAAAGGTGAGAGTCAAAGAGAACCCCCAGATAGCGGAAAGAGGAGACTAGAGGGATGGGTGAGCCTGAGAAAGAAGGGGAGATCTGGGGAGGGGTGTCACCAAGGGAAAACCAGATGGCAAGGGTTTTTGTGAGGTTGAGGTGAAGACAGTGGGTGGTAAGCCAGTCGGCAACAGCTTGAAGGCAGGAGTTTAGAGGGGAGAGATCGGGAGATAGGGGAGAGGTGTGATGGAGAAGAACCAGGTCATCGGCGTAATAGAACACAGAAATACTATGTTGCTGAATTAATAGAGCTAAAGGGGTGAGGAAAATGTTGAAGAGGAGAGGGGCCAGAACTGAACCCTGGGGAACACCGCAGTGGAGAGGAAGGGGCTCAGAGGTGGAAGAAGCGGAGGATGAGGGGAGGATGGAATAGGATCTAGAAGAAAGAAAAGAGTGGAACCAGTGGAGGACAGTGCTGCAGAGACCTACTTCCTGAAGTTGGGCCAAGAGGAGGGAGTGATCAACGAGGTCAAAGGTGGTAGAAAGATCGAGAGAGACTGCCACCGAAATATCACCGCGATCATGAGCTGTGTGAAGTTCGTTCAAGATACCCAAGAGAACTGTTTCAACGCTGTGGCCAGGCGAAAACCAGATTGGCGGGGGTGGAGAAAGTGAGTGAAGTCAAGAAAAGAGGACAATTGGGAGAAAACAGCTTTTTCGAGGATTTTAGAAAGGAAGGAGAGGTTGGAGACTGGGCGGTAGTGAGCAGGAATCATAGGATCCAGTGAGGGCTTTTTGAGAATAGGGCGGACTAAGGAGTGTTTCCAGGGCTGGGGAAAGACACCTAAGGAAAGACTGTTATTGATTATGGTCAGTGCTGGTGGAATAAGAGCTAAAGAGGAGGTGAGCAGCCAAGAGGAAGGAATGGGGTCCAGTGGGCAGGAAGTTTTTTTGGAAGAAGAAAGCATAGCGACAAACTCGGAGGAAGTGAGTGAGTGAAATGAGTGCCAAACATGAAAGAGCTGAGAGGTGGGAGGAGGGGACCAGGGAGGGGGGGTAGAGATGGGGGGAGGACAGTGGGGCAAGGATTGGCGGAGATCGAGTATCTTTGAACTAAAAGAGGTTGCCAGCTGAGAGTGAGTGGGTGAGAGAGACGGGGGGGAGGACACGGTGCCGGACTGAAGAGAAGTAAGAGACTTAAGCACTGAATAGAGGTGACGTGTCTGATTGGGTGCGGAAGAAATGGCAGTGGAGAAGTAGTAGTTCTGTTTAGCGTTATGGACCTGAGTTCGGTAATAGGAATAGTCAGACTT
Source organism: Ichthyophis bannanicus (assembly GCA_033557465.1). Lineage (NCBI taxonomy): Eukaryota > Metazoa > Chordata > Amphibia > Gymnophiona > Ichthyophiidae > Ichthyophis > Ichthyophis bannanicus. Next base: position 811,881,435 of record CM066032.1, on the reverse strand, counting down.
GAAGCAAGAAAGAGTGTCGGGACAGGGGGACTTACGCCACAGTCGCTCAGCCCAGTGGAGCTGAGTGCGCGGAAGATAGAGACCGGAATGGTACCAGGGTTGAGAGGGGCGGCGGGAGGGGGGGGCAGAGGCGAAGAGGAGCTATGTGATCGAGAGCAGTAGAGAGAGTGGAAAACCAGGTGGAGGCCTGGGAAGAAGGGGAAAGGAGGGAGAAATTAGAAGGAAGAAGGTCAGAAGCAAGAGGGAATTGAAAGGTCTGGGAAGTTAGATGACGGGAACAGGGAGTAGAGGCAGGGGGGGAGGGATGGGGGGAGTAGAGGCAGGGGGGGAGGGGGAGGGGAGGCAATGGAAGGTGATGCAGTAATGATCAGTCCAAGGTAACGGAAGGGCCTGAAGAGACTTAAAAGAAAAGTGGAAGCCAAGGGAGAGAGGAGCAGGTCGAGGGTGTACCCAGCGGAGTGAGTTGAGAAGGGGACGAGCTGAAGGACTGACAAGTCATGGAGGAGTGTGTTGAAAGAATGAGTTCTGGTAGAGATAGGGGGATCAAGGTAAAGGTTAAATTCGCCGGTGATGAGCAGGCGGGGGAAGGCTAGGGACAAAATCGGTGATGGAAGAAAGCAGGGAGTCCCAGAGTTCAGGGCGTAAAGCTGGGGGAGAGTAGATGAGAAGAAGGTGCATGGGAGAGGCAAAGTGGAGATGGAGAAGTAGGGCTTCAGGATAACGAAGCAGGGGAGAGGAGATGGGAGTGAAAGGGATAGAGGAGCGAATAACGGCAGCCACGCCGCCGCCGGTACAGCCAACACGAGGGATGGAGATACCAGAGAAAGCTGGGGGTAAACAGCAGGCCAAGAGTGCATCTTCACCTTGTTCCACGACCACTCCTTCTGACCTTATGCCTCTAAGCTCTTCCAACTTGTCAGCGATTCCTCTCTTTCTCCCCTGCTATTCATTATCTCTTCTTCCTTTTCCTCTGGTGTCTTTCCCTCTTACTCATTCTCAAGCCCTCTGCCCCGGATCCATCTGATCCTCTTAGTTACCATCCCATTTCTCTTCTACCCTTCTCTCTCTAAGGTTGCCCAACAACATCAAGGTTTACTTAGTCACTCTTGTGCCCTTCACTTCACTCAGACTGGTACAATTTTGCATCACGTACAAAATACTTTTACTAACATTCCATGCTCTTCACTCTGGTCACCCTAACTTTCAGTCTTTCCTCTTATCACAATACACCCCCTCACATACTCTTAGTTCCTCTTCTTCACACCTGTTTGTGGTGTCTAATATTCGCTCTGTCCACTCAGTTGCTGCTCTCTCCTCTTCCTTTCAGACAGTCGCCCCTACCCTTTGGAACTCTCTTCCACTTGTTCTTCAATCCCAACTCTCTCCTTCTTGCTTTAAGTCCCAGCTAAGAACTTATCTGTTTTCTCTGGCCTTCCCCTCTGGACTCCTCCCCTTGATTTTGGTTCATTTTCTTCTCTCCACTCTGCCTTTTTTTGAGTAGGATTGGCCAATTGATGTTCTTCCTTACTTATACTTTCGCCAGCAAATGTAACCTAGGCCCTCCTCTTGTTTCCCTCCTCCTCTATGTCCTTGTATCCCTTGGCTGTCTCACGTTCTTCTGTATCCTGTGCTATTTTTTCTTTGATTGCTTGCAACCCACCTAGGTACCACCACTAGTTTATTATTATGATTTTATATACCGCCTATAAACTAAACTACACAGACTCCTAGAAGTCCAAGGGCTTCTCCAGGCTCCCTACACAGCCCTACAAGAGGCACTCCTTGAACTTGTAGGCTGGTCTTCCAGGAGTCTCTGTGGATGAGATTCTTCAAGGTCTATGATCAACTTTTCCAGGTTCTCACTGAAGAGCAATTGGCCCTTAAAAAGGTGTGTCTGCTCAGCCACAGCTTGCAAGCCACATAAACTACCACGGGCTCGGAAGAGACAGTGATCAAGTCGTACAGAATATCAGCCACCTAAGAGGGCTCCGACTCCAATCTTGTAATCTCCAGGCTGTCCAACCACTGCTGTAACCAGCATAAAAGAGCTTTGAGCTACCAAACCTGCACACAGCACAACTTGAGAGCCTAAAGCGAAGACTATAAAGGCGGTCTTAAGGGAGAACTACCCCCTTATGATGATCCTTGAGCACAGTACCCCCTCCACCAGGACGGTCGCATGCTTTGCCACAGCCATGACCAGGGCATCCACTCACAGGAGCCCGAAAAGTTGATCCATCTCACCCCTAAGAGAGAAAGTACATCCAAGAAAGGATCCTCAGGCCCCCAAGGCCCAGTAAGAGTCTGCCACTGAGAAAGCATAGTTACTCACCTGTAGCAGATGTTCTCCATGAATGGCAGGAATAAGTCCTCATCTATGGGTGATGTCACCAATGAAGCCCCACACGGAATGCTCCCCAGCTTCCAAAGGAAGCTTTTGGGAGGTACACCATGCATGCGTGCCTGTCTTCCAGGCCCGCTGGGTGGCATATGCTCCAGTATGATCACACAGCAGGAGCCAAAAGGCAACTCCCCAGAGAGGTGGAAGGGTTGCGAGGACTTATTCCTGCTATTCACGGATAACACCTACTATAGGTGAGTACTATGTTTTCTCTGTGAACAAGCAGGAAATAAGTCCTCATTGAAAGTAAGCTTTAGTGTACCAGGTTGAATACACAGTCAGGCATAAGCCCTAAGAAAGAGTTAATATCATTTGTAGCTCTCTCTTTAATACCATCCTTGAACAACTCTGTAGAAGAAATTGGGTAAAAGGTTGAGATATCTTTCTAATAACATAGGCTAATGTTTATGTTAAGTAAAAGGCAAGTTGTTTACCCAGCTTCGCAGTCCCGCTGTCTCTGGTCAGAGATATTAAATTGTCAGTGTTAGGATTAATTAGAATTAAGGCCTACATAGTCATGTCTGAGAATATATGTATGTCTTTTCATGATTGTCCATGAAGTGCATGCCTATAGAAAAGTATATTATGAATATACGTAACACTAGACGTAGAATAGAATATGTATATTATGAATATACATGATGTGAGACGTGCCACCCACCCACTCCCTGGACCTTGAGGGTTAAGGGAGGGGCTGGCCTTGAATGCCCTTGAGGGTTAAGGTTGTAGTTGTGTATGTGCTCAAGTAGTAAGGCAAGGCAAAGAAAATTTCTTTTGTGAGGTTTATTTCTCCCGCTCCGGAGTTCAAATGCAGCAGACGTAAATGAAATAATGTAGCACAAAACAAGGCTGAGAAACTTAACTAAACAAGGCTTTTTTACTGCTTGGCTAAATGTCCATTACTGATCACATTCGGTTGTCATGTGACCTCCTTTCATTAACGTAACAGAAAACTCTGGTAACAGCAATGCTCCTGAATTGCACAGAATATGCTTTCACTTATTCTCTTCACATAAGCTTCTTTTGCATAGCAATCAGTGAGGTAACTTTGTTATATTCTTTCATAAAACATTGGCAAGCATATCACTTAAATCTCCTTTTGAATCACACATGTAGAGCAGTCCATCGGGACTTCCTGCTCTGTAGACGGCAGAGAAATGAAAGGCATTTCTTCCTCACAGCTGCTCATAGGCTTTGCTACGTCATGAGGAGAAACTGCTCTACTTTTAAGGAACTCCCTGAATTCAGTGAGAAGTAATTCAGCCTGTGTATTTTCTGAGCTAGGCTGATAATATCCTCCTTCAGGTAAATGCTTGTTTAATGTTCTTATCTCTTGGCAATTATCAGTGCTTTTACTTGGACAACAGTTCAGCGTGTAAGCATTTCCCTTCCCCCACCTATCTCCAAATGAAAGAGCAGGGTAAAACGCTTCAGCTGTGCTTGGAGAGTCTCTCAGAGTGTTAAAAGGAAAACAGTCAGGCTTCTCTTGGCTTAACCAATTACTATCAAACTTTCTGCCTTTGTTCTGTCTTTCACAATTAAAGTTCACTCTTTCTGGCTTCCCACTGTTAAGCTTGCTAGCCGTTCCAAACCCACCAGATACCTTGTGCTGGGGCTTCTTCCAGGGTAATTCTTTCTCCCTCTGCCTCCTGTTCCAAGGTTCTGCTTGATCCTTTAAACTCCTGAGCTGTAGCCTTGGGTCTCTCAGTGCCTTTGAATTCTTCTGGTAACAGAAGTCTTTCTCTGCCCCTGAGTCTCCCAGGTCCTGTCTGCTCCTTCGTGGATCCCAGTTGCTTAGTGGTTCTCTCTCCAACGGTTCCTGGTCATCTGACCTGTCCTCGTCCAGGTGCTTGTGTCCTGACTCCTCCTCTGCGTCTTGCTCCTGGTGCTCATGCTCCTCTAACTGTTTCTGTTTCTCAGTTCTTAACAAGCTGGCTGAGTACTGCACTGCCCGCCTCCTGCTTGGGCGTGCCCAATCAGGGACTTGGCTTCTCTCCTGCCTTGAGGTGAGGTGTGGTTCCTGATTAGCTCTGTGTTTTTTTCTCTCATAAGAGAAAATCCTGCATTCCCTTGTAGTACCGGTTCTCTCCACCGGATCACTATCAGTTTCCATTGCTTCATAAGAGTCTCCTACATCACAGACGTAGAATAATAAAGTGAAATTATGCTGTGTAATGGAATCTTTACCTATAAATAAAGGGGCCTAAAGCTTTGATTTCAGAGTAAACATAGGCAGACGCCTAGCTTGCTCTCCCAAAGCGCTTTGGTCCTGTGTTTATAATACAAGTGTGTTGTGTGTTCTTTACTGATTTACAAATTAACCTTCTCATCGTTATTGTATGCGGATTTCTGTTATACCCAAGAGCCCTGCCTCGTTGTAGGTGAGGGGGAGGTGCAGAGTACATCTTTCAGTTTGTGCCATGACTCGGATACAGATCTCTGCATTCAAGGCAAAGGGCAGAAGGTGCCTGAAGATTTGTGATTATTATGAAAATTACCAGTGATGGGTAATCTGTTAAATAGACAGGCTCTGTCTCAGATGCGTGAATGGCATGACAGAGCTAGGGCTTTAGTGTTTAGAAAAGGTAGCCCTTATTGTATGCTTCTATTGTATGTGTGAGAAGCACAGGTGATGTAGCCATCAATTCCGTAGCACATAGGGATTCAGTGACAAAAGGTAATGTGAATTTGCAGTTTCCTTTGGAGGGAACTTTCTCTGTAGATAAGGTCCATTGCCTGAGATATGAGTTAGCGGTTAAAGGTAAACCGTGCAAATGTGCTTACATGGTGGGAACAGATGGTACATGATGAAAACATTAGGAATGTTTATGTTTTGAAACAAAAAGTTGTTTGTGTTAGGAAATGTACCTATTGACCAGCTGAGCAAGTACAGGTCACTCGTGTAGCAGAGCTAAGAGAAAAAGAAAATATTTAAAAGAAACAGAAGCATTCTCGGGAAATAAATTATCTATGCCTGGAGTTCAGGATAGCAGTAATGATTTGAAATTCAAAGCAGTATTTATAGGTCTTTAAGCAGATTTGTTATTGTGTACTTCTCATTTGTGTGTACTTTTCAAAAAGAATTAAGTGTTTCTGATGAAGTGTGATCAATTATATTATGATTTAGGCTCTATTCAGCCTAATTTATGTTCTGCCACTGTTAAACTGAAGCCGCTGTGGGAAATGATATTGTGACAGCTATAATCCTACTTGGGCAGATCTAGATAATTTGCTCAGATCTGTTTTTTTTTAATCCAGCTGATTTTCATAAGGTTACTCATCCAATTAGGGATGACAACTGGCAATGGCCACTGACAGACCCTGTAACAGATTTTCAAGAAAAAAAACACAAAGAGATAATTTTGTTTTATGTAGAGAAAAATTGTTAGAATCTATAAAGGTAGTATATAAACCTGTAAAGGACTGGTCGAGATTAACATCTCTAAGGCAGGATAGGGGTGCAAAAGTTACAGATTTTCACACTAGGTGTATGCTAGCTTTTAAAGACTATTCTGGTGAGGCAGAAGACACACTTTCAGGATTTACTAATATTTTTGTAAATGGATTGATTCCAAGAATAAAAGAAATTTTAGAAACTTCAATAATAGATTGACCGGCTAGAACAGCTGATGCAATTTTGGAAGGGGCTCGATACAGTGAGTTGAAGTTCCTCAAAGAACAACAAACCAGATTAGATGTAAAAGCTGAATTCACTCCAGTATATCAGTGCTTCTCTAACCCAGAAGATTGCGGAGATGATACATGGGATGCATGACTATTCCTGAATTTGACTGTAACTCCTCAGGGTGAGTTAGAAGCTAAAATGGGAGGTTCTAATTTGAAATCTGTTATTGATACTGGAGCTACAACATCAGCACTGCGTTTACAGGATTTGCCTGCTATCTATCATGCTCAATTAGCACAAGCACCGATAGTACATTGTGAAGGCATTGAGGGAAAGATAATTCCTCATCGTAGACTTGAATATTTACCTTTGCAGATTGGAGAGCTTGTATACCCAACTACTTTTCTTGTGGGAGACACTTTGCCAGTGAATTTCCTAGGTCGGGATATTTTTTTTTTTTTTGGTGTCACATCATGCTACTCTATCCTGGATGGGTGGCAAATTCTCTTTCCAGCTGTACTCTCTCTCTGAAGTGCCATCTCCTGCAGATGCCAGTACTATTCATCCTGCTCTTGGAGAACTTCTGTCTACTTTGTGGGCAGTGCCGGGATCAGATGTTGGATGCCTTTCTATCCTGCCTGTGAAAATCACAGTGAACCTGGAGTTCAGCTTCCTAAACTCAAGCAGTATCCACTGCCAAGCAGCTGCCATTGATGGAATTCGTTCTGTGATTGAAGACAAGGTGTCATTTATTCTACAACTTCATTATGTAAGACTCCAATTCTTCCTGTACTAAAGGCTGATGGTAAGACTTATAGATTTGTGCAAGACCTGCGAGCAGTAAATAATGTGATTTTGCCAATTTTTCCCTTGGTACCTAATCCACATGATATCTGGACGCAGATACCTTCAGGGACTACCTGGTTTTCTGTTGTGGATTTAAGTTCTGCTTATTTTTCAGAGAAAATTAGCAAAGACAGCCAATTTTTATTTACCTTCTATTTTGACAATAAGCAATATACCTGGACCACTGTGTCAGGGGTATATTGATAGTCCTGCATATTTTCACAGGCCTTAAGAACTGCATTATTTGATGTAAGACTCGACCATTCCTCTTTAGTTCATTATGTGGATGATTTGCTTTTATGTTCACCATGTTCTGAGTTTGTCTCTATTAGCTCATATTACCAATTTAGGTTTGAAGGTTAATCTGTCTAAGCTGCAATTTGTATCTCAAAATGTTACTTTCCTGGGTGTTTATTTAACACCATCTGGTCGTGCAATTACCTCTGCTAGATTGAAACCTGTTCTGTCATTGCCTTTTTCCAGCGACACCAGTATTATTGTGTAGCTTCCTGAGTTTATTAATTTTCTGTAAATAATAGCTAGCGAATTTCTCAAGATCTTACTGCTCCACTTTATGCTCTTAGTGGGAAAGAAGGATCTGAAGGCCTTATTGTACCCACATTATCACAGTGGGAGGTTTTGTTTTAAATGTAAAAAAAAAATTTGCACTGGGAAATGATTATTCTTTACCATTCAAATTGTATGTGGCTATTTCTGATTCCTCTGCTACCTGTGTGCTTTTACAAGCTTTCCCAACTGGTTGCAAGCCGGTGGGATATTTCTCAAAGCCATTTGATGCAGTGACTTTGGGACTCCCACTATGTCTACATAGTTTAGTAGCAGTGGCTTTTTGCAATTGAAATTTACTGATTTTCTGGTTCTACAGCGCCCTTTTGTTCCATTTAACCAGGACTCAGCCTTTTGTCCTCCACACGTTTTATTGATTCTGGAATTAATAATTTCTTCGCTTCATGTTTCAGTATGTACTGCATCTATATGCATCCTTTCCACACTTGTGGAGGAAGATGGGTCTCCTAATTGTTTCCAAACAATTTTCAATTGTTTCCAAACTGTACCTCTACCAGCCCCGGATTATACCTTTGTTTGTGGATAGTTCTGCTTTTAGAGATGACAAGAGCAAACTTCGTGTAGGCTATGCAGTCACTACGGTTTTGTGGAATGCAGTTTAAAATGCAAACGACATTCTTCTGCTGAAGATTTTGTGTCAAATTTTGCAGACCACGAAGCACAGCGAGCTGTTCTTCAAGCATCGGTGTTCCCGACAGTACTGTATTTAACACCGTTTAATATGATTTTGTTTTCCCTTTTATCTTTCTTGCAGCAATAGCAAGATACTTCCTTTGAAAACCCAGACTCTGACTTTGTGCTTCCTGTGATGCTCAGGGCTGCTGGAAAAAGGATCATCTGCTTATTTGTCCTGACAGTCTTTTGTTTCTCCTTGCCCTGTTCCTGCATTATAAGCTTTGCCACTGTGGCTATGAATTATGTCTTTTTGGTTCTCCGGTGTCACCTGAACTTCTGTTTTTTTTTTCTTTGGCACAGTTTGTCTGCACTGTTTCAAGACTGGCATTGTAGGGTCAGCTTAGGGTCAGTTATTCAGATTTCTGCCTTCCAAACTCTTTTTGCTTTTGCAGCCTGTTTTGCAGAGCTGCCCTGTGCCAGAGGAAGGAGGTGGTATTTGTCCGGATGGGTAGAAGCTTATCCATTACCAGTTTATTCCTGTCTGGGGTGTTCCTTTTGTTCTTTCTTGTCTGGGTCCCGCCATTGTTGCGAGTGTCTGGGAGGGTATTGAACATTGGTTTGGTATTAAGAGACAATTACATACTCCTTATCATCCGCAAAGCTCTGGCCAGGTGGAGTGGATGAATAGGACAATCAAAGGTCACTTGCGTACTATGACACAGGATTGTGCTACAGATTGGACAGAAGCCCTTCCCTTTGCCCTTATGGCAGTGTGTAATTCCCCCAGCCTGACACCATATGAAATAGTTACTGGACATCCAGCTACTTCTCCACATTACTTGGCAGTTATCCCAGATCCCCAATTGTTGCGCAGCGATATTTTGACTTATTGCTCACGGTTGCACTCAGTCCTGTCTGTTTCCCTTTTATTGCAAGTGAATCCTCAACGAGATGACAGAATCATCATATCCAGAATCATCAGAATCATATCCGGAAGTGAAGTCACCAGACTGGGTCCTGATTAAGAATTTGCATCCAAAGACGCTTCTGGTTCCCAAGTTCCTAGGTCCATTTCGTGTGCTCCTGGTGGGATACTCAGCTTGTAAAGTGGAAGGACATTCTCGTTGGATACATCTTACACAGTGTAAGAAGGCTCCTTCACAGGCTCCAGAAGGTGGTTCCCTGCATCAGTGAATCAAGAGATTGCAACGCAGAGAGACTCAGTGGACATCAGTGATATTACAGAAAAGAAGAAGAGACTATTGTGATTAAGTGCTTTTTTGAATGAACTTATTATGAAAAAACCTTTGTCCAGCATTTACACTACTGATTAGGTGGATATAGTTAGTTTGAATTAGTATTTTACTGATATAGATGCAATGACCTTTGGGTACTTAACCTCTACTTCATGACGTAATTGAGAATTAAGGGGTAGTTATAGCTATACTATATATCTTCATCATATTAAGAAGAGTAGGTGTATTTTTATTTTTGTCTTAGAAAATTTATTTTGGAGTAATTATAGTTTCAGATATTTAGAGGTCTGCTAAGAATGTTTCAGTATTTGGTCTTAGTTGTGCTGTGGCACATTATTATTAATGAAGCAGTGCTGCATTTAGAATCTTGGGAAAGTTATGAGGGATATCCAAATATTTTTGAGTCACATTTACACTCAGTTACAAAACATTTTAATCTGTCACGTTGTGCGGTCTGCCTTCCAACTGTGACAGCTACTCAACACGGGTTTTTACCACAAGTTAGGCCCAAAGCCTTTGAAGAATTTCGTGAGACAGCTTTTAATCTAACTGCTGTATGATGGCCTCATACAAACACAGAACCTAGAGTAGTTAGTTCTATGCCTTTAAAGTCTCCTCCAATATGTTTTATGGCTCAAGGTACGGGGAGAAAGGTAGGGGACACCTCATGGAACATTTGTAAAATAATAATGCTACATAATTCTTCCATCTGGTATAAGAAATCCCACGTACAGAAACCTTATATTTCCGTAGTACAATTAAGGCAAGTTCAAAGGAATCAGGTGCATGATTATGACTTGTTACAGTATAATAGTTCTGGCTACTTTTGAATGACTCAGTCCGAGACATACCTAACTGGAGTTGCCCCTTATTAGGATATTACCATCCCTGTGAACGTAATCTATCTGTAGGAATTAAGGAAATGAACATTACTCAGTGGGCTTTGAATAATTGTACGCAGAATCTAGTCTGTCCCCGTAACTTGATTAGTGGCTTTAAAGGGAGACTATTTTGTGTGTGTTAATCTTGCATATACAGAACTTCCCAGAGGTTGGTCAGGTACTTGCTATGTTGCTCAGTTAGATACCCCGTGGCGGTTTATACCTTACCAAAATGTTACTTTATTGTCAACCTTGAATAATTCCTTAAGAAAAAGGGATGTTTCCCCTCAGGATGAAGCCATAATAGCAGCACAGCAGTTGGTAGATTCTACAAGTCCTTTAACTAAAATCTCAGATAGATGCATTTACAGGTACTGTTTGGCTTTCAACCTTTGGAGCCATAGCACCCACTAGAGAATATGGTACTCAGATTATGCGATTACAGGCAGTTGTTGAACTTGGATCTCACAGAGGCTATTAGTGTGCTGCAAGGTGAAGTAGACAGGGTGTCCACTTATGCAGCTCAGAATCGCATGGCTTTAGACTACCTACTAGCAAAGGAAAATGGCGTATGTGGCCTAATTTCTGATTTTTGTTGCAGTATGCTTTATGATGAAGGAAACGTAGTGAAAGGTTTGCTGGATAGGGTTAGAAATCGTACATTTGTATCAAGTAGTAGTTATGTAAGTTCCTTTTTCTGATTTTTTTGATTCTGTTTCTTCTTTCTGGAGTTTATTATCTAGGCCCCTGCAAGGCCTATTAGCTTCATTATTTGGCTTATTAGGGATTATCATTTTAGGAGCATTATTTCTTTGTGTAATATCAGCTTGCTGTAAGAAATCAGTGGAGACACTGACCCCTAAAATGATGTTGCAGATTGACCCAGAAGCTAGCTACGATCCATTTTTAACACCGTTGTCTGAGTTTCCTTATCTGTGAAATGATTCTTTACAGAATCAGAGGAAGGACTGAAAGTAAGCTTTAGTGTACCGGGTTGAAAATACAGTCAGGCATAAGCCCTAAGAAAGAGTTAATATCATTTGTAGCTCTCTCTTTAATACCATCCTTGAACAACTCTGTAGAAGAAATTGGGTAAAAGGTTGAGATAAACATTAGCCTATATTATTAGAAAGATAAGTAAAAGGCAAGTTGTTTACCCAGTTTCGCAGTCCCGCTGTCTCTGGTCAGAGATATTAAATTGTCAGTGTTAGGATTAATTAGAATTAAGGCCTACATAGTCATGTCTGAGAATATATGTATGTCTTTTCATGATTGTCCATGACGTGCATGCCTATAGAAAAGTATATTATGAATATACGTAACACTAGACATAGAATAGAATATGTATATTATGAATATACATGATGTGAGACGTAGAATAATAAAGTGAAATTATGCTGTGCAATGGAATCCTTACCTATAAATAAAGAGGCCTAAAGCTTTGATTTCAGAGTAAACATAGGCAGACGCCTAGCTTGCTCTCCCAAAGTGCTTTGGTCCTGTGTTTATAATACAAGTGTGTTGAGTGTTCTTTACTGATTTACAAATTAACCTTCTCATTGTTATTGCATGCGGATTTCTGTTATACCCAAGAGCCCTGCCTCGTTGTAGGTGAGGGGGAGGGGGAGGTGCAGAGTACATCTTTCACTCATGTATGGGATACCCAAACTCCAGACTACTGGAACCAGAGGAGAAAGAATAGCCAAACTGGGCATCGAGAACTGGAGAAACTATGAAGACTAGAGAGGTAGTCCTGCCAAAGAACTCATTTGATAAAATATCCACAGTCAACATTAAGTAAGGGAATTTGAGCAGTTAGCCTGGACGAACAGAAGGGCCGGTGGGTAGGAGTTGACCCTCAAGACCCAAAGAGATGAGAGCACAGCTTGGCCAAAACTGCTTTCCCGTTGAGAATTCCCATCCAGACAGTAATGGGCTGCAAAGGTATTGACCACGAAGGTATGGACCAAAGACCATGTCACAGCCCTGCAGATCTCCACGGAGAAAGAACGGAGGTTGACTACTGATGTAGTCATCACACGGACATTGTGAGCCATGACATGGCCCTCAAGGCTCACACAGACATGGAATACATATGGGCGATGCAGTCTGCGAATCAGAAGAATAATGTATACTTTCACAGTGACACCCAGCCTATTGGGTCAAAGGAGACGAACAACTGAGAGGATTGACTGTGCGCCTTTGTGCGTTGCAGGTAGGCGGTCAACATACGCTTACAATCCAGCATGTGCAATGCTGCCTCACTGCGATTGGCCTGAGGCCAGGGAAAGAATGTTGGAAGGACAATGGGCTAGTTGAGGTGAAAAGCCAAGACCACCTTCGGCAGAAAATGGGGACGCGTACGGAGCACCACTCACTTCTAATGGAACCTGGTGTATGGAGGGTGTGCAACCAGAGCCTGGAGCTCGCTCACACACGTTGGGCCAATATGACAGCCACCAGGAAGAGGACCTTCCAGGTCAAGAACTTAAGAAGGCATGCATCCAGTGGCTCAAAAGAAGTTTGCATGAGCTGACAGAGGATCACATTTAGATCTCAAATGACTGTAGGGAGCTTGATTGGAGGCTTTGAAAGAAGCAAGCCACGCATGAATTGACTCAGAGGTTGAGCCAACACAGGCTTCCCCTTCCAGCCACAATGGCTCCTATTGCGTTAAAGGTGAACCACACACCAAGTTGACTCGAGCCCAGAATTGGAAAGGTGCAAGAAGTAATCCAACAGCTGGTCCACAGGACAGAAGAAAGGGTCCAAGGCCCGACCAGCACACCAGATGGCAAAATGCTGCCACTTGAACGTGTAGGCCTTATGCATCAACTCCTTGCAGGACACCAGCAGGACCTTGGCAGCACGCTTGGGGAGGGAAAGCTCCTTGAGGGCTATCAGCTCAGCATCCATGCAGCGAGCGCCAGGGAGAGGAGGTTGTAATACAAGGAGCCACTCTCCTGTGAGATGAGGTCTGGGTCACAGCCAAGGCAAAGAGGTTCCCTCTGTGAGAGCTGCAGCAGTCGTGGCAACCACGGTGGTCGAGGCCAATAAGGAATGATAAGACTCATGGATCCCCCCTCTTGGCCTGGAGCTTCAGAAGCATCTTCATGAGGAGCAGAATCGGGGGGAGGGGGAGTAGGCATAGAATAGGCTCCCCCCCCCCCAGTGGAGAAGGAAGGCATCCGTAGCCAGATGATCACTACCTGGGCATTCTGTACTGTAGCAAAAAGGTCCAAGCTGGGGGGTGCCCTATTCCCTTAAGATCTGGCCCACCACCTCCCTCTTGAAGGTCCACTTGTGTGGCTGCAGAATCTGGCTGAGGCGATCCGCTAAGCTGTTGCTCTCACCAGGCAAATACATCATCTTGAGGTCCATGCCGTGGAGCAGGGCAAACTTCCAGAGGCGAACCGTCAACCAACACAGGAGATAGAAGCCCGTGTCCCCCTGTTTGTTCACACAGAACATGCCCACCTGGATGTCCAACTAGAACAGGACCACCTGATTCGCCAGGTGTTCCCAAAAGACATGGAGAGCATTTGCAATAACCCAGAGCTCAAGGGAGTTGATCTGATGGAGCTCTCGGACCACAGATCCTAGGTCTGGAGACCATTCAGTTGCGTGCCCCAGCTGAGCTTGGAGGCACCCATCGTGAGCAGCCTGCCAGGCACTGCTGGTTAGAACGATAGGCCCTGGAGCAAGTTTCTGGGTATGAGCACCACTCCAGGGACCGTGCAAGTGGCGCAGACCACAACCCTGTCCCACAGGGGGCCTGAGGCTTGTTGCTATTGCATTCGCAAGGTCCACTGAGCCTGATGCATGAAGGAGGCGGGCCTGAAGGGTGACATGCACCATGGCCATCATGTGCCTGAAGGCTCTCAGCAGCCCACAGGCTGTAGTTTGGCGCTGGCTTGTGACCACCACCTCGATGAGATACTGCAGGCAGTCCACCAGCAGAAAAGCTCTTGCCCGGGTAGTATCGAGGAGGGCCCCAATGAACTCCTGTTGTACCAACTGGAGGTGGGACTTTAGATAGTTGATCACAAAGCAGAGCCCTTCAAGCACCTGAATGGTGAGCTTGGTGGACTGCCATATGCTGGCCGGCATGGGATCCTTTACAAGCCAATCATTCAGGTATGGGAGGACAAAGACCCCAAAGGAAAGTGGCCACAACCACCAGGCACTTTGTGAAGACCCTGGGGCTGCAACCAGCCCAAAAGGATAATCACCCGGTATTGATAGCGCTGGCTGGCCAGCATGAACCAAACGTACTTTCTGTGTTGCAGATGGATCAGAACATGTGCGTATGCATCCTTCAGATCCAAGTAGCATAGCCAATAGTTTTGTAGGAGGAACGGGAGCAACGTCCCCAACGAGACCATTTTGAACTTTTTGTGCACCAAGAATTGGTTGACGTTTAGCAGATTCAGGATGGCGCAGAACTAGACTGTCTTTTTGGGAACTAGGAAGTATCTGAAATAAAAGCCCTGCCTGATCTGGGCTGGGGGAACCGGTTCGATGGAGAGGTCAACCAGCAGGGCCATGACATCAGTCTGCAGGAGGCTCCAGTGCATGGGGTCCATGGAATATTCTCCCAGATTTCAAGGGGGTTGCTGCTGGATGAAATGCAACAGGTTGCTGCTTTGAATGATCTGTAGCATCCAGGGCGTCCAAGATGATGAGAGGCCACAAGTGGGCAAAGTGGGTGCACCGCTGCCCGTGCCCCCCCCCCCCCAGGAGAGAACCTTGGCAGAGAATGGTCAGCTGCTATACTCCGAGAGCCCGTCAAAAATCCACACTTGGCTTGTGCTGGGCTGTGTCTTCAGGACTTTCTCCCTCCGCTGTGAGTGGCGAGTCTGGGCCTTAAGCTGCACCTGCAGCTGGGAAGGAAAGTACTGCCGCGGGTGCGGAAAGAAAGCTTCTTGGATTGTTGTTTCTTTCGCACAGGATCTGCAGTCTTTCTCCAGCTCCTCAGCATTTTCCTCCACTGGCAATCTTGTTCTGGACCCACTGTTCTAGGTCAGAGAACTGTAACCAGGCCATCGCTGCGTGGAGATACCCAAAGCCGCCATCCTACTGACAGATTCAAAGGCATCATAAGCACCCCAGACCATAAATTTCGAGCAATCCTTGCCATGAGCCACAGGTTCTCAAAAAGATTCATGGCGGCCCTCGGGAACGAGGGAAATGAAGTCTTCGAAGTCTAGTATGGTAATTGAGGCTTCTCGAACCCTGGGGCTTTTTGGACCCGGGTACAGGGAATCGAGCCAGCAGCTGATGACTGGAAGCATAAGAAGTGCCTCCCACAGTGGCAGTAGCAGCCTCTACAAAACATGGTGGACAGAATAGTCACCACATCGCAAGGTGCTAAGGGGTATTGGAGGAGTTCCAGTTCCTCCACCAATACCAGAGAAAAGGGAATGGCCTTGGCCATATCTTGAACAAAATCCTGGAAGAACATGTCCTCCAGGGGCAACCTCTGCCAATCCAGAGGGGGCAACGGGTCGGACGGGAGATCTTGGGCCCAAAGGTCCGACAGTTGATTCCGCCAATTCGGACTCCGAGAAGAAGCCAAAGTAATGCAGACTCTCCTCTGAACACAGACTTTGTGGCTCAGGGGAGGGTGGAAGTAGATAATCCCCCTTGCGCCTGGCATGCCGATAGTGATGCCCTGGGGCATCAGACTGACACACTGGAGAGGGAAATGGCTCCGGCAACTGGAGCTGATGCTAAATCTCCCACTCACGAAGGGCAGAGCATGAGTCTCCAGGATAGGTTGGATAGAGTGCCGTGATGACGTGCTCCATGCCGCGAAGCCTGTGTTCTGCAGGGCTTCCACTACTGCCAAGTGAATTTCTAAGGCTCTTGGCATTCCTCCAGAACCACGAACGATGAAGACATCGATGTTGCAGCCACAGACATCACCAGTGAATCCTCGGGTGAGGATTCCACGATGATTGGAGCATCGGGATGCATCTGGCTGCCCTCCTGGGCACTGGGAATGGACTCTGCCATTCAGGTCGGATCCTCTCACTGGGGAAGCTTGGTCGGCCATTCCCAGCCCTCACTATCCATCTCGAGCTGAGAGGAGCTATGGTGACGCTGCACACGGATCTTCTCCTTGTGCTCCCCTTTTGACATATTACTTCAATGAAAATAAAAATGCTCTACTTATTAACCACACTAACACCTTTCAACAAGCAAGATCTGAAGGAAAGGCAAATCTCAGATTCTGCAAGGCCACCGATCAACCCATAAAGGTCACAGGTGTCTCCCTTGACGAAAACATCAATGATCTGCTCATACTTTTCCTCCTATTAACATTATGGAGGAATCTAGATAATACAACAATAAACAATCTCTGAGGATAATAAACACAAATTTCTACAAAACAATCCTACAGAGACTCAATCTTCCATTCTTAATGCCCGCTTAGAAGTCTCTTCAGCAATTCACATCCAGCTGCATCAGGGGAAAACCATCATCAGTACTTAACTTCTTATCCATGTAGCGCCATCAGCTCAACCAGATTCAGCTTAACCTTTTGACATAGACAGGGTCGCCCCTCTCCACTCGAACCCTTCTGCTCTGGCTGAGCTTTCTGCTCTTTTCCCTTGGCTACCTCAGGCGTAGACAAGGAAGGGGGGGGGGGAAGGGGCCGAGTATGCTGAATCAGATGAGCCAAAGAGGGACTTCTGCTTTTCCCAACCCTTCAGTTCTTGATGCATCATCTGCAAGCAGAGCTCGCAGGATGCTGGCTGGTAGTTGGGTCCAAGTCATTGCAAGCACCAATTATGGCAGCCAGTGGCAGAAATGGTCTTGCCACATTTGGTGCATTTTCTAAAGCCACTAACTGGCTTCGACAAGCCAAAAAATACCACCTCGGCAAAATAAAATTGAAAAACGGCCGTGGGCAGGAAAAAGGGGAAAAAAACACCCAAAAGGCGCAAAAAACTATAGAAAAAATCCCCACCCAAAGAGTAAGAACAAGGCTAACAGATGATAGACAGGTGAAAAAATGAGCAAAGCTCAGCTACAAGGGCAAGAAATTCAAACTTTTCTCTGGACTGCAGGAAGACATCCTAATGGCTCCGCGGAAGAAAGAAGATTGGAGAATATGGCGCCATGGCGGGCAAGGAAGGCAGGCCCGCTTGCGCGGTGTACCTCCCAAAAACTTCCTTTGGAAGCTGGGGAGGGTTCCATGCAGGGCTCTGTCGGTGATATCGTCCATACATGAGGACTTATTTCCTGCTTGTTCACGGAGCCTCCACATAGGATCTGAGAGAGAAAAAAAGCCAGGACATCCAATAACTCCAAAATGGGGTCCAATGTCAAAGCTTGCACAGTGTTTTGGACAGAGATTGTGATTTGGGTATGGGTCATAGATGATATTTTTTTCATATGGTGGGTGGATGCGCTGGACTTTCTGCATTTCTCAACTGGCTCAACACTAGGGATGACAATTTATGTTTTACTCCTCAGTTCTCAGGCATCCATAAATTTTCTAGATATTCAAATTACTTTACAAGAGGGTGGTTTTGTTATTTCCATCATTCGTAAGTCCATAGAAAGAGTCTTTTGGATTATCGGAGTTTACACCCACATCATATTAGAGACAATATCTCAGTACGCCAGTTTTCAAGACTGAGGAATGTTCTGTTCCACACAAGATGAATATATACAATACACCCTGACATATGGCGATAAGATTTAGATATCGTCAGTATCCATCTCATGTCATACATAGAGCACGGAAGCGGGCTTTGTATGCTAGCTGAGAATCACTATTTATGAACTCTGTACATTCTAATGAGACAGAGTTGGTGTGTGTTGTCCTAATCCATGCAATGCTCCATAGTTAAACGATTTATAATGAGACATTGGTCTATACTGCAGGTACATCCTGTGTTAAAGGACCCTCCTTCGTTTGCTTTACTTCGGGGCAAGAGTTTGAGGGATATGTTGGTTTATTCCAGAATGTGTTCCTTTGCCACTACAGTGAGAGCACAGAGGGGCCATATGGCCTGTGGGTGGGTTTCACTCATCCTAGTTTTGGGTTTACTTTTCATCCGAAATATCATATCGCATGTTTAACTCAGGAAGTAGTTTGTGTTGTATTGTGCCCCTGCCAAAAAATATATGTTGGTCTAACATCTCGTACATTTAAGACATGTATAATTGAGCATCTATTGGCTATTCGCTGTGGGGTTGTTACTGGTCCCCTTTTTTTGCATTAGCAGCAGATGACCCATCATTTGGAAGATTTAAAATGTTTTGTAATTATGCAATTAAGTGCAGAGAGATGTGAGTATTATTCAGCGGCTGAGCCGCTGGGAACAAACATTTATCTTTAAATGGAACACAGAGTCCAGCTGGGCTGAATGGCACCGGTTCTATTAAAAGAAACCCATAGGGCTGTTAGTGACATATGCGCATGCTTGGGCATTTTTAGAGCTAGTGGACGCTGAGGTATTTTCTGCATTTCCCTCTGCCTGGCTGCCATTGCTACTTTTGGATCTCTGCACCCATATGACTGAGTGCTGGTTGGCTGACACACTAGGAAGGGCTATATCATCGGAGCCCCTACAGCGAGACACGGTCGTGGGTGCATGCCCATTGGGGCATATCTAAAGGGGCAGGTTTCTTCCTCGTTGGCGTCCCTTCGGTGCATGTAGACACAACGAGGGGGTTTTCTGGTCTCTGTAATGGGGAAACGGAAAAAAAAGAGTTGCATCCGCACCAAGTATGAAGGTGGCTAAAATGGTTGATCCCATGGATGTTCATTTTAAATCCATGGGGGCTTCCTCTCCATTCCATCTTAGTCTCCGGTTGGAGAGGATGTATCTTGTAGTATTTCATCATGTTTCCCCTCTAGCGCATCTAAGGATTTTTTAACCCCACCCAATCAACAAGGCACTGTACCTGGGGTGGCCTCTTCACCCATCAGCGGAGGAGGCAAAGACCCAGGACTGGTTTCTCTTCCGGACTCTTATAACTTTAGAACCTGTTGAAAAATCTGTTTGTTCTCTTCCCACTGTAATTGATTTTCAGGTTTCTAGGGAAGGGGTTGCTTCGCCTTCTGATGTTACCCTTAAAGATATCTGGGAGGTAGTCTCCCACACCGAGGCTTTCCTTCATACCTCCTTAGGGAAAATTTCTTGCTTTTCCAAGGAGGTTGTTGCCAAGCTCTCAGACCACAAGACTTCTTTAAAAGAACTGGATAGTAGATGTTCTAAAATGGACTCTCAGGTCTCTGTGGTTCAGGCAGCATCGGCTTCCACGGTGAGGGATTTACTACTTCTTCATCAAAATGAAATTCTTGAGAATATTCTTTGTTCTAAGAACTTGCGTTTGTTAAATTTTCCATGTACTCATTACCTTTCACCATAAATCCTTTTTTAAAAGTATCTCAAGGAAGTATTAGGGATTCCTGATGTTGATTTGCCTAGGTTATCTAAGATTTATTATGTTCCCAAAGGGAACGTGGTGAGTGGGGATCCTGTGGCTGAACAGGATTATGATCGGATATCCAATTCAACGCTGGCTATTTCTGCTTTCTTAGAATCCAAACAGGAGGATATTGTTTCTAGGGCTACCTTGGTGGTAGCCCTTATGTCTGATGCAGATAAAGATAAAATCATGAAATTGTATTATTCTAAGAAGTCTGAAAAGTTTTGTGGTCAGGTTATACAGATCTTTCCAGATGTCTCTAGAGCCTAGGGGAACTCCGGAACGTCGCAAGGCTTTCCTTGAGCTTAGACCTCGTGTCCAGGCACTTGGAAGTTTGTTTTATTTAAAATTTCCCTGTAAATGCCATATTGTTTATCAGGGGCAGAGGTTTTAGTTTTATGATCCTGTTTAATTGGAGGAGTTTCTGCAAGGGAAGGTTTAATGTCTGTTATGTAATTATGCCTTTTGATTTGGTTAAGGGGGTTTTATTGTTGTCTGCAGAGATTTTGTTTTCCTTATTTCAGGAATATCCTCCTCGATGTGGACTTGATTGTATATATGGATAGTATGTTTGTATACTATTCTATTTTCTTTCCTATTATGTATGCTTAAATGTATACATAAAATATTTTTAAAAAATATGAATATTAAAGTCCACAGGCTATATCGTGCTATGATTAAGCACAGCACTGACCTGTTAACAAAAAAAAAAAAAAAAGCAAAAAAGGCCCATCAGAAAAACTGACAAGAAATGTGGCAAAAAGGAATCCCAAAAGCGGAATCCCTAAACCTGTCACACTGACCAAGGAAACTTGATAAGGAGGTCCCAGCCACCCCACCGTAGGCCTGAGTCGTCGAGCTGCAGAAGAGGGGTTTTGGGTTTTTTTTGTTTTTTTAAATTAGAGCCGCTTTATTGCGAGCGGAGGAGAATCAAAAGCAGTCCCATTTAAATTCATAGGGAAAGAAAAGGAGATTAAAAAAAAAAAAAACATACAACCATACCAAAAGACAAAAATAGCAAACAGATAAGAGAACAGCAAGAGGGAAGGGGAACATGACCACAAAAAAAAAAAAAAAAAAAAAAAACCACTTACTGCCTCCCCCCAGAGGGACCCAATGGGATCCTCCTGTCCACTCTCCAGCCACCAATGTGTTTGATTCCATGGGAAAAGGCACTGGACACATGGCCGCCATCGACTCTAGAAGACATGGGCATACCCGAGTGCCAAGCAATGCTGATCCTATCTCACTTGTATACAAGCCACAGGACCACAGACCTGGTTTCCTTGGTCCAGACTAGCTGCACTAGTCCACACACCATGCCGCTTGCTGGAGGCTGACAAATACTGGCTTCTCTCAGGCTGTAGCAGATACTGTATATCTAGTGATAACATCACTGAAAGTTGCTTAAGTCTGCCTCCACCTGCTGGCAAGGAAGCATAACCTATACGTCTGGACTGGTCTAACAGAATGCAAATGCAATGTGTGCCTTCGAGTCAGTCCTGACTCCTGGCGACCCAGAAGCTCCTGGGTTTTCTTGGCAGTGTCACCGGAAGTAGATTGCCAGGCCTTTCTTCCGAGGCAGTGGAGGGTTAAGTGACTTGCCCAAGGCCACAAGGAGTGCTAGTGGGAATCGAACCCTGGTTGCTTGGTTACCAAGCCAGTGTTCTAACCACTAGGCTACTCCTCCACTCAGGATAAGGAGGAAGAAACACACATGAAATCCCCATAATGCCAGCAACAAGAGAGCGAGCAAACATTTTACTCCTCAAACCTGGATATTAAAGCTCCAGCATCAGGAACCATGCATTAGCATTTACGTCTTTTGCACACTTCTTTGCATAGAGGTTTAAGAGGTAATACCTTAATTACTATGGGATTTAAATGAGCTGTGCACGCATGCCGACAGTTTGCTTGTGTGCAAAACTTAGCATTGGACAGTCTTGGGATAACAAAATATAATTCGCAGAAGCTGTGATGTGGGTACAAAGCCTTCCATACTTTATTACATCAGTCCTTCCGTTTGTAATTCTCATGCCTACCACCATAGAAACATGTCAGCAGAAAAGAAGAAATGAGACCTTACCTGCTAAATGTCTTTCCTAGAGTCCCTTCATTCCAGTACGTGTGGGTTGTCTCCTTCCTCCAGTAGCTGGGGACTGAGCATGTCTTATTCTTTGATGAGCTCCCCCTTTCTAGTCAAGAAGGCAGTATCCTATTGACAAAGCAGAACTGTAGAGAGCAGAAGAACCAACATCTCTCTTGAAAATATTTTTAAAAAACCCTTACCAGCATCACTGCAACCACATGAATAAACTATATAACATATAACATAGTATATGATGGCAGATAAAAACTAGCATGGTCTGTCTAGTCTGCCCAGCAAGGTGGCAAGAGTAGGTACACCCGCCGCTCCGTGCAGATTACCCCTCCCCATGACTTTGTATAGGGGTGTAGAATCGTGGAGAACCACGATACTAAGGTCATATTTGTCATTACTGTAACCACCCATGAGGAAGATTCCGAATGTATCAAATGCCATTCTTATCAGAATCTTCCCAGCCAAGCTGGACACGCCACCTTTCCAAAATTCCTGAGATACAGCAGAGAGAAAAAAGTACTCCTGCACTTCCATGGAGGATCATGGACTGGAGGGACTCAAATAAAGACAATTAGCAGCTAAGGTCTAATTTCTCCTTTTAAAACATCCCTCCAGTCCAGTCCGTGCGGGATGTACCAGAACAGTATCTAGACACAGGAGGGACCCGCAATTCTAGCCTGAAGCACAGCGGCTCCAAAGCGCACATCGCTCACCGCTTGCACATCCAGACAATAGTGACGTGTGAACTTACGTAGAGAAGACCACATCGCTGCCCTGCAAATATCCGCTGGCAGAACGAAGCTATACTCTGCCCAGGATGCTGCCTGAGCTCTGGTCAAGGGCGCACAAAGACCATGCGGTACCACCTTTCCCTTCAACTGATAGGCTGAGGCAATCGTCTCTTTCACTCACTGAGCCACTGAAGCCTTTGAGGCCACCTCCCCCCTTGTGAAGACCCCCAGAGAGAACCAACAGCCTGTCCGACTTACGGAAGGCTTCCATGTGTTTCAAATAGTGTTTCAGAATTCTGCACATGTCCAACAAGTGCAGCTGACGCTCCCCCTCCAAAACTGTCCAGAGGGAAAAAACCTGGCAGCACCACCACCTGATTCACATGAAAATGCAAAACCACCTTAGGGAGAAGAGGTGGTACCGGTCTTAATGCTAGCTTCTCCCTGGACCTAATTAAGATATGATTCCTGGCAGGATAGCACCTGGAGCTCAGAAATCCACTGAACCGCAAAAATAGCCACCAAAAAGACCACCTTCAGAGTTAGGCCTTTCAAGGAAGCCTGGGCTAAAAGTTCAAATGGTTCCTCTGTCAATGCAGACAGGACCAGGTTAAGATTCCAGGGTGGCACCACTGTCTGTACTGGTAAACGCACCTACTTCACCAGCTGGAGAAACAGAGATACATCCGGATGAGCAGCTAGGGAGTAACCTTGCACATGCCTTCGATAATAGGAAAGTGCCATCACCTGAACCCGCAAGGAGTTCAGGGCCAAGCCCTGGTCAAACCCTGACTGCAGGAACGCTAGGATATCTGGGAGTGAAGACAAGAAGGTTCATACCTGTTGTCATCACACCAGTGTTCAAAACAAACACACCACACTCTCTTATATAAGCCAAGAAGGTGGACCTCTTCCGAGTGCATAGGAGAGTGATGACCACCTCTGTGGGATAGTCCCTGTGCCTCAGCCACACCCGTTCAAGAGCCAGGCCATAAGCAAGAATCAATCCACCTGTGGCATGAGGATTGGGCTCTGCGATAGAAGATAGCCAGTCTGTGGCTTCTGCCAAACAGGATCAATCAGCAGATTGAGCAAGCCAGCATACCATGGCCTGCAGGTCCAGTCTGGTGCAATGAAGATGACCTGCCCCCAGTGACCCTCTATGCAATGAAGATGATGTCCTATGAGAGCCCATGGTGAAAACACATACAGGAGGCCCTCTGTGGGCCATTTTTGTGCTAGATCATCCAGTCCTTTAGACATATGTTCTCTGCATCTGCTGTAAAAACCTGCTCGCTTTGGCACTGGAAAAAGAGGCCATCAGATCCATGATTGGCACTCCCAACCATCTGGTGATGTCATGAAAGACTGCATTATTCAATTCTCATTCTCCCAGATCCAACTTGTGACGACTGAGGAAGTCTGCTTGGATGTTTTCCTTGCCCGCCATGTGAACTGCTGAGAGAGCTGTGAGGTTCTCCTTCGCCCATAAGAGCTGCGGGCAAATCTCATCCGCTAACGATGCACTACCCATGGCACACTGTTGATTTATGTATGCCATGGTTGTCGTGTTGTCAGAACAAACTCTCGCTGCCCTCTGATAGATCTGCACCTGGAAGGACTGGAGAACCAGATACACTGCCCTCATCTCCAGCAGACTGATAGATCAGCAGCTCTCCTCTGAAGTACAGTGACCCTGTGCCACTTGCGACTCACAACGCACCCCCCAACATGCGAGGCTGTTATTGGTCGTTACAAGAATCCAGACTGGCAGCTCCAGCGGCAGTTGCAATGCAAGAAGCTCCGGCTGCAACCACCAGTCCAGCTGAGCTCTAGTGTGCAGTGGACATACCAGTTTCATCGACAGAGGATGGTACTGAGGAGACCATCAGGACAGAAGCGTTTGCTGCAGGGGTCTCGTGCACCTGAGCCCATGGCACCAGATTCAGCGTCGCAGCCTTGGATCCTAAGAGATGCAGGTAGTACCACGCCGAGGGCACCACCATGGTGAGGAAAACACTTACTTGATGTTGAAGCTTTTGTGCCCGCTCCTCAGGAAGGAAGACCAATCCCGCTGCGGTGTCGAATTGTACCCTCAGGTAGATTAGATCCTGAACTGGCTCAAGCTTGCTCTTGACAAAATTGATCACCCAACCCAAGCGCTGCAGGAACACTACCACCTTTTGCACAGCAACTATGCCTTCTATTGACTTTGCTCTGATCAACAAGTCGCCCAGGTAAGGGTGTACCAGAACCTCTCCTGTTGCAGAGCTGCCGCTACCACTATCATGATCTTGGTGAATGTCTCTGAAGCAGTGGCAAGGCCAAAGGACACCACTTGGAACTGAAAATGACCAATTAGCACCCCAAATCATAGGTACTGTTGGTGATCTGGCTGGATCGGGATATGAAGGTAAGACTCCATGAGGTCGAGCACCAAGAAAAACTCACTCTATCATACTTGTATGACGAGAATCACCAAGCATAATATTTCCATTCGGAAATGCGGCACCCGCAAGGCTCCATTAACTCACTTCAGATACAAAATGGAGTGAAACAACCGCTCCTTCTTGGGTACCACAAAGTAAATGGAGTATCAATCTGAGCTACACTGGTCTTGAGGGACTGGTTCTACTGCCTGAAGGCATAGTAAGTATCAAAGTGAATCCTGAACTGCCCACTGTTTTGAAGGGACCTTGCAGGGGGACTGCGCAAAAGCCTGGGAGAGAGGATGAACAAACTCCAGTGTGTACACCTCTCAAATTATCTCCAGTTCTCCCTAGTTGGTAGTAATTGTGCTCCAGGTGGATTAAAACTGCTGTACTAGACCTCCTACAGGCACCACATCCGCCTGGACCAACCTCGCTTCATTGGGCCTTCTTGGGAGGAACTGAGAGAGCCAAAAAATAGCCCCTGTTGGACCCCCAGTAGCCTTGAAAGAGATGCACTCTAGGAGACTAGCAACTCCTCTGATAGGGAGCAAGCCATGCAGCGCAGAACCTCCTATAATTCCGAAGCTGGCCTCTAGGTGCGTTAGCCAGTTTCAATGACTTAGGACGGTCCTCTGTTAATTTCAACCCGTTCATCTCCCCTAGATCCTTGACTATCTTGTCCAGAGCTGCCTCAAAAAGCAATTTACTTTTAAAGGGGAGTTTACTCAGTCTGGACTTAGAAGAAACATCCACCGACCAGTTTCTCAGCCAGAGAAAATGTCTAGCCACAATGATCAAGGCCATCGATTTTGCAGATGCCCGAACCAAATCATAAAAGGCATCTGCTAGATATGCTAACGCCGATTCCAATTTGGCCACTTCCGGCACCCCCATTGCGGATTCCAAGTCTGATCTCAGTAAACCTTTGATCCAATGGATGGAGGCCCTAGTGACGTAAACCCCACAAACTGAGGCTTGCAGGGTTAGCATGCACGTGTTGAATGCCTGCTTTAGACAAGTCACTAGCTTGCAGTCCTACAAATCCTTCAATGTCACCCCGCCTTCCACGGGGATGGTGGAACCAATGCATCCACCTTAGGCATTTTTAGGAGTTCCTTCTCTTCCTGTGGAATGGGATTCAAGCATCTCGAGGATCCACTGCCTCTCAACCCAGCTCCTGGCACCTCCAATTCATCCTCAATCATTTTCTTAATAATCCTGCGAACCAGAAAAGCTGCCTGGGAACACTTGAACCTTTACAAGAAAGGATCTTCTAAAAGCTCTTCCACCACTGCAGGAGCAGGAACAATGTTGTGCCGCTAGCGAATGATTAACACCATCAGCTCCTCCCGATGAAAAACAGGTACCATATTGGGTTCTCCCCCAAAATATTTTCCACTCTTCCATTTCCGGGTGCCCGGAATCTCCCCAAAGATCCGATGGCCCTTCCATCGGATCATCCGAGACCGGCGATTGAGGAGAGTCCTGGTCCCTCCAGGATGCTTCCTCAAAGTGTGCCTTTTTCAGCGAAGGTTCTTCCTCCACTGGGGGTATTCTCCTGCAGGGCACCAGCAAGCAGATGAATGGAGGCCTTTGGTGCTGGACTGTCCTCTATTTCCCTGCTTGCACTTTAGACAATATGCTTTGTGCAACAGCAGCACAAAATCAGGAGAAAAAACGGCTTATGGCCCCTTGGTAGTACAGCTCGCTGTCCCTGGTACTGAATCCGACTGCCATTTCTTCCCCTGCTTTTTATTCTGCCTTTTTGTGAGGTCTATGCATCTCTCCCAAGGAAACAGCCAACGGATCCGAAATGGCTGCATTTTCTGCCAAAACCACAGGCCTGATAGAGATGGAGGTATCCTGATCTAAAGCTCCTGGCTTTAATTCCATTGTCCCAGTGCCTAAAACTAACTCTGCTAACCCGTCCTGCCTAGCACAAACTTGGCTGAGAGTATACCTCGTGATCCCCCACATGCAGCACAAGCAAAGGAAAAATGGCAGCATGCACCAGCCCCATGGCGGTATATTATGCCCTGCGGACAGACAGAATCTGAGCTGAACACCCTCTGGTCACGTCAGGGATCGCCGGAACGATAGGCAGCTCTATTTTACTTTCACTTCACTTGTTGCCAAAATTAAAAGGCACAGCAGCACTTTTTTAGCTTATCAGGCATATGACTGGGAACAAATCCACTAACGTGTTCCAGGAGAGCTGGGCTGTCTGGCTGGGAGGGGAAAAGGGACCTGGAGTTCCAGGTATTTTAGCTCCTGTGCCCTGCCAGATCCAACCAAGGATCCTGGCAGCAAAGTGAAGCAGACCTTGTTATGTGCTGGCCCCACACTGGTATACTTAGTAGCACAATGATACCCAGTCCATAGAATTATATTTGCCTTTTGCTCTCTTCAGCAATCCTTATGTCTGTAGGAGACCCCAATATCCTCGTTTGTTTTTTTTCTCTTCTTCACCAGTAGGCCAAGATCCGTTCAGTGAAGCCCAGCCATGCAGAGGCTCCTCCTCCAGCTGCTGAAGATAGATACTGGCTTCTAGACTCCAAGGGGGGAGCTCATCTACTGTGACAAAGAATCAGACATGCTCAGTTCCCAGCTGGTGGAGGAGGGAGACAACCCACATGTACTGGACTGGACTGGAAGAACGACTAGGAAAGACCATATGGCCCATCTAGTTTGCCCATGACTGAAGCATTTCATCATGCACCCACATCCACTATTATACTGATACAGCTCTCAACCCAAAATGTTCCACAGCTACAAAAAAAAAATGAAAACAATGCTGGAGATGATTTGGAGGAGTAGCCTAATGGTTAGAGCATTGGCTTGGGAAGCCAAGAGACCAGGGTTCGATTCACACTAGCCCTCCGTGTGGCCTTGAGCAAGTCACTTAACCCTCCATTGTCTTATAAAAATCAAAGTTATCAATGTCCATGTTTAACGTACATTACCAAGTTTAAGTTACAACATAAACAGCTTTGACTGAAATGATAAAGCAGTATAAAAAAAACCTGTTAAATAAACATGCTCAAAGACGGCAGACAAAAATATTTCTAGCCTAGAAGGGGATGCTGCATAAAGATCTTCACATAAAGATGTAATAGGCATTACAAGCAGAAAGCCTTTCAATGTTTTTCAACAGATAAAGGTTTATCTTTTTCTCCTGTGGTTTTATAGCCCCTTATTCATCATACTTTGCCAAACTCCATTTCTGAATGGCCATTCTGACATGAGAAGTACAGGCTCAACTGTCTAAGAAATCGGCAGGAGGCAGCAGAGAAGCTGCTGGAATCACAGAAATCTTTCAAAATATTAGGGTTCAGTGGACAGACAGAAGTAGCACAGCAGTTAATATGCATGGCAAAAATACTACTGGCTCATCGCCAGCTCTCAAGCACAATCAATCCAGATTAGAATACAAATAGGTAAAGGCAAATTAGTATTACTAGATCTGTAGAGAGGTCAGAAATATTTTGCACTTACATTGTTTTATTGTACCTGTAAACCTTCCCTATACCTCACCAACCCACACATTCTTATTTTCCTCAGGGCTCATCATACAAATCTATTTCACAGACAATCTGTCTGGGCTTAAAACCAAACCTGTGGAGCATGAAGGCTGAACAGACCTAGCTAAAACTTTTATAGCTGGTTCATATATACCAAGGAAGAAATTTACAGAATAGCTCTTGAACATTCAATCCTTTCAGACAGTTTCTCTCAAGTAGGTCCTGGTGTACTCCCCCTCCCCCCACACCCACACCCAGCCAGTCTGGATTTTAAGGATATTCACAATGAAAATGCATGAAATACATTAGATTTGTGATGCCCACCATAGCAAACTGGTACACCAGAACAGGCTTAAGAAACACTGCTATAAGATGCCTTTTCTGTATTTTTTTTGTTTGTTATCTTGTCAATTGCCTTATATTTCAATCTAAAATGGTGCCATTATAGGGAGAAGATATTATGCTAGGAAAGTGAAAAGTCAAGTAAGATAAGAGGTGGATAGACATAATGGCAAAATGATTCCCCTTCAGTACAAGACTTCCTAAATGGGCCCTGGGAATCTAACAGGCAATCGGGTTTTCAGGATAGCCACCATGAATATGCCTGAGAGGGAGGTTTTGGGAGACCAAATTTAGGCTTTTAGGTAGGACGTTGAAATCCAGAACTTCCAGGGTAGCATTCTCTGAAATTCTTCCCATGCCATGCACAGGACCCAAATGGCAGGCGGAGCTCCGGAGTCTCAATGTGTGTATGAGACAATGGTGCAAAGAGGAGGGTTTTGGATTTGTTAGGAACTGGGCAACATTCTGGGGAAGGGAGGACTCTACCTTAACCAGGATGGAGCCAAGCTGCTGGCATTAACCTTTAAAAAGGAGAAAGAGTAGCTTTTAAACTAGATAATAGAGGAAAGCAGTCGCCCAAGAGCGCATGGTTCAGAAGAATGTATCCTTGAAGGATAATAGCAAAAGATGCAAGTTAGGACATCCTACAGAGAAGGTCCAATAAAGATAAAAGTAACCTAAATGACCTTGGAGTACCGAGCTGAAAGATTCCAAATTACCACTATCAACTGATAACCAGATTAATATGAATGAAATACAACCTCTAAAATGCCTGTATGTAAATGCTAGGAGTCTAAAAAACAATATGGGAGTGTTAGAATATATAGCTCTAAATGAGATTGGTATCTCAGAGACCTGGTGGAAGGACAACAACCAATGGGACACACTGATAGTTGAGTACAAACTATATCGCATTGATAGAGTAGATCAAATTGGTAGAGGGGTTGTGCTCTAATTAGAGAGGGCATCGAGTCACATAGGATTCAAGTTTTGCAGGAAACAAAATACGCTGTACAATCTCTATGGACAGAAATTCCACGTAAAAATGGAAAGGCAATGGGGGGTGTAATACCGACCGCCTGGCCAGAACGAACAGATGCATGATGAAATCCTGAAAGAAAATCAGGGAAGCTAACAAAAGTTACAACACAGAAATAATGGTTGATTTCAATTACTTAGGTATCGACTAGGTCAGTATCACAGCAGGACATGCGGTTTCTAGATGAAATGACTGCTTCTTGGAACAGCTGGTTCATGAACTGACAAGAGTGGAAGCTATCTTTGGACCTAGTCCTTAGTGGCACACAGAATCTGGTGCAAGAGATAAGGGTATTGGGGCCTCTTGGCAATAGTGATTATAGCATGATCGCATTTGATTTAATAAATGAAAGAAGGATGGCAAGGAAATCCACAGTACTACCATTAAACTTTCGAAAGGGAGACTTTGATAAAAAGAAGAAAATAGTTAAGAAAAGATTAAAAGGAGCAGCTGCAAAGGTTAAAGATTTACATTAAGCATGGGCATTGTTTAAAAATACTAATCTTGGAAGCCCAGAACAGATGTATTCCACGCTTTAAGAACGATGGAAGGAAGGCCAAAAAACTGCCAGCATGGTTTAAAGGTGAAGTCAGAGAGGCTGTTGCTGCCAAAAAAGCATCTTTCAGGAAATGGAAAAAGGAGCCAAATGACAAAAAACGGAAAACATAAGCATTGGCAAGACAGATGCAAGACACTGATAAGGCAGGCAGAGAGAGAATTTCAAGAAAAGCTTGCTGTAGAAGCAAAAACGCATAATAAAATTTTCTTCAAGTATATTCATAGTAAATATTCTGTGAGAGAGAGTCAAATGGAACACTGGATGGTGGAGGGGTAAAAGGAGTGATAAGTGATAAGGCCACAGCGGAGAGACTGAATGAATTCTTTGCTTCGGTCTTTACTGAAGAAGATTTAGGGAATTTACCCATGCCTGAAATGGTATATAAAGGTGATGTATCGGAAGAAGTGAAAGAAATACTGATAAACTGGGAAAATGTATTAAAACTACTTGATAAACTGAAGAGTAGCAAATCACCTGGGCCGTTTGGAATACATCTGAGGGTATTGAAAGAACTGAAATATGAGAGTGCAGACCTGCTATTAGTAATCTGTGAACTATCATTAAAATCATCTGTAATACCTGAAGACTGGAGGATGGCCAATGTAACACCAATATTTAAAAAGGGTTCCAGGGGTGATCCAGGAAATTACAGATCGGTGAGTCTGACATCAGTACCGGAAAAAATGGTAAAAACCATTATACAGAAAGCACAGTTACTTACCTGTAACAGATGATCTCTGGGAACAGCAGGAATAAGTCTTCACATATGGGTACGTCAGTACCGACAGAGTCTGCGCGGGAACGCTTCCCAGCGTCCAATCAGAAAGCCTTTGGAAGCATCCCACCACGCCTGCGTGCTGCCTTCCCGCCTTCCCAACTGTCTCTCCTCAGTTAAGTTTGAAAGCTGAGACAAAGAGAGAGCAAGGAAGGGAAAGATAGAGATAAAGAAAATGCAACTCCTAGGGGAGGTGGGTGGGTTGTGAAGACTTATTCCTGCTGTTCCCAGAGATCACCTGTTACAGGTAAGTAACTGTGCTATCTCCAGGAACAAGCAGGAATGAGTCTTCACATATGGGGACTCCCAAGCTCAGATGCCAAGAGGGAGTCCTAGCATGTTGCAAGTCTAGAACGAGCCATGCTACTGCTTAAGACCTCAGGCATCCTAGGGATGGAGGGTAGGAGTTGAAAACAGAAGAGGAGCTGTGGAACAGCTGCTAGAACAGGGTTTCTAAAGAGAAAGACCCTGTATAGAGGATATTTTGTAATCTGGGCCTCCCTTGTTGATCTTGCACAAATTCACTGAGATACATATGGATCTGTTAGAAGAACCAGTGAATGTGCTAAAAGGGTACCTCACTGAGAAGTAGAGGTAGTAAAAATAGAGAAAAACAGTGGAGGTCAGAATCCTTCAGGGTGAGAAATAGCCCCAAGGGAAAGACTGGGGTAGTATAAAAGGCAGAGCTTCAGCGGAGACGCAGAAGGTAGCATGACAGAAAGCTTAAGCTGATCAGGTCCAAAACATTATAAATTTAGGACGAACAGGAAAATTGAGTCTGACCTAACTGGACTGGGAATGGAATCAGTCCATGTAGGGAGGAAAGGGTATGGAGACCCTTGTATCTGATAAGAAAGTAAGGACAGACTCAGGAACGCTAAGCTTTAGATTGACTGAAGCTCCACAATGTCTTTCCTAAATGGGGTCAATTAGGAAAGAAGAAGGTACATGGAGAGCTTCAGGAGTACCTAACCTACATGGTAGGTGTTAACTACCACAGGAAAGTGGTTATAAGTGTAGACCCCTAAGTATGCTGGCATAGCATTGATAGGGGTAGTGCCCATCTGTCAGGATCATATAGGAATGTAAGGACATTTGAACCTAACAGAACAGATAGAGGAGTATATGGACACATATCTATCTAAAAATATCTCTCAGTAGATGTATAAATATATGTATGTATATATACACATATAGGGTATATATGCATATATCTACAGGAGATATGTATGGCAGAAGACACACAGATAGATATAGATGAATATATATATATAGTGATGGGGTCTTAAGATAGACCTTCTCTGAACCCTATTAGGCGGCTGCCTAGGGCTTTAAAGTTCACGATGCCTTTTCACCAAAAAGAGTCTTGCAGTCAAATGGTAAGGCAAAATAATGTCAGGGCTTTATTCCCCTTCCCAAACGGATATTCTTTGGATACAACACAAACAAAAAAGCAGAAAAACAAAAAGAAACTGCTACAAAGAAAAATATCTTCTTTTCCTTTGACACTAGCACATGGCTGCTTTCCACAGGCTTAACATAAAGATATGACATCATCTGAAAAACATATTGTGCAATCCATATGGACCGGGTCAGGAGTACAGCTGTTATTCTCCCATTGCATTAATTCGGATTCACTCCCGATAGCATAAGGGTCACACTCTTTACATGTGCTGGCTTCCTGAAAACCCTCCTGTGGTGCACGGATTACTTTTCCCAAAAAGTGCTCTTCAAACCTAGGGCTCTGAATGCCTGGTATGGTGATAGCTTCTTTCTGGCTTTCCTTTCTCTTCCAACCTGGTGGAATCACTGGATATCTTTCAACATTAAAGTCACTTCCAGTGCCACGCCCTTGCCCTTTAAAACACACAGAGCCTTTAGCCTTTTCCTCAGAAAAGCAAGGTTCCCACCTTTTAACTGTGTTTCTGGTTCTTGTTTCTGGGCTCCCGACAGCTCTCTCCCGGACTCTCCAACCACCATCAAACCTAGCAGGCTCCTGACCACGTCACTGGCTGCTTCCTGCTCTGGGGTCAGACCTACTGTTTCCTTCTCCCGGCAAACTTCCTTCAGCATGACACGTGCTCACTGGTTGCTTGCTCAGTCCTCCTGAGTCGCTGCCCCTGCTGGCCTTTCCTGGTTCTGGCCAGCAACTTATATACTTCCCTTCTCTGCACGCTACGTGGGTCTTTGTGAACAGGTGTTCCTGATGAGGCTTTCTGTTTCTAACTACGACAGGACAATCACCAGGAAAATTCATTCTAATGCCTTTTGGCTTCTCCTTTGCTGAATGTATTTGCTGCTCAGCTGTTCCTACGTGTACTGAGTTTATTTGCTGCTCAGCTAAATCTGAGGTAAGTTCCTCATTTTCTCTTACCTCCATGTGCTCTATACTGGCTACTGTGTCAATATATCTATATATATATGAATATGAATATGAAGACCTATAGACACATATCTCCAGGTATGTGGAAGGAGAGAGGTCTATAGAAGCTGATCCCCCCTAGGAGGAAGATTCATCTAACAGCAAGAAGGTTAATACCTGCTTGAATAGATATACAGAGAATTCTCTTTTCCTGGTTATGAGTGGCAGAGTCAGAGGAGAGGTCTCCCTGACAAGAGGAAGTCTGGATTCTCTTTAGAATGTGAGCCTTTGAATAACCTGGATGGCCTACGTGAAAAAGGCAGAGGATAACTTCAGTCTGTAGGCAGGAAGGCCAGATGTCTCCAGAATTGCCATATGGAGAATGGATAGAGAACGCCACTGGAGGAAGATACCCTAGTGAATTGCCAATGAGGGCAAGAAGGGTATTGGGCGCTCCCTAACTGCCAGTGAAGACGATTATCTGACGAGAAGACCAAAGGAGATGGCCAGGGAATTGGCCCTTCTTTAGGTTTTCATGTAATGAAAGGCCTGAGACTGATGTCTCAAAAGAGATTTCAGATGAGATGGTAAGGGTAGGAAATACCTACCAATCATGGAAACATGATAGGGGGAACCCTATTAACCATCTGGGGTTATCTGTTAGGCCAGATACTAATGCTCTCTAGCAAGGGCCCATAGTGCAAAGCTACACTGTAGAGTTGCAGAGAGCATGCTGCAGGTTGATTAGAAGAAAAAGTGGCTGTGGGAAGCCAGCAGACAACTAACTATTCTGCCAAGGACAAGGGGGCAAAGAATAGAAGTTAACCAACCAGGCTGTTATAAGAGGGTTACCCAAACGAGGTTGATAACCTGTTTGGGACCTAGCAGTGAGGCTAGAAGGACTG
This sequence comes from Ichthyophis bannanicus, assembly GCA_033557465.1. Classification (NCBI taxonomy): domain Eukaryota; kingdom Metazoa; phylum Chordata; class Amphibia; order Gymnophiona; family Ichthyophiidae; genus Ichthyophis; species Ichthyophis bannanicus. Next base: position 811,847,003 of record CM066032.1, on the reverse strand, counting down.
CTAGTGGAGGAGAATGCCTGGTTGTGTGGTAACAGAACCAGTGGCTTAACCACTAGAAAGACTGTCCAAGAAGTAGGCAGTACTCACGTTAAAAGTACAAACACAGTCCAAGACGTGAGGATAGTGGTAGACAAATTTATTTACTCACAAACCTAGGCAACCCGACACAGGCCGTGTTTCGTAACCTTCGTCAGGGGTTGTAAGGTAAATTACTATAAACATAGAAACATAATATATTAAAATAAAGGAACAAACAAATTCATCTAACGAAACATAAAAACATAATATAACATAATAATAAGAAATCATAATGATAATAATAATAGAATTGAGTAAACAATAATTGAATAAATAAATTATATAATATAAATAATGTTGGAACGCTATAATAATGATTATAAAACTATAATAAAATCAAATTAAAAACTAAGTACATGTAACCGCAAAAACAAGTATAACAAGCATAAAATGAACCTCTATATATGAATACCTTAAAAGCACAACAAATAGGTGAGACATGCTAAGAGGTAAGGAGTGGACCTCTATATAAACTAATACCATAATAGTGACATTAAAACCATATAGATATACATTAAAACAGATAATCTAAATAATAAATAATAATAATAATCACAGTAAATAATAGTGAAAATAATATCATCAAAATTATCTATTAATGTAACTAAAAAGAAAACGAGCAGCAGGAGCGAACAAACTAGTGAATCTGATACATAATCTTAATAAGGGAGAAAATATATCTAAAAACAATTGCAAATCATCACAAATTTAAATCTATATCATAAATTGATAATAGAATAATTAAGAGGGAAATTGTATATATAAAAAGTAATAGATAAATAAATAAATAAAAACATAAATATATCCTTAAAAACCATTATACATAAACTCAATTTGATTTAAAACTGCCGTATAGTCATAAAATTATGTTAATAAAATTTAATTTATATCCAATAAATAAATAAAATCATACATAATCATAAAATTTAAATTTAATAAATAAATAAAATCATACATAAGATAAGCACCATATATTCATAAAAGTATGATTTTCATCAACAAATAAAATAAACAAATGTGCATAGACAGGGGATGCTCTTATCGTGATCTTGTCTAAATTAAAAGATTAGAAATATAAATTGTAAAATGTGTATATATATAGTTCTCTTATATATATTTGAAAATTGTGTATATATGAGAGAATACTGCTAAAGATGATTTGCAATTCTTTAGACGCTATCTGAAAACCCGTTCCAACCTCTTAGATATAAACTGCCTCCATTCTGTGTAAGTCATAGATTGCTGAAAGAAACTTAACAATTAGACGACCCTCTTCCAAAAGGGGAGAACAGGCTATAAAAAACATTAAAAATACATTGGCTCGCATGGCCTTCCGAGGGGAACCAAACGAAACTCACTTGTCTTGTCTTCAAAAAACGCCGGCGCATGCGCCTTCTTCCGCTACTCGGGCGGGAAACTGTAATCGCTATACAAAGGCAAATGGAATGACTCCTTAAAACCTTCAAACAAAATGCCCTCTATATTAAAAACTTCTTTAAAAAGTATTTCAAGTCTAAGTGTAAAACCGAAAGGGACTCCGTTCCAAAAACCATCACTTGTTTATAGTATCGATACTAGAACTTAAAGATTTAAGTACAATAGTAGATAACATCTTTAAAATATAATTATAGGGACGATAACTTTTTAGATGCTATTATATATATGTTAAAAAGAAGGTCTAACCCTTAGAGATGTTTTACCGCTGAGAAACTTTCAATCCGTGATACAAACGATTTAAAGGGGCTAATGTAAAAGGTAGACAGAGATCAAGGGCAAGATATCAGTCAGGGCCCTCAATGGAGAGAACAAGGACAATACTACAGAGGCCGAGGCCGCGGTCGAGGCAGAGGGAGAGGGAGGGGACAGTGGAGAACAGATCCATCCGAAGAGAGATGGTAACTGTAGATTCAACTTATAAAGAAGATAAAAACAGTGTAATAAATATTTCTCAATATACACCCACACAAGACGAATTATCTATTCTTGGCAAAGGTCTTTCGTTTGTACCCAAGAATAAAACGGATAGTTTTGAGATTCATATTGACCTTTATAAATTCTTTAGAAAACTTAAAATACACCATTTCTTTTTCTTCTTTTTTAATCAATCGGATAACTCATGTGATGTGTCGGTTATCAAAAAGAAATCCACTTGGATCCCACCCCAAAACAGTGACCCCGTTTTAGAAACCTTTGAGAAGATAGTTTTAAAACAAATTAATGAAGTTATTAAAGATACCACAACTTCTTATCAAAATATCACAAAAGGTGAACGGGCTGCTATTAAATCATTACAAAAAAATAGTCAAATCACTATTAAGCCTGCAGATAAGGGAGGAGCTGTGGTAATTTGGGGTAAGAATGATTATATCCAAGAGATGAAGAAACAACTTAATGACAAAATGTTCTATCATAGATTAGATGACGACCCTACCCCAGATCTTAAAAGAAGCATTGATAATATTATTAACACTGCCTTCGAGATAGGGTATATTACCCGAAAAGAGAGAGATTTTTTAATTGTCGAAGCACCTGTTATTCCCACTATTTATATTTTACCTAAAATACACAAATCACTTGATAAACCACCAGGACGTCCAATCGTTTCTGCGATTGGGTCTGTTTTAGAACCCCTTTCTAAATTTATAGATGTATTTCTAAGACCTTTTATTAAAGATATGTGGTCTTATGTGCGGGACTCATCCCATGTAATAGAAATTTTATCTACTTTTAATGATGTTACAGATGACATTATTTTAGTTACTTTAGATGTAGAGTCGCTCTACACCAATGTCCCACAAAAGGAAGCATTAGATATTCTTGTTTATTATTTTTTGAAACGGGCTGAACATCGTCGCATTCCCACTTCCTTTCTTGTATCTCTAGCTCAGTTTGTGCTTTTTGAGAATTTTTTTTGTTTTCAGAATTTATTTTATAAACAAATCAAAGGTGTAGCAATGGGGTCAGCAATGGCCCCAGATGTGGCAAATTTGTATATGTTTAATTTTGAGGAGAAGTTCCTCAAGAATCATTTATACAAAGATAATGTTAAATTGTGGATCCGTTACATAGACGACATACTTATACTATGGAAAGGTACAGAGGACCTTCTATCTGAATTTAACATTTGGATTAATCAATTGGACATCAATTTAAGATTCCAAATTATGTTCCATTATGATAAAATAGCATATTTGGATCTTCTAATTAAGAAAGAAAATATAGGTTTTTCCACTTCTCTTTACAAAAAACCAACAGATAAAAATCATTACCTGCATTATAATAGCTTTCATAACCCTTCTCTTAAGAATAATCTTCCTGTGAGCCAATTTCTCAGGGTTTAAAAGGCTATGTTCTAAACAAAGTGATTTTGAGCTAGAGGCATCCAATATGAAAGAAAAAAATTTGGCCAAAAATTATCCTATACAATATATAGAATCAGCATACAAGAGGGCTAGAGATACACCACGGTCTACCCTTCTTACAGTTAAAAGTAAAAAAACACACCAAGGGTTAGTTTGTCCCTTAACATATTCACAACATTCGGCAAGAATTAATACAATTCTCAAGAAAGAGTGGCATATATTACAAGCCCTACCGGCATTTCAAGATGCTCAGTTTTTAATTGCACATAAACGCAATGTCAACTTGCGGAATCTTCTCGTCCCTTCAGCTCTCACAGAGAAAAAATTTTTATCTCAGCACAAAGGACAATTCCAATGTGGTAAATGTTCAGTCTGTTTAAATGTTCTTCCAGTTAGGAATAGTTTTACCCATCCAGTGACATTGAGGAAGTTCCCTCTGACAGATTTCGCCAACTGTGACACCTCTAGTGTCATTTATGTCATCCAATGCCCCTGCAGATTATTATGTTGGGAAGACTGTACGTAGTATCAAGACCAGGATCATAGAGCATAAAAGTTGCATTCGAAGAAATATAGAAGATAAACCCCTAGTTGCACACTGGAGTGAGCTCCAACATAAATTAACAGATATCAAATTTTTTGTGATCAAAAAAGTCAAACCAAACTGGAGGGGAGGAGATGTGAATAAAACGATTTTACAATTAGAGCAAAGGTATATCTTTCTTTTAGATTCCCTTGCTCCACATGGTTTGAATATGGAACGAGATTTTTCCGTTTTTTTGTAAAAGTAATTGATAATTAATTCATGAGTTTAATTATATTATTTTTTCTGCTCTTTTGTAGATACATATATTACTTTTCAAGTTATATTTTTTACTTGCAAATAATGAAGGCATATCCATAGAGAATACAATTTAGAAGAATGTGATTCTAACATGCTCCTCCCCCTTTAGAAGTAAATAGTATTTATAGCGCATGTGCAGAGACATTTGCCGCCTAGACGATTGCAGATTGAAGCGGTTCGCATTAGCCCCTTTAAATCGTTTGTATCACGGATTGAAAGTTTCTCAGCGGTAAAACATCTCTAAGGGTTAGACCTTCTTTTTAACATATATAATAGCATCTAAAAAGTTATCGTCCCTATAATTATATTTTAAAGATGTTATCTACTATTGTACTTAAATCTTTAAGTTCTAGTATCGATACTATAAACAAGTGATGGTTTTTGGAACGGAGTCCCTTTCGGTTTTACACTTAGACTTGAAATACTTTTTAAAGAAGTTTTTAATATAGAGGGCATTTTGTTTGAAGGTTTTAAGGAGTCATTCCATTTGCCTTTGTATAGCGATTACAGTTTCCCGCCCGAGTAGCGGAAGAAGGCGCATGCGCCGGCGTTTTTTGAAGACAAGACAAGTGAGTTTCGTTTGGTTCCCCTCGGAAGGCCATGCGAGCCAATGTATTTTTAATGTTTTTTTATAGCCTGTTCTCCCCTTTTGGAAGAGGGTCGTCTAATTGTTAAGTTTCTATCAGCAATCTATGACTTACACAGAATGGAGGCAGTTTATATCTAAGAGGTTGGAACGGGTTTTCAGATAGCGTCTAAAGAATTGCAAATCATCTTTAGCAGTATTCTCTCATATATACACAATTTTCAAATATATATAAGAGAACTATATATATACACATTTTACAATTTATATTTCTAATCTTTTAATTTAGACAAGATCACGATAAGAGCATCCCCTGTCTATGCACATTTGTTTATTTTATTTGTTGATGAAAATCATACTTTTATGAATATATGGTGCTTATCTTATGTATGATTTTATTTATTTATTGAATTTAAATTTTATGATTATGTATGATTTTATTTATTTATTGAATTTAAATTTTATTAACATAATTTTATGATTATACGGCAGTTTTAAATCAATTTGAGTTTATGTATAATGGTTTTTAAGAATATATTTATGTTTTATTTATTTATTTATCTATTACTTTTTATATATACAATTTCCCTCTTAATTATTCTATTATCAATTTATGATATAGATTTAAATTTGTGATGATTTGCAATTGTTTTTAGATATATTTTCTCCCTTATTAAGATTATGTATCAGATTCACTAGTTTGTTCGCTCCTGCTGCTCGTTTTCTTTTTAGTTACATTAATAGATAATTTTGATGATATTATTTTCACTATTATTTACTGTGATTATTATTATTATTTATTATTTAGATTATCTGTTTTAATGTATATCTATATGGTTTTAATGTCACTATTATGGTATTAGTTTATATAGAGGTCCACTCCTTACCTCTTAGCATGTCTCACCTATTTGTTGTGCTTTTAAGGTATTCATATATAGAGGTTCATTTTATGCTTGTTATACTTGTTTTTGCGGTTACATGTACTTAGTTTTTAATTTGATTTTATTATAGTTTTATAATCATTATTATAGCGTTCCAACATTATTTATATTATATAATTTATTTATTCAATTATTGTTTACTCAATTCTATTATTATTATCATTATGATTTCTTATTATTATGTTATATTATGTTTTTATGTTTCGTTAGATGAATTTGTTTGTTCCTTTATTTTAATATATTATGTTTCTATGTTTATAGTAATTTACCTTACAACCCCTGACGAAGGTTACGAAACACGGCCTGTGTCGGGTTGCCTAGGTTTGTGAGTAAATAAATTTGTCTTCCACTATCCTCACGCCTTAACCACTAGAAAGGGCAGCGGAGAACATTTCTCTTTCCTTTCTCTCTTTTAGATTGGGAAAAAGAGACAACAGACCTGGTAGGGTTTCCTACTGTCTGATGGGCTGCCCTAAGGTAATAAAGGGGGAGACAACTCCGGAAGGGAGAATCCCCCAGTAGAATAGGTAGAGGACCATAGGAGCCTATCAGTGTAAAAGGGACCCTCTTACAAACCAAATGTTATAGTAAGAGGGAGGTAAGACAGGGTTGAAAGAGACTGACTATGGAGGAAGTCTCTGACTGGTGAGATGATACCTGCCAGGGAAAAACAACTGTTTATTAATAGTTGTTAGTTCTCTTTTCTCCAAGAGGAAAAAGAAAACCCTGTTGGTATGGCATGATTATCATAAACACTCTTAAAGTTAAAGAAAAGATGTCTCATGAAGAGATATCTAGGAAGGTTAGAATAAATTTAGTGCAGTTACTGCAAATGAAGAGAAGCAGACTGCTATAACCAGCAACCAAGAGGGGCAATGATGATCTATTTGAAACCCTGCGACTGCTGGGTTTGTTGACCCTGCTGGGGTTGTGGATTCTTCAGACCAGGGTAATGTTTCCCCTGCCTAGGAACATCTGTATGATGGGCAGAAGATAGATAAAATCTTCTTCCCCTAGGGGAAGAAATTTTGGCAGGACATTTCCTACTAACTGGGAAAGGAGAAGGCGTAGAACAGCCTCTGGAAACAGGACAGTCAGTTATTAACTGAGCAACCTGGAAAGCACAGTTACTTACCTGTAACAGGTGATCTCTGGGAACAGCAGGAATTAGTCCTCACATATGGGTACATCGGAACCGACGGAGCCTGCCCGGGAAAGCTCCCCAGCTTCCCAGAAAGGAAGCTTTTGGGGCCTCCCACTGCACATGCGCGCTGCCTTCCCGCCTTCCTGACCAGCTCTCCTCAGTTCGAGTTTATAGCTGAGACAATAGAGAGAGGAAAGGAAGATAGATAGAAGATACAACTCCTAGGGGAGGTGGGTGGGTTGTGAGGACTAATTCCTGCTGTTCCCAGAGATCACCTGTTACAGGTAAGTAACTGTGCTATCTCCAGGAACAAGCAGGAATAAGTCCTCACATATGGGGACTCCCTAGCTAAGATGCCTGGGAGATCCCCTTCCAAGGGTTCGCCATCTTCGTATGGATCTCAGGCATCCATCCTGAGAAGGTGGGCAGGAGTTGTTCAAGTATGGAACAGGTGTTTGAGGACAGCCTGACCAAACAAGGCATCCAGGCGGGAGTCCTTGTCCAAACAGTAATGGGATGTGAAGGTATGAACCGAGGCCCAGGTGGCGGCTCGACAGATCTGATCTATGGATACAGAGTGAAGATGAGCCATAGAAGTGGCCATGGCTCTCACATTGTGAGCTGTGACATGGCCTTCCAGAGAAATGTTTTTACTCTGGTAAGCAAAGGAAATACACTGAGCAATCCAATTGGAAAGTGTACGTTTGGAGACTGGAAGTCCCAAATGAGAAGGATCAAAAGCCACAAAAAGTTGGGAAGACTTTCGATGTGGCTGAGTCCTGTTGAGGTAAAAGGCAAGAGCTCTTTTACAATCTAGAGTATGAAGCTTCCTCTCTGCACTGGATGCATGAGGAGCCGGGAAAAAGACAGGTAGATATACCTCTTGATTAAGATGAAAAGGCGAGACCACTTTGGGCATAAAGTGGGGATTCGTCCTAAGGACCACCTTATCATGATGAAACCTAGTATAAGGTGGATGAGCCACTAAGGCCTGTAGTTCACTGATGCGGCGAGCCGAAGTGACTGCAATAAAGAAAAGGACCTTCCAGGAAAGAAATTTCAAGGAGGTAGAAACCAACGGTTCAAAAGGTGGCTTCATAAGCTGACCTAGAACTAGGTTCAAATCCCATGCTACCGGAGAAGGTCGGATGGGAGGCTTAGTTAGAGTCAGGCCTCTCATGAACCTTGCAATAAGAGGATGAGAGGAGACAGGTTGTCCATTTAGAGGTTTTAAGGATGCTGCAATAGCGCTCAAATGGACTCTTACTGAATTTGTCTTAAGGCCTGCATTAGAAAGATGCAGGAGATAGTCTAATAGAGAATTCAAAGGAAGTGCTAGAGGGTCAAGACCCTGTTGAGCACACCAAATGGAAAAGCGTTTCCATTTGAAAGCATAGGAACGCCTCGTGGAGGGTTTCCTAGAGGCATGAAGGATATCTTTCACTGGTTGAGAAAGATTGAAGTCATGAAGGCTTAGGCCTTCAGTAACCAAGCTCTGAGGTGTAGGGACTTGGGGTTTGGGTGCCACAAAGTCCCCTCCTCCTGAGACAGAAGGTCTGGCGCAGCTCCCAGGTACAGGGAGGGTACCTGGGAGAGATGCAGAAGTAGAGGGAACCACACTTGGTGTGGCCAGTGTGGAGCTATGAGGATCATCGACCCGTGATCCCTCTGGAGTTTGAACAGAGTCTTGGGAATCAAAGGAATGGGTGGAAAGGCATATAGGAATTCCTGACCCCAATGCAGGAGAAAGGCGTCGCCGGCCTGAGCTCCCTGACACGGAGTCCTGGAACAGAACCGGGGAAGTTTGGCATTCCACGGACTTGCAAAGAGGTCTATGTCCGGGGTTCCCCATTCCTGAAAGATTTTGCGTATCTGGTCCAGATGTAGGGACCATTCGTGTGGAAGCAGAACTCGACTGAGTCTGTCTGCTCGAGAGTTTTGAACCCCTGGAAGATACACTGCCAGAAGATGAATTTGATGCTCTCTGGCGAAGGCCCATAATCTGAGAGCTTCGTTTCAAAGCGACAGAGAGCCTGTCCCTCCTTGTTTGTTTACGTAGAACATGGCCACCTGATTGTCTGTATGAACTAGGACGGTCAGGTTGACAAGGAGGGTATGGAAGACTTTGAGGGCAAGGAAGATTGCTCGCAGTTCCAGGAGGTTGATGTGAAGGGTGGACTCCTGTGGAGACCAAGTACCCTGAGTGGAGAGGTGTTGAAGATGGGCTCCCCACCCTGTTTGGGAGGCATCTGTTGTGCTTGGGGCAACAAAGGTTGGAAGGGGGCCCCCAACGACAGATTCTTGGTGGATATCCACCATTGGAGGGACCAAAACAGACGTTTTGAGGTATTTGGTCGGAGAGCGCTCCTGATGCTTGAGTCCACTGGGTGGCCAAGGTCCATTGAGCTGCTCTCATATGAAGACGAGCGTAGGGCACCAAGTGTACCGTGGAGGCCATGTGGCCCAGAAGTCGCAGCATTTCCCTGGCTGTCAAGTGAGTGCTGGACTGAGCTTGGGAGGCCAAGCACACCAGACGTTGGCCCCGGACCTGAGGAAGGTAGGCCCTTGCAGTGGTGGTGTCCAACTGGGCCCCTATGAATTCCAGAGACTGAGTAGGGATGAGTTGAGACTTGGGAAGGTTTACCACCAGTCCCAGATACTGCAGAATGTGCCTCGTGCGGTCCAGGGAAATCTGGGCCTCTGACTGAGATGGAGCTCGGATGAGCCAGTCGTCCAGATATGGGAATACAAAAATTCCCAGACCTCTTAGAAATGCGACTACAACTGCCATGCATTTGGTGAACACTCTTGGAGCAGAGGCTAGACCGAAGGGAAGTACTCTGTACTGGAAATGTTTTCCCTGGAACAGAAATCGTAGATATTTTCTGTGGGATGGGTGGATGAGTATATGTGTGTACGCATCCTTGAGATCTAGAGAACAAAGCCAATCCTGACTCTGAAGGTATGGAAGAAGAATGCCCAGAGAAAGCATTTTGAATTTCTCCTTGTATAGAAATTTGTTCAATTCTCTCAGATCTAGGATAGGTCTGAATCCCCCTGTCTTCTTTGGTATGAGAAAATAAGGGGAGTAGAAACCTGTCCCTTGTTGAAGAAGAGGAACCTCTTCTATTGCCCTTTGGGCAAGGAGGGAAGAGACTTCCTGACACAACAGGGCCAGGAGAGATGGGGGAGAATTGAAGTGCCTCACCATGGTATGTGGAGGAAGGTTGGAAAAATGAAGTTTGTAGCCCTCTCTGATGATAGAGAGGGTCCAGTGCTCTGATGTAATTTGCTCCCATCTGGGAGCAAAGTGAGCTAACCTTCCGGGAATGGTGAGGGGCTCTGGTTGTTCTAGAGCCAGAAATGTTAAGTTCTCTAGGGGCAAGTCAAAAACCCCTGAGGGGGTTGAGCCTGCTGAGGAGTGGCAGACGCTGCAGGCTTTGACCTTGCCTGTTTAGGTTGCTGACGCTTAGCAGCAAAGCGAGGCTGAGAAGATTGTTGGCCAGTATTTGTGGAAAATCTGGCCTTCTTGTAGTAAGGCCTCTTGAAAGACTTTTTCTTGGCAGGAGTAGAGGTAGACTTAGAAAGTCTATCTAAGGTAGCATTTTCTGCGTCCATTTGAGTGGCTTTAATTTACCAGTCTTTACCAAATAAGTTCTCACCTGTACAGGGCAGATTCCGTAAGCCATCCAGGACCCAGGGTTCTAGGTCAGAGGCCTGGAGCCAAGCAAGTCGTCGGGCTGCAATAGCAATGCCCGAAGCTCTACCGGCACCCTCAAAGGAATCAAAGGCTGCTCTGTTGGAGAACTTAGAAATATCTAGAAGCTGTTTCACCAGAGAAATGAACTCCTCCTTTCTATCCTCAGGGATAAAGGGGGCAAAAATGCCGTACCTTTAGGGCAAGTTCCCTTAGAAACATGCCCATATACAGACTGTATGAATTAATCCTGGCTATAAGCATACTAGCCTGGAAGATTTTCCTACCAAAAGAGTCTAGGGTCTTACATTCTCGCCCTGGAGGGGTAGAAGAGTGCCTTTTGGTACTCTTAATCTTTTTCAGCGCAGACTTCACCACAATGGAATGGTGAGGCAGCTGAGTTTTTTGAAAACCAGGAGAAGGAGGGACCCGGTACATGGTGTCCAACCTACGGGAATGAGGAGACAACGTTAGAGGAGCCTCCCATAAGTCCATCAAGTGTTCTTGAAGGATTTCATGGATAGGCAGGGTAACTGCCTCTTTAGGAACCTTAGGGTATCCTAAAATATCCAATTTCTTTGATCTAGGTTCTTTTTCAGAGGATGTAGTAATAGAAAGTCCTTTAGCTACTTCTATAATGAAGTCTTGAAAGGACAAATCCTCTGGTGGAGACATTCTCCTCTTTGGGGAAGAAGGCTCTTCAGGAAGAACAAGAGACAGCTCATCAGAGTCATCAGAGGAGTCAAAATCCTCAGAAGAATCAGAGTATCCTCTATTTGCTTCCAACGCACGATACGCATACCGCTCGGTATCGACATCAGGTGTACCGGGTATGGGATCGGTATCGGGCGAAAACCCGGATCCGGCATGCGGAACCGATCTGCGTTTGGAAGACGATGGTCTCGGTTCCGGTATGGGGGACGGTACCGGAACCGGACCCGGAACCGCTGGATGCGGTACCGAGGGCATCGCAGCTTTAATAAAAGCCAGAATGGCCTGCTGCATGGTCTGAACAGTATTGTCCATAGACGCCACTGCTGCCTGGATGTCGGTACCGGCATGGGCCGGTACCCCAGAGCAGTCTAACAGGTGATCGGTCGAGGCCGTGCCATCGATGTCAACCTGTAACCCCATAGATGGAGCTTTGGAAGCCAGAGCTTCCCGCCGGGGCTGTTTGGCTGGGGCAGGGTCCTCCGACTCAAGATTGAGGGCCTCTCGATACTTTGAAGGAGATTTGCCTTTTGAGGACCTGCCCGAAGAAGGTTTGGTTACCCGAGATCCATCCGGAGAGGAAGACCTGGATGACTGTGATGCTGGATTATCTGAAGCAAACAGTACATGGAATTTGTTGGCCCGGTTCTGCAAACCACGTTTAGACATCTGGGAGCAGGACGGGCAGTCCGGAATGGAGTGGTCAGGCCCCAAACATTTAAGACACCAGTCATGGGTGTCTGTAACAGAAATAACAGCACTACACTTGGTACACTTTTTGAAACCAGGGGCTGGTTTCTCCATGAGGAGAATTTGTGTAGGCCTGAGGCCTAACCGAAGTCACCAAGTTGTGCTAAAATAAAAGGGTTTTTTTGGGGTTTTTTTGAAAGAAAACAAAAGAGAGACCGGCGGTACCGGTTTCGGTATGGGGAAGGCAGGTACGCGGTCTAAAGAAACAAACTAAAATAAGAATTTCTTCAGCGGTGACAGGAACACGACCTGCTGGCTCCGCGGAAAAAGAGAAACTGAGGAGAGCTGGTCAGGAAGGCGGGAAGGCAGCGCGCATGTGCAGTGGGAGGCCCCAAAAGCTTCCTTTCTGGGAAGCTGGGGAGCTTTCCCGCGCAGGCTCCGTCGGTTCCGACATACCCATATGTGAGGACTTATTCCTGCTTGGTCCTGGAGATTAAAGACTCCTTGTTAAAGAGATTTTCTCCAGTGCAAGGAGTATTTCCCAGTCTAACTTGTGCCCATTTGTCCAAGTCTGAAGCTTGGAGCCAGGCTTTACGTCGTGCTCCTATAGCTATAGCAGAGGTCCTGCTAACAGACTCAAAGGAGTCTAGGGAAGCACGAGTAAGAAACCTAGAGATATTCTGAGCATGACTAACCAGTGAGGAATAGTCTACACTCTTGGGCTCTTGAAGAAAAGGAGTCAAAAGATGTAATTTCCTTGTGACTTCTTCAAGAGATAAACTCATATAAAAGATATATGAGAGAATTCTTGCTGAAAGCATGGATGCCTGGAAGGTTTGGCATCCAAAGGCATCTAAAGTCCTAGACTCATGACCTGGCGGATAAGAAGAGTGCTTTTTAGAACTCTTCACCCGCCTCATTGCTGATTCTACAACAATGGAATGATGAGGAAGTTGAGTCTTTTGAAATCCTGGAGAAGGGGGCATCTGATATAAAAGATCAGTTGCTCTGGAAAGTGGGGGTACCTTTAAAGGAGCTTCCCACATTCGTAAGAGGAGATCCTGCAAGGACTGATGCACAGGAAGCATTATGTCTTCCTTTTCTCCCTCAGGAATATAGAGGGATCCTGTATTGTCCTGTGTAGGACCTTGTCCAGGAATAGAAATGACAAGGGATTTTGCCATATCTAGGAGAAAAACCTGAAAAGAAGGATCCCCAGAGGGAACTTCCCCTGGATAGGCTAGATCTGATGAAGAACTAGCATTGGCACCGAGGGATCTATCCAAGCTTATAGGAATAGAAGATCCTGGATGGTGCAGTATGGAATCCTTATAGGATGGTCGCTGGTACTGCGGGATGTTGGGACCAGCACCAGTCGGTAGCACATCGACCATGCTAGGGATCGATTCCAAACTCGGCATCGAGGGAAGTGAGCCTGACGAGAGAAGCATGGAAGGCACCGACAGTAATGGTAATGTGGATATCGGTACCGACTTCGGTACCGCATCCGATACCGGTGGATGAGGTCCAGCCGGTGGCAACTTTAACGGTATCGAGGAACCCGAGAGTTGTGGATCCGAATTATCGCCGAGCCTTCGGTACAGTTTGGTGTCGGTACCAAGGCGAGTCGGTACCCAGTCCTCCAGACTGGAGATCGATTCCAGACTCGGCATCGAAGGAAGCTAGTCTATTGATGCACGTCTGGAGGGTACCGACATCGGTACTAGTATCAGTGCCGGTACCGATACTGGAAAGTCGATCTGGAGCGTATCCACCGGCCCCGTAGGTACCGAGGACGCCAGACGACGATCCTTGGTGAGGAATGTTTCATCCAACACCATTGCCGATGCCGGGGTATCGGTACCGCTCGAAGCGGACGCCACCACTGGGCATGGCTCAGGTATGTTCTGTGAGGGGTGAACCTCAGGAACAACCTGAAACCCCACACTGGCTTTGTAAGCCGAAGACTCCCATCGGGGTTTTGAAACCAGTGGATTCTCGAGGGCAAGGCCGTAGGCATCTCTATGCTGTGCATGAGAACTGCCACTCGAGGACTGGCTAGTCTTAACAGACTGTTTTTGGGTTACCTGATCCTGTGTAGAAGAAGATATGGTCGGTGCCCTAAACTTGGATGGGGACCGCATGTCGAGGGGAACTCGATGTTTAAAACTTCTTCCCACAATATTATTGCCAAAAGGCTCCAGAGGAAAATGGTCAGGACCCAAGCAGGTTAGACACCATTGTGCAGCGGCAGCCAAGAAAGCAAACAGAATGCTAGGAATCATTAGGAAAGGAATAAAGAATAAAACAAAGGATATCATAATGCATCTGTATCATTCCATGGTGCAACCGCACCTTGAATACAGTGTGCAATTCTGGTCTCCATATCTTAAAAAAGATATAGCGTGATTAGAAAAGGTACAGAGAAGAGCCACCAAATGGTAAAGAGATGAAAGTATACCCCTATGAGGAAAGGCTTAAAGGTTAGGGCTCTTCAACTTGGAAAAGAGACAGCTTAGAGGAGATATGATAAAGGTCTATAAATTAATGAAAGGAGTGGAATGGGTTAACCTAGATTGATTGTTTACGCCATCGAAAAGTAGAAAGACCAGAGGACATGCAATTTAGCTATAATGTAACATTTAAGACTAATATTTTTTCACTCAACGTGTAAACAAACTCTGGAATTCGTTACCGAAGGATATAGTAAATGCTGTTAGTATAGCTGTGTTTTAAAAAAGGTTTGGACACGTTCCTAGAGGGAAGGTCCACAAACCATTATTAAATAAGACCCGGGAAATCCCCTACTTACCCCAAGACAAGCATTGTGGAACCTGAATTAGCCACTGTTGGAAACAGGATAATGGGTTTGAAGGACCTTGGTCTGACCCAGTATGGTATTTCTTATGTTCTTATATTATGTTCTGACTCTGTATACACTGGAGACCCAGGCCATGCAAATGTATCTCGTACATATCCATTGTGAATATAGTGTAAATTTACCGGGATGTAGGTGTATCATAGCAATTTAAAACAGAACAAGGGAGCAGAGGAAAAGAACAGAAATGCATTCTGGAAAGGTAGATAAAAGCAAGAAAGGATGACATAAGCAAGAAAGGAGGAAAAAAAAAACAAAAAAGAAAGCTATGCTTGGGAAAGGAATAGGATTGTAATACAGAGAAAAATGGGCATATGAGTGCAATGAATTCAATAAATAGTCTTTTGTGCAGTGTTCACAGAAAAAGAAAAGTGGTTGGTGAGGGACAACAGAAAGGTAAAAGTAGCATAAATGAAACAATGGTAGGTCACAGCCTTAGGGGGGGGCAGAGTACTGAGATGGCATTTCTAATATTAAAAACAGGAATGGGCACAGAAAGGTGGCCTCCAGGGATATTCAAGGAGCCTGGAGAGATGCTGTCCACTCCAATGAACCTGTGCTACATCACCTTCTGGGCAGAACAGTGGTTCTAAATGACTAAAAGGCAAGTGTAATCTTGTAGAAACTACAGCCTAGGCCACATTTTATAGAGGTATATCTGCATGATCCAAAGAAAATAGTCTCTGGTTGCAAAGATTTCTAGACCCGTTACATTACAGGGAGACTGAGCCTGCTATGTAAGAAAAGGCCACTGTTCTTTGTTCCTGAATGCTGATCTCATAGGAAGTGAATGAGTTTATGCCTAGCCTTGGTAGCCTTGAACAAGACATTGTTTCAACCAAGAAGTCTTAATTGGTAAGCATGTTTCTCCAATAACCAGCTCTGCCCTGCACTCGACCACTGGCACTCCTTGTGATCTTGGGCAAGTCTCTTTACCCTCGATTGCCTCAGAAGAAAAGGCCCAGCAATTTACTTCCAGTGATACTGTGGTAGGCGAAGGCCTATGATCCATGCTGCTTGAACTAAACAGACAGGCCTAAGCAGCTTGACCTGTAAATGAAGCCTGTGGTTAGGCCCAGAGGAGTGAACCCCCCCCCCCCAATACTGCTTCCATAGAATCAAAACTTAACTAAGCATAACCCAGCATAGCTAAGCAGAAACGAAATTTAGAAGAGATAGAAAAACAACTTTAATTGGAACTGATAAGATGTGTGAAGCTTCTGTGAACTAATTAATTCTGCTGAGAGAAGGGTTACAGTGCCCTACTTTCCCACATGTTCTAGTCAGCTAAGTGACCTTGGAGGAGAATTGTATCAAGAGTCTAAGAACTGACCATTGTAATGGGGACTGTAAGGGGGGCAACCAGGTGCTGAGCCCAGACCCAGGTCCTCATTGGATAGCTACGTAATGGTACCGGGACCAATAGATGGGGTAGAAGGGGTTACTGGGACCAATGAAAAGTTTGCCTATGTCCAGAATGGAGAAGAGGGGTATAAAAGTTGTTGTTTTGCTAGAAACCATTGCTCAGCCATTTTGAATGTGATTCTGCTTGAGTCTTGTGCACAAATAAATGATTTGGACCTTCTGAACAGACTCCTGGTATTATTGGATTGTTTGCGCTCTGCCGCTACATATTCTTGGTGCGTTGGCCGGGAAGTGTGGTTAGTAGAGGGTATACAGGACAATATACCACGACTTTCTGCCTCTATAGGTTTGGTCCTGCCGGGATCGTGCCCTCCCGACGTGGGCTCGGCTCCCAGGCGCCACCGGTCCAGTTGTATCGGAGGGAGTTGGGCCAAGCCTCGGCGGGTGCCGGACCCGGACGGAGCTAACACCTCGAACCCGTGAGGAGAGTCCGAGGTCCAACTCATGCGCTTGCTCGGGAGCGGGGACCGGATCCGGTGAGTATAGTTTTTGATATGTCTAGACAGATGAGTCAGAGCAGAACTGCTGTTTGAATCTTGTAACTTGTAACTTGGAACTTGGTATTTGGTAAGAGAGCTTGATCACCTCTCAAGACGGTCCGATTAACCCTGCATAGTGTATTCGCGGGGTGAAACTATCGTCTTTTTGATTTTGACTTTGATTTTGAAATTTGATATAGCCTAGTCAGAAGAGACAGGATTGGGCTGTTTTTGGGATACGTTGCTAGCATGATTGTGTGAATGAAGTGTGAGAGAGAGGTCTGGCAGCACGGACCAAGCGAAGGCGGACTCCTGAGTAACGCAGTTCCTCACCGGGCGCCACTACTGGGACGAGATATGCTAGCCAAACTGCAGGCCCAAATATCCTTTACTGAGAAAGGAGAAATGCAAATGACAGTAAATTCAAAACCTGCGGGACAGATGGTGCTTACTGTTCCCCGAGAAGAAGAGTGGAGATATTATGGGTACAGAGCCAATCCTTGACACCAATGTCGAACATATTCTAAAAAGTATTGTAGCCCCTCCTGGAGTATGGGCAGAGGGCAACCCACCAGGCCTAGCCAAACATATAGCTCCAATAATTGTGAACCTCAAGCCTAGTGCAGAACCAGTACATGTCAAACAATACCCACTCCCAAGAGCAGCAATTGAAGGCATCCACCGCCACTTGTTGAGACTACTGGAGTATGGCCTACTTAAAGTATGTCAGTCACCATGGAACACTCCTCTCTTGCCAGTGAAGAAGCCTGGGACAGGTGACTACCGCCCAGTGCAAGACCTAAGGAGAGTGAATGAAGCAGTTGAAACCATACATCCAGTTGTGCCAAATCATTACACACTCTTAGGACTGATTCCTGCTGAAGCTACCCACTTTACTGTTTTGGATTTGAAGGATGCATTATTTTGCATAAGATTAGCCCCAATTAGCCAATTGCTGTTTGCCTTTGAATGGCAGGACCCTGTCTCAGGAAGACGGGGCCAACTTACTTGGACACGATTGCCTCAAGGATTCAAGAACTCACCCACCATTTTTAGTGCTGCACTAAACCAAGATCTTTCAAGCTACCCTGTGGCCCCTGGAAAAAGAGTACTTCTCCAATATGTGGATGATCTACTGGTAGCTGCCACATCGGAAAGTGAATGTATACAAGCCACTAATGACCTCTTGCAACTATTGGATGAAGCTGGATACAAAGTTTCCAGAGCAAAAGCACAGCTATGCCAAAAAGAAGTAAAATATTTGGGCTTCCGCCTGACCAAAGGAAGCCGACAATTAGGACGAGAGAGGAAAGAAGTCGTATGCAGTATCCCAACCCCAACTACCAGAAAGCAAGTCAGAGCCTTTCTGGGAGCAGCAGGGTACTGCCGAATATGGATACTTAACTTTGCTCAGATTGCTAAACCACTATATGAAGCCACCAAAGGAGAAGAGAAGTCGCCACTAGAGTGGGGACCTGAGCAAGACGCAGCTTTCAAAACCCTGAAGGAAGAATTGATGTCATCACCAGCACTTGGATTACCAGACGTTCACAAGCCTTTCCATCTATTTGTACATGAAATGCAAGGGAACGCTCTAGGCATGCTGACTCAGAAATTAGGACATTGGGAGCGACCCGTAGCATACCTATCGAAACAATTGGACACTGTAGCCAAAGGATGGCCACCATGTTTGAGAGCTGTTGCAGCTACAGCGTTATTAGTGAGTGAAGCAGACAAACTCACCTTAGGACAGAATCTACACATCACAGTACCACATGCAGTATTTGCCCTCATGGAACAAAAAGCAAATCATTGGCTCACCAATTCTCGAATGCTGAAATATCAGAGCATGCTATGTGAAAATCCGCAAATACAATTGGAAGTGAGCCATGCCTTGAACCCAGCCACATTGATACCAATCAGCAGAGACCCTCCAGAGCATGACTGTATAGAAGTCATGGATACTGTATTTTCAAGTCGACCTGATATGACTGATGTGCCCCTAGAGAATCCTGATCAGACCTATTTTGTGGATGGAAGCAGCCTCATCATTAATGGATGACGCTGTGCCGGGTACGCAGTGGTCACCCGAGAGAAAGTCGTTGAATCATCAGCTCTTGCATCAGGCACATCAGCCCAGAAAGCAGAATTGATAGCACTCACCAGAGCACTAGTATTGGGTGCAGGACTTCAGTTGAACGTATACACGGACTCAAAATATGCCTTCACCACTCTGCATGCACATGGAGCTCTCTACAAAGAACGAGGGCTCATCACCTCGGGAGGCAAATCAATCAAATACGGCCCAGAAATATTGATGCTACTAGATGCAGTATGGGCCCCTACACGTGTTGCTGTCATGCACTGTCAAGGACACCAAGCAGGGAAAGGAGAAGTTGCCCAAGGAAACAGATTTGCTGATGCCTCAGCACGAAAAGCAGCCATGACAGGCCAAATTTCATCGCAAGCCATACCAGTACAAGCAGTATTATTTCCTGTACCCCTTAATTTATGGACACCACGATATACCACCAAAGAATTGTACTACTACTGTGATAAAGAAAAGGGAGTACTGAAAGATGGGTGGATTGAGCTGCCACCACCAGAGGGCAGTCAACCCCCAGGACGGATAGTGATCCCTGAATCATTGGGACCAGCCTTCGTCAAGGCCTTTCATCAAGCCACACATTATGGGAAAAGTGCTATGGAGAAAGCACTCAAACCACACTTCTGTATTGCTCTGTTGGGAGCCTTGTCAGCCTCAGTAGCCCGCCAGTGTCTAATTTGTGCCAAGAATAATGCCAAACAGGGTCCCACGCCACCACCCCGAGTTCAGTCAGGAGGTGTTACCCCCATGCACCACCTGCAAGTAGACTTTACCGAAATGCCAAAAGCCAGCGGATACCGTTACTTGTTAGTTCTGGTTTGTACCTTCTCTGGGTGGGTGGAGGCCTTCCCCACCAGGACTGAAAAAGCCCGAGAAGTTACCAAGGTTTTGTTAAGAGAAATTATCCCCAGATTTGGAATCCCAGCAGTAATAGGGTCAGACAATGGACCCTCATTTGTATCTCAAATTACCCAGCAGTTAGCAAGTGCCTTACAGATACAGTGGAAGTTACACACTGCATACAGACCCCAAAGTTCAGGGAAAGTTGAGCAAATGAATAGAACTTTGAAATCCCAGATGTCCAAGCTATGTCAAGAGACACACCTAAAGTGGCCCCAGGTTCTCCCAATAGCTTTACTCAGAATACGCTCAGCTCCTGTGAAATCATCAGGATTTTCCCCTTTTGAAGTTATGTATGGCAAACCCCCACCGATAGTGCAGGGTGTAAAAGGTAGTTTGCCACAGATTGGTTCAGAAATAACCAGACAAGAACTTCTAGCTCTTAGTTCTGTTCTGCAGACTCTCCATGCATGGATACAGGACCAGTTGCCTATCAACTTGAACCCCTGCATCCCTACAAGCCTGGTACTTCGGTGTGGATCAAAGATTGGAAGAAGACACCGCTGGAACCACATTGGAAGGGACCATACACCGTCATCCTGTCTACACCAACTGCAGTAAAGGTAGCAGAAATCGATTCCTGGATTCATCATAGCAGAGTCAAGCCGGCAGCAGTCCCAGATCCAGACCAGTGGACAGCAGAGCCGCATCCTGACATCCCTTTGCATCTTACCCTGCGGCGGCAACCAACAACTTAGAACTCCTTTGGGACACTCATGAACTACAGTGTTCTACAGTTGACAAGTCTTTCGAAGAGGATTGCTGTTTCCAACACAGCAAAAATACTTGTTTCTTCATTGAATAACTTTGTACTTACAGACTTTCTTCAGGCCAGCTACGATTGGTAAGTTGGCTACAACGGACAACTTGAGGATCTTCAATCAACATTGACACCCGTTGAATTGCTTCATTAGCAAACGGGTCAGCTTTGTGTCAAGAATCAGCGGACGTCGAGGTCAAGATTTTCCAGCAGAGATTCAGAAGGACTACAATCAACATGCATCTTTGTTTCTATTTTATTCTGGTTGCCTACATGGGGAACTTTGAACTTATCTTTGCTTTACCCCCATGCACTGCCTGCATTTCTTCTACTCGGACTGGGATGAAAGTGACTCAGACTTTATTTTATTTTTATTTATTTATTTAGTGTACACTTGTATCCCGCTGCTTCCAGCGATCAGCAGCGGTATTCTATACACAATGGAACGGCTGTACAGGCCGGAATTTGAAACATACATTGATTTCAGGGGGGGTGGGAGGCACAACAAACAATTACAATTTTTACATTGATTGTATAAGAGGAGACTTTACATATCTACATTGGATCGTACGAGAGGAGGCTTTTCATGCATCCATATACACGTATATTCCATACTCTGACTAGGTCAGGTTGAAGTGAGTCCTAAAGAGGTGAGTCTTCAGCTTCTTCCTGAAGTCCTTCAAGTCTTTGTTCGCTCTTAGCTCATAGGGCAGTTGGTTCCAGAGTGTTGGTGCAGTAAATGAGAACGCTTTGTTGGTGGTGTTTGCGTTACGATTTCTCATGCTTATCGGGACATGAAGGGTGTTGCTATTTACTGTTCTTCTGTTTCTGGTGATTGGTTGCTCGGATATTAAGGTGTTTAGGTATGAGGGTGCTATGTTGTAAACGAGTTTGAAC
Source organism: Ichthyophis bannanicus (assembly GCA_033557465.1). Taxonomy (NCBI): domain Eukaryota; kingdom Metazoa; phylum Chordata; class Amphibia; order Gymnophiona; family Ichthyophiidae; genus Ichthyophis; species Ichthyophis bannanicus. Next base: position 811,825,504 of record CM066032.1, on the reverse strand, counting down.
GTGGTTACTAAGAGCTTGTATTGGATGCGGGCTTTGATGGGGAGCCAGTGAAGTTCGATTAGTACTGGAGTGATGCGTTCGGTTAGGCCTTTTTTCATGATAACTCTACCCGCCACGTTTTGTGCTAGTTGCAGAATGTTAAGAGTTTTTTTGGGCAGACCCTGTAAGATGGCGTTGCAGTAGTCCAGGTGGGGGATGATGAGGGCTTGTGCCACTGTCCTGAAGTCGGCGTGGTCGATAATGCTCCGAAGCAGTTGCAGGATTCTTAATTTGCGGAAGATGGCCCGATTGGTGCTGCGGAGGTGTTTTTCCATATTTAAGTTGCTGTCTAGCATTACACCCGGGTATTTTATTTCAGGTTTTGTGGTATATACATTATTATTCATGGTAACTGTTGGAGGTGGGTTGAAGTCAGGTTATCTTGATATGCACATCACTTCAGTTTTTTTGTGGTTGATGGACATATTATTCTGTTGCAGCCAGTTTTGTAGTTCACTTAGGCATTTTTCAAGCTGATTGAGGTTGGGGTTGTTGATGTCGAGATGAGTGTAGAGCATCAAATCGTCTGCGTAGATATGGTAACTGATCTTGTGTTTTTGTAGGATTTCACAAATGGGCCGTAGATATAGGTTGAACAGGAGTGAAGATAAGGCAGAGCCTTGTGGTATGCCTTGAGTTTGAGGGAATGCAGAAGCTTTAGCATTGTTAAACTGTACTTGCTGCATTCTGTTATTTATGTACGATGCAAACCATTTCAGGGGGGTTCCTGATATGCCTATGGAGGCAAGTCTGTCCAGGAGTGTGGCATGATGCACTGAATCAAAGGCGGCAGATATGTCTATAAAAATGAGCATATACATTTTGCTTTTGTTTTCAAGACCCTTGTGTAGTTTGTCCATTAGAGCTAGTAGAAGGGTTTCCACTCCATGATGTTGGCGGAAGCCGTATTGATGGTCATCTAGGGCATATGTAGCATCAATGTGGTCCTGCAGCTGTTGCTGTACAGTCTTCTCGATAATCTTGGCTAAGAAGGGTATGCTGGATATCGGTCGGTAGGAGGCAGGGTCGCTCTCGTTGAGCGTTTTGTTTTATCATTCCTACTATACCTGTACTGGTACAGTAAGCCGGTGAATTTATAACACCACTGAACTGAACGTTTGTACCAAGGGTAATACTAAAGTTTGTTTTAACCCACATCAGAACCCATCTTATTATTCTTTAGAAAAACGATGGAATGATGCAGATGGAGATTTACTCAATGCTACATCTCCACTTACTGATCCTACAAAAGGTGCTACTTTGTATTTTGATGCTTGTGATGCCATCAATAGAGATAGTCGTTCTAAATGTGCCAATTGGGAGAAAGCTTATGCTCATGATGACAAGTATATGTGTCCAGAAGGAACCACTGGATGGGGGGCATGCACAGGTAAACGAGCTTTAGCAAAAGAATATAGTACAGCCCCAATCGAGGATTACTATTGCCCAAAGTGGGAATGTGTGTTCTATGCCACATGGAAAACTGGTATGGTAGAGAATACCAGAGACAATCGAATGGCTGCCTTAACTAAGCCATATGTAAAGAATTTAGAAAATTGTAAGAAAGGTGCCTGTAATCCATTAGAGTTACACGTAATCAATCCCAGTGCATGGAAACAAGGGTATAAGTTTGGCCTACGTATCGCAGGCTCTGGATCAGATCCAGGGACCATTGTATATATTAGACTAAATACTCAAGCCCATCGATCATCAAGGTACCATATACATAATACTTTCTATGAAACCATGCATGTAAATAAGTTTGATATCCCTCACCCTTCTCAGAATTTGTTCTTAGAGTTGGCTGGAGCCGTGGTCTCCAGTCTCCACATTTCAGATTGTTACTTTTGTGGTGGAACTAGAATGGGTGATCAGTGGCCTTGGGAGGCCCAAGAATTGAATTACTCAGTAGCCTATAACCACACTGAATTGCATAAAACCACAAGTGAATGGGTATTGGCACACCCAATAGTTGGACGTCTGTGCTATGCTCGAAATGGACCTCAGTTCAATTTGCAGGTGGGACAGCTAGTCTGTCTCAGCCAGAAGTTTTATAATGACACCACAAAACAGACGTCCTGGTGGTCAGGAGTTAATGAATCTGAACCCACCAATCCATTAGCGAAATTTCCCGAGCTTGCCCCTTTATGGACTGACCTTGCCCAACCTTATGTCTGGCAAGCCCCACCTGGCCTATATTGGATTTGTGGAACCCGAGCATATGCTCGACTTCCTATTCATTGGGGAGGGGCGTGTGTCTTAGGGACTATCCGACCCTCTTTCTTTCTATTGCCCACAGAACATGGAGAACAATTAGGCTACCCAGTCTACTCAAAGAGGCAGAAGAGAGCAGCTTTACAGATAGGCAAATGGGAGAAATGGGATGGTGACGATTGGCCACCCGAGCGAATCATTGCCTATTATGGACCTGCCACTTGGGAGCAAGATGGCATGTGGGGGTATCGTAACCCAGTTTATATGATGAATAGAATTATACGCTTGCAGGCAGTAGTTGAACTCATCACTAATGAAACTAGCCAAGCACTTACACTTCTAGCCAGACAAAGCACACAAATGCGCACAGCAATATATCAAAATCGCTTGGCACTAGATTACTTGTTAGCAGCTGAAGGAGGAGTATGTGGTAAGCTAAATCTCACAAATTGTTGCTTGAAGATAGATAAGGGTCAGGTGGTTGAAGAAATTGCTGAAAACATGCAAAAGCAAGCTTATGTGCCAGTACAGACCTGGCATGGTCTTAAGATACCCAATTGGTTTGCATCCATCTTCTCTGGTTTAGGAGGACTTACTACTTTCGCTATGCTGATATTGCTATTTCTAGCTTTGTTTTTACTCTTACCATGTATAATCCCATGTTGTATGCGCTCTATTAATAGTGTTATTGAAAATACCGTAGAACGTAAAACTGCTACTACGATTTTAGCCTTATGGCACCCTACTCCTGGTACCATTGGTAAAAACCCAACTCCAGTGTATTTAAGTGATTTAGATCTCACACCCTATTAGCATTAGGGTGAGATTAATCAAAGGGGGGAATGTGGTAGGCTCAGGCCTATGATCCATGCTGATTGAACTAAACAGGCAGGCCCGAGTAGCTTGACCTGTAAATGAAGCTTATGGTTAGGTCCAGAGGAATGGAAACCCCTCCCCCCAATATTGCCTCCATAGAATTGAAACTTAACTCAGCTTAACTGAACATAGCTAAGCAGAAACGAAACTTAAAAAAGACAGTAAACAGCTTTAATTGGAACTGATAAGATGTGTGAAGCTTCTATGGAATTAATTAACTCTGCTGAAAGAAAAATTACAGTGCCCTGCTTTCCCATATGTTTTGGTTAGCCAGTGACCTAGGAGGAGAATTGTATCAAGAGTCTAAGAACTGACCATTGTAATGAAGACTGTAAGGGGGGCAAGCAGGTGCTGAGCCCAGACCAAGGTCCTCATTGGACAACTACGTAGTGGTACCGGGACCAATAGATGGGATAGAAGGGGTTACCAGGACCAATGAGAAGTTTGCCTATATCTAGAATGGAAAAGAACAGTATAAAAGTTGTTGTTTTACTAACAGCCATTGCTCAGCCATTTTGAATGTGATTCTGCTTGAGTCTTGTGCACAAATAAATGATTTGGACCTTCTGAACAGACTCCTGGTATTATTGGATTGTTTGCGCTCTGCCGCTACAATAGAAAGCTACTGTTTGCCTGAAACCAAGAGTAATTTTCACTATTCTATGTGTTGTCATCCTGCGCTTTAATTTAGCCACAATAAATCTTTTATGAAATGTGATAAGCTATAGGTGGTCTTTATCAGATTAGAAATTCAGAAGGCTCATATGTGTTGTCCCAATAACAGTAATGTCCCCCTTCCTTCCATCTGAACACAAAACAGGAAGAAAAACTGTTACACAGTTACCTGCAGCAGGTCACGGATAGAACCTGTAGGTAAATTTCTAATCCTGTTGTGAAAATTGGGATTTGGATTTAGCTCATGCCTTTTTCTGGAGAAGCTCAAGATAAGTTACATTCCAGTACAACAGCAATTTTCCTATCCCTTGGAAGGTTTTACAATAAATTTAAAGTTAAGTGGCTTGCCCAAGAACACAAGGGCTCATTACTCTAACCACTAGGCTACACCTCTTCCTCCGCTCTGACTATCTGTAACACGTCTGCATAAATATACATTTGATATGCACTGTTTAATGTGCACAAAAATTTGCTTTTAAAAGTTAAAAAATAAAAAAAGGGTTTTCCAAATTCTAGGTTTATAATTTTAATGAAACCGTCTTTACTATAAAAAACAAACAAACTTAAACAAGAGCAACACATCTTCAAAACCACAGTGAACAGCAACATCTGAATAAAAATTACAATAATCTTGAGATTCCAAACAAACCAAGGGGGTGAAATGAAATTGCAACAGCAATCAAGATACAATTTATATGCGACAGGGATTTCAATAAAATGCTGGTCAGAATAATTCAAAGGTGGCATTCATTGAATGAAACAGAATGAAGAAAGCATTAAACCATCTAAAAAAGAGAAAACGGTCAGTCTCTAAGGTGCACCACAATTGCCAGTACTATTCACTAACAGAAAGCCATTTATACACTTCCATTTAGAAAGAATTACAAGTCTAGCAGTCAAAGTTTTGTTATTCAAGATAATATGATTAGGCCCAAAACATCATCCTAAAATTAACACAAAAGTCTACTAGAATTGTAGGGCTTGTACCTGGGGCCTGTTCTGAACCAGTGGGGCCTGCTCAGACACCAAAAGCCTGAACCCAAGATGGATTCCTGGTACAAGTCATTTCTGCCATGTTCAAGCATCAAACCTGCTGACTGCAAGCAATTGCCTGCCAAGTTTATGTACCATACAGCAAAGCCATTGTTTGCAAGCCATGGCTACATGCAAGAGAACTCGCTGCTGAGGCTATTTCTCATCTACAGGCTGGTCCTGCATTTGCAACAATGTATGAAACTGCATACCAGCATCTTCTCTCACCATGGACCTCTGTTTGAAGAAAGACCACCTGACAACTGTTAGCTGATTCGCTGAAGATGTCTCACTGTATTGGAGACCAGTCAATCACTGTGCTATGACAAGAAATTCAGGATAAGGAATTATACGCTGGGCAAGGAGGGACGCAGACACTTTCACACTACGTTTGGACTCACTTTGGGCTCTCTTTCTACTTTCTGCTGCACTCTGCCATTCAGCAGTCTTCAGCCCTACTGCCTGCCTGTCTCCAGCTGGAAAGTCAAGACCTTGTGCAAGGCAAAGGATTAACCTAAGTAAGGAATAAGCCTCTCCCACAGACCTGAAGCTCTGTGTTATCACGCAGCTCATCCGGCCGGCTACAGCCTGCGTTGGATGACTGCCACTCTTTGATTCCTAGCTGTTCTAGAAGACTTTTCGGACCCAGCCACAATTGTCCTTCCGGCGGTGCACTGAGGTATTGGCCTTACAATTCCTCCTAATGATAGGGTATATTAGCTAGACAGCTATTTAATTTTCTACAAGTGCAGAGTGAATCAGTGATTTACTGTATGATCTTGGCGTAACTGTAATCATAGAGCTGCATAACTTGCTACCTCATAAGGTGAAATTAGACTTACCTGCTAATTGTTCCTGGAGTGGAACCAGTCTAGTCCCGGAACCTCTGGGTTGCCCATCTCATCTAGCAGCTTGGAGACTGAGAAACTCCTCCTTTTGTGACATCACCAGCATATCCCTCCGGTGTCTGCCTCTTGCCACCAGTAACCTATTGACAAAGCAGACTCACCAGAGAAACAAGTAAGTATTTATCTCAACTTATTAACTACCCAGCAAAGAGAACTATGAACAGGAGATAAAGTCCTTCCATGCTGTGACTGAAAAACTTGAACAAGGCCAGTCCCTCAGAGCTCCAACAGAAGCAACGCTGGAACCTATCCCCCTCAGTATTACTCTTTTTTTTTTTTTACTCGGCTGTAACTAGCGAAATCAAAAACATGTCTTACCTGTGACCCACAGAAATACTTCAGGCTTCCGTTTGCTGAAGCACGCTGGGAGAGATACGGGACTAGACTGGTTCCACTCCAGGAACAACAATTAGCAGGTAAGTCTAATTTCACCTTCCTGATCGTGTCCCCAGTCTAGTCCCGGAACCTCTGGGTCAATACCAGGGCAGTAAAGAAATTTAAGTACGGGAGGGACCTGGCAAACCAGCCTGAAGAACCGCCCTTCCAAATGAGGTCTCCTCCGCCATTTGCACATCCAGATGATAGTGCCGAACAAAAGAGTTTAAAGACGACCACGTCGCCGCCTTACAAATCTCTATGGGCGACACCAACCGAACTTCCGCCCATGAAGTAGCCTGAGCCCTAGTAGAATGTGCCCTTAACCCCTCCGGCACAATTCTGCCTTTCAGCACATAAGCCAACACAATGGCTTCCTTGATCCACTGAGCAATGGATGACTTTGATGCCGCTTCTCCCTTTCTCGGGCCCGCAAACAGAACAAAAAGTCGGTCGGACTTACGGAAGGCTGCCATCCGACGAAGATACTTTTTCAACGCCGTCGCATATCCAGCAGATGCAGCTGCCTAGACGAAGTGCTGGAAGCGTCCTCTGTAAAGACCGGTAAGACAATTTCCTGGTTTACATGGAAGGCCGAGACCACATTCTGGAGAAAAGCCGGCACCGGCCTCAAAACGACCTTAGCCACAAAGAAGGAAAGATAGGGCTCCCTATAGGATAAAGCCTGCAGCTCCGATACTCGGCGCGCCGAACAGACCGCCACCAGGAATACCGGCTCAAAGGGCTCCCACTCTAACGCATCCAAAATGAAGGGAAGATGCCATTTAGGAAAAACATGCCTAGACGGGGGCCGCACAAGAGCTACTGCCCGCAAAAACCGCTATACATCTCGCTGGGCAGCGAGCAACTGACCCACAAGTCTGCCCCTGTAACAATGACAAGGCCGCCACCTGAACTCACAACGAGGCTGCGCCAGTCCTTTGTCAAAACCATTCTGTAAAAACTCCAAAATCTGAGGAACTGAGGCCTTTAAAGCTTCACACTTCCGTTCTTCACACCACGCCTCGAAAATTCTCCAGACCCGAACGTACGCTAGAGAAGTAGAACGTTTCCTGGACTTCAATAAGGTAGCAATGACTGCCGCCAAGTACACCCGGGACTTCAACCGAGCCCTCTCAAGAGCCAAGCCATAAGCGAGAACCGAGCCACGTGCGGCATGTACAGCGGACCCTGGGACAACAGATCCGCTCGGCAGGGAAGGCGCCAGGGTTTCGCTACCAACAACCTCACCAGGTCCCCGTACCAAGGCCGACGCGACCAATCCGGCGCTATCAGAATTATGTGACCTTTGAATCTCTGTACTTGTTGCAGGACCCTTCCGATCAAGACCCACGGAGGAAAGACATAGAGCAGCTGCCCCTCCGACCAGACCAGCATGAGGGCATCCAAGCCTTCTGACATCCTTTCCCTGCGTCTGCTGAAGAAGCGGCTGGCCTTTGCGGACTCGAAGGTCGCCATCAGGTCCATGACAGGCGACCCCCACCTTCGAACAATCATCTCGAAAATTTCGGAATGCAGGACCCATTCCCCCAGGTCCACCCGCACCCGGCTGAGGAAATCGGCCTCCACATTGTCTACGCCCGCTACATGTGCTGCCGACAGGTCCAAGAGATTCGCCTCCACCCAGGCACACAGGATCGCGGCTTCGGCCTCTAGCATCACGCTGCTGGTGCCCCCTTGCTTGTTGATGTAGGCCACCGCCGTCGCATTGTCTGACAACACCCGGACCGCCTTTCCTGCGAGCAACGAGCAAAACCCCTGAACTGCTAGGAACACTGCTCTTAACTCCAGCCGTTTGATTGCCCAGGCCCTCTCCTGAGGGATCCACGTCCCTTGCACAAATCTGCCCTGACAATGAGCTCCCCAGCCCATCAAACTGGCGACCGTCATTTCCAATGATTTCCCCCGCTCCAAGGACTCGGGAAGCAACCACCAATGCAGAGCTCGACGGGTCTCCTCCGGGCAGACCAGTCTCTGGGACAGAGGATCCAGCTGATGCGACCACCGACGAAGCAATGCACTTTGCAACGGCCTCATATGCGCTCTGGCCCACGGCACCGTCTCTATCGATGCCGCCATGGTGCCCAGCAATTGTAAGTAATGCCATGCTGAAGGAGCCCTGAACATCAGGAACCTCCTCACCAGCTGTCGCAGGACCTGTGCTCGCTGCGCTGTGAGAAACACTTTCCCGATCCGAGTGTCGAACCGAGCTCCCAGGTAATCCAGACTCTGGGAGGGCTGCAAGCGACTCTTTGCCACATTTACTATCCACCCTAGACTTTCCAAGAATGACACCACTCTAGCCGTGACCCTCTCGCTCTCGGCCTGTGATTTTGCCCGAATCAGCCAATCGTCTAGGTAAGGGTGGACAAGGATGCCCTCCTTGCACAGCGCTGCCGCTACCACCACCATGACCTTGGTGAAAACCCAGGGAGCCGTGGCTAGCCCGAAGGGCAATGCTGGGAACTGATAATGACCGAAAGGTACCGCAAACCTGAGAATTTGCAATGATCTGGCCTTATGGGAATATGAAGATATGCCTCCGACAAGTCCTTGCTGCACGGCCACTATAACGGATCGCAACGTTTCCATGTGAAAATGTGACACTCGCAGACAGCTGTTGACTCTTTTGAGATCCGGTATTGGACGAACCCCTCCGTCTTTTTTTGGGACGACGAAATAGATGGAGTAATGACCGCATCCGGACTGGTCTGAGGGCACGGGAACTATGGCATTGAGGTCCAGTCTTTGCACCGTCCCCCGCAGCGCAGCGCACTTTGCAACCGATCTGCCGGGAGACTGCACAAAGGCGTCCCGCACTGGGTGCAAGAACTCCAGGGCATAGCCCTCCCGAATGACTTCCAGCACCCATTGATCTGATGTAACTTGGACCCAAGCAGGATAAAACTCCTGCAAACGCCCCACTATGGGAATTAGAGGCGTCTGGGCCCCCCTCATCTCATTGTGACTTCTTGAAGGTATTCGAGAGGCGGAAGAGGGTCCGTAACCCCTTCCCGACCCTGAAACCCCTGGTTTCTATTGGGGAAGCGCCCCCTTTGCCCAGAAGAGAACCTTTGGGAGCGAAACCGGCAGAAATCACGCATCTGCTCCCCACCTCCCGGTGCTCCACAGGCCACCTTAGGCTTATCCTCTGGTAACCGCCCTCCTTTGGACTCACCGAGGTCCTTAACCAGTTTTTCTAAATCCTCACTGAACAGCAGAGGGCCCTTAAAGGGTAGCTTACTTAATCTAGACTTAGAGGAGCTATCTGCCGCCCAATTGCGTAGCCATAAATACCGGCGCGCTGCTACGGCCGACGCCATACTTTTAGACAGACCCCGCATAAGATCATAATGAATATCCGCCAAGTAGGCCGCCCCTGATTCCAAACGGGCAGCTTCTCCCACCAATCGACTCGGCTGCCCCTATTGCACCTGCTGCGCCCAACGAAGGCAGGCTCTAGCCACCCACGCCCCGCAAATAGCTGCCTGCAGCGAAATGGCATTGACAGCGAAAACTTGCCTCAACAAGAGATCCAACTTCCTGTCCTGACCATCCTTGAGGGCCGTACTACTCTCTACAGGAATAGTCGTTTTCTTGGTCACAGCCGAGACAGCCGCATCCACCTTAGGCGATTTAAAAACCTCTTTGTCTTGATCCAACAACGGGTACAGCCGACCCATAACTCTGGAACCTTTCAACGGGGCCTCAGGAACATTCCACTCTTCCTGAATCATCTCCTGAAACACTCTGTGTACAGGAAACGCTCCGAGTCTTTCTAAACACCTGCAACAAAGGATCTTCAAGCGTTTCATTTCTGCGGGACCTGGGACCGGCATATTGAGTGCCTTAAGCGTTTCTACAATGAGTGCCGGCAGCTCATCTCTTCGGAAGACTCTCACTACCCTAGACTGATCTTCTCTCTCCGAAATCTCACCTTCCTCCAGCTCCTCATCTAACATCAAACTGTGGCCCTCTTCGTCCGAAAGCGGGTCCTCGGAAGCTCCAGATTGCTCACACAGCTCACCTTCTCCCCGGGATCTCTTGCCCCCGCTCAGAGAGGTCTCGCCCCGAGGGGACACAGGACGCTTCTTTGCTCCGCTGATATCCTTTGTCAGCTGCTGCTACAGAGAATTACCAAAAACTGTCTGCTGCAGCAACTGTCTGCTGCGAGAAAATGGAAGACAGCTCCTTAGGGAAGCCCGTCTGAGAGGAGGGGGCGCCTGAGCCGGAAGATGGACCTGCCACTGGTTCATCCTGCGCTAACTCGGTCACTAGCGAGGCCGAGGCGTCTGGAACTGACCCCGGGACTCCGTCCTGCTGCGCTTGGGCCTGAAGCAACTCTGGGGACTCTCCAGAACAGGACTTGCAGACCCCTGCACTAGAAACCTTCTGAGTCCCACACACCATGCATAGTGGTTTGGAAGGCATTGCTTGAATATAAAAGCCTGCTTACAAGGAGCCCTGTCCCCTTGCAACCCTCCAGGCAAAGCAAAGTCACTGAAAACCCAATTGAACTCAGGGAAAACAAAAACTAAATGCACTCACACTGTCTGCAAGAAACCTATCAAACCGCACTAGAAAAAACAGCAAACCTTTTCTCGGTTTTTTTTTTGGTTTTTTTAAATCTCCCAGCAAAGACCTAAGTAATATGCCTGAACCCCAGAAAAATTATCCTCCTGTGCCTGTAAGCCAGACACGCCGACGCCACGCGACAAGGCCGACAGCCTAAAGCGCGCCAAAACCGCGCTGAGAGGAAAGACTGCTTTGCGAGCCAACGCTTACCTTGTGCGACCGCGGGGCGAGTTATGAGGTCCGCTTCGATAACTCAGCCTGTCACCGGCTCCGGGTGCACTTAAACGCCCCGGGCCCGATCGCTCACACCGCTGTTCAAAATTCACCCTGTCAAATCCGAGTAGCAGGAAGAGCCGCCAGATGCGCTAGCAGGCAGGACCTTCTGCGTGGCGTCGGCTGAACTCTGCTCTCATCTCCCCTGATGCTTGATGCTCTCCGGCTGCAAACAGGTACTGCTGTGCCCCTGTGAAAGGCTTCTGAGCTGGCCGGCCCCTCTTCCAAGCTTAGCAACCAAGACTGCAGCTGACAGAAGGGGAGGGAGGGGAAGGAAGAGGGAGAGCAAAGACAAAAGAGCTGGACTGGTACAAGATTTAAAGGCACAGCTCTTAAATAAAGGGAAGGCACAGCTCTTAAATAAAGGGAACTCCTGTAATTACACTAAAAAAAGAACCAACTTAATCTGTCCTAACAACCCTCAATTGTTTCTCCAGTGAGCCCGGACCCCTGGGCTCCTATCTATCTAGCTGCTTGGAGACTGAGGTAACTGGTGGCAAAAGGCAGACACCGGAGGGATATTCTGGTGATGTCACAAAAGGAGGAGTTTCTCAGTCTCCAAGCTGCTAGATGAGATGGGTAACCCAGAGGTTCCGGGACTAGACCGCGGACACGATCAGGAATTCTAATTTATTCTATATCTGCATTAATTTTTCTACCAGCAATAAAGTCTAATTTATATATAGAAACAGGATTGGTTCGCTTCCTCTCTCTCACATGGTTTATTTGCCAACAATCCCATAGAATGTTGGGCAAAAAGAAGGAAGAAGCAATTAACCCTAGACCTATTGAGTAATAAATATTTATTATATATTTGCTACTGACAATCCACACAAAAACAGATCCCATGACGACAGATGAATTTCACCACGTCCTTCCCAAAAAAAAAAGAAGCTAGAATTTGAGAGACATTCATTCACATTACGTTATGGTCGAATGTCCCTTTAAAAAACAACAACAACAACATATCCAACAAAAATCCAGAGAATCCTATATTATAAAATACTCAGGTTATTCAGGTTATTTTTGTTGGATGTGTTGTATTTTTAAGGGGACATTCAACCATACATAGTACGAAGGTCTCAAAAATCTGCTGGGTTTTTTTTTTTTTTTGGAAGGACATGGTGAAATGGAATCTAAGTTCTACTGGACTTTTCTTTGTTAATTTCAGGATGATGTTTTGAGCTTAATCATATCTTGAACAACAGAACTTGGTGAATTACCTATTTTTGACTGCTAGACTTGCAATTCTAAATGGAAATATTATCTTTGTACTGGCTATCTATATGCCTCATACACTGATATGCACATGTATAAGACAGAAAGATCAAATTCTGAGAAGGAAAGACAATTGCAGATTAAATTTCCCATATTTTATATAAATATTAACCATACTAAATTTCACATGCATCAGTGAATACAGTATGTATTTTAAACAAGAGTTTTAACTAAAGGCTCATTCCAATGTCAGATAATAAGCATAGCAAGAGCACCCAGTATAGACTGGGCTTATTAAGGCAATTAAAACCGTATTTCATTCAGTGATGCATGTATGATTCTATATGTTGAACTTTCCTCTAAATAGCTAGGACAATTGCAAATGGTCCCAAACCCTGGCATAAGTATGTTAACTGGAGTAACAGGTGGGAGAATGTCCATCCATTTTTGAAAAAAATCTATACTGGCTTCTCATAAAGAGTAATAAGTTTAAAATTGATGGCTTGTAAATGGGGGTGCTGGTCGTGAATGGCCACAGTCTTAGCAAAGGCAAAATATTATTATGACTTGCAAAGGATTGTGGGGAATGTAGTTCACTTATACCAGAATCAGCCGTTCACAAAATAATGAGTTGTGATGCTCGAGTGTAAGCAAAGAAAAACAGATTTTATTCATGGGGTTAATTCTCCCACACAGATTTACTTGGTAACACAAAAGGACACTTGCTTCCAGTATTGTACTCAGGAAAAACAAAACATGTTATAAGGTAACTGAACTTCTTAAGCAATAAATCAATAAAGACCTTGATGGGAAACAGAAAAGGTCTTTTTGATGGCTCCTGCTAATGACCTTCTTAGCAGTGCTCCAAAAAGCAAAAACAAACTCAAAAGTAGAAAAACTGTTCTTTATCAAGGATAACTTTCTTCTATTCACACACACAAGGAAGAAGTTTCCTTCTAGAGCTCACGTGCACTCGTGCCTGGCTCAATTACCAATAATTAGCCAGCTGCAAACCCCTTTGCTGGTTCACTCTCTCTACGTGGCTCAATCCTACCCTAAAGCTTTCTTGCAGAGACTTTTCTGGGTAGATAAAAGAACAAGTTACAGTTCCTTTTGGTGGTTGTTGTATTAGTGAGAAACTACTTTAAAACAGCAGCCTAGACAGAGAGCAGTCCATGTATTCCAACTGATCATTTGATACATCTCCTTCTTCCTCAAATATCATGGAATCAATATCATAGTCTGGCTCAGAGGAATTCCTTAATTGATCACTCTCAGGATAATATTTGTTTCCCTGCTTTCTTCCAGATGAAGAGCTAGGGCATAGATCAAAGTTCATACCTGAGCTACCCTTGCTGTTAGGTTTCCTCTCCTGGTATCCCGGCCAGTAAGTAGTCCAGCTTTTATGTCCAGCCTTCCAATCAAGATCCCTGGACACTGGGTCTCTCTTCACATATCTTCTTGCACTGGTCTTAGGGCCCCTTCCAAATGCAGCCGTCTCTCTCAAAGGTGCCGTTTGGGTGTTCCTGGCTCTATAACCCCAATCCTCTGGCGTCCTCCAGTGCAAAGGAGTATGCTTGCCTCTGGAATCACATCCAACACACGTACTGCTGTGGCCTCTTTCTTTAGACCTCCAAGATGTCTTTCTGGTCTTCCTTCTGCGTTGCTTCTGCTGTTGTAGTCCTCTCTCTTCCTTGTTCTGCTGGTTCTCACCGTTCTCTCTGCTCTCCTGGTTCTTGTTCCTGCTGCTCTCTCTGTGTAGAATATATTTTACTTTTAAAGTGCTTAGAGGGACACTCCTCCCTAGCACAGCCCAGGTGTGCTGAATCAAGCCCTGCCCTTGGAGATGAGTGATTGGGGATTACCTCATAGCTCTCCTGATTGAACACACGTTTCCCCACTTCAGCTCTTCTAGAGGCTGTTTGAAACCTGGTGCATTCTGGGACTGGTAGTCTTTTATGAAAACATTCTGTTTTAGTATTTCTACCAGCAAAGACAGGTTGCTTGTTCAAAGCCAATTCACCTCTTTTATAGCTCCCTCCTGAACTATGATAAGCTTCCTTATCACAGGCTGTGAAACCAGAAACCTGTATTTTTACACGAGAAAGTGCATTGGAATGTGCTGATTCCTTTCAGTGGGCGCATCACTTGCTCAGTTTCAAGTAGTCTCTTTTGAGCTAGGGAACACACCTGTTCTGAGCCAACACTATCACAATAGTAGCAAAACAAATCAGCAAATGAAACTTGCCTGTGGCTATTACGAACCACACAACAACCACCACCACCCCTTTCCACATCCCCGGATATAATTGCTTTATGCCACATGTAGGCATTAATGCTTTGACACAACAGCTCCTTACTTAGGGTTTGCTGTGACAAGAGTTGTGAAGACTTTTGTGTTTTGTTTATAAATACTTTTCCTCTTTGTCCTTCCCAGACCAGTCCAGATGTTGTGATTGTGTCCTTCCTGTCAGTAGATGGAGACAGACCGAGTCTGTATAGAATGGCGTAGCCAGAAGTATATCTTTTAGTATTCTGTCAGCTGAAGGACAGATGTGGACTGGTACAGCGAGGAAGAAATTAGGCTTGGATCAAGGCCAGGGAATTGGCTGAAAAAAGCTAGAAGGAATGGATCTTCCCTTCACCTTGTGAGGAACTGGGCTGTGGGTTTGCATTTTCTCTTGAAGCTGCTAGTATAGCCATAGGAAGGCCGTATATAAATCTGATATGGAAAAGCAATTAGCTCTATTTCCAAAAACTGCCTTAACAATGCCTATTATATGTTAAATAAAGCCCGCCTGTGTCCATAGTAGTTTAGTTGAGTTGATTCAAATACACCTGAATGAAAAAAAAAAATCAAGCTTTTTCTGTTTGAGATGAAAGGGAGTTATTAATTTTACTGAGTCAGATGAATTTGCAATTTTAGTGACATTATGAAAAAATTCTCTGCTGTTTCTGAACTAGTGATTCAAAGAGTGGCATCCAACAGTCACGAATCACATTATTTACATCTTTGCCCTACTCTGCTATTAAACTACTTGGATGAGATGATAAAATTATATTGTCAGGGATGTTACCCAACCTCTCTGAAGACTACTGTTTTGACTCCATTGTTAAAGGATAGTTCTTTAGATGTCCAAAAACGTAGCCATTACAGGCCAACTGCTAATCACTCTTTTTGGCTAAACTGCTAGAAGCAGCAGTGACAATTCAACTGCAGTACTTCTCGATTTGTAATAGTATTTTAGATGATTCACAATCTGGCTTTAGAAAATCTTAAAAGTGCTGACAGCTTTGTTGGAACAGCTTCATTTCTGGAAAGATGAAGTATTGAGAAGTCTCATTATGTAGCTGGATCTTTCTGCCACTTTTGATCTAGCAGATCATTATCTTCTCCTTAAAAAGCTACTTACACCTAACATATTTAGTTATGTGCTAGACTGAGAAGGAAAATTCTTTGGTTTAAAGTGTGATGAAGAAGCTCCATTTCCTACCTTAAAAACACAGGATTCACTGAGTTCTAGTCTTGAAGCTGACCATGTGAGCAGCAGTTGTCAGGGGCGACATAAACAAACCCAGTCATGGGGTTTGCAAATAAGCCCAGCTGAGAAACATTCCCCAATTCCTAATAGCTTGCACCTGGAAAGGGGAAGAGCTTATAGCCACTATAAGAGCTATGCAGGAAATACGGAGTTAGACCGGGTAGACGGAGTGGAACGAGGAGAAAGAGGAGAACTAGGAGAACTAGCTGAACCAGCTGACCTAGAGGAAGAAGGAGGAGTTTCAGACTCTGACCCAGGACGTGAGTCAGAGCCAGAACCAGGAAGGGTTCACCACAGAAACTACCCAGAGCACTGCAGGAGAAAGCAGCCAGTGAGGTCAGAGAACAGTTGCAAGTGTTCTGCTGATTGTAAGCTGTTTGGAGCTCAGAGGCAACGTTCCAACTGGAGTGATTGGAAGCCTAAAAACAAACAGTATGTATTTGAGAGCTGTAGCCTGGAGAATGTCTCTGATAGGAAGTTAAAGTTTACTGATAAAAGGAATACCTACAGGGTTAACGCTGAGAAGCCTCGTGTGATAAATCCTAGGTGGGGGCAGGGCAGTAACACCCAGCCAAGGGATTTGAGCACCGAGCTGAAGAGTGAGCAGTTAACAACCCCAAAGAGAGAAAGGTATTTCCCTGAAGATGTGTGCATGTCTGAGGAAGATATATTAGCAGTTCCTAAGCCTCAGAGAAAACCCCGCAGGCTTAAACCTGGTGTTAACAGGAGAGAAGAATATTCTTTTGCAAAGCCTGAAGCCAGAGCTTATAAATGTTCCAAGGGTAGAACCTGCCAGAAGGAATTAAACTCTAAGAACCCTGAATGGTGGCTTCCCTCTCTCCCAAACACCGAGGAATACGGTAGCTGTTATTCCAGCCCTAGAGGGAGTTGTGCAGAGAGACTCTGTGACGGCACGTTACAGGGGAACTTGCAGAAGTATTGTGGCAAGGAGAACTCAGACAATTCTGAATGTATGCAGGAGCCTATGGTCATTGATACAGTCAGTGAATGTTCATTTGATAGTGACCCAATGCACTGCACATTGATTTTCTCTGATAAAGTGACGTCTTTTCGCTAGTCAAAAGGCTGTATAGTGTGGAAGGAAAACACTATCAGTGAAGAGTGCTGTTTTGCACATATGGAAGATATGTGCTGAGTTTTTCCTGTTTAACGTTTACTCTTTACTTTAAGAAGCAAGAAAAAGCTGTTATAATCTCCTTTGTGTTTTGCCAGAAAGTATGGCTTATTTGCTTTGAGTATTGTGTTATATTACCTGAAAAATCCGACCCCGGGAGGGGAAATAAATCCTTTTACCTTAAACCATTCGTGTTCACAACTACGTAATCACCATCAGACACAGATCTGCAATCCTAGGCGGCAGCCTGCCCACCCGGTGGTGACAAAAGCCAATGAAGGTAATTCTCAACAGTAAGATCTCAGAGAAATGGAAATCATTTAGTGGAGTTTGGAAATTCTTTTCTGTTAATATTTTTGTTCATGATTTGGGACCGTTGTTTCGGCAGAAAATTATTTTTGCTTTCTCTTATGCAGGATAATTTTCAGTTATTTCTCCCTGCAATTGACTCTTCCACCAGAACAGTGGGTCAACTGATTATATTTGAACGTTCTCTTTTAAAATAATCAGATAAACGGATGTGCTTTGGGTTGGGAAACATATACATTTTTTGTCCTTGGATAATATAGATTCTAGAGCAACCTCGATTTTTAAAAGAAATTCTTTGGTGGCCTTCAAGTTTCAAGACAAATTTGCGACTTTCTTAAAGGAGTCAAATTTTTAAGAGGTGACTTATGCTGTCTCTCTCTCTCATTCGGTTATTGCAAGTTTCTTTACTTGGATATGTCTAAGAAGACATTAAAATTGCAACTATTGTAAAATACGACAGCAAAACTGATGTTCTAGAAAAACAAGGTAGCAGAGAGCTACACTACTGCTTATTATTTTGCATTTGCTGCCTATAGGATTTGACAATTTTATTTAAACTTAAAAGGAAAAATTAAGGATTTACATGGAATTGGGCCTAAATGCACATTTAGTTAGGTATGTTCCCACTTGAGCACTACATTTGCAATCTAATGATGATGTTCAGTTGACCTTTCCTGTTATTAAGGAAATCAAATACGTTGCGACTCTGGAACATATAATCACTGAACCAGCACCATTTATTCTTATTCTTATATACCATGTTTCCAAAGATCAACGTGGTTTACGAAGAACTGAACTTCAACATTACATGGAATAGATATAATAACTTCAATGGAACAATTTTCATGGAACAAATAAAGTAACAAGAATGAAGACTAGAGATAACACAGCTCTGTGTTAAACTAGATGCATTATATCAAGAAAGCTTGTAGCTGATAGTTTCAGCAGGAGCTGAGGAGCAGGAGAGAAGGGGGAGGGTTGAGGAGGGAAGGAGGGAGAATGGGAGGGTTGAGGAGATCAAGAAGGTGAGCGGTGGGTCATGTAATCTCATCAAAGTATTCCGTGAACAGGTGGGTCTTCAAACAACTTCCCGAAAGTTGTGAGGTCATGAGTGTCTCTGATGCGATTTGGTAGGGCATTCTAGAGGCAAGGAGCATGTAGGGAAAACGCACGAGTGCAGGTTGTCCGAATACTCTTAGTTAGTGCTTGGGGTAGGACTAGACGGTTTGAGAAGTTACTTCTTCTTTGATGATTTTCTGGAGTCTCTGCTATAACGGATTGTAAATATTGAGAGGATAAATGATGGATTATTTTGAATGCTGTCGGAGTTTTATAATTAATTTGACTAAGGAGAGGTAGCCAATGTAGTTCTTCTGGAATAGGTTTGGATTAGTTTACTGGGGATATTAGATCAGAAACATCTTATCAGCTCTTTAGTAATAAATTTAACACACAGTTAATTATCTGATCAACTAATGGGCAAATTATGATTTGGACGTAAGAGTACAATTGTTAAAGGGGACGTTATTTTAAGCAGAATATGAATTATTTTTAATTGTGTTTTAATTGTGTTTTTTCTATTGTGTTTAATGAAATTTGTTTAATATATATCTTTTTGCATTTTAAATTGTTTTTTTTAAGTTTTGTTGTATTGCATTTCGATTTTTAATACTTCCCAACCCAACAGAAGTTAGAAAGAATTATATAAAAAGGGTTGAGAATGTCTGTTTCTCCATCCACCCCTCGAGACAAAATAACTCTTCAAACAGCTAACGAACAGGATGCAACTTGGCATGCGGAAGACAACACATCAAGTTTGAAACTGGGCCAAATCAAATTGGAGGGTCCAAAGAAATAAGCCCCCCCAATAAACTAGCCCAATGTATTTCTATGGGAGGAGTACCAGCTTCTGTAGCATAAAAAATTACAAGATACTGAAACATAGCAGTTAAGGAAAGAGAAATTGTACCAGATAATATTCTCTTTCCTTGAATCCTGCTAGACCAATCCAGATGAGTGCCCCTGCTGGCAAGGAAGCATAATGGAGGCAGACTTGAGCAACTTTCAGCAATGTCATCACTAAGAATATTTGCTAGTACAGCACTGAAAGAAACCAGTATGACACTTTTCAAGCAGTAAACTGAAAAACTCAGAATTCATAAGACACATACTGTTAATAACCAACAATCCAACTTTCAACAATCATCATAAGTATGTATTTGGCTCTTACAAGAATTAACTCGGCTTCAGGCAAGGCAACCATATAAACAATACCTATCAAAAAGGTATCAGGGCTTCCCAACCTGTAATAGGAGTCTTCAGGGCAGCTCCTGGACTGGTCCAGCAGGATTCAAGAAAAGAAAAAAGTCATCAGGTACAATTTCTCCATCTTTATCATCCAGGTAAACCAGTCCAGACGAGGGGAATGTATCCAAGCTGTCAGGAACAAGGATGGGAGGCAGACGACACTCTGGAGAGGACTGCCCCGCCAAAGGTGCCATCTACTCCAGCTCCCACACGCAACCTGTAGTGCATCAAAGGTAGTCGGAGACAAGCAGGTAGCTACCTTGAAGATGTTCTCTGAAGACAGCAAGGTGGATTCTGTCCAGGAGGCGACTTGTTCCTAAGTGGAATAAGCTTTGATTGCCTTCAGCATTCATGTACCAGCCAGAAGGTACGCTGACCTAATGTCCTTCTTAATCCAGAATGTGACTGAGGACTTGGATGCCACCCGTCCTTTACTCAGGACATCAAAGAGGACAAAAAGTTGACCCAATCAGCAGAAAGAAGTGGTAATTTCCAAGTACCTGATCAACACCCTTCATACATCCACTAGACATAGTGAGGGGTCTGAAGATCCTCCTTCAAGGAAGAAGCCAGAACAACAGTTTGGTAAAGATTAAAGGAGGACAGCACCTTTGGGAGAAAGGATGGCACAGTCAGCAAAGAGACAGGACATCAAAATGACCAAGGAAGGCTCTCTGCAGGACGATGCCTGCAATTCTGACACCTGCCTAGCAGATGCTATAGCCACCAGGAATACTTCTTAAAGGTCAAATTTTTGAGAAAGGCTTTGAGAATAAGCGCAAATGGATTCCACTTCAGTATCAGAGAGAGGTTTCACTAATGAACAACTGGATGCACCACTGGATAGAACCATTTCACTACTTTGAGGAAATAGGAGACACTGGGGTGCACTGGCAAGGGCATCCCTTAGAAACAATCCCTATAGCACACCAGGGTCACCATCTGAACCTTGAGAGTTCAAGGCTAAGCCCTGGTCCAGAATGGACTGTAAGAAAGACAATACAGAGGCTATGTCCACCTTCCTGGTCTTCAGAAAACAAGAGGAATACCATCTCTCAAAAACCCTCCAGACTCTAAAGTAAGCCAAGGATATAGAAGCCCTTCAGGCCTTAAACAGAGTGTCAACTATAGAGTAGCCCTTCTTAGACTACAGGCCTGGTCATAAGTGAGAAGGGACTGGGATCCTCCATCACTGAGGATCCTTATTGTAGGAGAAACTTCTCCTGAGGCAATAAAATAATCTGCAAAACACAGCCTGCAAAGCCAATCCAGGACCACTAGAATCACCAGGCCCGAGTGGGCCTGAATTCGGTGAAAACAGCTCATCATGGGCCATGGAGGGAAGACATACAGCAACTCCTCCTCGGGATTCCCTTTTGGCCATGAGCTCTTTTTCGCAGAGTCTGAATATAACTATGCTGAAGGTTCAAGGTTTCAATTGGTGAATGTTGAGTGAGTTTATTTTTCATTTGTATTACTTGAGTCTCTGCCTAGCAGCCCCACTCAAGGCCCCAGGGCTCACTTTCAAATGGGTTTGAGCAGCAGCTGCAAAAGCTCATGGCCTATTTTCAGATTTTTTACCGACTGGCAATCAGATCTCTCCCTGTGGGGGGGGTGGGGAATCTGCTTTGTCATAGGCAGCCATGAGGATCAAGACCTCCACTTCACCCTTGCGCTCATCCATTCCTCTGGGAGCCCAGCCTTATCCCCTACAGGAGTTGGTTGAGGGCGCAAAAAAAAAAAAAAGGTTATTTTCACCAGAAGGCAAGTCTGAGAAGAACAGAGTAATTCTCATGGTGGAGGGCTAGGATCCTACTACTAGGGTCCTGTTTATATCCTTTCAGGATGTTACAGCAGCTCTGTGTGTAGTATAAGCTTGCTCTCAGGTGATGTTACCAGAAGAGCTCCGCCTTTCCTGAAGAATATCCAGTATCCTACTGTGTTGTTTGCTCTACCTGGACCCTAACATCCTAAACATCTCAGAAGGCACAGCTCAAGCATACCAGTCAACTTATCTGCCTCATGAGACTTCTGGCTGTCTGGGTATCTGACTTTGGACTCTAAAAGCTTTCCTTCCTCCAGGCAAGGCTAAAAGGTATTGGCTTCCATTTTCTTCTGTGGGTATGGGTGCAGCCGATAGCCTCTTTCCTGTACTTTCCTAAGTGCAGAATGAGCACATAACCTTTGGTTGTAGTTAGTGATCTTAGAAGGTGGCTTACATAAAAATTACTGATCCTGCTACCAAACCACTACCTCAGTCATCAATATGTAGCTATATTACTCCTGTGGGAATTCTGTATAACTGCGGAAGATAGAATTTCCCACCTGCGCAAAATTCTCCATTTGCTGTGCAGAATTCTGCGCATGCAACAGCCAGCCAGAGAGTGAGGCAGGATTGGGCATACAAGCTTTAAGAGAGCCTGATCCTGCCTCACCGTTAGCCAGCAACACAGCCACAGGAGCACTTCTGTTTGCTCAAGCAGCTGTGCTAGAGTCAGACGCCAGCACAGTTTGAAAGGTACACTTCCTGTGTACCTTTGAAAATGTGCCAGTGTCAGACTCTAGCACAGCCATGGGAGCAAATGGAAGTGGTCCCACAGCTGTGTAACTGCAGTCGAGCTGCTGGTGAGTCAGGGAGCTGGCTGAAGGCAGAAAAGGGCTGCTGACGAGAGGGGAGTGGTTGTTGGGGCTGGAGATGGGCTGCTGATGAGTGGGGAGGGATTGAGGCTTAAAAGTTAGAGAAAACTGGGGGAACAAGGATGGGTTGGGGCATTACTGTGATTGGAGCAAGAGAACTAAGGAGGAAAAAAAAGGTAGGGGAAATTTCATTCTAGAGGAGTTAAGCTTAATGATGGGGAAATTCAGCGCTAAAATTTACTAATAAAACATGCAAAATTTCGCAGAATTTTAAAATATTGCATGCAGAATTTTCAAATTTTTTGCACAGAATTCCTCCAGCTGTACTATATGGTTTCTTATTTTTAAATTCTAATAAAAGCCTTAGAGGCCTACTTACTGAGCATACTATGTTTCTTATAATTTCTGTCTGCTAATATTCTTACACTACAAAGTTAGATAGCACCAGCCATATAGACGATCTGCTTCCAAGACGTGATCAGAATCTCTTCCAAGACCATGGCAATGGTATTTGTGACCAGAGAATAGCTAGAGCTCTGCACTTGGTCAGCAGATGCTGCCTCCAAGCATTGGTGGAACAAACTTGTCTGAAGTGCTAGTTGCTCTTCGGGATGGGCCTGGTGAAATGGTAAAATCCTTGGAGTAATTTTCCCACAGGGATTCCTGAAAATAGACCTAGAGCTACTACGAGTAGCTTTTGAGGGCAGTGCATAGAGCCTGGAGCTGCCTCAATATTTCTAACACAATAGATAGGGCACAAGTATCCTTTGAGTTTCAGACAAAGGCAGGGCAGTCCCTTCAGAGATACAGCATGCTCAAGTCTCCAGCACAGCTCCACTTGGGAAAGACCACCAGAACCGATTGGGGGCGGGGGAAATACTGGCTCCAAGAGGCAGCAGCTGGGGTGTATTTCCAGCTCTCGCGCTCTCTTTTTGGGGAGACCAATACCACATCAGACCAGTGGATCCTCAGTCAAGGTTGGAGTCTCCTGCAAGATGCCTGCCTTCTATCCTTAAGTTCACTGCTCAGGCTAGTCTAGGAATCATCATGCAAATATGGCAGTGCCTATAAGGGAGGCTTTGTGGAGTCTTTCTGCAGCTCTCCACTCATGAAGGTGATGTTCAAGTAAATTCTTTGGTGCCTCTTGTAATTGCAGGCTGTTCTTCCCATGCCTTCCACAGGGGGGCCAGCAGCATTATTCCAGCTAGATAGTTGTGCCCAAGAAGGGAGGTTCTTTCCACCATATCCTGGAGCTAAAGATGATTGTTGTCGGATTTTGAGTCCCTCATTTCCATACGAGGGCCATACAGTCCGTCATTGCATGGTCAAGCAAAGAGTGTTTTTCACTTTCCAGAGTTGCCAAGGTGTATTTTCGCTGTCCCAGGTTGGATCAGCATCAGCAGTTTCTTTGCTTCTCTATATTGGGCTGCTAGGTACAGGTCGCAATACCTTTTTCCATGGTAGTGGTGGTGGAAGTAGCATTCTGCACAAGCAGGGAATCCGGGTTCTCCCATCCATGGACATCTGGCTGATCCAGCCTGTCTTGCTGAAGAAGCCCAGAGATGAGACAAGCCTGATTTTTTTAGAAACACAGAAACATGAAGGCAGAAAAAGAGCACATGGCCCATCTAGTCTGCCCTTCTATATCAACTACAGTAGTCTCCGTTTTTCTTTTAGAGATACTCTGGGTTTGTCCCATGCTTTTTTGAATTCAGATACTGTCCTTGTCTCTACCATCTCCACTGGAAGACTATTCCACGCATCTACCACTCTTTCCATAAAGAAATATTTCCGCATATTACTCCCGAGTCTATCCCCTTTCACCCTCATCCTATGTCCCCTTGTCACAAAGCTTCCCTTCAAAGAGGCTCTCCTGTGCATTTATGCCATGGAGGTAGTTAAACATCTATCATATTTCCCCATCCTGCCTTTCCTCTAAAGTATACATATTAAGATCCTTAAGTCTGTCCTCATATGCTTCATAATGAAGACCACTAACAATTTTAGTAGGCACCCTCTGCACCGACTCCAGCCCACTTATATCCTTTTGAAGGTGCGGTCTCCAGAATGCACAAACTACACCAAATGAGGTCACACTAGAGATTTATATAGAGGCATTATCACTTCCTTTTTATTGCAGGCCATTCCTTTTCTACACTGTACTGCTCCTTTAGATTTTTGCAGCCCAAGTGCATGACCCTGCATTTTTTGGCATTAAATTTCAGCTGCCAAAATCTAGACCATACTTCAAGCTTAGCTAGATCCCTCCTCATGTTATCTACTCCTTCTTGGGTGTCTACTCTATTGCAGATTTTGGTATCATCTGCAAGTATGCAAACCTTACCCAACAGTCCTTCCACAATATCAGTACAAAGATGTTAAAAATAAACAAACCAAGGACAAATCCCTGCGGCACACCTCTGGTAATCTCCTTCTCCTCAGAGTGAGCTCCATTCACCTATACCCTTTGTCGCCTCCACTCAATTTCTAACCCAATCAGTAACTTTAGAGTTCATCGCTAGGCTGCTCAGTTTGTTTATAAGTCACCTGTGCAGAACGGTATCAAAGGCTTTACTAAAATCCAAAGTACACCACATCTGGGGCTCTCCCTCGTTCCAACTCCCTGGTCACCCAGACAAAGAAAATCAATCAGATTTGTTTGACAAGACCTGCCTCTGGTGAATCCATGCTGCCTCGGATCCTGTAATCCGCTGAACTCCAGAAACCTCACTATTATCTCTTTTAGTAGCCTTTCCACTAATTTACTTACTAACCAGAGAGTTTAGACTAACCGGCCTGTAGTTCTCAATGTCATCCCTACGTCCACTTTTCTGTAAAGGGACCACATGTGCCTTTCTCCAGTCTTCTGGAACCACTCCCGACTACAAAGAGACATTGAAAAGGTCAGGCAGTGGAGCACTAGAAAGTCCCCAAGTTCACTCAGTATTCTTGGATGTATCCCATCTGGACTCATGGCTTTGTCTACTTTTAGTTTAGCTAGTTCCTCATAAACAGTCTTCTGAAAATCATTTGAGATTCCTGTCGCTTCTGTTCCTATTTGTGGGTGCTTTCTGAGGTCATGCTCTTGGCTCTTCATCTGTGAACACAGAACAGAAATATTTTTTTGTTAAGCAATTCCACTTTATCCTCATCAGTTTCTGCATATTTCTCCCCTTCACCCTCGATTATGACAATACCACTTTTGCCCTTCCTCCTCTCACTAACATATCTGAAAAATGTCTTATTCCCACATTTTATTGTGCTGGCTATTTCTTCTTTTTGTACCTTTGCTTTCCTGACTACTTTGCTAGCTTCTCTAAGTTTTCCAAATATAGATGCTTGTGGTAGGAGGTTCTGGAGGCTAAATTTAGGCTTTTAGATAGGAAGTTGAAATCCAGAACTTCCAGGGTAGCGTTCTCCGAAATGCTTCCCGTTCCACATGCAGGACCCAAAAGGCAGGCAAAGCTCCGGAGTCTCAATGCATGGATGAGACAATGATGCAAGAATAAGGGTTTTGGATTTGTTAGGAACTGAGGGACATTCTGGGGAAAGGAGGGGCTCTTCCGAAGGGATGGGCTTCACCTTAACCGGGATGGAACCAGGCTGCTGGCATTAACCTTTAAAAAGGCGATAGAGCACCTTTTAAACTAGATAATAGGGGAAAGCCGACAGTCGCCCAAGAGCACATGGTTCGAAACAATATATCCTTGAAGGATACTACCAAAAAAAATGAAGTTAGGGCACATCAGCAGAGAGGTTCCAATAAAGACAAAGGTAGCCCAAATGCCCTTGAGTACAGAGCAGACAGAGCTTAAAGATTCCAAATGATCCCTGCCTGATAACCAGATTAATATGAATAAAATAGTGTCTCTAAAATGCTTGTATGCAAATGCTAGAAGTCTAAAAAATAAGATGGGAGAGTTAGAATATATAGCACTAAATGAGAAGTTAGATATGATTGGTATCTCCGAGACATGGTGGAAGGACGACAACCAGTGGGACACTGATACCTGGGTACAAACTATATCGTAATGATAAGAGCTGATCAGATTGGTGGAGGGGTTGCGCTCTATGTTAGAGAGGGCATTGAGTCACAAAGTATTAAAGTTCTACAGGAAACAAAATTCACTGTAGAATCTCTATGGATTGAAATTCCATGTAAAAAGGGGAAGGCGATGGCAGTGGGGGTTTACTATCGACCGCCTGGCCAGAATGAACAAATGGATTATGAAATGCTCAAAGAAATCAGGGAAGCTAACAAAAGTTACAGAAGGGTAATAATTGGTGATTTCAATTACCCCGGTATTGACTGGGTCAGTGTCATGGCAGGACATGCTAGGGAGATAAAGTATCTAGATGAAATAAATGACTGCTTCTTGGAGCAGCTGGTTCATGAACCGACCAGAGGGGAAGCCATTTTGGACTTGGTCCCTAGTGGAACACCAGATCTGGTGCAAGAGATAAGGGTGTGGGGCACTTGGCAATAGTGATCATAGCACGGTCGCCGTTTGATTTAATTAATGGAGGAGGAATGGTAAGGAAATCCACATTACTACCTTTTAAATTTCGAAAGGGAGACTATGATAAAATGAGGGAAACAGTTAAGAAAAAACTAAAAGGAGCAGTTGCAAAGGTTAAAAGACTTACATCAAGCTTGGGTGGTGTTTAAAAATACTATCTTGGAAGCCCAGACCAGCTGTATTTATTTATTTATTAGCTTTTATATACCACACTATTTAGTATCAGAGTGGTTTACAAGGAACATTAACAGACAAGCAACTTTACAGAGAACAAATAAAGAACAGGCATAAAACATCAGAACCGGTAACTTAACTTTAACAAGAAAGAACAACAATTCTTGGTAACAAGGCAGGGCGCTAAATAACAAGTAAATGGGTAAAACTAAACAAAGGGAAAGGGTGGAGGGAGAAGAGGCGTTGGGGAGGGAAAGGGAGGGGAAGAAGGGGGAGGAGGGAGAACAAAGAGCAGCATCAAGTTCTTTGGTCGGCATTAAGAGCGTCCTTCAAAGTATTATGTAGACAGCATTATGGGAGACCTTCATTATGTTATGTGGTCATAAGCCAGCTGGAAAAGATAGGTCTTTAAAACCTTCCTGAAAGTAGAGGTCCCTGATGATTCGGACTGAGGCAGGGAGAGCATTCCAAAGTGTTGGAGCGTATAAGGAAAAGGCTTGGTTCTTGGCAGCTTTAGAGCAAGTCCTTAAATTGAAGGAGAGACCAGGGTATGTTAGATCTTTGTGTTTGATTGTCTGGGGTTAGTTGAACAATTGACGACAAGCAGGAAGCGGATAAATTGTAGATAATCTTGAAAGTGAAAAGAGCTTTATAAGTCAGATGGCTGGAAATGGAGCCAGTGTAGTTGTATCAGGATGTGTGAGATGTGCTCATACCTAGAGACACCCTGGAGCTATCGGGCAGCAGTATTCATGACCAGTTGGAGGATGTATTTGGGGGTGACATGAAGAATAATGTTTGCGTAGTCAAAATGCAGAAGGATGAGAGCTTGGAAGACTGAACGAAAATACGAGGGGTCGAGTAGCGGGCGTAAGTGATGAAGGGTCCTTATCTTCTGGTAGACAGCCTTGATAACGTTATGTATGTGGGTAGACATGGACAGTTGTTGGTCAAGGGTTACCCCCAGGTAGCGAACTTCCGACTTAGTGATGAGTTCAACGTCTCTCACCATTAAGAGAGGATGGTGGGGTAAAAGATTGGTCTCTAGAAATAAATAAGACCTCAGTCTTCTTGCAATTGACCTTCAGGTTGTATGTAGAGAGCCAATCAGAGACAGCAATGAAACATTCCGAGATGACTGAAAAGTCAGGGTTGTCAGTGGAGAAGGGGGTATAGAGTAAAAACATCATCTGCATAGATGTGATATAGAATGTTGAAGGACTTGATAACTAAATAGATTGGCTGTATGTAGACATTGAACAGTAGGGCTGAGAGCGATGAACCTTGTGGGACTCCTCGTGATTGCTGGAAAAGTGCTTGAAGATTGCCAGTCGGACCTTTTGCCGGCGATCCGTCAAATAATATCTAAACCAGTTGAGGGCAGAGTTCCGAATACCCTTCCGTTGTAGGCGGCCTAGGACAGCGTTTTTCAACCACTGTGCCGCGGCACACTAGTGTGCCGTGAGATATTGTCTGGTGTGCCGTGGGAAAAATTCCAATTTCATCCGTAACATGTGGCCTCGGCTCACAAATTAGGGTTGCCAACCGGCCGGTTTTCAGCCGGCCTGGCCGGTTTTTCCATGGCCAGGCCGGCTGCCAGCACAGTTGTAAAACCGGCCATTGAAAAGCCGTTTTTTTGCTCTGGCCGCAAGATCGGGAGCGGCCAGAGCAAAAAACCGGCTTTTGTGCCGAAGTCCGCGGCGCGAACGCGATTCCCTATAGCAGTGCAGCCGCTGGTTCTGCTTTGTACAGAGCAGCGGCTGCACTACACTTACATTGAAAAGTAAAGAGAAACTGTGTCAGGAGCCCTCCGATCATGCAGAGCCCGAGGAAGTGATGTCATGGGGCGGGCTCCTCACAGGCTGTCTTTCCTTTTCAAATTAACTTTAGTTGCAATAAAGTTAATTTGAAAAGGAAAGACAGCCTGTGAGGAGCCCGCCCCCATGACATCACTTCCTCGGGCTCTGCGATGACCAGACGGCTCCTGACACAGTTTCTCTTTACTTTTCAATGTAAGTGTAGTGCAGCCGCTGCTCTGTACAAAGCAGAAGCAGCGGCTTGGGCAGAGGGGGGGTGTGTGTGTGTGAGTGAACCAGCAAGGGGGGGGGGGTGGTGTGAGTGAACCAGCAAGGGGGGGGGGGGGCGATGGTATGAGTGAACCAGCAGGGGAGGGGGGGTAAGTGAGTGAGTGACCCAGCAGGGGTGAGTAAGTGACAGGGGGTGGGGGTGATTGAACCAGCAGTGGAGGGGGGGGGTGTGGTGTGAGTGAACCAGCAGGGGAGGGGGGTTGGTGTGAACCAGCAGGGGAGGGGGGTTGGTGTGAGTGTTTGATTCCTATTCAAGAGAATTACTTTATATATAGTCAATATAGGCACAGAGGTAAATTTTTTTAACATTTTCTAATGGTGGTGTGCCTCGTGATTTTTTTCATGAAAAAAGTGTGCCTTTGCACAAAAAAGGTTGAAAAACACTGGCCTAGGAGAAGTCTGTGACTGACGGAGTCAAAGGCAGAGGCGATATCCAGGAAGATTAGGATGAATCCCTGCCTCTTCTTATCTATGCCAGAACAGAGCTTATCTAGGAGAGTTACAAAGAGAGTTTCCACTCCATGCTGAAGACGGAATCCGTGCTGTTGTGGGTCAAGAGGGGCATGGAGGTCGATGTGGTCTTGGACCTGTTACTGGACAATCTTTTCTAAGATCTTGGTAAGGAAGGGTAGGCTGGAGATAGGTCGGTATGAACTGATCTCAGATGGGTTTGATTTATTGTTTTTTTAGCAGGGGTTTGATGGAGGCAGATTTAAGGGATACTGGTAGAGAACCTGTGGAAAAGGATAGGTGTACTATTCTGGAGATAGTTGAACTTAGGTTGGATCTAGCCTGCTTGATCCAGAAGGCAGGGCAAGGGTCGGCTGGGGAGGTAGAGGTGTTGATTGTGCTGATAATGTTTTCCACTTGTTCCGCTGAGTAAGGGTAGAAAGAGTCAAGAGTAGGTATAGGAGAATCGCCAGAAAGGGGCGGTTCAGATAGGGAATCTTCATCATCAAGATTAACTGAGAGTGAGGTAATCTAATTTGTTTTACTCAGGAAGTGGGAGGCAAAATTGGCCAGGCTAGGGGTAATTGCTGGTAGATTCTTGGCAGCATCATTTGTAAGAGATCAAACAATACTGAAGAGCTCGCAAGGCTTGTTAAGTGAGCACATAAGGTGTTAGTATGGTATTCCCTTCTCTTGAAATAAACTGCTTTGCGGTGTTCTTGAAGTTTAGACAGGAAGGCCATATGGTCGATTTCATGCTTGGAATGCCACCAGCGTCGCTCCAACTTCCTAAGGAGCAATAAGGAAGCTCGAAGATCGGTGGTGAACCATATCGCTGTGTGCTTCCTCTTAGTGGGTTTAGTGAAGGATGGTAGGAGTGAGGCTTGAGCTAGGGTGTTATTCCATATGTCTATTAGCTCTACCAGATTGTTGGTATCAGAGTTGAGGTCTTCAAAAACATTCATGAGGAATGTCTCCTTATCGAAGGGTCTGAAGCGGCATGTGGACGATGGAGGATTGGAGTTGACTGGCAGATTGTGTCATGGGGTAGATAGGGCAGAGCCTATGGAAATAGGAAACTCTGAGCAAAACGGAGCTAATGCTGACAGATCAGATCTACACATGGCCCAAGGTTGCTATGAGCAACGTACACAAGCTGCTGCACGAGGTGTGAGGGAACGCCCAAACACTAGGCTAGCTCAGAACTCATTAGGAAATGAGGAGCAGCTGGGAAGGGGTGGAGCCCAAACAGACACCAGAGCCTATGCAGTTAAAAATCACTTACCAGGGAGTAGTGAGGAGAGACCACCAGGGAATTCAAGGACCGTTGCTGAGAGCAAGAGAGCACCGGGGAATTCAGGAACTGTTGCTGATAGAGAAAGACTACCAGGGAAGTACAGAGCTGTTGAATCCTCGAGGGACTGCTTTGGAAAGCAGTGCACAGCTGAACACTGTCCCAGGGAACCTTGCTACGGAGGGAGCAAAGGAGGTAGTCCGGGAACCAGGCTGAGGAAAGTCAAGTTGCCCAGTATCAGGTACCAGGAGGGAGAGGGTCCCTATCCTGAAGAGAGTTTTGTAACCAGAGGGAAGCTGAAAAGAAAACCTAGTAAAAGGCTTTCAAATGTGCCCAGCTCTGCTCGGCTGAGAGACGCTGCAGAGAGAGTGCTGGAAGGTAGGCTTATTGATCCTAATAGAGGGAGAATTGAGTATAACGAATTGCCCTGCACTTACCAAGAATTGTGTGGCTCTTCTGAAGAGAAATACAGAGAATACGGTAGCTATCCATTCCCTTCTAGTCAGGAGGAGGAGGGGAACTCCCGGAGCTATAGGGAGGATCTTTGCAACCATAACGGAGGTTTCAGTCCAAGAGAAACTTACTCTGGGGTTGAAGAAATGCAATGTGAGTCATACGAGGAACCTATTGATGACAGTTGCATGGAATGTACGTATACCCTGGCTGAGGGTGTCACTTCTTTATGTTGAAGTACTGTAAAGTGTTCGTAAAAGAAAACAGGAAGAAACGTGTTTGCTTTTGAAAGAGACTGTTTTCTTTTTCCCTTTTGCAAAGCTGGAGTTAAGCAAAGTTTTTGGTTCAAATGTTTCTTTAATTTAGTACCAGACGCATGGTCCTTATGTTACTTTGTTTCAATGTGATGAGAATCCAACCCTGGGAAGGGGAATAAAAAGTCCTGTCTTAAAGCCTTACCTCTTGACTACAACTACATTCTTTTGCTAGTGTGTGGAACTACAAGTACCAAGGGGCATTGCAACGCCTTTATAACACTCCACAGCTACTAAAGAACACGCCCCGCTGAATTAACCCATGCTTATGGCCTCTGGGGACCTTCACGGGTGACAATTGTCAACTCCATTGTCTGAAGGAATGCGAAACAGTATGGCATTATGGTCGGACCAGAGGACTGGGAGAACAAGTGGGGGATCCTGGCTGGTCAGACTATGGAGAGGTGAGGGAGCAAAGATGAGGTCCAGGGTATAACCTGCTGCATGCATAACTGTATGCATCAACTGATGAAAGTCAGTATTCCACGCTTTAAGAAAACTGCCAGCATGGTTTAAAGGTGAGGTCAGAGAGGCTGTTGCCAAAAAAGCATCTTTCAGGAAATGGAAAAAAAAGAGCCAAATGACGAAAACTGGAAACATCACAAGCACTGGCAAGTTAAATGCAAGGCACTGATAAAGCAGGCAAAGAAAGAATTTGAGAAAACTTGCTGTGGAAGCAAAAACACAAAGACTTTTTCAAGTACATTCGTAGCAAAAAACCTGCAAGAGAGTCAGTTGGATCATTAGATAATGGAGGGGTAAAAGGGGCAGTAAGAGGGGACAAGGCTATAGCGTTGAGACTGAATGAATTCTTTGCTTCGATCTTTACTGAGGAAGATGTAGGGATGTTACCCATGACTGAATTGGTATTTAAAGGTGATGCTGCAGAAGAACTGAAAGAAATATCGCTACGCCGGGAAGATGTATTACAACTATTTGATAAACTGAAGAGCAGAAAATCACTAGGACCACATTGTATACATCCAAGGGTGTTGAAAGAACTGAAATATGAGATTACTAATAGCAGGTCTGCAATCTGTGAACTATCATTAAAATCATCTGCAATACCTGAAGATTGGCGTTACATTGGCGATCCTCCAATTTTTAAAAAGGGTTCCAGGGGTGATCCGGGAAACTACAGACCGGTGAGCCTGACATTAGTACTGGGAAAAATGGTAGAAACTATCATAAAGAACAAAATTGCTGAACATGTAGATAGTCATGGCTTAATGGGAGACAGCCAACATGGCTTTAGACAAGGAAGATCTTGTCTTACTAATCTGTTGGTTTTTTTTAAGGTGTGAATAAACAGGCAGACAAAGGTGAGTCGGTTGATATAGTGTATCTGGACTTTCAGAAAGCCTTTGACAAGGTCCCTCATCAGAGACTTTTGGCAAAACTAAAAAGTCATGGGATAGGTGATATACTATTGTGAATCAGGAAATGGTTACAAGATAGAAAGCAGAGGGTAGGGCTAAATGGCCAATTTACCCAATGGAAAAAGGTGAATAGTGGAGTACCCCAGGGATCTGTGCTGGGTCCGCTGCTTTTTAAGATATTCATAAATGACCTGGAAAAGGGAACAAGTGAGGTTATCAAATTTGCAGATGACACAGAACTATTTAATACTAGAAGCCCAAAAAGGAATTTTACCTAGAAACCCCAAAGTGCATCAATTGACGCATCATCACGATGACTGCGTTTTGCATGAAATGCAGATGTGAATTAATGTGAAGTTACTTATTTATTTATTTATTTACATTCTCTTATATACCACGCTATTCTGCATCAGTGCGGTTTGTACATTGAACAAACTGAAATTACATTGAACAGGGCATTATAACTTGGAGATAACTATTTTACAGGGAACATGGGCTATGGAGGGTTAAGTGGCTTGCCCAAGACCACAAGGAGCACCTGTGGGACTAGAAACCCCAGTCCTTCCGGCCCAAGGTTGCTGTCCTCTAGTGGGATTTGAACTCCCGACCTTCCGGCTTGAAGTACCTTGCCCCAACCACTAGGCCACTCCTCCACTCCATATTTGTTAAATACGTGCAGTGTGTGACGTTATTACATGACATCATCGTGTGTGTATTGTTTGTAATGTCGGAGTAAAACTGTAAACAGTGATTGAAATGCGCCACCTAGTGGGAACACGAATTTATACCTAGAAGCCCCAAAATACGTCAATTGACGCATCCAAGACAATTGAGTGCATCAATTGACGTACTTTGGGGCTACTAGGTATAAATTCATTTTCCCGCTAGGTGGTGCATCTGTCATTAATTTTCAATGCACATATTTGAACATCTTGACCTTGCTAACAAAGTCATGGAACATGACTGACATGGTACTAGCAGTGACGCTGGTATACAACTTCGAAAATGCATTTGCATCAAATTGACGCAGTTTGGGGCTTCTAGTGTTAAAAGTTGTTAAAACCCAAGAGGATTGTGGAAAAATTGCAAGAGGATCTTGATAAATTGGAAGACTGTGAATCCAAATGGCAGATGGCATTTAATGTGGACACGTGCAAAGTTATGCACCTAGGAAAGAACAACCTAAACTATGGTTACACGATGCAAGGTTCCACATTGGGAACCACCACCCAGGAAAAAGATTTAGGCATTATCGTGGATAACATGTTAAAACCCTCCACCCAGTGTGCAGCGGTGGCCAAGAGAGCAAATGGAATGCTAGGTATCATAAGGAAAGGAATGGAAAATAAAACAAAAGGATATTATAATGCCTCTGTATCTTTCCATGGTGCGACCGCACCTTGAATATTGTGTGCAATTCTGGTTGCCATATCTTAAAAAAGATATAGCGTTATTAGAAAAGGTACAGAGAAGAGCCACCAAAATGGTAAAGGGGATGGAAGGATACTCCTATGAAGAGAGGGCTAAAAAGGTTAGAGCTCTACAACCTGGAAAAGAGACGGCTGAGGGGAGATATGATAGAAGTCTATAAATTAATGAATGTAGTGGAACGGGTAAACGTAGATCGATTGTTTACATCATCAGAATATAAAAAGACTAGGGGGCATGCAATGGAAGATGCGCTGCCACTGTGCAAGTGTTGTTGCAGTGAAGGCAAGTCTAAGCACTTTCTCTAAGCTACAGGGTAACCTATTCATGACTAATGAGAGAAAATATTTTTTCACTCAACGTGTAATCAAACTCTGGAATTTGTTACCAGAGGATGTAGTAAAAGCTGTTAGTGTAGCTGGGTTTAAAAAAGGTTTGGACAAGTTCCTGGAGGAAAGGTCCATTATTAAAAGGGACATGGGATATCACTACTTGACCCAATACAAGCATTGAGGAACCTGTCTCTTTTGGGTAAACTGCTAGGTACTTACGAGGGGGTACCCAAAAAAAAAACAGGAATTATTTTTTAAAAGCTATTTATTTTGAATTCTTTACAAAACAACCTTATCCCCTTCAAAATACTCTCCATTACAACTGATACATTTGTCCCACCGGTGCTTCCACTGTTCGAAACATTTTTTGTAGTCATCTTTAGAAACGGCTGACAGCTCCTCCCTCATTTTTTTCTTGACTTCTTCAATGTTGTCAAATCGGTGTCCTTTCATGCCCCTTTTCATGCGTGGAAATAAGAAAAAGTCGCACGGAGCCAGGTCAGGCGAGTAAGGTGCGTGGGACAGCGGAACCATGCCATTTTTAGCCAAAAACTGTCTAACAGAGATGGCTGTGTGTGCAGGTGCGTTGTCGTGGTGGAAGAACCAGTCTCCTGTCTGCCACAAATCGGGTCTTTTTTGACGAACACTGTTGCGCAATCTTCTTAAAACTTCCAAATAAAAGGTTTGATTGACGGTCTGACCTGGGGGAACAAACTCTGAATGAACTACCCCCTTGGCATCAAAAAAAGCAAATCAGCATTGTTTTGATGTTTGATTTGACTTGACGACATTTTTTTGGACGGGGTGACGATGACGTCTTCCATTGGCTTGACTGTTGCTTTGTTTCTGGGTCGTAACCATAGCACCATGACTCATCACCTGTAATGACCTTTGACAGAAAATCTGGATCAGTTTCAAGCTGTTTCAAAACACGACATGTTTCAACTCAATGTTCCTTTTGATTGTCAGTCAGAACCCGAGGAACAAACTTGGCAGCAACCCTTTTCATTCCCAAATCTTCAGTTAAAATTCGCTGAACCGAGCTCCAAGATAACCCACTAATCTCTGACAGTTGATCAATTGTCTGTCGACGGTCTGTGAGCACAAGCTCTGTAATTGTTTCAATATTTTCGTCGATTCGGGCAGTTGATGGAAGCCCAGAACGAGGTTTGTCATCAATCGACATGTCGCCATTTTTAAATCGAGCAAACCACTGGTACACTTGACTTTTTCCCATAGCGTCATCTTGATAAGCTGTTTTCAACAATAAAACAGTTTCAGCAGCATTTTTACTGAGTAGAAAACAAAATTTCACAGCTGCACGTTGTTCACTTAAACTTGTCATCATAAAAAAAGAAACAAGAACAAAACAGCGCTAGCAAAAACAATCACTGCAGATGAACAGAACAAGCCAGGTCGACAACACAGGCGGCACTGAACTGACAATGAGTTGCACTATACACACCTAGCAGCAAAAGTGCGTACTACACAAGCTCCGCCCACAGCAATGTTATTCCTGGTTTTTTTGGGTACCCTCTCGTATGATCTAGACTGGCCACTGTTGGAAACAGGATACTGGGCTTGATGGACCTTGGTCTGACCCATTATGGCATATCTTATGTTCTTATGTCTTCCTCTCTCTGTGATCTCTTGTATTTCATGAAGGCCTCCCCCTTTTTCTTCACCTTTTCAAATATTTCTTTTGAGAATCATAGCAACCTCCTTTTCCTTTTACATTTATTATCTTTCTAACAAAAAGGTTTGTTGCCCTTAAAATATTCTCTTTCAGTTTTGCTCTCTGTTATACATCCCCCAGCTGTTCCCATCCCGCTAACAATTCTGAGGTATTGTCCCATCTTGGCAAAGTTAGTTTTACTAAAGTCTAAGGCCCTCACTTTTGAATGGATTTTATCAGCCCTAGTCCTAATACTGAACCATACCATTTGGTGATTACTGGATGCAAGATGATCTCCCACTGTAACATCAGAAACAAACACTTTCCCCATTGGTAAGCACTAAGTTCCATATGGCCCCATCTCATGTGGGTTCTATTGCCCGTTGCCTGAATAGTTTACTGGCAGGACAGGTTGGGTTGGGGTTCAACTATCCCAAGAACAGTCTGCTTCTGTCCCAGGATTTGGAGCACCTGGGGGCTCAGTTCCATACGTTTTGGAGTCGAGTTCTCTCATGAAAAAATTAGTCCCTGAAGCTTCAGAGCTAACTCAGGGCATTTTCTGATAAGTCAGTTATATAAGCCTGGGACTACCTCCCTATCTAGCTCTATGATATTGAACATGAAAGCTGTTCCTTGGGCCAGGAAACACATGCGTCCACTGCAGAGGCATCCACTAACCTTCTGATCTCCCTGTTCCAATTGTTCAACCACCTCTTTCATCTCCCCCAGAAGATTAAGAAGCAGTTGAGGTGGTGGTTGCAGTTCTGCCATCTGATGATCTGGATGCAATTAGAAGCACCAGATTGAGTTGGTAGTCACTCAGATTCCAGCCTGAAGGGCTGGGGTGTTCACCGCCTGAGCCTGTTGACTTAGGGACTCTGGTCCCCTCAGAAAGGCTCCTGGGCAATAATATGCTTGGAGGCAAAAGCAACCCTTGTGCACAAGACCTCATAATGCAAAGATAGGACCTGCTTCAGGAGTGGAAAAAATGGGTACCTATACTGCAAAAAGAACAGAGGAAAAAAAGCACAGGCTTTAAAAAAATGATACCGCAGGGGAGTGGGGGGGGAGGGAGGAGGAATAGCATGGTTTGGGAAAACAACCACCAAAAAACATTGCTGAGGCCCAAAAAAAGGAGCACTGTTGTGGCAAAAAGGAAGACCCAAAAAAGGGAATCCCAGCATCCGACAGGCCAGTCAGGGAAACCCAAGAAGGGCATAAGGAAGCCCTGCTGCTTAATTTGAAGCTGCTTAATACAACACCACTAGGAACTAAATACAGCCAAAAGGAAATAGGTAGAAAATGAAACAGAAGGATTTTTTAGAAAAGCAATCTAGCAAGCAAATATAGAAGAGGGTAGGGAGGTCCTGGGCCCAACTTACCAGCTCCCTTCAGGGGCACTGTGGAGTCATCCTACACCTCTCAGACCCACTGGGTGCTAGGAACCCATGGGTAACAGCACTGGACACAAGACAGCTACCAGCTCAAAGAGACAGGGGCACACCCGAGCTCTGAGCAACATTGGGTCTACAGGTCTCAGTCACAGGCCACAGCACCGTGGTGTGGGCCAGGGGTTATTGGACTGGTGCAGCAGTTCAGATAGGCCTAACACCTTGTCATCTGCTGGAGACAAATACCAGCTTCTTTCAGTGCTGCACCAGCATATATTCCTAGTGATAAAATCACTGAAAATTGCTCGTCTACCTCCATCTGCTGGCAAGGGAGCATAACCCACTCGTCTGAACTAACAAGATGACAAAAGATTGCTCCTTTCAAAGCTCAATTAGCCTGTTCTCTACTCTACTAACCACCCAAATTGACCTCATCACCATAAAAACACCTCCTCCACAACTGTCCCACCATTCCATAAACTGTCCCCACTCCCAAGAAATACTTCCTTGCAACTGCCCTACCAACCCACCGAATACTGCCACCACAAAAGGAATACCTCCACAACTGCTTCACTACCCTGCAAACCACCCCACTCCCATAAACTATAGCCCCATAACTGCCCCACCCCACCGATAACTGTCCCCATCCTAAACAACCAACCTGTAGCAACTGCCTCACCCACCAAAAATATCTCTGACTGCACCACTCTCAAAAAATCTCCCCCCATATAAAACACCACAACCCCCAAAACTCACCATAGTAATTGCCCCAAAATCTGCAAACTAACCCCACTTGAAATACTACCTCCCACAACTGTCACCAACTCCACTACCCTTGGCTAGCCCACAGCACACACAAAGCACGCAACAGAGATGCAAAACTGATCAATGCCACACACAGGTATTACAAGGTTTTCTAGCTGTGATATTCTGCATTTTAAATTATTCACATAAATTTAACATGTTTTATATACCGCTTTTCGTAAATCAAAGCCGTTTACATTGAACAGGGAGAACATAACTCAACTGAATTAGAGTTTTACATAGAACGTAGGGTATGTAAAACTTGGAGTTAACTGGGGAGAAGGGTAGTAACTTAGGGAGCATTTGGTATTGTGAATGGGGGGGGGGGTAGTGCTATATATTTGTGCTTGGTCCATAGTATACTATAGAGAGATTTCATTTTCACTATGAAAACAACTGACAATTGTACTGCTTTCCTATTGATTGCTATCTGTACTGTCAACATACTGTTGCTATCTGTTACCATCATACCTAGTGTCCAAAATTTAAGGGGAGGTGCTATCGGACATGCTCAGCACTCGAGAGGTTAGGATTGACAACTGCCTGGCCTTTCATTATTTCACTGATTTTTATATTAAAATGTCTGGAAGCTAGAAGGCAGGCTAGCATATCTGCAAATTTTTCAGAATTTAACACTTACAGTATGTGTAGTGCAGCACTATAGAGACACAACTAGCGAGTGGAGGTCACAGGTGCTTTTATTAATAAGCACCTGTGACCTCCAATCGCCACTTGCATGTTGTGTCTATGCTCTGCTTTTGCTAGGGAATCTGCTCCCTTTGTGTCCTAGTGTAGCACTATATAAATGATTAATAGTAGTAATAGTAGTTCTGTAATCCTCCCTCACCCCCCACCCGTATGAGCAAGCCTTCCTTGCCTCCTTCCAATATAATTTGTAGCATAGATTGTGGGTAGGATCCAACCAATGGGAAGGCTGGGGGGGGGGGGATCACTGGCATGCTGCTCTAGTCATAGGAAGGGAGGAGGAGAGCTGGAAGGAGTGCGTGCTGTACAAATTTAAATTTGTGTGGTGTGGTGGAAAATGCAAGAGAGGTGAAGCCCTCCCCTCCCAAAAAAAGTCTCAATGCATTTCTCCAAGAAAAGCAGTTCCAACAACTGCAGCATACTAACACTGATTCACAGTAATTACCCTCTCCTCTCATCTCCTCTCTCAATCAAGACACACAGAACAAATATACACACACACACAGCATGCAAAGATATACCAAGATACATATGCACAAACGAACAAAAACAGACATCACATTCACAAGCAATACAGATGCAAACAGATGGTTATGAATGCACACACACAAACAAAGCTATGCAAGCTTTCTCCACTGTTAATTACTGCCTAGGTTCCTGTTGCAGGGTATGGCACAGTACAGAAGTGATTAGTAAAATTATGTTAAAATTTGAATCAGAAGAAGTCTAAACATGTCAAACAGAGAAGCCAAACAAGCTGTGGGATAAAGTTATTTAAAAGGTAAGATTTAAACATTCTTATAGCATTCCCTCAATGTTTTAATATTTCTTGGGATACTGTTAGGTCCACCACTGTAAAGTGGGAACAGTGTGAGGCAAAGTCTTGGGGGGTGCCAGTCGGCCATCTCTCAAAAATCAGCAGCTGTGAGTTAAGGAACTGCTGAAGGTGGTCAATGCAAGGCCTAAGATTACTAAGAGCTAAAGCTGTCTCAGAGTGTGACGACTCCAAAACAATTTCAAGATTACACCACAAACATTCTACATGGAAGGAAGGAAAAAAAAAAAATCCACTGTCAATGAAAAGCCATATGATTTGCTGCATAGTGTTTGCCACCTGGTCTGCATGCAGAGACCATTCGTGTGGAAGCAGAACTCGACTGAGTCTGTCTGCCCAAGAGTTTTGTATGCCTGGAAGATACACTGCCAGGAGATGAATCTGATGCTCTCTGGCGAAGGCCCATAGTCGCAAAGCTTTGTTGCAAAGCGACAGAGAGCCTGTTCCTCCCTGCTTGTTCACGTAGAACATGGCTACTTGATTGTCCGTATGAATGAGGAATGTCTTGTAGCTGAGCAGGGTGTGGAACACTCGAAGAGCAAGGAAGATTGCTCTGAGCTTTAACAGATTGATATGTAGATTGGTCTCCTGTGGAGTCCAGGTGCCTTGGGTGGAGAGGTCTTGCAGATGAGCTCCCCAACCCATTGGTGAAGCATCTGTTGTGAGGGTTGCCTGGGGTAAAGGTTGTTGAAATGCGGACCCCAGCAACAGGTTCTGAGTGAACTGCCACCATTGGAGGGACAAAATAAGGTGATTTGTGTTTGCTATTTTGTCTGACAGGCACCCTGATGCCTGGGTCTATTGAGTGGATAAAGTCTACTGGGCTGCTCGCATATGGAGGCGAGCATAAAGAACCACATGCACTGTAGATGCCATGTGGCCTAGTAGTTGTAGCATCTCTCAGGCAGTGAGATGAGGCTTTAGCACTGCTTGAGAAGCCAACTGCACCATGCGAAGGCAACGGGCCTGAGGAAGATAGGCCCTTGCTTTTCTGGTATCCAGCAAAGCTCCTATGAACTCTAGAGACTGAGTGGGAGTTAGACTGGATTTTGGGATGTTTATGACCAGACCTAAATACTGAAGGATACGCATTGTGAAAGAAGATAGAGAAGTCCTGGCCTCTGACTCTGATGGGGCTCGAATGAGCCGGTCGTCTAAGTAGGGGAAGACGAATATTCCTAGAGTGCGGAGAAATGCTGCTACCACAGCCATGCATTTCGTGAACACTCTTGGTGCTGAGGCCAGGCCAAAAGGAAGCACCCTGTATTGGTAGTGCTTTCCTTGAAAAAGGAACCGAAGGAACTTTCTGTGAGTTGGATGGATGAGAACATGAGTGTACGCATCCTTGAGATCTAGAGAACAAAG
Organism: Ichthyophis bannanicus; assembly: GCA_033557465.1. Lineage (NCBI taxonomy): Eukaryota > Metazoa > Chordata > Amphibia > Gymnophiona > Ichthyophiidae > Ichthyophis > Ichthyophis bannanicus. The sequence goes on along the minus strand of CM066032.1, from coordinate 811,784,162 downwards.
TCAATCCTGACTCTGAAGGTATGGCAGCAGAGTTCCTAGATAAATCATCTTGAACTTCTCTTCGAACAGGAATTTGTTCAATTCCCTGAGGTCCAAAATAGGTCTGTATCCCCCATTTTCTTTGGGATAAGGAAATAGGGGGGGGAGTAAAACCCTGTACCCTGTTGAAGAATGGGTACTTCTTCTATTGCCCCTTGGTCAAGAAGGATGGTGACCTCTTGATCTAACAGGTTGATGAAAGAGGTCTGAGAATTGAACTGTCTTACAATTATGGGGGGGGGCATGCACAGAAAGTGCAGCTTGTACCCCTCTCTTATAATGGAGAGTGTCCAATGCTCTGCTGTTATCTGCTCCCATCTGGGGGCAAAGTGACATAACCTTCCTGGAATGGTGGAAGGCTCTGGTCCATTGAGGACCAGGAAGGCTAAGTTCTCTAGATGAAAGTCAAAGGCCTTGTGGAGGCTGAGACTGCTGAGATGGTTGAGGCTTAGCAGTCTTTGCTTTCCTTTGCTTAAGTGGTTGCTGACTCTTTCAAGCAGGCTGACCTGCAGAACGTCCCTGCTGAGAATAAGAGGGATAAAACCTCTTCTTTTTTGAGAAGAAAGAAACTTTTCAAGAAACCTCTCTCGCAGGATCAGCTGTGGCTTTGGATAACCTATCCAAAGTAGAATTGTCAGCATCCAACTCATTGGCTTTCTCTTGCCAATTCTTGCCGAATAAATTCTCACCTGTACAAGGGATATTGCCCAGTTTGTCCTGAACCCAGAGCTCCAGATCGGATGACCGGAGCCAGGCAATTCTACGTGCACCTATGGCAATGGCAGAGGTTCTGCTTATGCATTCAAAACAGTCAAAAGCTGCACGATTGACAAACTTAGAAACCTCCTGGGCATGCTTAACCAGTGTGAGAAAATCCTGCCTTTTGTCCTCAGGAAGAAGAGGGCTAAGAACCTCTAAATCTCCTGTGACTTCTTTAAGGAACATTCCCATATATAAAATATAGGAACTGATCCTGGCAGAAAGCATGGAAGCCTGGAAAGTACGACTTCCAAAGGCATCCAAGGTTCTACACTCACGTCCTGGAGGATTAGAGGCATGCCTCTTTGCACTCCTGATCCTTCTCATAGCTGACTCCACCACAATGGAGTGGTGGGGAAGCTGAGTTTTCTGGAAGCCAGGACAAGGAGGGACTCGATACATGGTATCCAGTCTGCGAGAGTGAGGAGAGGTAGTAAGAGGTATCTCCCACATTCTCAACATGAGATCATGTAAAATCTCATGGATAAGCAGGGTAGCTGCCTCCTTAGGAGCTTTGGGATATTGTAAAATCTCCAACTCCTTAGCTCTGGGCTCTGTTTCAGGAGTCACAGTAATGGACAAACCACGAGCTACCTCTCTGATGAAATCCTGAAAGGAGATATCTTCTGGAGGAGACATCCTACGTTTAGGGGAGGAAGGCTCCTCCGGGAGAAGTATCCCGGTACCGGCAGCGCTGTCAGAATCCTCGGAGTCCTCCGAGGATTCGAAGTACCGTCTGTCCAGATGCTCTTGAAGAGCCCGATACCCGTACCGACCGAAGTCGGTACCGGTGTATCGGCACCGGGAGGCATCGCATGACTGGGTGTCGGCAAAGCCGATGTTGATGCTAATCGGTACCGGTACCGGCATCGGTGCCTGTACCGGTTGAACCGTCTGATGCGGTTCCCAGGGCGTCGATGCCGCAAGGAGAGCCGCCAGACCGCGTTCAATAGCCAGGAACCTCTGGTCTATCGACACTGCCGATGCCTGGGTATCGGTACCGGAAGCAGCCGGTACCCCAGAACATGGCACCAGTAGTTCTGCTGATGTCGAGGCCTCAGGAACATCCTGGAGCCCCGATAATGCTTTGGAAGCAGAAGCCTCCCGCCGGGGCAATTTTGCCGGTATGGAACCCGCAAGGGCAATGGACTTATGTTTAGTTACCTGAGATCCACGGGAGGAAGACGAAGCCCTGGACGACATCGATGCCACCGAGGCTGCATCGGAGGGAAAAAGGGCACTGAGCTTGGCAGCTCGGTTTTGTCGACCCCTCTTGGACATCATGGCACAAGCCATACACTCGGAGATGGAGTGGTCAGGACTTAAACATTTAAGACACCACTCGTGGGTGTCAGTGACGGAGATGGTACCGCCACACTTGGTGCACTTCTTAAAACCCGAGGCAGGCTTCTCCATAGTGGAGGAAATTTTGGGCCTAAGGCCCAAAATGGCACGTGCACCTGGAAAGAAAAGTTTGGAAAGAAAGAATTTTTTTTTAAAAAGAAAGAAGAACCGGTGGTACCGGTATAGCGTCGGGGAAGGCAGACACGACCACAAAAAAGATGAAGGAGGAAAAATATTTTCTGCGGTGACAGGAACACGACCTGCTGGCTCCGCGGAAAACGAAGCACTGGACAGAGGCAGTTGGGAAAGGCGGGAAGGCAGCACGAAGGCGCTGTGGAATGCTCCCAAAAGCTTCCTAATTGGACGCTGGGGAGCGTTCCCGCGCAGACTCCGTCGGTACCGACGATACCCATATGTGAAGACTATATTCCTGCTTGTTCCTGGAGATATGGTTTTACTACAGAACTTTTTATAGACTAGAATGTCCTTACCAGCAGAATTGAGAAAATCTACAAATGTATGTGTCTTTCTGAAGATTTTGAAAACCATGCTTAGGAAGTATTTGTCTATTTAGATAGTTTTTAATATTCATTTTATAATACGAAATGGATTGTACTCTATGATGTCATTTTGGTTTTGTGATCCACTTAGCACTATTTTGGTAAAAAGGTAGGATATAAATATCTGTATTAAATTAAATAGAATATGTTGTGCAGATCGGTGAAAGAAACTCCTACTTTAATACTCAGAATTTTATTTCTGGATACCATGATGTGAAAAATGCATAAAAGTATAAAAGACTTTCACAAGTACTTTATAATATTCTTAGAAATAAAACTGCAAAGCCTTAATTTGTTGCCTGTCAATTTGTTTCGTTTCATTTCCTGCCAACTGCAGTACTGCAATTTCATCTCTGACTTTACGTTCACTTTCACACCCATCAAGATGATCTATGCTCATTTTCTTGAATTCGTTTTTTGTTTATACCTCCACCTCCTCCACCGAGAGTCTGTTCCATGTGCTCTGTAGGGGCCAACCAAAGTTACATTAGGAAGTCATTTTGCATGACACAAGAAACATAGATCCTGAGGCAAAGTATTCTAAATTTGCCAAATGTGCACTATGTATTTTAAACTGCTTATTGTTCAATGAACAGGATACTGGTCTGAGCAAATAAAGTAGCTGATTCAGTGCCCATCAAAGCCACAAGAAGAGTAGCAGGTCTGCTGTATCTATTAGCACCCCTCTCTCAACTTCTTGGATGGGAATACATTCTAAAAATTCTGATTCCGCAATCTAGGAACATTGCACCAAGGTATAGACCAGTGCTTTTCAAAACGGTATGCTGTATGACCCCATTTTAACAACTGAAAATTCACGTGACTCCCAAATGACGAAATCAAACTGGCAGATTCGCAGCCTCCTTCCCCTCCCTTCAACACAGGTACACTAAAAAAAATTTTTTTTAAACTGCCTCTAATGTTTCGATTGATTTTTACGTTTTTTGGTGCGCTGAATCCAAATCTGGTAACCAATTTGCTCCATCACGTACAGATTTTTTGCTGCATTGGGTTAGCAGTTTGAGGTGAACGTTTCAGATTGAGTGCGATCGAGATAAAAGTTTCTTGGATGAATTCTTTATACTAATTGTTTAGTAGTTATTCAAATAAGAATAAAGAAAATTGTAACAAGGCAGCACATAAGAATAGAGTAATGTCAACAAAACACACTGTGATGGTAGCAAAATTGTCTGCACTTAAAACAGCCACATACATGTGCACAAACATTGAGCATATAAGAGCGAGGTTAGACACAAAGCAAAGCAAAGCAAAGAAATGTGCACAAAATGTTGTACAGGTATGTATGTAAGAATAGAAAACGCAAACCGCACCATTGCAATACATGAAGACAAACACCCGATGGTGTGAAAATAAAATTCTAATAAATGAGATCCGACACTGTGGTAATAACTAGCAAACTTTTATTTCAAAGTTTAGTAAAAACACGATATTTGTCAACACAGTTTAGATTTTAAAGTCATTCTTGGGTCAATCAATCTCCTGGTGGGCCCGTTTCTTCTTCCCCCGAATGCTTCTCTTGGTGCGCTGCTTGGCGTATTTTTCATCTGGGGTTTCCCGCAGCAGCAACCAGCAGAAATCAGCCATCATAGTGGTGTTCCATCTTCATTGGTACCTTCTCTCTGCGTCCTTGATGTCCTGGTGAAACCTTTCACCTTGTTCTTCACTGTACGCCCCCAAGTTTTCGGGAAAGTAGTTCACATGGGAGTGCAAGAAATGGACTTTCAGGCTCATGTTACAGCCTTGTTCTTTGAAGGCATTGAGCATCCTGGCAACAATATCCTTATAGTTCTCATCCCGCCTGTTCCCCAAGAATTTGAGAACAGCATCCTTGAAGGAATCCCAGGCTTCTTTTTCCTTCTCAGACATCGTTTCAGCGAATGCTCCATCTGAAATGAGTTTCCTTATATCAGGGCCAACAAACACTCCTTCCTTTAGCTTTGTTTCAGAAAGTCTGGGGAACTTTGAGCAAAGGTACCGAAAGCACTCACCATCTTTTGGAAGGGACTTGATGAATTGCTTAATGAGACCCAACTTAATTGTGGAGAGGTGGTAATAGAATTTTATCACGAGGTACCAAGCTCTCATGAAGAACATTTTTCTCACCGGGTCTCAAATACTCCCGAATTGGCCAGTCTTTTTTCCCCCAGTGTAGGTCGCGGGCCCGGCTAGCCCACAAGCAAAGGAAGCAGGGATATTTGGTGAAACCGGATTGCTGCCCTAATAGCATGGATAGAATTTTAAAGTCCCCACAAATCATCCACTTATGCTCATCATAACGAATCTTCTGAAGAATCAGGGCCAAATTCTCGTATTTTTCTTGGAGAATAACAGAGTGAGCAATAGGAACTGAAGCGAATGTGTTGCCATTATGAAGAAGAACACCTTTTATGCTGTCTTTTGACGAATCAATGAACAGCTGCCATTCAGCAGGATCATACTTGAGTTTAAACTTTTCCATCACTCCGTATATATCGTTGCAAAATACCAAATCTTCCTCTTTGCTGAAATACTTCAAAAATTGTGTCTCGCGGTTGCGGTACCAATAAAAAGTTGTTCCTGGCGACAATAGATTTTTCTGTTTAAGCCGAGAACCTAGCAGTTGGGCAGCATCTTTTGGGAGTCCTAAATCCCGGACTAAATCATTCATTTCAGCTTGAGAGAACAGTTCAGGTTTCGGATCTGGTTCAGTTTCAAACTCGGAAGTACTGGACTCATCGGGAAAAGCCATCTGATGAGTCTCATCATGATCAGAACCGTCCACACAAATATGATCCAAAGATTTTGGTGGTTCAGGCACAGGTACTTCGTTGCTATGAGGCATAGGCCTAATTGCTGAGGGAAGGTTGGGGTAACTTATTACGTTCTTATTTTTTAAGTTGTATCCCTTCACAATGCAAGAGCAAAAATAGCAGTCACTGCTGTGGTCTCTTTGTTCACGCCACATCATAGGTATTCCGAAACGAAATGCTTGTTTTTTACCTTTCATCCATAAGCGTAGATCTTCCTCACATGTCTTGCACACTTTGTGAGGAGCCCACGGTTTGTCTTGATCGCCTAACTTCAAACCGAAATAGGCGAAATATACTTTAATAAATGCCGAAATGTTCCTCTGCCGCTTTTTCACGGTATATTCCCCACAAATAAAACAAAAACTGTCCGGAGAGTTGACGCAACCTCTGGCTCTGTGAGCCATCACAAATACACAGCACTGCAAACTACAACTGTAGTGAACCACTTCGGAATAAAGCTGGATTACGACTGAGCAAACAAAAGGTAATAATGAACTTGCAAGAAACTGAAATTTGACAGGAACGTTCATGTCGCAACCACCGTGTTTGAGCGAGCGCGAACGAGGCGAGGCGAACAGGAAAGAACATGCGCCAGCGCGAGTACTGGATTTAGCCCCCCGCCTCCCAATTGTCCTGTTAATGTATAAAATGAATACAAAACACTCTAAAATATCATGAGGGAGTGTTTCTAGTTAGTTAACCATTACAACCTCTATTTTGGGCCAAGAAAATAAACTGCAGTCGGCTAAAAAGAAATTATGTGAACATTCCTTATATGGGTAAGAAATCTAATTTTGCAAGAAAACGTGACGTGATGGAACATTTTGGCTATTTTTCCTGGATTCAGCACCTCAAAATCTATAGGAATCAGTTGCAAAACTGGAGGCAGTTTTTTGGTAGTGTACCTGTGTTATCTAAAGCAGGAAGGCAGCAGCTGTTGGCACAGGGTCCCTTGTGTCAGTGTGCAATGTGTACTTACAGACCGCAGTACTCAGCATGGGTTTCTAGCCTAAGAGGAAGCTTACCCAGGAGGGGGCAAAGGCTTATGAATGTTCACTGGCTCACAAGCCACATGCTCACTGATGACTTGGCATAGGTCACAGTGAAAGTCCAGAGAGATAAGGAAATGGCCATGTTTCTATGACCCCATCCACTGATGATGTAACCCCATTTGGGGTCCTGACCCCAAGTTTGGGAACCACTGGTATAGTCAATCATTTCCTTTTCAATACAAGTAGAAACAGATTTTTTTTTTTTTTTAGTGCCATCAAGTCAGTGTTGACTCATAGCAACCCAGCTACCTCTGGGTTTTCTTGGCAATGTATCACTGGAAGTAGATTGTCAGCCTTTTCTTCGGAGGCAATGGAGGGTAAAGTGACTTGCCCAAAGACACAAGGAGTACAAGTGGGAATCGAACCCTTGATCTTCTGGGTACTAGGCAGTTGCTCCAACCACCAGGCTACTCCTCCACTCCAGAAACAGATTAGTAAGTCTTAAAACTAAGGCTAAGAATTAGGACTGGCTCTCTCTCAGCTTTGCTTAGTCTTTACCATTCACTGTCAAATCCTAAGGCAAATCCTGCCCTGCATGATGCCAGAGAGCTGTCAGAACACTCCCTGGCACCTTGCCCTAGGATTACTGCGAGTTACGTATGCCACAAATATGCTGTCACCTGAGTCACTGAAAGAGCTTTGCATCCTTTAGTTTAATTTAATTTCATTATTCACATACTGCCTTTTGTATGAATAGCATGATCCACCCTATGGAACTCTCTGCTTCCCTTCCTATGCTCCGAAACTTCATTTTCCAAGTTTAAAGCACTTAAAAGCACACCTCTTCCATCTTGCTTTCGATCTCCCTTTCCCCAACTCTCAGCAGAATACCTCTAGGCCTTCCCTTTCCTCCTAGACCTGATGCATCTCCTCCAATGGTACCTCTCCCATGCTCCTATTGTCCACTTCCAGTTCTCTATCCCACTGTCTCCTTTTTCTCCGCTATCCTATCAGAATTTTGGCGTTCCTTTCACCTTTTCCTAAAGCCACCAGTTTTATTATTGTAAATCGCTCTGATGCAAGGGCTGCCTGAGCAGTACATCAAATGTCAGATAAAGATAAAGATAAAGAGGAGAGAATTAGCAAGTGCTAATAGTCAACATGGTGGCTTCACAGCGCATACTAATTTGCATGGTTAAATACACAGCATGGAGAGGGCATGGAGTGCACTGTGCAGTTAATAGTACATGGTAATTTATCGCACATTAACTATTACCACAGCAGATAATCTTATGCTATCTCACTAGGTGGCTTAAAGTGCATCAGTTATCTGCAGTTAACACAGTACTGTCTCCGCATTAATTAACTGTATGGGAAGATGTTGGTGCACTCCCAACTTTTACTGTAGAGGCTTCATAGTTACTGCACATTAATTGTTGTAACGCACAGTTACTTGTTTTTTTACTGCAATTTAATAAAAAGAGCCTACAGTCTCATGGATAAAAGTTTGATATAAACTGAAAGCCCTCTCTAATATGACCTGCAGCTGCTGAAAGCTATTACTCGACAGAAACCTCTACTGCTAACAAAAATTAATTCAAGATTCTACTTGTCTGGTAAGTTTGTTAAGTAAATAATTTGGTTCTTTGCCTTTTACTCCTTTTGGGGGAAGAAATACATTTCCATATGGAGTACATGAGACTGCTTTCTCCATTTCACATTATAAACCTCTGACTTCCCTAAATTATTCCCAAGTCTACCCCTTTTTCATCACATCTTATGACTCTTCATTCCAGAGCTTCCTGTTGATTCATACTGTAGAGGCCTGCCTCCTGTGCACTTCTAACTTGGGAGGTATTTAAATGTCACCATCATATCTCCCCATCCTACCTTTCCTCCAAGGTATATGGGCTTTATGAAAAAGACCATTAGCCTTTTAAGTAGCTGCGCTCTGGACAGACGCCAGAGATATCCTTTAATAGCAGGCTATGCTAAGAGTTTGACAACTTTAACTAGCAAGAGCATCATGGATAACAATAAATCAAACACAGTCAGATCTTAAGTACCTTATTTTATGTTTTCTTGTAGTCATAAACAGCAGTATATAAAATGTTTAATAAATGATATGAAATAAAAACTACACGAAGAACTGATCCAAAATCAAGGGCATGAAAAATTAAAATTTCATCCCAATGCATGCTGCCCACCATAGATTTTATGACAGGCCCCGCTAGCGATTTGAGGGACTATAAAAATACAAAGATACAATAGTAATTAAGCCATAGGTAGATTTCGCATAGCTACAAAAAAAAGTAGCCATTAACATTTTATAAGACATACACCCAAACCAAACCAACAAAACCTCAGACAAAGGCTCTATCTATTAGCAGCATTATCAAGCGCTAAGCGTTACCACACACTAAGCATTAGTAAAAGGAGGCCAAAACTGTATAGAAAATGTAAACTAAGGTAGTCATTTATTAAGTTAGTGTGGACTAATATCATTAGCATATACCAGGGCTCAACAAATCCCAGGCGCCAGGTCGCCACGGCGACCAGAAATTCACATCTAGTGCCTGGGATTTATTTGCCCCCCTTAAAAGATCATGATCGTGGGGCAAGAACCCTTTTATCTGCCCAAGGGAGATGAAGCCCCACGGGCAGACAGCTTGCATCATGGCCACGACCACAGTCATCCCCTTCTCTTCTGCCCACGAAAGATCAGATCCCCATGGGCAGAACAGGTGGGGAAGGCCAGGATCATGGCCTCGAAGCCCGAAGAGAGCTGATGGGGGTGACAATTCAAAAAAAAAAAGTTAGATGTGAGGGGAGGGGGGAGTAAAACCGCAAAAACTTAAAAGGCCAGTAACAAAAACATAAAACAAATAAAATAAGATGAGAATGTATGGCAGGTGAATGGGAGTGCTGGGGGAGCCGAGGAAGAAGGGCAGAGAGTCTGGAAGGGGAAGGGGGGGGAAAGAGTGCAAGGTGTTGGCTGTTAAAAGGGATGCAATCATGGGGACCAAAGGCCACAATGCATATTTGCCAAAAGGTGCATTTCTCTTCCCACAGAATACAAACAAAAAGTACCCCACACTCACACATACAGGCACCCCACCTCCATAGTACAAAACATGCATCTCAGCTCCAGCTATGTACACATGCACACATATAGGCACCTCACTTCCACACCGCACATACAAAACACACATATTCACGGGCACCCCACCCTCTGCACATCACACATAGGCTCCCCAGCTCTGCATCACACACAGGCACTGCAGCCCTGCACCCCACCCACGCACCACACACCTACATAGACACTCGCTATCTGAAGATATAACTGTTATCTAAAGATGGCTCATGATGTAGGAACTCTGGCGCTGGTCTCATGAGACCTGAGAACACAAGACCAGCGTGAGAGAAAACTGGGGATGCGGCGGCACGAGGTCACAAGCATTTTGGCCTGGCTTCTAAACCCGCACAAAATTTGTCAAGGCCCGGAATATGCTATATGCATCACAATCCATAGGAATAAAGTAGACCCTTAGGTGGTTAAGCACATGCTAACCATTTTAAAATGAACCCTTAAGAGGTATAAGAAAAAGAAATAAAAAAAAATATATATATATATCTTAACTTTCTTTCCTCTCAAGCTCTTCTAGACCCACTGTAATCTGGCTTTCATTCTCTACATTCCACAGAACAAGCTTTTGCCAACATCTCCAGCAATTTGTTCCTCGCCAAATCCAAAGGCCTCTACTCTATTCTCATCCTTCTTGACCTTCCTGCTGCCTTTGACACTGTTGATCACCACCTTCTCGATATGCTATCCTTGCTTGGATTTAGGGGCTCTGTTCTGTCCTGGTTTTTCTTCTTATCTCTCCCATCGCACTTTTAGTGTATGTCCTGGTGATCCTCCTCTACAGCCATCCCGCTTTCAGTTGGGGTACCTCAGGGCTCTTTGAGACCTCTCCTTTTCTCGCTCTATACTCGGTCCCTTGGTGCACTTATTTCCTCCCATGGTTTTCAGTACCATCTTAATGCTGATGACTCTCAGATCTACCTTTCTGCACTTGAAATGTCTCCAGAAATCCAGGCCCAGATCTCTGCCTGCTTATCCAACATTGCTGCCTGGATGTCTCACCACCATCTGAAACTGAATATGGCCAAAATTGAACTTCTTATCCTTCCCCCTAAACCCACCTCCCCCATTCCTCCCTTCTCTATTTCTGTGGATAACAATACTCCTCTGTTTCCTCTGCTCGCAACCTTGAGGTAGTCTTTGACTCTACTCTCTTTCTCTGCACACATCCAACAGATAGAGAAAGCAGCAACAGGTTTTAGCTAACACTGGAAAAATTCATCTCTTCCTTTCTACACACACTACTATGACCTTCTTCCACTCACTAGTCACGTCTTAACTATTGTAACCTGCTCCTCACTGGTCTCCCGCTAAATCATCTATCTCCCCTTCAAACTGTTCAAACTCAGCTGCATGGCTTATCTTCCACAAGTATCACTATGCTCATGTAATCCCTCTTCTCAAGTAACTTCATTGGCTCCCTATCCATTCTCGCATCCAGTTCAAACTTCTCCTACGTATCTATGAGTGCATTCATTCTGAAGCTCCTCGCTGCCTTTCCTCTCCTATCTCACTCTATACACTTCTCCTCGGGGGCTCTGCTCCTCTGGAAGATTCTTTTTATCTGTGCCCTTCTCTTCCATTACCAGCTCCAGACTTCCTCCATTCCACTTTGCTGCTCCATGTGCCTGGAACAAACTACCCGAGTCAGAGTATTGGGCTCCTTCTCTGCCCCTATTCAAGTCCAGGCTGAAGACCCACCTCTTTGAAGCTGCTTTTGTATCCTGATGCTCTTCATTCTCTTGCCCACTACTTATGTGTATCTTGCCATACTCTAGTCCCCAGTTTGTGATTAGGACTGTAAACTTGGAAGAGCAGGAGCTGTGTCTTACATCTACATGTACAGCACTGCATATGCCTTGTAGTCCTATACACATTATTATTAGTAGTAGTAGTAGTAGTAGTAGTATTTAATATCCAGCGCCAGTCGTAGTAGTGTGTGTGTTAACCATTCCACCCTCCTCCTACGTCTCCAATCAATCGGAATCCAGGGCACTGTATTAAGATGATTCAAGAATTACCTTTACAACAGATCCCAGACAATAAGAATTGGTTCTATCACTTCATCCTCTTACAGTCTAACCCAAGGCGTATTCAAGGTTCCTCCCTCTCCACCCTCCTCTTCAGCATTTACTTGCAGCCCTTCTGTAACATCATAAAATCATACATCAAATATCACATTTATGCTGATGAAATTATGCTGTACACACCCCTCAACCTCAACCACCCCTCATATCATGAGCTCCAATAATGCTTCTCCGAGGTTTCATAGTGGTTATCTGAAAACTACCTATCCATTACCTTAAAAAAACGGAATCTTTACTTATCACTAGTGTAGCGGCAGAGCGCAAACAATCCAATAATACCAGGAGTCTGTTCAGAAGGTCCAAATCATTTATTTGTGCACAAGACTCAAGCAGAATCACATTCAAAATGGCTGAGCAATGGTTTCTAGCAAAACAACAACTTTTATAGCCTTCTCCATTCTGGACATAGGCAAACTTTTAATTGGTCCCAGTAACCCCTTCTATCCCATCTATTGGTCCCGGTACCATTACGTAGTCATCCAATGAGGACCTTGGTCTGGGCTCAGCACCTGGTTGCCCCCCTTACAATGGACAGTTCTTAGACTCTTGATACATCTCTTCTCCAAGGTCACTAGCTAGCTGGAATATGTGGGAAAGCAGGGCACTGTAACCTTTCTTACAGCAAGTTAATTAATTCCATAGAAGCTTCTCACATCCTTATCAATACCAATTAGAGCTGTTTTCTGTCTTTTCTAAGTTTCGTTTCTGCTTAGCTATGTTAAGCTTAGTTAAGTTTCAATTCTATGGTGGCATCATTCAGGGGGGTTTTCATTCCTCTGGGCCTAACTACAGGCTTCATTTACAGGTCAAGCTGCTTAGGCCTGTCTGTTTAGTTCAAGCAGCATGGATCATAGGCCTTCGCCTACCACACTAGGAACACCTCCTTCATCCCCCCTGACTCCATCACTCTCAACACCACCAAAATTACAATTAAATCAGAAGTAAAATACCTAGGGATCACCCTTGACCGTTACCTCACACTGAAGTCACATATTGCTAACACAGCAAAGGTCATGTACTAAAAAACTCACACTTTACAACATCTCCGCCCCCTCCTTGCCCACTCTGACTTCCGTTCAGTCCTCCAAGCCCTAACACCCCACGCTGACTACTGTAACTCAATATACCAGGGACTCCCCAAATCATCACTCCACCCCCTTCAAATGGTACTGCACACTGTTGCTAGAATTATTATAAGTACACCCAAACATGAACACATCACCCCTATACTAAGGCACCTCCATTGGCTGCCACTACAAAGCAGGGTAACATACAAAATTGCACTAGTGGTACATAAAACCCTCTTCCAGCATTCCATCAACCACCTCAGCAACCCCCATCACCCTACAAAAATCAATCAGACCCAGAAGAACCTCAATCACAAATACACTTTCCACCCCACAATCCGTAACAGAGTACCCAACTAGCCTCTGCCAAAGCCTTCAAGTACTATGCCCCAACCACGTGGAACTCCCTCCCAGACAACATTAGAAACATTACAGACCTCCTAACCTTCCAGAAACTACTCAAAACACACCTTTTCATCCCCCCCCCCCCCCCCCGTTGACTCGGCAACCAAATGCTCTTCTCATACACACACACTCAGCTAATACATTCCAAGACCATGCCACAAAATATCACTATACGTATGTATAGCTCAACCTGTATATAGTTATCTCCCCTTTTGCCCCATCCCAGCTCTTTGTACATAGTTATAATGTTCTAATGTAAACGTTCTCTGTATCATCTCTAGTTTATTGTAAACCTCCGCGAAAAGTGGCATATAAACCCAGTCAAAAAAAGAAATAAATATATGTCATAGACTAAATCAAAGAGATAGCAAAGCAGGCATAGCAAGCTAAACATGATACTGGAAACTGGAAATATGGCCATTCAATGGACTAAATGCAGAGGACTGAAGTCTGTAAGGAAGCTTTAATGAGTACTGCTTTTGATATCATGGCAGCTAAGATTATAAGCCTCAAGTAAAATAGCAGCAATAATACATGTTTATTAAAATGTTGATATACCACCCTTCCCAAATATCAGAGCATAATAAACTATAATTCTCTGTGGTCTTAATTATTGTTCTAGTTTTCTGATACTAGGATATAAAAGATTACATTAACATAGTAGTTTATGTAACTATTCTTCCAGCAACTTTTGTAGGATTTAAGAATTTACTTACCAAGCATTTTCTCATAGAAACAAAATGGGAGAAAATTTTAGGTATGTGGAATAAGACTTCCAAGGACTTCAGAGATGAATTCAATTTGAAAAGCCTAACACAGGAGAAGGATCCTCCAAAAGACGATAAAAACCAAAATAAAATCAGAAATGGAGGTAGACACAAGGCCCAACAAAGTCCAAACTGGTGTTTTATTCCAAGATGTTAATAGTCCAGGCACATTCTATGAGTAACTGCTTTACTGCATTGCCAGAATTTTAATGGCTACCTGCACTGACCCCTAATGAAGACTAGTTCACCAAAACTCAGTCGAGTCGGGTCTTTTTATGTCCTGGACTATTAACAACTTGGAATAAAACACCTGTTTGGACTTGGTTGGACCTTGTGTTTACCTCCATTTCTGCTTTTTCAGAGGAATTTTCAATTTGCCAGCTTCCCATAAGATAAAGCCCCTATGATTTACTGAAACTCTTGCCTGTCGATTTGACTCAATAACATTTTATTTAATTCTCTGTAAAGCTGCTATTGATGTAGCTGTGTTTATGCTGGGGGTGCTTGTTGTTTATATTCATTGTGATTTTATGTTTTTATTGTTAGCCATGAGAGTAATTTTGTCCAGATTAGATGGATCTAATGCTTGTAAATAACAATGAAAAGGTATGAGCTAGCATTAAACAAATTAAATATAGGCCCCTAAATTAACAGTTTCTTAGGGAAAAGGAGGCCAGCAGGATCACCTTTAATCACGACTACAGTGAACTTTATTAGTTCTTTAAGGACAAATATGATAATATCCAGGCAGTAATATACATTCGTTTTGGCTCTTTTTAAGCAGGACAGATGCTGAACAAAATGATACTCTCCAGAGAAAGGCTGTTTTTGGCTCACAATTCCTTCCCTTTAAGGTCATGTATGTCAACTGGCCTGGCCAATTTGTTGAAAGGGAGACGAAGTTGGCCAGGCAGAAAACTGGCCAACATAATACCTCTTATCTTCCACAGGCTGGCAGGAGCAGCACTTAAGCACACAGCATCTCCTGTTACCATGGAGCCAGTCTCATGGCAGCAGAAGTTGAAGTATGCTTAAGCATTACTCCAGCTGTCTACTCAAGATGTGTGGTGAGGAGGCTGCATGGATTTATCTGGTCTTACCACCAGCCCTCGGGAAGACAGCCAAGTCAAGTCAGCATGCTACTGCTAATTCCACCCCCACCCTCCTCCCATAGCGAGAGCTAAAGGGACTGCAGGAGAGCAGCTGGGAAGGAAGGGCATGACTTGAGAACAGTAAAGAGCATAAGTGAAACTCTAGAGAAAACACTGTGGGCTGGGATGAGTGAGTGGGGGGGGGGGAGGATGATAAATGAGACTGCTTTGAGCACTGCAAAAAAAGTATGACTGAGGCTGTAGTGGGGAATCCTGGAGAGATCAAAACTACTTTGGGCAAATACTAGGGAAGGATGAGTGGAGCTAAGATGAGAGAGCAATGAAGGCAGACTGGGGTTGAGATATTGGGAGCTAAATGAAGCTGGGGAGCATCTGCAGAAGAGGAGTAGAGCTGAAGTGGGGGGGGGGGGGGGGGAGAGCACAGAGGTTGGTATACTGGCAGCACCAGAGACTAGAAGATGAGTGAAGCTAGGGAACAAATGTGTGAGATTTGGGGACCAGTGAGGGGCATAAAGGCGAGACTCACAGAGGAAGGAAAATAAGAGAGAAAGAAATGGAGACACAAAATGTAAAGGTGTGAAGGACAACTACCCAAAAGGTCATCATAAGTCTGCATCAATCTGATGGCACATTAAAATAAACAACGGTATTAAAGAGAGATGAGATGAGGGCTGTTTGATATGAGCAGGGGGAGAGTGGTATGTTAGAAAAAGAAGGGTGGGTACAGAAAGCAGGGATGTATGTGAGGAGGGGAAGAGCACAAGGCAGGATAATCTGGTAAGGTCCATAGAACTAAGGCAACAGAAGAGGACGGCTACAGGCTGATATCAGGAGTAGAGTCAGAAGATTCAGGCTCCCTCCTCCACCCTCTTCACTGTATTATTGTGACTAGATTGTAAACTCCCATAAGCATGACTGATGGGCAGGGACTCTCTCTTGTATGCTGGCTGCCTCTTGTAGGTTAGCTGTACAGCGCTGCGTGCGTAGCACTATACAAGTACTAATTAGTAGTAGTAGTAGTTGTAGTAAGGCTGAAAGCAGACTAGGGAGTCTAGGGGTTAGAAAAGAAGTAAAACTGGATTGTAATTCTCAGGGGCAGTAACTCCAAATGGATTAGTTTTGCACATATCATGATAGCAATGAACCTCACTCTTAGGTCAAGTTATATTTATTTAACAGTTTTTTTATACCGTTTTATCATTTCAGTTAAAGCAGTTTATATTGTAACTTAAACTTGGTAATGTATAATAAACAGGGACATTGATAATTTGGAATTTTCTGAGGCAATGGAGGGTTAAGTGACTTGCCCAAGGTCATAAAGGAATGCTAGTAGGAATCAAACCTTCGTCTCTTGATTCCCAAGCCAGTGCTCTAACCATTAGGCTACTCCAAGTATTCGCGGTTTCTCAAATTTACTAAGAATACTAGGTGTAGTACTTGCACTGTGTCAAAGACATCCTCCAGAAGTTCATAGGATGTAACATATACAAGCAATGTTTTAAGGTACACTTGGAAATTCCTCTTAAAATCAAGCATGCAGCCCTGTAGCACCCAACACAATAGGAAATCTCTCTCTTTCTGCCTTTCTGGTCTCTGACTGAATCTTTTGATACCCAAGGATCTTCTCTCTCTCTCTCTCTCTCTCTCTCTCAAAAACATGATTTGTAGAATAGCAGCATGGATCCAACAACTCTATAATCAATGCAGTTCTGAAGTATTTCTTCTTTGCCACTATGCCCAGTTTCCTTTCATCCAGCTTATCTGTCAGAATGGTAATCATAACGTCTTTGTTTTCCATAATTGGGTCATGGTCCCAGTGCTTTTCTGGTACAGTGATTTTTGTAGTGTTTACAGAGGTTCCAATGGAGGAGACTTGCCACTTTATTGGGCCTTTCTGTGTCAAACCTTTCTGCCATCAGAACCCTGCAGCTAGCTACAAGTTGTGTAGCCATTTCCAATGCTTTCTTACAGAATCTACAGTACATATGAGGTGTGATCAAGAAGTATCGAGACTTGTACAATAACACAAGAAATATAACACTGACAGTTATTGCACTCAGTCTCCTTCAAAGTAGTCCCCATCTGATAAAACGCATTTCCTCCAGCGTTCCTGCCACTGCTGGAAACAATTTTGAAATGCCTCTTTCATTATACTGTGAAACTGCTGTGTCAAACTTTGCTTGAGGGTCTCCAAGAGGTTGAATCTCCTTCCTTTCGGTGCGAATTTCAATTTTGGAAACAAGAAAAAGTCACAGGGTGCAAGGTCAGGTGAGTATGGAGGCTGACAGACTTGCTTGATTTGGTATTTGGCCAAGAACTGCTGGACAAGATGCGATATGTGAGCTGGGGCGTTATCGTGATGAAGCAACCATTCACCATTCCTGTACAACTCTGGCCTCTTACAGTGAACTGCATCTCTCAAACGAGTCAGAACATGGACGTAAAACCCCTTATGATGGTTTAGCCTTTTGGAGCATACTCATGATGAACAATATTCTGGTAATCAAAGAAAACTGTGAGCATGACCTTCACATTGCTCCTCACCTGATGGGCTTTCTTGGGTCTGGGAGAGTCTGGAGTCTTCCATTCTGAGGATTGAGACTTAGGGGCATGTTTACTAAAGAACGCTATTTGCGCCGTGTCCCGTTATTGCACGGTAAGGTACCTTACCGCGCGATAATGGGACGCGGTGCAAATAGCGTTCTTTAGTAAACATGCCCCTTAGTTTCTAGGTCATAACCATAAATCACCAATAATCATCTTTGTGATGAAATCCAAGTAATTTACAATGCATTCCAACAACTCCCTGACTGCAGGTCTATCTTCTTTTTGGTCAGGAGTTTTGGCATGAATTTTTCAGACACGTCTCATCCGCAAATTGACAGAATGGACTGTACCGACCCAAAACTGATGTCCATGTCCACAGCAAGCTCCCTGATAGTCAATCGACGATTTGAGTGTATTGCGGCATGCACTGCTTATACTTTCTCTTCCTTCCTGCTCGTGGATGGCCTTCCAGAACGTTCACTACTGTCACTTTGGCGGCCCTCTTGGAGATGCTTGTACAGGTCACACTCGAGCACAACTCATACATTCATAGTCATGCACTTGCTGTAATTTGTCGTAAGTCTCTTTGCATGAAATTCCAAGTTTCTAGCAGAATTTAATGAAAATTCACTGTTCAATTTTTTCATTCATCATAAATCTGAAAAAAGCTTTTACACGATACCAATCATGTGATTAAAAAAGTACAGGTGTACTATAACCATGTTACACTCTGCACACACAGAGCACATAATTAGATCACTGCATGGTTTATAGCATTGTGGTGCGACGTATTATTATATAGCTACACAACAAGTATCAATATTTTTTGATGATCTTGTATGTCTGTTTTGCCAGTTTTTTCTATGCTTGCTGCAAACTCTCATCTGTAATCCACTGTCCTGGGCCTTCAACTATCAATCTCTCATCCTTTGGCTTCAATTTACCTCTCCTTAACCATTTATATTTCCCATCTCGATCAGCAAATGGTTCCTGGAGTAAAGCACAGTTACTTACCTGTAACAGGTGATCTCTGGGAACAGCAGGAATAAGTCTTCACATATGGGTACGTCGGTACCGACGGAGCCTGCGCGGGAACGCTCCCCAGCGTCCAATCAGAAAGCCTTTGGAAGCATCCCACAGCGCCTGCGTGCTGCCTTCCCGCCTTTCCCAACAGTCTCTCCTCAGTTGAGTTTTAAGCAGAGAGAGAGAGAGAGAAAGATAGAGAGATATAACTCCTAGGGGAGGTGGGTGGGTTGTGAAGACTTATTCCTGCTGTTCCCAGAGATAACCTGTTACAGGTAAGTAACTGTGCTATCTCCAGGAACAAGCAGGAATGAGTCTTCACATATGGGGACTCCCTAGCTTTAGATGCCAGGGAGAGATCCCAGAAGTTGTGTGTCCCTGGAACAGGGCTGCACTTCCCCACATGGATCCCTGGCATCCCATGAGGAATGGTGGGTAGGAGTTGATTAAGTATGGAACAGGTGTTTAAGAACAGCCTGACCAAACAAGGCATCCCGGCGGGAGTCTTGTCCAAGCAGTAATGGGCTGTGAAGGTATAAACCGAGGCCCAAGTGGCTGCTCGACAGATGTCGTCGATAGACACAGAGTTCAGATGAGCCATTGAGGCTGCCATGGCTCTCACATTGTGAGCTGTGACATGGCCCTCCAGAGAAAGGTTCTTGCTCTGATAGGCGAAAGAAATGCACTGGGCAATACAATTAGAAAGTGTTCTCTTGGAGACTGGTTGTCCGAGATGAGAAGGATCAAAGGCAACAAAGAGTTGTGAAGACTTTCTATGTTGCTGTGTCCTTTGTAAGTAAAAAGCTAGAGCTCTTTTACAGTCCAGGGTATGAAGATTCCTCTCTGCACTTGATGCATGAGGCCCTGGAAAAAAAGACAGGTAGGTAGACCTCCTGGTTGAGATGAAAAGGCGAGACCACCTTAGGCATAAAGTGTGGATTAGTCCTAAGGACCACCTTGTCATGATGGAACCTTGTATAAGGCGGATTAGCTACGAGTGCTTGCAATTCGTTAATGCGGCATGCTGATGTGATTGCAATGAGAAAGATAACCTTCCAAGAAAGGTATTTCAAGGAGGTGGTAGCTAAAGGTTCAAAAGGCAGCTTCATAAGCTGACCAAGAACCAAGTTTAAGTCCCATGCCACCGGGGGTGGTCTGATGGGAGGCTTTGTTAAAAGGAGGCCTCTCATGAATCTTGCTACAAGAGGATGAGAGGAAATAGGCTGTCCATTTAGAGGCTTAAGGGAAGCTGCAATAGCACTCAAATGGACCCTTACTGAATTTGTCTTAAGGCCTGCATTAGACAGATGAAGCAGATACTCCAGCAACGATTCCAGAGGTATGGCACGGGGGTTAAGACCCTTCTCAGAACACCAGATGGTAAACCTCTTCCACTTGAAAGCGTAAGAACGTCTAGTGGAAAGTTTTCTGGAAGCATAAAGAACATCTTTCACTTGTTGAGAAAGATGACGATCCTGGAGATCTAGGCCTTCAGCAACCAAGCCCTGAGATGCAGAGACTGGGGATTGGGATGCCATAACCTTCCGTCCTCTTGAGAGAGGAGGTCTGGAGCAGACCCTAGCTCTAGGGAGGGAGCTTGAGAGAGATGTAGAAACAGAGGGAACCACACTTGCCGTGGCCAATGTGGAACTATGAGAATCATGTGGCCTCTGTCTCTCTGAAGCTTGAACAGGGTTTTGGGAATTAGGGGAATGGGTGGAAAGGCATACAGGAAGTCTTGACCCCAGTGAAGGAGGAAAGCATCCCTTGCCTCAGCCCCCTGAGCCGGAGTTCTGGAACAGAACCGGGGAAGTTTGGCATTCCACGGACTTGCAAAGAGGTCTATGTCCGGGGTTCCCCAAATTCGAAAAATCTTGGATACCTGGTCCATATGTAGGGACCACTCGTGTGGAAGCAGAACTCGACTGAGTCTGTCCACCCAGGAGTTTTGAACACCTGGAAGATAAACTGCCAGAAGATGAATGTGATGCTCTCTGGCGAGGGCCCAGTCGCAGAGCTTCGTTGCAAAGCGACAGAGCGACAGTTCCTCCCTGCTCTTTTACATAGAACATGGCTACCTGATTGTCCGTGTGGATAAGGACTGTCTTGTGGCTGAGCAGGGTGTGGAAAACTCGCAGAGCGTGGAAAACTCGCAGAGCAAGGAAGATTGCTCTGAGTTCCAAGAGATTGATATGTAGACAAGTCTCCTGGGGGGACCAGATGCCCTGGGTGGAGAGGTCCTGAAGATGAGCTCCCCAGCCCATTGGAGAAGCATCTGTTGTAAGAGTTGCTTGGGGTAGAGGCTGTTGAAAGGGGGACAACAGCAACAGGTTTTGAGGGGACTTCCACCACTGGTAGGACAAAATGAGGCGACTTGTGTTTGCTATTTTGTCTGACAGGCAGCCTAATGCCTGGGTCCACTGGGTGGATAAAGTTCACTGAGCTGCTCTCATGTGAAGGCGAGCATATGGTACCACATGTACAGTGGATGCCATGTGGCCTAGCAACTGTAACATCTCTCGAGCAGTTAGTAGGGGCTTCAACTCTGCTTGAGAAGCTAACTGCACCAAGCGAAGGCAACGTGCCTGGGGAAGATAGGCCCTTGCCCTTGTGGTATCCAGCAATGCCCCTATAAACTCCAGGGACAGAGTAGGGATCAAATTGGATTTTGGGATGTTTATTACCAGCCCTAAATACTGAAGGATACGCATTGTGCAGGTTAGAGAAGTCTTGGCCTCTGATTGAGTGGGAGCTCGAATGAGCCAGTCGTCCAGGTAAGGGAAGACGAATATTCCCAGGGTGCGCAGAAAAGCAGCAACCACTGCCATGCATTTCGTGAACACCCTTGGTGCAAAGGCCAGACCAAAAGGGAGCACTCTGTATTGATAGTGCTTTTCCTGAAAAAGGAACCGAAGGAACCTTCTGTGAGTTGGATGGATGAGAACATGAGTGTACGCATCCTTGAGATCTAGAGAACAAAGCCAATCCTGACTCTGAAGGTATGGCAGCAGAGTTCCTAGAGAAACAATCTTGAATTTTTCTTTGACTAGGAATCTGTTCAACTCTGAGATCTAAGATGGGTCTGAAGCCCCCTGTTTTCTTTGGAATAAGAAAATAGGAGGAGTAGAACCCTGTGCCCTGTTGTTGAAAAGGCACTTCCTCTATTGCCCCCTGGGTGAGAAGAGTGGCAACCTCCTGCTCCAACAGGCTGAGGAGGGAGGTTGGAGAATTGAACTGGTGCACTCTTGTGAGAGGGGGCAAGCTTGAAAAATGAAGTTTGTACCCCTCTCTTATGATGGAGAGTGTCCAATGCTCTGCTGTAATTTGCCCCCACCTGGGAGCAAAGTGACATAACCTTCCTGGCTCTAGAAGGACCAGAGCCCTCCACCATTCCAGGAAGGTTAAGTTCTCTAGCAGAAAGTCAAAGGCCCTGAAGGGGCTGAGGTTGCTGGGCTGGAGCAGGCCTCGCAGCCTTTGCTTTGCTCTGTTTGGAGGATTGCTGACATTTGGAAGGGAACTGAGCTGCAGAAGATGCCCGCTGACCATAAGCAGGATAGAATCTTCCCTTTTTAGAAAAAGGTGTTTTCTTGAACAACCTTTTCTTAGCAGGAGCAGCTGTGGATTTGGATAGTCTATCCAAAGCAGAATTTTCAGCATCCATCTGATTAGCTTTTGCTTGCCAATCCTTCCCAAACAGGTTCTCACCTGTACAAGGGATATTTCCCAATTCATCTTGAACCCAGATCTCCAAATCAGATGCTTGAAGCCAAGCAATCCTACGTGCACCTATGGCAATAGCTGAGGCTCTGCTTACGCATTCAAAGGAGTCAAAAGCTGCATGGTTGGAGAATATGGAAATATCCTGGGCATGTTTGAGCCCAGTGAGAAATTCTTGTCTTTAATCTTCGGACATAAAAGGACTTAAAGTCTGCAAATGGTCAGTGACTTCTTTTAAGAACATTCCCATGTAGAGACTATAAGAATTAATTCTCGCAGCAAGCATGGAAGCTTGGAAGACTTCTTCCAAAAGCATCCAGGGTTCTACATTCACGTCCTGAAGGATTAGAGGCATGATTTTGGCACTTCTAATCTTTCTTATTGCAGACTCAACCACAATAGAGTGGTGAGGAAGCTGAGTTTTATGGAAACCAGGACAAGGAGGGACACGATACATGGTATCCAACCTACGAGAATGAGGAGAGGTGGTTAGAAGTGCTTCCCACATCCTCAACATGAGATCATACAGAATCTCATGAATAGGTAAGGTAGCTGCCTCCTTAGGAGTCTTAGGATATTGTAAAATATCTAACTCCTTGGCTCTGGGCTCTGTCTCAGGTGCCACTGTAATAGGGAGACCCCGAGCCGTCTCTCTGATAAAGTCTTGAAAAGACAAATCCTCTGGAGGAGACATCCTTCGTTTAGGAGAGGACTCCTCCTGTGGAAGAAGGATCACTGCATCGACCGACTCTTCAGAATCCTCAGAGGAATCGAAGTATCGTCTGTCTGGATGCTCTTGCAAAGCCCGATACCCGTACCGACCGGGATCGGTATCGGGAATAACCAGTACCGGGGTATCGGTACCGGAGGGCTTCAGAGGACAGAGTACCGGCATAGCGGACACCGATGCTGATGTAGATGCCACTGGTACCGGAATCGGTACCGATGGCAATGCTAGAGCCGGTACCGGCAGAGTAGTCTGTTGCGGTACCACGGGCATTGATGCCACAAGGAAAGCCGCCAGACTGCGTTCTATGGACAGAATCCTCTGATCCATCGACGCCGCCAATGCCTGGAAATCGGTACTGGTGGAAGCCACCGGTACCCCAGAGCATGGCACTAGGAGATCTGTCAAGGCCACGCCATCGAGATCATCCTGGAACCCTGATGATGATGCTTTAGAGGCCAAAGCCTCCCGCCGGGGTAATTTTGCCGGTGCAGAATCCTCAAGGGCAAGGCCAGAGGCATCTCGATGCTTAGAAGGAGATCTACCCTTCGAGGACTGGCTGGATTTATGTTTAGTTACCTGAGATCCATGTGAGGAAGAAGCAGCCCTGGAAGATGTCGATGCCACCAAAGCCGCATCAGAGGGAAACAGGGTACTGAGCTTGGCAGCTCGGTTCTGCCAACCTCTTTTAGACATCATGGAACAGGACACACAATCTGTTATGGAATGGTCAGGACCTAAACATTTTAGGCACCAGTCATGGGTGTCGGTGACGGAAATAGTACTGCCACATTTTGTGCACTTTTTAAATCCTGAGGCAGGCTTTTCCATATTTAAGGAAAAAATGTTTTGGGCCTAAGGCCCAAAACTCAAGTGCACCTGAAGAAAAAGAACGGCAAAAAAGGTTTTGTTTTGGGTTTTTTTACAAGAAGAAAAGAACAAAGACCGGCGGTACCGGTAAAGCATCAAAGAAGGCAGACGCGACACAAAAGAAATAAAGAAAAAAATAAGGAAATTCTTCTGCGGTGACAGGAACACGACCTGCTGGCTCCGCGGAAAAAGAAGAACTGAGGAGAGACAGTTGGGAAAGGCGGGAAGGCAGCACGCAGGCGCTGTGGGATGCTCCCAAAGGCTTTCTGATTGGGCGCTGGGGAGCGTTCCCGCGCAGGCTCCGTTGGTACCGACGTACCCATATGTGAAGACTCATTCCTGCTTGTTCCTGGAGATTACATAGTATTTCCCACTGTATCTGTGCATTTGCCATTTGTTTTTAGTTGTTATCTGTTGATCTAATTCTTTAAAGAACTTCTGTTCTTGTTTTGCAAATTCTATTGCTTCCTTCCCTTTATATGTTGGTGAATTTTCACCCATCCCTTCAATATTCTTCAAATGCTTGTCCAAGTTTAACGATGGAGACAAATTCTGGTTATTTCTTATTTCAGTACTTTCTACATATTTGGATTGGACAGTCCTGTTAAATAGGCCCAAAGGCCTACGATAGTAGCTCTGTACATATTACTGATTTTCTGAGGTTCAGTCCTCCTCCAGCTCTAGGGATATATAGTCTCCAGGGGCAGTTTCTCCAAACAGGTTAGTTTTGCACATACCATGACAGGCATGTACCTCACTTCTAAGGCAGGACATTGGGGGTACAATCTCAGTCTCTCAAAATTTACTGCTAGGTCTCGGCTTAATACTTGCATCATACCAAAGAGTCTCCTGCTGGAGTTCGTAGGATGTAACATGTATGGGTAGTTTGTCAAGATGTGCTTGGAAATTCTTCTTTATCAAAACAGTGGCACCTAACACAATGGCAACTATTTCTGCATCTTTCTGCCACATTTTCTTGGTCTCCGACTGCACTTCTTGGTATTTCAGGATCTCCTGCCTCTCCACATGATTCACAGAGTAATCACTTGGAACTGACACCTCTATTTTCAATGCCATTCCAGTGTTTTTCTCCTTAACCACTATATCCGGCTTCCTCGCAACCAGGTTTTTCCCTCGGTCGGAATGGGAGTATCCCAGGTGATCATAACCTCCTCGTTCTCTTATGGTCATGATCCCAGTGTTTTTCGGGTAAAGTGATGTTATAGTGTTTACAGTGCATTTCCAATGGATGAGGCACGCTACTTTATTATGTCTTTCAATATAGAAATTTTCTGCCATCAAAACTTCACAGCCAGCTATGTAGTGAGTCACCGTTTCCAGTTCTTTCTTACAGAATCAACATATGTCTGCATTATCAGCTGTAAACCATCTTGTCTGTAAGCCACTGTCCTGGGCTGCATCTATCAACTTCTCATCCTTTGGTTTCAATTCACCCCTCCTTAACCATTCATGTGTCCATTCTTGATCGACAAAGGGTTCCTGGAGTAATACTGTATTTCCCACTGCATTTGTGCATCTGCCACTTGTCTTTCCTTGTTTATTGATCTAATTCCCTTTAGAATTTTTTCTATTGCTTTGCAAATTCTGTTACTGCCTTCCCTGTGCATGATTGTGGATTCTCTCTCATTCCTTCTAGTCATCGGAACTCTTGTCCAAGTTTGATGATGCAGACAAATTCTGGACATTTACTATCATGCAATGCAATGTGTGCCTTTTGAGTCAGTCCTGACTCCTGGCGACCCAGAAGCTCCTGGGTTTTCTTGGCAGTGTCACTGGAAGTAGATTGCCAGGCCTTTATCATATTTCAGCACTTTTTGCATATTTGGATCAGAGAATGCAGTTAAGTAGGCCTGGAGGCCTATGAGATAGTAGCTCTGTATGAGTCTGTATAGTATAGTATATATTATACTATACTCTGTATAGTATCTCTACGAGTCCTAGTCCTCCCTTCAGCTATAGGAACATACAGTCTTGGAATACATTGATTCTTGTAAAGCGCTTCATGGGTATGGAGGAATTTTCATGTCTGCACATCCAGTTTTTCAAGATCTTTAAGAGGTCAGTCCACAACTCCAAAGCTGTATGAAAGGACAGGAATTGCCAGCTGATTGATGACTCGTATCTTATTCCATGACATTAAAGCACTTTTCAATAATGATTTTAATCTCCTGTAGTATTCTTTACTTATCTTTTCCCTCAGTAATTTCTGCTTGAGTGTCATTCCTTCTTCTACTCCAATATACTTATATATGCCTTCCGGATCAAGATCCTTGGATGTCACAGCCTTCAGCTAGGGAGATGTTTTCTGTTTTGCTAAATTTTCCTCTAAAAAAAAGTTGCCTTAGCATATTTGTCAAGGCCAAAGGTCATCCTGATGTCATCAGAAAAGTTTTTCACCACACGGAATTGCTCTGCTAATTGTTGGTCGTTGGAACTATAATGCTTCAGATAGTCTACAGATAATAAATGTGATGTTGTTTCTGGCTTGTTACCTTCTTTAAGATTCATGCTAAATCCATATCCCAAAGAGTTGATGAGAGTACTCATTGGATTAAACGCCACACAAAACAGAAGGGAAGACAGGGAATCCCCCTGAAATATTCCTCGCTGGATCCTGATGTTTGAAATATGAAGACGGTCAGTATATCATTCCTAAGAGTGTGGTTTGCCACATTGTCATGGTGAACTTAATGTACTCTATAAAACCAGAATTTATTTTATACATTTCAAGGCAATTTATTATCCACGAGTGTGGGACATGATCAAAAGCTTTTTTATAATCAATCCATGCTATACTGAGATTTTTGCTTTTCTTAGCGCTGGCCATGATGGCCTTATTCAATACTATCTGGTCTTTGGTACCACATGTCCTTCTCTTGCTGTCCTTTTACTCTATTGCCATGATGTTATTGGACTCGATATGATCATATATTCTGTCTGCATCTATTGCAGTGAACAGCTTATAGACTATAGGAAGACAAGTTATTGGTCTATAATTGTTGGGCGTGTTATTTGGATCTCCTTTTGGAAGGAGAATTTTTTTTTTTTGTAGTAAGCCATTGTGGTATTAAGTCTGGCTGCATAAACAACTAATTTTTGCAATTCACCAGGTCTGGGTGGAGTGATGTTAACTGTTTGAGCCAAAGGTTGGTTACTCCATCTGGGCTGGGGCTGTTCCAGTTTGGGGCTCGCTTTAACCAGCTCTCTAGCTCTTTTGTTGATACTGCAGGCCATTCCACAGGTTAGATATTTGCTTTTTCTAAATGCTCTTGTATGCACGGTAACCATTCTGCTTCTTGATTGTGCTTTATAGGGTCCTCATATAGTTTTCTCCAGAAGCTTTCTGTTTCAGCTTTGGGTGATGGTGCCGTTAGTATCTTAATGGTCTTTTCCGATTACCTGTAAAATTGTTTGGGGTTCTCTCTAAATAGCTTATTTTTGATATCTTTCTTTTTGGTTTTCTTCATATCTTTGCAATTTTTGCGTTTCTGCTGTTATTTTCAATTTATTGCTGGAACATATACATTTCAGGTCTTCTTCTGTTAATGCAGCATGGTTCAGCTTAATGTCTTGGATCTTCCTTAATATCTTTGATGATCTTAATCCTTTTAAAACCAGTCTATCAGAGATACCTTCGCACGCAATGACTGTATTTTTCCAAGGAGGAACCGTTATTGTTTTCTTTTTCTTCTGGCTCTGCATTTTAACTGGTAGTATTCTTGAAGTAATAATTTTAGCTCCACAATACTGTGGGAGGGGGCATGTTGAATTAATGGGGGGGTCAAGAACCACTAGCGGGAATGTGTTATGCAGTGATGTAGGTTAGCTCACCCAAGATCAAAGAGATGAGTTTTGCGCTGTTGCATAGTTTTCACATTCATTCCTATTAAAGCAAAAAATCCATAAATCCAGTACTGAAAAACTAGAATTGGATCAGCCTGTTCAGCTGACCTAAGCTTAGTGTTTCCGTGCATACTGCACATTGCAATGTGCGCGTGATTGTGTGCATACGTACATTTTTACTAGGGAAGTAATGCATTTAAAGGATGTAAGGTGGGATTTAGGGGATGAGTCATGCTGGGGGAGCATGTGTGTGTTGGGGAATGAGGAAGGGGCTGTGGTTCAATGGGGAGCAAAGAGTGCAACCTCTTGTACCATCCAGCCATCCATGTAACCTGCAGAGAATGAAGCCTGCACTGTTCTCATTGCTGCAGCTATTTATCTATTTAGACAGATTTGTATGCCACCTTATCCTTCAATCAAGGTGGTCACGTCACATCACAATTGGAAGATTACATTTAACATTAGGGTACTTGTAAACATTTAGGACAGTACAATTACTTAACACCATTTAGACAGTACAATTGAAGGGTAACATTTAACAAGAGGGTGTTTAATAACGTAGTATAATAATCTTGTGTGTGTAGGTAGGATGAATGTAGGATGAGTTATTTGTTGAGGTGGGGCAACAAACGAACAGACCAGTGGCAAGCAGCAAATATTCCTCATTGCCAGTTTCTAGAAACCAATTTATAATTCACATGTTCACAGCTGACTCAAAAGGGCAGCATGGCACTATCTAGGCCTTGTGTCCAAGTTTAACCCTTTCATTAGCGCTGCTTTTAACTCAGCCTGCTCTTCAACCCATGCAGCAACTCTTCAAGTTTAATAACAGCAAGTACTCACTTTTGTTTTTAGTATGTGTCAGTCATTATTTTGCATGTGGGATTTATTTTAATTAATAAGGGGGATGAACTGAAAAAACTATGTTCGGTCGTTTCTCTGACTAGTCTAGTTGGTCGCTACACCGTTTGATTACATACTCAGCTTAAGATTCACACATTCCACAGCTGCTTCTTGGACTCCTACCAGAAAAATAAGGAATATTCCCTCAGGTTGAGACAGCTAGCCAGGCTCTGGACAAAAGGCTTGCCAAGAAAATTTAATGGGGGTAAAACTAAGCCTGGCTTGGCCGGTCAATGACAGTTTAAAGTATCTGGTGACCATGGCAAGGTGTAGAAGGTGAAATTAGACTTACATGCTAATTGTTGTTCCTGGAGTAGATACAGTCTAGTTCCGGACCTCTGGGTTGTCTACCTTAATCAGCAGCTTGGAGACTGGAGAAACCTCCTTCTTTTCATGATGTCACCATTATAACTTCCCAGGAGCCGCCTCCACTTCCCAGTTCCTATTGACAAAGCAGACTCACCGGAGAAGCAAGTAAGTATTTACGGAACATTAAATTGAGCTCACTCCCGCTATCTGACCTAGAAACTCAAAATAACGGCAAGCCAAACTACTCCCCGATACCCACATGGGAAAACTTGAAACTTTGAACTTAACAATATAGAAACCTTTAATCTGCGAAGCATCGGCCTCCCCCCTTCGCCAATCCACTTTGGCGGGAAGACAAGGACCCAGCTAACTCCCCCCGGAGTCAGGAATCCCCCATGCAATAAAAATCGCTTACCTGTGAACACTGGAAACCTCTGCCGAGTAGCGCTGTAGAAAAATCACAGCCCAGCGGAGGGATACGGGACTAGACTGTATCTACTCCAGGAATAACAATTAGCAGGTAAGTCTAATTTCACCTTCCTGATCGTATCTCCAGTCTAGTCCTGGACCTCTGGGTAAGTACCAGAGCAGTATTCAACGGGAGGGACCCTGCTTAGCCCTCTGAAGAACAGCCGCCCCAAAACAAACATCCTGCTGCGCCATCACATCAATGCGATAATGCTTGATAAAGGAATTCAGAGATGACCAAGTCGCCACCTTGCAAATTTCCAAAGGCGGAACCAAACGCAACTCAGCCCAAGACGCTGCCTGCGCCCTCGTAGAATAGGCCCGCAGCCCCTCAGACACGTAAGCCGAAGCAATTGCCTCCTTAATCCACCTGGCGATAGAAGCCTTGGAAGCCGCTTCCCCCTTTCGCGGCCCCCCAAAAAGTCTATCAGATTTACGGAAATCCTCCATACGGCGCAGATACTTTTTCAACACTCTTTTGACATCCAATAGCCTTTGATTCGGCGTTCCCAGATTCCCCTCGCCCCCAGTAAATACCGGCAAGGAGATCACCTGATTTAAATGAAACGACGACACCACCTTGGGTAAGAACGCTGGCACTGGTCTCAACACCACCTGCGACTCGAAGAACGACAGATACGGCTCCTTACAAGACAGAGCCTGCAACTCGGAAACTCTTCTCGCCGAACAGATTGCCACTAGAAACACAGTCTTCAAGGTCAAATCCTTAACCAAAGCCCGGCTTAAGGGCTCTTTTTCCAACGCCTCCAACACCAAGGGCAGGCTCCACTTCGCCACCAGCCATCTCTCCGGAGGCCGTAACAAAGAAACCGCCCGAAGGAACCGCTTGATATCCCCGTGTCCCCCAAGCGGCCATCCACCTATTCTGCCTCTGTAGCAGGCCAGCGCTGCTACCAGCACCTTTAGCGAAGCAGTCACCAGCCCCTTGTCGAACCCATCCTGTAAGAATTGCAAAATCTGAGGCACCCTCGCCCTTAACGTCTCACAGGCCTTGAGGACACACCAATCTTCGAACACTCTCCAAACTCGCACATACGCTAACGACGTAGATCTCTTCCTGGCCTTTAGCAAGGTAGAAATAACCACTGAAGAATAATCCCTCGCCTTCAACCGTGCCCTTTCAATAGCCAAGCCGTAAGCGAGAACCGATCCAGATGAGGCATGATATCCCATGTGATATCCCATGACCTATGAAAATTCCCATAGCAGTAACGGTACTTCGCATTATGCTTAAGCCCTAAACAATGTATATCTGTATATAATGTATATAGTTTTGCACTGTTCTGTGCTAGTTAACTGTAATCATTTGTTTTCAAGTTTTATTGTCATTTAGTTATATGATGTTATATGTAAAACAAACTCTGCTTTGTTGATTGTTGTTTATTGTGAACCGCAACTGATGTATGGAAGATGCGGTATAGAAGTGATTGTTAAATAAATAAATAAATAAAATAAAATGAACAGCGGACCCTGCGACAACAGATCCGGGCGCCGCGGCAGATGCCACGGCCTCTCCACCAAAAGCCTCACCATGTCGGCGTACCAGGGACGACGTGGCCAGTCCGGAGCGATGAGAATGACGAGACCCCGGTGCCGCTCTACCCGCTATAGAACTCTGCCTATTAAGGCCCACGGAGGGAAGACATACAACAGCTGATCCTCCGGCCACCTTTGAATGAGGGCATCCAGTCCTTCCGACATTCTCTCCTTTCTTCTGCTGTAGAATCGGCTGGCCTTGGCCAACTGGAACGTTGCCATGAGATCCATCACCGGCACTCCCCAGCGCCGCTGCAGGCTTTCGAACACTTCCGGATGCAGGACCCACTCCCTTGGGTCCACTTTTACTCGACTTAGGAAATCCGCCTGCACATTGTCCACTCCTGCTACATGTGCCGCCGAGAGGGCCAGTAGATTCTCTTCGGCCCAGGTGCACAGGCGGTCGGCCTCCGCTTCCAGAGCCACACTGCCGGTACTTCCTTGCCGATTCACATAGGCCACCGCCGTTGCGTTGTCCGAGAACACTCGAACCGCCGACCCAGCTAGGTACCTCTGAAAACTCTGCAGGGCGAGCGAGACCACCCTTAATTCCAGCCTGTTGATTGACCATGTGCTCTCCTCCGAGCTCCATTGCCCTGAGAGAACCTGCCCTGGACATGCGCCCCCCAGCCTACGAGACTGGCATCCGTCGTCACTGTCACCCAATCCGGCGCTTTCAGCGGCCTCCCCCGTTCTAGCGACTCCGGAGACAACCACCAACGGAGGGCCACACACATCTCCGCTGGACAAGGCAGCCGCCTTGCCAGCGAATCTCGCTGATGCGACCATCTTCGAAGCAGAGCCCTCTGTAAAGGCCTCATGTGAACTCTCGCCCAAGGAACCACCTCTATGGTGGCCACCATCGTGCCTAATAGCTGCAGGTACTTCCAAGCCGAGGGCGCCCGACAGCCCAAAAACTGGCGCACCCGACTTCGCAATCCCTGGGCTCGTAGCCGCATAAGAAACACGTGCCCTGACTCCGTGTCGAAGCGAGCCCCCAGGTACTCCAGATTTTGAGACGGAATGAGATGGCTCTTTCCCAGGTTCACCACCCAGCCTAGGCTCTCCAGAAAAGCCACCAGCCGGGCCGTGACTCGCTCGCTCTCGATTCTTGACTTTGCTCGAATCAGCCAATCGTCCAAGTACGGATGTACCATGATCCCTTCCTTCAGCAACGCCGCCGCGACGACCACCATACTCTTGGTGAAAGTGCGGGGAGCCGTCGCAAGGCCAAACGGCAACGCCCGGAACTGAAACTGGCCAAAGGGGACCGCAAACTGCAGATAACGCTGATGCTCTGGGTGAATGGGAATGTGAAGGTACGCTTCCGAGAGGTCCAGGGACGTCAGGAACTCGCCTTTTCTTACTGCCACGATCACTGAACGCAGTGTCTCCATATGAAAGTGCGACACTCGGAGACAGCGATTCACGCCCTTGAGATCCAAAATTGGTCGAAAACCGCCGTCCTTCTTTGGTACTACGAAATAAATGGAGTATCGTCCGGACCCGAGTTGGTCTCGAGGCACCGGGACGATCGCTCCTAGGTGAAGGAGCCTTTGAACCGTCTCCCTTATCGCCTCGCGCTTGATAGGCGACTTGCCAGGGGACCGTACGAAGGAGTCCCGCACCT
Source organism: Ichthyophis bannanicus (assembly GCA_033557465.1). Taxonomy (NCBI): domain Eukaryota; kingdom Metazoa; phylum Chordata; class Amphibia; order Gymnophiona; family Ichthyophiidae; genus Ichthyophis; species Ichthyophis bannanicus. Next base: position 811,751,460 of record CM066032.1, on the reverse strand, counting down.
GGGACCGAAACTCCAGGGCGTACCCTTCTCGAATAATCTCCAGCACCCACTGGTCTGACGTGACTCGGGCCCAGGCCGCATAAAATTCCTGCAGCCGACCTCCGACGGCTACTAAAGGCGCCTGGGCCCCCCTGGCATCATTGGGGTTTCCTAAGATTGGACAAGGAAGAGGAGGGAGAGGCCCCAAAACCTCTACCCGCTCCCCGAAAGCCTCGGAAACCCTGGGTTCTGTTGGGAAATCTACCTCTCTGGGCGGTATTAAATTGCTGAAACCGAAACCTACGGAAATCTCTCATAGGGCCTTTGCCTCCCGGGATCCCCCTAGCTTGTTTAGGCTTGTCCTCGGGCAATCTGACCCCTTAGAATCGCCAAGGTCTTTAACTAACTTCTCTAGCTCCTCACCAAAAAGAAGCCTGCCCTTAAAAGGCATCTTCCCTAACCTTGTCTTGGATGCATTATCCGCTGCCCAATTACGAAGCCACAAATAGCACCTAGCCGCCACCGCCAACGCCATACTCTTCGACAGACCTCTCAAGTCATACTGCGTATCCGCCAGGTAGGCCGCCCCCGATTCCAGCCGGGAAGCCTCCCCAGCCCCGTCACGATCTCCTTGGACCCGCTGCGACCATCTCAAACAGGCCCTGGCCACCCACGCTCCGGAGATGGCCGCCTGTAGCGCTAGGGCGTTCACTTCAAAAATCTGCCACAAGAGAGCATCCAACTTTCTGTCCTGAGTGTCCTTGAGGGCTGCTCCGCCCTCGACCAGAATCGTAACCGCCGCCACGGCTGCATCCACCCTAGACGGCTGAAAAGCTTCCTTATCCTTTTCCACCAACGGGTAAAGATGCCGCATCACCCTGGCCCCCTTCAGTGGAGCCTCCGGGACATTCCATTCCTCTTGGATCATCTCCTGGAAAACTCTGTGTACCGGGAATGCTTGCTGAGTCTTTCGAAATACCTGCAATAACGGATCCTCCAGGGTTTCCTCCTATGTAACCCCCGAGACCGGCATATTCAAGGCCCCTAGCGTTTCTACAATCAGTGCCGGGAGCTCCTCCCTTCAGAAAACCCGCACCACTCTCGCATGGTCTTCCTTCTCAGTGAGCTCCCCTTCTTCCAACTCCTCCTCCAGATCCTCGCTGTGGCATTCCTCATCCGAGAGACGCCCCTCAGATATAATAGACTGCTCCCTAAAGTCATCCTCGAGACGCAGTCTCTTCTCTGTAGACTCCTCCGCACCCCTGCCGGAAGACAGCCTCTTCACCCCCGGCCTTTCCAGATCACACTTTCCATAGCCCTGTGGCACTCCGCCCAGCGACTGCTGCAGAAGAGTCACAAATTCCTTTGAATAAATTGACAAGAGCCCTTTAGGCCACTCAAGCGGACCGGGAGGCAAATCCGGAGCCGAAGATGGCCCCGCCACCAGCTCCTCCAGGGGTACAGAAGGTGTCTGAGGACAGGAAACCACATTCCCCGACTCCAGAGCGCCCTCCTTGTCCTCTCGCCCCGGCTCCATCACTGCAGCCTCCTTAGCGCAACTCTTGCAGACCCCTGAGTCAGCCGCCGATCCCCTTCTAGCCCCACAGACAAAACACTGTGGTCTAGAAGGCATCCTGCGTTGGGAGGCTCTAGCCGCCAATTTTCCTGGACACTGTCCTAAGAGCTCCTCTTACGTTTCCACATTCTTTTTTTTGTTTGTTTTAAACGTTAGAAAGAAATTTCCTAACCCCTGCTAACCTCTAACTAGCCCCCAACGCGAGCAAACGCGATGAAATAAGTCAACGCGGCTTTAAACAAAAGGGAATAGTTCTCCTGCACGGCGCAGTGCGGTCTTTGCCATGCAGCCGGGCCCGACACCGAATTCACACCCAAACGCGCTGACGGCTTGGCCGCGCTGGCCAGGCCTATTCACTGTTGTTGGCAATTGAAGAGACCAAACTTCACTCTCCGCTGCTGCAGCCGAAGCTCCGCTGAATCAGTATTAGCAGCAATCCCCTCCGGGCACTAAAATAATTCAGCTCTAACCAGGCTCGCCTGCTGCCGCCTCAGCCCGAATGCGCTGACAGGCAATGCCTCTGTATAGCGCCGGCTGGCGATAACTGAGGATCCCGGTCTGACACCGTGCTACACAGCAGAACCGGACCTGCAGCTGCCTACCTAAGAGGTTCTCTTTTACCCACTCCCGAACTGGCCGACACATACCAAATGGAGAGGTGGGGGGGGAGCACTATTGCGCAACTTAAAGGTACAGCTGCCAAATAAGCAGAGCCCTGCTACATATCCCTTTCTTCTTTTTCTTTTTCTCTTAAAACGCTATTGACCCACAGAATACTTAATTGTTCCTCCGGGCAGACCACCCTTTCAGCTGCTTGGAGACTGAGGCAACTGGGAAGTGGAGGCGGCTCCTGGGAAGTTATACTGGTGACATCATGAAAAGAAGGAGGTTCCTCAGTCTCCAAGCTGCTGATTAAGGTAGACAACCCAGAGGTCCAGGACTAGCCTGGAGATACGATCAGGAATAGTGTTTAAGGGAACCAGAGAGGCAAAAGTAGCGCAGGACTGCAGACAGAAACGAAAAGGAAGAGGGAGACAAGGAGGAAAGGGAAAGAAGAAAAAAGTGATAGCAAGAAACAGATTAGAATGAGGAGTGCAAAAGCTATTGAAGCTGCAGCGCAGAAATTTATTTATTTTATTTATTTATTTTACATTCTCTTATATACCGCGCTATTCTGCATCAGTGCGGTTTACATTGAACAAACTGAAATTACATTGAACAGGGCATTATAACTTGGAGATAACTATCTTACAGGGAACATGGGCTATGGAGGGTTAAGTGGCTTGCCCAAGACCACAAGGAGCACCTGTGGGACTAGAAACCCCAGTCCTTCCGGCCCAAGGTTGCTGTCCTCTAGTGGGATTTGAACTCCCGACCTGAAGTACCTTGCCCCAACCACTAGGCCACTCCTCCACTCCAATGGAGAAAATATTCAAAAATAAAAATTAAAAAACGTATTAAAGGTAGGAAACGAGGGTAGTTTGAAAAAAAAAAGTTAAGGAGGCAAAGATAGAACTTAGACCAAGAAAAGAAGATATTATGTCATTAAGTGCCACGTCGTCTGGTTGCTATATCCTGAAAATTTAAAACTTTTGCAGCTTTTGTGTCTATGTGAGACGCAGAGCTCAAGGCCCAATCCGCTGTAGCACTGCCCCAAAATAAAACTAACTCATGCAGCCAGCCAGCCCGCCCATCAGAAGACTATTCTCAATCACGAGTAGAAGCGCTGCTTCCCCGCACATTACAACAGAAAACACAACCACGAAGAGAACATCCTGGTTTTTTCAAAACCATGCGCTTCTGTCCGACACGTCATTACACGCACTGCGCCAGATACTCACGGGAACCGACTGCTAAAGCAGAATGCACGAGACTGTCAAAGCTCCGAGCGAGCCACCCGGCACCAGCGCGCTCACCCAATAGCTACAGGTCTCGGAGACCGAAGGCGAGGCTGTAAAGTCACGTGAAGCCGCAGAGGCTTGTGGGTCGGCCTACTCACTGACGGGAACAGCCATCTTGGCACCTTAGCGACCAGAGCTTCCCTGGCAACTACATAAGAAGAAGGGTTGAAAGCTCCCTGCAGCGCACAGAGCGCTACTGCCCGCTTCTAAAACCCGGACCATTGCCTGATCAAGGGGCTAATGAAGTAACTGCAGAGTGACAGGTTGATGCAGAAACCCTGCGCTAGAGCCCAGGGGTCTATCGCAGTTTCCTAACACAAGTTTAACCCAGAGATTTTGCTCAACTATGCTGTAAGCAAACAGCGTGTAAATGAGCTGTGCGCAAAAACATCTGTAACGAGGAGAGCAAGCCAAACACATGCGCATAGGGGCCTGCATTGTTTGACGCTTGTGCACATGTACCGGCATGCTTGCAATCATCTCCTTTCCTGTCGGTGCAGTGGGGATTGGTTCAAGCACTGATAAGAAGAGTGATTTAAAAAATGATGCTCATTTTGCAACCTATTCCGCCATGATAAAAAAAAAAAATAATTGGTGGCCCTAGTGGGCCCCAATCGTCTTCTCAAACAGAATACTCTTTGGTGGTCCTAATGAGCACCATCCCCCCCCCCCCAAACAAAATATTCATTGGTGGTTCTGGTGGGCCCTGATACTCCTTACCCCCAAACAGTAGCCCTAGGGCAGTGATGGCTAACCTTTTTGAGCCCGAGTGCCCAAACTGCCGCACAAAACCAAAGAATTTCCTCAAAGTGCCAGCACGTCAATTTGCATAAATATTTGCATAATGCTAACATACACTAACTTTTAGTAAACATGTCTCTTAATGAGTGTATGGATAAAGACAGACTAAAAGATTTCTACATTACTATAATCCAGTGCCAACCGCCAGGCACATTAGGAACTACTACAAACACTGCCCATTTAGAACCAATAGCAAACCCGCCGTATCCTAACAGCACTACCAGGACTCACAAAGCACCATACCATACCTATCAAAAGGCAACACTGCAAATATTAAACCAATACATTTCAGAGAATAACAATACATGACCTACTGGGGAAAGAGAACAAGTGGCAATGTCAAAAAGGAATTACATAAACAGAATACCTCAGCTCAGTTACACAGTTGCAATTGCTCCAGCCACTTTCTTCTGGTTTCTTCATGTTTTCTGCTAACTCTCCATCATCTGCTGTCCATTTGTCCTTTCTTCTCTCTTCTAGTTTTTTTTTTCCATTCTCTCTCTCTACATCCGCTTTAACATACTAATCTTTCTCCTTTTGCTCTTTCCTCATTCCTATTTCATCCACTCAAATTTTACCCCTCCATCCTCAATCCCCACTTACTCTCCCAATACCCGGCCAATTGTAGATTTTTTATCCCTCCCACACAAAATATTTTTCCCCTCTCCATTATACTCTCCCAGCCCCATCCCATTCTAATCCTCCCCCAACATCAGCTCCCTTCTAGTTCCAGCCTCACCCAGCATCCATTCCCTTCTAGTCCCTGCATCAGCCCATTTCCAGTCCTAGCCCCCCATCAGCCCATTTCCAGTCCTAGCAACCCCCCAACCCAATACCAGTCCTAGCCCCCCCATCAACCCACTTCCAGTCCTAAACCCCCATCACCCCATTTTCAGTTTAAGCCCCCCCCTATAACCCATTACCAGTCCTAACCCCCATCACCCCATGTCCAGACAGCCCCCATCAGCCCAACGCCCATTACCAGTCCTAACCCCCCCATAGCCCATTACCCGTCCTAACCCCTCATCACCCCATTTCCAGACAGCCCCCATCAGCCCACAGCCCAGTACCAGTCCGAACCCCCCCAGCCCATTAGCAGTCCTAACACCCCCATAGCCCATTAGCAGTCCTAACCCCCCCATAGCCCATTACCAGTCCTAACCCCCCATCACCCCATTTCCAGACAGCCCCATCAGCCCACAGCCCATTACCAGTCCTACCCCCCCCAGCCCCTTAGCAGTCCTAACCCCCCCACCCGCCCGCCCGCCCATTAGCAGTCCTAACCCCCCCAGCCCATTAGCAGTCCTACCGCCGCCCGCCCATTAGCAGTCCTAACCCCCCCCATAGCCCATTACCAGTCCTAACCCCCCATCACACCCCATTTCCAGACAGCCCCCATCAGCCCACAGCCCATTAGCAGTCCTACCCCCCAGCCCATTAGCAGTCCTAACCCCCCCCGCCCAATAGCAGTCCTACCGCCTGCCCGCCCGCCCATTAGCAGTCCTAACCCCCCCCCATAGCCATTACCAGTCCTAACCCCCATCACCCCATTTCCAGACCGCCCCCAACAGCCCACAGCCCATTAGCAGACCTACCCCCCCCCGCCCGCCCGCCCATTAGCAGTCCTCACCCCCCCAGCCCATTAGCAGTCCTACCGCCTGCCTGCCCATTAGCAGTCCTAACCCCCCCTAGCCCATTAGCAGTCCTAACCCCCCCCCAGAGCCCATTAGCAGTCCTAACCCCCCCCAAGCCCATTAGCAGTCCTAATCCCCCCCTCGCCCCTTAGCAGTCCTAACCCCCCCCCCCCCTGGCAAATTTAAAAAAAAAAAAAGCTGGCTCTGGCTGCTGCCGCTGCCGCGGCAGAATGCAATGTCCCGCGGGGCCCCCTCCGCCCGCTAAGCCCCTCTGCAAGGGCTTTCAGATTCGCGAGGGAGAGCGTCTCCCTCTCGTCTCTGTTAAGCCCGCAGGGGCTAATGGGAAATTTCCCATCAGTCCCTCGCGTCTAACGGGGCTGATGGGAAATTTCCCATTAGCCCCTGCGGGCTTTAACAGAGACGCGAGGGAGACGCTCTCCCTCGCGAATCTGAAAGCCCTTGCAGAGGGCCTTAGCGGGCGGAGGGGGCCCCGCGGGACACTGCATTCTGCCCTTGCCGCGTCCGCGGCAGCAGTCAGAGCCAGCTTTTTCTTTTTTGCGGACCTTCCCGCGTGCCAGCTGCAAGGCTTTCGCGTGCCACAGCTGGCACGCGTGCCATAGGTTCGCCATCGCTGCCCTAGGGTGTCCCGATCCTCTAACAAACCACCAAATTTCTTATGAGGCAGAGTAAGACCACAGGATGAATCTTGTGGGGCCAAGTGCTACTGTTGCTCAAGATGGGGGCAAGGACATGTAGGTTATGCTCCTGTCCCTTGGCTTGAGAGATACCAGAGGATAGGGGCAGCCCCGGTGGTACAGGGGAAGGATTGGAGCCCACTGGAGCCACCAATGAGTATTTTGTCTGGCAGGGAAAGATTGGGGCATCACAGGCCAACACTGAGTATTCTGTTTGAAGAGCAAGGATCGGAATCTACTAAGGCCATCAATGAGTATTCTGTTTGCCAGAGGGAATTGGTGTCCACTAGGGAAGACTTTGCAGGGATGGGGGGATTACTCCGGGGGGGGGGGGATCTTGATCGAGGGATCTGGTCATCTGATGTTAATGGAGTAAAACCTGGATCCTTGCCTGCCTATCTGACATTGCTGCTTGGATGTCTCACTGCCGTTTGAAATTGAACATGGACAAAATAGAACTTCTCTTCTTATTTTTCCCCCTAAACCCACCTCCGCCCTTCCTTCTTTCTCAATCTCTGTGGATAATGCTCTACTCCTCCCTGTTTCCTCGGCTCACAACCTTGGGGTCATCTTTGACTCTTCCCTCTCCTTCTCCACGTACATCCAATTGATAGCTAAAACGTGCCCTTTCTTCCTCCACAACATCCTCTCAACTTGCAGCCTTTTTCAATAAGATGATTTTGGATCTCAGAGCGTCTCTGCCTCATTGCCCTCCACCTATCTCTTCTCCTCCTCCCCCTGCTTCTCAGCTTTCACATGTCTGGGCCTCCTTCCACTCCATCACTACTTCAGAACTCATGGGACTGATATCTTCCTCCAATAAGATTTTCTGTCCACTTGACCCTATCCCCTCCTCCTGGCTACTCACTCCCTCTCTTGCTCTTATTCCCTCCATTCTTATTATGATCAATACCAGTCTTTCCACAGGTGTCTTTCCTCACTCCTGGAAGCATGCCCTTATCCGCCCTATCCTCAAGAAATCCTCACTCAATCCTCAAGTTCCTGCCCACTATTGCCCTGTCTCCAATCTTTCTTTTCTTTCTAAAATACTCAAGAAAACGGTCTTTGCACAATTGTCACACCACCTTGACTCTACCCATTTTCTTCACCCCCGTCAGTCGAGTTTTCGGCAAGGACACAGTGTGGAGACTGTTCTTCTGGGTTTTCTTAATGTACTTCATGTAGCTCATGACAGGTGATTTCTTGGTGGCGGTATCCTTAGATCTCTCAGCGGCATTTGATTTAGTTGACCACTCCCTTCTTCTCTCTCGCCTATGTGAGGCCGGTCTCTATAGCACGGTTCATCACTGGTTTCATTCTTTTCTTTCTTCTCGCTCCTGCGCGGTGATTTCCTCATCTGCCCCACCACTCTCTTCTGATCCCTTTCCACTGCCCTGGGTGTCCCTCAGGGATCTGTTTTAGCACCTCTTCTCTTAAATATTTTCCTGGCACCACTGGCACTCTTGATTCAACAATTCGGGATTTCCACCTTCTACTATGCTGACAATCATCTGGTTCTTCTTCACCATACTTCCCCTCTTCCTCCTGACCTCACCCGCCTCAACTCCTGCCTTTCTGCTGTTGCCAACCTGCTTACTACAAACTGTCTGCACTTAAATTTAACAAAAACACTTGCTATTTGGTTCACTTACGGTAGTACTCCCCCACTGGTCACTCCCTCTTTCTCAGACTCACCTATCCCTTTGTTTTCTAGCTTTCGTTATCTAGGTGTTTCCTTCGATTCTGACCTTTCCTTTTGGGCTCACATTTCTCACATCACCAAGACCTCTTTTTTCTTCCTTCTCCAGATCCGAGCCATCCGCCCATTTCTCACCCCACAGGCTCTTACCACCCTTCTCCTTTCTTTGGTTATGTCACGCGTCGACTTCTGCAACTCAGATCTGGTTGGGCTTCCTCTTTCACAATTAAACCGTTTGCAACACATCCAAAACACTGCTGCACGCCTTATCTTTCACTCCGGGACCACGTCACTTCCCTTTTCCTCCGTCTTCATTGGCTTCCCCTTCAATTTCGCATCGCTATAAGATCCTCATGCTGATCCATCGAGTCTTGCACAATCATACCCCTAAGTACCTGGCAGATCTACTTCAGTTTCATACTCCCACTCACTCACTCCGATCACTACACATCAACCGCCTTCACCTCCCCTCTCCATCACGTGCTCACTTACAATCTACACACTCTTCTGCTTTCTTTTTTATCAGTCTTGCCCTCTGGAACTCTCTACCCACTTCCCTCAGACTTGAACAGCACTATCCCACTTTTAAGAAAGATTTGAAGACTCACCTTTTTTCTTCCGCTTTTGACCTCCCCTCCCCCTTTGTGTGAAACTACCCTTTTCCTCCTTTTCTCACTACTTTTCTCTCTGATCATGTGTATTTAAGTGTCTTGAGTGCTTTCCTGTCACACATTGTAACTTCTTTTCCTTTTTCGGCCCATTGGGCCTTTTCTGTACATTCTGTTTTTGTAAACCGCTATGCTATTATTTGAATGGTGGTATATCAAACCAATAAACATAAACATCAGCACATTTTACCCCTTCCTTTCTGAACACACTACTAAAACACTTATCAACTCTTTGGTCACCTCCCATCTAGACTATTGCAACCTCCTCTTGTTGGTCCCCCTCTGAATCATCTCTCTCCCCTTCAATCTGTTCAAAACTCAACTGTGCAGCTAATCTTCCACCAGCCTCGATATGCTCGTATAACTTCTCTTCTCAAGTCGCTTCATTGGCTCCCTCTCCATTTCCATATCCATTTCAAACTTCTTCTACTGACATATTGAGGCAGCCATGAGGCTCTTACATAAAGTAATCAGCCTGCTATTTCAGTGGACACCCTTCCCCCACTCCAGGTCTGAGCACAGTATCCCCTAGCCCAGAAACCAACAGACCAGAGCACACCGGTTTGGACAGGTCACCCAGGTACCTTCCCCAGGGGCTGCTGATTGGTGGACAGGAAATACCTGTGGCAAATGGGATTATAGAATGAGTTTGAAATTATACTGTATTTAAGGCATTGAAGGACGTCCCTCGGGGCTCAGACTCTTTTGTTGGAGGGAACCGGCTCTCTGTCTGATCCTGTGTGCACATTAAAGATCCTGTTTGCATTCCAGCCTGTCTGTGAGTTTTCCTTCTGTGGGTGAGTGATTGAATAAGAGCTTTTCACAGCGTTTGCTATAACATTTTGGTGCATCGGCCAGGAAAATTTAAAAGAAAAGCCTCTCTCTCATCGCACCCACAGTGGGAAGACTACTGCTTTTTGCAGGATCGGGGCCTCCACCGGTCAGGGACCGACCCCTCCAGGTGATTAACGATCCTTGGCGCCACGGGGCCCCTTTTGTGCTCCGAAGGACTCTTTGACTTGTGTGGTCAGTCGGTCCCTGCGGTTGAATCCCCGATTGAAAACCGGCTGGATAGACTGGCATCCAAACTACCTGTCTGATCAGAGTTCTGGTGAGTACTGCTACTTTCTGTACTCTATCTGTGAGTCCTGGTAATTTCTGGGAACCTGTAGCGGCCCGATCAACCGCAACGAGCAGTCCTAATAGGGGCCTTAGTGGCCCTGAAACCATTGCTCGTCCTGTCTGTATCTGTATCTGAATCTGCTGTATCTGAATCTGAATAAGAAAAAAAGGGGGGGGGGGGCGCTTGCTTGCGAGCGCCAGTAAATGACTGCAGTATAAATTTAACTTTGCCACCTCGGGCCCCTTAAAGGTATTTAAAGTGCAGTGCTGCCAAAGCTATTACAAATTGCCTAAAATATTAGTACTTAACCGCCTTAAGTGTGCCTTTCAAGAATAATTGCGCTGATCGCAATTCTCCGATGATCGGGGCGATTTATTTAGAGCCTTTGCCCCATGTGCTCCTATAGTGTTGGGGGCTTTTTCTTGTGTTGCTGGGGGTTTCTTTTGTGTTGCCATGTGCTCCTATAGTGTTGGGGGCTTTTTTTGTGTTGCTGGGGGTTTCTTTTGTGTTGCCATGTGCTCCTATAGTGTTGGGGGCTTCTTGTGTTGCTGGGGGTTTCTTTTGTGTTGCCATGTGCTCCTATAGTGTTGGGGGCTTTTTCTTGTGTTGCTGGGGGTTTCTTTTGTGTTGCCATGTGCTCCTATAGTGTTGGGGGCTTTTTTTGTGTTGCTGGGGGTTTCTTTTGTGTTGCCATGTGCTTTTAGTGTTGGGGGTTTCTTTTGTGCTAGTGATCCTGGAGCTCCATCTAGTGGACATTAGAAAAATAGCTAGCTATATTTCTCATATTACTATTATCCACATGGTAAAAGTTAAATCCTATGGTACAGCTAGAGAGTGTGTGTATGTAATGTGTATTTGTAACAGCTGCTACTGAGGAAAGAGAGTGTATGAGTATTCGCTGCTGAGACGTCTCTGTTTTCTGTTTTCCCTTTTTCTTTTTCCCTTTGTGATCCTGTGTGTTTTGTGCAACCAAACTCTGCCTGTTGCCTGGATTATATTGTATATTGTATTCCCAGAAGTGGGATTGGAAAATTACACTGAACATTGCATTCCTAGAATTGGGATTACAAGATTTGCACTGTAAATTGTGATTTTGCAAATTGTGATTAGAGCATGGGGTCCGGAGGCTGAATTGTGGTGGGGGAGTATCCGGACCAGCTTCCCTGTATAGATTCATGGCTGGCCCATGTGGTAAATGTGCTGATATGTAAAAACCTTTAGTGTCTATGTGTTTAGTTGTGAAATTATGGAAAGAAACTTTTTGTCCAGACTTTAGGTGTTTATATTTAAGGATTGTTTTTGATACTCTAACAGAAAAATTTGAAGTTATTGACGATTCGACACTGTGTCCCCCATCAGTGAAAAACACCAGGTCTACTGATTGCAGGGAAGGGGACAGTTTGGAAAGGGGGGTGGGGTTTGCTGTGTGTGGACTGTAGTACTGGTATAGCAGTGAAGGAAGACAATTGCTTTGTTTGATGCATATCCAGTTTCATTGCTATGTTTCATGCATGGTCAGGGAACCAGGTGTTTTGGTCACACCTCTCAGCAGTGAGTGGGGGGTGATTGAAACTGCTGAGATAGTTTGCATAGCTATAGAAAGATACTGGGAGATACTAGCAGATAAATGGAGGCACATTAGAGAGGACAAAAGAAAAAAAATCACCTAGGAGTCTTTCTCCTAGCAAACGCCACACCTAGTCTCCAAACAATCCTCTGGTCATCAATTTAGATTGTAGAGTTTAAGCTTCTGGAACCATGGGGGGTGCCTCCTTTGAGCATCCTCAAAATGTCTGAGCGGCATCTTGACTGTGTAAGGCTGAAGAAGGACTGTCAAATTACTGTTAGCAATATCTGTAGGGCAAAGCTGATGTGTGAAAATTAGCCGCAACACATTTTGTTAGAACTTAAAAAAAAATGGGGAGAGAAAATCCTTATAAGATTATGAAGAAATGAAGATTTTTTTACTTGTCTTTTTAAAGCCTGAATTTTATCTCTGGTACATATATTTGGTTTTGACTGCACACATACAAAATTAAGCAAGTAATATTGCATTCTTTCCTGCTTGGTACATTAAACTGCCTTGATCAACTGTATTCATTTTTCTGATACTACAATGATATTGCATTCCAGGTATCTACCAACCTTTTTATGGAAAAGTATCAGTTTCATGCTTGTTTTGAACTGTAGGATTCAAGGTAATTACTTTGCCTTGTTAAGCACTGTGCTGACAAATGATGAACAGAACAGTAACATCATAGACGCATTGGTGTCCAGAGAAAAAGTGTACCTTGTTTTGAGGGTTTTCAGTTTCAGGAGTACAGTATATTATAGCACTGTGAGAAACAAATCTTTTTAGTTTATACACTTGCACTTTGTTACCAAATATACTGGTAGCAGTACATTATGTAGAGGTCCAGTATACACAGCAATAATAAGGATACATTAGTACCTATGTATGTGATTGGTGGAATGATGCAGGTGATGGGGGAGTGTTGTGAGGGATGAAGTGGGATATTAAGAAGAAGGACTTTTGATGGACATTAAACTGATGAAGGTAATTTGAAGTGATGTATCTGGCTAATGAATATGTAAACAAAAAAGAAAAAAAGAGATGAGCATTTTATTCCTGAATGGGGCCTGGAGCCATGTCACCAAATTGCAATCCAGGGAGCCCAGCGGAGGGAGGTGGCCGGGGTCCAGATGGAGCAGACCATCCCGAGAACTCAGAGCTGCCCACCGCTGAGATGTGTGAAGGAGTCCCTATCTGGATCAGTGTGTCACATTGAAAACGGGCCAGGGTGTCTGCCTATGAGAATGAGAGGTTCAAATTTTGAGAGAGACAGAACTTGAACTTCAGAGAAAGGTGAAGCACACTGCGAGGTCCTGGGGAACTGCTGAGAGGCAGGAAAAAGAACTGTTGGACTGACTGGGGGGTTGTCCCCGGCTTCTGTGAATGATTGTATTGTTATCCTTTTAATATTGTTTTCTTAGAAAGTAACTGAAATCTACAAGCCATTTCGGCTTCAGCAACTGCAATACCCACACCAGCTCAAGTTTTTGCTGTACTATTCTCAGAACTTTATTTATCACATTATTAAGCACTGCTGCTTTTGACATACTTTCATGTTATGTGTTTTCAATATTATTGACCAGCTGCAAGAAAATGATGTTACAATGTATGTTGTCTCTAGGGAACAGTACCAGAAGCTGCTTTTCTGATGACCCCTATCTGTCTCAATATCTGTCTCAAATGGTTGCTTGTCCATTGCCCTTAGTGGGATTACCTTTGCCCCATAAACAAGAAAAGAAAAAGAAAAATTGGGAATGAAGGGAAATTGGCTGATAGGTATGTCTAGTATGGCTGCATCCTTGCCTGAGGCTGTAATACATTATGATGACACGGAAAAAGCATGTGGGCTAAGAAAATGAGTACCCAGAGCCCAGCACAACAAGAGTAAAACCAAGGGGAACCATACTCTGAACAGAAGTGCGCAGAGAATGGACCTAGCTAAGAAACAGGTCAGGCCTGAAAGGGCACAGAAAATGGACCCAGCACAAGAAAAGACATGCCAGGTCTGAACAGGTTAAACAGGCCTGAGCAAGCTGGGCAAGCCTGGACAAGTTAAACAGGCCAAACAAAGCTGGTGATACAAAGTACTCATATGCCCTGAAGACTACAGTGCCAGTGATTAATGAAGCAAAGGGAATGGCAGGGTGCAGCCAGAATGACTCAACACTAGCAAGAATAAAAGCCATTAATATGCTGATAAGGGTGGATCCCAGGGAAAGAGCCTTTGCCCCAAAGGAAAGAGGCCTCTGCAGACTTTTTGCACACGGCCCTCCTTTGTCCCAAAGGAAAGAGGCCTCTGCAGGCCCTGCAACCTTTTACAATCAGAACAGCAACTTGTGCACACGGAACAAAAACTTTTGTGCAGGAGTTGCTATAGAGCAGGGGTCTCAAACTCAAATTGCTTTGAGGGCCGAATGAGGACTTGTAAAGTAACCCGGGGGCCGCATAAGACACGGACCTCATTTGCATAAGGGGCCTCATTTGCATAAATATTTGCATAATGTTGCATAATGAGTGCATGGATAAAGAAAGACTAGAAAATTTCTATATTACTATAATCCAGTGCCAACCGCCAGGCACATTAGGAACTACTACGTACACTGCCCATTTGGAACCCATAGCAAACCCCCCGTATCATAACAGCACTACCAGGACTCACAAAGCACCAGACCCTACCTATCAAAAGGCAACACTGCAAATATTAAATCAATACATTTCAGAGAACAATACATGACCTACTGGGAAAAGAGAACAAGTAGCAATGTCAAATAGGAATTACACAGAATACCTCAGCACTGTAGAAATAAAACTATAAATAATTTCTTGTACCAAAGCACAGACATTAATGATGCACATTTCCCAGAGCTGACATATTCCAGTTAATAAATTCAAAATAAAGAGATATTTTTCTACCTTTTGTGCATTTTTTTTCAGTTGCAATTGCTCCAGCCACTTCTGGTTTCTTCGTGTCTTCTGCTATCTCCATCGTCTGCTGTCCATTTGTCCTTTCTTCTCTCTTCTAGTTTTTTTCCATTCTCTCTCTCTACATCTGCTTTAACATACTAATCTTTCTCCTTTTGCTCTTTCCTCATTCCTATTTCATCCACTCAAATTTTACCCCTCCATCCTCAATCCCCACTTACTCTCCCAATACCTGGCCAATTGTAGATTTGTCTTCTCTTCCAGACAAAATATTTTTCCCCTCTCCATTTCACTTTCCCAGCTCCATCCCATTCTAATCCTCCCCCAACATCAGCTCCCTTCTAGTTCCAGCCCCACCCAGCATCTGCTCCTTTCTAGTCCCTGCATCAGTCCATTTCCAGTCCTATCCTAGCCTCACCATCAGCCCATTTCCAATCCTAGCCCGCCGTCAGCCCATTTCCAATCCTAGCTCCCTCCCCTCACAGCCCATTTCCATTCCAAGCCCCCCTCCCCATCAGCCATTTGCAGTTCAAGCCCCCCTTCCACTCAGCCCATTTCCAGTCCTAGCAACCCCCCCAGCCCATTACCAGTCCTAGACCCCCCATAGCCCATAACCAGTCCTAACCTCCCCATAGCGCACTTCCAGTCTTACCCCCCATCACCCCATTTTCAGTCTTACCCCCCCCATAGCCCATTACCAGTCCTAGTCCCCCCCATAGCCCACTTGCAGTCGTATCCCCCATCTCCCCATTTTCAGTCTTACCTCCCCTCATAGGCCATTACCAGTCCTAACCCCCCAATCAGCCCACCTCCAGTCCTAACCCCCATCACCCCATTTTCAGTCCTAGCCCCCACCATAGCCCATTACCAGTAATAACCCCCCCCCAGCCCAGAGCCCACTTCCAGTCCTACCCCCCCTCTGCCCCTTTCCACTCCTTGCCCCCACCATAGCCCATTACCAGTCATAACCCCCCCCTGCCAATAGCCTACTTCCAGTCCTAACCCCCATCTGCCCATTTCCAGTCCTAGCCCCCACCATAGCCCATTACTAGTTATAACCCCCCCAGCCCATTACCAGTCATAACCCCCCCTGCCAATAGCCCACTTCCAGTCCTAACCCCCATCTGCCCATTTCCAGTCCTAGCCCCCACCATAGCCCATTACCAGTTATAACCCCCCCCCAGCCCATTACCAGTCATAACCCCCCCCTCCCCCCTCTGCCAATAGCCCACTTCCAGTTCAGTCAGCCCCTCCATAGCTCATTACCGGCCAACAAAAAAACCCCAAAACCCTGGCTTCTGCTGCTGCCGTTGCCGCCGTGGCAGCAGCAGAATCAATTGTCAAATTAAAAAAAAAAACTGACTTCTGCTGCTCAAGCAGCTGTCCTGCGGCCCCTTTCCCTCTGCCCGGAGATCCGACTCTGCGCTATCAGCGGCGTGCTTTTCATGCCGCGACGAGAGTATTCCCCTCTCGCGCGGTTTTTCAAGCCGCGCGAGAGGGGAATACTCTCTTCGCGGCTTGAAAAGCACGCCGCTGAGAGCAGAGTCGGATCTCCGGGCAGAGGGAAAGGGGCCGCAGGACAGCTGCTTGAGCAGCAGAAGTCAGTTTTTTTTTTAAATTTGAAAATTGATTCTGCTGCTGCCACGGCGGCAACGGCAGCAGCAGAAGCCAGGGTTTTGGGGGATTTTTGGTTTTCCGCCGTCGCGGGCCGCACAAAGTTGTCTCGCGGGCCGCATGCGGCCCGCGGGCCGCGTGTTTGAGACCCCTGCTATAGAGGGTATAGGGTATGTGTTGTTTTAAACTCACTGATGCAAGTGTTTCCATTGAACACTCTATCCAAGATCTAAGTGATCTAGTTAATCATATTACTGACCCGTCCATGGGTCCTGTGTGGTTTATGAAGTGGTTCAGTTGGCCAGGGGGACTAAAAATCCCAGTGGTAGGGGTTCTTTTTATTTACTGCTATGTGCCATTCTGCCATGTTGTATCCCCATTCTTTACCGCTTCATTACCACCACCCTTGACACCCTGGTAGAACGCAAGGCGATTACCACTGTCATGGCCCTGACCCAATACACCCCTCTGCGGTTTGCCTCCAGTAATGCAGCCCTCAACCGCCTCTAGCGGTTGAGGTCTCACTTAAAAAGGGGGGAATGAGGCAGCCATGAGGCTCTTACATAAAGTAATCAGCCTGCTATTTCAGTGGACACCCTTCCCCCACTCCAGGTCTGAGCACAGTATCCCCTAGCCCAGAAACCAACAGACCAGAGCACACCGGTTTGGACAGGTCACCCAGGTACCTTCCCCAGGGGCTGCTGATTGGTGGACAGGAAATACCTGTGGCAAATGGGATTATAGAATGAGTTTGAAATTATACTGTATTTAAGGCATTGAAGGACGTCCCTCGGGGCTCAGACTCTTTTGTTGGAGGGAACCGGCTCTCTGTCTGATCCTGTGTGCACATTAAAGATCCTGTTTGCATTCCAGCCTGTCTGTGAGTTTTCCTTCTGTGGGTGAGTGATTGAATAAGAGCTTTTCACAGCGTTTGCTATAACAATATAAGTGCACTCATTCTGCTGCTCCTCCCTACATTTTCTTTCTTATCTCTCCATACACTCCTCCTTGGGAACTTCACTCTTCTAGCAGATCCCTTCTATCTGTGCCCCTCTCTTCTACTTCCACCTCCAGACTTCGATCCTTCCACCTTGTTGCTCCTTATGCCTGGAACAAACTACCTGAGTCTGTACGTCAGGCTTCATCTCAAGGTGCACCAGGCAACCTGCAGATGTGTGTGGGCACTGGCACAGACTAATAGTGGTATAGTTGACATTGCACTGGTATTACTGTGCACATTGCAGCATTCAGCAGAAACAGAGTATGCAAAAAGAAAAAGTCCTACAGACAGACATCCAAGCTAGGACCAGGTCCCAGGAGAGAAATTATGTTAGATGTGGGACTCACCTTCAAGAATCACCTAAATGTAAGTATGCAGTGTTGCATACAGTGAGAAAAATTACCCCTCCTCTGCTCAGATGTTTTCTTTTGAAAAGGAAAATATTTTGGGGTAACAATGGCATGCATGATGCAGCCCTGAAAAGCCTTAGCCCTTCCTGATTCCATTAGAGGGGGGTGGAGGTGCAGTCAGATTTGGGTCGTCATCCACAGCTGTGGGCAGGAGTGGACTGGACACATTTTGGATAGCAGGGAGAGACTGGAATGAAGAATGGAGACGAAGAGCAAGAATAAGATGGTAACCCTAGATAGGAAGTGTAGAGCAGGGAGTAGGGACTGAAAAGAGGCATCATAAGAGGGCAGCAGGACATGAATTAGGTGAGGGTGTTGAGGGATTGGGTTGGATTTTCAGTGGGAGAGCAGAAATGCAGGGATTAGAGGAGAGAGTGAGGGCTTGGGGATTAATATGGGTGGTGGTGTATTTGAGTGGGATATCAGGGACTAGGAGATTGAATGAAGAGACAGAAAGGCCTTGGGTGGGATGGGATGGGGAGGGCATCTGGGGGAGAATGCCTACATACTTTGTATGTTGTACATGAAACTTTTTCTATTTCTCTAATATTGCACTGAGTAACCACATGCAGAATCTGCCTTCTTAGAATATTAATTTCCGTTTTGGTCTAAACATTTGCTAATTTGTAGACACCTATTCTGCTGTTGGTAAGCATTGCTGGCTCTGTATTTGTATTTTATTTTGAGACTTGAAGATTTCTGCTACTGTGTATTTTCCATATAGGAATCTTGTGTGTGTGAGGTGTGCATGTGTGTATGTATGTGTCCTGAGGACTGGATTAAGAATATAGGTGCCTGAAGAAATCAAGAATGATGGGGAGGGCAAGAAGAGTGTGAATGAGGAGGAAGAGCAAAGAGATCACAGAACAATAGAGTGAATGAATGAGGGTGAGGGCACGGCCAGTGCAAGGAGATGAAGCATCATAGGCAAACCTCATCTCATGTGACCCCCCTGCTCCTCCTTCTCCCACTTCCTCTCCTCCCCAGCCCCTATTGCCGCTGTTCCTGCCCCTCTCCAGGACTCGCAGTGGCAGCAGTGATCACAAGCAGCCCTGCAGTGCTTACCAAAGTGTACCAGAAGAAAGGAATACACAGAAACAGAAAGAGCAGTTGAGGGGGAGATGGAGCTTGGAGATCTGGAACTGCAGGAGAGTGAGATAACTATAGGATAGGTCAACAAGCAACTAAAGAGGAGGATGATAGGGAGGAGAAAGACCCAGAGGTGGAGGAATTCAAGATCAAACTCCTAGTCAACATGGAAAAAGATGAATATGCTGGGTTTCAGGTAAGAGAAAGATTACCCAGTTAAATTTAACACCGAAGGTTAAAAGTATGATTATTAAGATGAACAAGGCCATATCCAGTATAAAGGGACTATTCCTTATCGTTTCTCCGGGCCAGTCCAGGGAACGGTAGGTTTGTCAATCCCCTTCAGCAGCTGAGGACTGAAAAACTTAAAGCTTTTGCTGAGAGAGTAAGCCACTCCCCCTGGTGATCAAGCTCCAGTCTTTCAGTCCTCAGCAGCTGAACTGGACGTCGAAGTGGACCTTCTCCCTTTGTTGTGTGTTAGGACTTTTTATTTCAGTTACTTCTAAGGCAGTTTAGCTCTAGCTGGGCTTCTTGGCTGCTATATTTCCATGGCATACTTTAAAAAATAAAATAAGTGAGATCGGGAGTGCAGACGGACCTTGGCTGTGACTTCGGGCAGCGTTAAAGGCAGAGCCTGTCTTTTCCGGTCCTTGTCTGCTACAACGAGGTTTGGAGCTGGGAGCCCCAGTTTCCCCCTCTCGACGTTATTCAGCCGCAAGTTCCTTGGTCCCGCTAGCAGCAGGGTAGTGGGAACGCGGCACAGAAGCCCTGCACTCAGGTGGGTTGTTTAGTCAGAGCTCTTCCACCGTGAGCCGCGTGCGCAGCTCTGTTTAGCTCTGCAGAGCTCGGCGCGGCGGCGGAAAGTGCTTTCGGCTTTTTTTTTTTTTTTTAGTTGCCGCGCTTTCATACAGTGTCTGCGAACCTCTTGGGAGCAGAGGTTCTTTTTCATTCATGGAAGGAAAGCCTATCCCCGAGGCAGAAAGGCCTCTGCCCGCTGCTGAAAAGGCGGGAACGGCGGCCATTTTGGGAGAGCCGGCCGGTTCCGTGGGCCATCACAGGCAGGGCAAAAGGAAAGCAAAGTCGGATAAAGAGTCTGCTGGTAAGGTGCCTAAAAAGATTCCGGCAATTCAGGAAGATGTGGCTGCCTTATTTTCTCCCGATTTTATATTAGCCTTACATAAGGCTTATTTGTTGAAAGCCTCTCAGGTGGCCAGTGGTCCTCCGTGGTCCCAGCTCTTGGAAATGGGGTCCCCTATTATGAGTGGGATGGACCCCGGGGAGGATCCTTCTCAACCGCTGCCAGGTTCGGGCTCCGGCTTAGATAGCGGCGAGCTTCCCTTCTCTGATCCACAGGGGTTGGAGGAAGGGGAAATTTTTTCGGAGGCAGCTTTTGACCCTTGGGCTGGGGAGCTAGAAGACGGGGAGATTACCCCAGGCGATGACCCTATTGTCTTTAGAGTTTTTTCGCAAGGAGGAGTTGGGGGCACTTATCTCGCAGTCCTTGACTGCTCTAAATATTCCGTTGCCTATGGTATCGCAAGAACCTCTGGAGGATCCCTTATTACAGGGCTTCAAGGCTGAGCACAGGTGTTTTCTGGTGCACCGAGTGATTAAACAGATGATAGAGTCGGAATGGGAATTCCCAGAGGCGACTCTGCGAGGTAGTCGCGCCTTAGGTCGTCTCTACCCGGTCCCGCAGGAGGAGCGAGAGTTGTTGAGAATGCCTAAGGTGGATGCCTTGGTGGCGGCGGTGACCAAGAAAACCACGATTCCTGTGGAAGGCGGCACGGCGCTCAAAGATCTGCAGGATCGCAAGCTGGAGGTTCTCCTGAAGCAGGCCTTTGATTCTTGCGCGCTGGCCTTACAGGCGTCTGTCTGTGGAGCCTATGTGTCCAGGGCGTCCATTCGTTGGCTCCAAGGGGATTCCTCTCCGGATGCCGGTGATAGTGCGTCCACTGAGGGGGCTAAGTTGGAGTCAGCAGCGGCTTACTTAGCGGATGCCTTCTATGATTTGGTGAGAATTTTGGCGAAGTCTATGGCATCACTAATAGCGGCTAGACACTTCCTGTGGCTGCGTAGTTGGGCGGCAGACGCCTCTTCTAAGTCGCGGCTCAGTAAGCTTCCTTATAAGGGCAAGCTGCTCTTTGGGGAGGCCTTGGAAAAGATTGTTAAGGATCTCGGAGACTCCAAAGGAGGGCGTTTACCGGAGGATCGGCCCAAGTTTTCCAGAGGGGGATCTGTGCAAAGGGGGCAAGGCAGATAGGCTCGGAAGTTTCGAGATGCCCGCTTTGCGCCCTATTCCAGAGGTCGCTTTGGGCCTAGAGGTCAGTCTTTTCAAAGTGCTAGAGGGTTCGGCAGAAATTATTTCAATGCCCAGCAGAGCACCTCTAAAAAGATGCAATGAAGGTCAACTGGCCCAGGCGGAGATTCCTGTGGGCGGCCGCTTACGGAACTTTCTTGCTGCCTGGGCCGCGATAACGACAGACAAATGGGTATTAGAGATAATTTGAGACGGCTATGCGCTGGAATTCGCTCATCCGCTGGGGGAAGCCTTCATGGTTTCTCTGTGTGGGCAGGGGCCAAATAGACAAGCTATCAGGGATACCCTTTTCCATCTCTTGCAGCTGCGTGCGGTGGTACCGGTCCCTCCAGACCAATATGGGTCAGGTCGATACTCTATTTATTTTGTGGTGCCCAAGAAAGAAGGATCTTTTCGTCCTATTCTCGACCTCAAGCATGTGAATCGCGCATTGAGAGTGCCTCACTTTCGGATGGAGACCCTAAGAGCGGTGATACGGGCCTTGCGTCCGGGGGAGCTGCTTTCAGCTATCGATCTCACGGAAGCCTACTTGCATATTCCTATCAGAGAGGAACATCAGCGGTTTTTAAGGTTTGCCGTTCTCATGGGGCATTTTCAATTCCGGGCGCTGCCCTTCGGTCTGGCGACGGCGCCGCGGACCTTCACGAAGGTCATGGTGGTAGTAGCGGCGGCGTTACGAAAGGAAGGTGTGTGGGTCCATCCTTATCTGGATGACTGGTTGATCAGGGCCGGGTCCTGGGAGGACGCTCTGGTGGCAACCTCTCGGGTGGTGCAAGTACTCGAACAGCTCGGCTGGGTGATCAACCGGGTGAAGAGTCAGCTTCAGCCGGTAAAGCGACTCGTTTACCTCGGAGCCTTGTTCAGCACGGAAGTGGGCTCCGTGTTCCTTCCCGAGAGCAGGGTGGCAAAGATCTTAGCTCAGGTGTGAGCGTTCTTGAGGCTAAAAGCTCCTTCGGCTTGGAGGTATATGAGGCTCTTGGGGTCCGTGGCGGCGACCTTAGATCTCGTGCCCTGGGCAAGGGCACGGATGCACCCACTGCAGCACGTCTTGCTGTCCCGATGGTCACCGCAGCTTCATCCACTCACTCAGAGATTGGTCTGCCCGGAGCTGGTGCGCGCCAGTCTGCTTTGGTGGCTGGATGCGGATCATCTTCGGGCAGGGGTTCCCTTGCAGGACCCGCAGTGGATACAAGTGACAACCGACGCCAGCCTGTCAGGCTCAGGTGACGCAAGGCCTCTGGTCCGCGGTAGAGAGCTCGTGGTCCATCAATCGCTTGGAGCTCCGAGCGGTGCGTCTGGCGCTTCAACACTTCATAGGCTTGCTCAAGGGGAAAGCGGTTTGAGTTTTCTCCGACAATTTGGTGACGGTGTCCTATATCAATCGGCAGGGGGGGACCGGCAGTGTCCTCTTGTGGGAGGAGAGCCAGGAGTTGATGGTCTGGGCAGAGTCCCATCTGGTAGCGTTGTCGGCGGCGCATGTAGCAGGAAAAGCTAATGTGCAGGTCAATTTTCTCAGTCAGAATGTGCTCGATCCCGGAGAGTGGGAACTCAACGCGGTGGTATTTCACGACATCACAGAGCGCTGGGGGCAGCCTGTGATGGATTTGATGGCTACGTTCCGCAATGCCAAAGCATCTTGATTTTACAGCCGACGCCAAGAGCACATGTCGGAGGGTCTGGATGGGTTGCTCCAGCCCTGGCCGGCGGATCAACTACTGTACGTGTTTCCTCCGTGTCCGATGATCGGTCGGGTCGTGGAGTGGATAGCCCAACACAAGGGAAAGGTGATTCTGATCGCTCCAGATTGGCCCAGGAGGCCATGGTTTGCAGACCTCATGCGGCTCTTGGTGGATTCACCTTGGCGTCTCCCCGACCGGATAAACCTGCTGACTCAGGGTCCCGTGCTGATGCCACAGGTGGAGCACTTCTTGCTTACGGCTTGGCTCTTGAAGGGGACCGGCTGAGATGGAAAGGCTATCCGGAGTCGGTTGTGGCCACCTTGCTGCGGTCTAAAAGAGTGTCCTCTTCACTAGTGTACATTAGGATCTGGAGAGTTTTTGAGACGTGGTGTGCCCAGCGGTGCTTTGGGCCTTTGTCTGCGACTCTGCCAGAGCTGCTATTTTTCCTGCAGTGTGGTCTAGAGAAGGGGTTAGTGTTCAGCACTCTCAAGGTTCATTTGGCAGCCTTGGCCTGTTATCGCGGGTTAGTGCAGGGTCGCAGGTTGACAGCTCATCTGGATGTGCAACGTTTTTTTCAAGCGGCCAAGCTCATCCGGCCTCCGGTGAGAAAGGTGGTGCCTCCGTGGGATTTGAATTTAGTACTGGAAGCCCTAGCGAGACCACCCTTTGAGACGACGTCGTCCGTCAGTTTGAGGGAACTGTCGTGGAAGACGGCATTTCTCGTAGTATTGTGTTCCGCGTGGAGGATTTCGGATTTGCAGGCGCTGTCTTGCCGGGAGCCTTACCTTCAGTTTTTGGCGGAAAAGGTGGTCTTGCGGCCAGTGCCCTCTTCTCTTCCGAAAGTGGTGTCGTCCTTTCATGTTAATCAGATGGTGGTGTTGCCCGTTTTCTCGGATCTCACAGGTTCTCCAATGGATCGGGCGTTGAAGGCTTTGGATCTGGGGCGTGTTTTGTGGAAGTATGTCAAAGCCACTAAATCTTTTTGCAAGTTGGATAGGTTGTTCGTGCTTTTTGCGGGCCCCCGCAAAGGTCAGGCGGCTACGAAAGCTTCAATTGCTCAATGGGTGAAGCTTGCAATAGGAGAAGCGTATGTGGCCGCGGGGCAGTCGCCTCCGGAGGGTCTTAGGGCTCATTCCACGCGTAGTCAGGCGGCGTCGTGGGCAGAGTATGCATTGGTTCCTCCGGTGGATATTTGCAGGGCCGCTACCTGGTCCTCACGGCATACTTTTGCTAGGCACTATCGGCTGGATGTTCACGCCAGAGAGGATGCTAGAGTGGGAGCCTCTGCCTTGGTGACGGGGCTCGCGGGTCCCTCCTGTGTTTAGGTACTGCGTTGGTACTGCCCTACCGTTCCCTGGACTGGCCCGGAGAAACAATAAGGAAGAAGAAATTAGACCTTACCTGCTAATTGTCTTTCCTTGAGTTCTCTCCGGGCCAGTCCAGGGCCCACCCAAAGAATTGTTCAGAGTCCGTCTTCGGTGTTTTTCGTCTGCCTGAGCGCGGGAGCAGGGGCACAACCCTTTTGAAGTGAACTTCCAT
The DNA here is from genome assembly GCA_033557465.1 of Ichthyophis bannanicus. Classification (NCBI taxonomy): domain Eukaryota; kingdom Metazoa; phylum Chordata; class Amphibia; order Gymnophiona; family Ichthyophiidae; genus Ichthyophis; species Ichthyophis bannanicus. Next base: position 811,727,238 of record CM066032.1, on the reverse strand, counting down.
TGGTGGTTACTGTACAAATTAGCTCTGGGTATATAAAAAGAAAAAAAAAAAGCAGTTTCCGAGGGGAGTTTACGTATTGGAAATTGTTAATAGCACTATTTTGGAGGTTAACCTGAGATTTCACATGGATTCTCCTCGGTCGGGGAAGTATACAGTCTTGAGCTCGTTTTTTGGGTTCTTTTTGGTTCTTTTAGTCTGTTTTTGGTTGTTACTGTTTGTAGGTTAAGCTGCTTTGGTAAGAGGAGACTGGAGCTTGATCACCAGGGGGAGTGGCTTACTCTCTCAGCAAAAGCTTTACGTTTTTCAGTCCTCAGCTGCTGAAGGGGATTGACAACCCTACCTTTCCCTGGACTGGCCCGGAGAGAACTCAAGGAAAGACAATTAGCAGGTAAGGTCTAATTTCTTCTTTATTGACATCACCAAAATAAATTTAATACAATATTGTGCAGTCTTGAGTTAGTCACTTTACCTTCCATTGCCTCAGAAGAAAAAGTCTGGCAACCTACTTCCAATGATATATTGCCAAGAAAACGCAGAGGCAGCTGGGTCACCAGGAGCCAGCACTAAAAAAAAGTACAGAGCCAGAAGAAAAATAAAACAATAATAGTTCCCCCTTGGAAAAAGCGCATTAAGAGAAAATTGCAATCATTGCATGCGGAGGTATCCCTGCTAGATGGGTATCTAAAAGGATTAAGATATCAAAGATATTAAGGAAGATCCAAGAAATAATGCTGAAGCATTATACATTAACAGAAGACCTGAAATTTATATGTTCCAACAATAAATTGAAAGTAGCAGCAAAGGCACAAAAACTGTGAAGATATGAAGAAAACCAAAAAGAAATATATCAAAATAAGCTATTTAGAGAGAACTCAAAACAATTCTACAGGGAATTGGGACAGAGCATTAAGATGGAAAAAGCACTACTAACCAAAGCCGAAACAGAAAGATTCTGGAGAAACTATATGAGAACCCTATAAAGCACAATCAAGAAGCAGAACAGTTACCCTGCATACAGGAACATTTAGAAAAAGCAAACATCAAACCTATGGAATGGCCTGCAGTAACAATATAAAGAGCTGTAAAGCATGTTAAAGCGAGCCCAAATTTGAAGAGTCCTGGCTCAGATGGAGTAACCAACCTTTGGCTCAAACATCACTCCATCCAGACCTGGTGAATTGCAAAAATCAATTGTTTAAGCAGCTAGACTTAACACCACAATGGCTTACTACGGGAAGAACAATTCTCCTTCCAAAAGGGGACCCAAATAACACTCACAAAAAGACCAATAACTTGTCTTTCTACAATCTATAAGCTGCTCGCTGCAATAGATGCAGACAGAATATATGTTCATATCAAATCCAATAACATCATGGCAATAGAGCAAAAGGGCAACAAGAAAGGAGTATGTGGCAGCAAAGACCAGTTAATGTTGAATAAGATCATCATGGCCAGCGCTAAGAAAAGCAGAAATCTCAATATAGCATGGATTGATTATAAGAAAGCTTTTGATAGCATCCCACACTCTTGGATAATAAATTGCCTTGAAATGTATAAAATAAATCCTGATTTAATAGAGTACATTATACCAGAGTACCATGAGAATGTGGCAAACCACACTCTTTTTCAAATATGAAGATGGTCAGTAAATCATTCCTAACATCAGGATCCAGCAAGGAATATTTCAGGGGGATTCGCTGTCACTCCTTTTGTTTTCTGTGGCTCTTCATCCAATGAGTACTCTCATTAACTCTTTGGGATATGGATTTAGCATGAATCCTAAAGAAGATAACAACCCAGAAACAAGATCTCATTTATTAATTTGTAGATGATCTGAATCTCTATAGTTCCAGCGACCAACAATTAGCAGAGCAACTCCGTGTGGTGAAAAGCTTTTCTAATGACATCAGGATGACCTTTGGCCTTGACAAATGCGCTAAGGCAACTTTTTTTAGAGGGAAATTGAGCAAAATGGAAATATCTCCCTGGCTGAAGGTTGTGACATCAATGACCTTGAACAGGAAGGCATATATGTATAAGTATCTCGGAGTAGTGGAAGGAATGATACTCAAGCAGAAATTACTGAGAGAAATGATCAGTAAAGAATACTACAGAAGATTAAAATCATTATTGAAAAGAGCTTTAACATCATGGAATAAGATCAAGCCATCAATCAGCTGGCAATTCCTGTACAGCGTTGGGATTGTGGACTGTGGACTGGCCTCTTAAAGATCTTCAAAAACTGAATGTGTGAACACGAAAACTCCTCCATGCCCATGAAGTAATTTACAAGAATCAGTGTATGCCAAGACTGTACATCCCTAGAGCTGAAGGAGGGTTAGGCCTCACAGAGGTTGATTACACATACAGAGGTACTGTCATAGACCTCCAGGCCTACTTAACTGCATCATCAGATTCAAATACACAAATGTGCTGAAATATGAAAGTAAACATCCAGAATCTGTCTCCATCATCAAACTTGGACAAGCATTCTGATGACTAGAAGAAATGAGTAAGAATCCACAAGCATACACAGGGATGGAAGTAACTGAATTTGCAAAACAAGAGAAAAAACTCTTCAAAGAATTAGATCAACAAACAAGGAAAAACCAGTGGAAAACAATACAGTGGGAAATACAGAGTGTTACTTCAGGAAACCTTTGTCGATCAAGTCCTGACACATGAATGGTTAAAGAGAGGTGAACTGAAACCAAAGGATGAGAGGTTGATAGTTGCAGCTCAAGACAGCAACTTACAGATGAGATGGTTTATAGAGAGCATTGAACAAACTGGCAAAACAGATATATATGTTGATTCTGTGGGGAAAGAGCTGGAAATGGGACTAACCTCATAGCTGTAGATTGGGGGTAATGGGTAGTTGTGGGTAATGGGTAGTTGTGGTGGGGCAGTTTTGCATGGTGAGAGTCGTTGGGGTGATGGGATAGTTGTGGGGGTGATGTAATTGCAGCTGATGGTGAGGAATAATTTTGATGGTAATGGAGTTGTTGAAAGGGGAGTTTTGGGGGGTGGAGGTACTGAGTAGTTGTGGAGGGTAGTTTTGAGGAATGAGGGAAGATGGGGACAGTTGGGAGTGATGGTAACTGTGGGGGGCGATAGTTGGAGTCAGGGTTGATTGTGATGGCTAATTTATGGAGTGCGGCACCTTTGGAGAAGTAGTTATTTTTGATGAGTGGGGTAGTTTGGGAGGTGGGAATAGTAGCAAGGGGAGAATGTGTGGGGATAGTTTTAAGAAGCGTGAATAACTAGGATGAAGTAGTTCTGTGGAGTGGGGTAACTGTGGTTGGGGTAGGTTTGGAGTAATTGGGTGTGGATAGTTTGGGCAGCTAATTTTGCGGGATGGGTCAGTTTTGAGGGGTGCTGGGTAATGCAGTAGTTTTGGGGGTAGGTTCAGTTTGGAGATGCTGCAGTTGGAGGTAATTTTGGAGGGGTGGGGACAGTTTGAGTGGTGGAGCAGTTGCAGGGGTAATTTTATGAGTGAGGGGGCTAGTTTCAAGGGTTTGAGTATGAGGGCTAGTTTTGAATAGCAGGGGTAGTTTTAGGGGGTGGGAGCAGTTTGGGACTGGGGTGGTTTTGGGTGTGGGGTTAGTTTCAGGGGGTAGTGAGAACTTTTGAGGAGGTGTGGGGAGTAGAGAAGGACAGTTTGAAAGGAGCAATTCCCTAACTGCTATGTGTTACTCTATGTAAGTTTCTATGCAACAGAAGCTTAGATTGTAAGCCCTTTGAGGACAGGGAAATATCTACAGTACCTGAATGTAACTTCCTTAACTGCTTAGCTACTACCCACTAAAGATGCTATATCAAGTAAATATAACTAAACTAAAACTAAGTTGGAACTCCTTCTTCCATATAAATGAGTAACATTATTTTTTTGTGGGGGGGGGCTTATTTTTCTGGAACCCCCAGTCTGATATGGTCCATTCTCTTTGTTTTATGTTTATGATTTTACTCAGTGGCATTTCAAGCCCTATGGGCACCTGGGGCAGGCAGCCCCTTGTGGCCCATGGCCCCCTCCCCCGCTAGGCCCACACAGCAAAGCCAGCATGGCAAACGTAACTTAAAAGCTATGGGTGGCTTGCTTCAGATCCGGTGGCTGTTCTCTCCTGGGCTGAAGTCTTGAGATTCCCCAGGGAAACCACCCAGTCCCTGGCTTCACCCCTTTCTTTGTGTAGAGAGATTTCTAAAACCCAGCCTGGAACCTACCCAGCTCTTTCTCCCATGGCTTACACTGGACTCCCCTTCCTCTTTGCACAGGTGTCCGTGACTCTGGTATGCTCCGAGGGCTGGGGGTTTTTCCACCTCTCTGGAGACTGAGGCAAGCCATCCCTGCCACATATTATTTACAGCCTGAGAGCACTGGATCTTAACTTCCACATCTGTCAGAGCAGATTTTATTGGTGAAATAGACTGCTAGTTTTGACCATTCTTAACAACATTTTCTTGAACTTTAACTAATGATTGAATTTGACCAATTCAGAAATTGTTTTAGGACGAGGCAGTGAGAAACAAAATTCAGAGGTAACGATAGGCAAATGCAAACTTGGCGAAGCCATGGACAGAGCTGCTTTAACCACTTATGGGGGCCCTGGACAAACGTTTTAGGATGGGTCCCCTTCTATTTTCCCCAAATTAACCGCACCTCCATGTAAGGAACCAAGGAACCTTATACTATATCGCTATCAAAAGATTAATTTTAAAGTAACACAGGTACACTAAAAAAATTTTTTTTTAAACTGCCTCTAATGTTTCGATTGATTTTTACGTTTTTTGGTGCGCTGAATCCAAATCTGGTAACCAATTTGCTCCATCACGTACAGATTTTTTGCTACATTGGGTTAGCAGTTTGAGGAGAACGTTTCAGATTGAGTGCGATCGAGATAAAAGTTTCTTGGATGAATTCTTTATACTAATTGTTTAGTAGTTATTCAAATAAGAATAAAGAAAATTGTAACAAGGCAGCACATAAGAATAGAGTAATGTCAACAAAACACACTGTGATGGTAGCAAAATTGTCTGCACTTAAAACAGCCACATACATGTGCACAAACATTGAGCATATAAGAGCGAGGTTAGACACAAAGCAAAGCAAAGAAATGTGCAAAAAATGTTGTACAGGTATGTATGTAAGAATAGAAAACGCAAACCGCACCATTGCAATACATGAACACAAACACCCGATGGTGTGAAAATAAAATTCTAATAAATGAGATCCGACACTGTGGTAATAACTAGCAAATTTTTATTTCAAAGTTTAGTAAAAACACGATATTTGTCAACACAGTTTAGATTTTAAAGTCATTCTTGGGTCAATCAATCTCCTGGTGGGCCCGTTTCTTCTTCCCCCGAATGCTTCTCTTGGTGCGCTGCTTGGCGTATTTTTCATCTGGGGTTTCCCGCAGCAGCAACCAGCAGAAATCAGCCATCATAGTGGTGTTCCATCTTCCTTGGTACCTTCTCTCTGCGTCCTTGATATCCTGGTGAAACCTTTCACCTTGTTCTTCACTGTACGCCCCCAAGTTTTCGGGAAAGTAGTTCACATGGGAGTGCAAGAAATGGACTTTCAGGCTCATGTTACAGCCTTGTTCTTTGAAGGCATTGAGCACCCTGGCAACAATATCCTTATAGTTCTCATCCCGCCTGTTCCCCAAGAATTTGAGAACAACATCCTTGAAGGAATCCCAGGCTTCTTTTTCCTTCTCAGACATCGTTTCAGCGAATGCTCCATCTGAAATGAGTTTCCTTATATCAGGGCCAACAAACACTCCTTCCTTTAGCTTTGCTTCAGAAAGTCGGGGGAACTTTGAGCAAAGGTACCGAAAGCACTCACCATCTTTTGGAAGGGACTTGATGAATTGCTTAATGAGACCCAACTTAATGTGGAGAGGTGGTAATAGAATTTTATCACGAGGTAACAAGCTCTCATGAAGAACATTTTTCTCACCGGGTCTCAAATACTCCCGAATTGGCCAGTCTTTTTTCCCCCAGTGTAGGTCGCGGGCCCGGCTATCCCACAAGCAAAGGAAGCAGGGATATTTGGTGAAACCGGATTGCTGCCCTAATAGCATGGATAGAATTTTAAAGTCTCCACAAATCATCCACTTATGCTCATCATAACGAATCTTCTGAAGAATCAGGGCCAAATTCTCGTATTTTTCTTGGAGAATAACAGAGTGAGCAATAGGAACTGAAGCGAATGTGTTGCCATTATGAAGAAGAACACCTTTTATGCTGTCTTTTGACGAATCAATGAACAGCCGCCATTCAGCAGGATCATACTTGAGTTTAAACTTTTCCATCACTCCGTATATATCGTTGCAAAATACCACATCTTCCTCTTTGCTGAAATACTTCAAAAATTGTGTCTTGCGGTTGCGGTACCAATAAAAAGTTGTTCCTGGTGACAATAGATTTTTCTGTTTAAGCTGAGAACCTAGCAGTTGGGCAGCATCTTTTGGGAGTCCTAAATCCCGGACTAAATCATTCAATTCAGCTTGAGAGAAAAGTTCAGGTTTCGGATCTGGTTCAGTTTCAAACTCGGAAGTACTGGACTCATCGGGAAAAGCCATCTGATGAGTCTCATCATGATCAGAACCGTCCACACAAATATGATCCAAAGATTTTGGTGGTTCAGGCACAGGTACTTCGTTGCTATGAGGCATAGGCCTAATTGCTGAGGGAAGGTTGGGGTAACTTATTACGTTCTTATTTTTTAAGTTGTATCCCTTTACAATGCAAGAGCAAAAATAGCAGTCACTGCTGTGGTCTCTTTGTTCACGCCACATCATAGGTATTCCGAAACGAAATGCTTGTTTTTTACCTTTCATCCATAAGCGTAGATCTTCCTCACATGTCTTGCACACTTTGTGAGGAGCCCACGGTTTGTCTTGATCGCCTAACTTCAAACCAAAATAGGCAAAATATACTTTTTTAATAAATGCAGAAATGTTCCTCTGCCGCTTTTTCACGGTATATTCCCCACAAATAAAACAAAAACTGTCCGGAGAGTTGACGCAACCTCTGGCTCTGTGAGCCATCACAAATACACAGCACTGCAAACTGCAACTGTAGTGAACCACTTCGGAATAAAGCTGGATTACGACTGAGCAAACAAAAGGTAATAATGAACTTGCAAGAAACTGAAATTTGACAGGAACGTTCATGTCGCAACCACCGTGTTTGAGCGAGCGAACGAGGCGAGGCGAACAGGAAAGAACATGCGCCAGCGCGAGTACTGGATTTAGCCCCCCGCCTCCCAATTGTCCTGTTAATGTATAAAATGAATACAAAACACTCTAAAATATCATGAGGGAGTGTTTCTAGTTAGTTAACTATTACAACCTCTATTTTGGGCCAAGAAAATAAACTGCAGTCGGCTAAAAAGAAATTATGTGAACATTCCTTATATGGGTAAGAAATCTAATTTTGCAAGAAAACGTGACGTGATGGAACATTTTGGCTATTTTTCCTGGATTCAGCACCCCAAAATCTATAGGAGTCAGTTGCAAAACTGGAGGCAGTTTTTTGGTAGTGTACCTGTGTAATCAATGGAATGATTGCCAACTATGTTTTGTACTACTATGGCCACGCCACCTTAAGTGTGCCCAAGCTTGTCTGATTTTGGAAACTAAGCAGAGTTGGGCCAGGTTAGTACTTTGATGGGAAACTACCTTAGAATACCAGCTGTTGTAGGCTTACTGCCTAGCAATCTATTTTTTGTTGCACCTTGCCAAAAAAACCCTGGTGATAGTCACAACATGCACAATTGTCCACAAGGTCACCAAGAGTCAACGTCAACTCAATGGCACTTAACAACAACAACAGCTTTCTGTATCACCCTTCAAGCAAAAAGGAAGTTGGCATCCACGCTGGAGGGGTGGTGATATAGACAGACATCTCCTACAACTGGAACAGAGGTTCATTTCAACTTCAGACTTTACATCCTCTGGGGTTGAATCAAGATTATGATCTCTCTGTGTTCTTTTAAATATATGATTTTTTTTTCAATTAACATCTTACCCATTCTGGATTGCCATCAGATGGTATTAGCCCATGGCAACCCCTACATCAGTCATTTTCTAATAAAACTCATTTTTTAACAAAATTCTTTTTAATTGTTCACTATAGGGGTCATTCCAAGGTGCAAATAGCAGGGATGGACGTCCCAATGGGCATTTTACAGTTTATTTTATCATGTTTTCTTCACTGCTACAGGCTTATTATTTTAATATAGTACAATGGCATGTCTGTTCCTTTCTCTCCCTTCCCTCTTCCTTCCCCTCTCCCCTCCCCTTACTCTTCTCCCTCTTTTTACCCCTTCCCCCTCCCCTCCCCTCCCTCCCCCCTTTTTCTCTCCTCCCCTTCCCCTTCTTCCCCGCCCTGTCACACTCCCACAACCCCCCTCATATATACCAGTTTGGTTTTTACTTTCCTAGTCATCTAATTTATTTACATTTTGTTTTTATTCTTGAGGCTTGCACCCCCAATTTTCCTCCATCCCTCACAGCTTCATACAACTATCTCCTTCACAGATGCAGCACACACGCAATAACATACATGCCCACATATAGGCTTATCATAGAAAACACTTCAGAACGTCCACGTTACACAGTTCCAAGAGGGAGAGTTAAAGCCAATCCTGGATTTCTGACAAACCTATCCTGGTACATTATGGAAGCTGTAGCATTGATTTCTATGCAGAGAATCACGGAATAAAGTAACCCAGATGCCTTTAAGTAGAGAGCAGATAGAGCTGAAGGATTCCAAATTACCCATCAACTAATAACCATATTGTTAATATGAACAAAATACATCCTCTGCCTATATGCAAATATTAGAAGTCTAAAAAATAAGATGGGAGAGTTAGAATATATAGCACTAAATGAAAGGTTAGATATGATAGGCATCTCAAGAGCTGGTAGAAGGAGGACAACCACTGGGATACTGTGATAGCTGGGTACAAACTATATCACAATGATAGGGTAGATCAAATTGGTGGAGGGGTTGCACTCTATGTTAGAGAGGGTATTGAGTCATACAGGATTCAAGTTTTGCAGAAAACAAAATACACTGTAGAATCTCTATGGATAGAAATTCCATTTAAAAGGGGAAGGCCATGACAGTGGCGATGCCTGGCCAGAATAAACAGATGGATGATGAAATGCTAAGAGAAATCAGGAAAGGTAATAAAAGTTACAAACAATAATAATGGGTGATTTCAATTATCCCAGTATCCACTGAGTCAATGTCACATCAGGATATGTTAGAGAGATAAAGTTTCTAGATGAAATAAATGACTGCTTCTTGGAGCACCTGGTTCATGAACTGACAAGAGGTGACAAGAGGTGAAGGTATTTTGGACCTAGTCTTTAGTGGAATACAGGATCTGGTGCAAGAGATAATGGTGTTGGGGCCACTTGTCAATATTGATTATAGCATGATCACATTTGATTTATTAAATGGAGAGAGGATAGCAAGGAATTTGACTGAACTAGCATCTAACTTTAAAAAGGAGACTATGATAAAATGAGGAAAACAGCTAAGAAAAAACTAAAAGGAACAGCTGCAAAGGTTAAAGGTGGAAGAAAGGCTAAAAATCTGCCAGCATGGCTTAAAGATGAGGTCAGAAAGGTGTTGTAGCCCAAAAGCACCTTTCAGGAAATGGAAAAAGGAGCCAAATGATGGAAACAGGAAGCAACATAAGCACTGGCAAGTTAGATGCAAGGCATTGCTAAGGCAGGCAAAGAGAGAATTCGAAAAAAATCTTGCCATGGAAGCAAAAACTCATAATGAAAACTTTTTCAAGTACATTCATAGCAAAAATCCTGTTGAGAGAGTAAGTTGGACCATTAGATGATAAAGGGGTAAAAGGGGCACTAAGGGAGGACAAGGCCATAGCGGAGAGACTGAATAAATTCTTTGCTTCAGTCTTTACTAAGGAAGATATATGGAAGTAACCCATGCCAGAAATGGTATTTAAAGGTGATGTATCAGAAGAATTGAAACAAATATCAATAAACCGGGAAGATGTACGTATTACAACTATTTGATAAACTAAAGCGTAGCAAATCACCTGGACCAGATAGTATACATCCGACTGTGCTGAAAAACTGAAATATTAGATTGCAGTCCTACTATTAGTAATCTGTGAACTATCATTAAAATCATCTGTAGTACCTGCAGATTGGAGAATGGCCAATGTAAAGCCAAGTTTTAAAAGGGTTCCAGGGGTGATCCAGGAAATTACAGACTGGTGAGCCTGATGTCAGTACCAGACAAAATGGTAGAAACCATTATAAAGAATAAAATTACTGAACATGCAGATAGTCATAATTTAATGGGAGAAAGGCAACAAGGATTTAGCCAAGGAAGGTCTTGTCTTACTTATCTGTTATACCTGTAAACAGGTAGACAAAGGTGAGTTAGTTGAGATAATATATCTGGATATTTAGAAAGCCTTTGACAAGGTCTCTCATAAGATACTCTTGGCAGAATTAAAAAGCCATGTGATAGGAGGCAATGTACTCTTGTGTATTAAGAATTGGTTGAAAGATAGAAAAGACAGAGTAGGGCTAAATGGACAATTTTCTCAATGGAGAAAGGTTAATAATGGAGTACCCTAGGAATCTGTGCTGGGCCCGCTGCTTTTTAACATATTTATAAATGACCTGGAAATAAGAATAAGTGAGGTGATGAAATTTGCAGATGACATAAAATTATTCAAAGTTGTTAAAACACAAGAGGATTGTGAAAAATTGCAAGAAGACTTTGATAAATTGGAAGACCGGGCATCCAAATGGCAGATGAAATTGAATATAGTAACATAGTAAATGACGGCAGATAAAGACCGGCATGGTCCATCTAGTCTGCCCAGCAAGATGGCAAGAGTAGGTGCACCTGTCGCTCTGTGCAGGCCACCCCTCCCCATGTCTTTGTTTAGGGGTAAACCCACCATTCCATGTAGGACACCCATATTTGTTGAGACGTTATATGGACAATGTGGACAAAGGCAAAGTTATGCACTTAGAGAACAACTCAAACTATGGTTACATGATGAAAGATTCCACATTAGGAACCACCACCCAGGAAAAGGATCTAGGCGTTATTGTGGATACAATGTCAAAACCTTCTGTCTACTAACATGTAGCAATGTCCAAGGAAGCAATTAGAATGCTAGGAATCAGAAGGAAAGGAATGGAGAATAAAACCAAGGATATTATAATGCCTCTATATCATTCCATAGTGAGGCCACATCGTAAATAGTGTGTGCAAATTCTGGTTGCCATATTTTCAAAAGGATATAGCAGAATTAGAAAAGGTACAGAGAAGAGCCACCAAAATGGTAAAGGGGATGAAAGGATACCCCTGTGAGGAAAGGCTAATGGTTAATGCTAAAGGTTAATGCTCTTCAACTTGAAAAAAAAGACGGCTAAGGGGAGATATGATAGAGGTCTATAAATGAATGAATGGAGTGGAATGGGTAAGCGTAGATTGGTTGTTTACTCCATACAAAGTAGAAAAACTAGGGGACATGCAATGAGGCTACAATGTAACCCATTTAAGACTAATAAGAGAAAATATTTTTTCACTCAACACATAATCAAACTCTGGAATTTGTTACTAGAGTATGTATTGAAAGCTGTTAATGTAGTGGGTTTAAAAAGGGCTTGGACAGTTTCCTGGAGGAAAATTCCTTAAACTGTTATTAAAGAGGACCAGGAAAATCCACAACTTACCCTAGGATAAGCATTGTGGAATCTGTGTAACTTTTTGGGAACCTGACATACTTGTGACCTGGATTGGCTACTGTTGGAAACAGGATACTGGGCCTGATGAACCATGGTCTGAACCAGTATGGCATTTTTTATGTTCTTATGACTACAAGTACCACATTGAGTTTGAAATGAGCCAAATCAGAACCTGGGTTCCAGATAAATAATCCTCTCCCCAAAAAATGGCCCAGTGCATTTCTATGGGAGAAACAGTTCCAGCTTCTGCAGCATAGAAACTTAGAAACAATGAAACATAAAAGGGAATTCCTCTCAAATGGCCTCTCCTTGTTCTTTACTTTCCCCACCTCTTACCTACCACACTTCAAAACTACCCCCCCCCCGTCCGAACTACCCATCCCCCCAAAATACCCCATACAACTACATATACCCAACCCCAAAACTACACCCACAATTACACATTCTCTCCCAACTACTCCAACTTCACAAAACTACCCCACCTAGCCACCACCCACCCTTTATAACTATTTTGCACCTTCCTCACCCGCATCTGCCCCTCATTTTCCTAGCTACCCAACCCCAACTAGCTTCACCACTCCCACAACTTCCTCCACTACTTATGAAAACATGGTTCCTTCTCTCCTTTAAGACAGGCACTCAGCAACACATACAGTTTATATACATCCACATCTACAGGCAGAAGGCTTGTAAAGAATTCCAAGAGCTATGCTCTGTAAGCTTTCCCTTTTGTTACACCACAAAATATGTTTTGATTTTGCTTCATCTACTTTTCTTATAGGGTCAGAGAAGCTGTCCATTGGTTTAAAATAGTGCCCCTTATGCAACTGGAAGATGCCCAAAATGAACAGTTACAGAGATTGCACTCTGTGTTTGGGGACTGAATGTGTCTTGTAGTATCTGTGCTAATATATTGCCAAGTTTACTCAAGCTACAATGATTCAACCTAGTGGACATTTACAGAACAACCTCAAATTCCACATTCTGTGCCACTGAATATCACCTACCATTGCAGGTAAACAAATTACACAGGTACACTACCAAAAAACTGCCTCCAGTTTTGCAACTGATTCCTATAGATTTTGGGGTGCTGAATCCAGGAAAAATAGCCAAAATGTTCCATCACGTCATGTTTTCTTGCAAAATTAGATTTCTTACCCATATAAGGAATGTTCACATAATTTCTTTTTAGCCGACTGCAGTTTATTTTCTTGGCCCAAAATAGAGGTTGTAATGGTTAACTAACTAGAAACACTCCCTCATGATATTTTAGAGTGTTTTGTATTCATTTTATACATTAACAGGACAATTGGGAGGCGGGGGGCTAAATCCAGTACTCGCGCTGGCGCATGTTCTTTCCTGTTCGCCTCGCCTCGTTCGCTCGCTCGCTCAAACACGGTGGTTGCGACATGAACGTTCCTGTCAAATTTCAGTTTCTTGCAAGTTCATTATTACCTTTTGTTTGCTCAGTCGTAATCCAGCTTTATTCCGAAGTGGTTCACTACAGTTGTAGTTTGCAGTGCTGTGTATTTGTGATGGCTCACAGAGCCAGAGGTTGCGTCAACTCTCCGGACAGTTTTTGTTTTATTTGTGGGGAATATACCGTGAAAAAGCGGCAGAGGAACATTTCTGCATTTATTAAAAAAGTATATTTCGCCTATTTCGGTTTGAAGTTAGGAGATCAAGACAAACTGTGGGCTCCTCACAAAGTGTGCAAGACATGTGAGGAAGATCTACGCTTATGGATGAAAGGTAAAAAACAAACATTTCGTTTCGGAATACCTATGATGTGGCGTGAACAAAGAGACCACAGCAGTGACTGCTATTTTTGCTCTTGCATTGTGAAGGGATACAACTTAAAAAATAAGAACGTAATAAGTTACCCCAACCTTCCCTCAGCAATTAGGCCTATGCCTCATAGCAATGAAGTACCTGTGCCTGAACCACCAAAATCTTTGGATCATATTTGTGTGGACGGTTCTGATCATGATGAGACTCATCAGATGGCTTTTCCCGATGAGTCCAGTACTTCCGAGTTTGAAACTGAACCAGATCCGAAACCTGAACTTTTCTCTCAAGCTGAATTGAATGATTTAGTCCGGGATTTAGGACTCCCAAAAGATGCTGCCCAACTGCTAGGTTCTCGGCTTAAACAGAAAAATCTATTGTCACCAGGAACAACTTTTTATTGGTACCGCAACCGCGAGACACAATTTTTGAAGTATTTCAGCAAAGAGGAAGATTTGGTATTTTGCAACGATATATACGGAGTGATGGAAAAGTTTAAACTCAAGTATGATCCTGCTGAATGGCGGCTGTTCATTGATTCGTCAAAAGACAGCATAAAAGGTGTTCTTCTTCATAATGGCAACACATTCGCTTCAGTTCCTATTGCTCACTCTGTTATTCTCCAAGAAAAATACGAGAATTTGGCCCTGATTCTTCAGAAGATTCGTTATGATGAGCATAAGTGGATGATTTGTGGAGACTTTAAAATTCTATCCATGCTATTAGGGCAGCAATCCGGTTTCACCAAATATCCCTGCTTCCTTTGCTTGTGGGATAGCCGGGCCCGCGACCTACACTGGGGGAAAAAAGACTGGCCAATTCGGGAGTATTTGAGACCCAGTGAGAAAAATGTTCTTCATGAGAGCTTGGTACCTCGTGATAAAATTCTATTACCACCTCTCCACATTAAGTTGGGTCTCATTAAGCAATTCATCAAGTCCCTTCCAAAAGATGGTGAGTGCTTTCGGTACCTTTGCTCAAAGTTCCCCCGACTTTCTGAAGCAAAGCTAAAGGAAGGAGTGTTTGTTGGCCCTGATATAAGGAAACTCATTTCAGATGGAGCATTCGCTGAAACGATGTCTGAGAAGGAAAAAGAAGCCTGGGATTCCTTCAAGGATGTTGTTCTCAAATTCTTGGGGAACAGGCGGGATGAGAACTATAAGGATATTGTTGCCAGGGTGCTCAATGCCTTCAAAGAACAAGGCTGTAACATGAGCCTGAAAGTCCATTTCTTGCACTCCCATGTGAACTACTTTCACGAAAACCTGGGGGCATACAGTGAAGAACAAGGTGAAAGGTTTCACCTGCACATCAAGGACGCAGAGAGAAGTACCAAGGAAGATGGAACACCACTATGATGGCTGATTTCTGCTGGTTGCTGCTGCGGGAAACCCCAGATGAAAAATACGCCAAGCAGCGCACCAAGGGAAGCATTCGGGGGAAGAAGAAACGGGCCCACCAGGAGATTGATTGACCCAAGAATGACTTTAAAATCTAAACTGTGTTGACAAATATCGTGTTTTTACTAAACTTTGAAATAAAAATTTGCTAGTTATTACCACAGTGTCGGATCTCATTTATTAGAATTTTATTTTCACACCATCGGGTGTTTGTCTTCATGTATTGCAATGGTGCGGTTTGCGTTTTCTATTCTTACATACATACCTGTACAACATTTTTTGCATATTTCTTTGCTTTGCTTTGTGTCTAACCTCGCTCTTATATGCTCAATGTTTGTGCACATGTATGTGGTTGTTTTAAGTGCAGACAATTTTGCTACCATCACAATGTGTTTTGTTGACATTATTCTTATGTGCTGCCTTGTTACAATTTTCTTTATTCTTATTTGAATAACTACTAAACAATTAGTATAAAGAATTCATCCAAGAAACTTTTATCTCGATCGCACTCAATCTGAAATGTTCACCTCAAGCTGCTAACCCAATGTAGCAAAAAATCTGTACGTGATGGAGCAAATTGGTTACCAGATTTGGATTCAGCGCACCATAAAATGTAAAAATCAATCGAAACATTAGAGGCAGTTTAAAAAAAAATTTTTTTAGTGTACCTGTGTTATTTGTATTTTCTGTGGTTTGGGATTTATCTGTAATATTTCATACTGTAGACATATGGTTAAGCACAGTTCTTTGGTAACAGAATCCAGATGCTGGGGCTGGGGGTTGAGTTGAGAGAAGGGTATGATGCAGGGGCTGGGAGATGGGGATTGGGGCTGACACAGGTGATGGTGATGGGAGAGTGAGAAATAAGAGAACAAACTGTAGGGGAGGGGAGAAGCCAGGACATGTGCATTGGAAGATGTAGATAGAAGAACAGAGGGATGGATGCTGGGGCAAGAAGGAGGAAAGGCAGAATGAATGAATAGGAGCAGGAAATAGGTGGGTTGATGCATGGGGCAGAAAAAGGGAATAGATGCTATGGATGGGGGAGAGGCAAGGGCAATGGTTGTTGGGGAAAGAAGAGAAAAAAGGCAAAGAGCTTTGAAGAGGGTGAGAGACAAAGGAAGGGAAGAGGTCTTTGAAGAAGGTAAGGCAGGGTGGAAATAGGATGGGGAATAGGAGCCTAGATAACAAGTGAGACATAAGAAAGCAACTGGAAATGGAGAGGTAATGAAGGACCAGGACGAGACTGGGTTGGTGAAGGGATGAAAGGCAGAGGTAGATGAGGCTGGGGAGGAAATGAGCACAGAGGATGGAAACAAGGGACTTGCAAGTGGTTAGAAGATGGCAAAGGAATGAGAAATACAGGTGGAAATGGAAGGTCTAGGGAATTAAACGTAGGAAGTGAAGGGAGGACAGGAGAAAGAGGAATAAAATCTAGCTATAAGTAGATAAAAAGAAATGGAGAAAGAAAAGATGAAACAGAAGGATTCATGTCAGAGAAAGATATAGGGGAGGAAGGGAAAAAGAGGAGGTGGAGGTGGGGGTGGGGTAGGAAACAGAAAATGGAAATGAGATCCTGGAAAAGGATTTAAACAAAAACAAGAGAAAGTGTTGGAGACCAGGACCAATGCAATTGGAAACATAAAATGATCAGACAATAGTACAGATGGGGTAATACTGTGGCCATGGCTGTCAGTGATTTTTTCTTATACATTTGTCACCGTAGGAAAAAAAATCCACATATTTAGCAGCAGTATTTGGATAGTGCCTGCTACTGAATATCCAGATACCTTATCCAAATAGCCTTTAAGGCAGCTCTTTTGCTGTCCTAGGTTATGCAGATAGCTATCTGGATAGTGATACTGAAAATTGCCGCTATCCAGAAACACTGGTCAGGGTATTCAAAGGCATTTTCACAGTTTAAAAAGCTGTAAACCATGTAAATGTTGTTATAGAGGGATATTCATTGACACTAACTCAGTTGGTGCTGATGATTATCCACCGGTTCCGCCGCTACATGCCCTAATGCTATTTGTGTAGAATCAGGGCGTGTCATGGGCATTCTGAGGCACAGCAGAGGTGACATCTTTTGCTAACTGAGCAGCGGCAATATTGAACTGCTTCCCAGTTAACGACTCATGGGATGGGAAAACCTCGACTATCTTTACCTGTGGGAGCTAACCAGGCAGCGACTCAATATCACCGCTGCTGTACAGGGCATTGCAGCAGAGCCGGATATTCAATTCTGGTGGTCAGATATGGCTCCGGATTGAATATATCCAGGGTTAAAGTTCAGTGGCGACAGCTATGTGCCTATCTGGTGGCCAGATAGTGCCAAAGGTGTCTGCAAAGATATCCAGCAGTATTAACCAGATAATGCTACTGAATATCTGTCTCAGGGGCATTTATCCGCGCAGGTGCTGTTACCTAGAAAGATGCTTTTAAATATTGAATCCAAAAAACTGTGTTTTCAATATTTAATGAATTACACATTTTCAAAACAAACATATTTATTTCTTGTATTTTTTTCCATACAGGGGGAAATACTTTTCTGTTTTCCTTTCTTCAGTGTTCCACCACTAACAGTGTCTGGTTTCTGGGGTTTTCCATTTCATTTTTTGTATACATATTTGTTTCTAATTTGCAGTGCCTTTTTCTTTACTCGGTGACGGTCTGTGTTTTCCATATGTAATTGTGGCGAGAGATTCTGTAGGAGGTTTTGTGGTAATATGCTGCCTAGGGGAAGTTCCACAAACCTTTCTATTGTGTAATCTAGACTTGTCTGGCAATGAAAGATCAGAAACAGCTGTATTCTTAGTGAATTTTATTATAGAAAAATAAAAAGTATGTCAGTACTTTGTAAAAGTAGGCAGTAGAAACGTATGTCCTAGCAAAGGTAATTCCTATAACAAGAAAAGCGCCTACATTATGCAAAACTAATAAAGCCCTAACTAATACTAATTTCCTTAACCATGTCTAATTGTCATTGTCACAAAATCTGACCTACATTTACAATAACAAAGGATTTTCCCTAGCTAACCCCAAGATACCAAAATATAAAATAAACAGCCATACAACTGTTAGGGCAAAAGGGGGTGCCCTGCCAAGGAGGCAGCTGAAAGTCTCTGCAATTAGGAAGACAATGGTTATTCTGCCAGGATGAAACAGCAGTTGTATGAGCAGGTGAGTCCTGACAGTAGACTCAGGTGGCTTACTGGGGGCTAGGTCAGTACAAGGCTTAGAAACATAGTAACATAGTATATGATGGCAGATAAAGACCAGCATGGTCCATCTAGTCTGCCCAGCACGGCAGCAAGAGTAGGTACACCTGCCGCTCTGTGCAGGTCACCCCTATTTGTTGAAATATAAGAGATAGTTATGTTTACTTTGATTTTATCCTGTTGCTATAAAGGGATCCACTGTGTCTGTCCCATGCCATTTTGAATTCTGTCAATGTGTTTGCCCCCACCACTTCCATCGGGAGAGCATTCCAAGCATCCACCACCCTTACAGTGAAAAGGTATTTCCTGACATTGCCTTTCAGTTCACCCCCTTGCAGCTTCATGTTATGCCCTCTAGTTTTACAGCATCCCTGTCATTGGAAGAGGTTTGTTTGCTCATTAATACTCTTTAAGTATTTAAAGGTCTGAATCATATCTCATACGTCTTCTGGCACAGGCTCCAAATCAATTTGGTCATTTAGTTAGTTTAGACTGTGCCAGTAGTGAATCTTAGCCTTTAGTCATAAGAATAATGGCTGATGGACAGTCTGAGGCATAAAGACAAGCAACAGGTTTATGTTTATTTCACTTTATATTCTGCTTTAAACTATCGGATGACTAAGTGGTTTACAAAGGAGAATCCCTAAAATTAAGTAACAAAGAACTTCAATACACTATAGCAGGCATGTCCAACAGGTAGATTGCGATCTACCTGTAGATCGCAGAGGGGTCAGAGGTAGATCGCCAGCCCCACTTGGCTCCATCTCTCCAGCAGCTTGCCCCATCGCTAGGAGGGAGCTCGTGCCGGCAGGTCGTCTGCCGAGGCTTGCCGCCGCTGCTGATCCTTTGCCTGTCTTTTTTCCCTGCCTGCAGGAATCTTGCCTGCGGGTGTATAGGGGGCGCTTGTTGTTTTCATGCCGTTTGTGGGTACCCCAGGGGACTGCCGCCTGTGCCCCGTGATGAGATGCCACAGGCCCGGTGTCATACCTGGTCTCCTGCCTCTCAGAATCACCCATTCCTGCCCCTGCCCCAACACCTTTATATACTGGGCGATATCCATTCGCCCGGGCTTTACCTGTATACACTTACCGTATTAATTGTGTCATGTGCTGGTCGTTGGTCACTTTGTAGTTTGCTTTCATTAAACGTTTTCGGGCAGACACAACAAAGTGTCAAGAATTTGGTCATTTTGGCGGGCTTTTCCAATTTTGTTCTAACTTGCCTATGCCTTGCCTTTGAATTGGTTCAAACCACTGTGACTTTTGCTTGCCTCTGCAATTTTATTTTGCCTAGCCTTTGCGTTAATTCTACACTGCAATTTTATTTCGCCTTGCCTTTGTGTTGATTCTACACTGTGCGCAGAATTTATTAAATCGCTTGTGGTGGTATTTGAACTTGTTTGGCGGTATTTGATTTTACTTGGTTTGCTGGACAGGTGTTTGAGTTGTTTTGATGATTGTTTGGTGGTATTTGATTATTGGTGCCAGTATGATGAATTCTTATTTTTACTTTTAGAACTGCATGTGTGGTTTTGGCATCTCCAGTCCTTGTATTGAACATCATCCAGAGGTCTTCAGTTCCTGTTGATCTTTAATACTTTGGGACAGTGACAGTTTTGGACCAGATTCAGCCAGTGTTTATACTAACTTAGCAGATTTGGCCTTCTTACATCCAGCCACCCCAGTATAACGAAGATGAGTGTTCCAAAGAAGAGCAAAACCTATCACTTTCATGATGAATGGGAAATGGACTACTTCTTCGTCATGGTGAAAGACAAGTGTTGTTGTCTAATTTGTAACGCCCCAGTATCCTTGCCCAAAAAGGGTAATCTGGAACGTCATTAAAAGGCTCTGCATAGCAATAAGTTTAATGCTGATTTTCCACCCAAAAGTGAAATTCGTAAACTGAAGCTCAAAGAACTTAAATCGAAATTGGCTACTCAGCAACAGTTGATGGCGAAGCCAAGGTCACATTCGGTCAATGCAACCATAGCATCCTTCAAGGTCAGCAACCTGATCACAAAGAAATGCAAACCTTTCACTGAAGGGGAATTTGTAAAAGATTGTCAGCTGATAATCATTTTGAAGGATTTAAAAATAAGAAAGAGATCATAGCTGCTATTCAAGATGTACAATTGTCAAGAAACACTGTTGTGCGGCGAATAGAAAAGATGTGTGGAGACACAACTGAACAATCGTTGGAGGATGTTTCAAATTGTGTTGCTTTCTCACTCCAACTGGATGAATCTACAGACATAAAGAGACATAGCCCAGTTACTAGTCTTTATCCAGATAGTTTTTGAAGACTTCAGTGTTAAAGAAGAACTACTTGGGATGATTTCTTTAAAAGGGAGAACTACTGGTCAGGAAATATTCATTTCTTTCCATTCTTTTGTGACAAAGTGTAATCTTCCATTGCATAGACTTGTTTCCATCACTACTGATGGAGCAAGAGCAATGACAGGTGAGGCTAACGGTTTCATAGCCCTCTGTAGACAGCATGACAACTTCCCAGATTTCCTTTCTTACCACTGCATCATTCACCAGCATGTTTTGGCAAGCAAGAGACCCAATACAATGACTGTCATGAACATCACTTTCAAAATTGTAAATTCAGTTCGTGGAAAGTCACTTCAAAGATGGCTTTTCAATCTTACTCTTGATGAAGGGGCAGCGGAAATCATTTTGCACACAGATGTAAGGTGGCTAAGTAGGCACAAATTTCTGCAAAGATTTCGTGATTTGCTGAATGAAATAAGAAGTTTTTTGAAGGAGAGGGGAGATGACCAAGCACAGTTGGAAGATGAGGAGTGGTTATGTGATCTGGCATTTCTCGCTGACTTTACAGCGAACTAAGTGATATGAACCTTGAACTACAAGGCAAAAACAAATGCATTGGTGAGATGATGATTACAGTTTCATTCTACAAGTGCAAATTTGAGCTAATGATGACTGACCTTGCAAACAACACTTTTGATCATTTTCCTAATACACAGGACCATCTGGGACAATATCCAAATTTTGTTTTTCAGAACGAGAAGTATGTGACAGAAATCTGTTCTGTTATCCAGGAATTCAAAAATAGATTCTGTGATTTCCAAAAAATTGGAACAGTTGTGGAGTACTTGTCATACCCATTCAAAGTAGATGTAGACATTAAAGAAACTGCAGCTGCTATCAGTAAAAATTACTCACTGAACAAGCCATCTCTTGAAAATGAAATATTAACCCTTAAAATGACATTTTTCTCAAGACCCGTGCTGAGCAAGAATCGTTTTGGAAGCTAGTGTCTAGAGACAAATTTCCCAACTTGAGAAGATGCAGTGAAGCTGTACACTCCTGTTTCGGTTCAACTTATTTGTGTGAATCTGCGTTTTCCCATCTGAAAATGACAAAGAGTACACAACGTTCCAACATGACAGATGAACATCTCCAGGATTCCCTGAGACTGGCCCTTACGCAATATTCACCCAACTTCAAAAAGCTGGTGGATGAAATGCAGGCTCAGACGTCTCACTAATGAGCAAGAGCGAAATATTAAAGTTTGTGCAAGATTAGCCTGGATCAATATTCGACCTAAATTTAATACAAATTACTCAATAAAAGTTAAAGAAAGTTGTTAAGACAGTTAAAGAGTTATTACTCAATAAAACTTTAAGAAAAAATGTACTTTCCATTTCCCCTTGCAGTTCTTACTGGATCTTCATCTGTTTTGTTTTTGCTTAATTTGCTTAACAGCTGATCACATTCAAGTAAATGACAGAAGGTTCATTAAAAATGGGGGGGGGGGGATCCTCCAACTTTATTGGGATAAAATTTAATTGGAAGTTAATTTGAAACTTAATTTTCATGGTGGTAGGTCACCGACACGTTTGGCCGGAAAAAGTAGAACATGACCTGTTCGAAGTTGGACATGCCTGCACTATAGGATAGCACGAGGGAAGAGTAGAAGTCCAAAGAACCTTATCTTCTTATGGGAAAACCTTTTAGAAACTCCTCTTTGTCCTTATAGGTTTCTCACAAAGGCATGACTTCACCACTCTGATTTGTTGGTCCAGAGTTTACAGGATCCTGCAGTGTGCCATCAGTGATGAGATGGGTGCAGAGGGTGACATATTGTTTTCCAGCTGTGGTCCCAGGCTGGTTCATAACACTGTAGCATCTTGAAGTTATTCAGACTGGGCCCCAGTGTTGATAATGTTGGAGTTCCTGTTTTTTGCAGGTATACAGCAGGAAGACAATGAACAAAGCCTCTTTCACTAATGAACAAATAAGCAACCTGCAAGTTCTGTAGTGTCATACAATAAGTCCAGAGGTCTTAGATGAAGATTCCATGCCATTTTGGTTCATGTGGTCCCCTAACTAGGAGCATAGGTTGTAATTCTTAAAATTTAGCAAGCAGAACAACCACCACTGGATATGGAACTCCATCAGGCTCCTCAATCAACATTGGCACACATTGATATTTATCTAGCACTACCTTTGGCATGCTCTGCATCAGTCAGTATTTGCTGTTATACACTTTGCCACAGGTAAGCAGATACTACTACTCAGAGTAATCAACAGCAGAAAAAATCGGTATACTTCCCAGCACTGCTTGATAATCGTTAGCACTGATCAAATTGATAAGCGTGGCTTATATCCAGGACAGTGAGGAATGCTGAAATACCCTCAGTGCTAATCGGCATCAAAAGGTATTAAACTGCTCCTAAGGGAATCAGTTTCAATTAGCACTGACCTCCTCCTCAACAATGATGAATTACATTCAAACATTGGCCCATTTCTAGTGCTATGCCAAATGTCAGCCTTTACCTAGCACCACCAGCCATCTAAACACCAATCACCATTTTGTGTATAGAGCCTGGTAGTTCCCCTGTGCATACAGTACCCTGTTAAACCCTGGCCAGTACCAGAACAAGGTATCAATCAAATACCTTATAAAATGCAACACTAAAACCATAAGGCCCATATGCCTTCCCTAGTTTTAGATACATGAAGGCTGATTCTGATCCCGGCATGTCCGGCCAAAAACTGAATGTGCCAGAGATATCCCGGATTCTACCACCTTGAGGCCCAGATGTACCCGCGATGGCAGAATCAGGGATATAGATATCTGGGCAGGCACACCATTCCTGTGTGGGGGACGTCCACTGGCCTGCCAGCTCAGATCGCAACACACTTTGGCTGGTGTGTCAGTATAATGGCATCCCATTGCCATGGAACCGGCACATCCAGACAAAGACACGGAATCCCCCAGACAGTATGCAGCATGGCCATACTGCTTTCTGACCCTCAGTGGGGCCCCCTAGGCCTGGATTGGGTTATGGGTGCTGTGTCGCAGTGGCGCAATCAGTCTGGGGGCCTGCAGTATGCAATCTTCGCCGAGCCCAGCACTTATTCCACCCTCCTCATGTTATCTACTCCTTCCTGGGTATCTACTCTATTGCAGATTTTGGTATCATCCGCAAAGAAGCAAACCTTACCTGACAGCCCTTCTGCAATATCACTAACAAAGATGTTAAAAAGAATTGGACCAAGGATAGATCCCTGTGACACACCACTGGTAACGTTCTTCTCCTCAAAGTGAGCTCATTTACCTATACCCTTTGTCGTCTCCCACTCAACCAATGTCTAACCCAGTCACTCACTTTAGGGTCTATCCCTAGGGTGCTCAATTTATTTATGTCACCTGTGCAGAATGGTGTCAAAGACTTTACTGAAATCTAAGTACACCACATCTGGGGCTCTCTCTTGGTCCAACTCCCTGGTCACCTAATCAAAGAAATTTATCAGCTTTTTCTGACAAGACCTGCCTCTGGCAAACCCATGCTGCCTCCAATTCTGCAATCCATTGGACTCCAGAAACCTCACTATCCTCTGTTTTAGCAGCGTTCCCATTAATTTACTCACTACGGAGGGCAGACTAACTACTACTACATCTACTACTACTACTGAACATTTGTATAGCGCTACATGACGTACACAGCGCTGCACAGACACATGTAAAAGGAGGTCCCTGTGCATCAGAGCTTACAATCTAGTCAAGACAGACAACCCAGTTGCTGTAGACATGAGATACATCTAGGGGGAATGGTATGGAAACACAAAGGAGATCAAGTGCGTCAAGATCCAAAAGTGGCTGTGAAGAGGTGAGTCTTCAGCCTGGATTTGAAAAGGGTCGGAGAAGGCACCTGACATACAGACTCAGGTAGTTTGTTCCAGGCATAAGGAGCAGCAAGGTGGAAGGAGCAACATCTGGAGTTAGCAATAGAAGAGAAGGGCACAGAAGCGATTTGCCAGAAGAGGAGAATTCCCGAGGAGGGGTGTAGGGAGAGATAAGAAAGGAAAGGTAGTGAGGAGTTGCAGAGGGAATGCACTTATATGTCAGCAGGAGAAGTTTGAATTGGATGCGGAAACAGATAGGGAGCCAAGGAAGTTATTTGAGAAGATGGGCAATATGAGCATGACAAGGCTGGTGGAAGATTAGCTATGCAGCAGATTGTTGAATATACTGAAGGGGAGAAAGATGATTCGGAGGAAGACCAGCAAGAAGTAGGTTACAACAGTCTAAACGGGAGATGACTAAGGAGTGGATAAGTGTCTTAGTAGTGTGTCAGAAAGGAATGGATGAATTTTGTTGATGTGGAGAAACAAAAGGTAGGTTTTAGCTATCAGTTGGATGTGTGTGGAGAAGGAGAGAGGAGTCAAAGATGACCCCAAGGTTGCAAGCTGAGGAGATAGGGAGGAGTAGAGAGTTATCCACAGAGAATGAGAAAGGAGGAAGGAAAGAGGAGGGTTTAGGGGGAAGAATAAGAAGCTCAGTTTTGGCCATGTTCAATTTCAAGCAGCAATGAGACATCCAAGCAGCAATGTCAGAAAGGCAGGCAGAGATCTGAGCCTGGATTGCCAGAGAGATTTCAGGTGTAGAGAGGTAGATCTCGGAGTCATTAGCATAAAATGGTACTAAAAGCCATGGGAAGTGCACCAAGTGATTGGGTATAGAGAGAGAAAAGGAGTGGATCCAAGATAGATCCTTGGGGTACATCAACTGAGAGCAGGATAGCAATAGAGGAGGATCCACCAGAACAAACACTGAAAGAGCGATGGGAGAGATAATAAGAGAACCAGGATAGCACAGAGCCCTAAAAACCAAGCAAGGACAAGGTATCAAGGAGAAGGTTGTGGTCAACAGTGTCAAAAACAGCAGAAAGGTCAAGAAGGATGAGGATTGAGTAAAGGCCTTTGGATTTTGCCAGGAACAGGTCACTGGAGACTTTGGCAAGAACCGCTTCCATAGACTGTAAAGGATCTCACCCCGTTGCCAATATATTCAAGCTGCCTGCGGCGGTCCAGCTGTTACACTGCTCCTGCCTCTGCTGTTTGCTGTGTTATTTTGCCTCCCGTTGCTGTTAACTACCTGTTCTCTCCCTCCAGGGAACTGGTCCTGCTGTGTGCTCCTCTCGTTACCCAATTGCTCCCGCCTTCCTGGAACCGGAAGTAGCCGGACTCGATCTCACCAGGTACCCGGTTGCCAATATATTCAAGCTGCCTGCGGCGGTCCGTGCCGCGGCGGCGCGTGCCATGGGCACGCGCCGAAGGAGCACACCCAAGGAGCAGGTCCTGCTCCTTGGTCGAGCTCCTTGGGGCGAGCGAGGGGCGAAGGCTGTCCTTTTACCATTTTGGCGAATTCAATGTTTATTCATCTTGTCTCTCTGGGTCTCTTTACCATTTTCTTGTATTGGTTCTCTTAGCCTGGCCTTTCCTGCCATGTCTGCAATCCCCGTCTCCTGGGGTTGGCGCCCAGCGTCTGCATTCGAGGCTCCCTCTGGTTCGCTAGCACGCTGTACTGCCAATTTGATTCCCTGCAGTACTCACTCTCCGCCGATTTCTCGTTCCCCTCGGCCACTTGCTTCTCTGCCCCTCCCCCTGACTCTTAGTTTTGTCCTGTTGAACTGTCGCTCCCTTAAATCAAAGTCTGTACTTGTCCAAGATCTCATCAGCCAGCACGCGCTTGATCTCTGTTTCCTTACAGAGACCTGGCTTAAGGATGGTGATCACCCTGTCCTCTCTAGCTCTCTCCCCCGGGCTTCACGGCTCTTTCCTATCACCGGCGGGGTAGGGGTGGGGTGGCTCTCCTACATCGCACCTCCATCTGTATTGAGGAAATTCCTTCTCCAGTAACACTCTTCCCTGAATCTCTCTTCCTGAGGCTATCTGCCTCCTCCCCCCCTCTTTATTTCCTTCTTCTTTACTTACCTCCTTCTCTTATTCCCACCCGTTGGGAGGCTGCCCTCCAGACTATTTCGGACCTCATTCTTCATTTCCCCAATCTCATCCTCCTGGGCGATTTTAATGTACATATTGATAACCCCACTAGGCTTAAAGATCGAGCCTTCACTAACCTTATCCACGATATTCACCTGCAGCAACATGTGGTTGGCCCTACTCACGTGGCCGGTCATACCTTGGATCTCATCCTGTCACCTCTGTCATTGCATCCAGTGATCTCGCCTCCCTCTACCCTCAGTATTCCTTGGTCAGACCACTTTTGTGTTTTCTCGTCAATTTCTTTCTCTCTTATTGAAGATGGTCCCCCAGTATCTCCCCCTAAGCCTCTACTTTGTCGCCGCATCACTGCGGACACGCTTCTGGCTTTTCCTCCAGCATCCACAATCTTCCCAGCCGATTTTGCCACTCGTTCCATGGATGACCAGGCTGCCCTTTGGGGTTCCCTTTTAGCAAATGCTCTGGATGAGCTAGCACCTCTTCATTCAACTTCTCAGTCCTCCAGATCGCCCTCCTCGCCCTGGTATCATTCTGCTCTACGTCTTTTGCGTTCCCAGTTGCGTCAAGTCCAACGTCGCTGGTCTCGGCATCCCTCTCCAGAACTGCACCTTCGCTTTAAACACCTAACATCCGAATATCGTTCAGCTATTCAATCTGCTAAGCTTACTTTTTATTCCACCCAGATCTCAGCAGCAGCTAGCTCTTCGCGACAACTTTTCACCATTCTACGGAAGTTGTCGTCCACCAGTTCTAAGAGCCCACGGGCATCCACTGCCCCTGACCCCCAGTCCCTCGCCACCTTCTTTTCCGATAAGATGCTCACCTTGCGCTCCTCTTTCTCCACTCCCCCTCCTCCTCCTCCTCTCTCTCCCTCTCCCTCAGTCGCATCTCCTACTTTTCTTCCGGCTCTTCTTCCTGCACATCTATCAGCAACCCCCACCCCAGGTGATCTAGTTTTTGCCCATACTTGGTCATCCTTTCACCCGGTCCTCTCAGCAGAAGTATTACTGTCACTGTCCAAGTCTCAAAGAACCACTTGTATACTCAACCCCATCCCTTCTCAGTGGCTCGCAGAACCTTCTCTTCAATTGGTACCACTCATCACCACCATTATTAATTCCAGTTTCTCCTCAGGCCACTTCCCATCACGCTGGAAGTCTGCAGTTGTACACCCTCTCCTGAAGCAACCCTCCCTGGACCCATCTGTTTTGTCCCACGGGCGTCCGGTGTCCAATCTTCCTTTCCTTGCTAAACTCCTTGAGCGTTGTGCTTTTGACCAATTGAGCACTCACGTCGAATCCACAAACTCACTCCACCCTAGACAAGCTGGCTTTCGCCGGGGCCATAGTACTGAAACCATCCTCCTTGCAATATTAAATGAACTACATATCACTCATGACCGTGGTGGCATTACACTCCTTGTATCACTTGACTTATCTGCAGCCTTTGACCTGATAGACCACCATACACTACTGTCCCGGCTTTCTGATATTGGGCTTCGAGGTACTGTCTGGCATTGGTTTCACTCCTTTCTTTCATCCCGCTCCTTTTCTGTATGTGTTAATGGCCAGTCCTCATCTACACTTCCTCTCACCTGTGGTGTTCCGCAGGGCTCCGTTCTTTCCCCTCTTCTGTTTAACATTTTTCTCACTCCACTTCTCTTGATTATTCAGCAATATCCAGTCTCGTCATACTTCTACGCGGATGACATAGTTCTACTATTCCATACCTCACCAGCGTCCCCTGATATCTCCCAGCTAAATCTTTGCCTCTCCCACATTGCCTCCTGGCTCTCAGAAAACTTTCTCCATCTCAACCCAGCGAAGTCCTCAGCAATGTGGGTGTCTCTGAGTGGCTCATGTCCTACCCTTGCACCTACTATCGGCACATCTAGCGTTCCCCTCACATATTCTTTCCGCTATCTAGGTGTCCTTCTAGACTCCTCTCTGTCCTTCCACGAGCACATCTCTATGATTTCCCGCCGTTCCTTTGCTGCCCTACGGCAAATTAGGGCTGTCCGCACTGTGTTACCCCCCAGTTCCTTAATTACCCTTGTGCTTGCTTTAGTCATCAGCAGGTTAGACTATTGCAACGTTCTCCTGGCCAATCTTCCTAACTATCAACTTCAAAGATTACAACGCATCCAGAACACTGCAGCGCGTCTGGTCACCTTTTCTCGTTCTTTCGAACATATCACCCCGATTCTTCTCCGGTTACATTGGATGCCCCTCCGCTACCGCTTTCACTATAAATTTTTGATTTTGGTTCATCGCGCTATCCATACCATTAACCCCCTCTATTTAGCTGACTGTGTTTCATTACACTCCCCTCACCGACAACTTCGCTCCATCCATACCAATCGTCTATCCCTACCTTTACCTTCTCATGCCCATCTGGAACAGACACGCCATTCAGCTTTTTTCTTTCTCTGACCTTTATTATGGAATATGTTACCAACTCACCTCCGGCTAGAACCGTCATATCCTCAGTTCAAGTCTTTGCTCAAAACTCATCTTTTCCAGAAAGCCTTTGACCTCACCCCTGAGGCTTTTCCCTGAGTATTGTCTGTCCTTGTCTTGTGTCTTGTCTACAGCCGCCCTCCCCTTACCCCTGTTTTTGTGATCTGTGTGGCACAGTTTAGGCCACTTTGTTTATGATTTGATATTTGTGTGCAGTGCCCTGTCTCACTTTGCTCCCCTCTTTCCTGTCTATTTTTTGGCGTTCATTTTCTAGGTTTGCAGTGTGTAACCAGTTTTTATTGTACACCGCTTAATGTTTGTACAACAGCGGTCTATCAAGTGCTAATAAAGATAAAGATGACAGCCAGATTGTAGAGGATCCAAATGGGCTTGAGAGGAGAGAAAGTCAAGGCAATGGTGCTGAACCGCACGTTGAAGTAGTTTAGAAATGAAGGGGAGGAGAGAGGGATCAATAGTGAGAAGGACATATAGGGTCTAGTGAGGGCTTCTTTAGGAGAGGAGAGACCACAGCATGCTTGAAGGCTGCAGGAAGAGTTGCAATGGAGAGTGATAGGTTGAGAATATGTGGGAGGGAAGGGACTACAGTGGAGGAGACAAAGCTAAGGAGAGAGGTGGGAATAGGACCAGAGGAGCAGGTAGTGAGTTTGGATGAGGAAAGAAGGTTAGTGGTTTTCTCCTCAGAGATCATAGAAAAGGAAGAAAGAGTAGCAGAGGTGGGGGGGGGGGGGAGAAAGTTGGATGTGAAGAGGGGGAGAAGGGGAAGTAGTTGATCTTGTGGCAAATTGGCAGAAGTATCTTGAAGAGAGAGTTGAGAGTAGTAAAGAGACGGTGAGGGTCAGAAGCAACAGAGTTAGTCAGATGGAAATAATAGTCTTGTCTGGCGAGTGTTATGGCTGACTGGAAAAAGGCAAGCATGAATTTGAAGTGTAGAAAGTCCACAAGGGTGTGGGATTTGAGCCAAGCATGCTCAGCTAAGTGGGCACAGGAATGTAGATAGCGGATAGTTGAAGACAGCCAGGGTTGAGGTACAGTACACCTCACAGGACGTGGCATGGATGGAGCAGGAGCATCTAGAGCAGATGAGAGTGCAGTGTTATAGGAAGCTTCTGCCTCATCAACAGACTCAGATGACATAGTGGAGAAAAGAGGTGATGAGACAGTGGAGAAGAGATCCAATGGGTCAATAGCATGAAGATTTCTAAAGAAGTCGGAGGAGACAGGGTGAGGTTGAGGTGGTGAGTGATGAAGAACAAAGCTTACCAGGTGATGGTCCAATAAGGGAAGAAATGAGGTACAGAAGTTTGAGGGTAAGAAATTAGAGAAGAATACAAGGTCGGGTTTTGTATAAAGAGAACACGTGCCTTTCTCCAGTTCTCTGGGACCACTCCTGACTCTAAAGAAGCATTGAAAAAGTGAGTCAATGGAGCCACTAGAATGTCCCCAAGTTCTTTCAATATTATCAGATGCATCACATTTGGCCACATCGCTTTGTCTATTTTTGGTTTAGCTAGTTCCTCACGAACATAGTCTTCTGAAAATAATTCAAGATCTCCTTCACTTCTGTTCCTATTTGTGGGTATTTTCTAAGGTCCTGCTCCTGGCCCTTCATCTGTGAACACAGAACAAAAATATTTGTTACGCAATTCCACTTTATCCTGATCAGCTTTTACATATTCCTTTCCTTCCCTCTTGAGTCTGACAATACCACCTTTGCACTTCATCCCCTCACTAACATCTGAAAAATGTCTTGTTCCCTCAATTTATTGCACTGGCTATTCCTTCTTCTTTTTGTATATTTGCTTTCCTGACTACTTTCCTAGCTTCTCTTTTACAAATACTGATGCTTATCTTCCTCTCTGTGATCTCTTGTATTTTATGAAGGCCACCCTCTTTTTCTTCACCTTTTCAGCTACTTCTTTTGAGAACTGTATTGGCCTCCTTTTCCTTTTACATGTATTTACCTTTCTAACAAAACGGTCTGTTGCCCTTAAAATATCCCCTTTCAGTTTTGCACATTGCTTTTCTACATCCCCCCACTGTTCCCATCCCACTGATGACTCCTTGAGATATTGTTCCATCTTGGCAAAGTTAATTTCCCTAAAGTCTAAGACCCTCATTTTTGAATGGACTTTATCAGCCCTAGTCCTAATACTGAATCACACTATCTGGTGATCACTAGATGAGAGAAGATCTCCCTCTATAACATCAGAAATACTTTCTCCATTGGTAAGCACCAAGTCCAGTATGGCCCCTTCACATATGGGTTCTGTTACCAGTTGTCAGAATAGTTCTCCCTGTAGAGAATCCAGGATCTTCTTACCTCTAGATGACCTTGCAGCAGAGATGCCCAATCAACATCCAGCATACTGAAATCTCCTATCAGTAGCACTTCCCCTTTCATGACAATACTGCATATGTCTTCTATTAAATCTCTGTTCATTTAAGATCTATATAGTGCACCAATGCAAATGGATTTCCCGTTCCCTCTTTCTAGTTTAACCCACAGTGCCTCCTCGCTCCCTTTTAAGCCTTGTAATTCTATAACTTTAATATTATTTTTTACATATAGTGCCACACCTCCTCCCTTTCTTCCTATCCGGTTCTTCCTGAATAAAGTATAGCCCGATATAATTACATCCCAGTCAGGGTTGTCCATGAACCATGTCTCTGTAACCACCACTAAATCCAAGTTAGCCTCTTCCATTAAAGCCTCAACATCTGGGATCTTATTTTCTATACCACGGGCATTTATGGACATCACTTTCCAGATGATGTTCCTTTTACCCCTTTCAACAGAGTATTTAATGTTTCACTTACCTGGGGGCTTTATTCACACTTGCCCAACAAATCTAATTTAAAGCCATCTTAAGTATGTCAGCCAGTCTACTGTGGAAGACACTTTGACCTTTCTTGGATAATGGACACCATCTCTGCTCTGCAACCCTTGGAAAATCATCCCATGGTCCCAGAAACCAAAACGCTTTTGATGACACCATCCATGCAGCCATGCATTCATCTCCAGGATGCAAGCTTCTCTGCCTTGGCCTTTACCCTCAACAGGGAGGATTGAAGAGAACACTATCGGTGCATCTATCTGCTAGACCCTCTGTTCCAGAGCTCTGGTTTTCCTTTTCCTGGGATGATTTCATCTCCTTCACTTCCAGGGCTGCAGCTGCCTAGGGTGGAAACTTCTGGGCAAAAAGCAGGGCATTCAAAGCTAAACAATAGATTCTGACAACCGGTGGCGGGGGTGGGAGGATAAGACTTAAGATTCCCCTAGGGTGCCAATACCTGGAACCAATTCTAGAGCAACCCTGCTTCCCACCCCAGCTCCCACCCACCCTATGTGAGTAATCTTGCTATATAGGGCAACTAACCAATTAGTTTGTTGACAAAGATAACAGATTTTGTTATTGGTTGAAAGGAAAAATCTAGCAAATAAATAGTTCCACATTTGGATATCTGTTAAAAGTAAACAATTTGCTATATTTGAAGAAGCTTGGATTAGGTAATTTTACAAAGGGAGCACTTGACCATACACGTATGACACACATATCAGAGTTTAGTAGCTTAAAGTGATAAGAAACTGCTCCATACTCAAATAACTCTTTAGCAAACAAGCGGGGCTATACATAGGGACATAGAACAGATTTGTTAGATCTCACATAAAAGAGGCTTGATGCTTTTTGTTTTAAAGGACAGCTGATGAAAACTTAGGGGCTCTAGTAGATCTTTCTCATTTTCTTTATGAAGTACTAAAGCTCCAACAACTGAGCCATGGCTAGGAAAAATCATGTCGCCAAAGTTGTTGCCCCAGTTATAGCTTTTGCCTCTGTCCAGACAGACATCCTGATCCCAGTTTAGGGACTGGGTCCATATGCAAGATACCTATAAGCTAAAGCCATCATGAAACAAGTGCAGGGACTGAGAGGTGATGAGGCTGAGAAGCATCCATGACAGTGAGAAGTGCATTGAGATGCTTCTTGAGGCATCCAAGCTATCCAAAAGAGGTGAAGATGATATGCTACAGAACGAAGACAGCTGGACACAGGACACCAGAGCCTGCAGAATTGACACTCCATCTCCAACTCCACCATCTCTTGAACTAAAGAACAAATATGCAGCCCTGAAAGAGGAGGAGGAGAAAACATTCTAGGAACAGGAAAAAATGGAGTTCAAACATCCTAAAACTGCAAAATTGGTGACCACAAGTAAGTGAAGGGACTTGGTTGATGACTCTCTTCTGAGAAATACTGAGACGTCCATCTGCCAACCAGACTTGATATCTGCCAAGTGCAAATATCCAAGATGTTACAGAGAGTTTGCCTAGACTAATCAAGCCTACTGACTATTATCTGATGCTGCTCATCCATGTTGGTACAAATGATACTGCTAGATATCCCTCTGAGTATCAAGAGTGACTTCATACCTCTGAAAAGAGAGTGAAGCAAATAGGTGCGCAGGTGGAGTTCTCCTCAATCCTCTCTGTCGAGAGTAAAGCCTGAAGCAGAGAAGATTGCATCCTAAAGATGAATGCATGGCTGTGTGGATGGTGTCATTGAAAGTGTTTTGGTTTACTGGACCACAGGATGATTTTATAAGGGCTGTTGTACAGAGATGGCATCCACCCAAGAAGGCTCGAAGTGTCTTCTGCAACAGACTGGTTGACCTACTAAAGAGTGCTTTAAACTAGATTTGTTGGGGATGGGTGAAGAAAGCCCCCAGGTAACTAAAACATTAAATACCTCTGTAAACATGAGTAAAAAGGGCAACATCTGGAAAGCAGGATATATTAATGCCGGTAGTATGGGAAATAAGATTCCAGATGTTGAGGATTTCATGGAAAAGGCTGACTTGAATTTAGTGGCAGTTATAGAGACATGGTTCATGGAGAACCATGTTGTTGTTGTTGTTAAGTGCCGTCGAGTCGGAGTCGACTCATGGCGACCCTCTGGATAGCTATCCTAAATTGTGTTCGGTCTTCAGTCAGGCGGCTTATTGTTGACAGACTGGTACCCATAGCTGCTGTTATTGTATCGATCCATCTCATTGCTGGCGTTCCTCTTTTGCGTTGACCTTCTTTCTTGCCAAGCATGATGTCTTTCTCTAATGATCTCTCTCTCCGCATGATGTGTCCAAAGTATGAAAGTCAAAGTCTTGTCATCTGAGCTTCTAAAGAAAGCTTAGGTTTGATCTCCTCTAGTACAGACTGGTTTGTTCTTCGGGCAGTCCATGGTATACACAATATTCGCCGCCAGCACCATAATTCAAAGGCATCAATTTTCTTCCTGTCTATCTTTTTCACTATCCAGCTTTCACATCCATATGATGTTATTGAAAATACCATGGCTTGAACAAGTCAAATTTTTGTATGGAGAGAGACATCTCTGCTCTTGAGAATCTTATCTAGGTCTTTCATAGCCATTCTGCCAAGAGCAATGCGTCGTCTGATTTCTTGACTGCTTGTTGCTACTTTATTGATAGTTGATCCAAGTAGGTTAAAGTTATTCACAATTTCAATTTCTTCTCCTTCGACGATGAACCTGTCGATTATGCCAGTTGTCATGATCTTTGTCTTCTTTACATTAAGGTGCAGGCCCATTTTGAGACTATGTTCTTTGATTGTGAGAAGCAAATGTTTCAGATCATCTTCACTTTCCGCCAGTAATGTGGTATCATCAGCATAGCGAAGGTTGTTGATGAGTCTTCCACCAATCTTCACACCTCTGTTGTCTTCATACAATCCTGCTTCTCTGATGATTTGTTCTGCATATAAATTAAACAGGTAGGGGGAAAGTATGCAGCCTTGTCTTACACCTTTGCTTATTTTAAGCCATTCTGTTTCTCCTTGTTCTGTTCGAACTGTTGCTTCTTGATCAATGTACAGATTGTGCAAGAGAACGATTAGGTGTTCTGGTATACCCATGCTTCTTAATGTGGCCCAGAGTTTCTCATGGTTTACACAGTCAAAAGCTTTGCTATAGTCGATAAAGCACAAATAGATATTCTTTTGGTATTCTTTAGTCTTTTCAAGGATCCATCTCACATCCGCAATGATGTCTCTCGTTCCTCGCCCTTTTCTGAACCCTGCTTGCACTTCAGGTAATTCTTGTTACAGGTATGATTGTAGTCTCTTTTGAATAATCTTCAGTAGAATCTTGCTAGCATGTGGGATCAGAGCGATTGTGCGATAATTTCCACAGTCAGTTGGATCACCTTTCTTTAGTATTGGTATAAACACAGATCTTTTCCAGTCAGTTGGCCATGATGCTGTCTTCCATATTTCTTGGCAGAGCCTTGTAAGTATGGTAACAGCTGCATCAGATTGATGTATTACTTCTATGGGAATGCAATCAATGCCTGGTGCTTTGTTCTTTGATAAGGCTTTCAATGCTGCTTCAACTTCTTCTTTCATCACCAATGGTTCCAGATCATAAGGTACAGGTTGAAACGGCTGTTGGTCCACTTGATCTTTATCATATAAAAACTCTGTATATTCCTTCCATCTTTTCTTGATCTTCTCAGCATCATTCAACATAGAACCTTGAGCATCTTGTAACATTCCAATTCGAGGCTGGAACTTTTTCTTTAACTCTCGTAGCTTTAGGAAAGCTGATCTTGTTCTTCCTCTAATAGTTTCTGCTTCTATTTCCTTGCATGCGTCATTGTAGTACTTTTCCTTGTCCTGTCTTGCTGCACGTTGGAAATCTCTGTTGAGTTCTGTGATTGTCTTTCTTTCTCCTCTGGCTTTAGCTTCTCTGCGTTTCTGGGCAATTTTCAGAGTTTCTTCTGTCATCCATTTTGGCCGTTTTTTCTTTTTTACCTTTTGTAGAAACTTCTCGCTTTCTTCCAACACAATCTTCTTGATGCCATTCCATAACTCTTCTGGAACTCTTATCATTTGTATCTAAAGCAGCAAATCGATTTTGCAGGCAGTTTTTAAATTCCAGTGGTATATTCTCAAGGTCATATTTTGCTGCATTCATGAGTGGTTTGCTCTTTTTCAGCTTTAGCTTGAGTTTGCATACTAGTAGTTGATGATCTGTACCACAGTCAGCTCCAGGTTTTGTCTTTGTTGATGTTATAGAGCTTTTGCATCGTTGACTTCCACAGATGTAGTCAATTTGATTTTTATACAATCCATTGGGTGAAGTCCATGTGTACAGTCGCCGCTTGTGTTGCTGGAAGAAGGTGTTTGAGATGAATAGATCGTTGGTCTTGCAGAATTCTATCAGTCTTTCTCCAGCTTCATTTCTGTTGCCAAGTCCATATTTCCAACTACTTTGTCTTCTTCTTTATTGCCAACCTTTGCGTTCCAATCACCCATGACTATCAGGATATCCTGTTTGCATGTTCTGTCAATTTCAGCTTGTACTTGTTCATAGAACTCTTCAATTTCATTCTCTTCTGCAGCTGTTGTTGGGGCATATACTTGAATTATAGTTGTGTTGATAGGCATTCCTCGTAGACGAATAGAGATTAAGCGTTCGCTGACTGCATTGTATTTCATTACAGTTCTTGCAAGTTTCTTATTTATTATAAATGCAACACCATTTCTTCTTGGTCTACTATGCTGGAAATGAAAGACAATGTGATCATCTGATGCAAAGTGCCCAATGCCAGTCCATTTCAGTTCGCTGACACCCAACAGATCAAGTTGTACACGTTCCATTTCATTCTTGACCACCTCCAACTTCCCTTGGTTCATGCTTCGTACGTTCCATGTTCCAATGTGTAAGACATCTTTACAGCTTCTGACTCTCATTTCATGCACAGCTACATCAGCAGTCAGACGTCCCGAGGGTTTTGATCCAACCACATCATAAATGCTGGCTTTACTCTGAAAAGTCTTCAGCTCTTCCCCAGTAGCTAGTTGAGTGCCTTCCAACCTGGGGGTCTCATCTTCCAGCACTACAGCACAATTTGTTTTGTTGTAACTATCCATTGGGTTTTCATGGCAAGATACAGAAGTAGATTGCCGGGCCTTTCTTCCGCGCAGTTTAAGTTTGGTGTTGTTGCCGTTGTCACAGAAATGTGATCCTTCGCCGTCAACACTATCCCATTCTGCTGCTGCCCAGATGGGTGGTTTGTCTTGGTCTGGCATCTCAGCTGAGACCTGTCCATCTTGGGAGACCCTGCCAGTAGTTAAACTACCGATAGTTTAGCTCTAAGCATCACTGATGCACACAAGCCCTCACAGCACGACAAGCTGCAAACCAAGTGAGGGGGAGAACCCTGACTGGGATTCAATTATGCTGGGCTATAATTCATTCAGGAAGGACAGGGAAGGAAGAAAGGGAGGAGAGAAGTCACTAAATGTTAATAATAATAATAAAGCTGCAAAATTACAGAGTTTATGAGAGAAGGGGAAGGCACTGTGGATTAAAATGGAAAGAGGGAATGAAGCATCCATTTGCACTGGTATTTTATACAGGCCTCCTTCGCAGGCAGAAGAAATGGACAGAGATTTAATTGAAGACATTCACAGTATTGCTATGAAAGAAGTGCTGCTGATAGGTGATTTTAACATGCCAGATATTGAGTGGGATATCCCTGCTGCAGTGTCATATCTAGAAGTAAGGAGTTCCTGGATTCTTTAAAGGGAGAACTATTCCAGCAACTGGTAACAGAACCCATATGGGAGGGCTTGGTGCTTATGAATAGAGAGAGTTTTTCTCATGTTCTGGTGGGTGATTATCTCGCTTCTAGCGATCTTTGGATGGTATGATTCAGTATTAGGACAAGGGCTGATATAATCCATTCAAAAGTACCTAGACTTTAGGAAAGCTAACTTTGCCAAGATAAGACAATACCTCAAAGAGTCATTAGTGGGATGAGAACAGATGAGGGATGTGGAAAAGCAGTGGGTGAAACTGAAAGGGAATATTTTAAGAGTAGAAACCTTTTTTATTATGAAAGTAAGTAAATCTAAAATGAAAAGGAGGTTATTATGGTTCTTGAAAAAAGTAACTGAAAAGGTGAAGAAAAAGAGGGTGGCCTTCATAAAATACAAGAAATTACAGAAAGAGGAAGACAAACAGCTTGCAAATGGTAAAAGACCTAGTTTGGCTGATGGTGCTAGACGGACAGTGGCGGGAAGTGCCAGTTTTGTGATAGTTCTTGTTGTCTTAAAAAAACAAAAGCAGTTTGATTGGTTAAAAACATTTATTCAAGCTCTAAAGCCTACTGGTTAGTTTGACAGTGGACTTGTCCCTCATTTCCTGCTCTCCCCTTCCCCTGAGCACATCTACAAATCTACCCAACCCTGACATGACTGGAGGAATGGTGAAGAGGTATACAATGAGCGATGGGGGAATGAATTCTATTGTCAGGAATCCCACCGTCACCCCTTTACCTGAAAGAAATACAGCAGGAGTCAGCAATACCAGTGATATCTGCAGAGTAGGTTGCGTAAATGCAATCTGTATGGGCCTAGCAGGCTGAGCCGTAGTAGAGATCATAAGGGCAGTGAGAAGGCCTCAGAAAAGCAGCATGCATCACGGACGAGTGAATTGGCATTGAATGCTCACTTAAAGCACAGCCTCTTTGCTTGGTCAATGTGAAAGGCAGCAGTTAGACAAAGGACTTTGTGACGAACAGGGCACAATGATGGAGGAGCCGAAAATGTGAAGTCTATGTCTGAACTGGAGAAAAGAGCCCAACTAGAGTTTCATAGGGGATATGGCTGTTATGAGAAGGTTGCAATGAATATGGACTTAGAGAGACATCCTTATGATGGTTCAAGACATTTACAATTTAATAAAATTGGTTGAAAGTGATGTGGGTTGGTGGGGGGCAAGTGTCATAAAGATAGGGGTATGACTGAAACTGCAGAGTTTAGTTGAGTAGGAGATTTAGGGCAGGAGCAAGTGGCTGATGTTGACATGTGGAACGATGGAGAATGAAGTGGGGGAGAGGTTAGCAGCGGGAGTTAGCTTAGATGAGGGGATCAAAGGGAAAGTAAAAAGAAAGGAGTGTGTGTGTGAAAATGCAGGAGGGGTGGAGGGAGACGGGTTGTGGGGACTTGAAGGAAGGGGATGGGTTGAAAAGTGATATGGGGCAGACAGAAGGGAGCGGGAAGGGGGAAGGAACAGAACAGAAACTAAGCATACTGAGTGAGTCAGAGAAAGCAAACTGGGGAGGTCAAAGGAAGAAAAGAATGCCTGGGGGTCCAGTTGGGAAGCCCACAGGGTCACAAGTAGCAAGTTTGAACAAAAGACGACCTTACTATGACTGGTTGATGCAGTCCTTTTGACATCAAACATATGTGGGGTGCACTCAACAGTGAAGAGAATAAAAATTCAGAGATATTTTAAGAAGTTAAAGCTCATGTTGTATTCCTGTAAGAAATGCATTTAACATATGCTGAACAGAAAAAGCTTAAAAGGGAATGGGTATGAGTGGTGGCTTTCTCTGCTTGTAACACCCAGCAGCGAAGTCGCTATCCTGGTGGACAAAAACATTACCTTTGAATCCCATAAAAGTATCTCAGATCCAGAGGAGAGCTACATGTTGTAGTTGCTGACCATAAATGTTCAGAAGGTGCTGTTAAGTAATATATATGCCCCAAAGATTTACAATCATCATTTCTTTTCGGTGCTTATGGCCAAACTGGCAATGTATGAAGAATACAAAATCATTGTTGGGGGGAGGGATTTCATAGACTGCCAACCTGGCCAAGTAGTAAAAAAGGAGCATGCATGAAGAGGTGTAAATTTTTTGACATCTGAGCCAGAGCTGGTAGATTCCCGGAGGATGGTGCATCCATTGGATATGCAGTTCATCTATCACCCAGGGGCCTCATCAGATGTACTCACGATTACATTACTTCCTTATTTCCAAACCTCTAGGTGGCCATATACTTGTGACTGATATAGATGTGCCCATTCAACAGTCATAATGTGATTGAGGCTTTTGGAACAAGGGAGGGATAGAATCTGGAGGTTTAACCCCACTTTGTATCAGGATCAACATTTGCAGACTTTTTTGTGAAAGACTTGGCAAGAATACAGAAAATAGAAAAGAGGATGTGGATGCGGTTGTGTGCCGTGAGGTGGAAAAGGTTGCGTTAAGGGGGACAATTATTGCTTATTACTGCAGGGGTAAGGAGAAGGGATCAGGAGCTTCACTGCACACTAGACACACTGAAAGAAAGCAGAAAAGAGCACATGAATACCTTTACTGAGATAAGTAGGCAGAAAGTGTGGACGACCAAGAAAAAAGTGGATGATATTTTGCAGCAGAAGACACAGGGGAACATTCAGACATATTAACATAAGCTGCATAGATAGGGCAAGAACGCTTGGACGTTGTTGGGGCACCTGGTGAGGTTGCATAACAGGAAATAATAATTACAATTTGAGATAAAGGGGGGAACCTCCACATGATAGCTGATGCAGTTGTGAGGTAGTTTGAGCAGTTCTATAAGGAACTGTATAGCTCAGCAGTTAGTTGTCAGGATAGTTGGGAGATGTTTTTTGACCATCCAAATATTCCTAGGTTTCAGTTGGATCAGGCAGCTCAGTTGGGCACTCCACTGAGTGTGGAAGAAATACAGAGGGCTATCAGAGTTGAAACTGGCAAAGCCGCCCAGGCCAAGATGGCCTAGGGACTGAATTCCATAAAATTTGAAGTGAACTTGTAGCAGAACCATTGAAATAAATGGGAGAACAGGTGGTTAGTAGAGGAGAATTTTGTGAGGAGCAGAACAAAGCTTAGATAATAATCTTACCTAAACCAGGGCAAGATGGGGAACAACTTGTGGCACATAGGCTACACTATGCTGCTGTTGAATCAGGACATAAAAATGTTAGCTGGGGTGCTGGCAAATAGGCTGAGTATGTTTATTCCCAGAGATATCTGAAGGTCAAGTAGGGCTTGTTCTGGGGTGATATGCATCTGCAAATTTGTTAAGAACCCTTTCAGTGTTAAAGTTTCACCAAAGGGAGGAAGGGGAAGAGATTGTTGCACAGGTCACTAGCTCAGTTATGGATTAATGGAAAGTTAGTGAGAGCCTTTGAACTGGTCGAGGAACTAGGCAGGGATGTCTGCTTTGGGGATTGCCTGTTAACGTGGGCACATGGCACTGTGAGGTACCTAGGAATACATCTAAATAGAAACTGTAGTAATGTATAAGAAATACAGTGGATAAGATCCTGGAGATAAGAGCACAGTGAGAAGTGGAGAGAGCTGCTGCTTTCCCTGTATGGGAGGATAGTGTTGGTTAAAATAGTGATGCTTTGTGTTGCAAACAGTGTCTATGTGGGTAAAAATATGGTATGAATTAAGCTTTCAAAGCAATATTTGGCAATTTGTATGAGGAGAGAAATGTGTAAATGTGTGAGGATTGAATATGCCAAGTTAATTCTAGATAAAGAGAAGGGAAGCAAGGCTGCCTTATCCGAGGCTATATAATATGGCTATATCTATCTATATATATGGCTATATATATATGTTGATATGGAAGGACAGACTAGATAGGCCATGTGGTCTTTTTCTGTCCTCATGTTTCTATAATGTGGTGGCTAATTTGAAGTGGATCCATGAGGCTTATACTGGGTAGGCTAAATTTGTAACAGAAGAAATATGGGACAGCTGGAGTGTCCCCTACAACTTTATAAAATTGATCCATGGGGTGGTGGCTCTGAGGGAGAGCCCTGGCCTCAGAACTGTTATCTTCCTTTAGGAAATCGTGGAGGTGGTGGAGAAATAGGCTTGGGAAGACTCAGGCAGTGACTCCCTTCCTCCAAATGATAGGGAACCCAGTCTTTGACCCAGGACTAGGGAGCAGGGGTGCAAAGGCCTTGATCAGCTGATGGCTCTCAGTGTGAGTGTGTTCCCAAACTTCTCGTAAGTGAAAGAGAAATGGCATTTCCCAAGGACTCATTTATTGCAATTCCTGCAGATTTGGTATTACTGGCAGGAATTGAAAATGGTGATCCAGGGAATGTAAAAATGATAAACTGATGAGGATTTCAGAGCATGACCCAGTATTGGAATAAATTGACCACCTGGTATCAAATAGGAAGAGATCTGAAGGACAGTACGTGCATAGTAAAACTGGCCAAGAGTTGGGAGGAAGAGCTGGGGGAAGAAGTGACAAGTGCATTGTTGAAGAAGCTATTTGAGAGCATCTCAAAGATCACAACAAATGCGACCCTCCAAGAGATGCAATTTAAACTTTTGCATTGGGCATATGTCACTAGGGAAAGTGGGGCAAGGTCAAAAATGTAACGTGTGAAAGGGAACTTTTAGGCATACCTTTTCTCGAGTGTACTGGTTTGGGAGAAGTATGGAGTTTGGTGAAAGAGGTCACTGAGGACGTTATGGGGAAAAGGGTAGAATGGACTTATAGATTACTCATGCTGGGAGATGGGGTACCATTTCATGAGGAAAAAGGGGTAAAAGCAGATAGTAAATTTGTGCAGCTGGCTATTGTGATGGAAGGTTATTCCACCAGGACAACACTGGATAAATATGATGCATGAGTTGGCATTGGTGGAGAGATACATCTATAGGCACGTTAACTCAACCCTGGCAGAAATACTTATTATACTAATGGTTTTGTTTTCATACACCATACCTAGTAGTGAGGGAATAGGGGGAAGATCAGGGGTTGGGGATGAATAAAAAAAACAGCCTTAAAGGGACCTATGAAAGTATTCCTCAGACCCTTGTTGAGGCTGATGAGGTGGAGATGATGTCAAGGTATACTTTGTGTGCCTTATCACTGATCTAATGATAGAACTGTTGCATATATATGTTCCTTTGAATCAATAAAAATATATAGAACAGCCCCCCATCCCCTGGAATCCACACTCTGCATGCTGTACAACACTAGAGCAATGCATTTCCCCATACTGTGCAAAATATAAATGTAGCAGATGTAAATTCCAAAAACAGGCATATTCCAGTCGCAAAATTAAAAGTGAAACTATTTTTCTACCTTTGTTGCTTGGCCATTTTATTTTTCTAGTTATCTCGATCCTAGGCTCTGGTTTCTGCTTTCCTCTATTTCTCTTCTGTTAACTGTGTTGTGAGGATCTCCTGTTTATTTGTTATTTTTCGTTCCTTCTGTGTTTGCTGTCTTCCATACATTTATCTTGGACATCGATCTTTTACTTTCAGCTTTCTTCCATTTATTTTTTGCTTCTCTATCCATGTAGATTTCATCATTGAGGGCATCATGTAGTCCTCAATCTCCCTTTTTACTGCATCGATTTTCAGCTTCCCCCCATCCCACCCTTCCTTCTTTCCTATAACCTCCTCTCTCCTGTTCATCAGCCTCTTGCTAATTCTCTCATGCTTGGCATCCAGAATTCCTCCTTTCTTCCCCACCTTCCTCATTATTCTAGCATCTATTTGCCCTATGTCCATCTTCTCTCCCTTTCCCTTCCCTTTCTTCAAAATATCCAGCTCTTTCCCTGTTCCCCTGGTCCAACATTTCTCACCTCACCTCTTCTCTTTGCTGTGCTGTTCCTATTTCATTCCCTCCTCTGCTGCCGCCAGCACTACAATACTACTTTAACTTGGGTTGCTCTGCAGCACACGGGGTCAAGAGCACATGAATGTGCTCAAAGTCTGCTGCCTCTTACTTCCTCGGACTTCTTTTTGGGACGGGGAGGATAGACATGGTAAGCCTTGGATGCACACATGTGCTTGATG
The DNA here is from genome assembly GCA_033557465.1 of Ichthyophis bannanicus. Lineage (NCBI taxonomy): Eukaryota > Metazoa > Chordata > Amphibia > Gymnophiona > Ichthyophiidae > Ichthyophis > Ichthyophis bannanicus. The sequence continues at coordinate 811,683,638 of CM066032.1, read as the reverse complement.
ACTCTATATTGCATTCAATACCACTCAGCTTTTCTGCTCTTTGCCACACCATTGCCCATGAATTGTACTGCCCTAGTGGGACACCCAGTTCACCTACTAGTAGGGTTGGCACTAGGTGCCTTAAGTCTGAGTGCTAGATGAATAAAATGTATATATACGTTTAGGAGTTACTCAATATTGTAGTTAGAGTGGAGAGCATTAGCGGATAGCCTCTGGTGCTCCATCCACTTTTAAAGCAGTAGATATTCAGCAATTTCCCAGTTTTTGTTATGAAATGCTCAAAATTAGGACCATTTGAGTGGATGACCTGTATTATCTGAAACCTTGTCATAAGAACATAAAGAAGGTAATTTTATAAACCATATTTATGGGTAAAACAGCTCTGGTAAAATCAGGCCATGTCTGAAAGTATGTGCAGTGCAAGCTGGCATGCACTTGAAAAGTAAATATGCATATGGATGAAGTGATTTACATGTGTATTTTATAAAATTTGAGTATGAATTAACATTTACACCTGTTTGTGCCTCCCCAACTGAGGCATAATTTGGCATTTGTAATAGTATTTTCTAAAGTCACATAGGCATAAAATGGGTGCCTTCCTATCCACTTAACCTAGATGTCCTGTTATAAAACTACCCCCAAAACGTGCCATGCTGTGTCAGACCACAGGCCCAGCATCCTGCCTCTCATAGTGGCCAATCCAAGTCACTAGGAATTACACAGCAGATTCCAAAAGGTAGATCCATTACTTATTGCTCTGTCCCAGGTACAAACAGCGGCTTTTCCAATTTTATCTGGTTAGTAATAGCTTATGAACTTTTCCTCCAGGGACTTGTCCAAACCCCTTTTAAATGCAATTATGCAGAATGCCTAAATCACATCCACCAGCAACAAATTCCACACTTGGTTGTGCATTGAATGAAAGAATCTGTTTTATCTTCTCTAAATTTGTTTTAAATGTTACCCTTTAGGTTTCAAGAGTATCTTAGTACTGTTTGAATGGGGTAAATAGACATTCCCTATTTACTTGATTGTGATTGTGTAAGTCACCATCATATCCCCTTTTCTCCAATAAAAATGATGTATTACTAAACACAAATAAGAGGAATCAATACCCTGTATTTTGTGTTATTTTTATGTGATTTTAGTACTTCAGTGATAACACTCAGGATAATCTGGTGATTGCCACAGATATGAGCATGGCTTTAGCATCACTTAACTTTTTAATTTTTTCATGTAACATTTGGTCTTTCTCGTGAAACCAGAGAGAGAGAGAGTGTATGTGAGAGCACTCTTGAATGTGGTTGTACCAAATCCCTGGATAGAGCAATATGAATTGTTTTCATTTAATCATGCACTAGGTATTGTCTGCAAAAGAAACATTTGCAAACGTTTGTTTGCTGAATAACTATTATATAAACTAACAGATGGGAATAACTTGGCACATTTCTTTATTTCATGATTGTGAGTCTTTTAAGATTCACAGTAGCTCCATGGGAGGTGAGATTTTAACACAGGGCTTAGAGTGCCCTCTGTTGGCAAAACCATTTCGTCAGAGGATGCTTACAAAACTGAGGGCCTGTACACACACACAATGTGCATGCTCAGAGTACTGTACTTTCACTCTGACCTGTATGTAGTGTGTGAAGAGTAAAAAGCATTTTTAACCTCCCCTTTCCAAAGGGAAGAGGTTTTATGAGATTCCCCCCTTATAATTTTTATGTTTAGTATGCTAGCCACACCAAATATTCAGGACATGTTCCAAGGGGATCCTGTCAGTCGTAAATTTTGTGACCCACAAATTAAGATGGATTAGATTAAATTAATTCGATTTATTTATTTGACGTTTTGGTGCCAGATCAAAAGGCATCAAGTGATGTACAATAAAAATCATAAAGACTGCGCAATTACATTAATCATTTTAAGTTCCAGAAAGTTTGCTTCATTAGCTCTGTGTGGAAGTCTTCTTGGTATTGGTTTCTGCAGTGCCCCACAGCTCTCCATACACCTGCATTCTGTACATTATACCTAACATCCTTTGCAACTGAACTGGAAACAAACTATCACTTAGTTGGTTTTGATTATTTTACAGTTCTGCTACTAAAATGAATTATGGCCTTTACCGAGACCCATATTAGTATGCAGGAAGTTTGACATAAATACATTAGTAAACATTAAAATTTGTTATGATAATGCTGAATTGCTGAATGGTACGGGAAAATGTTATTGGATCCCATTGTGTACTACTCATAACACTGGTCAACACTGAAATCATTATTGACTTTAAAAGGCCCTAATCTGTAGTATCTTGGTGAGCTGAACACGAATATAACATTAAAAGAAAATTATTGGCTCTCGTTTTGAAGATATTGCATGTAGTTCATTTTTGACGTTTCACCGTGTAAATTTATCCAGTAGGACATCAGCAACATCCCAGATAAGCCTTGAATGATGTAATATTGCATCACATTGCATAATACCAGCATGCACACATCATCCAGAGTTGATTGCATCATTTTCTGATGCAATGCAATACTACTGCCAGACGGCTGCTGAAGCCATCTGATGTCAGTAGTGTACTTTCCTTTCCGACTGCGTATAGTACTCTGGTATTCTGTTCCGATATTGAAAGCCTCATGAATGCCTTAAAAATCACTCATGACCCACAAGACTGGAGTCTATTTATAGACTCTTCGAAACTGAGTCTGAAGGCTGTGCTTTTGAACAATGGAAACCGTCTTCCATCTATTCCAGCAGCGCATGCCGTCCACATGAAAGAGACATACGATAACTTAAAGCATCTACTGACTTCCATTAACTATAACAAGTACAGCTGGCACCTCTGTGGTGACTTGAAGGTAGTTGCCCTTTTAATGGGACTGCAGCAGGGATATATAAAATACATGTGTTTCTTATGTGAGTGGGATAGCCGAGCAAGGGATTGTCACTACTTGTGGAAGGAATGGAATCGCAGACAAAATGTAACAGTTGGAGAGAAGAATATCCAGCACCCAGCTCTGGTTGAGGCTCACAAAATCCTGCTACCACCCCTTCACTTCAAACTAGGTTTGATGAAAAACTTTGTGAAAGCCATGGACCACACTTCGCCAGCTTTCCGATACCTGCATGAAAAATTCCCTCGACTCAGCGAAGCAAAGATTAAAGAGGGAGTTTTTGTGGATCCTCAGATTCGAGAGCTCTTCAAAGATGACCAGTTCAACAGCTTGCTGCAGGGTGATGTGAAACAAGCATGGAATGCTTTTCGCCTAGTGTCAACAAACTTTCTCGGGAATGTTAGGGCACAAAACTACAAGGAACTAGTAGAAGACATGCTGATGCAGTATCAGAAACTTGGCTGCAATATGTCTCTAAAGATCCATTTCCTTGATTCCCATCTTGATTTCTTTCCTGACAACTGTGGTATGGTTAGTGATGAACAGGGCGAACATTTTCACCAGGATATAGGAACAATGGAGCAAAGATACCAGGGAAAATGGTCCACTACAATGCTGGACACTCCCCAGAGAAGCTCCTGAACAGCTGTACAAGAGACAGGCGAAAAAATCTAAGAAGTAGTCTATGACTTGGTTTTTTTACAGGTATTAACCGAAGGCCTATTAGATTTACAATTGACATGCATTTCGTGATGTAAACATTAGTTTTTTTGTAATCTACAAGAATTAGAGCCAACTTTGCAATTTCACTGTCATATTTGTGTTCAGCATATAAAAACTGATAAGAAATGACAATTTTTATTTCAGTAACATGACTTTTGTAAAAATTTGTTGACCAGTGTGTAATTAGTTGCTAGTCTTTAATGATTCCTGCCTTTAATACAGAACCTTATTCATTCCTCTAATGATGAGTTTATCAGGTATAGAAAGAACATTGTATTTATTTTTTATTAGTAGTATTTAGCTCGGGCCTTTCCAGGAGAAGATCATGCTTACAAATCTAAGTTTTGTACCTAGGCCAGTCCTCCACAACACTACACCAAGAAACAATCTCAAACTGTACTGTATGTCATGTAATTCTGGAATACTGTCATAGAAAAATATTTGTAATATAGAATGCAAACAACTTTTGTTGTGGATGCAAGTGCATGATCGACTCCCTGTTTTGTTTTTTTGCGCAGTTATGTAGTATTTGTCATAGTAATGTTTTTTTCTATACAAATGTATATTCAATCAGTTGTCATTCCTCTTTTTCGTACATAAGACTTTAACCTCTGCTCGGTACATTCAGTGCGGACATGTTTCTGTGCCTTATAGTCATTAGTTGAGCGTTGCGACCCTTCTCGCAGAGCATTAAGCAGAATGGCAAGACAGTGGCGTAAATTCTGCAGCTCTCGTCGTTTCCGCCGCTCTAGGGACCCTTTAAACATTGTTGCTTGAAGGCCCATAATTGTAATTTCAGTTACCATGGCAAGACATTGCCGTCCGCTTTGCTCTGCCATGCATAACAGGCCGACACGCTTCGCCCAGCGTCCTCTCCCATTTCATCCTCCTTTTTCTAAAGTAGAGACCGAGGTCATGAAAAGGCGAAAACGCATTTCGATCCCTTGTTTTCATTGCTTAGTACATATAGGTCTGCAAATTTGGCATGTGCGAAGTCTCCTACTTTAAGGATTCCTAAAAAGAGAGACCAGAACTCGTTAAGCTCCGCCACGAAGTATACTATAGTTCCTTATAATAAATGTAATGTAATGTGAGCCTTCGAGTCAGTTAGAACGATTTAGAAACCACACCCTGCTCTTAATGAACACTCGTAGCACCCAGATAATCCGCACACTGTGCACAATGAATACAACTGTAAGAACCGGATTCTTTTCCCACTTCTTGCAATTCAGAATAGCTTGTATTGAACAAACCTTAACCTCTGGTTCCCTTTCCCGCCACTAAGCGCCTTCCAATTGGGTTGCTAGCTCTTGCAATAAATACGGGGCTTTCTGCACGCTGGGGAAGGAGAAATAGTTACTATCCTCCGCTTTACCAGACTTAATATGGTTGTGCTAAGAAAAATAGTCTTTAGCAAGCCGACTGCCACACACAGTATAGCGTCTATGAAGTGTGCACCCGGCTATAAGGCCATGGGTCTGTAATAGCGCCCCTATGTCCTGTACCGCAGTACTGACTGACCCTTTCGGAAACGCTATCCCGTCAAACAAGACTTGCACTAAGCATTCCTGCTTCTCGATCGGATACTGACCCTCGCCTAAACCGAAAAATACCCCCCTCCAAATGTTTAATATTGTCTGTATCCCTTCATATGATTCTTTTCCGCCCCCCCCCGGGCTGCGAATGCCGCTTATGCCAATGGCTTGCTGGGAGGGGGGTGCAGAAACTTTCCACACGTCCACCCAGGTCCCAGCCCTCCTCCTCCTCCTCGTTGCATTCCAGCAGCAGCGCGCTGGGCTCCCGCGCCCTCCCGTCTGTCGCACGCAGCCCGCCCATCAGGGGGTGGGGAGAGCGCGCTGCCCAGGTCCTTCCTCCTCCTCCACCTCCGCACCGGGCTGTGCCTCAGTGTCAGGCTGAGGCCGCACTGCGCATGCCCCACGGTCCCAGTCACCGGAGCGGCTGGGGGCTCCGCTGCCTGCCACAGGGAGGGAGGGAGAGAGAGAGAGGAGGGGAATGTCCACCGGCCCTCCGCCTCTCCCCCGCACACCGCCGCACCGCTCTTCATGAGCCGCCGCTGCTGCTGAACGGCCAGGCGTGGGGAGGGGGCACAGCCAGCGCGCACCTTCGCAGACCTGCGGCCCCCAGGCATGGCCAGCTCGGTAAGCCCCGGCGCTCGCTAGCCTTTCCCTGCCGGGGACGGAGAGGGGAGCGCGCGCGCCCGCCCGTGACAGCCCCGCAGCCCGCTCGCCCTGCACGCTGTCGGCGGCTCCCTGCTTGTGCTGGCCGTACCCGGAGCTGCCGCGTTGAACGGAGGCTGCGCTGAGCTGGGGCGGGGGAGATCGGCGGCAGCTCTGCTCGCAGGAGCAGACCCCGGAAAACAGGGCGCACGCTGATGCATCTCTCTCTCGATATGGATTTGGGACGTTGTGCATAAGTCTTCCCCTCGCCTTCGATAGATAATCCGAGGGCTTGATCGTGTGTTTTGCTTTTGTGCTCAGGGGGTAGTTTAGGCTTGCATTTCAGCTATCATTCCGTTACAGGGACGCGTAGGAGTCTCGGCAGGCAGCATTGTGCGGGATCGCACACGCTACACGCTTTGATTTCCGCAGCAGCGTTTGCACGGGGTGGGATGATCTGAGAGTACCTGGGTTGCTGTGTACAGGAGGTCGCTGCTGTCCTGTTTCCCTGCGTGCACATCCCCCGGCCCCTCGTGCAGCCTGGATGGATGGTCGGGTGCTCGTTTGTCTGTGCAGGGGATCTCCCCTGCTAGCTGTTTGTGCGTGCAGAAGATCGCCCCCCCCCCGTGTTGGTTTTGTGAGTGTGTTTGTATGTGCATGAACCCCCCCCCCTTCCTCAGGTTCTCGGCTTTGTATTCCTGCGTGTGCAAGAGATCGCCCCCCCCTCCTATGTTGCTTTTGTGAGTATAAGTGTATATATGTCAAGAGATCGCCTTTCCTGGATTGCTTTTGTGACTGTGTGTTTATATGTCCCCCCCCCCCCCTCTTCGTGTTGGTGTATGAGTATGTGTGTATCTGCAGGGGATCGCACTCTCCCCCTTGGCAAGACTCATCTCGGACTTTTCTTTCTTTCTTTAAGTGTGCCGTTCAGGTGAAGCTCGAGCTGGGACACCGAGCCCAGGTCAGGAAGAAACCCACCGTGGAGGGCTTTACCCACGACTGGATGGTGTTCGTCCGAGGCCCAGAGCACAGCAACATTCAGCACTTTGTGGAAAAAGTTGTCTTTCATCTCCACGAAAGCTTCCCTCGGCCAAAAAGAGGTAAGCGAGCGAGGACTACGTGTCTGTCTCCTGCTGACGGGGAAGAGGCTGTTGCTTCTTGGAGAGACTCCTTGTAGTTTGGATATTAGGGTTGCACTTCGTTGCTTGCTTCTTGATTCCGCGAAGTCGGAGCGCACGTGCTGCAGAGTCATTTTCAATCTCTGAGCTCAGACTTGCAACTTACACCTGCTGCGATCAGCCTGGGCTCTTATGGCCCATCTTGGCTGACTTTGCCATAAAATGGTTTGCTTAGGAGAGTGAAGCAAGTGTGTGTGTGTGTTCTGCCGATGACTTTCCTATGTGATTGAGGTGGTAGAGAAACAAGGCTTTATAATAGAAGATATCACGTTATGTGATGAGTGCCCTAGCAGGGACCAGGCTGGATGCAGTGATCCAGCCCCTTGCACTTGTAGAGTTTTTTCATCTTTGCTGCTGGCACTTCCTCTATTGTTTGAGCCCTTCAAGACCTGTGTCAGCTTCCTTGAATTTGGTGAAGATTGATTCTGTTTTGTCTTCATTTTCTCCCAGATTGGAAGGATGTGGTTAGGACAATGCTGTCTTTTTATATCTCCTGCTGCTGCCAAGTTTTGATTGTTACTGCTGTTTTATTTATTTATTTATTTGTTTTGTATGTGGATTTATTATGTATTATTTTATGAATGTATTTTATCATGCCCTGCTTTGAGCTTTCCATTAAGATGGGCTAAATATCTAAATACGTATAATGAAGGCAGTTCACAACATAATCTATGTTAGGACTGCTCCTTGTTCTGGCAAAAGTTGTTTGGGGAGTTTTACTCTTGGACCACACTGAGAATCTGACACTCTAGGCAAACCTTCAGCCATGCTCCCCCAGCGTTGTCTCAGGGCTCTACCCCCCATGTCCATCATCTCATTTTCTCTTCCCCATCCACACATATCTAGGGCCTCATCTCTTCTCCTTCTCAGTCCTGTGAAAATGTTTAGCATCCTTTCCCCAGGGCCAGCACTAGAGTTAATTCATGGTGTTGGCGCACTAGGCAAACCTTTAGCTTTACACCGCCATGGCTATCAAAATCTATTGTCCTGCTTTTAGATGCTCTTCCTCCAGAAGTTGACACTCCAGACAACTGCCTGGTTTGCCTAGTGATTGGGCCGACCCTGCTTTTCCCTGCCCCGCTGCCACCCTACCTCTTTCCTTCACCCATGGCCACTGTTACAGAATGAAAGCGCAACATGGGATCTTGAGCACAGGCCTGACTCAAACGTTGCCACATCCTGCCCTTCTTCCAGTGCAGACTTCTTTTTGGGCGTGTGGGACACATCAGCGCTTGACTGTGGGCCTGTGCTCTAGAACCTGCGCTTTGCTTTCATTCTCTAACAGCAGCTGCGGATGGCGTTTTGGAGATGGTCCTGGCTGCCACACACATTCTGTCACCTTGCACTTGCTTCATTATAGATCTCTCATTTCCACACTTTTTTATATGAGTTGTGTTGAGGTCATGCTAGTTTAGTTTTATATTGGTTGCAGATTTCATGTTATCGATAACATAAATCCACAATATGCATATCTAAAAATGTACTCGGGAGAGAGCAGAATATTATTAATAAAGGTATATTAGCTACTTGTGTCCGAGCAGAGCATACACCTCTCCCCCCACCAATCCTCTTATCTTATTTGCTTTAAGTTATTAATAGGAGAGAAAATCAGTGAGACATCCCAGGATGCTTGACATTTGACCTTCTGTTACCTCAGGCACAAACTTAGATTGTAAGTCCTTCAGGGACTGGGAAATTCCTAGTGTACCTGAATGTAACTCAACCTGAATTACTACTGGGAAGACATGAGCTAATTCCAAATCCCCTTCTCCCCCCCCCCTTTGTTTTGGTATTGGGAGTTAGACTGGCCTGAGCTAAATAGCCTGCACAATAAAGAAATGTTGAGGTCTTAAAATTACATGTGAATTACTGTAAACTGTTTTGTATTAACAAGACAGGTGGGTTATACATTTTAAAAAATGAAATTTGCTATTTTTATATTCATAATGATGAAGAACCATCTCTTCTTTGATATCTAATCTTTATTAGTGTCTAGAGCTCCTGCAGCTTTTTAAAACCTCATTCTAACTCCATCTTGCTTAGTGTTCTATATGAGAATAACTGATGTGTGTTGTAAAGAGCTGTGAAACAGATTTTAATGTTAAGGGAACACCAACTTTCATGTTTATTTGCTTGGCTTAGTTTCTTTCTTGCTTCAGATGAACTCATTGACCAATAGTTGGTGCTTCATTGTTCTAGTGGAGTATTTACACAGTGAGCTTGTGACTGGTATCAAATTCTGTGTCAAAGTTTTGCTTTAGTACTGACAAAACTAACTGTTTGGGCAGCACAAGTAGTGGGAAAATATTGGCGAGTATGTTTCCCACAGCCAGAAAATGAGGGGAGTATTGCTTCTTATGATCACTGCTTGATCTGAAAAAGTAGATGTGACAGCCTGTAGATGCTTTATAAAAATACTTTGAATTATGCGATTTCTTGGGATTGTTGTTTTTCTTGATTGTTTTTTTTAAAGGTTGTTTTTGACTTTGTTAGGTTCTTGGTTGCAATTTTGCTTGTATTTTTTTATCCCCTTTCTTTCCTTTTTAAAGGGGCATGTTTGCTAAAGGTTAACATGCGTTAAGGAACTTAACGCGGGTTAAGTGCCATTGTGCCCATAGAAATAAAAGGGTTCTGGGAAATTAATGCACATTAAATCTTTTAGTAAACATGCCCCTAAATTTTAGAAGTTTCCTTGAGTTAAATAACAGCTTATTTTTCACTGTCAGGTGGTTAATAAGAATAAAATATAAGGCATGAAACAATGAATCCTCACACTTCTTAACAACGGTCATAGGTTTAGACAGAATGTTATAGGCAAAGAATAAAAAAAGAACGGCTAAGTTGAGAAACGTTCAGCTATTCATATTTTGGTCACTGTTCAACTCAATTCCACTGCAGTCTTGTATTAAGTACATTTTGCCCTGTCAGAAAGCTGAGCCATCCAAGCAAACAGATCAGTGGGCCAGTACTCAAAAAGCATTTATGTGATTGACCATGTAGATACTTTTTGTTTTAAATCCGCAGCAGGTCTACAGATAAATGTGACTGTTTTACCCATAGAATGGGCACATTATCCACTGGGGAAAAGGGATCAGGATTTGAGGTAGAGTAGGGGGAAGGGGAAAACTTGGTTTTGTTTTGTTTTTTGTGTGTCCAACGGTGAAATTTGGCTGCTGAATACAGCTCATACAGCAAGTACAGTTCTAGACATATACTATATTTTGAAAGTGGCAACAATTATACACAGAAAGACCACTGAAAATAAGGTATAACTGGATGTGTAGGTTTTATATGACTGGCTGAATATCTTTTTTCATGTTTTCTAAAATAGAGTGAATATCAAAGCTGCAGCAGAAACGTATACCTGTGTACCTAACAAAATAGGTATGCTAGTTAATAAAATATTAACACTCCTGTCTGAAGGGGCCTTACAGAGGTAATACTCTGTTATTGTTACTTGCCTTTGACCAGCACTCATTGTGTCTGCTTCCAGTGACCTGCTGAGTCAGCCTGGCAAGATGTAAATCGCCAATTTAGAGAGAGGTTGGCACGTCAGCTGCGCTGCTCTACTTTGCTGCCTGTTCCAGGGAAACCTTTATTAGAGTAATCATGGCACTGGGAGGAAGCACAGCCTTGTTGTCTTTCTTTCAATTTTTTATATTTAGCAGACTCCTTTTTTAGTTGTTCAAACCTGAAAGTAAATTCAGTCTTGCAGCTCACCTCTTGTCCATCAGGAACAGAACAGCTATGACAAGGGCCCTTGCTTGAAGGGCCCCACATCCAAAGCATCGCAAAGACAGCCTGATGGCTGCTCCCAAAACCAGCAGGGGCTTGAAAGAATCATATATGGATCTGGAGTTAGGAAGGCTTTTTTCCCCATTTTGTGTCTTTGATAGAAAAGCTTGGTAAATGGGTCGCCTTGATTAGTGTAAATTAAGGATTCTCCTTAGGTGGTTCAGCGCATTATCAGACCAACATGAAAATAATCCAGAAAGGGTTGTTAAACCGAATCTACGTGGCAGAAATGCACAGTGGTTGCCTTTTCAATGCAGGGTTTGGACTGGTGTCAGAGGATGTGTTCCCTCTCCCCATAAGTGACTGGAAGCTTCCTGTGTGCATTCTAATCACTTGTGATCAGTGAGAATGAAGTCTTTATTGCCTCGGCAACCATTTGATAGAAATACACATTCATAACTGTCTTTAGATAAATCCTTGTTTGGATTCCGCAAGGTGGTGTCGGTAAGTTGTATAAGCCTGTGGAGGATTGCCAAGCAAATGAGCTGTGGGATTATTGAGTCTCAGAATCCTGTCCTGCCTCTTAACAGGCCTTAGTATTTTATTTTATTTTTTTTTCGTGGGGTTTGATTTGAGTTTCTTCAGTCCCACCCCCCCTATGTTTTTGTTTTTAAACTGAAAAGATCCCTGTTATGCCAGCTGCAGCCTTTGCCTAGCAGTGCATGCATTATTTGTATTTATTTTATTGAACAGCTCTTTTATACCGCTCCTTCCAGCGATCAGGGGCGGTTTATATTGAACAATAACATGAAGTTACATTAAACAGATTAATAACATAATTGGAACTAGAGAACTAGTTAAAACAAACTATATACAAGATAAGATGAATCCAGAACTATGTACATCCCAGTATACTCTAAAGAAAGGTATAGAGGGGGCTGTGTTTCTTAGCTACTCGTATTTACATGAGCTAATTTTCGGATGGAAGGGATTATGATATTTGGGTAGTGTACTGTGAGGTAGATAAATTTTTAGTATTGTTGGGAGAGGATGTGTTGTAATATTCACAGAACAGGAAGATTTTGCGGAATGTTAGAAGGTCTTTGGGAGCTGTAAATCTGAACGTACTATTGCTTGTGAACTGTTTAGTCTTCCGTACGGAGGTAGGAATTCTCAATAAGTTTTGTGCGTTTTTCCTTCTGTGTAAAGGTGTACACAGCATTCTGCCGTGTACACCTTTTACTACTGATTCCAGCAGGCAAAAGGAAGGAAGGCATAGGTTAATTTGGAAGGGCTTTCCAACAGGAGTCAAAATGTATCATGTGCAATTCTCTATCCAAAAGTGGGATATACTGTATCCCTACTAGCAATGCCTCCTAATAGCTGCAAAAGGCCCAGTCAGTCACAGGCAGAGGAAGGGCTACACTGTATGAAGGACGAAGATTACAAAATGACGAAGAAAAAATATTTTCAAAACTTAGGCATCAGCCAAAAGTTGTAGAAGTCGAGGAAAATTACTCTTTTTAGAAGTTACATCTGTGGTGTCTTGCTCATGGCAGGGCTATGCTGATAAGTATCTAATGTTGAATAACATTAATACTAAATTAAGTATTAGCCAAATATACTTCAGTGGTTCCTCCCGCCTCCTCTTCCTCATGGCAAAGAGCTGGCCTCTGGTCCTCAGCAGATTGGTATTTTGCCACAGTCCGTATGGGACTTTCTCCCATTTTATCTGTAGGGGAAAATGTAATTAGGGCACGCGGTGTATATTTATTTTTCTTCCAGCCCTAAGGGACACGTCTTTGATCTGTGCCAGTGTGTGTTTCCATGGCACCTTGCCTTGAATTCTGTTCCCTCATGCCTAATGATTTTCCTTCTAGCTTAAGGGAAAATGAGTGCGGCCGCACACCCGGGAATTATTGCTAGGTGTGGTGCCTCATCCTTGAATGTAATGTGTATGGTATGATGCTGCAAAAAAGAACGTGCACATGTGGATTTTTGCTTCCTATTTTGTAATTCGTTTGGGTGTGTGTGGGGAATAAATTTATTGTAATTTGTTTACTTTTAGGTTAGTTTTTTTTCAAAACTAACATTTATTTTTGTAATGTTAGTGTGTGTGGACATTTTTAGGACGTGACAAATGCCAGCTTGAAGCAGCCTGAGAGCAAGACCTTGCCACCTGGTAATAAGACTTAACTTGGATTGCAGAGAACATTGTGTTTTCACAGGGAATAGCTTTACATACAATTTCTTTCAGTTTCTGTGGCCTTGTAGAATTTACAGTAATGAGCCAAGCTTGGGTATGGCTGAAATCCCCCAGTCATTTCAGAACTCTAAAGGTCAGAGTGCAGGAGATTAGCAACAACTTTTTTCCAATTTTTTTTTTTAACTTCCTGATGGCTTTTTTTTAAGTTAAGGGAAGAAGTTGGTGTTGGTTTATCTGGTGAGCTCTATTTAGTTTGTTACTTTGATGAAGTTATAGTAGCTAAGTACAACTGCCTGGGATGAGAGTGCCATGTTTTCGAGCTCTCTTTGAAACTACCTGAGGGCCCATGGTTGGGTCTGTTCTGCAGAGTGGTTCCATAATAATAATTTGTACAGTTAAAGCAGCAGTGTTGAAAAATTCTTCAGAATATCAGTTTGCCCTGCAAACGAATGGTTGGTTGCCTCCCCTTTCCGTGCTGGATCGCAGCACTAGACAAAGCTGACCACATCTCTTCTTATTTGCGCTGGCAGTAATTTTCCAAGATTCAGCTGTGGCTTTGGGCATCTGTGGGCCAGGAAGATATGCTGTTTTGTATGCAGATGATGCCATTATCTCTCCTAGGGTTCCAGTGTCTTTGTTGCCCCATATTAAGGATTTTAGTTATGTGTTAGGATATACTGTTAACTTTCAAAAGTTCTTTCTGATGCCCTTTCTAACAGGGTTACAGATGGCCGATTGGACTCAACGTAATGAAACATTTCAGTTAGTTTTTAAGTGTACTGATTCCCCAATAATCTGTCTTTATTAGTTCCACTAAATTACATTAAACTCCTAGGCAGGGTAAGAGCCGCAAGAGAGAAAAATGGGCAAAATCGCCTTAGTCTTAATCATAGAGCACAAAAAGAACAGAACCTCAAAGAAATTTCATAAACAAAAATAGAATATAAGTGCTACAAAACCCACAAAAGTGATCATCAGCGTGACCAAGGGGCTTGTTTACAAAGCCGCAGTAGCAGCTTCCTCCCGATACCGGAGCCACAGTCCCATTGAATCCAGTGGGGCCGCGGCTCCGATATCGGGCGGAAGCTGCTACCACGGCTTTGTAAACAAGCCCCTAAGTTACCCAGTTCCATGAGATTTTAAGCCAGTCCTAGATTTCTGATAATCTCACCCTGGTGCATTAAGGGACCTTCAGCACTGATTCTAATGGGTAAAATCAGGGACTACAAATACCATAATGCACTGTACTGCAATGCAGATTTAAAACCAGAACTGGCAAAATATCTCACTCATAGAACTGGGTAACTTTGCAATTCTGGATCATCAAGAAACCAATCGGTTATAGTTTCAAAAAAACTTAGCTTGAGCAGACGAATAAAGATCCATCTTAATGCTGCTAACACCTAGCTCCATGTTTCGCCTTGACAGCTTCATCAGCGAAGACTCGGTGGAAGAAGAAGAAGAAGAAATCTGCCACTTCAGTGAATTAAGTATGATGCTTGTGCAGAGCTCTGAAAAAAGTAGCAGGGTTTGTACTGCTGCGGGTCTGGCAGAACCATCATTTATTCTGAGCTCTTTAATATAATGTTGTTTTTCTTAGCCTAATCATTCGTTCTTTCTTTTTTTCCTTCTTGCTCAATGGGAACTAGCCAGTGTTATGATCCTGGCTCTTTTGAGCCTTCATTCACAACTTCTGGAAGATTATCTCCCTGTTGAATATTTATTGATCAACATTTTCTACCCATCTTTGCCATTATAATAAGATCAAAGTGATTTGCAAAAAGAATTATCGCAATTTTCACAATCCATTAATAAATATAAACCTCACTAATACAATCAATTTACCTATCTACTCTACCATACATTAATTATTCCTAAAAATCCCCATAGACCATTGCACCCCACTGTTCTAGTGTGGCCATTGTAGCAATGGTCCTGAGGCCAGGAGACATGCTCTAGGATTCCTTCTGGAGCCATGTATTATGGACTTTAAATAAATTTTTACCAATGGCCATAACCAGAGTGTAATTTGTATACAAAAAAAGAAGTAGAACTGTGATGCCAGGGAAGGGGTGGGTAGGCCAGCGGCAGGAGCAGTGTTACAACTGGGACTGGATTAGGGAGAAGAGTGACTGCTCGGCTCTGCTCAAACTCTCATCCCTTCCCCCCTCCTCTTCCTTGCAGACTATCTGTTAGGGAGGGTCTGGAGCAGAACTGCCCTGCTGCTCTGCAGTCTGAAAAGAAGTGGTAGAACTGTCTCCCAGGCCTTTTCCCCAGAAATTAAGCTCTGGCCTCGACTCCCCTCCACGCCCAGGGTTCGGGGTAATGATTGCTGATTCTGCAGAATACTAGCCTCAGCTGATCTGAGGAATGGAAGAGCTGATCTGGGAATCAATCCAGGGACCTTCCATAGAGCAGTGCACAGCACTAGGCTGATCCTATTTTAGTGAATTAAATAACAGTGCTGTTATCTGATTGATTTCTTTGACTGGGTGACCAGGGAGTTGGACTGAGGGAGAGCCCTAGATGTGGTGTATTTAGATTTCAATAAAGCCTTTGACACTGTTCCTCACAGGCAACTTATAAACAAACTGAGCACCCTAAGGATGGACCCTAAAGTTACTGGTTGGGTTAGAAATTGGTTGGGTGGGAGGTGACAAAGAGTACAGGTAAATGGAGCTCACTCTGAGGAGAAGGATGCTACCAGTGGTGTGCCCCAGGGATCTGTCCTTGGTCTGATTCTTTTTAACATCTTTGTTAGTGATATAGCGGAAGGGCTGTCGGGTAAGGTTTGCCTCTTTGCGGATGATGCCCAAATCTGCAATAGAGTAGACCAGGAAGGTGTAGATAACATGAGGTGGAATCTAGTGAAGAATGGTCTAGAATTTGGCAGCTGGGATTTAATGTTAAAAAATGTAAGGTCATGCATTTGGGCTGAAGCAATGCAAGGGAGCAATATAGTGTAGGGGTTGAAGTACTTTTGTCTACTAAAGAAGAGCGGGATGTAGGCGTGATTGTGCCTGATGATCTTAAAGTAGCTAAACAGGTAGAAAAGGGACGGCAAAAGCTAGAAGGATGCTTGGGTGCATACGGAGAGGAATGGCTAGCAGAAAAAAGGAGGTGATAATGCCTCTGTATAAGTCTTTGGTGCAACCTCATTTGGAGTATAGTGTGCAATTCTGGAGACCGCACCTTCAAAAGGATGTGAACAGGATGGAGTTGGTGTAGAGGGTGGCTACTAAAATGATTAGTGGTCTTCATTATAAAGCATATGAGGACAGACTTAAGGATCTTAATATGTACACCTTAGAGGAAAGGCGGGATAGAGGTGATATGATTGAGATGTTTAAATACCTCCATAGCATAAATGTTCAGGGAGAGAGCCTCTTTCAATTGAAAGCAAGTTCTGCTGCGAGGGGACATGGGATGAGGGTGAAGGGCGATACATTCAGGAGTGATATGCGGAAATATTTCTTTACGGAAAGAGTAGTGGATCTGTGGAATAGTCTCCCAGTGGAGGTGGTAGAGATGAGGACAGTAACTGAATTTAAAAAAGCATGGGACAAACACAGAGGATCTCTAAAGGAAAAAAGGGGACAGTTGTAGTTGTTGATATGGAAGGACAGACTAGATAGGCCATGTGGTCTTTTTCTGTCGTCATATTTCTATGTTTCTATGTCAAGTAGAAAACTTAGGTCAGATTCCTGGATCCAGCTTTGTTCCCCTAAGAAAAATATCTGCCCACCTCCGTCCCCTGGTAGCTCCTCCTCCCACTGCTGTATATGCCAAGACTGGAGCTAAAAAACACAGTGCAGAATGGTGAGTTATTTATTTATTTATTTTATTTATTTATCTATTTCTTCTATACCGCCCCTTCCAGAGATCAGGGGCGGTTTACATGGAACAATTTAACAGTTTTGTATACGTTCGTATAACAGTACATTGAACAGGAACTTTTTAACTTTTTACATATAACAGAACAGTAAATTATTAAAACTATTTACAAGGTGTATAACTTGATCAGAAGTTTCTAACTTTTTACAGGGAATAGGCAGCGAGCTGACATTTCTATTTACAGGTGTTATTTACAAAAAGGTTAGGATACAGTGAAGTGAATTCACTATTCAAGTGTGTGTGTGTGTGTGTGCGTGTGTGTGTGATGGAATTTATTTCCATTTTTCGTGGGTTTTTTTGTGTGTCTTTGGGAGAACTGTTTGAGGGGGGCTGTGTATGTTCAGTTAATTGTGTTTTTGCAGGTTTTATTTTTGTTTGTGTGTCTGTGGACGCTGTGTGGCTGGGCTTGGAGGGTAGGGGATTCCGAAGTGTTCGGAGAATAGGTATGTCTTGAGTTCTTTCCTGAATTGAGAGAGGTCCTTTATGATTCGGATGTCTATTGGGAGGTCATTCCAGAGTGTGGGAGCGGTGAATGTGAAGGCTCTGGCACTGGTGGATTTTTTAGTCCTCGTGAATGTTTTTGGTAACTCCAGTGAGAGGGTTGCATTTAGTCTGCGGGCTCTTGAATCATTTGGTGCGTGAAGGAGTGTGGATAGATGGGAGGGGGCAATATCATTTAGTAGTTTGAATGTTGTTAGTAGTGTTTTGTATTTGATTCGGTTATTTATAGGGAGCCAGTGTAGTTCTAGCAGTATAGGGGTTACATGGTCCGCTAGGCGGGCTTTAGTGACTACTTTTGCACAAATGTTCTGTGCTCTTTGTAATAAGTAGATATTCTTTTGTGGGAGGCCAATTAGGAGACTGTTACAATAGTCAAAGTGAGGGGTTATGAGTGAACTGACAACTGATCTAAAGTCATGCGTGTCAAGAAGGGGCCTTAAGTGTTGAATAGTTTTGAGTTTGTAGAATATGGTTTTTACCGTCTGCTTTATGTGTGGTAGCATGGTGAGTGTGTGATCGATTATAACACCTAGGTATTTTACCTCTTTTTTAACAGGTAGTTGTGTTATTGATGGAGATTGTTGTTGGGTAGGTATCTTCAGCCACAGGTGATCTTGATACGAACATTGCTTCAGTTTTTTTGAGATTGATGCTGAGGTAGTTGGTTTCCATCCAGGATGTGGTTTCTGCCATGCACTCGGATAGAGTGTTATAAGTGGGGGTTTTCGTGGTTATGGGGAGGGCGAGCATGATGTCATCAGCATAGATAAAATGACTGATTTTGTGTTTTTTAAATATTTTTGTGATGGGTTGAAGGTATAGGTTGAAGAGGAGAGCAGAAAGGGCCGATCCTTGGGGTATTCCTTGTCCTTGGGGGAAGGTTTCTGATGCTTCCTGGTTTACTTGAACTCGCATTAGTCTGTGTGTGATGTAGGACTTGAACCAATTGAGGACAGTCCCGCCTATTCCTAAGTTTTCTAATCTATTAATCAGTGTAAGGTGGTTGATGTTGTCAAATGCGGCGGAAATGTCTATGAAAAGGAGTAGTAGGCCCTGAGTGTTATCGTCTGTATGTCTTATGAGGAAGTCCATCAGAGTAATTAAAAGGGTTTCTACACCATGGAAGGGGCGGAAACCAAATTGGTGGGAGTCAAGGGAGTTGTGCTCATCTATGTGTTCTTGCAATTGTAGTTGAACAGTTTTTTCTATTATTTTAGCCATAAATGGAATGCTGGCTATCGGTCTGTATGAGTTTGGGTCTTTCGGGTCGAGTTTATTGTTTTTTATTATTGGGCGGATCGTTGTGTTTTAGGGCATCAGGCATAATGCCTTGGGAGAGGGATTGATTTACTATGTATTGAATTTTTCCAGCTAGTTCTTCCTTAGTACTTTTGATCCATGACACAGGGCAGGGATCGAGTGGGGAGGTTGTGGTGTTGATAATTGTTATGATCCTGAGGAGGTGTTTTTGATCTATCGTGTGAAAGGTTGTCCAGTTGTTATTGGTTTCGGTGTTTGTGGGGAGTAGTGTTGGTGCAGTATTTAGTTTGCATTTTAGTTTTTCTGCAAAGTGGGTTGCTAGGGTTTGAATACTTATTGCTGATTGTTTTGGCTCTGGGTTTTTGATTTTTGTCAGTGTTTTTATAATTGCAAATAGTTCTCTAGGGCGATTGATAGCTAGGTTTATTACCTTGGAGTGGTAATCCTTTTTTGATTTGTTAATCGCATTCTTGTATTCGTTGAGTGTATTTAAGTATTGGGATTTATTCTCGACAGATTTAGTTTTCCTCCATTTCTTTTCTTGTTTTCTCAGTTGTTTTTTTAGGTTCACTAGTTCTTTCGTGAACCATTTTTCTGTCTTTTTTAACTGTCTATGTGTGGTGTGTGGGGGCAGCTGCTTTTTGAATTGTGAGGTTCCAGTGATTTACAGTGGAGTTGATGTCTGGGAGGTTTGTGTTCAGTGTTGGTAGTACTTTGTCAAGGAAGGTATCTTTGTTGAAGTGTGCAAAGCGTGATATATGGGGTGTGTGTTGCGTGGTGTTCTGCGTTGCTTGTGCTGGGAGGTGGAGTGTAATGAGGTGATGGTCGGACCATGGTACTTCTGTTATTGTTGGAGGGGTGTGTTGCTGGTGGTTAATAAAGGAGATGGGGAGGAAGATGAGATCTAGAGTGTTGCCTTTTGTATGGGTAGGGGCATGTACTATCTGTGTATATCCCATTTGGAGCATAGTGTCCATGAAGTTGTTTGATTGGGAATCATTCAGGGAAGGGAGGTTTAAATCACCTAGGATTATGAGCGGTTTGTTTGGTGATGTTGTGCAAGCAAGTTCCAGGATGGGAGAGAGGTTTTTTTGATCAGCTGTAGGGGGTCTGTATATGAGGGTGAGTGCAAGGGTTCTATTTTCTATGTTGATGATGTCCATTATCTTGAGCCTGGATCATCAAGGTGTGGGAGGGAGGAGAAGATCTGAGCATGCTGGGTATATGAAACAAGTAAATCAAAGAGATAAAAAGTTAAGCTGGACCAAAGAATCTTAAGAACCAAGACAACAGACTTAACCTTAAATCTGTAGGCAAGAGGTAGCCAGTGTTCATTAATAAGTAGAGGAGTTGCGTGATCATAATACTTGGGCATACAAGTTGCGTTTTACCATGGTATTCTGGATGAATTGGTCATTTCAGGCTGGCATAAGGGAGACCATTATATAATAGTCAAGTTTATATACCGGATCAGAATCAACAGTTGTTCTTTCATATTTTTTTTTTAAATGGCTGAATAGATCTAATCTGCCAAAGTATGTAGAAGCAGGCTCTTGTTACAGAGGAAATTTGTTGGCTAAAAATGAGATGGCAATCCAAAAGCACCTTAATACCTGAAGGACTGGTTAAAGAGAGTGGTTGGTCAAGTATAGTGGGGCAAGAGTAGGGACCGCTGGATGAGCCGTGATCCACCTAGCCTTAGACTTTAAAAGGTTAAGTTAATTTGAACTTCTGCTTCTGTGGATACTGTATAGGTAGTGTTCCTAGCTCCTGGGACTGTGAGCTCTGGTGTGAAGGAATAGTTTATGGTTTTAGGCACTTGATATACCGTCCGTTACTGTGGGTATCAGAGCGGTTTACAGATATATTCTAACGGGCACTTTTTTTATTCCCTCATCAATGAGATGAACCAAATGAAAAAAAGAATTCTCTAAAATTCCTTCTTGAACTTGAGGTATACGACCCTTAGCAGTGTCTTCTAAGGTGAGAAATGAGCGATTATTTTCTCTTGACAGGCCTTGATGCCCTTTTCAACTGCTGTAATGCCAATTGAGTTGTCTTCTAATATGAGAAACATTTGCTTCTCAAGATCAAGGAACATAGTCTTAAAATGGGCCTGCACCTTAATGTAAAGAAGACATGATCATGACAACTGGAAAAATCAATAAGTTCATCGTTTATGGAGAAGAAATTGAAATAGTTGCCAATTTTAACCTACTTGGATCAACTGTCAATAAAGAAGCAACAAGCAGTCAAGAAATCAGACGACGCGTTGCTCTTGGCAGAATGGCTATGAAGGATCTAGACAAGATTCTCAAGAGCAGAGATGTCTCTCTCCATACAAAGATTCGACTTGTTCATGCCATGGCATTTTCAATAATGTCATATGGATGTGAAAGCTGGACAGTGAAAAAGACTGACAGAAAGAAAATTGATGCCTTTGAATTATAGTGCTGGCGACGAATACTGTATATACCATGGACTGCCCGAAGAACAAACCAGTCAGTACTAGAGGAGGTCAAACCTAAGCTTTCTTTAGACGCTCAGATAACAAGACTTTGACTTTCATACTTTGGACACATCATGCGAAGAGAGAGATCATTAGAGAAAGACTTCGTGCTTGGCAAGGTTGAAGGTCAACACAAAAGAGGAAGGCCAGCAATGAGATGGATCGATACAATAACAGCAGCTACGGGTACCAGTCTGTCAACAATGTGCTGCCTGACTGAAGACCGAAGACAATTTAGGACAACTATCCAGAAGATTGCCATGAGTCGACACCGACTCAACGGCACTTAACAACAACAACAACAGATGCATAGATTGCACCTGGGAATAAGGGCCAACAGGCCATGCCATGCTGCTGCTTCTGCCTTCTCTTTGGGTTCCTAAACTTTGACACCTGCTGTCGTGAAAAGGAGCCTCTATTAATGCTGCCTGAGGCAGCCACCTTTCTCCTGGGCCATGCAGAAGAGGATGGGGGGAGGAAGGTTCAGGAGGGAGGGGAGTAGAAAGAAAAGCAAATTAAAAAACTTAAAACAAAATGTAGAGGGAATAAAAATATATATATATCCTTAAAGTTCAGCTAGTATCCAAGTTTTTGAAACATTTTTCCACCCCCCTGTATATACCGTGTGTGTGATTAGTGCATACAGAGCCGGCTCCAGAATTGATTCAAGGTGTTAGTGCCCTAGGCAGACCTTAAGCTTTATGCCCTCTCCCCCTGCTCTTTATCA
This sequence comes from Ichthyophis bannanicus, assembly GCA_033557465.1. Lineage (NCBI taxonomy): Eukaryota > Metazoa > Chordata > Amphibia > Gymnophiona > Ichthyophiidae > Ichthyophis > Ichthyophis bannanicus. The sequence goes on along the minus strand of CM066032.1, from coordinate 811,661,834 downwards.
CCTCACCTAGAAGTTGCTGCTCTAGATGGCTGCCTAGATTGCCTAATGGCTGGGCCAGACCTGGATACATAGTGCTAATAACAAATCGGTCAGTGGGAGAAAAGTGTTTGAAGGAAGTACTTTATGCCTCTCCTCCCTGTAGCCCTGCAAAAGAAGTACCTCCTGTGGCCCTAGGTACTGTGACTCTGTACTGAGCTTCAGTTCAAGAGGGAGGGCGCAGGATTAGAGGAGGGAAATAGAGAAAGAACATAGGAGAGGGAAGAGAGAAAGAGATGAAAAAAGGACACAGAATAACAGCAAAGGGTATAGAAGAGCGATAGAGTGCAAGGGGGGCATGCCACACTGCTGCAGGGAGGAAAAGTAATGGCTCAGCACCGGGGTGGGTGGGTGGAGGACGAAGCACGCAGTAAGAGATGAGGTAGGAGAGAGAAGACAAAAGAAGGGGAGGAGGAGAGGGAATGGGGGAGCTGGGGAAGGGAGAAAAATGAAAGAGCATTGTCTGAGTGTGCCTGATCTCCTCATCTTCCTTTACAGGTTGGTATTGCCCTGTTTGTTTGTTTAGCAGTTTTTTTTATACTGCTTTTATCAATTGATCTCTTCCTGTTTTTCATCGTAGCTTGTTGGTCTCTACCTGCCCATTGGTGTCTACAAGGTGATCTGTGGCACTTCCGTAATAGAAAACACTAATTGTCTCTCCCCTGTAACTAACACTGTGCATTTTCATCTTTTGCAGATAGGTTTGAAATCTCATGTCCTGATTATGCCGTTAATTACGTTCTGCTTTCTTGCCTTTGATAGTGCTTTTGAAATCTGTTGTTCAGCACAGTACACTAATTCACATGGTCAGCAGTAGCCTTGATTAATTTGCCATCTGAATCCAGAGCCCTAGCATAGCTTGTGAATTTCTTCTTGATAATCTGTGAACATTTTTTGTCTCCTCCAACCAGCTTGAATCGATGCTCTTTTCTGACTTTGTGAAGTTGTGTGATGATACATGTGCAGTTCAGACTATGCCTGTGGTCACTTACTGGAGTCTTGAGTATCAAAAATGCCTGCTTGGACTTGGTACATTCAGGCTTTTCCACCAGCTGAACGTCTGATAAGTGCGTTTGTGGTTGTCTTTGTGTCTTCAGTAATAGTGGCTTTGTTTTGGAAGCTTAATGTATGACATTCATTTGTTTATAGTTAGTTTTGCCTTTGATGTGGCCATTGAAGAAAGCACTCTTGAGTGCATGTGTATAGAAATAAAATATAAGTAAATCTTACAGGCTCTGAATTTTTTATGCTGTATATGACACCAGCAACATTCTATAGCAAATAAATGGATGGAAATATTTCTGGACAGTTCTGCTGTTACTGTTGACATTGTCTCACCCTCTCTCTTTTAACTTGTGTTTGACTTCTGCTTCTAGACAGAATACAGTGAAATTTTTATTGACTCGGTGATTGGAGCTTAACCCCTAAAAGTTAGTCTAGGAGGGCTTTAGTAATTGTTTTGTAAGTGTTTAAGAAAGACGATAGGTATTGACTGGCTTATTGTTTTCTGCGTTTTGCTGATACAAAAACGGATTATGAGCCATTGTTCAGACTTTGTATTGTTACAGGAATGGCATTTTGAGTTTTTTTCCTCCTCTTTGCTAGGCCACTACTAAATTGGTCCTTTTAGCAGAGATCCGTCTTGAGCATTCACTGTTGAGTTTGAAACACCTGGTATGTCAGTGAGAAAAATCCATTTACACCTGTTTATTGCCATATGGCATTGCAAGAGAAAGTTGGGTAAGTGTGCCTGCTTCCTAGAAGTAAAGAGGATTGGTGAAGATCATTGGAAGGGTTTAGAACAGCGATGGCGAACCTATGGCACGCGTGCCAGCTGTGGCACGCGAAGGCCTTGCAGCTGGCACGCGTGAAGGTCCGCAAAAAAAGAAAAAGCGGGCTCTGGCTGCTGCCGCGGACGCGGCAGCATGCAGTGTCCCGCGGGGCCCCCTCCGCCCGCTAAGCCCCTCTGCAAGGGCTTTCAGATTCGCGAGGGAGACAGCGTCTCCCTCGCGTCTCTGTTAAGCCCGCAGGGGTTAATGGGAAATTTCCCATCAGCCCCTTTAGACGCGAGGGACTGATGGGAAATTTCCCATTAGCCCCTGCGGGCTTAACAGAGACGCGAGGGAGACGCTGTCTCCCTCGCGAATCTGAAATCCCTTGCAGAGGGGCTTAGCGGGCGGAGGGGGCCCCGCGGGACACTGCATGCTGCCGCGTCCGCGGCAGCAGCCAGAGCCCGCTTTTTCTGTTTTTAAATTTGCCGGGGTGGGGGGGGGGGGGTTAGGACTGCTAATGGGCTGTGGGCTGATGGGGGCTGTCTGGAAATGGGGTGATGGGGGGTTAGGACTGCTAATGGGCTAGGGGGGGGGGTTTGGACTGCTAATGGGCTGGGGGGGGGTTAGGACTGCTAGTGGGGTAGGGGGGGGGGTTAGGACTGCTAATGGGCTAGGGGGGGGGTTAGGACTGCTAATGGGCTGGGGGGGGTTAGGACTGCTAATGGGCGAGGAGGGGGGGTTAGGACTGCTAATGGGCTAGGGGGGGTTAGGACTGCTAATGGGCTGTGGGCTGATGGGGGCTGTCTGGAAATGGGGTGATGGGGGGTTAGGACTGCTAATGGGCTAGGGGGGGGTTAGGACTGCTAATGGGCTAGGAGGGGGGGTTAGGACTGCTAATGGGCTAGGGGGGGGTTTGGACTGCTAATGGGCTGGGGGGGTTAGGACTGCTAATGGGCTAGGAGGGGGGGGGGTTAGGACTGCTAATGGGCTAGGGGGGGTTAGGACTGCTAATGGGCTTGGGCTGATGGGGGCTGTATGGAAAGGGGGGGATTGGGGGTTAGTACTGCTAATGGGCAGGGGGGGGTTAGGACTGCTAATGGGCAGGGGGGGGGGTTAGGACTGCTAATGGGCTAGGGGGGGGTTAGGACTGCTAATGGGCTGATGGGGAGGGGTTAGGACTTGAGGTGGGCTGTTGGGTGGGGTTAGGACTGGAAATGGGCTGATGGGGGGTTAACACTGGAGGTGGTCTGATGGGGTTAGGACTGGTAATGGGCTATGGGGGGGGTTTAGGACTGATAATGGGCTATGGGGGGGCTGGGACAAGAAATGGGCTGATGGGGAGGGGTTAGGACTTGAGGTGGGCTGATGGGGTTAGGACTGGTAATGGACTGTGGGCTGATGGGGGGGTTAGGACTGGCAATGGGCTATGGGGGGCTGACTGGAAGTGGGGGGTTAGGACTGGTAATGGGTTATGGGGGGGGGCTTAAACTGAAAATGGGGTGATGGGGGGTTAGGACTGGAAGTGGGTTGATGAGGGGGGGATAGGACTGGTATTGGGTTGGGGGGCTGCTAGGACTGGAAATGGGCTGATGCAGGGACTAGAAGGGAATGGATGCTGGGTGAGGCTGGAACTAGAAGGGAGCTGGTGTTGGGGGAGGATTAGAATGGGATGGGGCTGGGAGAGTAAAATGGAGAGGGGAAAAATATTTTGTGTGGGAGGGATAAAAAATCTACAATTGGCCGGGTATTGGGAGAGTAAGTGGGGATTGAGGATGGAGGGGTAAATTTTGAGTAGATGAAATAGGAATGAGGAAAGAGCCAAAGGAGAAAGATTAGTATGTTAAAGCAGATGTAGAGAGAGAATGGAAAAAAAAAACAAGAAGACAGAAGAAAGGACAAATGGACAGCAGATGGAGAGTTAGCAGAAGACACGAAGAAACCAGAAGAAAGTGGCTGGAACAATTGCAACTGAAAAAAAATGCACAAAAGGTAGAAAAATATCTCTTTATTTTGAATTTATTAACTGGAATATGTCAGCTCTGGGAAATGTGCATCATTAATTTTTGCGCTTTGTTTAGTACAAGAGGAAATTAATATATAGTTTTATTTCTACAGTGTTGTTGTATATTCCAAGTTTGGCTTTTGGGGTTCCCAGTTTAATTATTGTCTTCCTGTTTCTAAATTGTGATTCCTTGTTTGGTGATGGTCTGTTCTGCATGTGTAACTGAGCTGAGGTATTCTGTTTATATAATTCCTATTTGACATTGCCACTTGTTCTTTCCCCAGTAGGTCATGTATTGTTGTTCTCTGAGATGTATTGGTTTAATATTTGCAGTGTTGCCTTTTGATAGGTAGAGTATGGTGCTTTGTGAGTCCTGGTAGTGCTGTTAGGATACGGCGGGTTTGCTATGGGTTCTAAATGGGCAGCGTTTGTAGTAGTTCCTAATGTGCCTGGCGGTTGGTACTGGATTATAGTAATGTAGAAACCTTTTAGTCTTTCTTTATCCATATACTCATTAAGAGGCATGTTTACTAAAAGTTAGTGTATGGTAACATTATGCAAATATTTATGCAAATGAAGCACCTTATGCAAATGGGGCTTTAATTGACGTGCTGGCACTTTGAGGAAATTCTTTGGTTTTGTGCGGCAGTTTGGGCACTCGGGCTCAAAAAGGTTAGCCATCACTGGTTTAGAACATCCAACTTGGTGCCATGTTTATTGTGTTGCACTGTACCTCATAGTTTGCCTCTAGACTAAAAGGCACCTTCCTTCTGTCTTTTTATTTCCTCTTTCCTCCTTTTCTCTGTACTTTTTCCTGTGCCATAGTTGACTGATGTGCCCCCAGGCTCTTCATCTGTGCTGAGAGGAACTTTTGAAAAGAAGTGATGTTGATGGTGAATACTAAATAAAAATAAGGAGTTTATTTTAAAATGCCGGCCATTTCAGATAAAATCAAATTTGGCGCAACAGGCTCTCCTGCTCAACTCTAGTTTGAGAAAATCTGAGTGAGGTGCACAGGGGTTTTCTGCTCTTGGCTGAGCAAGTAATTTAATCAATTCTTTAATTCCCAATTTAAATATGCCTACCTGTGCAATTTGATTGAATTTAATATCACACGCACACCCCATCTTTGCTGAAGAAAATCTATCTCAGAGTGGCTTACAATGCACAAAATAGAAATAATGTACAACAATAAAATCAAAATGATAAAACCAAAACAAAATAGCAATGAAAATAGTTTTCTCCTTCAAACTCATATTTGTGTGTAACCCTCTGGCCCTAGGCACCATGTAACTGCCCAGAGAGCCAGGTTTCCAGCTGCTTGTGAAAAGCCAAATAATAATTAGACTGCAGCTAGGATCAGGCAGGAGTAAGTTAGTTCCAAAGCGAAGTTGCTTTGCCTCTTAAAGTCAGGTCCTGTATAAAAGACAACTTTATGGATTGAGTTAAATAACACGCTTAACTTAAAATCCTTACTGGAGCAACCTGCACTCCTTTCCTCCCTCCCCTGTGCTGAGCCATGGTTTTCCTCCCAGCAGTTATTTTTATTTTATTTTATTTACTTCTCTTATATACCGCGCTATTAAAATCAGTGCGGTTTACAATTGAACAAAAAACATACTGCAATGTCACACGACAATTTTTTACATTGAACATGGACGAGATAACCTGGAGGTAACAGGGGTAACTAATTACAGAGTAATTATTCATGGAGTATGGTGAGAAATTATACATATAGTATAGCTTGGTTTCAACATATTTATAAGAGGTTTAATCAATAAGATGTGTGATCAGTACCAATAAATAAGAGAGGGGATATGGTGGTAGAGCTAGTCATTTTCTTTATGGTGTTGGATTTTGGGTGGGGTGGAGTAGGGTGTAGGATGTGAGGATGGGTGGTTGTTTCTGGGATTGGATTCTGGGTAATGGATGAGGAAAAGGTGTTGTTTGAGGGCTTTTCTAAATGACAATAGGTCTGGGGTGGAATGGAGCTCAGTGGGGAGGGCATTCCAGGTCATGGGTGCAAATAGGGAGAAGGCTCTATTGGCAGTAGCCTTTTTGCACTTAGTTAGAATGTTGGGGATCTCTAGAGTGTTTGCTTGATTAGATCTCCTGATCCTGTTGAACGGCCGTCTTTGAATGAGTTTGCTGATGGGTGAGGTGATCTGGTTCCTTAGGGCTTTGAATGTTAGTACTAAGGACTTATACTGGATTCTAGCCTGAAGTGGAAGCCAGTGGAGATCCATCATGACTGGAGTTATATGTTTAGCTCTTGATGTACCTGCAAGTACCCTTGCTGCAGCATTCATTGCAAGTACTATGGCATTCCCCTTTGCTCTTATTCTGTATCCCTTTTTTCAGTTTTATTTGTCTTCCTCCTTTTATCTCTTTCCTTTCCCCAACCTCTCCCCATTCCTTTTGTACTGCAGCTCTGTATAGAGCCACAGCACCTAGGGCCACAAGAAGTACTTCTGAAACCAAATCAGCTGGGGTGTTCCCAAAGACTGCATTGAGAATCTCTGACATAAAGTGCCTTGTAAAAGGCTGCACACCTTCTTTCCTTTTTTTCCCCACATTCTGCTATCTAAAAAGTGCTAAGCAAAATGCAGTAAAATAAGAGTTTGTTGCACTGATTTACATAACATACTCAACACTAGCCATGTGAAAGAACAATTATGGACATATTCAATAAGTAATAAAGGATAGAAAACAAAAATTCTTCATTGTATAAGTCTGCTCACCCCTTGATACAATACTTGGTGAAAACATTTTTGCAGAAATAATAGCCATGAATTGGACCGAGGGAGAGCCCTGGATTTCAGTAAAGCCTTTGACACCGTTCCTTAAGGCAACATAAAAGCAAACTGAGCACCCTAGGGATGGACCCTAAAGTTACTGCTTGGGTTGGAAATTGGTTGAGTGGGAGGCAACAAAGGGTACAGGTAAATGGAGCTCACTCTGAGGAGAAGGAGGTTACCAGTGGTGTGCCCCAGGGATTTGTCCTTGGTCTGATTCTTTTTAACATCTTTGTTAGTGATATAGCGGAAGGACTGTTGGGTAGGGTTTGCCTCTTTGCAGATGATACCAAAATCTGCAATAGAGTAGATACCCAGGAAGGTGTAGATAACATGAGGAGGGATATAGCTAAACTTGAAGAATGGTCTAGAATTTGGCAGCTGGGATTTTATGTTAAAAAATGCAAGGTCATGCATTTGGGCTGCAGCAATCCAAGGGAGCAATATAGTATAGGAGGTGAAGTACTTTTGTCCACTAAAGAAGAGTGGGACCTAGGCGTGATTGTGTCTGATGATCTTAAAGTATCTAAACAGGTAGAAAAAGTGACAGCAAAAGCTAGAAGGATGGTTGGGTACATAGGGAGAGGAATGGCCAGCAGAAGAAAGGAGGTGATAATGTCTCTGTATAAGTCTTTGGTGCGACCTCATTTGGAGTATTTTGTGCAATTCTGGAGACTGCACCTTCAAAAGGATATAAACAGTCTGGAGTCGGTGCAGAGGGTGGCTATTAAAATGATTAGTGGTCTTCATTATAAACCATATGAGGACAGACCTAAGGATCTTAATATGTACACCTTAGAGGAAAGGCAGGATAGAGGTGATATGATTGAGACATTTCAATACCTCCGTGGCATAAATGCACAGGAGGAGAGCCTCTTTCGAATGAAAGCAAGCTCTGCTACAAGGAGACCTGGGATGAGGGTGAAAGGGAGATAGATTCAGGACTGATATGTGGAAATATTTCTTTACGGAAAGAGAGGAGGATCCATGGAATAGTCTTCCAATGGAGGTGTAGAGATGAGTACAGTATCTGAATTCAAAGAAGCATGGGACAAACACAGAGGATCTCTAAAGGAAAAAAGGGGACTGTTGTAGTTGTTATGGAAGGACAGACTAGATAGGCCATGTGGTCTTCTTCTGTCGTCATGTTTCTATGAATTGGGTAAGTGTCTACCAACTTTGCACATTAGGAAAGTATAAAGCACTGTATATCTCTAAATCCAGAGGGACAAGCAACCAGGCCTGGTTTTACTCCAGTGCATGCTGGTAGATATAGTCTTCCTTCACATTTGTGAACTCAACAGAAAAACGAAAGCTACATTTCCATGTACACAGTAGGGTAAACACAAGGATTGGATCAGTCCTCCCCTTATCATGGAGCTTTATTATCAACTTATATATATGGTGATAAATGGAAACTTACTGAGAAATCTGTTCCGCATTTATCAGTTAATTGTTTTGTGATATCGCATTAGATTGGTATCATCTGAATAGTAATGCAACAATCCTTCTCTGAAGGCACTTACTGCAGTGTAAAGGTCAGCAGCATCTTGTACCCAAGAGGTGGAACTGGTACAGCAAGAAGTGGTTGACAGTGGGAGTTTGGGAGGGGAATGAGGTGAGGCTGAAAGAGCCAGGTTGGGAACTCGGAAAGAAAAGGAGAGGCTGAGGGATCTGATTCAGAAAAAGAGGGTTGACTAGGGAGCAATGGTGCAGGAGAGAAGGTTGAGAATGGGCAAAGGAAAAGGAAGTGAGAATGTAATTGGAAAGCATGATGAAATGAGTAAGGAGGGACAAAGGTTGGTGTGGCATATATAAGAGAGAAGGGAACTGTGGATGTAGGATAAGAAAAACAAGAGGAAGAGGGTTGGTTTGATGAAAAGGAGGAAAGAAGGAGAGATGATAGGAAATAGCAAAACAAAAATAGGCAGAAAGACACCCAAATAGGTAGCCAAAGAGGAGATGGAACAGAGAAGCAGGAAAAAATCAGAGAATATGTAGGAATAAATTATTCATGCAATCATTCTCTTGCCTTTAACATTTGCTGCATAGGTTTGACACCTTGGTACATGAAATTCCTGAGATGCAGTGACACTTCTGTACTACAAAGCTTTTTGTGAAATATTCCTCAAGAACAAAACAGAACTGTGCAGCCTCGGAATAATTATGTTGGTCCAAGTATAGGAACTGTAATCATGTAAGGAATCCAGTGCTCTGGTTTGAATGAAATAATATAAAGTTAACTCCTTGAAGTTTTGGAAGAGGAGGTGTTTATTTAGATGACGACATTCAGCTAGCTTCAAAGTGTCTAGTACAGAGATTCCCATCCTCTTTGGTCGTGTGGACTCCTTATTAACCTCTGAAACATTCAGGGACACCCAGCTAGTCCTACCATTCTTCCCATACTCCGTCCCAAACCTGTTCTCCACTTTTGCGTAAATCTGGAAAGATCAGGGAATATATATTATTTTCGAGTCTAAGAAAGACTTGTTCATCGAACGGAAATCCAGTTGAAAAACAGTATTGTGGTCGAATTCTAAGGCAAATGTCAGAATCAAGGAGGTCCGTTGGGTAACCACCTCCAGAGAAGTGGATATTACTGTCTTTTAACAAGGGCATCTCCCACAACCCGAACACTGATTTTTGACTCGAGTACATCACATCTTACTGAGCATTGGTCCAAAGCCTGAGATTGTTTAACCACAGCCTGCGACACAATAGACAAGTCCAGCAGACAAAGTCAACAAGGAGGTAATAAGCTCCTGTATTGCATCCCACAGTGACTCTATAGTCACAGCCGTTGGTCTCTGTACCTCACGAATAAAGCTCCTGGAGGCATCCTTCCCCAGTTCCTGCGCAATATAACTTACAGTTCTGTGTGGGACATCCAAGGAAACTCCTGTAGCCCTATCCAGAAGGGGAGATGATTCTGCTGCTGGCGCGCCTCCTGACAAGGAGATGCCATGAACCTCTCCGGTCTGGGTAGACTCCAGCATTTCAGAAGCCCCAGCACCTCCGGGTCTCGTAGATGGCATTTGCACAGTGGGGCTCAGTGAAGCCCCTTCCTCACTGCTGCCCGTAATTTGCCTCCTGGGCTGGCCCAATGGAAAAGTCACCAGGGAAGCTGAGAAGACTCCGAAAACATCAAGGGTAGTCTGACAAAGTGATAAGGAACCGGAACCTTCCAGAAGAACAGATTTCCCCTTCCTCTTACCCATAGCTACAGGCAGAAGGAACTTTAAATGCTTGCACACCATCAAAATCGCAGAGCGTCCTCAGATGTGTCAGCTCAAAGCACCATCTTGGATCATGTGGTCAGTACTTTAGACTGCGAGTTCCTGATTTTGCAGCCTGTGACTAAGGCTGTACTGGTTGCACCTTTAGGTACCTGAATAGGTCTATTTGAGAACTCAAAACGTGTGCTTTTCATATTTGAAATGATTGACGTTAATAGAGAAGCTTGTCTTGAATTGTGTAAATGTAATGCAACCATATTGTTGAGCGTGTTCTGCTGGTCAGCTTGGAGTGTTGTTGTTGTTGCTGTTGTATTTTGCTTCTGGGCTTGCTTCTGCATAGTTGATAGGTTTTCTCAGTCTGAGTATTTTTAGATTTTCATATCTCCCAGTGCTTGGACATTACTGTTTTGGATTTCTTGGAACTGTTTTGTGTTGGTACTAAATTTCCTATTTTTGTAACTCATTGCTTTTTAGATAATTTACCTCTTGGTTTATATTGGCGCTTGGGATATAGATTTATCATTTCCCAAAGATTTTTGCATATATTCATCATTTGTATAGTGCTACAAAATGTATCCAGTGATGCTCTAGAATAATGATTATCAGATCTATCCTTGGGGCCCCTACAGTGTTCTCTCCAGGTATTTTGCCAGCCAGGTGGCATCAAGGAGTTACTGGGTGGGCTGCACTATAAGTTGGCCGCCGCAGACAACATAACTATCTTTCAGGAAGTTCCATATACAATGCGTTTATTTATCAGTTTCATTTAGGTGTCTAATTCATTCATATTATATTTACATATACTGTTAGGTTTTGTAAGTATTAATTACAAAATCACTTAAATCATTTTTCCATTCCTGCTCATCATTTTGCCATGACAATTTATCAGATTAAGTTAGGTGGGTGATCATCTATTAAGAAGGACCTGGGGAGAACAATCTAATTTTCAGGATATTTCAAGTGACATACATTTTGCAAATATATCTCATGCATATTAATTGTGGATATTGTGTAATCTCCATTGACTGGCAGTCCCTCAGAACAGGTTTGTGGTAACCATTACTGTAGGGGAGAATGGTGATAGCTGGCAGGGAACAACAAAAATTCTTAAGGTTTGAAGCAGAAGCGAGGATGCTATGAGAGATGTGCGGTGTAGAAAGTTGGAAACACAGGAATTTATTATTGGAGTATCCAGAGTGAAATATAGCACTTGTTAGGGCAGAGGAAGGCCATTGTAGCCCGGAAAATGTGAATGCTGGTAGACGAACAGCCACTAAGAATGGAATACAATGTAATAGCATAGAGGGTAGGGCAATTTTAACTGAGCAAAGATTCCTGTTCTTATGAAATGGGTGTGAAATGAGTAGGGAGGGAACAACTAGAGACTTATTTTGTTTGCAAAAAGAGGCATTTAACTAGTCCTGCAAGTAAAGGAAAAGCACCTGTTGCTTTGGAAAGTAGCATGCAGATCCTGTTAGGAAAGATGCTTCTTCCCAAAACAGTACAATACAGTGTATCTCTGCTAACTGGAGGGCCTTCAGCCCAAGTAAGCCAATGATGGTCAAAGAAAACTGTTACTTTATAAAGGAAGAATAATGCTGAGCAGTAATCATTTCAGAAAAAGATGAAGAAAGCTTACTTTAAACATAGATGACCTTGAATAGTAAACAGAAGTGATGTGGTATAGACAGCCCCCAACACCATAGAGGAATTGCAATGTGTATCCTTGTAGAACAAGCTCTGTAATTCCTGCATACCACTAATACATCCACATAGAAGGAGAGTGCCTTTTTATAGAGAGATGTACAAATAACTTGCCATTGAAACCAAGCAGAGTGAATTTTGACAGCACTAGACATTTGCAGACTTCTCTGCAATGAAGACTTTGTGGGTTTAATATTCTGTTTTTAGTACTTGTGGTCTGAATGATGTAGTTCTTTACAGAATTTGAGAGCATATCGCCTGTATTCTATGAATATAGTTGTAACTGGTATATCAGGAGGGTTGTCCCATTAATTTCATTCAGTAGCAGAAGGAGGGTTCGGCAATCTATTTCCAGTTGCATCTTGCCAAAAAAACTCAGGGGCGCGGGTCACCAGGAGTCAGCATTGACGCAGCGACACACAAACGCACAGCCTGTCTATGGGCAGCAGTTTTGAACTTGTTCACTGTAATGGTAGAAGTCCTCTCTGTCACACATGAGCTCCTATCAGTGACTTTGACTGAAAGCAGGTGTACTCAGCTAGTGTAGTTCCAGACCACTCTGACTTCTAGTTACAAGTGAAAATTGATTGAACAAATTGCTCTTTTGCAGGAAGCAGTGATTTTTAAGTTCTCAGTTCTGTGTAGAGCTATAATTCAGTAAATTTCAGAGCATTTATACTTGTTTACTAAGTCATTTAATATACTTTGTTTTTGAAGATTAGCAAACCATAATAAAGAAACAAGAAAGAACTCCAATTTCATAAAAGAAAGAAAATAGACGAAGTAAACAACCCATATTATATATTTCTAAACAAGGCAACCCCATACCACCTTGTTGCCATGAACCATATAAACGATCAATTCTAAATCTGGGATGTTTCCCTCTCCAAAAAAATCCCTGCAGTAATCTCTCTAATTTCTGCACATCTTGCTTTAATAGTCGCAATGGAATTATTTGTAAAATATACAAAATTTTTGGAAAAATCATCATTTTATATGCAGCTATCCTACCACCTAATGAAAGAGGCAAAGGAGTCCAAACCTGCAATTTATTTTGTATATCTCGCATCAACGGCCTAACATTCTGCCTGTACGTGATTGGATAGGTGGTACTTCAGTTTACACTCCTCATGATCTTGAATCAGCATTAGTTGCTCCTTATTCCCTTCGGTCAGTGTTACATGTATCAAGAGCGAAGTTGCCTAAAGTATTTAAAAATAATATATTATTTCAGGGGGTTCGATGGAGTTGGCAGAAGCTTTGTGAAAAATTGGGTGTTCCAAGTGAAATTTCAGGTTATTTGCCTCTACAGGGAAATATAGACTTTCAACAAAGTATAAAGTCAATTTTATTTAAAGGATGGGAGAAAAAAGGTCTTCAGTTGTTGTATCAAGTAATTAACGAAGAAGGTGTACTTAAATCATTTATTGATTTAAAAAGATGTTATGGATTGTCTCAGGGGCATTTTTATGCATATTTACATTTAAAATATTATTTGATTTCAATAGCAGATAGGAGAACTTGTTTGAGATCAGAAAATTTTAAGAAATTAGAAGAGTGGTTTGCGTTTAAGGACAAAGAGAGGATAACTGTAGCAGAATATAATAAGGCTTTATTTAATTTAGTTCATGTTAAGAATTTTGATCATTTGAGTTTGCAATGGGGGGAAGAATTAGGAATTAATCTTGAAAGGTTTGCCTGGGAAAAGGCTATTGGGCGTATCCCTAGACAAATAGTGGGGGCAAAATTACGTGAAATGCAATTTAAAATAATAGTACGTGCTTACATATCACCATATAGAGCATGGAGGGGGGGCTTTGCACAATGTAGTGAATGCCCAAGGTGTAGAATGGAAAAGGCACATTTGGGGCATATGTTCTGGACTTGTATATGTGTGAAGAAATTTTGGAATAAAATTCAAAATTATTTAAGTGGTATATTGAGGCAAGCTTTAATTTTGACTCCAGGGTTTGCTATACTTGATGTTCCTGATTCTATGGGACTTTCCTTATCAGGGAATAGACTCTTGGTAAGAAAATGTCTGCTTGCTAAACACTGTATACTTCGGAATTGGAGAGATCCTAAAGGTCCAGAATATTGGGAGTGGAGAAACGTATTGCACCAATTGATATTATGGGAAGGATTATCTACTAGGAAACATGTGCGTAGAAGAGCTTATTTTTTAAAAGTTTGGTCTCCTTATCTTGATAGGGTTTCAGCAAGGGCTAGGAATGATATTTTAACAATTTAAATTGGCTTAGTTAGGATAAAATAAGGGGAGGGGTGAGAAATGAAAATAGATTAGTGGGGAGGATGTGGATTGAAAGGGGAAAGTACAAAAGGGTGAAGGTGAAAGGGAAAATTAAAATGTATTAATTATATCCTTTTGTGGATTATTACTGAGTGGGGGAGGGGGATAAAGGTATGGACTGGGAGGGAGTATGGGATGGTGGTGATGGATAATGGGGGGGAGGGAGTGGGGAATTAAAAAGTAAAATATATATATATTTCCCCGTTGTGGGAATGAATATGGTTGTTTAACATTGTTTAATATGTATGTTGTTTAAATTGTTTCGATATATATGCTACTTATATTGTTTCAAAATGTATGTTGTCTACAATATGTTAACTGCTTACAATGAATAAAAAGATTAAATACTAAAAGAAAGAAAATAGAAAATAGAAAACAGAAGTCAAAGGAGTAAGAGGACATTGGGGGAGGTGAACATATACACCGTGATGCCCGGGAGCTCTGCAAGTCAAATTAATGGTTTGCAAATGTCAAGAACAAATGCGTCTTCAAAGCTGTTGTAAATTTCTCATGAGAAGGTTCAGCTTTTAGTTGGGGCAACAGATCATTCCAAAGAAGTGGGCTCTAAAAAAGAATGCTGAGTTCCTGTTGGACACTAATCAAGCACAGTATACTGAAGGAACAGAGTCTATTTTCATGGGCAGAATGGAGAGAACGACCAGGAGTGATTAGTGATGAGAGGTAGATAGTGTCGTACGGGTCAGAACCAAAATCTTAAACTATATCTGATTAAATTATTGGAAGCCGATGGTGTTGAATCAATAAAGGAGACTTGCATGCATGAGAGAGGATCTTGATTGTGATTTTCTGAGCTGTCTCCAGATATTCTCCTTGGGCATTATTTGTGCCAGTTTCCATGTGCTCCTATTTAATAGTTTAGGAAATTTTAGCTTAGGGCTGAATCCTTATCCCTTTGAGCAGACTATCTGATTTTCCTCCTCTTCAGGGTTTTACTTGGTACGCAGTTTGCTGTCTTGAGTTCTTATTCAATTTCAAGGGTGCCTGAGTTAGATTTGACCCCAATTTACTTATTCTTCTAGGGGGGCATACTGAGTGACTGGCTGTTGCCACTTCAATTTAAATCTGGCTATTCAATGCCAGGTAACTAAAAGATAAATATCCACTCAAATATGAACTAGAGAGTAAAGATGTACTCCTTGTATTGATGAATGTGCCCACACTCGTCTGCAATCACAGTTACCTTTCTACTACAGAGGAGGTCTCAGACTCTATGGCACTGGTCTTGACTATATAGAATTTGGCAGCTGCCATAGAGTCTGAGACCTCCTCTGTAGTAGAAAGGTAACTGTGATTGCAGACGAGTGTGGGCACATTCATCAATACAAGGAGTACGTCTTTACTCTCTAGTTCATATTTGAATGGATATTTATCTTTTAGTTGACATTGATGCCGCTCAAGGAACAAGACCATATATAGTTGTATTCAATGCCAGGGCCATATCCGGCATGCCCAGATAGCAAATTAGCTGTCTGGTCAGCAGCAATATTCAGCCACTGGCCGGATAGCTAAACTGATAAAAGTTAGATCAGCATTTTTGGGCTTAATTTTAGCCACTTAAGGTTAAGCAGCCAGTGGCAGAATATTGCTGCTTCTTGGTTGACTTTGGTTACCACCCTTCCCTCTGCCTCTTGAACACCCCAACGCTAAGCAGTTAGCATCACGGTGTACAAACTGAGTAGAAGGGGGTATTTGGTGTCAGGGCTGGCCCAGGGGCTTCTGCCACCCTAGGTAGAAACCCCGGCCTCACCATCCCCTCTCACTGACTCCACCTCCCCCTCCAGCTGCCACCAATTCTGTATAGGGAGGGGGAGGCGGGCAGCAGCAGTGTTTATTTAAACTTATTTCTTTACCACCTTTCTACGATCCAAAGCGGTTTACAATTTACAAAACATAACAGGGCTGTGATCAGCATATTGTTTTACAGAGAACTAGAACAGGAACAGTGGCAACATTGATAATACAGTCGTCCCTTGTTTATCGTGGTTAATCAGTTCCAGACTCTACCGCGATAAGTGAATTTCCGCGAAGTAGAATTCTTTATTTGTAAATCGAATATTTTCGTAGCTAGAGCATAGAAAACCTGTTTATGACCTATAACACCCCTTTAGTCACCATTACACTTGTATTTGAAAAAAACGCGATAGAGTGAAGTCGCAAAAGTCGAAGCACGAAGTGGCGAGGGACGACTGTAGTTTAACTTCGGAACTATTTACAATTTTGGTCCTAGGGTTAAAATGGTCAACTTATGTACATTTGCAGGAGTAATTGTCCATTGGATGCTTAGGGTGCATTTTTAAGGTGGCTGAGCCTCAGAGTCTGGGCTTCTGGAGTATTCAGTCCGAAAACAGTGAGTTTTTAGCTTTTTTCTGAATTCAAGCAAGTCTGAGTATTCTCTCAGAGTTGGTGGTAAGGAATTCAATAATGTGGGGGTGAATAGGGAGAAGGCTTGGTTGCAGATGTATTGCTTGCTCTTGATTTTCTGAGCTGGGATGGTTAACAGATTGAGGGTGGAGGTTCTTCTTGATCTTTCGGGTGCGGACTTGGAGATGAGAGTTTGAATGCAGGTGGCAGATTCGTTGTGTAGGATCTTAAATGTTATTGTCAGGGCTTTGTATTTAATCCTGGCAGTAATGGGGAGCCAGTGAGCTGTGATGTGAGGGGTGATGTGGTCGCAATGGGGTGCTCCGGTGATTATCCATGCAGCCGTGTTCTGGGCCATTTGCAAGGTATGGAGGGTGTGTTTGGGGAGGCTTTGGTTATTTTCAAAAGCGGCGGTCACCTAGTTCGCCAAGTGGATGGGCCATCCCGCTGAGCGCTATTTAGCTGTTTAGTAGATTTGCTAACCAGCTAGATCATTTTGAATATGCCCCCTTCCTCTTAGAGTATATACAGGTAGCTTCTTCAGAGATGGGTAAACCTGCAGGGCTATTCATCTGTCTTCTCAGGAGTATCCTAAAGCCCAGCTAAGGAACAGCCTGGTGTTCACTTGCTCTCTGTTGGCTGATTAGCTTCTACTCCTCCTTTCCTCTTTTTGCTCTCTGGAATCAATCATAATCCTCAGATAATTACTGGAGTTTTTTCTTCTGGATGTTTTCACACCCACAGGGTCTCCTAGGCTGTACTGCAGGGGCCAGATGTTTCTGTAGATTTGCTAGAAGGCTTTCTGGTTCTTCTGTTCTCTAGTGTTTTTATGGATGCAGCTCTGCAGTGGGATAAATGGTTTTGAATGGTGCTGTACACACGGCACCAATTTCCCATTCTTTTTTTTTGTTGTTGCACACAATTTCTTAATAAAAAAAATCCTAGTGCATGCTATTAAATTTAAATTTAATAGCTATTATTAAATAACCGGGAATGAATATGGTTGTTTAACATTGTTTAATATGTATGTTGTTTAAATTGTTTCGATATGTATGCTACTTATATTGTTTCAAAATGTATGTTGTCTACAATATGTTAACTGCTTACAATGAATAAAAAGATTAAATACTAAATAACCTAGTGGTTAGAGCAACTGCCTAATACCCAGAAGATCAAGGGTTCAATTCCCACTTGCACTCCTTGTGACTTTGGGCAAGTCACTTTACCCTCCATTGCCTCGGAAGAAAAGGCTGGCAATCTACTTCCGGTAATACATTGCCAAGAAAACCCAGAGGTAGCTGGGTCGCTGTGAGTCAACACTGACTTGATGGCACTAAAAAAAAAAAAAAAAAAAAAGTGCATGCTATTAAATTTAATATCCATTACTTCATAGGTTTATGTCCATTAAATCAATTTAGTACATACTACATTTTCTAAGGCATGCGAATGTGTGCTGTTGAATCAAATGCATACTAATAAATGTATGTCCCTGGTAGATATATAACTGAATTGTATCCACACCCCCAGGAAGAGTTTGTGCTTGATGAGGCATTGGAAAGCCTTTATCTGCTATGGAGGCAATTTCTTGCTTTTTTAAAATCTTTTGGAGAATAGAGGTTAATTTTTATTTGCCTTTTTGTGCAAACTCCTTTTCAGTATCAATATATTTATTGCTTTTTTTATACCCTTTCTGTTGCATAGCACTCTGAACAGGTTTCAGATAAGGCCAAGATGGTGTTCTGAACAATTTGGATTGAAGTCTGCTCTATACCTAACTTCGTGGATTCCTAATTTTGTCAGTTTCTATTGTATCTAATATGGGGAAATGTAAGGGGGCTGTCCATTCAAAGCTTCTGGGTTCCCAATGGCTCTGAGTCTCCAGAGGTAAAAGCTCTTTTCATCCTGCTAGACCAGTCCAGATGAGTGGGGTATGCTTCTTAGCCATTAGGTGGAGCTAGATCACAGCAACTTTCAGTGATGTCATCACTAGTCTTATCTACTGGTGCAGTATCGAGAAAAGCCAGTATTGTCTGCCTCCAACAGGTGGCAAGGTGTGTGGATTTGGTGCAACAGTACAGATAGGCGTGTCTCCCCTGGCTCAGATCATGGTCCCATGGCCTGTAAAATTGAGATCTTTGGTTCTATATTTGCTTAGATCTTGGGTACACCCATTATCTCCTCAAGCTAGCAGTTAACTTGTGTCCAGCACTGTTACCCATAAGTTCAGCTTTGGTGGGCTGCAGAGCAGACAGAAGGATCCCATGGGGTCTCTGAGGGAAATTGGTAAGTCCGGGCCCAGGCCCCCATTTCCTCTCACTTTTCAGGACCTGTACGATCTGCTCTTTTTTCTATATTTTTGCTGAAAATATACATGGACCTTTTGAATCTATTGGGGTTCCCCTTTTTGTTTCCTCAAGAGAAAGGTCTCCTGCACTAAGCGTCCCTAATGTTGGAGAATCCTGTTCCCTTCTTGCTTATGGCCTGTCTCTTGAGAAGTGTAGGCTCTCTAAGAAAGGCTGCTCTGGAGTGATAGTGGTCACCATGCTTAAGGCCCAGAGGACCCCTATGTCCTTAGCTTATGTGAGAGTCTGGAGCGTTTTCGAAGGGTGGTGGTATTCTTGGTCCCTGGAGGCCAGATAGGCAGACATAGTCATGCAATTCATTCTGGACCAGGACTTGGCTCTGAACTTTCTCAAAGTTCAGGTGGTGGCCCTGGCATGCTGCAGGAGTTGCATTCAAGAGATATCTTTGGTGGTGCACTCTCAGGTTTCCCACTTCCTCAAGAGAGTGCAGCAAATCTGTTCACCAGTGTGTCTGGTTGTTCTTCAATGGCATCTCTCTTTGGTATTGAAAGCTCCGAAAGGGCCTCCTTGTGAGTCCATTTGTAAGGCCTTGCTTAAGGATTTGACCCTTAAGTGGTTTTCCTGGTGGCTATGGCATCTGCCAGGTGGGTGTCAAAGCTGCAGGCCTTGGCCTGCAGGGAGTCTTTTTAGTCATCATGATGGCTTCTGTTTCCTGTGGACTGGGCCGTCTTTACTTCCAAAGGTGCTGTCCAACTTTCTTCTTAATCAGACTGTTGTTCTGCCCTTCTTGGAGGAGGATTTTTGGATGGATCCCTCTTTGTGTCTGGTGGATGTCCAGAGGGTATTGCTCAGGTATCTGTGAGTTACTAATTCCTTCTGCAGTTCAGGTCATCTTTTTATCCTCTTTGGCTGTCCAAGGAAAGGACTGGGAGCAGACAATTTTATTTTATTTATTTAGCAAAATTTGATACACCGCTATTCAAACTTTACATCTTAGCGGTATCCATAAC
Source organism: Ichthyophis bannanicus (assembly GCA_033557465.1). NCBI lineage: Eukaryota > Metazoa > Chordata > Amphibia > Gymnophiona > Ichthyophiidae > Ichthyophis > Ichthyophis bannanicus. The sequence goes on along the minus strand of CM066032.1, from coordinate 811,642,283 downwards.
AACAAATGCAATTTTGGCTGACGAGATGACTATACTAGACATAGGCTATACTATAATAGACATAGACTTTGCTCAGCCGATGAAAAGATATACAGGAGAAAAGAGTTTGTAAAGAACAATTTTTACCATGGACCACCCATTAACTGAAGAAAAAAAGGTAGCTTAATGTAACATAGATGTAAATTGTGCTGGTTAGCAATTGGGAGCTTAATAAGCTGCTTCTAGAAAATCAAAAGTCTGATTTATAAAGCCATGCTTTTATTCCTTTTTTAAATTTCTGATATGAGCTCTCAAGACAAAATTCTGAAGGGAACGAAGTCTAGAGTTGTGGAGCTTCTTAACTAAAAGCCACATTTTGAGAGAATCTGAGCCTTGTTTTAGATGGAACTGTTACATAATTAACCTGGGAGAATCTTAAGATGCTTTCTGAGTGTAGGTAAAGAGGGAACCACCCTCCATTTCTTTAGGTACAAACTTACAGGCCGATGCAGAGCCGGCCCTGAAGTTGCACGCTATTTGCTGTGTACGCGTTTCATAGTATACCGATAGTGCAAAACGTCAGGCCAATATGCAGCAAAAGGCATGTATGCAAATGAGCTGTGTGCAAAGGTTTGGTGTAAAATTGAAAGGAGGAGAGCCAATGCATGCGCAAACAATAGATGTGCTACAAGCAGCTGTGTGCGGACATGCGTAAATGTCAGACGCTCTCACGTTACGAGTGCATAGCACGTGCAGGTTCTTTCATCGTTAGGAAGCGCTCGCCTCATAATTATCAACACTATTTCACTCAAAAACATTTTTATTATTAATGGCAACAAGGAGACATAACAGTAACTGGAGAATGATATAAATGAGTCCAAAGAACACACAAGGATAAGAAGCAAAAGACATTTCTTCTTGAACGCCAAAATTTCACTTGTACGCTGAAAGATACATGCAATAGATTTTCACGCCGAAGGTAACTGTTCACCAGTACACACAATGAAACGGTCTTTCCTTACATGCAAAAGATTTTCAAGTCTCCTCAGACCAGGCATAGAGATAATAGTATTCCTGAACTTTACACCTAGTTTTGTAATCCTCTCTGTTTTTCTCTGCATTGGGCACAGACCTTATTAGCATTTCATTTTAATATGTGCCACTCATTTGCATATCATTTACATATTCCTGGCGTTGCCACGTACACATACTTTGCCGTTTACGTACATGCCAGTCTCTTCTCTGCGTTTGATGCATTGGTACTTGTACTTGTGCGTATATGTTGTGTTATCTGCACGCAAAGGGCGCGCTAGTGTTTCTATATCAGCCTGTTAGATTACGAGCCCTCCAGGGACAGTACCTGATTGTAACTTGCTTTGAACAACTACTTGAAAGACATAAGTTAAATACTAAATAAATAGATGGATAGATAGGCATGGTGTGCGAATATCAGGATTTTAAATTGAATCCTTCTTGCTATCAGAAGCCAGTGTTTCTTGATAAGCAAAGGCATCATAATGATCATATTTCTTTGCATTACAGTTGAGCTTGACCGCCATGTTCTGGATAAGCTGGAATCTCTTTAGTTGATGTTGTGAGACTCCAGCAAGTAATGAGTTACAGTAATGGAGATTTATTTATTTTATTTATTTAAACTGATTTCTATCCCGCCTTATTTATTTTATTTATTTATTTATTTAGCAAGCATTTGTAGCCCGCTCCTTCCAGCGATCAGAAGCGGGTAGGATTACTATTGTGAAACTGCCGAATCAAGGCAGGTACAAATTTTGTTTACATACAGATTGTCAGAAAAGCACATCATACAGAGTTAACACTTCTTAGCTATGGGGGAGTTCATTTACATATATACATAAATACATATATACAGGATAATCTTCTTGGACACAGTGGTCAGGGGCTGCTCCATCTGTGGATTTAGTTCAGGTTGAAATGTGATTGGAAAATGTGCGTTTTGAGTTTCTTTCTGAAGTCTAGAAGGTCATTGCTAGCTCGTAGTTCTGGTGGGAGTTGGTTCCACAGTGTTGGCGCCGCATATGAGAAAGCCCTGTGGCTGGTGTTAGCTTTGGCAGATCTTATATCTGTTGGAGTGTGAAGGATGTTGGAATTGTGGGTTCTTCTGTTTCGGGTAGGAGGTTGCAATCTTACTAGGTTGTTGAGGAAGGAAGGTGCTAAGTTGTGGATGAGTTTGAAGGTGGTTGTTAGTATTTTGTATTTTGTGCGAGCTGTTATGGGTAGCCAGTGTAATTGAATTAGTACTGGTGTGATGTGGTCACTTAGATTTTTCTTCATTATGACCCTGGCAGCTACATTTTGTGCCATTTGTAATATGTTTAGGGTTTTTTTAGGTAAACCTTGTAGGATGGCGTTGCAGTAGTCAAAATGTGGCATGATGAGTGCTTGGGCCACTGTTCTGAAGTCTTGGGGATCAATAATATTCCGAATGGGTTGGAGCACTCTAAGCTTGTGGAAAACTGCTCTGTTGGTCTTTCGGAGGTGTTTTTCCATCTTTAGGTCACAGTCAAATGTGACTCCTAGATACTTTATTTCTTTTTTTGTTTGGTAAGTGTTGTTACATAGTGTTATTGATGTGGGAGGGTCAAAATTCGGTTCTTTGGAGATATACATTATTTCGGTTTTTTTGTGATTAATTGACATACTACTTTGTTGTAACCAGTCTTGCATCTCTCCGATACATGTCTCCAGTGGGTTGTAGTCTGGGTTTTTAGTGTCTAGTTGTGTGTATAGCATGATATCATCGGCATAGATGTGGTAATTAATTTCGTGCCGTGAGAAAATTTTGCATAGTGGCTGCATATATATGTTAAACAGAATCAAGGCGGCCTGCACAGCAAACAATCGACAGACAATGTCTTAAGTGTGGGCATGCAGTGGGCGGTGCGTGTGTGTAGTTGTGGTGTGTCATTGATTCTTTTGTGGCTATTTACAGTGTGCGCTAAATACAATACTATGTACAACATAAGCTTGCTTTCATATGTGTGTGGGTTGGGAGGGAAGGGGTTCGACTCTGCTGTCCATTGGGTTGCTTAGGTGACATCCTCGTAGTACTCCCTGAAGAGGGTAGTCTTGAGGAGCTTCCTAAAGTCCTTAATGTCCGTTGTTGAGCGAAGTTCATCGGAGAGTGAGTTCCAGATTGCTGGTGCTGCCATTGATATGGCTCATTTCTCAGTATCTTTGTGTATCTTGTTTACTTCTTTTGGTGTGTTAACGCGGTTGGCTGTGCCCCTCCTCCTCGGTCTTGCGCTGTTGTCTGGTTATATGAGTGGATGTAGGCTGAATGCTGATGGTTTACCACCAATACATGAGGAAAGGTCTTGAGTCTAAATGAGGCTTTAATTATCTAATCCAGGCCTTGACAAAGTTTCTTCAAATTTATGAGTCCGCTTAAAAATCTAGAAGCTGGCCACTGAAACCTAGGTCATAGTATATGCCACCTCCCCCGCCTCCCCTGAAAGGAGTATTGCGGTTATTTTTTTAGGTTTTAGGGCCTGATTTACTAAGACTGTTTTCCCATTTTCTATGGGAGAAAGATTAATAAATCAGGCTCTTAATAGACCACTGCACAGTGCTAACAGAAGGCAGTGGCCCCACTCCTCCTCATCCATCTCCCATTACCCCCACTGACCCTTTAAATTACTCCTCTGTGTGTGTGTGTGCGTGTGTGCGCACACATGGAGGTGGGGTGCCTGTGTGTGTGATTGTGGAGGTGGGGTGTCTGTGTGTGTGATGTGGAGGTGGGGTGCTTGCGCATATGTGGTGGGAGAGGGATGTACCTTTTGCACATACATATTGTGTCCTTTACTTCCCATGCATTCTCTTCACCCTCCAACCACTTGCACTCTTTCCTCCCCTCCCCCCTCCAGCCCCTGTCCTGCTATCCTTCCCCACCCACTCTCTTTCCAGACTCTCTCCCCTTCTCCCCTCCCCCTTCCACTCTACCCCTTGCCCTCTATTCCCCCCCCCCCACCATTCTTTATTAAATCAACCTGCTGCCCCTTTACATTTCTTCAGTCTCTGTGCATTGTAACCTCTATTACGGGCTCTGGCCTTTTGCAGCCCTTCTGCCCACATGTGCTCGGAGCCCCAAGTGCCAGGTCCGATTTTTCAGTTGCTGCGGCGACCTGGCACATTGGGTTTGTTGAGCCCTGATATAAACCTCCTGAGGGCAGCATAGGAGCTCTTGACAGTCAATGAAATTTGTGGGATGAAGGATAACTTACTATCCCATATGAAGCCTAAGGATTTAACAGTTTCACAGAGGATGACTGGAATGACTTTGTTACGGGGGAGGTCTTCTGAAGGATAATGTCCACTTTGCTTCTGTTTTCTGAGTTCAGTATTAATTTGTTATCCTCTATCCAGGAAACTATTTTTTGAAATGTATTGTGCATGTCATGTTAAAACAATCGGAAGTTGAATGCCGCCTGCATAAATATATGTGCTAATCCCCAAGTTCTGGATCAAGGTTACAAGGAGAGATAGAAAAATATTAAATAAGGTAGTAGCCTGTATTGATCCTCGTGGAACGCTAAAAGAGAGTGAGTAAACCAAATAGGATGAGTTTAAAAATGTTATGTGATAAACTCTTTTGGAAAAGTATGAAAGGAACCAGTTTTAAGACCATGCCGACTAGCCAACTTGTTCTCTGGAAGAAGAGTATGGTACTTGTGATAAGGAAGCTTATCCTAGTTCAGGAGGAAATAATACAAGAGGTGAATTGGCTCTGAATAAGCAACCTGTGCTGGCTGGTAAAAGCACTAAAACAGAGTGTTTACCTAAAAGACTACCAGACCCAGAATGCACTGGTTTACAGAAAGCCTCTAGGAGAGCTGAAGTAGGGAAACGTGTGCCTAATCAGAGAAGCAATGATGTAATCCCTAATCACACATCTCCTAGGGCAGGGCTTAATTCAGAACACCTGCAGTGTGCTAGGGTGGAGCGGCCATCTAGGCACTTTAAAGCTAGAAGAAATTCATCATACAGACAGCAACAGCAAGGAGAGCAAGAGCAAGGACAGCAACGGGAGCTGGAGAAGGAGAGACTGATCGTGAACAGAGGAAAGAACAGCAAGACGTCCAGAAGGTCTAAGAAAGGAGCCCAAGGCAGTATGTAGGCTGGGAGAGATTCCTGGGGCAAGCATTCTTCATTGGATTGGAAGAAGCCAGAGGCTTGGAGATATACAGCCAGGAACCCTCGGACAGCACCTGTAAGGGAGACGGCTGCATCTACAGAAAGAAGGAGCTCTAATACCTATTTAAGGAGGTATGGGAAAAGAGACCTGAAGTCCAGAGATTCTGACTGGAGAGCTGGGCATAGAAGCTTTGCTACCTACTGGCCAAAATACCCCGAGAGGAAACCTAATGACAGCATGATCTCAGGTATGAACTCTGATCTGTTCCCTAGCTTTGCACAAGGAAGACAGCAGGGAAACAGTTTCTATTCTGGTAGAGATCAGTTAGAGAAATCCTCTGAGCCAGTGTTTGAAAGTGATCCTATGATATTTCAAGAGCAAGGGGAAATATCAAATGAGGAGGTTGAATGCATGGATTGTTCTCTTTCTAAGCTGCTGTTCTAAAGTAATCCTCAGATAAGGATCAAACACCAAAAGGAACTGTACTGATTTTTAGCTTCCAGAAAAGTTTCTTTGAGAGAAAGCTTTGGGGAAAGTTGGAGCCACGTGGAGAGTGGACCAGCAATGGTTTACAGCTGGTTAAGCACCTGTGATTAGAGCAAGGCACAAGTGCACGTGGGACTTTGGAAAAAGCTTCTTCTCTGTGTGAAAGGAAGAAAGCTGTTTTTTTTGATAAAGAGAATTTTCCTTTTGGGTTTATTTTTCATTCCAGCACTGCCAAGAAAGTTTATTAGCAGGGGCTAGAAGAAAGACCTTTTCTGTTCCATCAAGGTCTTTACTAAGTTGTTGCTTAAGTAATTCAGTTGCCTTATTTGTTTTGTTTCCTGAATAAAACTCCTGGAGAAAATTATCCTGTTGATGTTACCAAGCATATCTGTGCAAGAGAATAACACCCCATAAATAAAATCTGATTTCTGCTTTACACTCGAGCAACTACAATTCTTTATTCTTGTTAAACGGAGTTTTGTGTGATTGAACTACAAGACCCACAATTCTTTGCAAGTCAAGTAAATTCATGTCCTTGCCAAGATTGTGGAACTTTCACAAGCACCCCCGTTTACATATTGTAATGTCAAATGTTGAGCTAAGGTCTAATTGGATAAGCAGAACATCTGTAGAGGTGTCGTAAGTTACTGTTTCATTTAACATAGATTGTAATGCCATTTTTCTGAGTTGTCCATTTTGGAAGCTAGATTGATGTGGTTGAAAGTGTTATTCATGTTTAGGAAGCTAATTATTTGTTCTGCCATGGCTTTCTCCAAAAGTGTAGCAGATGGGATGATAGTTTCCTGAAATTAGGGAATCTAAGTTGTGTTTTTTTCCAGAAAATTGGGACAGTTTGTGAAGACATAATTGAATTAATGAGAACTAGAAATATGGTAGCAAAATCAGATCAGCAATCTTTGATAAAGTTGGGAAGGAAGCTGTCGGCAAGAGAGGATGCAGAATTCAGTGAACTTACCAGCTTTCCTAAGTGAAATTCTGTAAGCAGCTTAAATCATGAAAAGGTATTTGGATAAATACCTGGGGTCTGGGGATTGTTATCTGAATCTAGAGTCATCAGTTGCAGAAGGAGAAAATAGCTTATTTGAACCTTGGTCTGTTTATGCAAAACTAATATTTTCTTAGTTAAGAAGACGGCAAAAGACTTGGGTGAGATTGAGGACCTGAGGTGATCTTATTTGGAGAGAAATTCTGCAAGATTGAGAAAAGTTGCTTAGGATAGTTTTCTTTAGTATAAATCAGATTTGAGTTATATTTGGTTTTGCATTTCTAATCATATTTTTATATTTAATATGATGTTCCTTTCAGATTTCTTTGATTTTATCAGACAGATTTTTTCTCTATATATCCTCTGCCTTTATCAATTGTCTTCTAAAATGTCGTAGTTCACTCAAACCAAGGGTTTGGATGTTTTTTTAAAATGGTTTTCTTTTAGTAGGGCAAGTTGACCTAAATATTTTATGAGGTCAAAGAACCAGAGTTGTACTTTTTCCTCTAGGGAATGATTTTCCAACTTACCCACACTTGTGAGACAGTTTAAGAAAAATGTTTCCCTATCCAAGGATCCTAGGTCCCGTGAGAAACAAATTTATGGGGGTAGTGCCTCTTATTATCCAGGTGCTTTGATTAACTTTTATCCATTAATGATCTGCCCAAGAGAGGGGAACTATCACATGATGCTGTGGTGAGAGATTATAGTTCCTTGCTGCTATTAAATCTAAGCAGTGACCAGCAACATGCGTAGGTTTAGTAGTTAGTTTTACAGCTTCAAACTCTTCTAAAAGATCTGAAAACTTATTTTCTTCAGTTGTGGAAGGATTTTCAAGTTTGACATTCAGGTTTCCCAGTATCAGAGAGGGGCCAGAAAAAAGATTAAATTCTAATATTATCCTACTAAGTTCTTCCAGAGAGATGCAGCAAATTGGAGAGCTTTTAAAACTAGCATAAAGTGGAAAGGAGGTGAATTGGCAATAGTAAGTGCCAAACTCTCATAGAAAGGAGTGGATTTTCTAAAAGCCTCCTTACTACTCCATGTTTTGGGGACTAAGATGGCTACATCACCTTCCCTCTTTAAATCCTCCATTGCTTACGGGATTAAGGAGGCCATTGGATCAGCGTGCCTTCTGGCTGGTGAGTGTGTGTCGGAGGGAGTCTGAGCTCATTCCACTAAGGTATAGGTTTCTTCCTGAGCGGCGTCTGCCTTAGTGTCTCCAAGGGATGTCTGTATGAAAGCTACCTCATCTTCTCTGAGCACCTTTGTGAAGCAGTACAGGTTGCATATGTCGCTGGAACAGAGGGTGCCAGGGCAGTTCTCTCCAGAGTGTCGTCATATTTCCACCCTGGGTCCTGATTGTTTGGGTACATTTCATACATCTGGACTGGTCTAGGAAGGTAAAGAAGGAGAAATTTTACATACCCATTAATTTCTTTCCTTGAATCCTGCTAGACCAGTCCAGGACTTGCCTATGAAGACTTTTTCTACAAGTTTGGAACTCTAGCTTCCATTGAGTACATTCTCAGTATTATGTTCTGATGCAGAATCTATGGTGATAAGAGAGCTAAATACTTGTTCAAGCTAACTGTTCTAAATTTGTTTTTCATTTCTGAATTGTTTCAGAGTTTTTCAGTCTTTCTTACTGCTTGAGAAACATCATAATGACTTCTCTTAGTGCTGCACCAGCAGTTATACCTAGTGATGACATCACTGAAAGTTGCTCAAGTCTCCCTTCACTTGATGGCATGGGAGCATAACCCACTTGTCTGGACTGGTCTAGCAGGATTTAAGGAAAGACAATTATCAGGTATATAAAATTTCTCCATGGTTGTCCAACACTTGCTTTCTTTCATCAGTCCTAAAAACATTTTGGTGCTTACCCAGGGGACCATAGTCAAAATGAAATCTATTAATTTTATCAAAGCTTTTCTCTCCTGTCTATTGGGGTTAAAATTGTGTTAAGCAGTGATATATTTTTTTTTTAAGAGAAAACCAGATGAGCTGAATAAGTTTCATCTTGGTTGTAGTGGTCAGGCCCTGATTTAAGGATAGGCAACTGCTAAAGGTGACAGATGTTAAAGATGCCAAATCCCGAGGTTAGAGAGGAGCCTGCTGCTACTTATTTTAGGGCCAAGTGCATGTGCTGCTTCAGAGGGGCACCGCGGTGATATTATGGCCATCGTCTTTCGGCTCTACAGTATTTGGAATCTTAGAACCCTTCTCCACTTTCTGGGATCTGGTCTTGTCTGTTGGCGCCAACATTTTAAATCTGGCCTTGCTAGAGGTACTTCCCAAGACATGATGCAGCTGATCTCTGACCATTTTTCATGGATTATTCCAGAACTCTCAGGGGCTCTTGATGTTCACGTCGAACCACCACAGGGGATATCCTTTGTATAATGAAACTTTAAAAAGAACAACCTATAAAACTAGTAATTTCTTTTGAAAGCGGCGGCTGGATTCTTCAGTGTGGTTCTTGTTTTGGTTAGTTGTCCATATGTTGTGGGGTTTCTGGTTTTGCTTTCAGATAAGGCAAAATAGAAGTTTCTCAACTTTTTTTTGTTTTAACAAATGATTGATACAGAATACAGCTGTGCACATTTGGTTTCATCTGACAGTGGCATTGATTCTGAATAGTATTTGGCAGAGCTGAACAGCTATGGTGGCACTATGAGGACAGTGCATCCGCTGATTCAAAATGAAGAAACCCATAGAGGACTAATCGCAAAAACACACCAAACTAAGCTTTAAAATTTGTACACTGCTGGGCTAATCATCTCCCAAAAAACTTCACCAGAAAACTGAACAAGATAAAGGAATTTAGGAGCAATCTAACCTTCCAGGGTATGACACGCTGCTGTTTTGTAGACTCAAACCAGCTGCCTGCAGGATTTGCATGTAATAATCATGCTGGAAAAGATGTGCCCAGCAATAAATGAGAAGAGAAGCTCAAATATACAGATAAACAACCCAATCTAGCTGTGCTCAAACCCCAAAAGAGTTCTGCATCAAGGTGTAGCCAGGCATGTTTATCTTGGACTGAACAACTACTTATTTGTAATTTATGACTGGTGACAAGCACAGTCTCCACTGCCATCCCAAATAATGAGAAACTACAACAGGAGGAGGCTGTTGTGGGGACAGTGAGCATGGACTGTCTCCGATCCCATGCTTATTGAAGCATTCCATCCAGTGTTGTAACTGAGAACAGTGTCCCACCTACCTGTGCCGGGATTGCGGATCAGCAAAACTAGAGGGAGGAAAGAGTGGAGACGTTCATGGGGTGGTGTGACCCCCCCCCCCCTAGCTATCACATTTTAATAGTATTCCTCCTATTTTGTCATCCTGCAAGTGGTATTGTTCCAAGATTCATTATAGAGACATTTAATTCACTGCCTTGTTAACTTCTAAATTGTGACTGTTCATAGTTCACATTTTAAACTCATCTGGTCGCCCTATCACAAAAAAAGATAGAGTGGAATTAAAAAAAAAAGTATAGAGAAGGAAGACCAGAACGATACTGGGGATGGAATGATTTTCCTATGAGGAAAGGTGAAAGAGGTTAGGGCTCTGCAGCTTGGAGAAGAGATAGCCGAGGGGCGATATGATAAGAGGTCTGTTAAATCCTTAGTGGAGTAGAATGAGTAAATGTAAATGGGTTGTTACTCTTTCAAAAACTACAAAGACTAAGGAACATGCTGTGAAGTTACAAAATAGTAATTTTTAAATCAACCAGGAGAAAATATTTATTTTCTCTCAATACGTAGTTGAGCGAACTCATTGCTGTGTGATGTGGTAAAAGCTGGCTTTAAAAAGGTTTGGACAAGTTCTGGAGGAAAAGTTCATAAACTGTTAAGACAGACATGGAGAAAGCTATTGTTTATCTCTGTGAATAAGTAGCATGGGGTCTGGCTACTTTTGTGATATGCCAGGTACTTGAGACCTGGATTGGCCACTGTTGCAAACAAGATACTGGCTTGATGGACCTTCAGTGTGACTCAGTATGGTAAGTTCTTTCGAATACCATATACTCTTTCTTCTCAGATTACTGAATAGAGGGATAGGTTTTCTTTGAAAGAGCAGGGATGAAAATGATCAAAAGATGATATTTTTGTCCAGAGGTTTCCCATAAATATTGGTAGAAATGCATTGGTTTCCTCAAGGACACCACCATATCTAAAAACACAGACAATCATGTTGATTACGCAATGTTGTGAATATCAGAGTTGGAATATGAACATAAGATTTGCCATACTGGGTCAGAGTGAAGGTCCATCAAGCCCAGTATCCTGTTTCCAGTAGTGGCCAAACCAGGTCTCAAGTACTTAGCAGGATCTCAAAAGTAGCCAGATCCCATGCTGCTCATCCCCAGCTACGTGAACTCGTACTTTTACCATATTCTCTGGCAGTGAGTTCCAGAGCTTAATTAAGCATTGAATATATACATTCAAAAGAAATCCTTGAATGATAGTGAAGATGATGTAATTCTTTTTTTGACCAAGTACTTCTCTTCTGCCCCTTTTTTCAGCCAAAGCTCAGTTGGAACCAGGCTGTGGTCTTGCACCATGAGCCTTCATATGCATTACCTGGGCTCTTTCCCTTCTTTTTTATATCTCTCTCCCCTAAACATACTCACTTGGACCATTGTAGCGATCATCCTGGTCCAGTGGCCATGTAGCCTGGCTCCCTTCAGAACCTTAGACTGACTTTGATCATCTAGATATTGCTCCCAAGCAGTGACTAGAACTCCCTTCTCCCCAGGGGCTGTGAGTGTGCCTTCACGGCATCCCAAACTGACTGATCTGGGGAATGGATGTTCGAAGCTGGGAATCAAGCGAAGGACCTTCCACATGGTAGTGTGCAGCACTGAGCCTACTGGGTCAGTCCAGGTGATTTGCTTCTAACTATTGAATGAAGTATTGAAAGAAAAACCTAACATTCAGGTGGTCCTGCTTTCTTGTAGTTTAGCCTGAGATATCCGAGAAGTTCTGTAGCAGTGGCAAGAGAAGAAAAAAAATATGGCAGTGCTGTACAGTGGGTCTGCAGTGCCTGGGGACCTTGGTGTACATTTGTGCCCCATTCCATCACAAACCATATAACAAAGGCCCCATGCTTTTCTTTTTTGATCTTTCCGTGCCTCTCAAGCACCCCCTCAGGCTAGTGCCCAGAAGCCATGGCTCTCCTGTCCTCCCCCCCCCCCCATTGGTACATTTCTGAAATATGGCTTTTGTTTCAGTAAGAAATATTCATGTTTTCATTCAGTAAGTTAAACTGGGATATTTCTTTTGTCTTGCCTTATATACAGTAAATACAGATCTCGTGAAGCTATTAAGTATTACTAACTAGCAAATGCTGATTGTATTAGGTTCTGAGTTTCCTGACTTAGCATTGTAATGTAAAAGTGTTCTCTTTTATGAATAGGCTATTTTTTGCCTGTCCTATAAAGTATGAAAGAGCAGTTAAAGCAAAACTACAAAGTTTTGTAAGTGTGTGTCTTGGCTTCTTAAAAACACCACCAAATTGTAAGCTGACCACAGAAGAACGTGTGCTGTTTAATCTGCAGACGGTAATGTGCTTGCAACACTCCTAATGGTTGCATTAGGAAATGGATTTCAAACAGAGAAATGTAAATTTGTTGCTTATTTAATCTGATTATGCCATCAAAGTGTACAAGAATAATGTGATTACCAGGAGAGGAGAAGCCTGCTGCACACGCCTCCTCATTTTTCTCTTTCATTGTTCTTTTTAAGAGTCTGTGCTCTGCCTCTTGTTTTCAGTGACATTCAGGTCCAGAGGGTCAGAGGGTGTGCTACTTTCAGAAGCATTACTTAGGGTTTCGGAAATATCTGATAAATCGATTTAAAAGCTTTTATAATGTTAGTTTCTTGCTCAAGATGGATTGTCTACCTTGTAGGTTTCTTCAGTGGTGGCATTTTTGTAATATTAATATGCTTAACGAGCGCAGTTCTATTTCTTGCATGTTGTAGTTGTTGTCACCGGGTATTAATCATTTCAATAACCCTGAGACTAAGGTTTAATTATTGGTTTTCACAACAAGATAGCTATAGCGCTTTGCAGATGGTAGGCCAGCTATGCGCAAGGATTTCAAAATTTCTGTAAAGCTTATTCTCCAAGGAAGAAATGCAGTCATCATGTCTGCCCTCTTTCCCACCTCCCCCTCTCGCCAATGACCCCTCTCACTTTCTGTCCCTTGCCCATCTCTTCTCCTCTTGATCCCGCCAACTGATTTTGCTTGTGTGGCTGCTAAGTGGAAGGCTCTGCTCCACTGGTGACTGGTAGAAGGTTCTTATTTCCCTCTTCTGCCCTGATCTCCGCAACAAAACTGGAGATGAATTTCTCCTCCTCTCAGGAGTTGAAGGTGTCATTGTCGGGGTAAGGTCTGAGAGGGCTTGAACTTAGATTTGGAATTCAGGACAGGATCCCTCCATTAGTTCAGGGAATAACCTGGAGCAAGTCAAAGCCATAGACCTCAAGGCCAAATCTCTAGCTGTAAGGAATTGACTGGGGGCTTGGTTAGAAGGAGTTTCTGGGAAGCAAGAACTATTCTTAACAGACTAAAGGCTAACTTATCCTCTTAGTCTCAAACTCTGTATACGTAGAATCTCTGCTATTGCTTTTTAGTTTATTGCTTTCTCGGTCTGGTATCTGGCCTACAGTTCCAGTTTGCTCCCAGGTTCTGTGCTTGCTCACACCAGTTTCAACCTGCTGCCAAGCTTTAGATCCAGTTCTGCTCCGATGTTCTCTCAGCCCCAGATCCAGACCTCTGATTTCTGGGCACTTTCCAGCCTGAACACTGACACACAGGGGCAACCTGCTCCTAGACTTAAAGGGTACTTGAGGGTGCCCTGATACCTTCACAGGCATGAAAGATATGGTCTTCTCCCCCTCCCCCCCACTCTCGCTTGTCAGATTTTCAAATGCTTGGTATATGCGTCTCCATCTTCTAAGTGCTTCATTCACATACATCTTTTTTCAAATCACAAGAAAGCAAATATTAGCAAAACTGGTAGGGGACTTGTTTGTTCATCTTTATTGCAGCATATCTAACTGGACTAAAGAAACAAGTGAACTACTTTGTTTACAGGCTCAGCTAACTGGAGGTTTGTCTCTCGAATGATTCATATTTTAACTGTACCTATCTTGCTGTAATACTGGGCAGTTCTGCAAGTCAACAGAGCACATTGAAGAAAGACGCACTAGCCCGTTACCACTCTGAAAGCTACACTAGACAAACAAGTGTCCTGTTCATTCAAATATTTGTTTGGAATTTTACAACACACCAAGGGGCACATGTTCAATGCCTAGCATCTTTTTATTTCTATAGGCTCACTGGCACTTAACCTTTTATTTTTTTTGAATTTCAAAATATCTTTTTATTGAATAATAAAGCAGGAAAAAACATAAATAACAGTCCACATCAAGGGGGACAATATAGACCAATATAGAAAAGAAAAAAGAAAGATACAATGCAATCCAAGCCTGATCTCCGAATAAACTAATCTTAATACCCACATTAACAAAGCCCCAGGGTATGTAGGTAAACAAAAACATATACCTAAGATTTCTTCAAGCCTTCATCTGAACAGGGTCAAAGAATAGATATTTGTTCCCCTGATAAACCAACTGACATTTACAGGGATATTGCAAGAAAAATGTAACCCCCAAGGGCCAAGACTTAAGGTTTTAAGTTAAAAAATGCTTTTCTCCGTTTCTGAGTAGATTTGCAAACATCAGGAAATATCTGAATAGGGCTACCACAAAATTTAGCATTCTTTTTAGAAAAATACAATTTGGACATAAAAGTAACAATTAACATATCCTGAGTAGGAACATCATCAATAGAGGATTCTAAGAACGCAGAGACATCTAGACCGTCTACTGGAGACAGTTGCACTAACTCGTCCCTGGTCTGACCCTCAGCCTTGGCCCCTCTGGGCACATAATATCTATTTGACAATTTAATAGCATCAACATTATTAATTAACAACATTTCTTTCAAGTATTTTTGAAGAAGAATAATGAACGACAACGTGCGTTAACCTTTAGTAAACATGCTCCCTAAAGTAGAAAGGATAAGTTCTACCCAATTTACAATCCTGTTTTCTTCATAAGCTATTATTTCAATGTAGTAAAAGCCACTTGTCTAAGGGAGGAAGCCAACCAGCATGTGAGAAATATGGGTAGCTTAGGACTGCAAAGGGATAGAAGACAATATCTCAGAAGAAAAATGTTACAATTTTATAGCTTTTAAATGGTCTTAAGGCTGACACTGCTTCTATGTAGACAAAAAAGATTTAAAAATGTTTGTTCTCACTACAGTTGTTCTCAAGTGATACATGTATCACTTAATGTTGAGGCAAAAAAAGATCCACTTTGGTCTCATCAGACCACAGAAACCTTGTCCCAAGTGCTTCTCTGCAAACAACTTGTGGTTTTTCTTTAGCTGTGGCTTCCTTCTTGCCACCCTCCCATACCTTCCATTTTTGTGGAGAAATTGTTGAGCAGTCAATAGTTCAAACAAATGGAAATGTTCCTGTTGCCTTCTGTCTAACTCGGAGGTTACCAATCTTTTTTTTGTGCGTGCCCCTTATTACCTCCAAAACACTCAGGAACCCCTTGTTCATTTCCACCACTCTTCTTGGACCGCCCCCCTCAGCACCAAGCCTGTCCCCCTCTAGTTCTCTATCTCCCTTCTCCTTCCTGTCTCTACCACATTCTCTCTTCTGCCAGCCAGTCCTCACCAGACTCGCTGTTTCTCATTCTCTCTCCTTAGACAATCTCTATTATTGTCTCTCCTTTTCTCTATTCTGCAAGACCCCTTAGACCGCAGATTGGAAACCACTGCCCTAGCTGTAACTTAACACTATCTCAGAGTTGGTTCAGCAGTAGACATTTTCTTCAAATCCACTTCATACCAGAGAGAAGGCTTGATTCTTCATCCATGAGTACTGGAAGCAGCTCAGTTACTGTGATTGGACACAGACGGCCTCTGTCTAACTCTAGTATGGACTTTGTGAAGGCAGTCTTTGGATACAGAGCTAATTTGAGTTTGCAAGGGCGTGAAGACATGTGATCAGGGCATTTTGGTTTCTTATTCTTAATTACTTTGTCAATATTTCTGTATTTGTTCTTTAATGTATGTTTTTTGTTTCATGGATGCCCATTTATTTCAATGTGTTCTGAATTGTTTAGACAGCAGAATGTGAAAAGCGTATGGATGTAAACCCTCGCTATTTTTGATGCTCATTGCAATGTTCTCAACACTGCTGCTTTATCTCAGCTATTCACACTCCCATTGCTAAAATTTTGATGATGTGATGTAACTTTACCTCTGCACCTTGTTGATTGTACACTGTTCTGACTGTTAAAAAAACGTTATATCAAAACCAGTTAGATAGATAGATAAATAAATAAATAAGTAGAAAGAAAGTGTTTGATCTTCCAGCTCAGTTTGAACCAGGACTGATAGCTGAGATTTAGCACTATGAGCTTTCATTTACAATTACGTGTGGAGTTTTTTCCTTATTTTATGTCGCCATCCAAATTCTTTTAGATCAGCCATTACAGTAATAGTCCTGGGCTAAAGGCCATGCACCACGGCTCCTTCCAGGGCCCTGTGATCAAAGACCACAGAATCCAGCCTTTCCTGCACATTTGGCTGGTCCTTGTGAAGTCTGCCTTAACTGGATGCCCCCTATTTCCCAGAACCTCTCACTTCTCTCCTTTCTGCTAGTTCTCAAAACTTCCCTCTTATCTTCTCCCTCCCTGGTCACCAGTCCCAGAGCTAACTTAATTCACCCTCCCTCTGATCTCAAAGCATCCCTCCTTCATGTCACCCCGTCCCCCTCAGCTCAGTTGCCTAATACCCAAATCTCTCCTTCTTCTCCCTTTCCCTCCCTCCTGGTATCCAAGAGCCTCCATTCATAAACCCACCAAAAAGACAAAATAAGTTATGCAGAGACACAGGCAAGTTTTTTATTATTCAAGATAAATGCTTGTGCTGCATGATACCTGCAGAATTTCAGAAATCTTAATTATAGAATTGTCTAACACTTGGTGCCAAATGTACCTTGGAGCTGCCACAGAAAATGGAGGGCTCCGTAGCATCCCAAGCCCTAGTTCAGCGATGGCGAACCTATGGCACGCGTGCCAGCTGTGGCACGCGAAGGCCTTGCAGCTGGCACGCGGGTAGGTCCGCAAAAAAGAAAAAGCTGGCTCTGGCTGCTGCCGCGGATGCGGCAGCGGCAGAGTGCAGTGTCCCGCGGGGCCCCCTCCGCCCGCTAAGCCCCTCTGCAAGGGCTTTCAGATTCGCGAGGGAGAGCGTCTCCCTCGCGTCTCTGTTAAGCCCGCAGGGGCTAATGGGAAATTTCCCATCAGCCCCTTTAGACGCGAGGGAATGATGGGAAATTTCCCATTAGCCCCTGCGGGCTTAACAGAGACGCGAATCCCTCGCGAATCTGAAAGCCCTTGCAGAGGGGCTTAGCGGGCGGAGGGGGCCCCGCGGGACATTGCATTCTGCTGCTGCCGCGGCAGCGGCAGCAGCCAAAGCCAGCTTTTTTTTTTTTTAATATGCCATGGGGGGGGGGGGGGTTAGGACAGCTAATGGGCTAGGGGAGGGTAGGACTGCTAATGGGCTGGGGGGGGGGTAGCGGGTAGGACTGCTAATGGGCTGAGGGGGGGTAGGACTGCTAATGGGCTAAGGGGGGTAGGACTGCTAATGGGCTGTGGGCTGATGGGGGCTGTCTGGAAATGGGGTGATGGGGGGTTAGGACTGGTAATGGGCTATGGGGGGGTTAAGACTGCTAATGGGCTTTGGGCTGATGGGGGCTGTCTGGAAATGGGGTGATGGGGGTTAGGACATAAAATGGGCAAATGGGGGGGCTAGGACATGAAAAGCGCAGTTCACCACATAAAATGACGGGATGGGCTGTGGGCTGTTGGGGGGGTTAGGACTAGTAAGGGGCGGTGGGGGGGTTAAGACTGGTAATGGGCTGTGGGCTGATGGGGGGCTGTCTGGAAATGAGGTGATGGGGGGTTAGAACTGCTAATGGGCTATGGGGGGGTTTAGGACTGATAATGGGCTAAGGGGGGGGGCTAGGACAGGAAATGGACTGATGGGGAGGGGTTAGGACTTGAGGTGGGCTGATGTGGTTAGGACTGGTAATGGGCTGTGGGCTGATGGGGGGGGTTTAGGACTGGCAATGGGCTGTGGGGGGCTGACTGGAAATGGGCTGATGGGGTTAAGACTGGAAGTGGGCTGATGGGGGGTTAGGACTGGTAATGGGCTATGGGGGGGTTAGGACTGATAATGGGCTATGGGGGGGTTAAGACTGGTAATGGGCTTTGGGCTGATGGGGGATGTCTGGAAATGGGGTGATGGGGGGTTAGGACTGGTAATGGGTTATAGGGGGGGCTTAAACTGAAAATGGGGTGATGGGGGTTTAGGACTGGAAGTGGGTTGATGGGGGGCTAGGACTGGTAATGGGTTGGGGGGTTGCTATGACTGGAAATGGGCTGAGTGGAAGGGGAGGCTTGAACTGCAAATAGCTGATGGGGAGGGAGCTTGGAATGGAAATGGGCTGTGAGGGAAGGGAGCTAGGACTGAAAATGGGCTGATGGAGCAGCTAGGATAGGACTGGAAATGGGCTGTTGGGGGGAGCTAAGATTGGAAATGGGCTGTGGTGGGGGCTTGAATTGAAATGGACTCATGGAGGGGCTAGAACTGGAAGTAGGCTCATGGGGGGGGGCTTGGACTGGAATTGGACTGAGTGGAGGGGAGCTATGATTTGACATGGGCTGATGATGGGGCTAGGAAATGACTAGAAATGGGCTGATGGGGGGCTAGGATTGGAAATGAGCTGATGAAGGGACTCAGACTGAAAATGGATGGGGGAGCTAGGACTGGAAATGGGTTGATGGGGGGCTAGGACTGGAAATGGGCTGATGCAGGGACTAGAAAGGAATGGATGCTGGGTGAGACTGGAACTAGAAGGGAGCTGATGTTGGGGGAGGATTAGAATGGGATGGGGCTGGGAGAGTAAAATGGAGAGGGGAAAAATATTTTGTGTGGGAGGAATGAAAAATCTACAATTGGCCGGGTATTGGGAGAGTAAGTGGGGATTGAGGATGGAGCGGTAAAATTTGTGTGGATGAAATAGGAATGAGGAAAGAGCAAAAGGAGAAAGATTAGTATGTTAAAGCAGATGTAGAGAGAGAGAATGGAAAAAAAGACTAGAAGAGAGAAGAAAGAACAAATGGACAGCAGACGATGGAGAGTTAGCAGAAAACATGAAGAAACCAGAAGAAAGTGGCTGGAGCAATTGCAACTGAAAAAAAATGCACAAAAGGTAGAAAGATATCTCTTTATTTTGAATTTATTAACTGGAATATGAAACCTCTGGGAAATGTGCATCATTAACGTCTGTGCTTTGTTTGGTACAAGAGGAAATTAATTTATAGTTTTATTTCTACAGTGTTGTACATTCCAAGTTTGGCTTTTGGGGTTCCCAGTTTAATTATTGCCTTCCTGTTTCTAAATTGTGATTCCTTGTTTGGTGATGGTCTATGTTCTGCATGTGTAACTGAGCTGAGGTTTAATTGACGTGCTGGCACTTTGAGGAAATTCTTTGGTTTTGTGCGGCAGTTTGGGCACTCGGGCTCAAAAAGGTTAGCCATCACTGCCCTAGTTGATCTGATGCGTGGAAGATTTGAGTTGAAAATGGAAACTGGGTCTGACTAACAAAGCTACTAGGAAGTGCCTAAACATTTGAACTCCTTGAAGTACCAGCTTTATGTAGGCAGCTGCTTCCCCCCCCTCCCCCAAGGTGAAGTTTCTCTTCCTCTGATTTCTGCAGTGCTGCAGCTCTCCGGGGGGTGGGGGGGGGGGGGGTGGGGGGGAGTGGAATGCATCTTAGGCGAGCTCTGGCAGCGGCATAAATAATACCAGAGAAAGAATAGTTGCTTCTCTTATTTATTTTTTGTGTGTTTTGTCTCTTCTTTTCAGTAAGTGCCCAGCCTTCCCTCCAACTTTCACCCCCTCCCCCACCTTCCAGATTTTCATCCCCTCTACTCTTGTCCCCTACTTTTTGCAGCCCAATCCCCCCCTCCTCTTCACTGCAGCCTATTTCCTAGACAGTCTGTCTTCCCATCAACAACCTAGCTCCAACATTTATCTTGTGGACCATGCCATAAAGACCACTTGCATTCAACGACCTTGCAAACAGGATTATTGAGGGCTGTTAGGTAGACCAGCTGTAGAAAATGGGCTGGATCTCATCTAGATTGTAATCTGCAATTGAATTTGAATAATGCAGCAAAACTGAGTTACAAATAATTAGGTCCCCAAACTCATTTTAAGTTTGAGCATGTGAATACTAAAGCAGTACTGCTAATTAGATGCTTCAAAATAGCAACCTGGGATCTAGTCTGAAGCCCCATTGGATTTGCTGCTGTGTGATTGACCCAGGTCAGATTCTCATATCCAACTGCTGCTCCTTGGGCTGGCTAGGGAAGACGCAGAGAGAGTGCTCACCGTCCCTTGGAGGAAGGGAGTCGGAGGCATCGCTTAATGGTGCCAGCTATTGGCTGGTTTAATAGCACCTCTCTACTAGGCTCAGCAGGGAACAACAGTCTGTAGTCTTTATACCTGCTTCAGGCTCTTTCCTCTTTTGATTATATTCCCAGGTCTCCTTTTGTTTTGCATGATGTATTTTATTTCATATCTTTTTGAACTCTTGAGATTAAAAACTGTAGAACGCTTTTATTATTTTGGTTCCACCCTCTGGTTTTAAAAGGATTAGTACAGCAGTATTCCTGCCCCAGTTTACATCCATAATAATGGAAGTGGCTGAGGGAAAGGAGCTTTGCCAAACACCTAAGAGCTCAAGCCGAGGAATTATATGTCAATGTGCACAAAAAATGGAAGTAAATGATTTTATCTGCCAACCAGCTGAACCATCTTAAATGATTCTAATAGTAGAAGTAACACATTCAAATGGTAATCAGATGGAGCTCGCCAGGTGTTTGGGTCTGTACTGAAACAGCAGTCTCCAGTTAAGTTGTCTCTCTCTTGTCGTGGATATCTTTTATTTCTTCGTTAGCACTTAACGCTGGTAGTGATCCTGTTGAGAGGTTAGGAGCTTGCTGGTGTGGTCACAGGGAGGATAAAGTTGTTTATCCAGCATTGAATGTCTCACAAGTATGTTGCGGTGCCCCTTTATTTGAATAAGATATCTGTTTAAGTCATTTACGAGACCTAGAATGTCAGTGTTAGCCAGTATCCTGGGTTTAAGGGATGCAGGAGCTTATTGATCAAATAGCACTAATATGTTTTTTTAGTAGGCACCGTTGAGTTAAGAAAAGCGGGTTAGTGCTGTTTGATAAATAGGCCCCTTAGTTCATTAGCATCAGCTACCTTTAGATCCGCAGGATAAAATCCCCAGTACAGGTGACTCTAGGAGCCCAGTTCCCCTCAGCGCTATCATTCTAAGAAAGAGATCATCTGCGTCAACAAGATTAGCTTCAACCCTTGTATTGAAAATATTGAGTAGTGAAGCTTAGTGCATGTTTGTCAATATCAGCTCATATTTTAAGTAGCTAAGGCAGAGGCTCAGAGAGCTTCATTTCAAAGGGCAATCCACCCATGTGCAGGCTCCCTCTGCTTGGCGCTCACGCTGGAGGAAATCTGCTTAAATGTGTTGGACATTGAGGTAAAGGATTTCATCTTGCTGTCCAGTAGATCTTGTAGTGCAGAAGCTCTTCAGGACATAACATTCCACTCAGGAGGATGCTAGTTGTTTTTCTAATGTGCAGTTTCTAAATTTGTTAAGATTTCTGGGATTGATATTCAAAAGGTTTACCTGGCTGTCTTCTGAAGTTAAACTCGGTAATACTGACTTCAAAAATTTCTCTCCCTGTGAATTTGTCTGCCCGAAATCTCAAGATACATAAGTTGTCAGTTTGACGCAGAAACTCTGGGCTAGAGCCCAGAGCTAACGTTCTAGCGCAGGGTGTCCTAACACAAAGTTAATGAAGACTTTTTATGCAGCAGTACTGTAAACAAACAGCATGCAAATAAGCTGTGTGCAGAGAGCCAGCACTAAACAAGGCGAGCAAGCCTGACCTATGCATGCAGGGATGTGCGTTAAGTCTGGCACCTGTGCTCCTGCTGGATTGCTTAAACAAAAGTGTCAGAGTGACACAACCTCAGATGACCAAGATGGACCCCTTCCAATCTTGTTCCCTCTCCTCACCAAACCTGCCAAGAATTCTTGGTGGTCCAGTGGCTGCCACTGCCCATGCCCTCTGGAACCTAACAAGAAGCTGCCCTGATAGCTGATTGACCCCACGTGCATCTCAGGATGCATCCAAGGGGTCAGTCTGCCATATAAGACAATTTTTTGCCTTGTATGACAGATCAACCCTGCCCGGTGCATCCCAGGATTCACTGTGCGGGGTCAGGTGCTGACATTCTCTATGATGGTGGCGTGGGGATGGGTAGGTGTGGGTATCACTCCTTCCACCCTCCCCTTTTAAGGTATGGAAGGTCGCAGTGCTTCTGGAGGTTCATGGGGGGGGGGGGGGTGTAGGGTCCACCAGTGCAGTATTTTGGTGTGGTGTGGGGCTACTGAGTTTCTTGTTAGGTTTGCAGGTGGGGGGGGGGGGGGGAAGGAGCCACTGGGCCACCAGCGAAGGCAGATTGGGTGGCAGGGGCTACGATCAAGGAGGGCCCACAATGGGGAAGAGTCTAGTCACATGAGGGGAAGTGTCAAAGTTCACCTCAGATGATATTTTTGTTTCTTGCTGCATCTTTGTGTGCTTGAAGCTAGCGTAAAGATCCAGCATTCAAAGAAGCATAAAAACTGTACGAAGTTTCATTGCCATTTTTTACATCACAAGCAATTAAAAATTAGTGATTTTGGTTTATATGCACTATACCTAACTTTGTTCAATGTAAACTTCTGTTTCTGTTTTTGAGTTTTATTGTAAACCGCTTTGATTCCTGAAAAGCGGTAAATAAGCACGCACAAATAAATAAATAAATAAAATGTGATTAGAATACTCACTGCGCTGTGCATTAGCTTGTGATTTTCACGTGCTAGCTTGCTTTCTGCATTGGGGAGCAAGACTAGCGAGGGACAATCTCTAGCGAAAAGCTGCACTAGAGATAGCACAGTTTGCTGCATCTGTCTGGCACATCATCATAGGGAGGTTTTAAATTTAACCAGTTTTTTTGGATAAATAGCTACATGTAGCCAGACAACTGGCGCCCCCAGTTGTCCCACTAAACTGAAGTACATTTCCTGGTGCAACCCAGCTGGCTAGATGCATCTGAAAATTTGGCTAAAGATAACCAAGTGAAATTACATGATTTTATCTGTGCCGTTCTGCAGCTTATTGAAAATTGACCCATTAGTGCTTTGTTCACTATCCAAACAGGCCTCACCTTTTCTTTGTCATTAGATATTGTAATAGAAAAATATGAGCAGCTGATTTCAAACATTTTTTCAGAAGTAACAACCTTTTTGAATGGAAGAATAGAAGAAGGGTTTAAAATTATACAAGAGATGGACGTTCTTTAGTGGAACAAGGGGTTTGTGAGGTGAGGTTTTAGGAATTGGATTCAAGAAAAGATGAAGGATGTGATTGTGTTTTCCTTTTTCTTTTCTTTTTTTTTGGATGGCGTTCTAGTCTGCATTGGGAGGCTATGGTGACATGAACCCTTCCTTCATAACTAACCGGGATTTTCCCTCTATTTCTTAACAGTCCCACTTTCTCCCACCTAGCCCAGCTATTACAGTGAGAATTCAGCAGCTTTCTCCGGGCTCCGTATGTGCCCACTAAATTTGCCCAGTAGATGCTGCCAGTAATGGCTGAGATTGATCCTTTCAAGCTTGCATGAACAAGAGAAATGCCAGGATGAATAGGGAAACATTTAACTACTACAAAAAGGAGGAATATGCAGAGAGGATTGATTTTGCAATTCTTATCTGTTATCTTTTGTATTTATTGGTTTGCTTTTTTAAAACTCTACTCCTCCTGCCTGGCCCAGCTGTTAGAGTAACTGCTTGTGCACCACTGCATCCTCAACTGGACCCTGTAAATGTTTTCATTTGTTTCTCTCCTTCACACTGGAAATTGAGCCCCATGACCTTGTTCCTTTATTTGTTCTTGTGACAAATTGCAATATTTGCTTTAGACAATAAAAGGGCAGTTGGTTTTAACTGCACAGCTGCCCAAACCTACTGGAAACACTTTCATTTCTTTCAGTCCAGGGTTGACTAAAACACAATAGACACTTAGCTGTGCAGAAAAATTTAAAACATGTTCTGTGCATGTTCCGGTGGTCTGGTGGTAGCTGGTCTATGAGGTTGAGCATGGTACGGGAGCCTAGTCTGGGAGGACTGATCTTGTCTTGTTTGTGTAAGCAGTGGCTGTCAGTGAATTAGCTGCAAAGCTGCCAAAAGGGAAACATTTTTAAGTGGGAGACATGAAGTACAGTGCAACTCCTACTTTCACTCTCCCCCTTATAGGCTTTGATGTGGTAAGCACTGCGTTAGAATACTGTGCTAACCTCCGCGTTAGAATACTGTGCTAACCTCCCGTGTACAACGTTCCAATGCGTGTGCTAAAACAAATGTTTTCTCATGATGTCGTAAACTACTGGTTGTGGGTTCCACTTGAGCCCCTGCATATTTTTTGTGAGGTTGGGGAGGTGCAGGGGAGCCATTTGGGCCACCAGAGACATTATTTATTTATTTATTCGGTTTTGGATATACCACCAGGGCTTAAGCATAAAATCGGTTTACAAAAATAATGGACTGCCAACAGAGAGAAAAAGAGTGGAATGCCAGTTATCAGACAGGACAGAAGAGACACATGAAAAAAGATAGGAGGAGAAAAAGGCTAGAGGATAGCAAATAAAGACATACGAAACATACCAGGGAAGTCAGTCATGCCTGATTGGTCACTTAGGATAGGTTGTGGGGTATGTCAAATGCAAGGTGAAAAAAGATGGGTTTTTAACGCAGCCTTAAACCTGGGGAAGGAGGATTCAGAGCGGAGGGACAAGGGGAGAGAGTTCCACAGAGCAGGATCCAAGAAAAAGAAAGCAGCACCTCATGTACATTCAAGATGCACCTAGGAAACTTCAGGGAAGGCTAGGTGATGGGTGTGAACAGAATGGAGAAGTCAATGGGGATGATGAAAGTGGAGTGAGGTATTATTGAGGTGTGAAGAATCTTGTGCACAAAAATTAACATTTTGTATTGGACCCTAAAACGGATAGGTAACCAGTGAAGATGGGCGAGAAGAAGTGAGACGTGATCAAAACGAGAGGAGTGAGTGAGAATGTGAGCAGCTGTGTTTTGGAGCAGTTGTAAGTGGTGAAGATGATAATGGGGAAGGCCAGCGAGAACAACATTGCCATAATCAATTCTGGAGAGAACTGAGGACAGAAGGAATGTAGACAGGGCAGCAGGGGAAAACAATGGACAGACAGAGCGGATCTGGTGAAGATGAAAGAAGGAGCGATGAGAAACAGAGGCGATATGTTCAGTGAAAAAGAGAGAAGAATCTAAAATGACCCCAAGGTATCTAAAAGAGGATACCAGGGGAACAGGGATGGAAGCCAGAGCGAGGGCCACAGAAGGAGGGGTGGGTGCCAAAGATAATCCAGGTGGCGGATGATTTTGACGGATTCAGGTGTAGAAAACTGGAGGTCAGCTAGGAGTGAATACTGGCCAGGCAAGAATTTAGCACAGAGAGATCAGGTGCAAAGGAATTAATGCTGTGCAAAATAAGACTATCGTCCGCGTAATAGTAAGTGGAAATACCAAACTGTTCTACAAGTAGATACAGAGGGGCTAGGTTGAGATTAAAAAGAAGAGGGGCAGTATCGAGCTCTGTAGAACACCACAGGGCAAGGCAATGGAGGGAGAGGCAGAAGCTGTGGAAAGGACAGAAAAGGAGCCTGCAGTGAGAAAGGACCTAAGCCAGGCTAGTGGGGTTCCGGAAACACCAAAGTCCAAGCGAGGAGAGTGCAATCAAAGGCCAAGGATAGATCAAGGGAAACTGAGAGTAAGGTCACCGTGGTCATATGCGATGTGAAGCTCATTTAAAAGGGAAAGAAGGATAGATTCTGTACTATGACCCTTACGGAACCCAGATTGACGGGGGTGAAGGGCATTAGTCAAAAGGAGGTGAGAGGAAAGCTGGGTGAAAATAAAACGTTCAAGTATTTTGGAAAGAAAGCATAGATTAGACACCGGGCACCGGTTAGCCAAAACAGAGGGGTCAAGGGAGGGCTTCTTAAGGATGGGGCAAATCACCGTGTGCTTCCAGGGAGCAGGGAAGGAACCAGAGGAAAGACTTGTATTGAGCATAGCCAAAAGAGGCAGAAGGAGGGCATGGGAAGGCTCAAGGGGACAGGATCTAGGGAACAGGTGGTTTTACAGGTAGAAGACAAGGTAGTTGCCAGCTCTTTAGCAGATATTGAGTGGAAAGAAGACCAGGAGTGCGAGAGAGGGGTCAAGGAGAGGGAGAGAGTGGGAGAGGAAGGAAGAGAAGTAGGAGAGGGCAAGAACGATGGAGAGAAAGAACTCTATCTGCAAAAAAGCCTGCCAGCTCAGAGGAATCTAGGACAGCAGAGGCAGAGGGAGGAGAAGGAGGCAAAGATGAAAGAGATCCAAAACCAGAGTATAATTGATGTGATGACTGGGTGGAAGAGGTAATAAGTTGAGAGAAATAATCACGTTTAGCTTGATTAACTGAGCAAGAGTATCCTATCCACTGCATCTTCACGGTATGGGATAGGAGATAGGGGTCCAGGAGCCATTTGGCAACCAGGGACATGTGGAGGATCAGGGATCCACAGACCCGTTGAGCCACTAGGGTTCTTAGTCATTTGAGGTGACGTGCTAGACTTCATCTTAGATGATGCCTTTGCTCCCGCGCTACATCTTTACTCTAGTTCTGAGCTGGTGATAAAGATTCAATAATCTATAAACCCCCGTAGTGAAACAAATAAGAAGCTAATGTATAAGATTCACCAAAAAAAACCTCATCAAAAGCTTATTTTTTTGTTGGAGCAAGCCGAAGGAGGGACAGTATAAAACACATCCCACACCAGACGGCAAGCTTCTTTTTTTCAATTATGGTTCCCCACCATCAAATTTCTTTATTATTCACTTATCTCATCAGTCTTCTTTTTATCCATAAAATTCTTTTGACCACCTTCATAGACGTTGCTCCCAGTCAAACAATTCTGCACGACGTGCACGTTTCGGGCTAACGCCCTGTTTCAAGTGCTTACAAATCTCCTCTTCAACAGGCAACGATATCAGCAAAACGCCGTCGTCGCGGCTAAGGTTGAATAAAGATTTGGCATTAAAACAAACAGTGAAAAACTTTGCTGAATTCTAGCGCAGTGTTTTACACTGAGAGCAACTTGGTATTCAAGGTCCATGCATGAGATTTGCTTTCCTACTGCGCTATGTTTTACTCTAATTTCCCATACTAGAAGGCTTTCTGCTTTGGGAGTAAGACTAACATGGGAAAATCTCTTCTAAGCTGCTGTGCTAAAGCATAGCACAGTTCATTTCATTGACCATATAATCACATAACTTGTTATATGAACTACAGGTCACCGTTTTATTCTTACCCTTGTTTTGTGGCCTGCCAGTTTTTCTTTAGCTCATTTGAACTTGCATCTCAAGTGGAGATAAGAGGGTCTGAACCTTTATATGCAAGCTGAGTGACCAAGAAGGGTAGGAACTGGTTGAACCATAAGAGCAGACAACAGTAATAAATAGCGTTCACCTCAAAGAAAAGGAGATTACTTGTGCGGTGCTGGCAGTGATCATTCCTGGGTCCAGGTTTGTTCAGTGTTTTTATAAGTGTTGTTAGAGATGGGTAGGAAAGACTTTTTTTTTTCCAGATGATGTTAGAGTCTGTAAAAGGCAGCTCAGTCTAGATAGAGTGGGAAGAATGAAACACAAGCTAAGAAAGCTCAAGGAGTAGTGGAAATTTAAAATTGATTGCAAAGAGAGAAAAGCTGTGGGGCTCAGAAATCCAACAGAACAGTGCATGATAAAGGGTAAGGTAATATGTACCCTGGGTGATCATATCTGATAATTTCAAGGGAGCAAATGAGTACATCAAGGTAGTGGTAAAAGCCAGAAGAACATTAGGGAGAAACATTAAATGTAGGAAAAGGAGGCAATAATGCCTCAGTTCTGTACATCAAATAATTATATTTAATTCTGGTGGCTCTATCTCCAAAAGTGTGTAGACAGAATAGAGGCAGTCCAGAGAAGGGCTCTCAGAATGGTTCAGAGTGTGCATCTGTAAGCTCTATTAAATTAAATGATAGGACCTAAGTATATACCTAACAGGTATGAAATAAAGGTTAATATATAAAAACAAAACAATAGCAAGAGGAGAAAGGAAGCTACTTAACCTTGGAAAGGCATCAGGGAAGTCTATTGTCTTCTGCACTGCTTTTCACACTCTGGGTTTTGGTGCTGTGCCTGAGGGAAAAACATCTGCTGCAATTCAGGTTTGCTCTGGTGATATCCTATTTAGGGCTTCTGAATTTAGATTTTAAACAGTAAACACCAATGCTATGGCATTGTCTAAGAAGATTCGGACAACTCGGCTCTTGGCCACATGGTGAAATGCCAGAGAACCAAGTAAATGGCCTGCACTTCGCGATGATCGATGGGCCATGTTGACTCATGACTGGATCAGTGTCCCTGATCCAACTGTCCCTTGCAGTAAGCCCCCTGGAATGGCATAGTGGTTGGGGCAAGTTACCTCTGGCCGGAGGTTTGAATCCTGCTGGAGGACAGCAATCTTGGACCAGATGCTCCTTGTGGCCTTAGGCAAGACACATGTAGTGCGTGTATAAGCATGCATACTGTTGTCACAGCCTCTTTTCTGTGGCATAAAATGGGTTTGGCAGATGGAAAAACCTTTAAAATTACCCCCAAAAGCCCTGATGAAGGCTTTGTTACCTACAGTGGTGTGCAAAAGTCTGGAATCACTTGCGAGTTATGTGTGTTTTGTACTTTCTAACGTTTTTTTTTTAAATTTTGCATTAGCCCAGCATATTCATCTTTCTACCACATTAAAAGAGATACATTTGGCTATTAGAGTTGACTTTTTTGCATTCCTTGCTTCCAATTTAAATACTTTCCAGAGAATGGGAGATAGCTACTGCGATTTTTGTGGATCCTGCGTCAAAACTGGATCGAGATTATCCAATATTCACATGTTATTTCTGACCAATCAGGAGGCTGGTTTCACTAACCAATCACAATGCAGTTATCTAGCCAACAGTGCAGCTATAAAAATGCGCGGACATTTTAAATTTCATACGCTTTCTGGATCGACCATGAAGATGACTTGGACCCTGACGTTGGAGGAGCATGTTCATGTGTCCTTTATGAGCGAGGAAGGATTTTCAAGCTGTCAGATAGCCAGGAAAGTTGGCTGCAGTCAGAGCACTGTTGTTAAGATTGTACAGAAGAAGAAAGAAACGGTTCAGTGGTGGACAAGCCTCGTTCAGGTCATCCACGTGCATCAACATCACGCCAGGACCGCGCACTACGACACATTTCACTGACTAATCGCAAGTTGACCTCTCCTCAGCTACTTTGAGAGTGGTCAGACAAGAGCGAGGTCAGTGTCAGCTCATCAACAGTTCATCGCTGGTGCCTGCAGTTTGGTCTCCGGGGCTGCAAAGCATGGAATAAGCTACTGATGACTGACATACAAAGGCTCAACCGGATCGTGTGGGCGAGAAAGCACTCAACCTGGTCAACTGAAAAGTGGGAAAATGTGCTATTCAGTGACGAAAGCACCTTCTGCCTGTTTGGTAACCAGGCCCACACCTATGTGAGGAGATTTTCTGGAGAAGAATTCAAGCCTGAGTGTCTCAACCTCACTGTGAAGCATTCTTTGAAGGTCATGGTCTGGGGCTGCATGGCTGCCAGTGGCAATGGACGTCTTCACATCATCGATGGAATAGTCAACGGGGCCAAGTACATCACCCTACTGCAAAAGTGCATGGTGCCATCAGCACACCAGCTGTTTCCTGGCCAGTTCCTGTTCCAAGATGACAATTCACCCTGCCATTGCTCCAGACAAGTGATCATCTGGAAGCAGCGGAACAACATCAAGTCAATGGACTGGCCTTCTCAGTCTCCAGATATGAATCCAATCGAGAATCTGTGGCACAAGGTGGCCTTGGAAATATCCAAGAGGCATCCGACATCAAAGTGTGAGCTGATTGAGTCACTCATTGCAGCTTGGAACCGCGTTGTCACCAACGATCATCTTGACAGGCTGGTTCATTCAATGCCGACAAGGTGCAGTCAGGTGATCAAGAACAAAGGGTGGCCCATCAAATACTGAGCCATCACTGACACATAAAAAAGGCCTTTTTCAAGGCCACATACATCATTTTGAAGGAAACCTGGCATGCGTCCATAATATTTTAAAGCATACTTACAATAATATATAGTTGGCCAACAATGTACATTACGCGATTTTCACAGAAAATCTATCAACAGGACAACTGTGGGGAACAAACTCAGAAAATAAGGGCCAAACCAATACTAAAAGTTGGCCCTAATAGCCAAATCTATCACTTATCATGAGATACACAGAAAAAGCCACTGGGAGGAAAAAGAAATCTCATCTATAGAGCACCGACCTCACCACCAGAAGTCCTATCCAATATAATCGACTTAGCTTGCAATCCCGAAAATCCACGCAAGCCTAACTGGTTGGTGATTTCAACCTTGCATCCCTTCAACCTACACTTGCTAACACCTTCCTTGATGCAATGTCTGAACTCAACTATGAACAGATTGTAAAGGCACCCACCCATCTCAGAGGAAACTCACTTGACCTCATTTTTGCCCCACATTCTGCGATCCATAACCTCAACTTATCCATCACTCCCGTACCATGGTCTGACCACAGTTTAATATCCTTCCAAATCCAGTCACAGCAAGATCAAAATCCAGCTAAACTCACAAACACAGCCTCTCCAGTATCGACTCATCGCTTCAAATCCCTTGACAGGGAGGAGTTCATCAAGTGCGTTCTACCAACCCTTGATCAACCAGCACAAAACCTTGAAGAGATGATCTCCAGGTGGAATACTACCCTAAAAACAGCATCACAAGTACCCTCCTTACAGATATCTTCAACTTACAACTATTTTACAAGGAAAAGAAGGACAGCCCCATGGTACTCAGCCGATCTACGTTCATCCCTCCTTCTACTAAGGAAGTACGAAAGAAAATGGAGACGTTCACGTTCTATAGAGGACCTCGCAACATACACTGACCAACTAAAACGCCACCGTGAGTCAATAGCTGTCAAAATGAGAGCTTACCACTCCGATCTCCTTCTCCGCTCTCTAAATAAACCACGGGACCTTTTCAGCATCGCAAAATCATTAATCAAGAAACCATCCTCTACACAGTCAGATCAAATTCAACCTCAGCTATATGCTGACTACCTCCAATCCAAAACCCTCACAATAAACACTTTAGCTAGACCCACTCCGTCATACCATCTCTCAACATCCTCCGTTTAACAGAGTTCACACCCCCAGCAGATAAATACATTGCTGACCTTATAGCCTCCATCAATACCAGCACAGCTCCAAACGACCCATGTCCGGCTTTCTGGATCAGAGCAATGCGCTTTGAACTTAGCCCAGCACTTACCAGCATCATAATACTCTCATTCTCAACAGGAATATTCCCGGCAGTCCTGAAGCAAACCTCCGTACGACCACTTCTGAAAAACAACCGCCTGGACCCGACTATAGTCGAGTCATATCGCCCGATTTCGAGTATTCCCCTTCTAGCTAAAATAATTGAGAAGGTGGTCCAGAGACAGATGCAACAGCACATAGACGTATCGGCCCCCCTTGATCCCTGCCAGCATGGATTTCGAGAATCCCACGGAGTAGAGACACTTCTCACTTCACTAACCAACACCTTAAACAGAGGACTGGATAAAACTGAAAACGGTTTCGCACTCATCTTCCTTGATATTGCTGCGGCATTTGGCTCGGTCAACCACATTCAACTCCTTACCTGACTAAAGAAGAAGGGAATCCAGGGCATGGCCTGGGAATGGTGTAAATCCTACCTTGCCGACCGATGTCAACAAGTACGGATGGGGGCCTCAACATCTGATCCTTTCAAACAACACCAAGGAGTACCCCAAGGCTCCTCCTTGTCAGCGTTACTTTTTAACGTTTACATGCAACCTATTTGCGAAATCATCCGCTCTTTCAACATCCAAGGCCTGATATACGCAGATGATGTTTTGTTACTTGCACCACTCAAAATCATGCATCCAGACCTATCCTCATTAACTGACTGCTTCGATGCAATCACTGACTGGCTCCAAGCTCAGAACCTACGCATCAATTTCAAGAAGACTGAGGTCCTATTTATCACAAGGAACAAAGACTTCGCCCCCCATACTGCCTTAAAGGTTAGAGATGCAGAGCTCCCTTGGGCATTACCCTTGATCAACAGCTCGACTTCAAGGAACACATTAAGAACACGACCAGGGCTATATACAATAAGATCAAAACTCTAAGGCTCCTAAAACCCTTGCTAGCTCATGATGACTTTAGGACAATTTTCCAGGCACTAGTAACTCCTCACTTAGATTATGCGAACATCATTCTTCATGGACTCCCCAAGAGCACGCTTAATCCACTGCAACTTGCGATGAATGCGGCAGCCCGAATTCTCTGTGGCCTATCCAGAAGGACCCATATCACCCCCATCCTTAAAGACCTCCATTGGCTACCTATAAACTGCAGGCTCACATACAAGGCACTGCTCTTAACCTTCAAAGCAATCAACTTGATTTCCCCATCATCACTTACGGCTCTCATTAGTTCCACCCCCAACAACAGGTCAAGAAGGACTGTTGCCGCTAATACATTAAGTATACCTAATGAATCTACTAGATCAGGGGTCTGCAACCTTTAAGACGTAAAGAGCCACTTGGACCCGTTTCCGAAGGGAAAAAAAAAACTGGGAGCCGCAAAACCATTGCAACATTTAAAACAAATCTAACACTGCATATATTGTTTCTTACCTTAATGCTATATACGACCCCCTACTTTTCCTGTTAAAATATAGGTGTTTGGCCTATACTCGCCGTATAAGACTACCCCTCTTCCTTCACACACCAAAAAAAAAAAACGCCAGAAAATATCACAACAACAAGTAACAATATTTGATTTCAAAATTATGATGATTTTGTAGTCAAATCACTAATATGAAATAAAATTATTTTTTCTACCTTTGTTGTCTGACCAATTTATTCTTTGATCATGCTGGTCCCGATCTGAGGCTTCTGCTTTCCTGTCTTCTCTTAGCTCTCTTTCTGTGGTCTATGGTCCATCTGCCATTTCTTATCTCTTCTTTCGTTTTCTTCACTTCTTTCCATCAGCCTATTTCCAGTCCCAGTAACCCTCCCCAATATCAGCCCCTTTCCAGTCCTCACTCCCAGTACCTTCCAGTGCTAATCCCCCTCAACCCCATTACCAGTGCTAGCCTCCCCTAATCAGCCCAATACCAGTCCTACCCCCCATCAGCTCATTACCAGTCCTAGCCTCCCCTAATCAGCTCATTTCCAGTGCTCGTCCCCTCAACCCCATTACCAGTGCTCCATCCCTCCATGTCAGCCCCCTCCCTCCCTCCATCCATATCAGCTCCCTCCCTCCATGTCAGCCCCCTCCATCCCTCCATGTCAGCCCCCCTCCCTCCATCCATATCAGCTCCCTCCCTCCATGTCAGCCCCCTCCATCCCTCCATGTCAGCCCCCCTCCCTCCATCCATATCAGCTCCCTCCCTCCATGTCAGCCCCCCTCCCTCCATCCATCCATATCAGCTCCCTCCCTCCATGTCAGCCCCTCCATCCCTCCATGTCAGCCCCCCTCCCTCCATCCATCCATATCAGCTCCCCCCCTCCATATCTGCTCCCTCCCTCCATGTCAGCCCCCTCCCTCCCTCCATCCATATCTTCTCCCTCCCTCCATGTCAGCCCCTCCCTCCATGTCAGCCCCCCTCCCTCCATCCATCCATATCTGCTCCCTCCCTCCATGTCAGCCCCCTCCAGCCCGCCATGTCAGCCCCCCGCCCTCCATCCATCCATATCTGCTCCCTCCCTCCATGTCAGCCCCCCTCCCTCCCTCCATCCATCTCTGCTCCCTCACTCTATGTCAGCCCCCTCCATCAATCCATCCATATCCGCTCCCTCCCTCCATGTCAGCCCCCTCCCTCCATCCATATCAGCTCCCTCCCTCCATGTCAGCCCCCTCCCTCCATCCATCCATATCAGCTCCCTCCCTCCATGTCAGCCCCCTCCATCCCTCCATGTCAGCCCCCTCCCTCCATCCATCCATATCTGCTCCCTCCCTCCATGTCAGCCCCCCTCCCTCCATCCATCCATATCTGCTCCCTCCCTCCATGTCAGCCCCCTCCCTCCATCCATATCAGCTCCCTCCTCCATGTAAGCCCCCCTCCCTCCCTCCATCCATCCATATCTGCTCCCTCCCTCCATGTCAGCCCCCTCCATCCATCCATATCTGCTCCATCCCTGTCAGCTCCCTCCCTTCTTCTGCAGCCGCGGCTCTCTGCCTCTTAGGGAACTGCGGCTGTGCTTTTAAAATCATCTCGGAGCCCTTCCTGTCTTGACGGGCTCCGTGCAGCATTGTCCCGCCTCCAAAGGAAGTGGTAAACAACTTCCTTTAGAGGCGGGACAATGCTGCACGGAGCCCGTCAAGACAGGAAGGGCTCCGAGATGATTTTAAAAGCACAGCCGCGGTTCCCTAAGAGGCAGGGAACCGCGGCTGCAGAAGAAGGGAGGGAGCCCATAACGCCATAAATACCGGGCGGGCAGTGTGCTCCGGAGCCGCGGCAAAGGTGAGAAAGAGCCGCATGCGGCTCCGGAGCCGCGGGTTGCCGACCCCTGTACTAGATGTACACAGACTACCATTAACAGAACCTTCGCCTTCTATGCACCAAGATGCTGGATTAACCTCCCTCCACACATCAGAGCTATAAAAGACCTATTTCAATTCAGGAAAGCTCTTAAACACCACTTGTTTACCTTACACTTCGCTCAGCCAAACACAACACAGCCATGTCTCACTTCCCAACTCACTCAGGCTGTACCCAACTCACCTACAACTGACCCAGGTTAGTCAAACATCTTACTCATTAACGTGCACCTAATCGGCTGTTAACCCACATTGTTGATTTTACTATCTGTTAGGACTCAACCCCTCTACCCTGTTTGTTCTTAATGTATAACCTGTAAACAGTTACCCTACCACAACTTGAGTGGTTGGTTATGTAAATAGTTCACTAGTCCAGCTCCAAGTTAAATGATCCTGTTCTCTGTATGTGCAAAGCTGTTCCCCCGGTCTTTGCAGAATTTGTTATTTGTAAACCGCACTGATATTGAAGAGTGCGGTATAGAAAAACTGTTAAATAAATAAATACTTACAATAATTTATCGTTGGCCAACAATGTACATTACGCGATTTTCACAGAAAATCTATCAACAGGACAACTGTGGGGAACAAACTCAGAAAATAAGGGCCAAACCAATACTAAAAGTTGGCCATAATAGCCAAATCTATCACTTATCATGAGATACGCAGAAAAAGCCACTGGGAGGAAAAAGAAATTAAGATATAAGGTCACGAAGTTGAAAAAAACGTCAAATTTACAAATGATTCCAGACTTTTGCACACCACTGTAAGTGATTTATTAAATTATTTTACTATAAGTATTGTGGTGCCTGGTTCATTTTCCTGTAAAAGGTGTTAATATATTTACGTAAAATTGCTGGTTAAAAGAAGATTTAAGTTGGGGCAAGAAGGAAGCTAGAGTAGCAAAGAAACATAATTTGGTCACAATAAAAGCCCCTCATTCCTTCTGAATTTTCTCTGTCCTGATTTTATAGGTCAGTAATTCTTTGACCCTCTGAACTTGTGATGTGCTACCGGAAGACAGGACCTGACTTACATGGTCACATGTCTGCTGCATACTGGGATTTGTTTGCCAAAAAGAGTAAATTGGCCAGTCTGTCTGGTCATTTCAACTCATTTCATCAAATTCAGGCCTAGCACTTAATATGTGGACTCATAGGAGTTTTACAGTTTTAGCTCATATTGGTTTGTTTCAAATATTTTGATTTAGTTACACTGTGTTTAGTGTGTTAGTTTTAGTTTCACAGGAAGTATCTGCTTAGTACTGCCACTTTAGAATAAAACAAAGGAATGATATCACATTTCTAAGCATTGTTGCTTTGGCTTTTATTTGCTACGGAAGACAACAACCAACGGAGAATCACATTTGAGTGTCCCGGCTGTGGTCATTCTCTGTTGGTTGTTTTCTTCCGCATTTACCTATTGCTTGTTCACAGAAAGATCCTTCCCCTCTTTTATTTATTTACTACTGGTTTTCTTATTTTTGTTGTTTTTTTTAGCTATAAAATGAGCAGATTAATGCTTGGAGCACTTATTCATGTACACTCATTTTTTTCATATAATTAAAAACCTTGTATACAGTCTGCATTTTCTTTTAAAAAATGATCTTATTGGGATTTTGAAAAAGTCGTCCTGTGAGCCCAGACCACAGCATGACAGAAAAGAAATATATCCATCAGTAATCCAAGGTAATCAAATACAGAGTTCACAGTTAACCAGATCCCAGAGGGGAGAAAATCTGCAACATATTATCCATATACATCTGGACATGTGATTGAGTGACCCACACATACTGCAAGAAAAAAAGCTATTCAGATCTTTATAGGTTGTCAAGGGAATACCAATATTGTTAATTTTGCTAGGTTCAGTTCTATCTTCGGTTGCAGCCCTTTCAGTGCTACAAAGCAGTTCGGTACATTTTAGACATGCTTTTAAGTAACGATTGGAATTTTATTGATTCATGTATTCATTTGTTAGCATTTATTTAAGCCTGGCCGGAAGGCTCTAGATAGTGTACAAAACTTACTTTAAAAAAAAAATGTAGCTCATGCCTTTTCATTGTTAGCACAAGGTGAGTTTCATTCACGTACAACATTTATTTCCCTTTCTAGAGGACTTACATTCTAAAAGGTTTGGTTTTATACTCCATAGGTGCATTTTAAAAAAATGTTGGCCATGGCGCTTAAATAAAATAACTCTAGCACTGCAATCTGGATAGTTAGCTGTGCTGAATATACGTATGGAGAGATCAGCACTTCTCGTTCTTGGGTTAGCAGTGATATTCAATCCATTATCCAAAGACTTATCTGGATAAAAAGTTGTCCTAAAGCTCTTTGAAGAGGACTGAATATCGTTGTTGTGCAGATTTCCAGGAAAACTCGCACTCTGCCTTGGTACTGTGTGCATAGTGCTGACTCAGTCTGGAATGATTTCAGCAGCACTATCCACATATAGTGCAGCCGAAAAGTCACTGATAGCAACGGCTAATGCAAATATCAGGATAACAGCACCATTATCCAGATGTTTGCTTTTGAATATTTTATTTATTTATTTATTTGTACATTTTTCTATACCACCTCTTCCAGAGATCAGAGGCGGTATAATATTGACCCACGGTTTACGTGAGGCAGTGGACAAGCAAGATTTGAACCTGCCTTCCTTGGTTCCTAGTGTGCTGCATTAAACACGAGGCTACTTATGCATTCCAATTAATTTGAAGCCTCAGCAGCATTAAACCTACAAATAAAATTCTTATATTATGCGAGATGGTGCCCAAATATATATATTTTTAAAAATTATAGCATACAGAGAGCATTTCCATCTGCAACAATTTAAGGGTGTCAAAGCTGTAGAAGCACAATAAATGAAGTGATCAAACAGCAGTTCCAGTTGCATAATATACTTTGCGGTGGAGAAGACAGGCATAACCATCAATCAAGAACTAGGCATTTGCCTAGGATGACAAAGAACAGCAGCAGTCAAAGCAAAAATAATCGATTCTGACAGCCACACAGACTCAAAAAAACTATCAGCACATTCTTTTACCTACAGGGAGAGCAGAAACATACATACAAAGTTTAATATTTAAAGGTATAGGACCCAATATGTACTGGCGGCAGCTAGCTGTCACCGTTGATCTTAAGAATGGAATATTCAATGCCGGGGCCATATCTGGCATTGAATATCTGGGACGGCCAGATAGCATGGAAGCTAATTGGGCAGTGGCGATATTCAACTGCTGCCCTTAGAAGCTCAGATGACAAGACTTCGATTTTCATATTTTGGACATATCATGCAAAGAGAGCGATCATTAGAGAAAGACATAATGCTTGGCAAAGTAGAAGGTCACTGTAAAAGAGGAAGGTCGACAATAAGATAGATCGATACAATAACAGCAGCTATGGATACCACTCTATCAGCTATAAGCCGCTTGGCTGAAGACCAAACATAGTTTAGGTCAACTATCCAGAGGATCACCAGGAGTTGACAACAACCACCACATTAGTGACGGTGAATATCCTGGTCTCATAATTAACTCAGCAGGTCTCCTAACCGTGTTGAATATCAGACCCATAATGTCCAGTTACTCATTTTTAAAAGATTGTTGTGGGATGGATGGTGGTGTGATGATCATGATTGTTGAGTTTAATTTTTAAATTTTTGGGTGGTAGAGTAAGGCTGAAGGTTCTCCTAGAACATCCCATGCCCTTGCACCATTCGTGGGTGGAGAGAAGCCCCTGAAAGAAGCTACAGCATGATGTTGTGGAAATAGTTTAAACCCACCCACCCCTCATATCAAG
The DNA here is from genome assembly GCA_033557465.1 of Ichthyophis bannanicus. Lineage (NCBI taxonomy): Eukaryota > Metazoa > Chordata > Amphibia > Gymnophiona > Ichthyophiidae > Ichthyophis > Ichthyophis bannanicus. Next base: position 811,603,767 of record CM066032.1, on the reverse strand, counting down.
TAAAACTAGTGTGTGTGGGTTAGAACATTTTGAGCTCATTCAGTCCAAAGCCCGTAAAACCATGTGTGCATACTAAAACCATTTCACCTTCTTCAGTAGCTTTGTGCATTTCTTAGATGCCTGCCCTTAACCTTTTTATAAATGCGCCTAAACAGAAACCATGCCCTGTATTCCTGATACTGTCGCACTCCCTCCCAAAAATTGTCAGACTCGGTCAACCCCATTAAAAAGGTATCTCCAGGAACAAGCAGGAATGTAGTCTTCACATATGGGTATCGTCGGTACCGACGGAGCCTGCGCGGGAACGCTCCCCAGCGTCCAATAGGAAAGCTTTTGGGAGCATCCCACAGCGCCTGCATGCTGCCTTCCCGCCTTTCACAACTGTCCCTCTCCAGTTCTTCGTTTTCCGTGGAGCCGACAGTTCGCACATCCTGTCACTGCAGAAAATTTCCCTTCTTATTCTTCTTTTTTGTGGTCGCGTCTGCCTTCCCTCGACGCTATACCGATATCACCGGTGGTTCTTTTCTTTTTTCTAAAAAAAAAAAGCAAAAAACATTGTTTCTGGAGTCTTTCTCCAGTAATTTTCTTTTTGGGTGCCACGTGCCATTTTGGGCACTAGGCCCAAATTGTTTCCCTCAAGATGGAAGAAGCCGCTTCGGGTTTTAAAAAGTGTTCTAAGTGTGGCGGTACCATCTCCGTCACTGACACCCATGAGTGGTGCGTCAAATGTTTAGTTCCTGACCACTCTATTTCAGAGTGTGTTGCCTGTGGGATGTTGAAAAGGGGCCGGCAAAACTGAGCTGCTAAACTTAGCACCCTTTTTCCCTCCGATGCAGCCTCCGTGGTATCGACGTCTTCTAGGGCTTCATCTTCCTCCCATGGATCTCAGGTAACTAAACATTAATCTGGCCGGTCCTCAAAGGGTAGATCTCCTTCTAAGCATCAAGATGCCTCTGGCGTTGCCCTTGAGGGACTTTCACTGGCAAAATTGCCCCGGCGGGAGGCTTTGGCTTCCAAAGCACTAACCTCAACAGAACTACTGGTGCCATGCTCTGGGGTTCCGGCCGCTTCATCCGGCACCGATACCCAAGCATCGGCAGTGTCGATAGACCAGAGATTCTTGGCTATTGAACACAGTCTGGCAGCTCTTCTCACGGCCTCGATGCCCCTGAAACCGCTTCAGACAATTCAACCGGTACCTGCACCAACTGCATCGACATCGGCAGGTATTCTACCGGGACCGAGTCATGCGTCTCTATCCGGCATCGACAAGTCAGTACCAGACCACTCTGATGCCGACTTTGATCGGTACCGGTACCGTGCCTTGCATGGTCACCCGGATCGGAGATACTTCGAATCCTTGGATGAATCTGAAGACTCTGAAAGCTCTGTTGATACCAGAGTACTTCTTCCTGAGGATTCCTCTCCTCCTTCACCCATTAGATCCAGAATTGAATATAAAGCCATAATGATTGCATACATGATATATCAGACGAGTACCAAACACACACTCAAGGAGGAAGTTCCACCAAAACACCCTCTCAATAGCCTCCATACCACCCAACTCCTCACAAAGAGTGCTTCACAGAGCATTTGAATATTATACACCTCCACTATGGAACTCACTTCCACACAACCTAAGAGATATTACAGACATTGACTACTTCATAAAATATCTAAAAGCCTACCTTTTCAACAAATTCTACAACAGCATATGAGAGACACAACCACATGATTGAATTCCCTACACAACTGTCCTCCCTCAACAAGATGTTGTCCAAGCTTGTACCTATACATTGTACATAGTTATAGAATTGTAAACAGTTAAATGTAAATAGTTCTATTACCATTCCTTGTAAGAATGTTTTGTTTTCTGTAAACTGCTTTGATAACATTTTTTTATACTGCTTTTCATTTTAAATAAATAAATAAGTAGCGATATTCTGAACCAATTGATTGATTTATCCAACAACCAGGAACCCCAAATAGAGCATATTAGCATGGAGTGGTGGAGTAGCCTAATGGTTAGAGCACTGGCTTGGGAACCCCACTAGCACTCCTTATGGCCTTGAGCAAGTCATTTAACCCTCCATTGTCTCAGAAAAATCCAAGTTATTAATGTCCCTGTTTGAAACTTAAACTTGGTAATGTACATTAATGTAAACTGCTTTGATTGAAATGATAAAGTGGTATAGAAAACCTGTAAAATAAATAAATAAATAAATGTATGTTTGTACCACCATGTGAAAATCATCAGGCTCTATGTATCTTTTACAAACAAATGCAATGCAATGTATGTCGTTGAGTCAGTGCTCAATGCAAACTCCTGGCAACCCAGCAGCCCCTGGGTTTTCTTTGCATGGTGTGACTGGAAGTGGATTGCTAGGCCTTTCTTCTGAGGTAATGGAGGGTAAAGTAACTTGCCCAAGGCCACAAGGAGTGCGAGTGGGAATCGAATTCCAGTCTCTTGGTCACTAAATCGCTGCTCTAACTACTAGTCTCCTCCTCCTCCTTCTAAGGTGCCTAATTTGCTATAACGTATAAAGAACCCCTTGCACTACCTTCGCCACCTGACTATAGAAAGATAATTTACAATCCAAAACTACCCCAAATATACCACTTTATCTTTTACGAAGATATCATGCTCACCCAGAGAAACACACATGGGAAAAGAAACTGCCCATCAGTAATGACAAACATCACCTTCATCTGTTTTAAAATTGAGAACCAGCCCATTATCCCCTAACCACTGCTATATCTCTGCAAAATTAGACACTAATTGAAGAGAGGATAACCCTGCCATCATATCAAACTTCTCAAAAATCAGGATATCATCAGCATAAAGGTGAAATTCCAAAACCTAAAGAATGAAGCAGCATACATAAAGGTGCCAAATAAATATTAAACATCGCAGATAAAAAATGAGTTTTGAGGAACCCCTTATTCCATCAAGCGCCATACTGATTTATGAAAGCAATCCAGTCTCAAATCCAGAGTCTGGGGTAATTGTGGACTATGCTTTAATGATGAAAGAACAGATTAAAGGTGTAATTCAAACCTCAAATTCCTTAGATAGGTACTCCATATTACATCTCATACACCTCATCCAAAGCTTTCTGTAGTATTGTCTAATGAAGCTCCGGTAATAAAGTCTGTATGGGTCTTCACTTGTTTATGATTGATCTAAAGTACGATTGCTGAAGTGATCTTGGGAACTAAGAGATGGGATAGGATAACTGCATCATTCATTTCCATGGGTTGGTTTCCTCTGAGGATGCAGATCATATTTAAAGTATTGATCTCAAGATTGATGATGCTGAGGTGGACGGCCCCCTCTCTCTCTCTCTTATCAGATGCAACAAGATGTCTCTGAGCGTCAACTGAGATCTAGCCAGGATCTGATTCTTAGCATATGTAAAATGGACTTTGATAGGGAAGGCTTCTCCTCCGTGGAATAGACTTCCTAAAGACCTCGAAAGAAGTGAAATTATATGACATTCCAGAGGAAGTTACAAAAAAGTCTTTATTTATACGGTTTATTGGCTAAGGCTTTGGATGGGTGGTCAGGTGTGGAAACATGGTTAGTGGAGTGAATTTATGTGTACGTGAAGGGGTGGTAGTAGGTTTGTCTAACTGTCATGTTGGGGATGTTTTTATTCGCAATTCTCTATATGGGGATCAAGTTAGCATGGGTTGATAAGATACGGGGTCAGGGGAGAGTTGTGTTGGGTTTATTTTGATGCATTGTTGAGATTGAGGGAAGGGATGTATTTATTATTGCCTTTTTATTTGGTGTTTTTATTTGTACACTGACTTTAACTGGACTAGCTTCAGTAAAAGTGGGATAGAAATGCTTTTTATGTAAAATGAAATCAAATTAACATTTACCACTGGTTATAAATTGTATTTAAAAATGGACAGAAATTCTTTAAAGACCTCTGAACCTATTGTGGTTTTTTTTTACTTGTGTTCCTGAACTGTGATTCTGCTTCTTCAGGATTGCATTCTCTCCACTAGAAACCAGACAAAGTCCAGGCTTTAACAGTTCAACTTCAGGTTCTTGGCAAGTAAATGACCCGCCCCCCCCCGCCCCCCCATTTCCCCAGTGATTGTACATTTGCTCAGCAATCAGTTGGAGTCAAGTGCATTTTTTTCTTGTCTCATCTTGGTAGGAATGACAGAAAAGGGCTAGACACTGTTCCTTGAAAACGTTTGCCCTCGCAGAGGGAGTAGAATGCACCATTCTTTAGATGTTGCCATGGTATCTAAACCTGTATGTGAACATTTTTTCCAACGACTTTACCTCCTCTGTTAAAGGCTTCTTACTGGAATGATCTGTGTCACAAGAGTTTTCCATACTCATACAGTAGCTTCAGGGAAAAGGAATGCAGTCCTCTCTTTGCACTGAGGACTGGAACACTCTTAAAAACCATGGTTTGTATGGGGAAGTCAGCTCTTGCACTATATCCTGATGGGAAAACAATAACGAAAAATTGATGTCTCATTCTGGTGCTTGTCACAGGTATCTGTAAGCCCCAGGAAGTAGATGCATTTGAATATATGCAGAATAAGCTTATTTGGCAGAACCACTCGAGACCTTTCAGAAGATTTTGAGAAAGCATCAATCATTATAACATTTTTTGTGAATTGCTTTGAAGCTTAAAGTCTCTGAAATAAGGTCTATCTCTATTTTATGTTGTGCAAGGTTCCGCTCGTTAAACATCAATGCTGTGTATGCTGGATCTTGGTATAAAAGTTGTGATATAGGACCAGTTGCTGTTCCTATGGTGAGGGCTATGGTTACGGCACTTGTTAATGTAAAGTATCGTAACACATCCATTATTGATTTCTGTAGATATTGCCTTTTTTCCCTAATGGCCTGTTTATTCATTTTTAATATGCAGTTGCACAGAGCAGCTATATACTCAAAACTCTTGGTTACTAAATAATCAATCAATATAATCAAACAGAACAAATATACATGAAGGAGATCCTTAATGAGAAAAGGGAACAAGAAAAGAAGTAAATACATTTGATGATACTTTGAAAATGCTCTTTGATTGGGAACTCAGTTATCTATCGTTCTGTCACTTGAGAATATGAAGCAATATAAAAGTCACAAGATCCCAAGTGTAAAAGGTAAAACTGCTTTTTTTTCAACAATTATCCACAGACAATAAATTTCAAAAAATTTAAAAGGAACCATCAAACTTTAGGCTCAGTCTATTTAACTGCAGCAGACCTTGATGCCTTTAATTATCATCATCGGTTCCATAAACTGTTAAAATACACCATTTATTTATAACTCATAAAGCTTATCTGAATGGAGTATAGTTGTCATAATGATCTTGTCTGACATGAATTCATGTTTCGAGGAGTCTGTAATCACTTGATGCTCTTCTGCCTCAGGGAAAAAATTATCACAGTGGATAACCTATGCAACAGTGGGAAGGGTGTGTGTGTGTGTGTGTAGGTCTCTTCGCTCTCTTGCTCTCGCTCTCTCTCTCTCTCACTGCCTGTCTAACAGGAACTCAAGAACTGACAAAACCAATTTCTCTCTGAAACAGAAATTCCATGGGTTCCTAATATGAACAGCCAGGCAGCTGACATCAAAATCACTTTTGGGAACTATTGTCTTGCTCTAACATTACAGGCCGGGAGCCCTAGGTTACTATAGACTCATCACTTACTCTGCCCTGCAAGTTAGATAAAACTTTAAATACCTGTTTCTGTGAATTGTGACAACTATGAAATCAAATTCCATACTTTAAGAAGGTAAATCTCTTCCTGTACTTGCAGGAGCTTTATTTTGGGAGGAGCAGGGAGATGTGGGATGGGTTAGCCTGCCCGGAAACAGGGTTAGAGAAGGTATATATAGTAAATGGAACCTCCAAAGGGTTTCTCTCCCATCTTTATAAACTTAGGTTGGAAGGTGAAGCGCTGAAACTGGGCTTCTGGGACGCCTGGGCGGTGGATTTGGGGAGCCCCCTGGCAGAAGAACAGTGGCAACAGATATATGACAGGGTGCGGAAGGCTTTGGTCTCTGCCTACAAAATTATGTATAGAACCTACTTGACACCAGAGTGGCTATGTAGGATGCTGGGGGTGGGGGTGGGTAATCGGAAGTGCTGAATAGGATGTGGGGAAGATGGTAATTTTATGCAATGTGATTTATTTATTTTATTTATTTATTTGTATGCTTTTCTATACCGCCCCTTCCAGAGATCAGGGGCGGTTTACAAAGAACGAGATAAAACCATAGAACGTTGAATTACATAGAACATTTTGGCACAACAATGACTATGATACATGGAAACATGTTTAACTATTTACAGATAACCATTTACAGCAGTCGTTATTATTATGATGATGGGGATGTGTGACAGTGGAGAGGGGTGCCACAACTATTTTAGGCTGTCAGTGGAGTGGAGTTGTCACTGAACCCCCAATATATGCTGCTGAATCTACCCCCGGGGGATATGGAGGAATCTATGGAAAGGTAGGGGGAGCAAGTATGTTTGGCAGTGCGAATGAAGCTGATGGAATTGTGGAAGGATGAGAGGCTACCTAGAGGGGCGGAAATTGTGCGGAAGCTGGATTATATTGAAAGAATGAGTGTGCTGCCAGCATATAGGTGCCATCGGCAGTCCAGCACTCGCAGGTATGGGGGCCCTACAGAAAGTGGCATCAGAGGGGCGGAGCAGTGAACAGCCAGGGAAAAACGGACTATCTGCCTGCTAATTTGGGTATCATTGTGGGAGCCCTTGGGATCTGGTTATACCTCATATATCTTATATAGGTTCCATGCTTTGTACACAACCAGAAGAAAGAGGGAGAGGGGGAGGGAAGGAAGGGAAGGGATAAAAGGAAAATGTATGATGCAGCTTTGTGAGGGGGACCTTCAGTGAGGGCAGAAATGTTATCAACGAGGATTGTTATGTATGATATGGAGTTGATGGGTATGAGTTGTATATGTTGCAATAAAATATAAATAAAAAAAGGCCAAATAAAAACATAACGATGTAAATTTTTATTTTACCTAGATTTCCCCAAACATCTATTTAAAAGAAGAAAGCATTTGCTTTTTTCCATACTTCAGATTGCTCTGCGGAATTGGTGTAGGTGAAAGCTCTAACTCTAGCTTCAAGTTTCTTAAACTGCATAATAGAAAAGTACTTGTAGTAACCTCTGATCGAGGGATGTTTCATTTGTATTATGCTGACAGTGTATCATTTTTGTTATTTAAAATTTTTAATGTGCTGTTTTAGTGTTTATGGTACTGACACTGTATCATATTGTTGTAACCAATGTTCCCTCTAATTTTCTGTAGGCTGTGTGCGCATAAAATATCAGCTGTGTGCAGCTTTTGAAGGAAGGTTAAATTTTTGTGCGCCACATAACGACACTCGGAGTTATATACTTTAAAATTTGACTACACGTCAGAATACAGTATGTACACCACATTGATTTTAATCAAACTAAATGAAAATAGACGATTACTAAATGAAGCGGAAAATTTCTAGTAATTACAATCACAACTTTTAAATTTTAAGATGTCCGTGGTGGTTTCTATCAGAATCAGACCCGTAATTTTTGTGCGCTCTGTTGTAAAGTATGTGCGCTCGCTCGGCAAGGTGTGTGCGCGCGCACAGCTTAGAGGGAATAGTGGTTGTAACTATAATTTGCCTATTTCTAAGTTTACTCATTGTTATAATTGTATATTTATGATGATATTTGGTTATTTTATTATAGTTAATCAGGCAAATAAATCCCTATTACCTGTACCCTTCTTTTCCATTGCCAGCTCCAGACCTCACTCCCTGTTTCACCGTATACCTGGAATAGACTACCTGAGTTAGCACGTCAGGCTCCATCTCTGGCATTATTCAAATCCAGGCTAAGAATCCACCTCTCTGAGGCTGTTTTTGGATCTTGAGCCCCTTCTTCTTCTCTTTCCCATCCATGTGTGCTATAACCATTTCCCCTTTGTTCTACCCTAGTCCCTTGTAATTTACATGTGGAGGATACCACTATAGCTCAGGATTTTATCTTTCTGTAGCTATTCTGGATCTACAACAGATCACTTCTGAGGGAATACATAATGCAGGACATGTGTTAATAACTAGGTTCCGTTGCAAAAAATGGGTATGTGTGTGTGCTGTCGAGTCAGTGCTGACTCCTGGCGACCCAGCAGCTCTTGGGCTTTCTCGGCAGTGTGATCAGAAGTGGATTGCCAGGCCTTTCTTTTGAGGTAATGGGAGGGTAAAGTGACTTGCCCAAAGCCACATGGAGTGCCAGTGGGAATTGAACCTTGGTTTCTTGGTCATCAGGCCGCTGCTTTAACCACTAGATGTTAAGTGTCATTTCATGCGCCAGTGCGGTAGTGCATCTTGGTAACTCTAGCCCTTAGTATTCAGATTAAGGAGGTATCTTGCCACTTGTTGATCATTTTCTAGTCAAGTTCATTGTAAATTGTTTGACCTTTAAGGGAAGAGAGTTAAGGAAGAAAAGGCTTACCGTTGAGATAAGATTGATGAGAAATTTTTATAATACTACTGGAGAAAATACTGGCTGAAGAGTAGTATCCACAATACTAGTAATTCCCCGTTTTCTCCCCCATGTTCAATTCCCTGTTATTTGTAAACTCAATGTTATTTGTATACATTGCAGTATTCTTGTTCGATGTACACCGCGCTGATTTTAATAGCGCGGTATAGAAGAAATGTTAAATAATAATAATAAATAATAATAATCTTAAGAAATAAAGTGGCGAGGTAGTGTTTAGACCAGGTAGTCCCTATAAAATATCAGTGTGAAAAGAGAATAAGACCCGCTCCATGGCTTTTGGAGAAGCTGAGGATTAGAAAACAGGAGAGTAGATCAGTGTGATGGTTGAACAAATCTTGTGTAGATGATGATAGGCATTTATGATGTAAACATAGGAGCTGATATTTAGCCGGCTTGTCCAGCATATAAATTTACGTATGGTCCACACCTGCTGTGCTGTGGGGAGCACTGGCTGGATTTCTGGGGGTGATTGAGTGAATGGATCCTTAGCCGCAGTGATGACTGGCTGGGTGAGATGTGGGGGTGAGAGAGTGAGTTGGACTGGAGCAAAGGTGCGTCTACATTTTGAAGATAGTGAGCTTTTTTATTTCTTAAATAAAGAATTTGAAAAGAATCTTTTGCAACCAGGCCAAAAAGGGCCTACAGCAGACCTTGGAGAGGGAACCCCAAAATATATGGAGTGGAGGAGTGGCCTAGTGGTTGGGGCAAGGTACTTCAGGCCGGAAGGTCAGGGGTTCAAATCCCACTAGAGGACAGCAACCTTGGGCCAGAAGGACTGGGGTTTCTAGTCCCACAGGTGCTCCTTGTGGTCTTGGGAAAGCCACTTAACCCTCCATAGCCCATGTTCCCTGTAAAATAGTTATCTCCAAGTTATAATGCCCTGTTCAATGTAATTTCAGTTTGTTCAATGTAAACCGCACTGATGCAGAATAGCACGGTATATAAGAGAATGTAAATAAATAAATAAATATTAGGAGCAAGTGACTAAACAACTCTCTCAACCTGCCGTCATCCCTTTTTGCTCTTTGGCTTCTTTGAGAATGAAGGGGAGATCTTTTTTCCTGGCTTCTAAAGTTTCAGGCTGATATCTAGCTGATGTCTAGATCCAAATATGATTTGTCAAGACCTGTTAATAATGTAGCCTTTAGCACCAGAGCCTCCTTTAAATTCAACATAGCATGCCATAAGATCTAAAGGAAAGGAAGCTGGAAGAATATTGTGCAAATCTTCCACTCTGTGGGGGGGGGGGGGGGGGCCGTCCCAAATAGTGGAATATTCCAAAGGCAGTTTAAGCTGTGGCTGGTGTTATGCTGAGGTTCAGTGAACCAACCTACAGTAGTGTAGGTGAAAATTTTGATTCCTCCTATGTTTGCAACAAAACATTATCCAGCATCTCATCCTCCTCTCTGGATAAAGTGGAGTTGGCCATCAAGCCATGAGAATCCCATGTTTACAGATGGGTTTTAGTTGGTGGTGATGGCACAGATAGTACTGAAGCCAGCTGTGTCAAAATGTTTCCACTACAAGTGAAGAGCTCCTGGCTGGCATGACTGAACAAATAAAGCTTTCCAATGATACCTGTTTCCTCAGCTGGAAAATCTTGCATGCTATCCAAACACCCAGCACACCAAAGGAAAAGTGAAAGGGAAGAAAAAATGTCTCCATGGGTAAAATGCCAAAGGTAGGAAAGGCGCTTAGGGAGTCATGTCCGCCTTGACCTCCAGGGTACTGCCCTTTCAGAGAACCAGAATTACATTAGGGCTTTCTCCTCCTTTTTAGGATTTGGGGCAGAAGCATTTATCCTGCAGACACGTGATAAAAATTGTAATGGGCCCAGATAAGGGAGTTCAGTGGAAGTGTAGTATGTTGCTTTGTGAAGGTCCCTTGCTCAGTATCTGAATCAAGTCTTGGACTCCGAGGGTATGCTGGGAATACTGCAGAGGGAGGAGAAAGCCAAGAACTATAAACATGACTTAAGGATTGATTCAGGGCCCATGACTGAAAGGTTAAGAACATAAGGTTTGCCATACTGGGTCAGATCAAGGGTCCATTAAGCTCAGTAGCCTGTTTCCAACAGTGACCAATCCAGGTGACAAGTACCTGTCATTCCTAAAAGGTATACAGATTGTTGCTTTCCCAGGGGTAAGCAGTGGATTTCCCCAGTCCTCTTTAGTAATGGTTTATGGAATTTTCTTCCAGGAACTCATCCAAACCTCTTTTAAATCAAGCTACATTAACAGCTTTTAACAGGTACAAAATTAGATTGTAAGCAGTCTGGGGACAGGGAAATACCTACGTACCTGAATGTAACTCACCTTGAACTGCTATTGGAAAGGTGTGAGCTAAATACTAATAAATAAATAGAAAAAAATAGATTACATCCTCTCGTAATGAAATCCAGAGTTTGATTACACGTTGAGTGGAAAAAACATTTTCTACGATTAATCTTAAATGTGCTACATTGTAATTTCATTATGTATCCTTTAGTTTTTCTAGTTTTTGAAGATCTACATTTACCTGTTTCACTCCAATCATTATTTTATAGATCTCTTATAATATCGCCCCTCGGTCATTTCTTTTCTAAATTGAAGAGCCCTAACCTTTCAAGCCTTTCTTAATAGGGATATCCTTGCAGGAACGTTGCTGCAACATCTCTCGCTCAGGACTGTTATTGAGAGAACTGGATCTGAGAAACATAAGCTGTGAGGGAATATAGAACAAAGGAAAGCAAATAAACACTCACAGGCCGATGCAGAAAGCCGGTGCTGGATCAAGTTGTTTTTTTTTTTTTAAACATTCCTGACAAAGCACACATTTTAATGTGCAATGCAGGAAGGTTAGAGTATGCAAATGCCTGTTGTGGTAACTTTACGCATGCAAATGAGCCACCACAACCAGTGCAAGCTAAAGACATGTGCTCAAGAATTCTGTGCTAGTTTGACATTTATTTATTTAACAGTTTTTCTATACCGTCTTTTCATTTAATCAAGGCGGTTTACATTAATCTCAACTTTTACAAAGAACTTTCAATTGTAAACAATGACATCACACTTCAAAAACTTAAGCAGTCTCTTGTAACTTTATATTACAAGATTTAAATGATCTCAAAGGAGTTTTTATGTAAATGAGGGGGAGGATTTCCAGGCACCGCGTGGCTAATTTGCATTTCATATTTACTTTGGGGTGGGGGCTTCAAGGACCACCAAGTCAATTTTACTTTATTTTTCTTTGCTTGGGGGTGATTTCACTTTTACTTTGGTTGGGGGATTCAAGGGCCACTAGACCACCAGGTGATTACTTTGTTTGGGCACGGCCCTGACAGTGTTTTGATGGCATTGGGGGATTTTTCCCAATGCCTGATCGTCTAAGGAGAAGATGACTTAGGCATCGGGAAAAGCACCCAGTGCCATCAAAATACTGGCAGGGGCACGCGTGAGAGGTTTACTTCTACTCAGACTCTGCAGTAAAAATGTTGGCGCTCTGTCTGGTTGTGAAATCCTCTGCGCCTGTCTCTGCATCAGGCGTAACCATGATTTGCATACCATCCCAGTTGATTAAAATATATTTAAATAATTAGCATTCATTTAAATAATTAGGGTTCATTTAAACAGATTTAAATATATGTGGCGTTAATTGGGTGCTAGTTTTTCCATCGGCGTTTGTCTATTTCCTGCATTTAAAGGATCGTAAAATGTGCTTAAACGTGGTCTAAACATGGTGCTATGGGCTCGTAAAGTTCGCGCTAGCTTTTTGCATCATCCTGTGGCAGATCCCAGTCCTGGTGTCCATAGAGCTGGAAGCCAATAGGAAGCTTGAGGTGCCTCCTAGGTCAAAACAATAATGGTTGCAACAGGACTGTATTTATTTTCTGGTGCTGCTGCTGTACTTTTATGTTATTTTCAACCTAAATATTAAAGAAAATATGCATATAAGTCCTTGACAAATTTTTTTCAGAATCTAGGAGGCAGCCTTAAAATTTAGGAGCCAGCTGCTGAGACTTACAGTAAATCATAGTGTGCCCCAATCAAAAGCTGTGTGGCATTTTGTTTTAGGACCTTATTTACTACGACTTTTTCCCATTTCCTGTGGAAAAAGAAAACTTAATAAGTTGGGCACTTAACATGCCCTTGCACCATGCCAACAGAAGGCAGTGGCCTCCCCCCTCTCCCACCATTCCCACTGGCCCTTTATTGCCCCTGAGGCAGCTTCCTGGTTTTTTTTTTCATGTATTACCATAGCCTGGTGATATGTAAAGCTAAAAAAAATCTCTCTCTCTATTTTTCATGCCTGCCAGCCTTCAGCCAGTCTATCTCTCATAGCCACCCCCTAGCCTTCACCTAGTCTCTCTCTCTCTCATAACCATCCCCTCCCCTAGCCTTTATCCAGTTTCTCTTTCACCGATTCTTCTGCTTTGTTGTTTTCAGCTTTTTAAAAACACGGCATGAGGATCTTCAGCGGCAGCAGGTAGCGTTGAAAAAGCGCTCAGCCAATGCCACTGAACCTTGAACCTGGATATTCAGTGACAGGGCCATATTCAGCCACTGGCTGGTTTCCTAAAGCGGCTAAAAGGGGAGCTTTTCAAGTCTCTTTAGGATAATTGGCTAGCGGCTGAATATTATCCCTGGGTGCCAACTCTGCTGTGCCTGCTGGAGCACCCCAATGCTAGCTGGCGCTTCGGGGCTGAAACAGGGGATATTCAGTGGCATTAGCCATGTTAGTGCTGCTGAGTATCCCAGTGAGTGGCATTTACATGGTTTGCAGGTCTATGAACCACTTGAATGGCTTTGAATACCCCCACCCTGCATTTCCAACTTCAGCACTACAAGTCTTTATGCAAGCTTGAGCTATGCGGTGGAGGAAGTTCAGGTTGTCCTTACCATAGGCATCAGAAAGGGGAAGTCACATGGGCCCTGGTGCCACCAAAACTTTGCCACTGCGATTGGGGCTTCCCCTTCTTCAACCCATGAGGATGTCTCATGATTGCGACCCGGCAAGCAGCAGACTGCCCACAGGGATCCCATCCCCCACAGGAAGAAGAGTGCTGCAATTGCGGCACAGAACCCTCCTGTCTGCCCACGGGAGATCGTATCCCTGCAGGCAGGCAGGAAGGGTCTTTGCTGCAATCGCAGCTTCTCTTTTTCTATCTGCGGGGCATAGGCTCGCCGTGGGCAGCATACTGCCTGCTGGCCATGATCATTGCAAAGGCTCCTCTTGTCTGCTCGCAAGGATCACAGGCAGACAGAAGAGTCTTTGCAAAAATCGTGATTGGCATGCAGCAATCTGCCTGCAGGAACCCCATCCCCTGCAGGCAGAAGGAAAGCCGTGATCGCAGCAAAGACCCTTCCTGTCTGCAAACAGGAAGGGTATCTGCTCACGGGGCGGGGCTTGGGTGGAGTTATGGCAATGCTTGGGCCCGCCCCCCAAAGAAAATGCCCTTTCGTCGGCCCTGGTCATGACATCAGCCTGAGCTTACTTTGCTGCATAGCGCAAGTTTGCAGAGCTGATCGTGACGGGGAAACTGGAAACACCGTGTTTACTGTGCAGCACTGCTATACAGAAAAAAACATTTGCAGGCTTGAAATCCCGGGCACTGGGGTGCAGTTTCTATATGCCACGGTGACCTAGTACCTGAGATTTCTCGCAACGGTATTTCTATAGGACTTTATGCCATGGAGAAAGGATATCTGACTCTCAGGGCAAAAAAGTAAATAAATTTTACTACATGACAAAAATTAGATTGTCAAATAAACAGAGCAGCACAGAATAATTTTTGTTTTCATTATCCTTTTCTTTGACTGGAAATTAAATGGAAACAATCTGGTTTATGAAGAACAGCACTCCTATTAGATCACTTCCTTTAGCTTTTTGATATTATAGATAAAGGCAGAGTTAAACAGCTGCTGTAGATTTTGCCAGAGCTCCTCTTTCCACTCCCGCTAAATATGTTTAACCCTATTAGTTTTGGTTACTGTCATTTTTGCTTTGATTAGGTACTGCCTGGGTCAGATTTTTATCTTTTCAAGATAATGCCTTAATGTCAGAATTCTTGAAAGCATGAAACATGCAAGTATTAACATAAAACTTCATCTCTGTGTATCCAATGTGGTTTTGTTTTAATACATAATAGGCACAACACATCTTACCCTCATTTAGCAAGCTTTAAACAAATGACTGTTTGTTTGTCGTCTTAGATCTGGGCTTAGACTTTGATATGCGTGTTTCTCTCTTTGTTACAGTGTTTTGGCATGCATGGATTTAAGTACAGGATTGCATGTGCAAATGAGTGAGACACAGAAGTGTGTATACATGTGTGTATGATAGTTACTGAACAAAATAGTACTCCAGGCCTATTCTCTTTTCAACTCCCAGACTCTTGAGATCAGTTCAAAAGGCTGACGTGGCATGTTCTCCTGACTTGCCTAGATGGGAGCCCCATGAGCATATAGATGAGATGGGATGCCATGTATATGCAGGTGTATATGGTTCGCTACAAGAAGTTGTGGATTTATAGATGAAAGACAAACTTAGGATTGTGCATATACATCTCTATGAGGCATGTGGAGGGTAATTTGATAAGTGGGAGAATAATTGAAGATTTATTGGCCATTTGGGAATGGCTCAAAGCCTATTTTTTTAAGCAAGCTTTAGAGATTTGAGCTGAGTGGCCCCAGTTCCAACCATCTGCTAGGTCTATAGTAGTTGTCATGGTTGTGTTGCCTATGTTTTATGTTGTGTTTTTATGAGTTATCTTATGATGTGTTATTGTAATTTACTTTTGATTTGTAGTTTTGATGAATTTTTGTGTGGTTTTATTATGTATATGTTTTGGAATTCACTTAGACCTTTAGATAGATGAGTAATAAGTGGAGATAATTTAAATAAATAAATGCAATATGTTAAGCCTGTTCTATGAAAACAAATAAGCACCTGCTTATCTTTATAAGGTACCAGTGTAAGTGGCAGAAATGGCACTTTAAGTTAAGATACGGACGTGTATACCAGCCATGTAGCTGGTGTAAATGCTCATGACTGCATTTTTCAAGAATGTGCATAAATTATAGTATTTTATAATCTATATGGGATCTGTTTACTAAACGGGGGTAGCGGACCCCATGTGATATCGGAGCTGCAGCTCCGATATCGCACAGAGTCCGCTACTGCCGTTTAGTAAACAGACCCCTATGTGTACTTCTGTGCTCTGCCCAAACTCCACCCATGCACACATCCACCAGCAGAATATACGCTGCCATGCAATGAATGTACTTTGACAGTGCTTGTGATTATCTCCAGGAACAAGCAGGAATGAGTCTTCACATATGGGTACATCGGTACCGACGGAGTCTGCGCGGGAACGCTCCCCAGCGTCCAATTAGAACGCTTTTGGGAGCATCCCACCATGCCTGCGTGCTGCCTTCCCGCCTTTCCCAACTGCCTCTCCTCAGTTTTTGTTTTTCCGCGGAGCCGGCAGGACGTACTCCTGTCACCGCAGAAAATTCTTCCTTTATTTTTGTTTTTTCTTGTGGTCGCGTCTGCCTTCCCTCGACGCACCGGTACCGCCGGTGTTTTCTTCTTTCTTTCTCCTACAAATTTTTTCTTTTGTAGGGAATTTTTTCCCTGTTTAGTGCCTGATGGTTTTTTCGGCCTGTTAGGCCTCTTCACTTTCCTTCATGGAAACACCAGCCACTATCCCTAAAACATGTTTCAACTGTGGCGGTACCAAATTAGTTTTAGACACCCATAACTGGTGCCTTCCATGTTTGGGTCCTGACCACTATCCGCTGGAGTGTCCCTCCTGCAGTAGTATTTCCAGAAGAAGTCTTCAGCATCGAGCTCAACTCGATAGCGGTTCCCATCAGTCCTGAGGGTACCAGCTACAACTTCTTTTTCACAGGATCAGGTAACCAAACAAAAGTCTGTAAAGACTAGCCAGTCCTCGGGTGTTAGATCTCATGTTCACCATCGAGATGCCTCTGGCCTTGCCCCCAAGGACAAATTGGCTTTAAAACCCCGGCGGGAGTCTTCGGCCTCCAAAGCATTAACGGGGTTTCAGGTTGTTCCCGGGGTTTTTACCTCTACGAACATACCTGAGCCATGCTCGGTGGTGGTATCCACTTTGAGCGGTGCCGGTACCCCGGCATCGGCAATGGTGTTGGATGAAACATTCCACACCGATGATTGCAGTCTAGCGCTCTCGGTATCTTTGGTGCTGTTAGAGTCGCTACAGACCGATCTTCCAGCATCGATATCGATCCCGGTACCGATTCTGGTATCCACGTCTGTACCCTCCAGGTGTGCTTCAATAGACTCGCTGCTTTCGATGCCGAGTCTAGAATCGATCTCTAGCCTGGATGACTGGGTATCGACTCGTCTCGGTACCGACCTCGGATGGTGCCGAAGACATTGTCCCGGGGATCAAAGTCTGCTGCTCTTGGTACCTTTGGTACCGTTAGAGTCACCTCAGACTGATCTTCCGATATCGGTACTGGTTGCGATACCACTGCCGGTACCGCTTTCTACGTTTGCATCGGTACCGGTGCCTTCCATGCTTACTTCCACAAGCTCGCTTCCTTCGGTACCGAGTTTGGAATCCATCCCTGGCATGGATACTTTTCCACCAATTTGTCGCAGCACCGGCCTCGAGCGGTACCGACGACTATCCTTTCAGGACAATCCGATGCTCCACCCTTTCGGGTCTTGTACTCCAATGGATCAATCCATTAGTGCCAAGACTAGATCTTCAACAGATCTAACCTTTACTCCTCATGATAGAGGATCCCCTTCTGGGGAAATTTCTTTTCAAGCATTCCTGCTTGATATGGCAAGGTTACTGGCCATTTCTATACCTGATCAAGATCCTCCACCAGGGGATTCAGAGCTTCTGCATATCCCTGAGAATCCAACGGAGGTCATCATGCTTCCTTTGCATCAAACCTTACAGGATATTTTACTTAGAATGTGGGGAAACTCCCTTAAAGGTATCCCCACCTTCAAGGGCCACTGACTCTCTGTACAAGGTGTACCCCCTTCTCCAGGTTTTCAAAAGACTCAACTTCCACATCATTCTATTGTTGTGGAATCAGCATTGAGGCGTGTTAAATGTGCTAAAAGGCACTCTTCTTATCCGCCAGGTCGTGAGTCTAGAACTTTAGATGCCTTTGGACGTAAAAGCTTCCAGGCATCCATGTTTTCAACAAGAATTCTCTCATATATTTTCTATATGGGACTATCTCTTGAAGAGGTCACCAACAGTTTGCTGTTTTTGACTCCTTTTCTTCAAGATCACAAAAGAGCAGACTACTCTTTACTGGTTAGTCACGTTCAAAATATCTCTAGGTTTCTTACTCATGCTACCCTGGACTGTTTTGAGTCTGTTAGCAAAACATCTGCTATAGCCATAGGGGCACGACGCATGGCCTGGCTCCAAGCTTCCGACTTGGATAAATGGGTACAAGAAAGGCTGGGAAATACTCCTTGTACTGGGGAGAATCTCTTTAACAAAGAGACTTTACGCCAAGCTGCTCAGTTAACCACTGACACTATTGCTTTCAAGGGATTGTCAACACCTTCCTCTATCCCAGGTGTAAGGAAATCTTCTACCAAACTTTATTCCCCCAAGGGGAAAAAGTTGTATTCATTCTCTACCCATCATACAGCTGTTTCCAAACAAGGGAAACATCAAACCAGGCTAAAGAAACCACAACCTCAACCGCTTCAGCAAACCCAGCAGCCGCAGGGTTGCTGATAGACTCTTCACTGAATCCTTCTTTCCTGTTTTGAGGTTTAGAACCTGTAGTTTGCTTCTTCTCATTACAAGCATCTACATGGGTTCCATCCTAAATTTTACACATGTCTCTCTTTTAAAGAGACATCCTTACTTTTAGCTCATAGAGCTTCTTAGGATTATTATGCTTTACAGGTAGTAAAGTTACTCCTCTTCCTCCTAAGTAGACAGAGGAGTAATAGCTGTCAATAAGGTTGCTATGCCTTTACCTTTGACATTTTCTCCTGTATCAGCATGTCTTATATTACTTTTTCAAAGATTTACTCCATCGTAAGTCTTTTTTCAACTCTGTCCCCCTTACTAAGACTTTTTGGTCTGTAAGAGTGATACCACTTAACTGAAGGGCTTATCCCTAAGCCCCTGAGTTTTCTTTTCAGAGTTGTCTCCCTCTTGCAATCTTGTTTTGTGGCAGCTTCTCAGACAATGACGGAGTCTTACCACTCCTACTTATGTCTGTAGGTTTTTTTTTTCAATCTTGGGACCTAAGATTTGTTCTGCTGCCCTAACAATAGTTAGAAGTGCAGGGGCTCTTAGTGGTTAGACCACTAACTTGCTGACCAAGCAACCAGGTGTTGATCTCCAATATCAATCCTTTCTGGCCTTAGTACTAAGTCCCAGACAGGCTAAGAACCTTATCTGGCTTTATTGTTGCAGACACATCAGCATACCTTCTATCCTTAGCCTTATCACGCCGCCCGCTCCCTAACCTTGGGGGTTTAAGGAGGGGTTGCCTTGTGATGCCCTGGAGGCAATTAGTTGTAGTTGTGTTTAGTGCTTCGAGCAGTAAGGCATGGCAAAGAGAAATTTATTTTTCATGAGGTTTATTTGCCAGTTGTGCAGTTCAAATGGTACAGACGGTGCAGAAGTATAAATCCAAAACAAGAGTAAAGAAACTTGCTAAACGGACTTGCAATGCTGTGCTATATTCAGGAATTCACATTCCCTTCATGTGATCCAATCAAAAAGGGTGAGACAGAAAAGTTCCTACAACAGTAGTGCTCCTGTTATAGCAATCACTGGTACATTGACTCATTCACTTTCTACCAGCTTCTTGTATAGGACGAGTTAAGTGCCTCTGCTATATTGCTTCATATAACAGGTAAACCTTTCCCCTTAATTGTCTTTCTCAATTAAGCATGCAGAACAGTCCATTAACATAGCCTCTTCTGAGGAAGGCAGAGAATTAGAAATAGGCATTCCTTCTTTACAGCCAGTAACTGGTTCTGGAGCACTGTAGTTAAAACTTGCCTTATGTTCTAAAAACTCTCTGAACTCATGGAGAAGTTATTCAGCTGGTGACTTCCCTTCACTTAGCTGGTGTTCCTTTTCTCCCGTGAGCAATTGTTTGCTGAGCCTCTCTATCTCAGGCTGATTAGCATATTTGTTTGTGTCAGGAAAACAAACATTCAATGTGTTGCTAACGTTATCTCCCCACCTTTCTCTACACGTGGGTGCTGTGCTTGGATACTTAGCAGTAATGGGCGAGTCTTTAAAGAGATATTTAAAAGCACTGACGTCAGCCCTTTCCTGGCTAGGTTCTTCAGCTAGCTTGTAAGAATATTCACTTTTATTCAAAGCTTCTCCTTGCTGAAAACAGCTGCCACCATTTTGTCTGACTTGGCTTTTAAAACTAGGGCACACTCTCTCTGGCTTTGGAGCATAACACTTATCCACTACTTCTCCCCCACTGGGTACCTTGTATAGAAGCTTTCCCTTGGAGAATTCTTTGTCCTTCTGCCTTTTATTCCATAGCTCTGCCTGGTCCTGTAGCCTTGGATCTCTCAGCGTTCTGAAAGTATTCTGCCTCCAGCAGTTCCTTTCCTCCTCTGAGTCTTCCACCGCGCTACCTGCTAGTTGCAGACTATTGGAGGAATCACAGCAGCAAAGATATTTCCTTCCAGATTTTCCCTCTGAAACTCTTGTTTCTCCTTCTGGAAATTCTCTCCGTCCCTGTTGTTCTCTTGGCTTCTCTCTTAGCCTCTGTGGCTCTCCTAGTTTTGCTCTCTTTCACTTCCTGGTTTCAGACTATTTAACCAAGTGCCTCTAGCTTGCACTGCCCGCCTCCTCTTGGGGCGTGCCCAATCAAGAGCTTTACTACTCCCTTCCCCCGAGGTGAGTTGTTCTGCTTGATTAGTTCTGAGTTTTTTTCTTTCTGCAGAGAAATCCCTGCTTTCTCCTGCAGTACCGGCTTCTACCACCGGATGCTTATCTGTGTCCATCGGTTCCTGGGGAGCTACTGGGTCACAGCCTTCCCCAATCCTTGGGCTTTGGCGGAGTAGTTCAGGTTACATACTGGCTCTTAAACAACCAGTTTTTTCTTCTAACCAACCTGCAACATGCTGTCTGCATCTCTACAGAGCAGCTCTGCACTATGGGCCCTTGCTAGAGAGCAAATAATTCCAGATGGTTTGGAAGGGCTTTACCTAGTCATGACTACTGGGTTCTTCCCTACCCTTACCATTTCCATTAAAGTCTCCTTCTTCAATAAAGGACACAGGCCTTTAATTAAGTGAAGACCTAAAAAAATATTCAATCCCCTGGGTTGGTTCACATCTCCAGTGGACCCCTTCACCAGGGATGGTTTTCTTTTAGTAACAGCCAGTCCTTGTCTTGTATTTTCCTTCCACCCTCAATTCTTCATGGGGTAATTCATACTGAGCGCAAGAATGCATCATAATCATTTTGCCCTCATAGAGGGGTAAATATGGTATCTCATTTCATTGCATCTTCTTCTCCAGCTGCCTTGCTGGAGTTATGGAAGGATCCAAACTTACTGTCTGTGGATTAAAAACATCCTCTGCACTTTTTTCACGTAGGCCTCCATTCCTGGTTATTCAAGGGCTAGAGTTCTTAGAGGACTCTAGACTTCTCCTTGTCAGTGAGAGCACTCCCTTAGCTCTCCCACTCATAACCAGGGAAAATGGATTCTCTAAACATCTCCTCAAACAGATATTTCCCTTCTTGTTATTAGATGAATCTTTCTCTCTCCACATATCCCTATGTGGGGACATGGGTATATCTCTATCTATCTATCTATCTATCTATCTATCTATCTATCTATCTATCTATCTATATCTATATCTATATCATATATATATATATATATATATATATATATATATATATACACACATACACATGTATATAGACATATGCATATCTGTGCCCATATGTTGTTGTTAAGTGCCGTCGAGTTGGATATATATATATATATATTTATATAAATAGATATATCTGTATCTACCTATCTATATATATATATATATATATTGGAATATATGATAGTAGGTGGGTATGTATCTATATACTTTTTTCTATCTGTCTGCTTAGGTTTATATATATATATATATTTCCTATAGGGCCCCGACAGATAGTCACTATCCCTATCAATGCTGCTCCAGCATACTTAGGGTTCTACATCAACAACCACTTCTCTGTGGTAGTTAAAGGGTTTTTGCACCATACCCTTCAGGTTAGGTACATCTGAAGCCCTCCATGTACCATCATTTTTCCTAAGTGACGTCAATTAGGAAGGACATTCTGAATCTTCAGAAAATAGGAGGCTACAATGCCTCATACTTCTGTCCTTCTTTGTCATCGGATATAGGGGTGTTCAAAGCCCCTCTTATCCTATAAGAACTATGTCTCTTTAAGGTCAAAAGAGCTTCAGGCTTATCTAATAGGGACTTCCGCATTTCCCGCAAAAGTCCTGCCTCATTGAACTATCCCAGTTTCCGCTGGGACCTTTTCTCGCCCTAAAGGTTCTGACCTCAACCTGTCTTTTGCACAGTTTATTTACCTCTGCTCTACATTGAGGTACTCCTTGAGAATATTCTGCTGGTTCATATTAGCAGATCCATATGAACCTCCATAAACCTTTTACAATACCACCAGGTGAGGTCCATATGGGTGTATTGCAGTTCAATATTTACTACTAGATATTATCCACACAGGGTCTCCTATCTAGGCGTCCTGTTTGGTCCAGCTGTTCCATAGCACATCTTTTTAGTCCAACTCCTACCCTCCATCCCCAGGATGCCTGAAGTTCTGTCGAATAGCATGGCCTTTCTCAGATTCGCAACATGCTGGGACTCCTCCAGGCATCTTAGCTTGGGAGTCCCCATATGTGAAGACTCATTCCTGCTTGTTCCTGGAGATAGCACAGTTACATACCTGTAACAGGTGATCTCTGGGAACAGCAGGAATAAGTCTTCACAACCCACCCACCTCCCCTAGGAGTTGTATTTCTCTATCTCTATCTTTCCCCTCTCTCTCTCTCTTGGTCTCAGCTTTAAAACTTAACTGAGGAGAGGCAGTTGGGAAAGGCGGGAAGGCAGCACGCAGGCGTGGTGGGATGCTCCCAAAAGCGTTCTAATTGGACGCTGGGGAGCGTTCCCGCACAGACTCCGTCGGTATCGACGTACCCATATGTGAAGACTTATTCCTGCTGTTCCCAGAGATCACCTGTTACAGGTAAGTAACTGTGCTTTATAAGAGGTCCTTATTGCGTGTATGTGCCCATATTTGTACATTAATGACTACAGTTATCTTAGTGTTTACTGTAAATGAAAAGTATGCACCCCTTATGAAATTAACACCATAGTGTGTGTGTGTGTGCATAGGGAGGAGTGTTTGTGGAGAGTGCTCTGACCATGCTTCTGCCCCATGTCAGTGTGGTATCTGTGATTCCACTGCTGGAGTAAATTTGAAAGTTTAGTCTTTTATGTATGTTATGCCAGCAAGACAGGTTTACAGAATTTACTCTTTCATGATTAAAACAGTGTGTTTTGCCTTTAGCCTTTAGCTGACTTTCCTTAAAATTACAGGCATATTTTCTGATTGAAACTAATACCTCTGTATGAAATGTGGCCTGCATGGCCTGTTCTCTCATAGAGTGAAAACAAATTGCCACCAACTGGGACATGAACAAATATAAAATCCGGGGCTTGATTCCTTCTATAAGAACAACAGCATTGTGAGTACTCTTAGAGTGAAACGTTGTGTGTGGCTTCTTCAGATGGATCCAGAATGAGCAGTCTCCGAATTGCTTTATCAGTGACATAATTGCTCGGGGAGTAAAATGAGAAGAGCAGAAAAGCTGATTGCAAAATAAAGGCAGTGCTAACTCTGAAGCACTTTCTAGCCACGCACAGCTCTGAGATGATTATAGCTCTTCCTTTCTTTTCTTTTTTTTGTCTGTAAAGTACATTAAAAACGGTAAACTTCTGATAAAAAGAAAACTGTTTGAGACTTGACTAATCCTTAGACGAGTGACTTCAAATGTTCCGCAGCAGATTAAATTCGGCTACTCGCAGAGCACAGATAAGGATTTCTCTCTGTGTGCGCACACACAGCTTTCCCATTCAAGTTAGGCGTTTTGTCTTGTATCACTCTTTCTTTGTAAAAAATTTTTAAAGGCAGTTTTTCAGAAAAAGCCTGGATATTCTTAATCCCAGATAACTCTTGACAGCGCACAGTTTTATTGCCATTAGTCTTTATTCTAATTTGTAGAGGTTTCATTATGTTTCAAAACATTAGAGTTGAGCTGCATTTTATGAAGTTGCAATGTATATATATGTATGTGTATGCAGATAGATTCTTATGTGTACTGAGCGATACCGTATGTAATCCTTTCCTTTAGCTATAGGAGGTGATGAATACACAGTGACATTCTCTGTGTAATTGACATACTGGACATCCTGCATGCTGCCATGTTTAACAGTCTGGTCTAAATTTCCAAGTTGAGAGCTGATCTCTTCATTGAAAAGTTGGTAGACTTGGAGCATTCTTCCAGTAGAGGTTATGGAAGCCAAAATAGTGGTAGAATGCAAGCTTGCACTGGACACATAAAGGGACCTTGCTGACAGCGCTGGGGAGGAGGAATAGACTGAGCAGGGTCTGAAGCAGCACAGGTACTGATACACGGGGAAAAATTCTGGGTGCCTCAAATTTGATGCAGACCCAGGGGGAAATGTTGCTGCTGCAATGGGTCTGGAAATGGTTGGAGAGGCCGCAATTCAGGGGCGAGTTCCTTACTCCCTAGAAGCAGATAGTCTTGGGTGTAAAGGGAAAAGAAGAGGGTCTGGAGAAAACCTAGAGGGGGAAGAAGGGAAGGAAAAGTCTAGGGAGAGGATGAGAGACAGAGGGAGCAAAGAATGGAAAAAGAGATTGGAGGAAGGACAGGGGCAGAAGGAATGGAAAGGAAGCTGAAGATACAACAAAGAAAGGAACAAAGAGCACAAATAAAGCAAAAGAAGGAAAAGGCAAAAACCCCATACAAAATAGAAAAAATAGAATAACAAGCAAAAAAAAAGTAGGTTTTATTAATTCCTTGGTTCCCCAGTTTTGTCTCCTTCCTTGGGTAATAGTCGGGGCTTTTTTGAGGGGGGGTACTTGGTGGTATAGAGTACCTGTACCTTTTTCATTGCCTGCTAAAATTGATCCATGGTCTTCATGTATTAATGAAAAAGCCCTGCATTTGAGTATAGATACTTTTTTTTTTCTAGGAAAAATGCACTGCTAATCTATGTAATGTCACACTTCGCCAAGAAAACACAGGGGCTGCTGGGTCACCAGGAGTCTTCATTGACTTAGTAACTAGCACACGTTACATTGCAAAAATTTTGTTTATAATTCAAATTTTCACTTACTAGTGCACACAGGATATACAAAAACCAGTTGAATGGTATGAATGAATTTTCTTAGCTGGTAAGATGATCTTCGTCTTCAGCCTTGGGTGGAGCTTGGGAGCAGGGAGTATCTGTGCCCATGGTCAAGGCCTGAGAGGCAGTGAAGAGGACAGAGGGTTGCAATAGAGATGAGGGGAAAGGAAAACTGCGAGTGTGTTAGGGAAAGAGAATAAGAGGGCTGAAGCTGGATGTGCGAAAGGAGGGACTGAAGGGTAGGAAAGAGGATGAGAGTGAGTACTGTGGGGGGTATGCACTCACCCTGCTATCTCTTAGCACTGTCTCAAAAAACAAATTATTGGAGGAATTTTAAAATCCTGCAAACACATAGTTTGACTACTCACTACCATAGTTCTCTTTTATGTTCTCTGTTCTCTTTTTACTAAATCTTAACTTCCTTCTCATCCTGCTGAACTAGACCAGACCAGTCGAGTGGGTTATGCTCTCTTGCTGCAGCAGTCCAAGTACTGGCTTCTCTCAGCGCTGCGGCAGAGGATGTACCAAGTGATGACATCACTGACAGTTGCTTGTCTGCCTCCACCTACTGGCAAGGGAGCATAACCCACTCATCTGGACTGCTCTAGCAGGATTTAAGGAAAAAAGTTATCAGATATATAAATTTGTCCACTTTTTTTCTCTTCCTGCACACTTCATTAGAAACAAATCCTTTCTGCTATGCTTCATTGATACCCTCATTCTGGAAGAAGCTGTTGTCCTACATCTCGGATTCCACTTTGTCTTCTGTTCCGAGCTTGAAACTTGCCTTTTCCAATTTATAATTCTCAGTTCTTGTGTGCACTGCTCTCTCCTTGGTCTTTCTTGCAAACAATCCCCCACCCCCCCAAGCATCCAGGCAATGATCATCTAGTAGCAGCTTTGTAGGGCATCCAGGTCATCTAGATGTTTGACTTCAGGCTCCCAAGGGAAAATTTTATTGTCCCAGCTTAGGTTTACTTCTGAGGAGGACAGAGAAATTGTTTCAAGGACATCCTCACAGCCTAATATGAAGATGTGTAACTTCAACACCAACTTGTGTGGTATTTACGTATTATTGTAGTTCTTCATATAACAGTTTGTCCCAACATCGCCAAAACGTTTACGATTGATGCAAAATACCACAGCTAATTTTTGGTTTCAGTCTCTTTGATTCTGTTACTGTTCTGTTTACAGAGTTGCATTGGCTACTGATGCATTATCAGATCAAGTTTAAATGATTAATTATGATGCTTTTTTTTTTTACATCATAACATTCCCATTTATTTGGCTGATCACCTTGTTCCTTATATTCCTGCCAGATTATTGCATTCTTCACAAGCTCATCTATCAGTAGTACCTACAATTAAACAACATTTATTTATTTAAAAGATTTTATATACTATTTTTATAACAAAAGTTATTCAAACTGGTTTTACAAAATAAATAACAAATATCAAAGAAGGTAGAGTCATGAAAACATTCACTTACAACCGTCCCATCAATCAGCATTTACTTATCTCACTCCAGCACTATGGAACACCATGCCATTAGATTTGAAAACAGAAATATCACTATCTCTATGCAAGTAGAAGTTGAAAGCATGGTGTCTGATATCCAGCGCTGGGGGGGCTAGCGCTGCTAAACTTATTTATTTATTTTATTTAGCTGTATTTATATCCCGCTTTTCACTGGGTCAAAGCGGTCAATTGGGGGATACATTTAACACGAGGGGATATGAGACACATATGCTAATACTTACAGGGAACATGGGCAATGGAGGGTTAAGTGGCTTGCCCAAGACCACAAGGAGTGCCTACAGGACTAGAAATCCCAGTCCCTCCGGCCTGAGATTGCTGTCCCCAGGTGGGACGTGAACCCCCGGCCCTCCGGCCTGAAGTACCTTGTCCCAACCACTAGACCACTCCTCCCCGGCTATTCAGTGCTGGGCCATACCCAAGCTTCGGCGTTGAATATCTGGGCTGTCCAGATTGCCGCAAAGCTAACTGCTCAGCAGCAATATTCAGCCACTGCCAGGTTAGCTTCTGCGGCAAAGGCTCGGCCGGGGATTTTGTGCCTGACTTTTGCCGTGGATTGATAACTGGGCAGTGGCTCAATATCGCTGCTGCCTAGTTATTGATGGGGGCATTGGGACATGTAGTGGTTGCACACGCAGATATTCAACGGCACTTTCCCTGCAGCATTTAAGCATGCTGTGGTCACTCCTCTCCTCAAGAAACCCTCACTAGACCCTTCCTGTCCTTCTCACTGTCGACCCATCTCCCTCCTCCCCTTCATTTCTAAACTACTTGAATGTGCGGCTCACCGCTGTTACCACGTTCTTCTCTCCTCTCAAGCCCTCCTAGATCCTCTACAATCTGGCTTTTGTCCTTTATGTTCTACCAAAACAGTGACCTGTTGCTGGCAAAATCCAAGGGCTCGTCTTTCTTGACCGTTCTGCTGCTTTTGACATTGCAAACCGTGTAAATGCCTTTGCATATCCCCCCATAGTTTTTTGGGGAGGGGCCCTTCAGCCAATCTGTGTGACCAGTACAAAGGCAGATTTTCTTTCTTTGTTAATCTCTCATTTATTTTTTATTTATTTTATTTTATTTAAATTACTTCTATACCGCGCTCTTTAAAATCAGCGCAGTTTACAGGTA
This sequence comes from Ichthyophis bannanicus, assembly GCA_033557465.1. Lineage (NCBI taxonomy): Eukaryota > Metazoa > Chordata > Amphibia > Gymnophiona > Ichthyophiidae > Ichthyophis > Ichthyophis bannanicus. Next base: position 811,576,096 of record CM066032.1, on the reverse strand, counting down.
ATAAAACTTGCACAATGCAACAGGGCATGCAGAGCACATTACAGAGAACAGGTTTTATAAGTTGGGTTTAACAGGGGTAACTATATACATCTGGGCTGTTTGTGTACAGGTCTGCCACAGGTACGCTGTGTAACATGATAGGCTCTGAACTATATACATTATAGAAGCTATATACAAGGTTGTGCAGTCGTATTCAGACTGTTTGCCTCATCATGACCTGGGTGCGCTGGTAGTGTCACGGTGGTGGGTGGAGGGTGGGCTGGGTTGCGATGTTTCACCGGACAGGGAGTAATGTAGGAGGAACAGATGATGCTTCAGTGCTTTCCGGACTTGGGCGAGGTCGGTTATAGTCCGGTTGGTGGTTGGGAGGGCATTCCAGAGCGTAGGTGCGTGAAATACAAATGCTCTGTTCTTTGCTGCCTGGGAGTTGTGATAAGGAAGCTCATCATAGCTCAGGTAGGAGCTATAGAAAAGATGATGTGACTCTGAACAAGCAACCTGTCAGTTCTGGTAGAAGTAAGAAAACAGAGTTTTCACATAAAAGACTACCAGTCCCAGAATGCACCAGGTTTCCAGCAGCCATGAGAGGGGCTGAAGTGAGAAAACGTGTGTGCAATCAAGAGAGCTATGAGGTAATCCCTAAGCACTCATCTCAAAGGGCAGGACCTGATTCAACACAGCTGCGCTGTGTTAGGGAGGAGCACACATTAGGACAGAATAAGAATAGAGCTTATTCTTCAGATAACAGCTACAGAAAGAGCTTCAGGAAGGGAGACAGCTACAGCAACGGCTACAAGCACCAGCATCACCTGGAGAAGCAGAAGCCAAGCCAAGCGGATAGAGAGAGAAGGAAACTCTCTGGAAGGAAGAGAAGAAAGGCCATTGGCAGGTTTGGGAGAGTCCAAGGCAGTACCCATACTGGGAGGTATTCCAAGTGCCAGCAGAGTCCATTGGACTGGAGTCAGCCAGAGGAATGGAATGGCAGAGATAGGAATCACCAGTGGCTACCTAGGAGAGAGAAGACTGCATGTGGAAGGGACTTTCAGACCTATGCCAGAAGGTATGTGAGGAAAGATCCAGTGTCCAGGGATCAAGATTGGAAGGCTGGACATCAGAATTGGATTACATACTGGCCAGGCTATACAGAGAGGAATTATGATAGCAGGAGAGGCTCAGGTATGAACACTGATCCAGACCCTATCCATAATAGTGAATGGCAGCAAGGGAATAAGCATTCTCATGATAGTGCCTTAATGAAAGACTCGTCTGTGCCAATGTATGATAGTGACCCTATGCTGATTGATGAAGGGGGAGATACAGCAGATGAAACTATTCATTACATGGACTGTTCTCTATCTAAATGCTATTGCTAGCTTTCTGTGAGAAAGCACATCAGCCATCACAAAGAAACCTAACTTTGTTCTTTATTTCCACTGCAAACAGCTCTTAAAGCAGGATTTGGGTTCACACAGTAGCAGCCAGCCAGCTAAAGGCTTTCAGCTGGTCAATTGATAGTAATTAAAGCTGCACCTGATTGTGTGTGTGAGCAAGGGAGAATCACTGCTGGGATCTGCGTGGAAAATAAGCAGAAGTTAACCTAACAAGCAAAGTTTATTCATTTCTTTGTGCCTTTTTATTTGGTAATTATTTGCTAAGAAAACATTAGCTAATTGCCTGACAAGCTGAAGGTTGTTTTCTGATTTGCTTTGTGACTTTTTGTTATCCATTTAAACACTGCAAGCAAGTAACCTCATTTATATTGCTACCAAGCATATTTGTGCTGGGTGAATTAAATCCCATCAATAAAAGAAGTATTTTATTGGCCTTACCACTGGTATCACAACTCAATTATTGTCTTCAGCTGTGTTTGGGAGTGAAAGAACTACATTACCCACAATACCTTGCAAGAATCATATGAATATATGCATCGTCAAGATTGTGTAAGTTCTCACCCTAGGCAGCCGTCTGACAGAGTATTACGAGTGTATTTGCAGCGAATGACCTTCTGGCGCTGTTTGGAGGGGTGGAGAGGATGATGTCCGTGAGGGAGGTGGAGGATTGCTTGTTGATGGCCTTGAAAGTCATTAGTAGTACTTTGAAGGTGAGTTTGGAGTGGATCGGCAGCCAGTGGAGGTGTTTCAGGATTGGGGTTATGTGGTCACTTCTGGAGGCTCCATGCAGGATGCTGGCAGCGGCGTTCATTGCTAGTTGCAGGGGGTTCAGAGTGTTCTTGGAGAGTCCCTGCAGGATAGCATTGGCGTAGTCGACGTGGGGGGTTACCAATGCTTGGAAAATCGTCCGGAAATCATCTGGTTCCAGCAGGAGTCGTAGGTGGCAGAGTGTTCGTATATTGTGATATATTGTTCTGCTGGTAGTGCTGATGTGTGCTTTCATGTCCAGCTGCTGGTCTAGGGTGATGCCCATTTATTAATGCTATGATATTGTGATCCGTTTTGATGGATTTTCTGATCTTGAAAGGTGGTATAGAAAGTTCTAGGAATAGAATTGAATAGAAAAGAATTGCCTGGCCGTGTGTGTGTCAGAGATATCTGCACTTAGAAAACTGTATGATGGCATTAGGAGCTGGAAAAATGGGAATGGTAGAAACTGTGCTACAGACCAAATCAACTATCTAGGATCATCCATCCTGCTCAGAGATAAGTGCTCAGGTTATGATAATCTGTTGATAGCTTACTTAACCTTTGGATCCATTTGGACCCACAGATCGAACCGTTGTAGAAGACGATCATTCTGCAAGCGGTTGAAGAAAACATCTTTAAACTTTAGACTTACAATATATTTCTTCAGTGGTTACAGGACATTTTGTCCTTGCATTGTTTATAGTCTGCTCAGTTTTTAACATAGACATCTTTTTCTATTTATTTTAGGGTGCCAAATAAATGCTGAAGTTTTTGGCAAAGCACGTCTGAACTTTGTAAACTCGAAAACATATAAGGCCTAACTTTATAACAGGATACGTGAGAGAAGTCCAAGAAGGCGCCTGTTTTAAGCTTTTTTTTTTTTTTTTTAAATAAAAGCAACATAGGCTCCTGTATGCCTTTATAAAATAGGCTCCCAGATCCATTCTCAGTAGCATGCAACTGGCAATGCACAAATTTTATGACTGCTATGAGGCAAGTCTTAATGTGTACATACACTTTTGTATTTTATAAAATCTGTGTATATATGCTGCAGTGCCTCTCTAACTATAATATGAGGAGAATCTGCACGCAGCGTGAATGTAAGTATGTCTTGTTGGCATACATACTTACACACCTCTATACCATCATGTAAATTTATAAAAAGCATTTTCGGTATATAAAACAGGACTTACATGTGGAAAAACCTCTCTGTAATTGCTCCCCCCCCCCCACACTGCGAGTCATGTGCGTTTTCACAGGGTATGTTACAAAACAACAATAGAAATATATTGCTTAATAATGTGTATTTTATTTAGTGCATGAATGATGTGACTCTCCCGTCACACCACCTCATGCCCTCTGTACCCATGGTAAATCAGACTGAGCCTCTTCGTTGTGGCCCCTGTCTGGTGCATTGACCTTCAGCCAGTGTGAAAGGGGCTCGAATAACAGGGAGATTTATTTGATTGAAAATGCTTGTGATGTAGGTTTGTCAACAGTGTTCCTACAACATAGGCGGTGGAAAGGGGGGGTCACAAGGGCCCTGCCCCCACCAAAACATTGCTGCTGCAATTGGGGCTTCCCCTACTTCGTTCTGCAGGGATCCAATCTCCTGCAGGCAGAAGTAGGGGAAGGCGGTGATCACAACCCAGCAAGCAGCAGACTGTGGGGATCCCATCCCCTGTGAGCAGAGGAACGCTGTGATTGTTGCACAAATCCTTCCAGTCTGCCTGTGGGAGATAAGATCCCTGTAGGCAGAGAGGAGGGAAAGACCGGGGATCACAGCCGCATGGAGTTCAGCTGGCTCAGGAGCAGAGCTTGGCCCCCCTCAGGGAACACGGCATTCTGATGCCTCTGGCCTACAAAATAAATGATAGCTGTCTGATGATAAAGAGATACAGCTGAGTCATGTGGTTGGCGTTTGTGACTCCAGATCCTATTAATACAGAGAACACTTTCAAAACTTTCTGAGAAGGCTTTCAGATACATGCAGAGGTTTCTTTATCAGAAGGAGAAGATGTCCTAGCAGATAAATGCTACCTCTGTTTTTGAATGGCAGTATGTGTTTTTTCTTTTTTTTTTTTTTTAACTGTTTGACACTTTTGTCTGGCCAGATTTTGTGTTTTTTCCTTTTCTATGTCTTACTCTTAAGTCTTCCTGGGCAGGACATTTGGCCTTTTTCTGAGATTTATTACTTTTTTTGTCATTTTGTGCTTCTCAACACACGAGGCAGTTCTGCTAACCCTCCTCTTGACCCCAGCTGTGCTTAGGTGTTGATAGTATTAATCACAGGACCAAGCAACAATGATGCCTTGTTTGTGATCATTTTATTTTAGTCCTTGCGTTGTTATTGTCAGATTCTTAGATTCTTGCATTATCATTTTTGTAGTGGGTGTTGGATATAATCTTTGAGTGTCGCATACATATTTAAGAGGCACTTCAGCTTTGCGAACCAGAAAGTCTAGTTAAATCAGAAGAACTCCCTGATACCCATATAGTGCCTGAAATAGGAACCAGGACACTGCTGACCCATTCAGTCTGCCCTGCCTCTCTGCTTTCAGAAATCTTGCATTTTTGTTCTTATTATTTCAGAAATATATTGCAACCCCCAGAAGAGAGCTATTCCACATACCCTGGCTTAAGAGTGAGGTTCATTACTGTTGTGGTATATGCAAAGCTAACCCATTTGAGTAATTGCCCAGAGAGATAAACTTGAAAATTAAAAGGGATTTCCACCACCTTATATTTCTGGGGCTTGCTTCTAGATAAAAAAAAGACTGATTTATCCCGTCTCTCTTTTTGTAATTAACTTAATCAACACAGTTATGAATCAAGAGACATCAACTTTCAAACATACATATAATTTAGATGAGGGAGAAGTTGATGAATTTTAATCTAACAGTTTATTGGACATTAAGAGATGTTAAATTCTGTTTGCATTGAACAAGGTTCCTTTCTCCTGCCTTGTCTACCTGTACGTTGCATTCATATACTACAGAGCCAGCTGTCCACCAACTACTCTTTGGCAAATATGTTGATTAAACTTTGTTATAGATTGTGGTATTTTGAACTTGTTGGTTGTGGCAGATCTTTGTGGTCTGTTTGTAGTGAACTTCTGAATGAGGGATTGTAGGAGAGTGGGTGGGTGGGTGTGAGTATAGTGCTTTGTGCATTAGGACAAGCTCATATATTCTGCTAGTGAGGGGGAAGGTTATGTGGTCAAATTAGCAGCATTCTGGATTGTACGTGCAGCTATGTGGAGAGCAGATTGGAAGGGGAGGAGGGTGGCCTGTGGTAGTCCCTGGTAGATACCGTTATAGAAGTCGGTGTGAGGGAGAGTGAGGGCTTGGAGTGCTGAGCGGAAGTCTTCTGGTTCAAGGAGCAGGCGGAGTCATTGCAGAGTCTTAGTTTTGAAGTATATTGTGTTGGCTGTTTTTGTTACATGAGTTTTGAAGGAGAGTTCTTGGTCAAGAGTTATCTCTAAGTATTTTAACTCTGGTCTGACATTTTTCTGGATGTTATTTAGTGTGATTGTGGTTGGTGGGGTGAATGAAGGGTCCCTTGTAATGAACATAGCTTTTGTTTTTTTGTAATTTATTGATAGGTTGTTTGTCGTGAGCCAGTTGGCGACATCTTTGAAGCAGTCCTGAATTCTTGCATATGATGCTTGTTTGATGTGTAGTGGACAATATAGCATGATGTCATCAGCATATATGTGGAAGTTGATCTTGTGATTATTAATGATGGAGCAGATTGATTGCAAATATAGGTTGAAGAGTGGTACGGAGAGTGTGGAACCTTGAGGTACTCCTTGTGTGTGTTTGTATTGTTTAGAGGTGCTCGTGCCCATTTTTATCTGTTGGTGTCTGTTAATGAGGTAGGACTGAAACCATTTGTAGACAGTATCTTGGATGCCATATGATTGTAGTTGCTGGAGGAGCATGCCATGGTTGACTGTATCGAATGTTGCAGAGAGGTCCAAGAATATCATTAGGTAGATCTGTGAGCGGTTTTGTATTCCTTGGGTTAGAGTGTGGATAAGTGACGTTATTAGAGTTTCCACTCCATGCAGTGGGTGGTAGCCATGCTGTTGCGGATGAAGTAAACAGTTTTCATCAATGTGGTCTTGAAGCTGGAGTTCTACGGTTTTCTTGATGATTTTTGCTAGGAAGGGGAGACTGGCGATGGGTCTGATGGGTCGAGTGCAGGGAAAAAGGCAAAAGAGTGAATAAGGGGTTCGGTAATGTGCTCAGAATTGAGGCTACAACAGAGGAAGGGGTAGCAAAAGAGAGGTAGTGTGATTAAAAGAGCAGCAGCAGCTGTGGGGTAGGCGTATGTGGGTGATGCATATTCTGCCCCTTTCCTCTGATACACTTTTCCCCCCATGATATACTCCCATGTTCTCCCCTCTACTGAACTTATTTTCCCCTCAGTGTTTCTATACTTATCTTGCTCTCCGACCCTGAGGAGGTGAAGACAGTAACGTATTTCCCTCCTGCTGTCTGCCATTTCTGTTGAAAAGCTTGAAAAGAGGCAGGAAATGGAGCTGTGTTCCTGCTGGTAGCAGTGGGGATTTAGGGGAGGTGGGGACAGAATGGGGGAGTGCATGAGTGCATGGGGCACAGGGTTGCCCACTGCCAGTAAATGTTATGGTGGTCACTAAAGAAGCAAAGGAAAGATGACAAGTTTGTAAAAATATTAAAAGTGATGGGCCCTTATCTCTGGGAGTGTAGGTTAAGGCTCTGTAAGTCTGCAGTATTTGGCAGCCAGGAACTATGTCTCAGTGCATAAAGAGGTGAATTAGTAAGTCCGTCTGTGTACAAAATTGTGCATCAGTTAAATAAAAAAAATTGTTTGGCTGAGAAATTCTGACAGACTGTCCTGCTGTCCTTCCTAGGGGTAGGTCGAGGTGCAGGTGTTAATCTACAAGAAAACAGCATAAATAAGATGCTCTATAAAACAGTCAAACGAGCTCAAGGAAACAATGTTTCAAAAGAAGTTGTTTGGTGATTTAAGAAGTGCGGTATTGATTTGAGAACAAAAGATGATAAAAGCTTTATAAACATTTTGTGGTTCAGTTATTTAGTTGTTGAGAGTTTTGTGTAATGGGGGAGATTTGTCCTGGAACAAAACTGAATTGGCCTGTGTGGGCTTTTCCGGCCTGCTTCTCACCTGTGCAGGAAATGTGTGGCCAGCCATGGTGATATGGATCAGGCACTTTGTGTTATTTGATATTCCTTTTCATGTGAAGGGGACCCCCTTTATTATAATCCAAGTGTTAGTTGAATTATGCAGCTCCTGGCTTTGAACATATATGGACTATAAGGAGTAAGTAAAAGCGAGTCTCCATCCTGTTTTACTCTGTCCTGATTAGATTATCCTTTTGTTTTTAAAGATAACTGGTGCTAATTTACCAGATGATTTAGCCCAGCTCTTTGTTGTATTTGTACTTCCTAGTTGCAGCGTTCAAAAGTTGAGCAAAGTCTTATGCAAGCGCAGGGCTATGCAAAGTGTGCATTAGAGCCTGTCTAAAAATGAGCGAATGCACGCTCCTTCTTTTAAGCAGCTATAGGTGTGGGCAGCGGGGCACCGGATACCTTACATTGAATTTGCTCTCCGGTAAAGGGGGTATTGCAGCCCATATTCTCCGCTATGAAATTAAAAAAACATAAGTAATCCCTTTTTGTTGGATTCATTGAATGCATTTTTTGACTAGCTTTTGTAGAATAAAACCCCCTTCCTCGGATCAGGGCTGTCAGCAGTGGACTAGCACATTTGAGTTCCTGCATTCAGTCGTCCTCTGAGGATGCTAATTAACTTGTGCACATATTAAATATAAGCATTCTGTATATACAGTACATGTCAGAAGCTGTGTAGAGTTTTAAGAAGTTTGATCTAAGATAGGTCAAATTTTAGGTTTTACTTGTGTCTCACCATTGAGACTGGTTTTAGTCCTGTAGCTGTATCTGGTGAGGAAATGGAATGTTTTATCTCTGTCTGTAGGACCTGTTTTTAGCAGGACCTCACACAAGTATTATAGACAGCTTTGAAGCCCCTGGGCAAACTGCAATATCAAAGGGCTACAGGAATTCAGCAGTAAGTGTTTTATGGCTTGCCAGAAATCGGACCTTATTTGTATGGGTAGCATACCAAATAGTGGTCATTTGACAGTTTGGTGCTGTTTATGCCTGCCATAAAAAAAGAAAGAAAAGACAAAGTTAAAGGCCTATTCTGGAGACAGGAACTAAACTATAAATGCAAATTGCTCTGCCGGTTTCTCAAAGGACAAAAGAGAAGGGGCTTCGGGAAGCATTTTATTGAAGTAAAGTTAACAAGAACCTTACTGCTTTTAAGTGACATTTTATACAGTACCTATACCTTGTACCATGAAAGACCACTTTTGTTCTGCTTACCTCCGAAATCAAATAAAAACACAGATTTGTGTATACTTATTACTTAAAATATGTCAGTTTTATTCCATATGCCAGTTTCTAGTTACTTCCGTAGTTGCTGGAGCTGAAACTGCACACGATTATTGGAAGCAGGTCAATCAAAGCTTCTCCTGCTTGAACTGATTTATAAACTTAATATCTAAAGATTATATTAAGCTTGCTCCCACACAGTCCTTTTATCTTCTCCCTGTTCTTCCAAATAATTCAGTCGCTCCGATTAACTATGAAAACATTAGCTCAGTCTTCCGTAGGTCTTTTGTGTTCTTCAGTGTATAAAATACTTTATGGGAGCCAAAGGTACTAGGTAATCTTTCATGCTTGCTCACATTGATAGAGAAATGAGGCATGTTTTTATTTGTCAGCTTCGATGTTAGAGCAGCATTTAAGCAAGGCATCCTTTGCCAGATTCTGCTTTCCAAGAAAGAGCTTACTTATGCAGTGTAACAGCCAGAAGATGATTAGTTCAGTCAGTTTCAGGGTTAGCTGACCCTCTGTGTATAATTTGTCTAAGTCGTTCAGGTTATGGCATTCCTGATTCTCTCTCAGTGGGACATGATTGCATTGCATTGTATATTTCCTTATCATCCTGTTAGACCAGTCCAGATGTGTGGGTTTTGTTCCCTTGCCAGCAGGTGGAGGCAAACTTCAGCAGCTTTCAGTGATGTCATCGGTAGGTATATCTGCTGGCGCAGCGCTGAGAGAAGCCAGTATTTGTCTGCCTCCAGCAGGTGGCAAGATGTTTACCTGGAGCAGCAGTACAAATAGGCCTCTCTCCCCTGGCCCACAGCACGGTGCTGTGGCTTGTGTGACTTAGACCTGTAGGCCTAACATTGCTCGCGTATGCCCCTGTCTCCTGGAGCTGACAACTGTCCTGTGGCCAGCACTGTTTTCCAAGGGGTTTTAGCTCTTGTTGGGCCAAAAAGGAGCAGGAGAACCCCTGGAGCCCCTGAGGAGGCTGGTAAGCCTTCCATCTTGCTGTCTTGTCTTTTGCTTGGTGATTTTGGAATTTTTGGGATTTTTTTCTGGCATTATATTTAGCCCATTATTTTCTATGGGGTAGTATTTGGCTCTCTTTGCTGCTTAGTAAAGCAGCTTAAAAAAGAGCAAGCCAGGTCTTATTTGACAGCAGGGCCCCTTGGCCTGTGTGTGTGTGGCTGGAGAAGCCCTGCTCTGGTTTCCCCGACCAGCCTGTCGGATGCTGGAATTCCCTTTATGGGTTTCCCATTTTATTGTGGCAGTACCTTTTTTTGCAGCCTGTGAACTTTTTTTCCAGTTGGTCTTTTTCACAGCCTGGGCTGTTTTTCACGATGACTTTTGTTTGTGGCCTGTGCTGGGTTTTTTTTGTGTTTTGGTTTTTTTGTGATTCTTTTACCTGCCCTGTGCCGTTTTTTCAGCAGTTACCTTTTTTACAGCTGTGTTGTATTTTCTGGCAGGCTTTTATATTGCTGTTTAGAGCATGGTTGTCATGGCCATAGCCTGAGGCTGTGCCTCATGGAGTCCTCTTCAAACCACTTTCGTGGTGGGCATCTTTGCCCCCTCCGTGATGGGGAGATGCCCAGGTGCTGATTTTTACAGTGTTTGTGGGAGACACCATGCCAGTGCTAATGGCTCCTCTGAGCCCAGTATGCTTTTCCTGCCCTCAGGACAGGCAGTTCTCTTGATGGCCAGCTAGGCATTTGTTATCAGGGCCTGGCAGCAGCCCCCTCGGGGCCAGAGGGTTCTCTTTTTGCTGTCTTGGAAGAGCAACTGTTGAAACAGCTTATGGGGGCTGTGTTTAATCCTTTTTTTTTTTTTTACTGCTTAGCACTTGACTTTGCAAGGGTCCAAGGTTCAAGCCTCCCCTGCTACTACTACTGCTACTACTACTACTACTACTACTACAGGACCTTTGGGCCTTTGAGCACCTCTGTCTTGGGTAGTAAAGGGGTCAAGGCACCCATGTTGCCCTTTGGCTCCTCTGTTCCTCCAGGAGCCCCATTTTACCTCCTTTGGGTGTTGGCTGAGAGGTTCAAGGGAAGTCCTTTCTTCAGAAGATAAGGTTGGAGGATGACAGGGTGATTCACATGGTGGAAGGCCTATGATTTGCCATATCTCAGAAGGGTCCTTTTTTTAATCTTCTTGGGACTCTATGGTGGCTCTGCATATAGCCCTCCCTTTTTTTCCTGGAGAAAGATCAGTGTCCTGCTGCTTTCATTGCTCTACCTGATCCAGTGCAGCAGGATGGCAGATGCTGGACAACGGGGGAAAGGGTAGGACAAATGCTAGACAAAAGGGGGAGGAGCAGGAGGACAAATGCTGGACAACGGGGGGAGGAGTAGGAGGACAAATGCTGGACAACGGGGGGAGGAGCAGGAGGACAAATGCTGGAAAACATGGGGAGGGGGTGAGCAGGAAGACAAATGCTGGACAACGGGGGAAGAAGCAGGAAGACAAATTCTGGACAACAGGGGGTGAAGCAGGAAGACATGCTGGTCAATGGGGGAGAGGAAGCAGGAAGAGAAATTCTGGACAACGGGGGGGGGGGGGGGAGGTGATGGGGGGGGGTAGAAGCGTGAAGATAAATGCTGCACAAGGGGAAGGGGAGCAGGAAGACCAATGCTGGACGGGAGCAGAAAGAGGACTGTGTAAGTGGCTTTTAATTCATCAAATGTAATGTTTTATTATGTTTTTTTTATTGTAACATCTGTTTTACCAAATTGCATGTGTATGTTTGGAAGCCACCTAGGATTTTAGATGGGTGGCATATACATTTTAAAATAAAGTATACTAAATTTATGAAAATGATGCCGCAGTGAGTCTCCGTACATGGCCCTACATCACCCTCATGCCGTCCCTGGGGGAAAGTAGACAGGAGGGTGCATTGGGAGACAGAGGAAAGCAGAAACCTCAGATTGGGACTTACATGATCAGAGAATAAAATGGTCAGACAACAAAGTTAGAAGAGAATTTTTTTTTCAATTTAATGCTCAGATTTGGTGCTATCTTTATGTTTTTTACAGTACAGGGAAATGCATCTCTTTTTATTTCTCTGATGTTGCATTGAATGCAGAATCTGACTTCTTGAGGTTGCAGTTTAATTTATATCTTTTGTCATGAGGTGCAGCGGTCAGAGCCCATGGAGATAGGGGATTCTGAACAAAACGGAGCTAACTTTGACAGCTCAGGGATACACATGGCCAAAGGTTGCCATAGGAACTATACACAAGCTATTTCACGTGGTGTAGGGGAACGCCCAGACTCAAAGCTAACTCGTGGCTCATCAGGGGATGAGGGGCAGCTGACAAGGGGCGGAGCCAACATCACAAGCTACGCAGTTAAAAATCACTCACCTGAGAATAGTGCAGAAGCGGCTAAAGGGAGAACTGCAAAAGAGAGAACTGCTGAGGAGAGACGTGCTGGCAGGGAGAGAAGTCCCGATAGCAGGAGAACTCCAAGCAGGGAGAGAAGCTTGAGAGGCAGGAGAGAAGGATCTCCATGCTGGTTAAAACCAATTGCTGACCAAAGGAGACTACCAGGGAGGTGCAGTGCTGAGAAACCCAGGAAGGGCTGTTTGGAAGAGCAGTGCACAGCTGACCAGTGCTTCCGAGAACTTTGCTACAGAGGAAGCAGAGGTAGTAGCTCTGAGGCCAGGCTAAGGCAAGACCAGTCACCCAGCACAAGGTACCAAGCAGGAGAAAACCATTATCCTGAAGATAATTTGGTGCCAAGGAGAAAGCTCAAACAGACATGAAGTGAAAAGCCTTCCCACGAGCAGAGCTGTGCTCGAGGGAGGAACGTTGAAGGGAGACTGCTGAAAGGTAACCTTATTCTTCCTAATAGGAGAAGCTTAGACTATAGCAGTCAGCCCTGTACTTACCAAGAATTATGTGCTGCCTCTGAGAGAGACTATAGTGATTACAGTATTTACCCATCCACCTCTAGGCTGGTGGGGGAAGGGAACTCCCAAAGCTATAGAGAGGAACTCAGCAGTCAGAACAGAAGTTTCACTCACCGGGAAACTTACCCAGATATAGAAGAGATGCAATGTGATCCGTGTGAGGAGTCTAACGGTGATATTTACATGGACTGTACATATACCTTATCTGATAGCATATCTTCTCTATGTTGAAGAGCTGTAGGAGCTGATTCATAAAGAAAACAGACAGGAAGAGTTTTGTGAAGGAAACTGTTTTCTTTTACCATTTTTTGCCTCCATTGTGAAAGCTGAAGATAAGCATATCCTTTGTTCAAATGTTTCTTTAACTTTGATACCAGACGTATGGTTTTTGTGTTGCCTTATTTCATTGTGTGAAAATCCAACCCTGGGAAAGGAATAAATCCTGTTTAAAATCCTTATCACTCCGACTACAACTACTTTCATTTTGCTAAAGTTGTGGAACTACAAATCCCAGAGGGCATTGCCAAGCCTCTCTACTATACTCCACAGCTATTAAAGAACTTACCCTGCTAATCCACCCATGCCTATGGCCTCTGGGGGGGGGGGGGGTGAGTGGGCGACACTACATATGTTTATTATTAGGTTATGGTCACTTATTCTGTACTTTGGTGAGGGTCTGTGTTCTGAATATGTGACCAAGGCCAGGTGTTCTGTTAAAATGGATTTCACACATAGGTATCTGTACTGTAGTAATCTGAATTGTTCATCTTTTCAAATAGGTGTTGGTTGTTCCAGGGCCTATTGCAGTATTTACAATGATACTTGTTTTGGGTAGGCTCCTTATGTGAGTTTTGAAAGTTGTTGCTGGTATGGTAGGTTTGCTCTATAGATTCTCATTGACTTTGTTGTAGGGTTTTTTATTAGTTCACAATATGCCTGATACTGGAGAATGTTTGCTGTTAGTGAGATGACCAGAAGCAGATTTTTTTTTTTAAGATATTGAGTTTTGTGGGTGAATGTCCTAGTTCTGCTCTGCATTCATTGTTGAAGGAGGGGGTTCTTGGAATGCAAAATATATATTCAAAAAGAAAAAAAACCAAGTATTATAACAAAATAAAAATGAGTTATAATTTGGTTTTATAAATTGTGTTGTGGTTCTTGCTCTTTGTAGTGTGAACATCTTGCATTTCCTCCACATTACCTAAATGGCTTTTTGGTTTGGTTCGGTCCCTGATTGGAGTTTTGAGAAAGCCACCCCCCCCCAACTCCGGTGGGGGTGCCATCTCATCCCTCATCTCAGGCAGCAGATTACCTTGAAACATCATAGTATGATAAACTTCACACTACTCCATCCATGTAAGCCTAACCCAACACAAGACTCTATCTCAATGAGTAGAATATTCCCCCCGTTCAACAATTAAGACTTCATACAGAAAGTTCTATCTCGCCTCACCCTTAACTCAGTTGTGGTCCACATTGAAGAGCTCATTGACAAATGGAACTTAACTTTATCATCTGCCGCCTAGACACCTACAAAGACAATCAACAACAAATGGCAGTATCTCACTGCATGGTTTTTGGCAGCATTGAAGACACAAAAATGTGATCTTTGTCAACTCAAGTGCAAATGGAGGAGAACCAAGAACCCACAATTTCAATCAATATATCTAGAGGAACAAATGAAATACTATACAACAACAAACAATGCCAAACGTGAATACCATACAAATCTGATCATGAGTGCCATTAACAATAGCAGGAAGCTATTTGGCATAGCCAAATCACTATCAAAAGACCCTATCCCCCACCTGTCCATCCTACATCTCAATCCCCACCAAATGGCTCTCCACACTCAAGGCCAGCAACCACACTAAGCTTACATGTCCCGCCCACACCCAATGGAAGAACTCCATCTCCAGCGGGAACTCCTTTCACCACATCAGCTATGAGCAGCTTGATGCCATAATCACTAACATAAATCCTACTACCTCTCCTTTAGATCCATGCCCAGTTTCATGAATCAAAATCTCCAGATCGAACCTCACATCATTTATCGAAAAAATGATCAATAACTCCCATACACAAGGATATATTCCACCCCTGCTTAAACAATCCTATTCTAAAGAAGAGCAATCTAGACCCAAGCTCCCTAGTTTTCTACAGACTTATATCCACATCCCATTCGTAGCCAAGGTAATTGAAAAATCAGTACAAACACAATTACAAGCCTACATAAACAACCATGCATCTCTAGACCAGCACCAACATGGATTTCACCCCTACCATGGCATGGAAACTTTCTTCACTTCCTTTCTGGACACCCTCATCAAGGGCACAGAAAACTCCTCCCAAGGATTCATACCTCTATTTTCAGATATATTGGCAGTCTTTGACTCTGTCCCCCAACAATTACTACTCAACAAACTTCATGATATTGAGTTACAAGGCACCATCATCAAATGGTTCTATTCATACCTCTCAGATCGCACACAACAAATAAAGAGCGGATCTCAGAAATCCCTCCCATACTCCCTCAACCAAGGCGTCCCCCAAGTTTCATCACTGTCGTCAGTACTATTTAACATCTACATCCAGCCACTGTGTGCTGTCAACTAAAGCTTCAACATCAGCTATAAATATATGCAGATGACATCATGATTTTCATACCTTTCTCTCTAGCCTCACCACACTATTCCACAATAACCAAATGCTTCACAGCAATAACTCAGTGGCTTCAAAATCACAACCGCAGTATCAACTACACTAAAACTGAAATCCTACACATTACAAAAGTCAACAACTTCAAAGCTCCAGTTACTATCAAGATTGGCGCTACATACTTAAATAGAACACACCACTAAAGCCATCTGTCACAAACTTAGAATTCTGAAGAATCTATGACCCCTCCTAAACTCAGGAGACTTCACAGAGTTTGTCAGGCCATTACAACTCCCATCCTAGACTATTGCAGTTCCATGTACCATGGCCTCCCTAAACACATACTATACCCCCTACAACTTGAGCCAGACAGCAAAACATGACAGCCAGGATCATTCAAGGAACATCTCTGCAAACCCACATTACACCGATCCTTGAGGAGCTCTACTGACTACCTATCTCATTTAGAATCAAGTGCAAAGTTCTTCTCAATACTTACAGAATATTACATAAACAATCCGCTGAGCCCCTATAGTCTCTACCAAAAAACTCTACAAACAGCAGGCTACAAAGATGTAACACACTCAACCTGCTAGAGAAACCCTCGATAAAGGTCAAGAGTAACCAGCGAACATGTACCAGGACATTCTCCCCTTATGCCCCAACCTTGTGGAATGCCCTACCGTCTCATCTAAGGTCCAATGAATCCATGGCTGACTTCCAAAATATATTAAAAACTCAGCTATTCCTAGAATTCTATGGGGCAGATCCCCCCATGGCACATGGTCCGAGTCCCAATAACATCACGTAGATCTCTTCACCCCACATGATCATGTTCATTATGCTGTACATAGGTTATCTGTCTAATTACCTTACTCATTACATATAGATTAATCTACTTGTCCATTATAAATTGTTAATCCCATGTTACCTGAACAATTTAAACAGCGTTAAACATTGCATTACCTGTAAATTACTACTACTACTAAGCATTTGTTTATCGCTACAAAACATATGCTGCGCCGCACAGACACGTAAGAGACAGTCCCTGCTCATCGGAGCTTACAGTCTAGTCAAAACAGACAGTAGATGTAGACAGGAATACATCTAGAGGGTTTTTAGTTTTTAAGAAAAAACTAAAAGGAGCAGTTGCAAAGGTTAAAGACTTACATCAAGCTTGGGTGTTGTTGAAAAATACTATCTTGGAAGCCCAGACCAGCTGTATTCCACGCTTTAAGAAAAGTGGAAGGAAGTCCAAAAAACTGCCAGCATGGTTTAAAGGTGAGGTCAGAGAGGCTGTTGTTGCCAAAAAAGCATCTTTTAGGAAATGGAAAAAAGAGCCAAACGACGGAACCTGGAAACAGCACAAGCACTGGCAGGTCAAATGCAAGGCATTGATAAAAAAGGCAAAGGGAGAATTTGAGAAGAAGCTTGCTGCGGAAGCAAAAACGCGAAATAAAGATTTATTTCAAGTACATTCGTAACAAAAAACCTGTGAGAGAGTCTGTTAGACCATTAGATCATAGAGGAGTTAAAGGGGGCACTAAGAGGCGACAAGGCGATAGCGGAGAGACTGAATGAATTCTTTGCTTCAGTCTTTACTGAGGAAGATGTAGGGATGTTACCCATGACTGAAGTGGTATTTAAAGGTGCGGAAGAATTGAAGGAAATATCGATACATCGGGAAGATATATTACAACTATTAGATAAACTGAAGAGTAGAAAATCACCTGGGCTGGATGGTATAATCCAAGGATGTTGAAAGAACTGAAATATGAGATTGCAGACCTGCTATTAGTAATCTGTGAACTATCATTAAAATCATCTCTAATACCTGAAGATTGGAGGATCGCCAATGTAACACCAATTTTTAAAAAGGGTTCCAGGGGTGATCCGGGAACTACAGACTGGTGAGCCTCACGTCAGTACCGGGAAAAATGGTAGAAACCATCATAAAGAATAAAATTACTCAGCATGTAGATAGTCATTGCCTAATGGGAGACAGCCAACATGGCTTTAGACAAGGAAGATCTTGTCTTACTAATCTGTTATGTATTTTTGAAAGTGTGAATAAACAGGTGGACAAAGATGAGTCGGTTGATATAGTGTATCTGGACTTTCAGAAAGCCTTTGACAAGGTCCCTCATCAGAGACTTTTGGCAAAACTAAAGAGTCCATGGGATAGGAGGCAGTGCACTACTGTGGATCAGGAACTGGTTAAAAGATAGAAAGCAGAGGGTTGGGCTAAATGGCCAATTTTCCCAATGGAGAAAGTTGAATAGTGGTGTACCCCAGGGATCTGTGCTGGGTCCGCTGCTTTTTGACATATTCATAAATGACCTGGAAAGTGGAATAACGAATCAAATTTGCAGATGACACAAAACTATTTAAAGTTGTTAAAACCCAAGAGGATTGTGGAAAATTGCAAGAGGATCTTGATAAATTGGAAGACTGGGCATCAAAATGGCAGATGAAATTTAATGTGGAGAAGTGCAAGGTTATGCACCTAGGGAAGAACAACCCACACTATGGTTACACAATGCAAGGTTCCGCATTAGGAACCACCACCCAGGAAAAAGATTTAGGCATCATTGTGGATAACATGTTAAAACCCTCGGCCCAGTGTGCAGCGGCGGCCAAGAAGCAAATAGAATGCTAGGTATCATAAGGAAAGGAATGGAAAATAAAACAAAAGATATTATAATGCCTCTATATCGTTCCATGGTGAGACCGCACCTTGAATATTGTGTGCAATTCTGATCGCCGTATCTTAAAAAGGATATAGCGTTATTAGAAAAGGTTCAGAGAAGAGCCACCAAAATGGTAAAGGGGATGGAACGATACTCCTGTGAAGAAAGGCTAAAAAGGTTAGGGCTCTTTAACCTGGAAAAGAGACGGCTGAGGGGAGATATGATAGAAGTCTATAAATTAATGAACGGAGTGGAACAGGTAAACGTAGATCGATTGTTTACGTTATCAGAATATAGAAAGACTAGGGGATATGCAATGAAGCTACAGGGTAAACTATTTAAGACTAATAAAAGAAATTTTTTTTTCACTCAATGTGTAATCAAACTCTGGAATTTGTTACCTGAGGATGTGGTAAAGGCTGTTAGTGTAGCTGGGTTTAAAAAAGGTTTGGACAAGTTCCTGGAGGAAAGGTCCATAAACCATTATTAAGAAGGGACCCATGATATCAATGCTTGAACCAGTACAAGCATTGTGGAACCTGTGTCTTTTGGGGGAACTGCTAGTTACGTATGACCTAGATTGGCCACTGTTGGAAACAGGATACTGGGCTTGATGGACCTTAGTCTGACACAGTATGGCATATCTTAGGTTATTTGTTCTTAGGGAATGGTAAGGAAACACAAAGGAGATCAGGTGAGTCAAGATCCTAAAGCGTCAGCGAATTGGTGAATTTTCAGCCTGGATTTGTAAAGGGCCAGAGAAGGGCCCACTTGTTAAGTTAACTTGTTTGTTTGCATCGATTTCTCTGTAAACCGTCTTGACTGGTAGAAAGACAGTATAAAAAAGATGCTAAATAAATACATTTAGTAAAAGAAGGTAGAGTCATTTGGTTTAAAAAATGTTCAGACAAATTCTTGGAGGAAAACAGTTATTAATGTAGTTCAAGAGAAAACCATTGCTTATCCCTGGGGATAAATAGCCTGGAACTAGCTGTTTTTGGAATTTGTCAGGTGCTTTAGACTTGGATTGGCCACTATTTTTAAAAGGATACTGGGTTAGATATACCTTTGATATGACCTAGTGTGGCAGTTCTTATATTAACTATCCCAAGAGCGGCTGCTTCTGTCCCAGATTTTGGAATGCTTGTGGGCTCAAGTCTACACTCACTGGGGTCATGTTTCCTAATGATGGAGAGGTTCCTCATGCTTCAGAGCCCACTCAGGACATTTTTGTAATTCATTTCCATGGGCCTGGGACTATTTTCAGGTCCTTGAGTCCAGAGCTTCGACCATGAAGTCATTTCCAAAGGCCAGAGCACTCCTTCCCCCTCCTGAGATGCACCAATTGACCCTCTGGTCTCTCTGTCCCCAGCTGTATGACTAGATTTTTCCTTTCCCTTGGGAGATCAAGGAGCAGTTGTGGTGTGGTGGGTGCAATCCCGCCATTTGATAGCCAGGATGCAGTTGGAAACACCAGATTAGATGATTTTCACTTTGAATGCCAGCCTGAAGGTCTGGTGCACACTTCCTGGGCCACTTGGCCCAGTGACTCTGTTCCCCATGGGAATCCTCCTGGGCATTCCTCTGTCTGGAAACAAGAGTGATCCACCTGGCCCTAGAGGGATTCAGGACTCTTATAGTGAGCAAAGTGGTCTGTGTATTTTCAGATGCTGCCAGGGCAGTGGTATATGCTAGCCAATGGCATGGAACTCGCAGTGCTGGAGTTTCTCACAAGGTTGCAGAGCTGCATTGTTGGGCATAGGAATTTCTGATTTCCCTGTCCCATGGCACACATTGCAAGCACAGATAACATACAGACATTCCTAAACAGAACGTCATTAATCCAGATAAGAGAGAACTCTGACTTTGCATGTGTGATCTTAGTACAGTGAAGGGCTTTCCAGTGTTCGGTTTGTTGGACACTCAACAGAATGCCAATGTGAGGGACTTTTTCAGCCACGAGAAGGTTGGTGGGTTTAGATGCCCTACTTCAGGAGTGCCGTCAGAAGGGGATTCTGTAGATCTCCCTTCCTGGCCCCTGGCAAGCTGTCTTCCATGCAGGATTCAGGCCCGTCTGGGCTGGCCTCACAGGCTATGATATGTAATACTCTTAAAATTGTTGGTAGGGTGCTCTCCACAGAGCAGGGTCAAGGTCCTCATTCTATCTTTTGCACCACACTGACTCCCTCACTTCTGATATCTCCCCCCTTAACCTATGTCTCACCGCTGTCACCTCTTGGTTCTCCTCAAATTTTCTTCATGTAAACCCAGCCAAGTCTTTCGCTATCTGGTTCACGCTTGGAAGCTCTTCCCCCACTTGTGCCCCCACTTTCTCCTCCCAGCCCATTCCTCTTATTTCTTCCCTCCGGTATTTAGGCGTTATTCTTGATTCCTTTCTCTCATTTAAGGAACATATCTCCTCAATTGTTCAGTGTTCTTTCTTCTCCTTTAAGCAGCTCCGGGCCGTACACCCTTTCCTCTCTTTTTCTGCCTTGGCTGTACTCCTACTTTCCCTTGTGATGTCTCGTCTCGATTACTGTAATGTCTCCTTAGCAGATCTTCCACAGTCCCAACTCTCCCGTCTTCAGCGTATTCAGAATACTGCGGTTCGTCTCCTGACTCACGCTTCTCGATATGACCACTTCACCCCCCTTCTCATGCACCAACATTGGCTACCTGTCTCATATTGCATTCAGTACAAGATCCTCACCTTCGCACATAGGGCAATTCATGCAGGCACTCCCCTTTATCTTGCAGACCAGATTCATTTCCGCACTCCTCACCGCCTGCTCCGTTCCATCCACATTAACCGTATGTCTCTTCCCTCTCCCTCACAGGCTCGCCTTGAATCCACCTGTTCCTGAGCCTTTTATTTCTTAGGTCCAAGGTTTTGGAACTCGCTCCCCCCCTCCCTCCACTCAGAACCGTCTTACAAGTCCTTCAAAACACAACTCAAAACTCACCTTTTTAGTTTGGCGTTTGACCTTCCCCCCTTCGTCTCCATCCCCTTCTTTCCTTCCCCGTTGATGTATTTCTGATCATTCTGCTCCTCTGTCCTTTTTCTCTCCTTTCTCTGCTGCTTTTATTTTAAATGGCGTTCCTTTCCTGCTTCTCTCACAGCCTTGTATTTTTTTTTTAATGATTGTTAACCGCTCAGATGCCTACGGTATTGGGCGGTATAGAAAATTTTTAATAAACATAAACATCTACTTTTTGATGCCCAAGAAGGGAATAATCCTTCTGGCCTATCCTGGACTTGGAGGCAGATCCTAACTGCTCGGTCATATTCCATTTGTCTGGACTGATCTAGCAGTATAATAAGGAAGGAGAACTTTTACATATCTGATAGCTTTCTTTCCTTGAATCCTGCTAGACCAGTGCAGGACCCACCCTGAAAGACTTCTGCAGGTTTGGAGACCCATTGCTGCTTGATTGCCTTGTCATTGTCAGTATCTGATGCAGAGTTAATTATGGTAAGAGCCAAATACTTGTTCCAAATGTTTGTTATAATTTATAGTTGGTTATTTAATGTTCAAAGTTTCTAAACGTTTCTGAGGTATTCAGTCTTGCTTACTGCTTGGGAAGTGTCATACTTCTCTCAGTGCTACCCTAGTACTTATACAGAGTGATGGCATCACTAAAAGTTGCTCAAGTCTGCCTCCTCCTGCTGGCAAAGGGGTATGACCCACTCATCTGGATTGGTCTAGCAGGATTCAAAGAAAGAAAATAATCAGGTATGTAACATTTCTCTTTGTATAGTGTTCAGCTCTTTTGTTGTGTTTTTAATCGCTCCTCTTAAATGCTTTTGCTGTTTTTTTTTTCAAACGATAATCTCTTCAGATTTTTTAAAATACATTTTTACCAAGAATGAATAGCAGAATTTTAGGATTTTCCAGGCTTGTCCTCTGCGTTTTGTGATGTCTTACTATCACTAGAAATCCTTATAGTTTGTAGACTTTAAATAAACATAAAGGGCCTCTTTTTTCCCCCATAAGGAAACCTTTGTCCAAAATCCCAAAAGGTCCATATTTTAAACTTTTTTTTATATGGAAACACAGGTATGTAATTGACCTTATAGAATAGGCACCCAGAACCAGCTTCAAGAGTGCACAAAAGCTAATGGCTACATTTGCATGGGAAATATTTCTTTATAGAAAGAGTGATAGATGCATGGAATAGTCTCTCAGTGGAGATACCGGTAGTAGAAACGAGGACAGTATCTGAATTAAAAAAGCATGGGACAAACAAAGAGGATCTTTAAAGGAAAAGAAGGGACTTTACTTTTGATATGGAAAGGCAGACTAGATAGGCCATATGGTCTTTTTCTGCCATCATGTTTCTATACATGTTCCGAAGTTGGTATAAATGCATGCCAGTACTGTATCCCTTCTCTGCAAAAGCTAGAACAATGCTTGGGTGCATAGGGAGAGGAATGGCCAGCAGAAGAAAGGAGGTGATAGTGCCTCTGTATAAATCTTTGGTGCAACCTCATTTGGAGTATTATTTGCAATTCTGGAGATCGCACCTGCAAAAGGATATATACAGATTGGAGATGGTGCAGAGGGTGGCTACTAAAATGGTTACTGGTCTTTGTTATAAAGCATATGAGGACAGACTTAAGAGGCTTAATATGTATACTTTTCAGGAAAGGCGGGTAGAGGTGACATGATTGAGACATTTATGTAAAGTCATTTTTATTGAATTTCTTAGAAAATGAACATGAACAGTATGCCAGGCCTACAACCGGGCCAATACAAAGTACAGGCAGAGTGCATAAACACTATCATAGAAAGCTCAGTACAACAATTAGCCCGAAAACTAGGGAAGGAGGGCAAAATGGAACTTATACAGAGCATATCACTCCAAAGCACAGCAATCCAGACATAGCATTTCAAACCCATCCCCCCCCCCAGAGTGGCGTACATAAAGCAAAAGCACTCTCTGGGCAGCACCACTAGGCCAATTGTCTACACGTTTAAAAGTCAAGTAGTCCCCCCCCTCCCCACCCACCTCCCCCCTCCCCTACCATTCCCCCCCCACCCCCCTCCTCCCTGTGACCAGAGATACCCCTCCCGCCCTACCACCCAAGTTGCAGCTCCAGAGAGTCCCCGTATCCCACCCCCTGCTCCAGAGAGGGTCCACTCAGGGCTCAGCTCCCGCAGTCCTGCACCTCCACAGCAGCAAAATCCGGGCCACGCAGCAAGGGCGCCCAGACTAGTTGGAATCGGGACCAGGCTTTGCCACCTAGTAGCTGGGCCGTTCTACGCTCCATACGCAGGAGCTCTCCTAATTGCCCCTCCCATTCCCCTAGAACCGGTCCCCCCTCCGACAGCCAATGACGCAAGATGGACTGCTTAGCCACCAGGAAGCTCTTCTCATATAGCTGCCGTTGTGCCACTGTCCCCGGGGCCCCCCGAGGTGTCACATGAAATAAGCACCACAAAGGGTGAAGGTCTAGGCTCCGCCCTACCCAAGTGGCCAATTTAGTCCCTACCGCCTCCCAAAACGCCTGAATAACAGGACAGGACCAAAAACGATGGAGGAGAGTACCCACCCCCCCCTACAGAGACCACACACATCCGACTCCAACAAGCCCATCCTGCACGCTCCCACCTCCGATATATAGGCTCGCCAGATCAACTTGAATTGCAGTTCCCGATAGCGCACTGCTTCGGAGAGCTCGCGAACTCGGCAAAAGGCCACCGCCACCAGATCCACCGTGAGATCCATCACACCGTCCTTCCTCCAACGCTCCACCAAAACGAGCAGGCTCGCCGCACCCTCCACAGGGATCAATTCCTCCATCAGCTTCCTGGTGGTGGTACTCTCCTGAAATTTCACCAGCAGGGACCAGAGACTATGCTCTCTAGAAAGCAGCGCCGTCCTCTCGGGCAAACTGGACACATAATGACGTACCTGCAGATAGTAGTAAAACGTCGCGGGCGGCAAAGTATAACGCCGTGCCAGCGCCTGGAAAGATTCCAGCTGATCCGAAGTCTCCATACGTAGGTGACTGACTGACATACTCGATACCTGCCTGCGACCAGGCCCTACTCGCCCTGCCAACAGTGCCCGGCAAAAATTGGCGATTGCCCACTAGGGGTAGGCAGTCTGTAAAACCCCAATGGCACCCGCGAATCCGACACAGAAATCGCCAAGCCACACGCAACACGCGCAGGTAACCGGAGGCCCTCCAAGCACGTGGCAACAGTGTCCCCCCACTGTGCAGCAGGAACGTTCTATGCCGATTCTCAGAAAATTGATCTATGAGAGACACCGGAAGCCGCTCCTCATTTCCCACCACGAAGTCGCTCAGACGCCTCACTGCATAGCAAAGATTATAATTCCTCAAAGACGTCAGCCCAATGCCCCCCTCCCCCACGGGGCGCATGAGCGCCTCCAGCGCAATGCGCGCCCTTCGGGATCTCCAGAGAAACCGTCCGATCTGCTTGTGAAGCTCCCGCAGATCACGTCTGTGGATCCAGAGGGGCAGATTCCGCAATAAATATAGCCAGCGTGGCCATTCGATCATTCTCACTAGTGCTACCCGACCCATTAATGAAAGCGGGAGATCCTTCCATCGCAGCAGTTTCGCCACCGTAGAGACAAGGAGAGGCCGGACATTAACCTCATAAAGACTCTGCATATATGCAGGGATTTGAATACCCAAGTAGCGGATCTGCCCCTCCGCCCATTTAAGTGGGAATTGGCCCCGCCAGGCGCGACGAGAGCGCTCATCTACATCCAAAACCATCGATTTCGTCCGATTGATTCGAAGCCCGGAGAATCCACCGAAGTGCTCAATAACCTCCAGTGCCGCCGGCAAAGACAGCATCGGACGGGTGAGACACAACAATATGTCGTCCGCAAAGGCACTCAACTTAATACCACCCGCGCGCCATTCAACTCCCCGAATCTCAGGAGATGCAATTAGAGAGAGCAAGAGCGGCTCCAGCTGAAGAACATATAGCAGGGGGGAAAGAGGACAACCCTGTCTGGTGCCCCGTGCGAGCAAGAAGGGCAGTGAGCGCTCACCCCCGTCTTCCACCACCGCCAGGGGGGACGCATACAGCGCCTGCAGCCATTTCAGATAGAGACCCCGAAAGCCAAACTGCCGGAGAGCCGCAAACAGATATCGCCAGGACACCCTATCAAAGGCCTTCTCCGAGTCCAAACTGACAAGGATCAGTGGGTCCCGTGCCTGTGAGGTCAGTTCCATACCCAACAACACCCTACTAATGTTTACAGACGCCTCCCGGCCTTTAACAAAGCCCGCCTGATGAGAACCCACCAGCCCAGGGAGAAAGATCTGGAGACGAGCTGCCAGCACGGACGCAAAGAGCTTTTGGTCAACATTGATTAACGAGATCGGCCTATAAGAAGCGGGATCTTCAGGATCCTTTCCCTGTTTTGGGATTAGGATGATGCTGGCGGTACGCATGTCCCTCGGAAATCCGCCAAGCTCCGCGGCTTCCTCGTACACAGCTGCAAGCGTAGGCACCACCGCCCTCTCTAGCATCTTATAAGCTTCATAGGGGTAACCGTCCGGGCCGGGTGCCTTATGCGGAAGACCTGCTTTTATTGCCCGTTGGATTTCTTCCCCCGTCATAGGACGATTCAACACCTCCCGTTGCTCTTCCGAGAGCTGCGGGGGCGTAGCTCGCTCCAGGAAAGTTTCCATCAAAGACGCATCGCCCTCCTCCGACGTATAAAGCGTCTCGTAGAAGGACCGGAAAACGCGGACAATCTCCTCGGGTCGCGTAGAACGCCTTCCTGTCTCGTCCCGGATCACCATAACCCCCCGAGGGCCCGCTCTCTCCTTTACCAACCGCGCCAACAACTTCCCCGATCTGTCGCCATGTCGGAAGAGCTGATGACGATAGTATTGCTGGGACTGAATCGCTCGCTCCTGCAACAGATCGTTTAGCTTCTTTTGAAGCTCGATGTAGTCCTGGACTCCGGGAGGGTGCCTCAAGGCCACATCCTTAGCCCGGCGAAGTTCCCTCGTCAGTCGAAGCACCTCTTCATTGATCCGCTTGCGTTCCGCGCTCACATAAGCTATGATATACCCACGAAGAACGGCCTTCCCAGCTTCCCAAAATGATGCCACTGTGCTGGCCGTACCCTCATTAAATTCCACATATTCGGTCCAGCGCCTAATCACATATTCTCGAAATTCCGACCTTTTCCATAAGTAACTAGGGAATATCCATTTGCCATGGCCTGCCCGCTCGCTCCGCCAAACCATGCTGACCATTGCATGATCAGATACAAGAATAGGCCCTATCTTCGCCTCAAGGACTTTCCCGAACCAGGACTTCGATACCAGAATATAATCAATTCTTGACCACGTTCGATGGGCACGCGACAGATGTGTGTAGTCTCTACTTCCCTGGTGGAGCACCCTCCAAACATCGACCAGCTCCCCCATTTCACAGAGGTAGCCCACCCCCCTGGAATTCCAACCTCTCCCCGGTTGTGATCGAGAGCGATCCAGGAGGGGATCGTGCGGGCAATTGTAATCGCCCGCCAGAATGATTGGTACCTTCGGGGATCCCAAAATCTTAGCCAAGATAGATTTAAAAAACTCATGATCATAGGTGTTAGGGGCATATACATTCCCAATAAGAAGTTCTTCACCCTGAATCTTAAGGTGCGCAAACAGATACCTGCCCCCGGGGTCCTCATCTACTGTTAACACCTCACAGGGTATGTTCTTGTGGATCAAAATGGCCACCCCTTTCCGTCTTGTGTTGGAGGAGGCGGATAAAACTGTTCCCACCCAATCGCGGCGCAATTTAGCATGCTCAATGGCAGTTAGGTGCGTCTCCTGCAATAGGGCCACCTGTGCCTTCCCTCTCTTTAAGGCCTGCAGAATTTTAGTACGTTTCACCGGTGTTGTGACCCCCCCAACATTCCAGGACACCAAGTTCAGGTCATGGGGGGCGCAGCTGCCTCTCGATTCTCAAAGCCCATGGACAATACATGCCTCTTGCGGCGTAGGGCAGCCCAGCCTCCACCCCACAGCCCTTCAAAACTACCCCATAGTTTAGGGGACCCCTCTCTGTAAGTGTGCCCTCCCTGTCAGGAGATAGTCTCCAGTGGCAAGGCCACCCTCCCTGGTCTTCCCTAACCCCCCCTCCCCCCCTCCCCTCCCTCCCCTACCCCTTCCCCCCTCCCCTCTCCCCTCCCTCCCCTACCCCTTCCCCTCCCCCCCTCTCCCTTCAGGTTCTGTTTCCCCATCTCCGCTCCCTATTAAAATCACACTAAGCAAAACCCTCAGTTCCCAACACTGAGGCCTAGGTCAGAGCAATGCCGCAGGGCGGCCACAGCCACAGCATACCCCCCCCATCCCCCCGCCCACGCAGGAACGTAGCTCGCAGCCCACATTAAAGCCCAAAGCAACATACGTAGGAAAGAAGAAAGAGACAAAAGACAGTAAACATTCAGTCCAAATCAGAACATGGGCAAAACAGAGACACCACGGGCCTCCAGCCAGACACCACCAGCTCAGATAAGGACCGGGCCGCTCAACGGGGCAGCAGGTCCAAAGGTGGCTCGGGCGGGTCCCAGCTGTCGACCAGCGGGGCACCCACCATCCCAGACCTCATCAACAAAAAAAAGGCCCAGAATAGCCCACTCCTCATTCAGGGAGCAGATAATTGTGCCACAAACTGCTTCGCTGGAGCCACCTGCTCAAAAGTGTGGGTCTTCCCCTGGCTGAAGATGCGCAGCGTGGCTGGAAAGGCCAGGGTGAAACGGGCCTTCCGCTGGAACAGCTCGGCACAGAGAGGCGCGAATTCCCTCCTTTTTGCAGCAACCGGGGCGGAGTAGTCCTGGAACATGAGTATTCTCCGGTTATCAAGCATCAAGGCAGGAGCTTTCCGGTAAGCCTGCAGTATCGCAGACTTGTGCTGAAAATTTAAAACTCTCAGTATCACCGCTCTGGGCCGGTCTCCTCCCTCACGACGGGCCCCCAGGCGGTGCGCACGCTCAATTTGGAATCTGCCCCGCAAGTCCTCCAGCCCTAAGGCCTCGGGCAGCCAGGTCTCCAAAAAGGTGAGCAGGTCTCGATCCGCTTTGTCCTCTCCGATGCCGATGAGCCGCAAGTTGTTGCGCCTCGAGCGATTTTCCAGGTCATCCAATTTTTGCTGTATATCTTGCAATAGCTGCTGATGTTTAGCCCGTTCTCTCTCGCGGCTGCCCTCCTCCTCTTCTATGCTGGCAATCCGGTGCTCCAGCTCGTCCACCCGTTTGCCGAAGTCTGTTAAGGTATCCTCCATACCGTCGAGCTTTTTCAAAACAAGATCAAATTTAGGGTCGAGCAGCTTAACTACCTCCTTTGCCAACTCCGCCGGGGCCGAATCCGTGCTGTCTCCACCCGGCGAGGACGGCTGCTGCAACACTGCCGCAGAGGGCCCGGCCTTAGCAAGTTTCTCCCGCTCTTTCTTCGGCGCAAGGGGCATTGCAAGGCTGTCCGGTAGTGCCTCGTATGCAGCCCACACTCCCGTATGCACTGATGGGGGCCGGAGGGGGATCTCAGCGAATTAAAGCAGGTATTTTGCAGGTTATATGCCGTGGCCGTCCCAGAGCGAGCGGGAAGCGTCCACGCTCACTCACGCATCACGTGACCTCCTGATTGAAACATTTAAATACCTCCGTGGCATAAATGCACAGGAGAGCCTCTTTTGATTGAAAGCAAGCTGTGCTACAAGGGGACATAGGGTAAACTCTTTAAGACAAATAAGAGAAAATATTTTTTCACTCAACGTGTAATCAAACTCTGGAATTTGGAGGATGTAGTAAAGGCTGTTAGTGTAGCTGGGTTTAAAAAAGGTTTGGACAAGTTTCTGGAGGAAAAGTCCATAAACCATTATTAAAAAGGGACCCAGGATATCAATGCCTGACCCAATACAAGCATTGTGGAACCTGTGTCTTGTGGGGAAACTGCTAGGTACGTATGGCCTAGATTGGCCACTGTCAGAAACAGGATACTGGACTTGATGGACCTTGGTCTGACCCGGTATGGCATATCTTATGTTCTTATGAGGGTGAAAGGGGATAGATTCAGAAGTAATATGCAGAAATATTTCTTCACAGAAAGAGTGGTAGATGCATGGAATAATCTCCCAGTGGAGGTGGTAAAGATGAGGACATTTTCTGAATTCAAAAAAGCATGGGGCATACACAAAGGATCTCTAAAGGAAAAAAGGAGACTGCTGTAGTAGTTGATATTGAAGGGCAGACTAGATAGGCCATGTGGTCTTTTTCTGTCATCATGTTTCTGTGTTTCTAAACTATGCCACTGAGAATGCCCATATGTATAAGTATGTGCCATCCTGTTAGTGTGCATACTTATGTGTACATATACTGCTGTGGAAACTTCCACATGTAGAGCAGGTTTTGCAGATGACCTTTATACAATTACCCCTACCCACCCCACCGGCTTACCTATATTCTAATAACTAAAGCAGAGGTTCAATACCAAAAGAATATAATTGAACAGTAATCGAGCAGTTTATTTTCAGCACTTGTGAATATATGAATTTTTATTATTTTCGCTTGCCACAGCCCAAGGTTAACAGAGAACCCTGGTGCTAGTGTGATATAGCAAAGATTCAAGGAACAGCTTTTGCTGTGAGGTAAATGGCACTGTTAAAAAGAATGATTCTGTAAGCTTGCTAAAAAAATAAGCACTTTTTATAAAGTGGAATGATTGAAACGCAACTAATTCCAGAGTTAGATACCTTGGAAGGCAGCGTCTTGTAAATGAGTAACGTTCACCATAAGGGTTTCTTGAATGCCTAGATGTGACTGCACAGCCTTACATGGTTCAGTATGCATCCACTTTTTCTAAAGGAGTTCCATTCTAGAGAGCAGCGTTGGCTGTTTTCTCACTTTCTTCTTCATAATAATAATGCTCTTTTCACTCTTGCCTTCAGTTTTAAGACGGGGATGCATTCTCAGTGAAATGCTTAAAGGGAAATGTTAGCTTTGAGGGAGAAAATAGAAATGATTGTAATTTTGGAGTTTTTTCTCCCTCTTGGGATTTCAATGTTTTTCCTTCATTTAGCAAATATGTTAGTTAGTGTAAGAGAATTATGACACATACATTAAGTTTTTTTTCTGCAAGAATATTTTCTTTATTCTTTAGAACCCAATAGTAATGTTGGAAAGAAATGTCACTGGGGGAAAAACTTAGAAAAAGACAATTCTAAGTGAGACTGGGCCAGATTAGATTGGAGGGTTCCAGAGAAACAAAGTCCTCCAAACAAGATTCAGTGCATTTCTATGGCAGAACGGGGTGTCAGCTGCTGCAGCATAGCAGTATTGAAACATAGTAGTTAGGGAATTGCTCCTTTCATAAACATACAGATATGTGTGCATTGTGTTTTATTTCCTCAGAATTAAAAGCAGGGAATATTGTCTAGACTAGAGGACTATTGTCCTAGGGTAGGACTGCAAGACCAACTACGAATTATACTGCCTGATGGCCAAAACTGAAATTGCTATTTTGTTTTAGAGATTATTTTACTCTTTTCTGGCGTTGTATCTCAGAAGTGAACTAGGCATAATCTCTTCTGTTCTCACTGTCTGCTGTTCTCCCATTTCCTAAATTAAGATATCCCTTCTTCCAGTTTGAAAATCCCATGTCAGTTTTGTGACACCATAGTATGGTCAAGATTCCCGTGTGCTAAAGAGGAATTGCTGTCTTAGCCTGGGATGCAATATGCAGTTGGAAGCAACTTGAAACAGAAATATGCCATCTTACTGTTATTGGTTCAGGGCAGGAAAAACCCCAGGTACTAGATGGGTGATTTCAATTACCCTGGTATCAACTGGGTCAGTGTCACAGCAGGACATGCTAGAGAGAGAAAGTTTCTACATGAAATAAATGACTGCTTCTTGGAGCAGCTGGTCATGAACTGACAAGAGGGGAAGCTATTTTGGACCTAGTCCTTAGTAGAACACAGGATATGGTGCAAGAGATAAAGGTTTGGGAGTCACTTGGCAAAAGTGATCATACCATAATTGCATTTGATTTAATAAATGAAAGAAAGATAGCCACGAAATATACAGTATTACCTTTTAACTTTCAAAAGGGAGACCATGATAAAATGAGAAAAATAGTTAAGAATAAATGAAAAGGAGCAGCTGCAAAGGTTAAAGATTTACCTCAAGCATGGGCGTTGTTTAAAAGTACTATCTTGAAAGCCCAGACCAGATGTATTTCATGCTTTAAGAAAAGTGGAAGGAAAGCCAAAAAACTGCCAGCATGATTTAAAGGTGAGGTCAGAGAGGCAGTTATTGCCAAAATAGCATCCTTCAGGAAATGGAAAAAGGAGCCTAATGATGAGCACAGGAAACAACTTAAGCATTGGCAAATTAGATACAAGACATTGATAAGACAGGCAAAGAGAGAATTTGAAAAGAAGCTTGCTGTAGAAGAAAAAATGCATAATAAAAACTTTTTCAAGGACATTCGTAGCAAAAAACCTGTGAGAGAGTCAGTTGGACCATTGGGTGATCGAGGGGTAAAGGGAGTGCTAAGGGAGGACAAGGCCATAGCAGAGAGACTGAATGAATTTTTTGCTTTGGTCTTTACTGAAGAAGATGTAGGGAAGTTACCCGTGCCTGAAATGGTATATAAAGGTGATATAGCAGAAGAACTGAAAGAAATATCAATAAACTGGGAGGATGTAGTACAACTGTTTGATAAACTGAAGAATAGCAAATCATCTGGACTGGATGGTATACATCCAAGGGTGTTGAAAGACCTGAAATATGAGATTGCAGACCTAGTATTGGTAATCTGTGAACTACCATTAAAATCATCTGTAGTACCTGAGGATTGGAGAGTGGCCAATGTAATTCCAATTTTTAAAAAGCGTTCCAGGGATGATCCAGGAAACTACAGATGGTGAGCCTGATGAGTACACGGGCAAAATGGTAGAAACCATTATGAAAAATAAAATTACTGAATATGTTGATAGCCATGGTTTAATGGGAGAAAGCCAACGTGGATTTAGCCAAGGAAAGTCTTGTCTTACCAATCTATTATATTTTTTGAAGGTGTGAATAAACAGGTAGACAAAGGTGAGCCGGTTGATATAGTGTATCTGGATTTTCAGAAAGCCTTTGACAAGATCCCTCATGAGAGATTCTTGGTGAAATTACAAAGTCATGGGATTGGAGACAGTGTAATATTGTGAATCATGAACTGGTTAAAAGATAGAAAACAGAGTAGGGCTAAATTTTCTTCATGGAGCAAGGTGAATAGTGGAGTACCCCAGGGATCTGTGCTGGGCCCGCTACTTTTTAACATATTCATAAATGACCTGGAAATGGGAATAACGAGTGAGGTGATCATCTTTGCAGATACAAAATTATTTAAAGTTGTTAAAACGCAAGAGAATTGTGAAAGGTTGCAAGAGGACCTTGGAAAATTGGAAGATTGGACGTCCAAATGTCAGATGAAATTTAGCGTCGACAAGTGCAAAGCTATGCACCTAGAAAAGAGCAACCCAAACTATGCTCACACTATACAAGGTACCACCTTAGAAATCACCACCCAAGAAAAAGATTTAGTCGTCATCGTGGATAATATGTTGAAACCCTCTGCCCAGTGTGCAGCGGTGGCTAAGAAAGGAAATAGAATACTAGGAATCATAAGAAAAGGAATGGAGAATAAAATAAAGGATATTATAATGCCTCTGTAACGTTCCATGGTGCAACTGCATCTTGAATGTTATGTGCAATTCTGGTCACCATATCTTAAAAACGGTATAGCTGAATTAGAAAAGGTACAAAGAAGAGCGACAAAAATGGTAAAGGGAATGGAAGGATACCCCTATGAGAAGAGACTTAAAAGGTTGGAGCTCTTTAACTTGGAAAAGAGATGGCTACGGGGAGATATGTTAAAGGTTTATAAATTCATGAATGGAATGGAACGGGTAAACGTGGATCGATTCTTTACATCATCAAAAAGTAGAAAGACTAGCAGACACACAATGAAGCTACAATGCAACCCATTTAAGACTAATAAGAGAAAATATTTTTTTACTCAAACGTGTGATCAAACTCTGGAATTCGTTACCGGAGGATGTAGTAAAAGCTGTTAGTGTAGCTGGGTTTAAAAAAGGTTTGGACAAGTTCTGCAGGAAAGGTCCATAAACCATTATTATAGAGAACCCTGGAAATCCACTGTTTGCCCTGGGACAAGCATTGTGGAACCTGTGTGCCTCCTTGGGTACCTACCTGGTACTTTTGGCCTGGATTGGCCACTGTTGGAAGCAGGATACTGGGCTTGATGGACCTTGGTCTAACCCAGTAAGGCATTTCTTATTTTGTTATGTTCTTAAATCCTTAGGTACGTAAAATTTGACACCTAAGGTTCAAAAGAATATTATAGGATTTTCTGAACCCAAGTGAACTCCTGGAGTTGAGCACTGCTCCCCTGCTATCTAAAAGCAGAGATCTTGATTGAAGGGAAGTTTGATTGGAGAGAGCCTAGAAGAAGGAGGTGGGAGTGAAACGGCCTGGAGGCCTCTCTCCCCTTTCCCTTTCCCCTTTCTCCCCTCTCTCCTTCCCCCTCTTCATTTTCTCCTTTTCTTTTTCCCCTTTAGAAATAATAAAGTTTTCATATATTTTTATATTCTTATAATTCCATTTTATGAACAACTTTTACATTTGTTCTTTTTGTTTATTCTTATGTGCCAACTTTTACCATTTTT
The DNA here is from genome assembly GCA_033557465.1 of Ichthyophis bannanicus. Classification (NCBI taxonomy): domain Eukaryota; kingdom Metazoa; phylum Chordata; class Amphibia; order Gymnophiona; family Ichthyophiidae; genus Ichthyophis; species Ichthyophis bannanicus. Next base: position 811,542,544 of record CM066032.1, on the reverse strand, counting down.
AATTTGGCAATAATTGGTTTTTATTATGATGTGCTTTATATAGATGTATATAAATCTTAACTGGTGTGAACTTCAATACCCCCCTCAGGATATTGTGCATATTGCCCAGGGAAAAGGAGGGCTTAGGTATACATATATCTCATCAGTAATCCTATATTTATTTATTTACTGATAGTTGATTTGGCATTGACTTTTAGTTGTATCGTGTGTATTGGTTTGCTCTTGAAAACGTGCCCCTTTTGGATAGTGGGCATATAACCTTTATGAAGCATATCATGTAATTGACTTGTTGGCCTTGATATACATTACATATGCAGCCCAGTAGACCAACATGTGTGTGTGTGTGTGTGTGTATATATATCTACACACACATCTAACAAGTTAACTTCTTGGTAAACAAATATATATGTTTGTTATATCTGACCAATTGTTGTATTGTTTCAATGTAAACCGCACTGATGACAAATAGCGCGGTATATAAGAAAATTAAATAAATATATATATTTGTTTACCAAGAAGTTAACTTGTTAGATGTCAGTTTTTCTAAGTAGGTGGTGCTGGCCCTTTAGATTTGCGTTGGAAGAAGCATATTTTTTTCAGTTATTGGCTTCAGATTGGAGAAGCAATGCATACATGCTATGTGCTGAATAATCCTTTTACACTTGTTCTGGGCTGGTTTAGCAAGTATAATATAGTATACAATCTTCAGTCGGGTATTAAGACAGATTCATCAGCATCATAGTTGCAGATCAAATGAGGAGGTTAAGGCAAGGGGCTTTGAGGGAAAAAGAGTCGGAAGGGTCACAAACAGGAAGGTAAAGTCTCCAAAAATAAAGGAAAAAGAAAATAGTTCTAGGAAAAAGGAAAACCAGGAATCTAAATTGACCAGAAAGGAGGACAGGAACTTATCTTGGGGTGATAGATGACAACTATGTAGAGCGAAATGTAGTGAAAAGACAAAAACTATGCTGTTCATCGAAGAATATGGTCCGGTCACTTAATCAACAAGAAACACGACTCATGATACATCTTTAGCCATAATTGTATATAACCTTGTAGATTAGTTCATGCTGTACTATAGCGCTTAATGTACATAGTTCACCCTAATCGAACTCACTATCCTCTCACACGCAAATCGTATAATCTCCTTCACTGCATGAATTACACCCCCTACTTTTGATTGTTGTGCCACCGCCTTGATTGTATGATAAGGCGGTATAGAAATACTGTTAAATAAATAAATAAATAAATAAATGCAGTGGGCTGCAGATGAAGAAAATTAGTGGGCTTGAAATGAAAAGAAGGGTTTGAAACTTGAAGGAAGAGCAAAGAAGCAGCTGAACACTACCACGGCAAACATTGAGGGTGATGTGTGAGAGAAATGAAAACCTTCATGAAAGAGAGCAGCTACAGAAGTAGAATCCTCATGGGAAAGGCAGGTCTCTTTCAAAGTAAGAAGATGAGGAAATGAGAGATTAAGAGGTAATGAATGTATTTATTTATTTTATTTAACAATCTTTTATATACCGCTACCTTCCAGTGATCAGGAGCGGTTTACATATAACAGTCAAGGAAACAGGATAACATTCTCCAGGACCAAGCAGGAAGTCAGTCCTCACATATGGGTGACGTCGGCGCCGACGGAGCCCTCGCGGAGCAAATTTCCCCAGCTTTCAAAGAAAGCCTTTGGGAATTGCAGCGCGCATGCTCGGTCCTCTTCCCGCCCAAGGGTGCCATCTTGCTCAGTCTTCTTTTTTCCGCGGAGCCCTACAGACGTTGCCTGTGAATCCCCCGCAGAAAAGTTGATTTTTCATTATTTTCTTTATTTTTCTTCGGTTCGACGCCGGTTCTTTTCCCGCCCGGACTCGCGACGCCGGTTACGAGTCCGTCCGTTATTTTTCGGTTTTTCTTGTCCTTAGTGACAGACTTCGAGCTTTTTTCTTTTCCCTGGCTGCCCGGTCATTCGACCTCGCAGGGGCCCTTTTTCCCCCTATAGCGGCCAGTGGCTTCAAAAAGTGTGACCTCTGTAAGAAACTTATGTTTCTTACAGACACTCACGACTTCTGCCTCCGCTGCCTGGGCCCGGATCATAACTCCATGATCTGCGGGCCATGCGGCAAGATGTCCTCCAAAGCATTGAGGAGTCGGCAGCACCAGCGGGAGCGTATCTTCTCTGACTCCGGCCGGGCTCGGACCTCGTCAGAGGCTTCGACGTCTCGGGACTCTGGTCCTGAGCTTCGTCGAAGTTCCTCTGAAAGGGGGTCTCCTACCCGGGATCATCATCGGAAGAAGAAACCCGCGAGGGCGGGTTCGGTGGACGCTCCTGGTTCCTCGAGGGCCAGGTCGCATAGCCCCGATTCCCGTCCCGGGTCCTTGGAGTCGGAGAGGCCGTCGAAACATCCTCGACTCGAGGAGGACTTGCCCGCTCACGTGAGTACTGTTGTCCTCGTGGACTCACCTCCGAAGGAGCTGACGTCGGGCCCCGAGTCGGGGGTTGCTGGGTCTCCTGAGCTCGGACTCAGGTTGACGGCCTTGGAGGTCAGCTTGGCTGCCTTCATGGACCAGCAGCAGGCATTGATCGCTGGCCTTGCTGGCGCTTCTGCCCTGACCGCCGGGACGTCGACTTCCAAGTCGACCCCGGAGACCGAGCCGATCCTCGAGTCCATGAGGGCTCGAGTCGATCCTCGGTCGAGGTCTCCTTCGGCTTCCCGTTCGGGACCGAGGTCGTCGACGCCGACTCCCTCGGCGTCGGGGCGGATGGCCTCAGTACCCGCCCGACCGGAGCCGGTCGACTCCTCCTCCGAGGAGTCGGCCTGGGAATCTGAGGACGGAGAGTCACCTGGTTCCTTTCGGACTCCCCCGAGTCCGAACCTCGGAGACGGTCCCCCCCGGAGGATTCCCGGTTCTCGGACTTCGTCAGGGATATGGCCAAGGCCTTGGCCTTCCCTGCGGATCCCGAGGAGGAGCCTCGAGTCGAAGAACTCGATGCCCTCCAATATGACTCTCCCCCTAAGGAGGCCTTTATTGTACCGGTTCCTCCCATGCTGGAACGACTTCTCTTCCGCATGTGGGAGAGCCCGGCGTCGTCGCCGGTATTGAGCAAGCGGGTCGATTCCATTTATCGAGTCCGCAAGAGCCCCGGTTTCCAGAAGGCACAACTACCGCACCATTCCATGGTGGTGGAATCGGCCATGCATAGACTGAAAAGTCAGAAGATGCACTCCTCGGTGCCCCCTGGTAGGGAAGCCCGTAGCCTGGATGCCCTCGGTAGGAAGTGTTTCCAGGGCTCTATGCTTGCTTGTCGAGTACAGACGTACCAGCTCTACATGGGCATGTATCTCCGAGACCTGGCTAAAGAAATAGCCGGGTTCTCTGCTGGTCTCTCCGATGAACCTTTGCAGAGGTTCCAATCCTTGTCTACTGATATTCGGGAGTGCTCCAAATTTATTTCTCGAGCAGCCTATGATGGTTTTGAGGCTTCGGCTCGAGTAGCCGCCAGGCTTGGCTCCAGTCGTCCGACCTCGAGCCCTGGGTGCAGGACAAGTTGGTCGATGTCCCCTGCCGAGGTGACAACCTCTTTGGCAAGCCCATGGATGAGAAGGCTGCACAAATCGAGATGGAGACTCTCACCAGAACTCGTCTCTCCAGGAAAACCTCTGCCCCTTCTCAAAAGAAGAAGGCCTCGGGGAAGAAGCCCTTTTACCCGAGGAAGGCAGCTGCCTACAAATACTACCCTCAATATCAGGCCTCCCCAGCTCCCCCACAGGGGAAGCAGGCCAAGGGACGGGGTAATGGGTCCCGTAGGCAACCAGCCCCCAAGCCTGCACCACCGGCCCCTGCTCAGCAGGGTGGGGGTTTTTGACTTTCTCAGCATAGCCTCTCCCCCTCCGCTGGTTCCTCTCAGCACAGGAGGCCGGCTGGTCCACTTTGCCCACAGGTGGTCCAACATCACCACAGATACCTGGGTTCTTCAGATAGTTCAAAATGGCTATCTTCTTCATTTTCACCAGGTGCCTCCCTCTTCCAGGCTCCCTCTGCACAGGGACTTACTCCTTCAGGAGTTAGCAAGTCTTATTCAGGACCGGGCCGTGGAACCGGTGCCCCACCACCTGAAGGGTCGAGGGTTTTACTCCAGGTACTTCCTGGTTCCAAAACGAACAGGAGGCCTCAGACCCATCCTGGACTTGCGAAACCTCAACAAGTTCCTTGCAAGGGAAAAGTTCAAAATGCTTACCCTTGGAATCCTGCTGCCCTACCTCCAGCAGGGAGACTGGCTATGCTCCTTAGATCTGAAAGATGCGTATACTCATATCCTTATTCATCCAGACCACAGACAATACCTGCGGTTTGTGGTGGACGGACGCCATTACCAGTACAGAGTACTGCCCTTTGGCCTATCCTCCGCCCCCAGAGTGTTCACCAAATGCCTAGCAGTGGTGGCGGCCTATCTGCAGCTTCAGGGTCTCTTTGTGTTCCCCTACCTGGACGACTGGCTCATAAGGGCCCAGTCTGCCCAAGAAGCCACTCTGGCTACTCATCGCACAGTAGCTCTGCTCCAGCACTTGGGATTTGTCATAAACTTCGCAAAGTCCACTTTGCTCCCCTCTCAAAATCTGGAATTCATCGGCGCCAGGTTGGACACTCTTCAAGCGCGGGCCTTCCTGCCCCTAGACAGGGCCCAAAGGCTCATGGATCTCGCCAGCCGCTTTCACAGCAATTCCCTGGTCTCGGCCAGGCAATTTCTGAGACTGCTCGGCCATATGGCTTCCACGGTCCATGTAACCCCCTATGCCCGCCCTGAACATGCGACCTGCTCAATGGTGCCTTCGCAAACAATGGCATCAGGCCACTGGGAGCCTAGCGGACTCAGTACAGATCTCCGACCAGCTGGTCTCCTCTCTGCGATGGTGGCTTCACCTGCCAAACCTAGTACTCGGGGTGACTTTTCAGCCCCCTACACATTCTCAGGTCCTGACGACCGATGCTTCTCTCCAGGGTTGGGGAGCACATTGCCAAGGGACTTGTACTCAGGGTCTCTGGACTCCTTGGGAGTCCGCTCAGCAGATCAACTTCCTGGAACTCAGAGCCATCCGCCTAGCGCTCAAAGCCTTCTCTCACCTGATTTCTCACCAGTCAGTACTTGTCCAGACGGACAATCAGGTTGCCATGTTCTACGTGAACAAGCAAGGCGGAACCGGCTCCTTCCTTCTCTGTCAGGAAGCACAGAAGCTCTGCTCTTGGGCCATCCATCGCAACATCGTCCTCAAAGCTGTCTATCTCCCAGGTCAAGAAAATTACCTGGCCGACAAACTGAGCAGGGTCCTCCAACCGCACGAGTGGAGGTTGGATCCGCTTGTGGTTCAGCGGATCTTTCTACGGTGGGGCCTCCCCACCATGGATCTGTTCGCCAGTCCTCTGAACCGGCAGCTTCCCAGATTCTGCTCTCGACAGCCGCATCCTCTCCGGGTAGCGGCGGATGCTTTTCTGATTCCATGGTCCACAGGCCTCTTGTATGCCTTTCCGCCCATGCCTCTGGTGTCTTGGACGCTCTTCAAAGTTCTCTGAGACAAGGCATCGTTGATCCTCGTGGCTCCTCGGTGGCCGAGGCAACCTTGGTTCCCGCTTCTGATGCAGCTAGCGGTGGACACCCCTCTTCCTCTGGGGTTTCAGCCCGATCTCCTCTCGCAGGATCAAGGGACGCTCCTGCACCCCGACCTCCGGTCCCTTCATCTCATGGCCTGGCTGCTGAAAGGGTAGTCCTTGCTCCTCTCCAGCTGCCTCCAGATGTGGAAGAGGTTGTCTTGGCCTCCAGGAGGCCTTCCATCCGGAAGTCCTACGCTCTTAAGTGGCGTCGGTTCTCCGTCTGGTGTACTCAGCAGTCCCAGGACCCATTCTCCTGTTCGGCATCAGTGGTCTTGCAGTACTTGCTTTCTCTTTCTAATCTTGGCCTTAAATCCAACTCGGTCAAGGTCCACCTCAGTGCTATTTCTGCGCATCACGTGCCGGTGGATGGTAGACCTCTTTCCAGCCACCCTCTGGTGGCTCGTTTTCTCAGAGGCCTCCTTCTCCTTAAACCACCTTTGCGCCCGCCAGCCCCGAACTGGGATCTCAATGTGGTTTTACAGCGGCTTACCTGTCCGCCTTTTGAGCCTATGGCTACCTGTCCTCTTCGTTTTCTGTCCTGGAAAACCTTGTTCTTGGTGGCCCTCACTTCCGCTACACGCGTTAGTGAGCTGCAGGCCCTGGTATCTGACCCTCCTTACACTAGGTTCTACAAGAACCGGGTAGTCCTACGGACTCACCCTAAGTTTCTTCCCAAAGTGGTTTCCCCTTTTCATATCAACCAGGAGGTGGTACTTCCGACCTACTTTCCCAGGCCTCACTCCAGTCGAGCTGAAATGGTCCTGCATACCCTGGACTGTAGGAGGGCGCTGAACTTCTACCTTGACCGTACGCGGGAGCACCGAAAGGCTGTTCAGCTCTTCGTGTCTTATGACCCCAACAGGTTGGGGCTCCCTGTCTCCAAGCGTACTCTGTCCATCTGGATTGCGGACTGTATCGCTTGGGCTTACGAGGCTGCGGGCCTCGTGCTGGAAGGTAGAGTCACCGCTCATCGTGTTCGGGCAAAGGCTACGTCAGTGGCTTACCTCCGCTCTGTTCCATTGGCAGACATCTGCCGGGCCGCTACTTGGTCTTCAAGCCAGACTTTTGCAGCCCATTACTGCCTGGAGAGGGAGTCCCGCAGGGACAGTGCTTTCGGACAGGCAGTCCTCCGTAACCTCTTCGAGGTACTGGCAACTCCTACCCTCCATCCCGGATGTTGGGCTACCGGTTGGAGACATATTCAGAGAAGATTCCTTCCTTCTGTGCTGCTGAGCTAGAGGGAGCTCATTTTTGTGCTTAGGGTCTCCGGTAGCCTTAAGCTTGGGAGTCCCATATGTGAGGACTGACTTCCTGCTTGGTCCTGGAGAAAGCGTAGTTACTCACCTGTAACAGGTGTTCTCCAGGAGCAGCAGGAATCAGTCCTCATAACCCTCCCTCCTCCCCTTGGAGTTGCAGTTTTCTGCTTTCGTTTTGCTAATTTTTTGCTGTCTTTTAGCTATGTCATCTGACTGAGCAAGATGGCACCCTTGGGCAGGAAGAGGACCACGCATGCGCGCTGCAATTCCCAAAGGCTTTCTTTGAAAGCTGGGGAAATTTGCTCCGCGAGGGCTCCGTCGGCGCCGACGTCACCCATATGTGAGGACTGATTCCTGCTGCTCCTGGAGAACACCTGTTACAGGTGAGTAACTACGCTTTACTGTTTTTACATTGAACATTGCATGAATTATGTACATCTTAACTAACACTTAAACTTTGGAGAACTATGTACAAACAACTATGTACAGGCAACATTAATGGATTTCAACGAGAGAGGTAGTTATTTGTAAACAACATCTTAGATAGTATTTAAGGTCATATTTTCATAGGACTTTGTGGTGTTAGGCTCATTGTGTTATGTATTATCCTTTTTCATTTTGGTGTTGGGAATTCGCCAGTGGCCTGTAGTGGGAGATAAAGAGGTGAGTTTTTAATGTTTTGCGTAGATCTTTAAGATCGGTTAAGGCTCTGATTTCATCGGGTAGGGAATTCCAGAGTATAGGGGCTGCGTGAGAAAACGCTTTTTTATTTGTTGTTTTTTTAGTCTTTGTGAACTCTTTTGGAATCCTTATTTTATTGGAATTGCCGCCTCTTTGAGTAGATTGGGGTGTGTCTTTAGTGAGTAGTTTGTTTAGAGTAGTTGGGGCAGTGTTATTTAAAGCTTTAAAGGTGGTTATTATTAATTTATAGTTTATTCTGCAATGAACAGGGAGCCAGTGTAGTTTGGCTAGATAGGGTGATATATGCTCAAATGGGTGTACCCTCATTATGGTTCTGGCTGCAGCATTTTGGGCCAGTTGGAGTCTTTTGATGTTTTGGTTAGTTGTGCCTAGTAGAGAGAGGTTGGCAAAGTCAAAATGCGGTGTGATGATGGCTTGAATGATGCTCAGGAAGTTGTGCAGGTGGACCAGTGGGCGTAATTGTTTTAGCACTTTGAGCTTAAAGTATATTTTCTTCGTAGTATTTCTTATGTGGGTGTTCATACTAAGGTGTGTATCTAAGATTACCCCTAGGTATTTTATCTCATTTTTTATGTAAATGTCTTGTTTCTGAAGTGTAATGTGGGTAGGAGGGGTGTAAGATTTGTTTTTTGTTACAATCAATATGTCAGTCTTGGAATGGTTAATATGAAGGTTGTGGGCTTCTAACCAAGTTGTTAGTTCGTTGAAGCAATCTGATAATACTTGAAGTGGAAGCATAGGGATCGTAAAAGGAATGTACAACATGATATCATCTGCATATATGTGATATTGGATTTTGAATTTTTTGAAGATGTTGCAAATTGGTTGTATATAAATATTAAAAAGGAGTGCAGAGAGGGCAGATCCTTGGGGGAGGCCTATTTCCTGTTTGTATGTGTTAGAGGTTTGGGTGTTGATTCTGACAGTTTGAGTTCTGTTGGATTAGTAAGAAGTGAACCATTTATGTACAGTTGAGTTGGCACCTATTTGTCTGAGCCTGTTGAGCATTAGTGTATGGTGAACACTGTCAAATGCTGCAGATATGTCCAGAAAAAGTAGTAAGAATGCATTTCTAGGACTGTCAATTCCTCTTACTAGAGTGTCAAGGAGTACTGTTAAGAGTGTATCTACTCCATGACCGGGGCGAAAGCCATATTGTTGGTCATCAAGGGGAGCTGAGGTGTCGATGTGTTCCTGTGTTTGTGTTTGAACAACTTTTTCTATGAGTTTGGCCATAAAAGGTATACTTGAGATGGGCCTATATGAATTCGGTGATGTTTTGTCCAGGGTATTGTTTTTTAGTATTGGTCGGATTTGAGCATGTTTTAGTATGGATGGGAGGTAACCTTGGTTTAGTGAGAGATTAATTAAAGGTAGAATGAAAGGGGATAATGTTGGAAGGGTATTCTTTATCCAAGTTATAGGGCAGGGGTCTAGGTGAGAAGTTGTAGTATTTAGGTTTGACATAATATTCTTAAGTGTTTCTTTAGTTATGGGGTAGAATTCGTTCCAAGCATCTGGTGGAAGTTGGTAAGAGATGGTTTGTGCAATTGGTGGGACATTATTTATTTTTGATTTATTTATGTAGTGATCTGCTAAGGTTTGAGGAGATATATCGTTAGCTTCAAGACTGGAGTTGTATGTGTTCTTTGTTAAGTTTTGGACTATGGAGAATAGTTCCCTTGGTCTGTTGATGGATTTGGTTAGAATAGTAGAGTGGAAGTTTTTCTTAGCGCTATCTGTTGCGTCTTTGTAATTTTTGAGGTGGGTATGATATAGTTCGTTGTATGATGTGGATTTAGTTTTGCGCCATTTTAATTCAATTTTCCTGAGTGTTCTTTTCATAGTTTTTAAGGTATTGTTGAACCAAGGGGCATCGCCATTTCTGGGACAGATATTCTTCTTGTTTGGTTGATTATATGCAGCTGCTTTTGAAATTGTTTTATGCCATGTTGTGATAGCCTCATCAAGGTTGGAAGGTGATGAAGAGAGGTGAGGGATTGTTAGATCGAGGAAATCTTCCACGTTGAAGTTTTTAAATCTCGGGGGTGGGGATTTTTGCAGACAGCTTTTGATATTTGATTCGATGTGTATAAGGTTGAACTTAATCAGGTAGTGGTCTGACCATGGGATCGGCGTGCACTGCAGTGATTCCTGATTAAATAGTTTATGGAGTACTTCTGGGAGAAAGATGAGGTCCAAGGTTCCTCCTTTGTTATGAGTTTTTGTTTTAATGATTTGGTGGAAGCCTAAATCGGATATAGATTCAAGGAATAGGGTTGAATATGTAAGGGGTAGAGATGGGAGGTTAAAGTCTCCTAGCATTATTATTGGGCTTAGGTCAGTAGATGAGCTGAGTAGTTCTATTAGGGCATCCATATTTTCTGAATTATGGTCAGGTGGTCTGTATATCAAGCAGATTCTGAGATGGTCGATCTTTATGATGAGAGTGTCGGTATTGTTAATGGGTACTGAGGTTTGTTGTTTAGCATTTAGGGCTTTTTTGGTCATTGTAAGTACTCCACCTCCTTTTTTATTGTTTCTATGCGTATGATAAATGTCATAGTCATTCTTATTTAATTGGTTTAGGTCAGGGGTCGGCAACCTGCGGCTCCGGAGCCGCATGCGGCTCTTTCTCACCTTTGCCGCGGCTCCGGAGCACACTGCCCGCTTTAAACGTCGCGTTATGGGCTCCCTCCATGTCAGCTCCCTCCCTTCTTCTGCAGCCGCGGTTCCCTGTCTCTTAGGGAACCGCGGCTGTGCTTTTAAAATCATCTCGGAGCCCTTCCTGTCTTGACGGGCTCCGTGCAGCATTGTCCCGCCTCTAAAGGAAGTTTTGGAGGCGGGACAATGCTGCACGGAGCCCGTCAAGACAGGAAGGGCTCCGAGATGATTTTAAAAGCACAGCCGCGGTGCCGTAAGAGGCAGGGAGCCGCGGCTGCAGAAGAAGGGAGGGAGCTGACATGGAGGGAGGGAGCATATATGAATGGATGGATGGAGGGGGGGGGGCTGACATGGAGGGAGGGAGCAGATATGAATGGATGGAGGGAGGGGGGCTGACATGGAGGGATGGAGGGGGCTGACATGGAGGGAGGGGGGCTGACATGAAGGGAGGGAGCTGATATGAATGGATGGAGGGAGGGGGGCTGACATGGAGGGATGGAGGGGGCTGACATGGAGGGAGGGGGGCTGACATGAAGGGAGGGAGCAGATATAAATGGATGGAGGGAGGGGGGCTGACATGGAGGGATGGAGGGGGCTGACAGGGAGGGAGGGGGCTGACATGAAGGGAGGGAGCTGATATGAATGGATGGAGGGAGGGGGGCTGACATGGAGGGATGGAGGGGGCTGACATGGAGGGAGGGGGGCTGACATAGAGGGATGGATCGAGGGGGGCTGACATGGAGGGATGGAGGGGGCTGACATGGAGGGAGGGAGCAGATATGAATGGATGGAGGGAGGGGGGCTGACATGGAGGGATGGAGGCTGACATCGAGGGAGGGAGCTGATATGAATGGATGGAGGGAGGGAGGGAGGGGGGCTGACATGGAGGGATGGAGGGGGCTGACATGGAGGGAGGGGGGCTGACATGGAGGGAGGGAGCAGATATGAATGGATGGAGGGAGGGGGGCTGACATGGAGGGATGGAGGGGGCTGACATGGAGGGAGGGGGGCTGACATGGAGGGAGGGAGCTGATATGGATGGATGGATGGAGGGAGGGGGGCTGACATGGAGGGAGGGAGCTGATATGGATGGAGGGAGGGGGGCTGACATGGAGGGATGGAGGGGGCTGACATGGAGGGAGGGGGGCTGACATGGAGGGGGTTGACATGGAGGGATTGGGGAGGCGGGCTGACATGGAGGGAGGGAGCTGATATGGATGGAGGGAGGGAGGGAGGGGGCTGACATGGAGGGATGGAGCACTGGTAATGGGGTTGAGGGGACGAGCACTGGAAATGAGCTGATTAGGGGAGGCTAGGACTGGTAATGAGCTGATGGGGGGTAGGACTGGTATTGGGCTGATTAGGGGAGGCTAGCACTGGTAATGGGGTTGAGGGGGGATTAGCACTGGAAGCGAGCTGATTGGGGGTCTTTGACTGGGCATGGGCTGATTGTGGGGAGGGGAGGATAGAGCTGCTGGCCCTGGAAGATAACTGGGGGCTAAGGCTACAAATGGGCTGATATGAGGGTATGGGAGAATGGAACTGGATCTGAGAGGGGCTGCCATGGTATTTGTACTAGAAGGGACTGGTCAGTGGGGAAGGAGGGGGACTGGAAGGAAATGGACACCAGTGGCAATCATGGGAATGCAAGTTGACATTGGAAGGTACTGGGAGTGAGGACTGGAAAGGGGCTGATATTGGGGAGGGTTACTGGGACTGGAAATAGGCTGATGGAAAGAAGTGAAGAAAACGAAAGAAGAGATAAGAACTGGCAGATGGACCATAGACCACAGAAAGAGAGCTAAGAGAAGACAGGAAAGCAGAAGCCTCAGATCGGGACCAGCATGATCAAAGAATAAATTGGTCAGACAACAAAGGTAGAAAAAATAATTTTATTTCATATTAGTGATTTGACTACAAAATCATCATAATTTTGAAATCAAATATTGTTACTTCTTGTTGTTATATTTTCTGGCGTATTTTTTTTGGTGTGCGAAGGAAGAGGGGTAGTCTTATACGGCGAGTATAGGCCAAACACCTATATTTTAACAGGAAAAGTAGGGGGTCGTATATAGCATTAAGGTAAGAAACAATATATGCAGTGTTAGATTTGTTTTAAATGTCGCAATGGTTTTGCGGCTCCCAGGTTTTTTTTTCCCTTCGGAAACGGGTCCAAGTGGCTCTTTATGTCTTAAAGGTTGCAGACCCCTGGTTTAGGTAAACCATATCTGTGTCACTCAGCCATGTTTCCGTAACACAGAGGATATCAGGTTTGGTGTCGTTTAGCAGATCGGTGAAGATGGGGAGTTTATTTTTCATGGATCTTGCGTTTGTTAGGATACATGATAATATGACTGGGTCTTTTTTGTTTGGTAGGATATTTGCTTGGTATAGTGTAGTAGGTTTTATATGTATAAGACAGTTATGATTTACCTTTGAAATGGACCAAGTAGGTGCATGTGCTGAAGGTATGTGAGGTTGATTGAGTCTTTGTATAATTGGGATTGGTTTATTGTATTTGTTGTTTAAGCTGTGTGTGAGAGTAACTAAAGTTAGTATTATAGCACAGCTGCAAACTATTCTTAGGTAGAAGGTATGTGAGGGTGACATTTTGAATGCTGGCAATTTTAAATGTACTAGAGATTGTGAAGGCGCTGGCAATTATAGAGGCGCCGGCAATTGTTTATTTATTTTATTTATTTAGTAAACATTTGTATACCGCTGCTTCCTACGATCAGCAGCGGTTTACTTTACAGAATCATAATGTATCGTACAATACAGTGATTTTTAATATACACATTTTGATTGCGCAATGATTTACATAACACAGGAAATAGTGATTGTGTTATCTGGATATCTTGTAAAGAAACTTACTGGAAAAAGTGAGTATTTGACAGAGCAAAAGATAAAGGCAGAGAAGAAACAGCAAGCAGAAAGAAGGTTGAGGGCTTGACAAGTTGCAATACATAGATGAGGCAGTAGCATCTTCCTTGGAGGCCCAGGAATGGGATTGATGATTCCAGCTGAAAGGAGGAGGAAGAGAGGAGTATGAGAAGTCATGATGGCATTGAGCATAAGAGAGTCTCCGGGGAGAGAGGTGAGGGATGGATAAGGGTTAGAATATTTTGGAGCTCAAAAGCAGTAGAAGGGGGTAGAAGACAGAATGGCTGGTGGGCTGGAAAACGTAAACAGTGGATTTGATAGTTGTAAGGATTTGTGGCAGCAGAAAGATTGGGAAGGGATTCCCTTTCCCTTCCTTTCTCCAGAGCATATATATTTAGATTTTTAAGACTATCCCTTATGCTTTATGATGAAGACCATTAACAACTGGATGAAAAAGTGATATTTATTTTTAACAGATGTGAGATAACTCGGACAGGACTTTCGTCTCAAGGACTTTGGCCCCAGGAAGGACCCTCTGTATGAAAATATTTGCATGTTATTACCCATTTTGTACCTCTTTTTCCAAATTTGGGAGTATTTTATTTTATTTGTAAACCATTTTGTATAACCTTTGGCTGTTAAAAAAAAAGATGGTTTATACAAACTTTTAAATACATAAATAAATACATTTCTACAAAATTTAAAGAAGCGAGTTGTTGGCACATTTACTTCCATTGCTAAATTTTGCAAGAAATTTCTCACACATTTCTCACAGCCAGGAATATTGCACTTTCCTGGTTGTGGCAATGCATTAGAAATTTAAAAAAAAATCTTTCCTTCACACAGTAGCATAAAACAAATTAGAGAGTCCACCCAAACCCCCGGCACCCCAACTGACCCCAAGGGGTCTGTATGAACAATGGAGGCAGGAGTGATCCAGGCTCACTCCTGCCTTGGCTGCTGCATATCTTAAAATGGTGCTGGCTGACTCCTAGTGCTAGTTTTGTGGTCTCAAATTTGGCAAGCTGACATCAAGCTGTAGTACCATGAGACTACAGCTAGAGGTCAGCCGGTACTATTTTGAAATAAGTGCTGGCCAGGGCAGGAGTTATTGGGGATCCCTCCTACCTCCGATCATCCCTTTCCCAAGACCCCATGGGGTAAGTCTGTGAGCTGAGGGGGCAGGTGGTTGGGCAGGGAGCAGAATGTGTAGATGTATATTTTATAAGCTATGCATGTACTTTTTGACTTTTCCCATGCTGCATCCAGATTCTTCTTCCCAAACACACCTACACCAGTGTTGCAAACAAGTGTGCATCTACTTATCACATTGCATACTTGTATACATGGAGTAATTGCTTAAGAAGCATTTCCTTATCAATTTTGTCAGACCAGTCCAAACAAGTGGAGAAAGCCCCTCCTGCAGGTAGCGAATTCCCATGCTTAGGGTGGTACAGCATGGGAGTCCCTCAGTATTTGCTTCTGGTTTCAGCAGAAGTCGGGCAGAGCTGGTGTGGCAAGGAAGAAGAGGGACAGTTCATTGGAGGCTTGGCCTCAGAGCACAGGGATGCAGTGGGCAGGTGCTAGCCCAGTTGGGCAGTTCCCCTGATGGAGGAACAGTTGGGTTCTGATGAATCCAGCCCCCTCCCCCACCTATGGATTGTCTGGGCATAAGAGCTCTATAATTCTTGTTGGAAAAAAAAACAAAAAAGGGAAGCAGCACCTGTCTTCCTGATCTGCTTTTGGTTGCAGAGATGCCAAGGCTGTGCAGGTTAAGCAATACCAGAGGCATTAAAAAGAAATTGACAGGTTGGTGCGCTGGCAGGGTAAGCACCCCATGCAGGTATTGAGCAAGGCTGCCACTGCGGTTTGTGTGGGTACCACCAGGTCTGATAATGGTCAGCTCCTTTGGAGGATTTAAGAGAAGAGAAGAGCAGCCCCAAATCCTCCCAAGACCGACTCACAGAGGTGAGGGCTGAGGGAGAGGGGCCCAATGAGACTTCTCTGGAAGAACAGGGAGCTGCAGGAGAGTCAGGGCCAGGCCTACAGGAATATTTTCCCCTGAGTTTATACTGATGCTCCATACAGCCTATGCTGCAGTGGGATAGGGCTGAGGCCCCTCCCATGGCAAGCTTTCAGATATCTGAACAGGAGCTGAAAAGCTTTCCAGACTGCACCTCCTGAAAAGTGATGAAAAGATGCAGGTGAAAGTGGGGGAATTTCGTGGTGACCAGGAATACCTTCTCAGGGAAAGGTTCCCTGTTGGAGGAAGTGGAGTGGTCCTCTGATAGAGTGAAAAACTCAGAGGAAAAAGACCTTCATCATTATAGTCACAAGAGCTCGGGGGGAGGGAGGGGGGACTTTTCAGAAGAGAGAGCTGCAAACCATGATCTCAAAGATGACAAAAGTGTTAAGAAAAATAGAGTAGCCCAAGCAATAAGGCAAAGCAGGAAGGGACTCCAACATGTGTTTTGTAGACTTCAGAAGGTGTTCCCAGTATAGCAGGCCATTAAGGATATTGTGGCAATAGAATGAGAACAGTCTGGAATGAGAGCAGCAGCAGTGACACACTCCCAAGTGAGCAATATGGTGATCGAAAGAGGAGTTAGAGAAATTCCTAGCTTGGACTAGGGTTGATTCTCCTATATCAGCCATCAAGACCGTACCTAGCCCTGTGTGAGCGGTGCTGCCGCACAGGGCGCAAAGGCTTAAGAGGTGCATTTCAGCTGTTTGCCGTTGCCTGCCGCCGCCACTTTTTCTTCTCTCAGCAGTGGCAAGCAACGGCAGACAGCTGAAATGCGCCCCTTAAACCTTCTTGTGGCACTCTAAGCAGGTCTGGTCTCTCCCTCCTCTGACGCAATGTCAGAGTAGGGAGAGACAGATCTGTTTAGAGTGCTGGCGACTGCACATCGGACGCGCCTCTTCTCTCCCACCACTGTCCAGAAAGTAGCTGGATGGAGGTGCAGGGGGGGGGTGGGAGGGGTTGGACGCGCACCCGATGTGCAAGTCGCACAGGGCACGATTCACACTCAGTACAACCCTGTCAGCCATATTGAGGACTATGATCCTGGTGGAAGGGGCATGGCCCCTAAGAGATTTGTAGAACTGAAAGTTGGAGGCTTTGATGAAAGAGGTCTTGGGCTTGTTTCTAAAAGCTTTAGCCTTGTGGATGTATGAACACAACTCAGATGGCTGCAGCATGGTTCCTTCATGGGGAAACCAGAGAAAGGAGCCTCTCTATTAAGCGATAATGCATTTCTGACCGACATGATGTATGACCTTGTATGCATGGCGGCTTCAAGGAGGCATCTCTGGCTGTAGAACTGGGCGGTGGATATGACTTTAAAAGCAAAGCTTAGTATGTTGCCCTTTAGAAGGCAACTGCTATTTAGAGAGCAGTTACAGAAACTGGTAAGGGAGTTAAGAGAACAACCCCCCTGCGTACTGGAGAATAAGCCACAATAGTTGGGAAGGGAGCAGGCGGGAAAGGATGCCACTTGCTCCATCAGGGGAACTCAGTCCTTGAGATAAGAGTACTCTGGGAAGACTAAGGCTCTGGCCAGGCAACATTCATTTTGTAGTTCTTAGAAACCGATTTGAAAGCCCAAGAGGGAATCCCAGAATGGAGGCCATAATTCTCAGTGACATACAAGGAACCGACAACAGTGGACTTGAGTGGCAGCAGACTAGTGGGTGCTGATCATAAGCTTGGGAGGGCTATTTCCTGGAACTGATTTGAGACACGTTTCTGGCTTCTGGATGTGGCTTTCCCTTCAAAGCCTTAGAGATAAGGCACATGTTAACTTGCTTGTTAAAGCTCCAAACCATCATTTTTGTGCCAGAATATAGAGGGCCAGAGACCATTATTTGAGATATTTTGAGGTCCTGAAGAAAGGGGACAAATTCCAGCTTGTATCGAATCTCATGGGTGTTAGTGCATCTCTGGGCATCTCCCTTTTTCATATAGAGACTCTGAAGTCTGTGATGGCAATGGTAAGGGTAGGGGAGTACTTGATACTGTTAGACTTGGCAAAGGGTTGTCTGCATATAACTATAAGGCAGAGTTTACAGACGTTTCTCAGATTTTTGGTCCTTGGTCTCCATATCCAGTTGCAAGTGTTGCCAATATTGCTGTCTATGACCGCCAGGCAAATTATCAGGGACACATAATTTCACTTTTGCACGAGTATACTGGCATGCATGTCCTGTTTCAACAGCAAGATTTCTACATTTTTTTCCAGCAGATTTTGGGGCAGTAGTTGCTGATGCAGTCTTTAGAAGTGGAACAGCTCACTGTAGTATATATTTCTTCAATATCTATGAAGAGAAAGTGGGATAAAATACGTATGTTCAGAGTGATTGCGATAGTATTGGCCAGTAAATCTTCCATAGTTTCTGGACCTCCAAAAATGATGGAAATGCCCCGTAAATCTTTTTTTTAATGAAAAATATAATCTTACTAAGAAAATATAGTGGCTCCACTCTAGCATCTATAGTATGAGTGCTTGAAATAATTGATGTCTGGACCCACGTGTTGTCCCTTCCCTTTCTCCTGGTTTGTCAGGGTCTCCCAACCATTTTGTCTTTTTGGTCTTTGCTGTTAAATGCTGAACTATAGATAAATGTTCTTTTACACTCTGTTTCTTCCCTTCTCTGGACTTTTTTCACTGCTTTGCTGTCTTGTATAAAAGGCATTGAAACAAATTCATAGAAGTTAAATATGAACATACAAGGAGGGAGAATGAGGTAAGAAATAACTGCCAGAAAGAACACTAGCAGTTATTTCTGTAAGGTGTCTCAATTTAAAAAAAAATCTTAGCTAGGATTTCTTTGACTCTCTTAAAAAGGTTGATATTGTTGGAGGGGGAGGAGAGGGGAGATAGAATATAGTTAATATGTACCACTATAATTATTTTTTGGGAGGGGGGGAGGTGACGGCAAGATATGAGTCAAAAGTTAATAAGATACTGATAAAGAAGTGTTTTTGTTTCCAATATTTAATTATTTTTAGGCCGGGTACTCTGCATTCAGAACAAAGAGCAATTTCATGCACATGGGCAGAGTTGATTATTGAAAAGCTTGATTTGAACAAGTTGGCTGTATTTAATAGTAATCATTAACGTCAGCAAAAACTTCAGAAAATGCAGGCTGGGCAAAGCTTTATGTTGGAGAAAATGTGGGAAGGTGGTAGTTTTATTTAATATATGTTGGAAGTGTTCCAAAATCAAGAAGCATTAGGTGGAAATTTGAAAATGAATAGAACAAATTTACTCATATAAGACTAGAATTGCATTATAACCATTTTCTCTTGGGGATATGCAAGTGATGCAAAGGTACCAAGGCCACATAATAGCTTGATCTCATAATTATCGCTGTCTGCTTGAATTATGTAGCACACAATGGAAATATAATTTCAGTTTTGGACGTCATGCCTTCTGTTGAGAGTCTTACGTCTAAGTGTGAATATTCTGCTAGATCAGGGGTGTTCAAACCTATTCCTCAAGGGCTTCCAAACCCCCCTGCTTTTCAGACTCTTCACCAAGAATAGTGATCAGTTTGATGCAAGAGCCATATTAATTTGCAAGTTTTGATTATTCTAATAACCAGACCTTGAGAACCAGAATTGAAAACTCATGTACTAGACTAGTCGTATTCACTTTTGGTCCTTGAGAGTTGCAGATGGTTAGGGTCTTAAGGCAATTTTTCATGATTCTGCATAAGATAGATGTGCATACAGTGGAAGTAGTAAATGCATATAAATCTTTCTCAAGTATATTCATTTGAAATATCATGAAAATGAGACTGTTTGAAATCCTAGAGGACTGTAAGTGAGCACCTCTGTGCTAGACCCTTTGATATATGTGATGGTAAGTATGATGAAGTAAATTAACTGTATTCACTGTCTCCTGGATAAGGCGTCTTGGGCATGAATGCTATTATTGAATTAAAATGTAAAGTCATTTAATAAATAATTGACTTTTGTATAAGCAGTAGATTGCATACACATGGACTTGACAAACTATAAACTATTTTTTTGTAGAAGAATAAGGCGACAGGGGCTTGTCACAGTAATTCAGAGGTTAAATTGTATACTTAAAGCAGTTACATGATTTGGCAGTACAGTCAAACCTCAGTTTTCGTATGCCCTAGTTTTGGTATGATTCGGTTTTCGTTGACTTTATTCGTTGAGATTTTGTCCCAGTTTTCGTATGCCCTAGTTTTCGTATGATTCGGTTTTCGTTGACTTTTTCGTTGAGATTTTGTCCCAGTTTTCGTACATTGTCTCGGTTTTCGTACAGTTGAAAATGGAGCACCATCTTGTGGCCAGAAGTGGGATTTTCTTTATTTTGATTCTCTTGCTGATTGACTGTCTCCCATATGCCAACAAGAGTCTTCAGTAAAGGTAAAAGTGATGTTAAATGTTCATTTATCCATTTCATTAGTCATTTATATTTATTTCTCATTGTTTTCTGTATGTAAAAATATAGTTATCTATAAAATGTATTTTTTTGTTAATATTTTTGGGTGTCTGGAACAGATTAGTTGGATTTACATTATTTCTTATGGGAAATATTGCTTCAGTTTTTATACATTCGGTTTTAGTCAGACTTTTTCAAACGGATTAATCATGAAAACCGAGGTTCCACTGTATAGCATAATAGATGATGACAGTAAAAGACCAGTTCCCATGCAGCCTCAGCCTACCCAGTTATTCTAAACTCTATTGCTAAGGCAAATGATTATACAAATTTCTACATTTAGTCCGGCAAACATTGTACCCTTTCTACCCCTCATCTCGCTTTGAAGCCCAAGAACAATCCAAGCAGCTACCAAGATCGGTAGGCCACTGCCCAGACGTCCAGCTGCCTATGCTCTTGTGGCCTTGCTATGTGGTAGCTGACCTGCATAGACTTGCTTGGAATGACCTGGTTGGTATACAAATTAGAAACAAATCTGCAGGCAGAAATGAAACTGACAACCCAAGAACTGAGACCCTGTGAGCAGTGGAACAGTGAAGAAAGATACTGGAATGCATTTTTTTTCTTTACCAAACAAAATACAAAAAAAATGCATATTTTCAAAGCTGGCATATTTCAGATCATAAGTACACTTATAACCCACCCTTCATTACACTTCCAAGTAACAGAATAAAATGTTCATAAAATCAAAAAACTGAAAGCTGAAAATATTTTTTTTCCCTTTGTTATATGATTTATTGCTGTCTCTTTGTCTAATTGGGTTGGCTCTGGACCCCTTTACCACATCTTTGTGTTGATTTTCTCCTAAGTCTTTTGCAGGGTTTCATTTACTTTTTCTTTTTCTTCACTCTCCTTTTCTTCTTCCCTTCTTCCCTATATTTATCTCTGACAATGATCTTTTGTTTTATCTTTTGTCTCCATTTCTCTCATTTGCCTTTTTTATCTAGTTTTAATTTCTTCTTCTCCACACTCCCTCTCTCCACCTTTCAGCTATGTTAATCAGCTTTCCATGTCATATTCTTACTGCTCTAATCCTTCAGTTCCCCTCTCTCTCTCATTCCTTGTCTAATCTCCCATTCCCCCATCTTTCACCCACTTTCTAGTCCTCCATTTCCACCCTCTGTAGTCATTCTCTCTCCAGGCTCATCTGTCTTTCTCTACTTCTCATCCCCTAATCAGCTCTAACGTCTTTCCTATCACTCATCCCCTCGCCACCTCCAGTCCTTTTTTATGTCTTGCATCTATTCCTGCTCCCATTCCCCCTTAACCTCCCCCATTTCCATTCTTTTTCACCTCCTGCAAAGACCCATTCACTTCCTTTTGTCTCTCCCACTTTCCGTTGTCTCCCAATTCCTCCATAAACCCTCCAGGTCTTTCAAACACCCATCTCCCCTCCAGATCTTTCTGTACTTAGTCTTACAGCTCTGCCCATACCCCTTACCCAGTTACTGAGTCGCTGCTGTCCTTTTGATCCCTGCTCAGTTTCCTAGTCCCCAGTATCTCCCCACCTAACTCCAAGTCCCTACTCTTCCATCCTACCAATCCCTGAGTTCTCACTCTCCATCTCACTCAAGCCCTGAGTCCCCACTTACACTCTCACTACCCAGCCAATCTTAGAGTCTTTTTCTGCCCTCCTGTGCAGTCTTAGTCTCCATTTGAGCCTGAATCCCTGCTCTTTCACATCCCCATGTCCACAGTATTAGCCTTCGTGTCTCCTCCTCTGCTCCCCCAGCACCCATCCATCTACTTCTTTTTCCAATATTCTTTGACCTTGTTTTTCCTCTTCAGCCCAGTATCTATCCCTGTGTATCTCTCTCTCCACTTTCCTCTGCTTATGCCCTAGCTTCTTCCTCCTCCCCCATGGTATCTGATCTCCTCTCTCTTCTCACTACCCCAGCATCTGCCAATGTCATCCCCCTTTGACTCCCAGCCTCCAAGACCCAGCAATGGCCTCCTTCCAGTCCCAACCCTCTCCCTCAGCATCAGCTTGCTACTGCTATTGCTAGTACTGTTTACTCTTTGTACACCGCTACTAGGCATACACAGTGCTGAACACATATATGTAGGAGAGAGTCCCTGCACTACAGAGCTTACAAGACAAACTGACATAACCAATAGGAGACTAAAGGGATTTTACCTGATGAGCGGCGTTCTTGAGGAGGGATACAGGGAGAGATAAGAAGAGAGGTACTCGTAGTAAGGAGCTATAGAATGAATGCTCTTGTAGGTCAGTAGAAGAAGTTTGAACTGGATGTGAAAATAGATAAGAAGCAAATTGAGTTAGAGGGGTTACGTGAATGTAGCAACACTGGCGGAAGATTAACCATGCAGCTGAGTTACTTCTGCTGCTTATCATTTCTATAGTGCATCCACAGCTGCATCCCCCTTCTAGTCCGAGCTCCCCCTCCCCGGATTAATCCTTCACGGAACAGCGAGAGCGTGATTCTTCGCGCCTGCTGTTGTGTTGTGCTGCCAACGGCACTGTGGCATTTTTGAAAGGCGAAAACAGGAACTTTCAGATTGTCAAACCCTCACAAGAAACAGGAAGTGCCTGTTTTAATCTTCCAAAAATGTTCTGATGCTAGCAAAAATATAGCACAGTGGTGTGAGTGAAGGAATAAGCTCCTGCTATAAAAGGAGACCGGGTGAAGCAGACTTTCGGTGCATTTAAGCTTCAGCATCCTGAGTCTGTGCCTGACTGGCTTGCCCCTTCAGCAGTCCCTGATGTCCATACAAGAGAGGTAGAAAAAAAGACATTTTATTTTCTTTGTTTAGTAAAGGGAAACATGCTTCTTTTATCTTTTTGGATTTTGTACAGTACAGGCAATGCATTTCTGTTTCTCACTCTCTGGTGCTGCACTGCATGCAGAGTCAGATTTTTTTTTGGGAGGGGGGAGGGGTCAATTTAGTTTTTGTCTGCATGTTTCTGTTTGTAATTTGTGATCCTTTATTCTGCCTTAGGTGAGGGCTGTATATATGTGATTGAGGTGCGGTATTTTAGTGTGTGGTTTCTCTGTAGGGGTCTGTTGCAGTCTAGTTTGTTCTGTTCACACACTAGAAGATGTATAGGTCTACTAGGGGTACCAAGGTAGTGGGGGCTTTTGCACATAACATAACAATTCGAACTTCACCCTTAAGTCAGGTTCTAGGGTCTGTAGTAATATTTGCCATGCTGCATTTTAGAAGGTTGAATTCCTGCCATTTGAATGCTGGGAGTTAGTATTGTTTTGGTACAGCATTTTGCAATTATTGTATAGTTTAATATATGTATATCACATTTATTTCCTCATTAATGCCATTTTAATTTTGCAAATATTAATGTGCTAGCATTTCTGTAGAGGCTAACCTACTGATGATCACACATTGCGTGGAGTGGGATGAAAATATGTATTTATATTATTTATGATGGGATCCTAGCATGAATGATTAATGCTGCCCTGAAAGGACTTCATTAGAATCCACTGGGGAGGAAAGGTGGGGGAGCAACACATTAATCCTTTCTACAGGGCAGCAAAATACGTAGCACCCACCCTGGTTAATGTGTGCCATACTTCATTCAACATTAAAGCCTTCTTTCATTTCTCACCATCAAGTTCTGTAATACCTACAAAAGAGCTACCAAAACTAGTAAGGGTCATTCATGTTTGGATTATAACCATGTTTTAACTTTTCTGCCGGTTACCCTGGCCTCCTTGGAATATATATAATTAGGATTGTAACTGTCGGTTCATCCAGATTTACTTGGGCTAGTTACGGTTTCAGCATGACGGCCTAGTGCGGCCCTGTTACATCTGTTATGGCTTAACTAACTCTGTTGCAATTCTCCCTGCATTCTCTAACCATTGACCTATGTTTTCTAGTCTTTAGCTACCCTCCCCAACCTCCCCCTCCAAAAAATCTCATATGCCTTATCAAACACTCAAGCCCTTTGGTTTACTTCTCTTGTCATTGTTTCATCTGTGTTACCTGATACCTGCCCCTATGACATAAGAAGATAAGATATGCCATACAGGGTAGGACCAAGGTCCATCAAGCCTAGTATCCTGTTTCTAACAGTGGCAAATCCAGATCATACGTACCTAGCAGTTTCCCCAGAAGACACGGGTTCCACAATGCTTGTATTGGGGCAAGCAGTGGATTTCCCGGATCGCAAGCATGTTAAATCATGTCATGGTTTTGGTTATTACTTCTGCTTGTAGGCTGTTCCAGGCATCCACAAAGAGGCATTTTTTTAGATGTGCTTTCTACCTTTCTCCCTGCAATTTCCTCATTCTTGAATTCTCTTTTCCATGGAAGGTTTCATCTTCTTGTAGTTTGAGGCCTTTCAAATATTTGAAAGTTTCTGTCATGTTCCCTTTCTCCCTTCTTTCCTCCAGTGAGTGAAAGAAGATATTTGTTAACTTTTGGGAAAGCCTCAATAAAAACAAAATTTAATATTATAAAAAGGTGGGTATAGTCAGCTATGAGCTAGTCATTCCTCTGAACACATAATCACTATTTTTGACAGCTTGGAAGTTGACTTTTCCTATAGGATAAAAAATGCTATTCAGAATAGGGGAAGGTTTATTAAAGTCGAGAAAGACTTCCACAAATAAAGCTGACTTATAGGAAATTTGCTTCATTACTACTGGAAGGTCAACACTTGTACCACTGAAGTCCTGTTTTATTTTTCTGTTTTGCGAGAAGGGTAGGGAGTTATTTATCTAAAAGGTGCCACCTTAAAACTGCAAATAACTGTACAGTATAGGTAATAGGTGGTGCAAACAGAGAGTTGTTTTTCTCATACAGACAAAATGTTTTTGAGAACTGTTAACTTAATACTCCTGGGGGAATTCTGTGCAACTGCACAATGCAGATTTGTGCAGAATTCCCCATCTATGCAGAATTCTGCACAGGCACCGGTGAGCTAGACAGTAAGGCAAGGTTGGGCACATAAGCTTTTAAGAGCGCCTGATCCTCCCTCACTGTTAGCAACAACACAGCCACGGGAGCATTTCCATTTGCTCCCGCAGCTGTGCTAGAGTCCAATGCTGGCGCATTTTCAAAGGTACACAGAAGCGCTTCCTGTGTTGCTTTGAGAATGTACCACATCGGATTCTAGCACAGTCATGGGAGCACTTCTGTTTGCTGCCATGACTGTGTTACTGCGATCGGGCTCCTGGTGAGTGGGGCAGGAGGTTGGCTGGGGGCTGGAGAAGGGCTGCTGGTGAGTGGAGGAGGGTTGGCTGGGGGTTGGAGAAGGACTGCTGGTGAGCGGGGGGTAGGGCTGGAGAAGGGTTGCTGATGAGTGAGGAGGATGGCTGGAGGGCAGGAGAAGGGCTATTGGTGAAATGGGGAAGGGGGTTGCTGGGGGCTGGGGCTGGTGATGGGCTGTTGGTGAATCAGGGGGTGGCCGGGGTCTAGAAGTTAGGGGGAGAGAAAACGGGGGGAAGCAAGGATGGGCTGGGGACAGAACTGTGATTGGAGCAAGAGAACTAAGGAGGACAAAGTCAGGGGAAATTTCAATCTAGAGGAGAAATTAAACTATATAATGGGGGAATCTTGCACCAAAGTTTACTAATAAGGCATGTAGGTAGAATTTTGCAGAATTTTAAAATACTGCGCACAGAATTTTCAAAGTTTTTGCACAGGATTCCCCCAGGTGTAACTTATCTCCAGGAACAAGCAGGAATGTAGTCTTCACATATGGGTATTGTCGGCACCGATGGAGCCCGTGCGGGAACGCTCCCCAGCGTCCAGTAGGAAAGCCTTTGGGAGCATCCCACAGCGCCTGCGTGCTGCCTTCCCACCTTTCCAACAGTCCCTCTCCAGTTCTTCATTTTCCACAGATCCGACAGGTCACATACCCTGTCACCGCAGAAAAATTTTGTCTTTAATCTTTGTTTTTGTGGTCGTGTCTGCCTTCCTTCGACGCCATACTGGTATCGCTGGATCTTTCTTCTTTCTTTTAAAGAAAAATAAATTATAGTTTCTGAGGTGTTTTACTTTAGAAACTTTTTTCCTTGGTGCTAGGCACTATTTTGGGCACTAGGCCCAATTTTATCCTTAAAAATGGAAAAACCTACTTCAGGTTTTAAGAAATGTTCTAAATGTGGCGGTACCATTTCCGTCACTGACACCCATAATTGGTGTCTCAAATGTTTAGGTCCTGACCACTTTATTTCAGAGTGCCTCTCCTGTGGAATGATGTCAAAAAGGGGCCGGAAGAACCGACCTGCTAAACTTAGCACCCTTTTTCCCTCAGACGCAGCGTCCGTTGCATCGACGTCCTCCAGGGCCTCATCTTCCTTCCATGGATCTCAGGTAACTAAACATAAATCTAGCCTGTCCTCAAAGGTTAGAGCTCCTTCTAAGTATCAAGATGCCCCTGGCGTTGCCCTTAAGGAATTTTCACCGGCAAAACTGCCCCGACAGGAGGCTTCGGCTTCCAGAGCACTAACGGGGTTCCAGGATGTTCTCGAAGCCTCAACCTCGGCAGAACTACTGGCGCCATGCTCTGGGGTTACGGCCACTTCTACACCCAAGCATCGGCAGCGTCGATAGACCAGAGATTCCTTGCTATCGAATGCAGTCTAGCGGCTCTTCTCACGGCTTTGGTACCATTGAAACTGCTTCAGACAACTCAACCGATACCGACTGCATTAACATCAGTGGGTATGCCACCCATACCGAGTCATGCGCCTGTCCCCGGCATCGACAGATCGGTACCGGAACAACCCGATGCCGACTTTGATCGATACCGGTACCGTGCTTTGCACGATCACCAGGATAGGAGGTATTTTGAATCCTCTGATGAGTCTGAAGACTCCGAAGACTCTGCCAATACAAGAGTACTTCTCCCCGAGGATTTCTCTTCTCCTCAGTGCAGAATGTCTCCACCAGAGGATATGTCCTTTCAGGACTTTATCCGTGATGTGGCCCGAGGCCTTTCCATCATGGTAGCTCCTGAAAAAGAGCCTAGGGCAGGGGTAGGGAACCCTGGTCCTGGAGAGCCGCAGACCAGTCAGGTTTTCGGGATATCCCTAATGAATATGCATGAGATATATATGCATTAGAGATATCCTGCCAACCTGACTGGTTTGTGGCCCTCCAGGGCTGGATTTGGAGACCCCTGCCTTACACCTCTGTCATTTAAGATTGTGAGTGGGCAAGCTGCAGATGTCCTAGACATCGAAAGGGTATATAGAATGTGTCACATTCCTCCTCGATTCTCACCACCACCAAAATATTGTCTATTAGACAACTTTTTGGTGGTGGTGAGAATCGAGGAGGAATGTGACACATTCTATATACCCTTTCGATGTCTAGGACATCTGCAGCTTGCCCACTCACAATCTTAAATGACAGAGGGTGTAAGGCAGGGGTCTCCAAATCCAGCCCTGGAGGGCCACAAACCAGTCAGGTTGGCAGGATATCTCTAATGCATATATATCTCATGCATATTCAGTAGGGATATCCCGAAAACCTGACTGGTCTGCGGCTCTCCAGGACCAGGGTTCCCTACCCCTGGCCTAGGGCAAAGGAGCTGGAAATTCTCCAATACCCTAAGGCTCCCTAAGAGGCAGCTACTCTGCCTATTCATGAGATCTTACATGATCTTATGCTAAGGATGTGGGAAACACCTTTAACCACATCTCCTCATTCTTGAAGACTCGATACCATGTATCGAGTTCCACCTTGTACTGGCTTTCAAAAAACTCAATTACCCCACCATTCAATGGTGGTGGAATCAGCCATGAGAAGGATGAAAAGTGCATCCAATCCTCCAGGTCGTGAATGTAGGATTCTCGATGCCTTTGGGCGTCGATGCTTCCATGCTCTCAGCTAGGATCAGTTCCTATATCTTGTGTATGGGAAAGTTCCTTAAAGAGGTCACAGGAGACTTGGAGCTTTTGAGCTCCCTCCTTCCTGATGACAAAAGGCAAGACTATCTTACTCTAGTCAAACATGCTCAGGATGTTTCCAAGTTTGTAAATCGTGCAGCCTTTGACTGTTTTGAGTGCATAAGCAGAACCTCTGCTATTGCCATTGGTGCACGTCGGATTGCCTGGCTTCAGGCATCTGACTTGGAAATTTGGGTACAGGATAAATTAGGAAACATTCCTTGCACAGGAGAAAATCTGTTTGGCAAGAATTGGCAGGAGAAGGCTAATGAGATAGATGCTGACAGTATCACTTTGGATAGATTGTCCAAATCTACAGCCGATCCTGCAAGGAAAAAGCCCTCTAAGAAACCATTTTTCAATAAGAAAAAGAAGCTTTATCCTTTCTATACCCAACAGGGACACTGTCCAGGTCAGACTGCCCAAAAGGGACAACAGCAACAACCTAGAGAACAAAAAAAGCCAAAACCTGCAAAACCTCAGTCAACTCAGCAGGCTCAGCCTCTTCAGGGGCTTTGACTCCTTCCTAGAGAACTTTGCCGTCCTGCCCCTGAACGGTCCAGAACCCTCGACCATCCCAGGCAGGTTATGTCATTTTGCCCACAGATTGGTACCAAATAACAGCAGAAAATTGGACTCTGTCCATTGTAAGAGAGGGGTACAAGCTTCATTTTCACAGCATGCCCCCTCCTACAATTTTAAAATAGTTCAATTCTCAGACCTCTCTCGACAGTCTCTTAGGTCAAGAAGTCACAATGCTCCTTGCTCAAGGAACAATAGAGGAAGTACCCATTCCCCATCAGGGTACAGGGTTCTACTCCCCCTGTTTCCTTATTCCAAAGAAAACAGGAGGACACAGACCCATTTTAGACCTCAGAGAATTGAACAAATATTTATTCCGAGAGAAATTCAAAATGGTCTCTCTAGGAACTCTTCTGCCATACCTCCAAAGTCAGGATTGGCTTTGTTCTCTAGATCTCAAGGATGCGTATACTCATATTCTCATCCATCCAAATCACAGGAGATTCCTCTGATTCCTGTTTCAAGGAAAGCACTACCAATACAAGGTTCTTCCCTTTGGCCTGGCTTCTGCACCAAGAGTGTTCACAAAATGCATGGCTGTGGTAGCAGCTTTTCTCCACACTCTGGGAATATTCGTCTTCCCTTACTTAGATGACTGGCTCATTCGAGCCCATACAGTGCCAGAAGCCAGCTCTGCTCTGTTTTGCACAATGCGAATCCTTCAGTATTTTGGACTGGTCATAAACCTCCCAAAATCCAATCTTGCTCCCACTCAGTCCCTAGAGTTCATAGGAGCTCATCTGGATACCAGACAGACAAGGGCTTTCCTTCCGCAGCCCCGCTGTCTTTGCATAGTACAACTAGCTTCTCAAGCAGCGCTCAAACCTTGTCTCACTACTCAGGAATTGCTACAATTGCTCGGCCACATGACATCCACCATGCATGTGGGTCCTTATGCTCGCCTCCATATGCTCGCTGCCCAGTGGACTTTATCCACTCAGTGGACACAAGCCTCAGGCTGCCTGTTGGACAAAATAACAAACTCAAACCGTCTTATTTTGTCCTTCCAATGGTGGAAATCACCCAGAAACCTTCTCGTGGGGTCTCCTTTCCAGCAACCCCTATCCCAAGCCACCCCAACAACAGATGCATCACAGGTGGGATGGGGAGCCGACCTGCACGATATCTCTACCCAGGGTACCTGGACTCCACAGGAGGCCTGTCTTCATATCAGACTTCTGGAGCTCAGAGCAATCTTCTTTGCTCTTTGGGTATTTCACGCCCAGCTCAGCTACAAGACAGTCCTAGTTCAAACGGACAATCAGGTAGCCATGTTCTATGTGAACAAGCAGGGCAGAACAGGCTCTCTGTCCCTATGCAACGAAGCTATTCGCCAGAGAGCATCAGATTCATCTCTTTGTGGTGTATCTTCCAGGCACTCAAAACTCTTGGGCAGACAAACTCAGTCGAGTTCTGCTTCCACACGAATGGTCTCTCCATGCAGACCAGGTTGCCCAAATATTTCAGATTTGGGGAACCCTGGACATAGACCTCTTTGCAAGTCTGCTGAATGCCAAACTTCCCCTGTTCTGTTCCAGAATTCTGGCTCGATGTTGTCAGGCAAGGGATGCCTTCCTCCTTCACTGGGGTCAAGACTTCTTATATGCCTTCCCACCCATTCCCCTCATCCCCAAAACCCTATTCAAGCTTCAGAGAGACAGAGGTATATGATCCTCATAGCTCCATGTTGGCCACGGCAAATGTGGTACCCTCTGCTCCTACATCTCTCTCAAGCTCCGCCTCTGGAATAGGGATCCGCTCAAGATATTCTCTCCCAAGAGGATGGGATGCTCTGGCATCTGAATCCCCAGTCTCTCCATCTCAGGGCCTGGTTGCTGAAAACCTAGAACTTCAGAGTCTTAATCTTTCCCAACAGGTAAAGGATATCCTTCATGCTTCTAGGAAACCCTCCACAAGACACTCGTATGCCTTTAAGTGGAAAAGGTTTACCATATGGTGCTCGTAGAAGGGTCTTAACCCTTTTGCGATACCTCTGGAATCGATACTGGAGTATCTCCTTCATTTGTCAGATACGGGTCTCAAGACAAATTCAGTTAGAGTCCATCCTAGTGCTATTGCAGCTTCTTACAAGCCTCTAAGTGGACAACCTATTTCCTCTCATCCTCTCATAGCGAGATTTATGAGAGACCTTCTTTTAACAAAGCCTCCCTTTAAGCCACCACCGGTGGCATGGGACTTAAATCTGGTGCTCGGGCAGCTCAGGAAACCGCCCTTTGAACCATTAGCCACTACTCTTTGAAATTCCTTATACAAGGTTCCACCATGATAAGGTAGTTCTTAGGACTCATCCACACTTTATGCCAAAGGTGGTTTTGCCTTTCCATTTAAACCAAGCGGTTTACCTTCCTGTATTCTTTCCAAGGCCTCATTCCTCCAGTGCAGAAAGGAACCTTCATACCTTGGACTGTAAAAGAGCTTTGGCCTTTTACTTGCAAAGGACACAGCAACACAGAAAATCTTCTCAACTCTTTGTTGCTTTTGATTCTAGTCATTTGGGACTTCCAGTTTCCAAAAGAACTCTATCTGACTGGATTGCTCAGTGCATATCCTTTGCCTATGAGAGTAATAACCTTCCTCTTGAAGGCCATGTCACAACTCACAGTGTGAGATCCATGGCAGCCTCAATGGCTCATCTTCACTCTGTCTATCAACGACATCTGTCGAGCAGCTACTTGGGCTTCGGTACATACCTTCACAGCCCACTACTGCTTAGACAAGGACTCCCGCCGGGATACCTTGTTTGGCCAGGCTGTTCTTCAACACCTTTTTCAGACTTAATCAACTCCTATTCACCGTCCCTGGTAGGTTGCCAGAGATCCATGGGAGGGGGGGACATATGGTCCTTTCACAAGGGCTGACAACTTCCTCGGGCCATCTCCCTGGCATCTGCAGCTAGGGAGTCCCCATATGTGAAGACTACATTTCTGATTGTTCCTGGAGATAGAGTAGTTACTCACCCGTAACAGGTGATCTCCGGGAACAGCAGGAATTTAGTCTTCACAACCCACCCACCTCCCCTAGGAGTTGTATCTCTCTTTCTCTCTCTCTCACGTCTCAGCTATAAACTCAACTGGAGAGGGACAGTTGGAAATACGGGAAGGCAGCACGCAGGTGCTGTGGGATGCTCCCAAAGGCTTTCCTATTGGACACTGGGGAGCATTCCCGCGTGGGCTCTGTCGGTGCCGACGATACCCATATTTGAAGACTAAATTCCTGCTGTTCTCGGAGATCACCTTTTATAGGTGAGTAACTACGCTTGATCCACAAATTGATGTTCACATTGGGTTTTGAAGATGCTAGTAAAGCCACCCTTTGATCTGTTGGCCATTGTTCCTTATTTTTTAACATCCAAAAGATTTACTGGTGGTGATTAGTTCTGTGAGAAGAGTGGGTGAGCCACAGGCTCTGTCGTCATTTCTCCTTTTCTTTGATTCTTTGGGGTAAAACAATTTTAAGGATAGTTCATATTTCATTCTGTAAGTGAATTAAGTGTTTTATTTTAATCAGGGAATGCCCTGAGCTCTCCAGTAGAGGGAGTTGATGTTATGAGATGTGTGAAATTATATTCGAAGTGATAGAATAAAGTAACATGGTTCATATGTCAGTCTATTTGAATAAGCAAAAGCGAAATCCAGAAAATGAGGTAATTTAAGTCACAAATACACATCTTTGTTGTTTTCTACTTATATGTACCTGGAGTGGTTGAAATCATTTCTGGAAATCAGAGCAGTTTGTCTTTTGTTGGGGGCATTCCAAGATGGTAAGCTGGGTTTTAAGATGTCTGTTCCCCAATGGGTAACGTTTTGTGTCTTTGCGACCTATAAGCTGAGGGCATTCATAACAGCTTGCTGCCTGAGATCTACTATTATTGCTTAACATTTGTGCAGCGCTACAAGGCGTACGCAGCGCCGTACAGAGCATGTAAGAGACAGTCCCTGCTCACAGTCTAGCATGACAAATGCACACAACTAGCAGGGGACTAGAGTAGAACAAAAGGGAAATGGTTATGCCACAAAAAGGTGGTCAACAGAAGATTAAGGGGTTAGGATCCAAAAGCAGCCTTGAAGAAGTGGGGTTTTAGCCTGGTTTTGAATGAGCCAGGGTTACAGCCTGACATGCTGACTCAGGTAGTCTGTTCTAGCTATACAATGCAGCAAGGTACTATGAGCAGAGTTGGCAGTGGTAGAGAAGGGCACAGATAAGAGGGGTTTGCTTGATCAGTGAAGTTCCTGAGGAGGGGTGTAGGGAGAGGTAATGAGCCATAGATTGAATACACTTGAAAGTCAGTAGGAGAAGTTTGAACTGGATGCGCAAGTGAATGGGAAGTCAGTGAAGTGACTTGAGAAGAGGGATTATGGTGACACTGGAGGAAGATTAGCTGTGCAACTGAGTTTTTTGAAAGGATTTAAGAGGAGATGGGTGATTCAGGGGGAGACCAGAAAGGAGCAAGTTGCAAAAGTCTAAATGGGAGGTGACTAGACAATGGATAAGGTTTTTCGTAATATGTTCAGAAAGAAAAGGATGAATTTTGCTGATGTTATAGAGGAAGAAGCAATGGCTTTTAGCAGTGCATTGGACATGTGTAGAGAAGGAGAGTCGCAGAGTACCCCTAGGATGTGAGCTGAGGATACCAGAATGGTAGAGTTAAGCACAGAAAAAGAGAAAGGAGGAAGAGGGAGACGGGTTTAGGGAGAAAGATAAGGACCTCTGTCTTGGCTGTGTTCAGTTTTAGATGGTGGTGGGACATCCAAGCAAAACATCAAACAAGCAGATTGAGATAAGGATCTGGATTCCTGGAGAGATTTCAGGTGCAGAAAGGTAGATCTGAGAGTCATCAGCATAAAGATGGTAATGAAATCCTTGGGAGGAGATCATGGCACCAAGGAGTGAGTATATAGAGAGAAAGGAAATGGTTGTAAGACAGAGCCCTGAGATACATCAACTGAAAGTGGCATGGCAGTAGAGGAAGATCCACCAGTACAGACACTAAAGGTGTGATGGGAAATATAGGAGGAAAACCAGGACAGAACAGAGTTCCTAAATCCAAGAGAGTGTTGAGAAGAAGGCAGTGATCAGCATCAAAAGCGGCAGATATGTCAGTAATGATGAGGATAGAGTAATGGCCCTTGAATTTGGTCATGAACAAGTCACTGGAGACTTTGACAAGAGCTGTTTCAGTGGAATGTAAAGGACAAAAGCCAGATTGCAGTGGGTCCACAATGATTTGAGAAGAAAGAAAGTAAGGCAGCGACAGGAAACTGCACGTTCATGTAGTTTAGATGGAAAAGGAAGGAGGGATTGTGGGCAGATAATTGCAAGGGCAAATTAGCATCTAGTGAAAGATTTTGTGTAGAGGAATTACTACAACATGTTTGAAGGCTGCAGGATCAGATACAGTGGAATGTGATAGGTTGAGCATATGACAGAGGGAGGGGACAACAGTGGGAGAGATGGTGCTTATTAGATGGGTGGGGGCAGGATCGGAGGAGCAGGTGGTGAGTTTGGAGAAAGGAAAAAGATGTGTAATTTCTTCTTCAGTGGTTCTAGAAAAGGAAGAAGTGTGACAGAGTTTGAAGAAAGGATTTGAGAATGAGGAGGGGAAAGGGGAGGAGATGAAGGTAGTCCGATGGAGAACTCATGACAGACAATAAGTGTTAATATGACTACAACACAGGTTTGTAAGATTCCCACTTTAAGGTACATACTTTTTCTGTGATATTGACAGGTGAAGATCAGTCTATGCATTGTTTAAAAGAAGAGGTCTGCAAATGGTATTTAGGCCACCCAGTAGGACACTTATTTCCCTACCTAATGCAGATAAGCAGAGATGTAGCAGTAGAGGAGTTCCTCCTATCAGCACATTCTTTCTTGCCAATGTGGACCAAATCTTTCCTAGTAAAAGTACATTTGGCTTTACTTATGTATTTAGCCATGAAACCTCATATTAGATCGATAATGAAAGGAGCCCTTTTTGGTACCTTTGTTATAAGTGATATATTAAATAAATAGATCAAATCAAATCAAGCTACAGTTGTTATGTAGGTTAAAGTTTTTTATTTGGCAGATGATTTCCATATTACCCCAGTTATCCATGTTCATTCCCTGTTATCTGTAAACTTAACATATGTTCATGCTTAAGTACAATTTGTTAAAATGTAAACCGCGCTGATGACGAAGAGTGCGGTATATAAAAGCTGTTAAATAAAATAAATAAATAAATAAATATTGTGGTGCAACTTGCAATTTTATCATCTTTTGATTTCTGCAATGTGTTGTCCATAGGGCTTCCTATTTTGTATTTGAAGGGTTTCCATACAAGACAAAACTCGGCAGCCTGTCTACCAAAGAGTGTCATATAGGACCATGTTATACCTAAACTGGTGGCACTACATTGGCTTCCCGTCACGCTATAAATTAATTTTAACATCTTGTGCGTTTTTAGAGCAATGACAGATGAGATTCCCCAGTACATGGAAGCAGTTCTCCAGTTGTATGGGCTGCCTTGCCAGCAGCAGCCTTGTTGGACATCCTCACAGCAAAAATGTTTTATCTGTGTGATACCTGTACAAGGGAAATATCTTGGGAAGTTTTGTGGAATTCCCTATCAGTTGAATTAAGACTGGAAGGGAGTATTTTGAGTTTTCAGAAAATATTTTAAAAATGTTGATTTTTGGGTAGTCCTTTGGATGTAATTGAAGTGTTTTCAGTGATGTGGAATGTGAATGTGTCTCAATGAGTTAAGCACATGGTTTGTGGATCTTAAGTGGCATTTTAGAAAGGACATGCAAGTGAAATCTTGGGCAGTTTTTGAAATTTATTTTTTATGGATATTTTTTTTATGTTTTTATGTTTTATCTTTTTATGCTTATATGTTTGTGCCATGCTCTATACTTTTCTAGGGCTTTTTATTTTAGCATATGGTTCTTATCCTTTTATTGTTTTTAATGTCCTTTTATCTTTCTTAACAGATCACCTTCCTTTTCAGGCTGACCCCTAATCCTGGTCTGCACCTCAGAAGCTTTTATTGTCGTCCTATTTTGGTCTATTTTTAAGGTGGTTCTGTTATTTTTTGCCTTTTATCTGGTTGGTTTTATCTTGGTTTCACTCCTTAGTCGCCAATACTGCCTCCCTTTTATGCTTTTTTTTATGATCGGACATAGAAACATGATGACAGAAAAAGACCACATGGCCTATCTAGTCTGTCCTTCCATATCAACAACTACAACAGTCCACTTTTTACCTTTAGAGATCCTCTGTGTTAGTCCCATGCTTTTTTGAATTCAGTTACTGTCCTCATCTCTACCACCTCCACTGGGAGACTATTCCATGGATCCACTACTCTTTCCGTAAAGAAATATTTCCGCATATCACTCCTGAATCTATCTCCCTTCACCCTCATCCCATGTCCCCTCATAGCAGAACTTGCTTTCAATTGAAAGAGGCTCTCTCCCTGAACATTTATGCCATGGA
Organism: Ichthyophis bannanicus; assembly: GCA_033557465.1. NCBI lineage: Eukaryota > Metazoa > Chordata > Amphibia > Gymnophiona > Ichthyophiidae > Ichthyophis > Ichthyophis bannanicus. The sequence continues at coordinate 811,506,961 of CM066032.1, read as the reverse complement.
GGTATTTAAACATCTCAATCATATCACCTCTATCCCGCCTTTCCTCTAAGGTGTACATATTAAGATCCTTAAGTCTGTCCTCATATGCTTTATAATGAAGCCCACTAATCATTTTAGTAGCCACCCTCTGCATCGACTCCATCCTGTTCACATCCTTTTGAAGGTGCGGTCTCCAGAATTGCACACTATACTCCAAATGAGGTCGCACCAAAGACTTATACAGTGGCATTATCACCTCCTTTTTTCTGCTAGCCATTCCTCTCCGTATGTACCCAAGCATCCTTCTAGCTTTTGCCGTCGCCTTTTCTACCTGTTTAGCTACTTTAAGATCATCAGACACAACCACGCCTAGGTCCCGCTCTTCTTTAGTGGACAAAAGTACTTCACCTCCTATACTGTATTGCTCCCTTGGATTGCTGCAGCCCAAATGCATGACCTTACATTTTTTAACATTAAATCCCAGCTGCCAAATTCTAGACCATTCTTCAAGCTTAGCTAGATCCCTCCTCATGTTATCTACACCTTCCTGGGTGTCTACTGTATTGCAGATTTTGGTATCATCTGCAAAGAGGCAAACCTTACCCGACAGCCCTTCCGCTATATCACTAACAAAGATGTTAAAAAGAATCGGACCAAGGACAGATCCCTGGGGCACACCACTGGTAACATGCTTCTCCTCAGAGTGAGCTCCATTTACTTGTACTCTTTGTCGCCTCCCACCCAACCAATTTCTAACCCAAGCAGTAACTTTAGGGTCCATCCCTAGGGTGCTCAGTTTGTTTATAAGTCGCCTGTGAGGAACAGTGTCAAAGGCTTTACTGAAATCTAAATACACCACATCTAGAGCTCTCCCTCGGTCCAACTCCCTGGTCACCCAGTCAAAGAAATCAATCAGATTTGTCTGACAAGACCTGCCTCTGGTGAATCCATGCTGCCTCGGATCCTGTAATCCGCTGGACTCCAGAAACCTCACTATTTTCTCTTTCAGCAGCGTTTTCAATAATTTACTCACCACCGGATAAACTAACCGGCCTGTAGTTTTCAACCACATCCTTACTTTTGTGTAAAGGCACCACATGAGCCTCTCTCCAGTCCTTTGGCACCACTCCCAACGAGGCATTGAAAAGGTCAGTCAGTGGAGTTGCTAGAACGTCCCCAAGTTCCCTCAGTATTCTAGGGTGTATCCCATCCGGTCCCATCGCTTTGTCTACTTTAAGTTGAGCTAGTTTCTCACGAACACAGTCTTCTGAAAATTGTTCAAGATGTCCCTCGCTTCTGTTCCTATTTGTGGGTGTTTTCTGAGGTCCTGCTCCTGGTTCTTCATCTGTGAACACAGAACAAAAATATTTGTTAAGCAATTCCGCTTTATCCTTATCAGCTTCTACATATTCCCCCCCTGCACCCTTGAGTCTGACAATACCACTTTTGCCCTTCCTCTTCTCACTAATATATCTGAAAAATGTCTTATCCCCCCATTTTATTGCATTAGCTATTTCCTCCTCCTTTTGAATCTTTGCCTTCTTGACTACTTTGCTAGCTTCTCTAAGTTTTTTCAAATACAGATGCCTGTCTTCCTCTCTCTGTGATCTCTTGTATTTCATGAAGACCTCCCTCTTTTTCTTCACTTTTTCAGCTACTTCCTTCAAAAACCATAGCGGTCTCCTTTTCCTTTTGCCTTTATTTACCATTTTAACAAAAAGGTTGGTTGCCCTTAAAATACTCCCTTTCAGTTTTGCCCACTGTTTTTCTACATCCCCCAACTGTTCCCATCCCACTAACGACTCTCTGAGGTATTGGCCCATCTTCGCAAAGTTAGTCTTCCTAAAGTGTAAGATCCTCACCTTGGAATGGATTCTAACAGCCCTAGTCCTAATACTGAACCACACCATCTGGTGATCACTGGATGCAAAATGATCTCCCACTAGAACATCAGAAACACTTTCACCATTGGTAAGCACCAAGTCCAGTATGGCCCCTTCACGTGTGGGGTCTGTTACCAATTGCCTGAATAGTTCTCCCTGTAGAGAATCCAGGATCTCCTTACTTCTAGATGATACTGCAGCAGGAATGTGCCAATCAACATCTGGCATATTGAAATCTCCTATCAGTAGCACTTCCCCTTTCCTAGCAATGCTGCGTATGTCTTCAATTAACTCTCTGTCCATCTCTTCCTCTTGTGAGGGAGGTCTGTATATCATACCAATGCAAATAGATTTCTCTTTCCGTCTTTCTAGTTTAACCCACAATGCCTCCTCTCTCCCTTTTAAGCTCTGTAATTCCAAAGCTTTAATAGTAGTTTTTACATATAGTGCCACTCCTCCTCCCCTTCTTCCTACCCTGTCCTTTCTGAATAAAGTATAGCCAGGTATAGTTACATCCCAATCATGGTTTTCTGTGAACCATGTTTTTGTAACTGCCACTAAATCCAAGTCAGCCACTCCCACCAAAGCTTCAACATCAGGGATCTTATTTCCCATGCTACGGGCATTTATACACACTGCTTTCCATATGTTACCCCTGTTACCCATTTCCATAAAGGTATTTAATGTATCACCTACCTGGGGGCTTTCACTTACCTGGGGGCTTTCTTCACCCATCCCCAACGAATCTAGTTTAAAGCCCTCTTCAGCAGAATAGCCAGTCTACTACCGAAGATGCGTTGACCTATCTTGGACAGATGGATGCCATCTCTGCTCTGCAACCCTTGGAACAGCATCCCATGGTCTAGGAAACCAAAACGCTCTCGATGACACCATCCACGCAGCCATGCATTCATCTCCAGGATGCAAGCCTCTCTGCCTTGGCCTTTACCCTCAACAGGGAGGATTGAAGAGAATACCACCTGTGCACCTAACTGCTTCACCTCTGTCCCAGAGCCATGAAGTCACTTTTGATACGTTCCGAGGTATACCTGGCAGTATCGTTTGTTCCAACATGGATTAGCAACATTGGGTAATAGTCAGTGGGCTTGATGAGTTTCGGCAAACTCTCCGTAACATCTTGGATTTTGGCACCAGGCAGACAGCATACCTCTCTGGACATCAAGTCTGTTCGGCAGATGGACGCCTCAGTACCCCTCAGAAGAGAGTCTCCAACCACCACTACCCTTCGTTTCCTTTTGGTCACTGATTCCGCAACTTTGGGGTACTTGAACTCTGGTTCTTCCCTTTCCAGGGATGCTTTAACCTTCTCTACTTCCAGGGCTGCATAATGGTTCTTCAATTCAAGGGCTGGAGAAGTTGGATTGGTGATTTTGCAGGCCCTGGTGACTTGTGTCCAACCATCGACATTCTGTTGGCACCCATCTTCTCCTGTGCTGGAGAGCTTGGTTGCTGCAAGAAGCATCTCATCAATGTACTTCTCACTGTCTTGAATGCTCCTCAGCCTCGCCACCTCCTCTCTGAGTTCCTCCACTTGTTTCCTCAGAGCTTCAGCATGCAGGCACCCTGCACATGGAACTGGTCCTTCAACTGGCATTAGGACCTCTGTCTGGACCGAGGCAGAAGCTGTAACAGGGGCAACAGCTTTAGCAACACGATTTTTCCCAGCCATTGTTCTGTTCGTGGAGCTTAGGTATCTTTTAAAGCAAAAGAGAGAGATCTACCAAGTACCAGCCGGTTTCCCAGCTGTCCTCTCAGAGAAAAAGCAGTTAAATCTCTTTCATTATATTCAAAATGTGCTGGTCCAATTCTCTGTGATTTGTTAAAGGGGGAGGTGCCCTATAAAGCAAGACTGCTCATTAGGGGTGGGTGGAAGTCGGGGTGGGTAGGGAGGGAACTAACACCTGATTAGGTGTTAGCAGTTTCCAAACCTGAGGAGGTTACTAGAGTTCAGCAACCTACTGTGCTCAAGGAAAGTTCCCCTAAAGCACCAAAAAGAAAATAACCTTGCTTTAAAAAATATACAAAAAACCCTTTTAAGAGCTCCCAGTCAGAGAGCTAGCAATGTAATATAATAAAAACAAACAAACAAACCCTCAAATGCTTACTGTATGTTGATCTGTAGAGCCCTGGTTAGGTCAACATTGATCCTTTTATCTCTGATTAGTTCTACATACCGTTACATTTTTAAAGTTTGTATCTCTTTTCAGACATCCCTTGCTTTATATTGTACCAGTATAATCCAACAAAATCTATTGGTCATTTTCTATTTTATTATGTGTGTATCTTAGCATTCCCTTTTCTAATGAGATCGTTTTCACTCTAACTCATATACCCTTTTTTATTAGCTGTAGTAGTGTCTGGTATGGTCCGCCAATAATCCAGGAAGATTTTGAATGTTGGATCCTTTATACACAATAGGCTGGTACGATGTCGTACTGTGGTGACACAAGCATCCAAATTAGATTTTTTCATACGTATATATTTCTCGTAATTGTTTTTATATTCCCTATCAGCATTGGTTAAAATGTGGGTCAGCTCATTGGAATATGAACCAGGTATTCTTCACATGATCATCTGTTGATTTGCCCCTTACCCTTGTTTTACCGGTTTTTACTACTCCCCCTTTTCCCTTCCCTCTCCCCTGCCCCCCACCCTGTTTACTGCACCTTCTATTTTCATTCTTATTTATATTGTCTAATACTACACAATGCTATTTAGACTATTTTGACATGCATTGGTTTAATATGAGATACAGATGTACATTTTTCAAAAGCGCATTTTTGGCACCAACCACAACCTTTAAAAATGGCAACTGTGTTTATTTATTTATTTAATTTATTTATTTAACTGTATTTATATCCCGCTTTTCACCGGGTCAAAGCGGTGTAACATAAAAAGGGGGGATAATCAGATATAAGGGTAGGGCCATCACCAGGTGGACAACATTGATGATTTTGACAAATGATGAACATAGACATGGACAAAGTAACACAGTTTTTGATCATGTGTTCATGATGGTTGGGTTAGGGGATTGTGGTGCAGTCAGTGGTGGGAGTTTGTTTCTGTTTTGAGATATTCTTGGAATAGGATGGTTTTTAGTTGTTTTTTAAATGATAAGAGATCACCGTTGTTCCTGATGTGATTTGGTAGAGAGTTCCAGAGGGACGGAGCATAAAGTTCAAAGGCTCTGTTGCAGGTCCGTTGGGTGCATTTGGTTCTTTTGTGGGGGATGGTGAGGGCGTTGCTGGAAGTTTGTCTGGTTGTTTTGCTATGGGCAGGATGGGGCAGCAGGATGCGGAGCTGGGTGGTCTGTGTTTGGTGGATGGCTTTGTGAGTGAGTAGAATGGATTTGTATTTAATTCTTGCTTCGAGGGGAAGTATGTGTAGGTCTCTCAGAATTGGGGTGATGTGGTCTCATTTCTTTGCTTTCTGAATTATCCTTGCTGTGGTGTTCAATGCAGTTCGAAGGGGGTTGGTCTGTGTGGCGGATAACCCATGGTAAATTACGTTGCAGTAGTCCAGATGTGGGAGTGTCATAGCTTGCATTACTGTCCTGAAGTCCTGAGGATCGAGGAGAGGTCTGAGACGTTGAACTGTTTTAGCTTTGTGGAATATAGTCCTGGTGGTTTTGGTGATTTGTTGCTTGAGCGTAAGAGCTTGGTCAATGATAATGCCTAGATATCTTATTTGTGGCTGTATTTGAATTTGTGTGGTTCCCATGTTGAGGTGTGTAGGTGGCGTGAAGTCTGGGTCCTTTGTTACTATGAGAGCTTCGGTGTTTGCGATCATTCTCTTATTAGCCTTTGCATTGCTTGGTGCTCTCGGTGATCTTGCACTGTCTAGACAGCAAAAGTAAGTCTGCAATCTTTGGTTATTATATTTTAAGTGAATGTGGTTTTGTGGATATAGCAATGGTTTTCTGTGTTTTTTCCCCTATGGTTTAAAATGCTCTTGCTTTTTATGCACAGAGATATGCTGCCTGTATATATGCCAGTCTATTTCCAGTACATGACAATTTGCCCTAATAGAAGAATTTACTGGTAATTTTACACCCATGGTCTCAATGAGCTAATATAACAATTTGTATTTACTTCTCCTCTCCCCCTCCCCCCCCCATGTTCTTGCACAAGTCTAAACCATGAAAGTAAGTCTGCAGTCTTTGGTTATCATATTTTAAGTGAATGTGCCTTTGTGATATAGCATAGAGATATGCCACTTGTGTGCATGTTAGTCAATCTCCAATTTGCCCTAGAGAAGAGTTCACTGGTTATCTTTTATACTTATGGTCTTAATAGGTTAATAATTTTTTTTTAATTGTTTAATTTACTTCTCTCTGCATTCCCCCCTTCTTTTCCTCCTTCCTCCCCTCCTGCTTTTGTTGTTGTTTTATAATTTTCTCCGGGAACAATCAGTCCTTACATATGGGTGATGTCAACCTCGACTGAGCCACGCGGTAATCTCTTCCCAGCTTTCAAAGAAAGCCTTTGGGAGTTAGATTACTCATGCACGTGCGCCTTCCTGCCCAAAGTCCCAAAGGTGCCATCTTATCTCAGTCTTCTTTCTTCCATGGAGTCCTGCGGATGTCCTATATGCTATCCCTGGTAAAAATTGATTTTTTTTATAACCCTTTCTCGCTCTCCTTTTTGCCGATTGGTTCCTGATCCCCTTCTCGCCGCCCAAGTACGCCCTCACCTTGGCATCGCGTTTTTCTCGGGTCCTTCTTTTTTTTTCTTTTTCTGGGTGTGGGTATTTTCCCGCACCTTCCCTGAACAAGATGTCTGAGTTTGACCTCGCAGGTGCTGTTTTTCTTGCTATGTCTTTGGTCAGCAGATTTAAGAAATGTGGCAAGTGACCCGGTATCATGTCCATCACGGACCGCTACAGTTGCTCTATCTAAAGTGCCTCGGTGAAAATCACGACAGCTCCACTTGCCTGCTCTGCCTACAGATGTCGAGCAAGAGCTGGAGAAATCATGAAAAGCATGGGGCGGGGGGGGGGGGCTTTTTGGCTTGAAGGCCTCTGCCGCAGTTCCGGCATAGAGTCTGGAATTGCTGCCCTCGGGAACTGCATCAGACCTCTCAGCATCGCACACATGTGCTCAATCCAAGCCCCGAGGTCGGCCTCAGAGGACCTCCCCAGTGGGTCCAAGACATCGTCCAAGTCAAAGTCTGATCCTGGAGCTGGGGGTAAGACCTCCGATCACCGGCCTCTGAGTCCTCAAATGGACACTGAGGGCGATGGCTGGGAACAGCCCTCGAATCTGCCCCAGTGGGATGAGACTCCCACCGCGTTGGGAGATTGGGATCGGTCCCCCTGACACGATCACCATTGATGATTGCTCTTTGAGGGAGCTGGCTTCAATCTCTATGCCTTTGAGGCCCGAACCAATTACTGAGGAGCCTAATGGCATCAAAGCCAGAATGGCAGCCCTGGAATGCAGCTTGGCTGCCTTCCTCGAGGCACAGCGGGGCCCGTTGCCCAGAGCCTCTGGTTCTTTGGTGCCAACAAAGGGACCCTCTACTGCGAGTACCTCCCTGGAGGATGTCCAGCCTGTGCTGAAATGATTCATGACTTGCTCGGAGCTGCATTGCTCAGCCTCTTACTCGAAGCATGACTCGCCCCCGAGCAGCTCAAGGTCGACTTGTCGGGCACCTTGTTCTCCTTCACAGCTGCTGGCTCATCGCCCCGATGAGTGTCCGTGGCTTGAGGTTTCATCCGACTCGGACTGAGAAACTGACTACGAATCACCTGACTCCAGGTTACATAGGGATGTCCCCACTGACCCGTCTCCCCGTTAGGAACACTGAAGGTCCCAGCCTGAGGACCTCACATTCCTTGGGTTTGTCCAGGGGATGTCTAAGTCCCTGGCCTTAGTGGCGGAACTGGAGGACGAGCCTCGTGCCAAGGACTTAGAGATCCTCAGGTATGAAGCCCCCTGAAGGAGGCACTGACGGTGCTGATCCCCCTCCCATCCTGGAGTGCTTGATGTTCAGGATGTGGACGAGCCCAGTGATGGCACCAATAGTGAGCTGGCAACTCTGTTCCCAATATCAAGTTGGCAAGAGCCCAGGCTTTCAGAAAACACAGCTGCCTCACTACTCCATGGTGGTGGAGTCAGTATTGCATCAAATAAAGAGTCAGAAGACACACTCCTCGGTGCCCTCTAATAGGGAGGCCCGCACCATGGACGTCTTTGGCAGAAAGTGCTACTAGGGTTCAATGCTCACGGCCCGCATCCAGGCTTACCAGTTGTACATGGGCATGTACCTGAAGGACCTGGCGAAGGAGCTCACCAGGTTCTCAGTTGGGCTTGCAGGCGAATCTCGAGTGCTTTCAGACCCTCGTCTCTGTCAAGGAATGCTCCAAATTCCAAACTCGAGTGGCCTATGACGGCTTCAAGTCTGTGGCTTGTGTGTCTGTGGTGGGCATTAGTGCCTGCTGCCTGGCTTGGCTACAGTTCTCGGACTTGCAGCAGTGGGTGCAGGACAAACTGGCTGATGTCTCCTGTCGAGGAGAGAACCTCTTTGGCAAACCCATAACTTACAAGGCCGTTGAGTTGGAATCTGAATTTATGACCAGGACTAGGTTGTCCCAGAAGACTGCTGACTCTTCCTGATGGAAGGCTTCAGGGAAAAAGACCTTTCACTCAAAGACGAGAAAAGCTTATGGAAAATACCCCCAATTTACGGCCTATCAAGCTCCTCAACAAGGTCAGCAGAGCAAGGGCCAGAGGCATAGGCCCCGTAAACAGAAAGCTCCCAAGCCCCAAACAGCGCCCCAGCCACATCCTGGGAGGTGGGGGCTTTTGACTCCTTGGGCATAGCCCCTCCTCCTCCCCGAGGGCCAGGACCCAAGGCACATAGGAGGACATATAGTTTACTTTGCTCACCTCTGATTGGGCATCACCACTGATGCCTGTGTGCTGCAGGTAGTGTGGAAAGGTTAACTTCTGCCCTAAGACCAGATACCTCGTCCCTTCTTTCCAGGGGAACTTTCCATGACCTCTCTGCACAGAGAGCTCCTGCAGAAGGGACTGGAGTCCCTACTCAAGGATCAGATGGTAGAGCCAGTCACTTGGCCCCTCTGGGACATGGGGTTCTACTTCTGATACTTCCTCGTCTCAAAAACAAAACAAAACCAGGGGGCTTTCAGCCCATCCTGGATCTGCGGGACCTAAACCGCTTTCTGTTCAAGGAGAAGTTCAAGATGCTATCCCTTGGAAGATTGCTGCTCTGCCTTCAGCGGGGAGATTGGCTATGTTCCTTGAATCTCAAAGATGCCTATTCCCTGATCCATTTCTGGCACTGTCAGTACCTCCACTTCATCATCAGAGGCTGCTACTACCAGTACAGGGTGTTCCTCTTCGGCCTCTCCTCGGGCCCCCAGGTGTTCACCAAGTGCTTCGCAGTAGTTGCCACTCACCTCTGCTTGCTGGGAGTCTTTATCTTCCACTATCTGGACAACTGACTCCTGAAGGCGGCTCACCAGAGGAGGTCCGTCATGCAGCCCACGACAATATCGGGGTGCCGCAGCATCTGGGGTTCGTGGTCAACTTCCCAAAGTTGCATCTACTGTACAACCAACCCTGAGCCTGGAGCTCATAGGAGCCCTTGTGGACTCAACCCAGTCCAGGGCCTTCCTCCCTCTGGACCAGGCTCAGCGTCTGGCAGTCCTAGCAAAGGAGGTACCCGGTTGCTCATCAGCATCCACCCATCTGCTGCTGCACCTATTGGGGCACATGGCCTCGACGGTTCATATAAACCCAGAGGCCTGTCTACACATGCAGTAGGCCCAGTGGACCCTCAGCTCTCAATGGAGTCAGGTCACGGGCCAACTGGAGGATCGAGTCCGGGCCACCCAGCCTCTCGTGGCCTCTCTTGCTTGGTGGCAGAGATGGAAGAATCTTATGGCCGGCCTATCCTCCCATGCCCTGCCGGCCCAATGCGTTCTGACTATGGATGCATGTGAGCTTGGCTGAGGGGCCCACTGTGATGACCTTCAGTCACAGGGTGCCTGTACTCAGGAGGAAAGTGCCTTCCAGATCAATATCCTGGAACGCTATGCTATGACAAATGCCCTTTAGGTGTTCAGGCCCACCTGGTGAACCAGATTGTCCTCATTCAGACGGACAAGAAGTAGTGATGATCTACATCAACAAGCAGGGGTGAACGGGCTCGTACCTCCTCTGTTGGGAGGTGATCCACTTCTGTACCTTCACTGCAGAGATGGGCATGATCCTCTGGATGGTCTACCTGCTGGGCCTGGACAATCTGCTTCCAGATTGACCCAGCAGTCCTTCATCTTCATGAGTGGCGCCTCAACCCAGAAGTGGCGCCTCAACCCAGTGGTAGCCATCTCCATCTTTTGACATTTGGGGACTCCGATGTTGGACCTCTTTGCCAGCCCTGAGAATGTGCAGCTGATGCTTTTCTGCTCCCAGAAGCCAACGCCGGAATGGGTGGCGGCAGATGCCTTTCTCCTGTCTTGGTCCAGGAGCCTACTGTATGCATACCCGCCTACTCCCCAGGCCCCCAAGACCTTGCTCAAGGTGCAGTCAGACTGGGCCTCAGTAATTCTCATTGCTCCTTGGTGACCCTGGCAGCCCTGGTTTCCCCTACTCCTGCAGCTATCGTGGGCGTCCTGAAACTCCTGGGCCATGCTCTGGACTTGCTCTTCTAGGAGAACGGGATCCTTCTCCATCCCACCCTCCAGTCCCTTGCCCTGATTGCGTGGCTACTGGGCAGTTAGCCCTAGCACACCTCCACCTCTCTCGGGACATGGAGGACATCCTACTGGCATCACGCAAGGACTCAACATGATGCGCATATGCCTATAAGTGGATTCTCGGTCTGGTGCCCTTTCTCTTGCTCAGTGGAAGACATTCTCCAGTATCTGCTGCACCTCTCCTTGGCTGGTCTAAAATTCAATTTTATCAGGGTGCACCTCCGTGACAAGGCTGTGCACCATCAACGTGTCAATATCCAGCCCATCTCTGTGCACCCCCTTGTGGGCCATTTTGGGAGGGGGCTTCTCCTCTCGCAGCCCCGTCTGCCCACTGCCAGTGACATGGGACCTGAACGTCATCCTCAGGAAGCTGATGGCTCCCCCATTTGAGCCGAAGGCCTTGTGCCATCTCAAGTTCTTGTCATGGAAAGCAGTGGTCCTGGTTGCACTCACTTTGGCCAGATGGGTCAGTGAATTGCAAGCGCTAGTGGTCCATGCCCACTACACCAGGTTCCACAAAAACAGGATCATTCTCCGGACTCACCCGAAATTCCTACCTAAGGTGGTGTCCGCTTTTCACATTAATCAAGAGGTGGTCCTTTCCACCTTCTTCCCCAGGCCTCATGCATCCCGGACGGAGGCCTCGCTACACACTTTGGATTGCAAAAGAGCACTGGCCTTCTACCTCGAGAGGACAAAGGCCCATCGCCACTTATCACAGCTGTTTGTTTCCTGTGACATCAACAGGCCTGGGTTTGTGGTCTCTAAGTGAACCCTGTCTACCTGGGTGGCAGACTGCTTCTATTTTGCCTATGAGCAGGCTGGATTCTCTGGAGCGTTATGTCACAGCGCATAACGCACGCAGCATGGCGGTATCGGCTTACCTACGCTCAGTCCACCTGCAGAACATCTGTCGGGCTGCCACCTGTTCTTCGGTCCATACCTTCGCAGCGCACTACTGCTTGGAGGAGAGCTCATGACGTGATAGAACCTTTGGCCAGGGAGTACTTTGTCATCTCTTTGGGGAATAGTGCAAATCCTTGCCTCTGGTCCTTTGTGTCCAGGCTACCGGAGAGGGGATTCCAGCATCAGTGTTGGGGCTGCATCACTGGACTTCAAGCCATTGAGCACTCCTTGCTGCCCTTCACGGTTTGCTTTTTGGGTCGCTCATGGCGCCTCAGGTTTTTTCGGTAGCTTGTAGCTTGGGAGTTCCATAAGTGAGGACTGACTTCCTGCTTGTTCCCGGAGAAAGCATAGTTACTTGCCTGTAGCAGGTGTTTTCTGGGGACAGCAGGAATCAGTCCTCACAACCCTCCCTCCTCCCCGTGGAGTTGTTTTTCTTTTTTATGCGTGATTAAGCTGTGTCATCATACTGAGGTAGGGTGGCACCTTTAGATGGGAAGGTGACTGCGCATGCTCAGCCTAATTCCTAAAGGCTTTCTTTGAAAGCTGGGGAGTGATTACTGCACGGGCTTCATTGATGCTGACATCACCCGTATGTGAGGATTAATTCCAGCTGTACCCGGAGAACACTTCTTACAAGTGAGTAACTACGCTTCAGTGTGTTTTCATTGTAGTTACAATGTCGTTTCCTGTGTCATAGTCATAGATACTTTCTAATCAGCCTACAACAGTAAGTTCCATCTCCTGAATGGGTCACTCTCTCTCTCTCTCTCTACACATGCTATAACTGATCACTGATTATGAACAATTGCTTTTTATGATACTTGGCTCTTAATCCTCCACCTATTCATAATATTTTTTCATATATATATATATATTCCACAGTGTTTTTGCATTCCTCGTGCACATATGTTTTCTGGAGGTTTATGTATGTTTTTAGCCATTCTATATATGTTTTTTAAATCATATTGCACTCTAAACTTCCCTGATGTGTTATTTGTTTTATTTGGTCTTTTTAATATATTTATTATCGTACCTTTTTAGTCTCACCATACATTTTGGTTGTGTTATGAATTGCTTTATTGATTATTTATTGTTCTCTTGATTTTAATTGTTCTTAATGTACATTACGATTATGTCTCTCATTAAGGGTTCTTATACCCCTGATGAAGGCTTACTGCCAAAACATGGCCCTTGTAGGGTAAAACCTATTGAGACACCAATAAAGGTTTGGATTCTACATAATTGCCTTCTGTGGTTTGGTCTGCGTCATTCCGTATTTGATCTCCATAGCCTTGCAAGTGTGGGTTGCCTTTTTTGGCTGGAGCAAGAATAGACATGGACAGCCCGCTAGTGAATGGTGGAGACATGCTTGTCATTTCTGAAATTGGGAGTGGAACATCCAACTTTCCCAGAATGCTCCGTCATGCCTCCATCATGCCCCTTCATGGCTTGGGCATCCTTGCACTGGAGACATCTATAGAACCGGCTTCCAAAATACCACTGGAGGCATCTCTGTGATTTGGACATTTGCATGCCCGTTTTCAGATGTCCAGAACATGAATAAGGCTTCTAAAATAACTCCCATAATGTTTTGTGAGGAGGCTATTGCCTATGCATTATGTACACCACCAAGAACTGTATTGAAATAGGCAGTCTATAAATTATTTTAAATTAAACAAAAGAAAGTGTGTGTGTTTGGTTTTTTTGGCTCATATTTTTTCCCCCTTTGACTGGGCAACTTCATTCTGCTTCTTTAGATTTCAGGCTAAATTTAGAACCATTAGGAACTGGCACAATGAGTTTATATTTACATCTACACAGAGGGTTTTTTTTCACCATCTTTTTATAATCCTCTTCAACATACTTTAGTTATTGCAGCCACAGACTTGGCCAAGAGCAAGCGCCAGGGGGTTTTCTGGAACCATGCATCTGCAGGCACTAAATCTAGTCAATAGGTGTTGTCATTGCATGATGACTGACTCCTTTTCTCCCACCTCAGGGGCTGTGAATGCTTCCTCTGCTGCGTCCTTGACCCTAGCTCCACCAGAGAGTGTACGATCTGAGCCAGAAATTGAACCCAGGTCTCTAAGCCAATGGGCAGGCCTCTGCTCATACTCAAACTTACCTCCGTTTTTTTTCTTTTAGTAATTTTATATCTGTCGTGTTACTGGAAAAGCACTCAGATTAAGGAAGGTGAGAATGTAGAAGGTTTTCAGGGAAGGTGGTAATATCATGGGAATTCTTCCTAGTAAAAACGATGTAGGTCTGCCAAGCCAGCATTTGTCACTGTATGCCAGATGGGAAAAAACCAACAGCAGATTGTATGCTAAGAGAGATTCCTTTTAAAACAAAAATAAAATGCAAGTGATTTTCATTTGTACTCTGACGATAAATTAGTTTAAGAACTGTCAATGCAAATCTCAAGTTGAATGCAGGTTTGGTGCCAGCAGCTCATGCTTAGGAGAATGAAGCCTTACTACACACCACAAAGTATGGAAGTCATTGAACGTACTCTTATTAAGCTATGGTGAAGGTGAGCAGAAAGCTCCCAACCATTTTAGCAGTTGTTAGGTCCCTTAAATAGTTATTTTCCCAAAAGCATATGGGGCGGCATTCAACTGCAGTGGTCAGTGCAATTAAAGTGGCCGGCCATTGTCGCTTTAGACTATCCACAGATATTCAGTATTCAGGCCATATTTGGCCAGCAGCACTGAATATCTGATAATCTCCAGGAACAAGCAGGAATGTAGTCTTCACATATGGGTACGTCGGTATCGACGGAGCCTGCGTGGGAACGCTCCCCAGCGTCCAACCAGGAAGCTTTTGGGAGCATCCCACAGCGCCTGCGTGCTGCCTTCCCGCCTTTCCCAACTGCCTCTCTCCAGTTCTTCGTTTTCCGCGGAGCCAGCAGGTCGTGTTCCTGTAACCACAGAAAATTTTCCTTCTTTTTGTGGTCGCGTCTGCCTTCCTCGACACTTAACCGGTACCGCCGGTTCTTTTCTTTGCTTCTGTATTTCTTTTCTAAAAAAAAAAAAAAATCCTTAGTTTTTCCCAATTATTTTTTTAGGTGCACACGCCATTTTGGGCCTTAGGCCCAAGATATTTTTCCATAATGGAAAAACCCTCCTCCGGTTTTAAAAAGTGCACCAAGTATGGCGGTACCATTTCCATCACCGACACCCATGAGTGGTGTCTGAAATGTTTAGGTCCTGACCATTCCATCTCGGAGTGTATGGCCTGTGCCATGATGTCCAAGAGGTCGACAGAACCGAGCCTCCAAGCTCAGTACCCTGTTTCCCTCTGATGCAGCTTCGCTGGCATCGACGTCTTCCAGGGCTTCGTCTTCCTCCCGTGGATCTCAGGTAACTAAACATAAGTCTAGCCGGTCCTCAAAGGATAGATCTTCTTCTAAGCATCGAGATGCCTCTGGCATTGCCCTCGAGGATTTCACACCGGCAAAATTGCCCCGGCAGGAGGCTTTGGCTTCCAAAGCATTATCGGGGCACCTCGGCCTCGGCAGAACTACTGGTGCCATGCTCTGGGGTACCGGCGGTCTTCTCCGGTACTGACACCCAGGCATCGGCAGCGTCAATAGACCAGAGAGTCCTGGCTATTGAGCGCAATCTGGCGGCTCTCCTTGCAGCGTCGACGCCCTCAGAACTGCATCAGACTTTTCAACCGGTACCGGCACCGACCCCGGCACCGGTATCGGTACCGGTACCGATAGCATCGACTTCGGTGGCCGCATTGCCAGCACCCAGTCATCCGATGCCTCCGGTACCGATACTACGGTACAGACTTCGGTCGGTACGCGTATCGGGCTTTTCAAGAGCATCCTGACAGAAGATACTTCGAGTCCTCAGAAGAGTCTGAAGATTCTGACATTTCTGTCGATGCGGGAATTCTTCTCCCAGAGGAGCCTTCCTCCCCTAAAAGTAGGATGTCCCCTCCAGAGGACATATCCTTTCAGGATTTCATCAGGGAGGTGGCTCGAGGTCTGTCCATTACTGTGGCACCTGAAACAGAGCCCAGAGCAAAGGAGTTGGAAATTTTACAATATCCTAAAACTCCTAAGGAGGCAGCTACCTTGCCCATCCATGAGATTTTGTATGATCTCATGTTGAGAATGTGGGAGACACCTCTTACCACCTCTCCTCATTCTCGTAGACTGGATACTCTGTATCGAGTCCCTCCTTGTCCTGGATTCCAAACAACTCAGCTTCCTCACCACTCTATTGTAGTGGAATCAGCTATGAGAAGGATCAAGAGTGCAAAAAGACATGCCTCTAATCCTCCAGGACGTGAGTGCAGAACTCTGGATGCTTTTGGACGTCGTATCTTCCAAGCTTCCATGCTTTTCTGTCAGGATCAGTTCCTATAGTCTATACATGGGAATGTTCCTGAAGGAAGTCACAGATGACTTACAGGCTTTGAGTCCTATTCTTCCTAATGATAGAAGACAGGATTTTCTCACATTGGTCAAACATGCCCAAGATGTTTCGAAATTTGTCAACCGTGCAGCTTTTGACTGCTTTGAGTGCATAAGCAGAACCTCGGCCATTGCCATAGGTGCACATAGAATTGCTTGGCTCCAGGCATCTGATCTGGAGCTCTGGGTACAAGACAAACTGGGAAATATTTCTTGTACTGGTGAGAACCTGTTTGGTAGAGATTGTCAAGAGAGAGCCAACGAGATGGATGCTGAAAACTCTACCTTGGGCAGACTGTCCAAGTCTACAGCTGATCCTGCAAGAAAGAAATCTTTTAAGAAACCATTCTTTTCTAAAAAGAAAAAAAATTATCCTGCTTATTCTCAGCAGGCACGTTCTGCAGGTCAACCTGTCCGGAAAACTCAGCAACCACCCAAACAAAGGAAGGCGAAGACTGTTAAGCCTCAACCATCTCAGCAGTCTCAGCCTCCACAAGATCTTTGACTTTCATCTA
Organism: Ichthyophis bannanicus; assembly: GCA_033557465.1. Taxonomy (NCBI): domain Eukaryota; kingdom Metazoa; phylum Chordata; class Amphibia; order Gymnophiona; family Ichthyophiidae; genus Ichthyophis; species Ichthyophis bannanicus. The sequence goes on along the minus strand of CM066032.1, from coordinate 811,490,504 downwards.
GAGAACTTAGCCATCCTGGCCCTCAATGGACCAGAGCCTTCCACCATTCCAGGAAGGTTATGCCATTTTGCCCCCAGGTGGGAGCAGATAACAGCAGAGCATTGGACACTCTCCATTATCAGAGAGGGGTACAAGCTGCACTTTCTGTGCATGCCCCCTCCCACAATGGTAAGACAGTTCAATTCTCAGACCTCTCTCATCAATTTGTTAGATCAAGAGGTCTCTACACTTCTTGCCCAAGGGGCAATAGAAGAAGTACCCATTCATCAGCAGGGTACAGGGTTCTACTCCCCCTATTTCCTTATCCCAAAGAAAACAGGGGGATACAGACCTATCTTGGACCTCAGAGAATCGAACAAATTCCTGTTCAAAGAGAAATTCAAAATGATTTCTCTAGGAACTCTGCTGCCATACCTTCAGAGTCCGGATTGGCTTTGTTCTCTAGATTTCAAGGATGCGTTCACCTATGTTCTCATCCATCCAATTCACAGAAGGTTCCTTGGGTTCCTTTTCCAGGGAAAGCACTTCCAATACAGGGTGCTTCCTTTTGTTCTGGCCTCAGCTCCAAGAGTGTTCACGAAATGCATGGCTGTGGTAGCAGCATTTCTCCGCATTCTAGGTATATTTGTCTTCCCCTACTTAGACGACTGGCTCATTTGAGCCCCATCAGAGTCAGAGGCCAGAAATTCCCTATCTTGCACAATGCGTATCCTTCAGTATTTGGGTCTAGTCATAAACCTCTCAAAATCCAGTCTAACTTCCACTCAGTCTCTAGAGGTCATAGGAGCTTTGCTAGATACCAAAAGGGCAAGGGCCTATCTCCCCCAGGCCCGTTGCCTTCGCATGGTGCAGTTAGCTTCTCAAGCAGTCCTAAAACCTCATCTCAGTGCCCGAGAAAAGCTACAACTACTAGGCCACATGGCATCCACAGTGCATATGGTTCCTTATGCTCGCCTCCATATGAGAGCAGCCCAGTGGACTTTATCCACTCAATGGACCCAGGCATCAGGGTGCCTGTCAGACAAAATAGCAAACACAAGTCGTCTTATTTTGTCCCTCCAATGGTGGCATTCCACTCAAAACCTGTTGCTGGGGTCCCCTTTTCAACAACCAGTCCCCTTTTCAACAATCAGTCAGTAAGGTATTCCATAGTCTTCAACAACAAGACTATAGAATACCTTACCGGCACATATCAGGGCAATCCCCGACTTGAGCCAGTTCAGGAAGGCCCTCAAACACTTCCTCTTCATCAAATAACTCACTGACAACACCGAATCCCAGTCCCACTTGAATAGCGAGCACCTCAGCAACAGTAGCAGTCAACCAGGCAAGCCCTCACAACAGGCGTCCCCAACAATGTAAAACACCAAACAGTATCCTTTCTCAATACACTTCTTATGTATATAGTTTACCCTGTTCTCCAAGTTCCATATCCTGTTAATTGTAATGACCAGACATACGCAACTTGTCGGATGTTTCTGTTCCATGTAAACCGCACTGATGGCGAATAGTGCGGTATATAAGAAATGTTAATAAATAATAAATAAATAAATAATAAACCCTTACCCCAGGCAACTCTCACAACAGATGCTTCACCAGTGGGTTGGGGAGCTCATCTACAAGACCTCTCCACCCAAGGCACCTTGGCTCCACAGGAGACTCATCTGCATAACAATCTCTTGGAGCTCAGAGCAATCTTCCTTGCACTTCGAGTGTTTCATACCCTGCTCAGCTACAAGACAGTCCTCATTCATACGGACAATCAGGTAGCCATGTTCTATATGAACAAGCAGGGGGGAACAGACTCTCTGTCGCTTTGCAACGAAGCTTTGCGACTATGGGCTCTCGCCAGAGAGCATCAGATTCATCTCCTGGCAGTGTACCTCCCAGTCATACAAAACTCTTGGGCAGACAGACTCAGTTGAGTTCTGCTTCCACACGAATGGTCTCTCCATGCAGACCAGGTGGCCAAGATTTTTCAAATTTGGGGAACCCCGGACATAGACCTCTTTGCAAGTCCGTTGAATGCCAAACCCGGTTCTGTTCCAGAATTCCGGCTTAGGGCTTTCAGGCCAGGGATGCCTTCCTCCTTCACTGGGGTCAGGACTTCCTTTATGCCTTTCCGCCCATTCCCCTAATTCCCAAAACCCTATTCAAGCTTCAGAGAGACAGAGGCCATATGATTCTCATAGCACCACATTGGCCACGGCAAGTGTGGTACCCTCTGCTTCTACAACTCTCTCAAGCTCCCTCCCTAGAGTTAGGGTCTGCTCCAGATCTCCTGTCTCAGGAGGACGGAATGTTATGGCATCCCAATCCCCAATCCCCAATCCCTGCATCTCAGGGCTTGGTTGCTGAAGGCCTAGATCTTCATGATCTTAACCTTCCTCAGCCAGTAAGGGATATCCTTAATGCTTCCAGGAAACCTTCCACAAGACGCTCTTTTGCTTTCAAGTGGAAAAGGTTTACCATATGGTGTTCGCAAAAGGGTCTTAACTCCCGTGCGATACCTCTGGAATCATTACTGGAGTATCTCCTTCATTCATCCAATGCAGGACTTGACTAACTCAGTAAGAGTCCATTTGAGTGCCATTGCAGCTTCTTTCAAGCCTCTGAATGGGCAACCTATTTCCTCCCATTCTCTTGTAGCAAGATTTATGAGAAGTCTTCTTCTAACCAAGCCTCCCATTAGGCCACCTCCAGTGGCATGGGACTTATAAGATCATAAGATCATAAGATATGCCATACTGGGTCAGACCAAGGTCCATCAAGCCCAGTATTCTGTTTCCAACAGTGGCCAATCTAGGTCATATGTACTGTGGTACTGCAGACCCTCTGCAGACAGAAGAAAATGCTTTTAACTTAGAAAAAAGAGGCAGACACCGGCTGCAGCATCGCGAGGAGCCATATAGGGGGAGCAAGAGGGACCTCTGGAGGACTGAGGAGCCACACCCCAGAGCCAATGATGCAATACCGGCCTGCACCCAATCCAGAAAGGGAAGAATTCCTTTTAAAAGCCCAGACACAGGAGACACAAGGAACCCAGGAAGGAAGCTAACCCTGGAAGGAGAAAGGAGAGCTTTCCTGGAAGGAGAGAAGGACCAGGGAATAGGAGTCCTGACAGAAGGAACCAGCCCAGCAGACTCAACAGAACCAGGTGAAGGAATCCGCTTCAAATATCCCAAGAGGGGAGAGGATGCACTTTCCAAGTGGGAAAGATACAAAGAAGAAGCTAACCCTGGAAGGAGAAGGACTGTGCCAGAGAGTCCTGGACCTGAGTCTGGCAGAGGCCAGCAACCTTTGAAAGACACAACGAGGAGTAACCAAGAAGGAGGTGAAAGAGTTACTTTGAAAGGTAACATTCCTGGCCCAGAGAGAAAGAAGCTGTGGTGCAAGTGTGGCTTAACCCCAGCAGAAGGCCGGCCGGAGAACTGGAGGCCTACCTTGGTGTCAGAGAAGCCAAACCACAGCAGGAACAAGCATCAACCCTCACTTGGCCAAAAGGAAAGGTAATCACTATTTTACTGATTGTGATTTTATGAATGCTGTGACGCAGAAGGAGCAGGGCCTAGAGCAGGGGTCTCAAACTCAAATTGCTTTGAGGGCCAAATGAGGACTTGTAAAATAACCCGGGGGCCGCATGAGACGTGGGACCTCATTTGCATAAGGGACCTCATTTGCATAAATATTTGCATAATGTTACCATACCCTAACTTTTAGTAAACATGCCTCTTAATAAGTGCATGAATAAAGAAAGACTAAAAGATTTCTACATTACTATAATCCAGTGCCAACCGCCAGGCACATTAGGAACTACTACTGCTGTCCAGATCGCTCTCACCCTTCCGCCGCGGCACCTGAACCCTGCACCCAGAAGAGTCTGCTGGCCCCTTTAAGACTGGCTCCCCCTCCAGAATTCACTAGACCTAGCCGTGCCTAGCATTGCCTGCATTCTCCTGCTCTGGAGCCCCCAATGCTGCTCCCCTATCCTGCCACCATCTACTGTAAGTCCTGATGCCGTCAGCCAGTCCCATGAGCAACAGCAGATCCAATGCTGACATTGCTCCAGCCGCGATCCATGGTCCAACCTCATGGAAGAGGACCACACTCATGGAAGAGGGCCACACTCATGGAAGAGGGCCACACCCATGGAAGACCCGGCACCACTTCAGCCACTCCTTCAACCAAAATGAGGACCACGATCCCCCGGCAGCCCCAGGAGAAGCCATGAGCTCTGCGGCCCTTCTCCCGTGGGAGCCATGAGGATCGCGGCCAGTCATGCCTCCACTCTTCCCCCTGCCTCTTCTGCTAAGATCGGGAGCTGCCGCAGTGCTCCTGCTGCTCCGATCCTGCAATTGCCACCACCAGCCACACGTGGAGCAAGGCCCGGTGACAGGTGCAGGAACATGGCTCACCCAAGACCTTTGCTCCCGGCTCAGCACTCTCCATATTTAAAAAAAAACAAACCGGAATCTATTCTCAGCAGCCCCCGAAGCTGCAAACACCCGGGACTATTATTTTTTTTAAAACATAGCCACTATTGGCAGCAGTCAGTCCCTGATCCCAATGCGGACCACTGGTATTTTTTTATTTTAAAATGTATTATCTGGTTACATCAAGTCACAACAGCTGCAGGCTATCTGAAACAGTGCTGGTCAGCATTTATTTATTTAAGAGTATTTAGCTCCCACCTTTCCAATAGCAGTTCCGCGTGAGATACAAGATGTTTGAATTTCTGGATAGAAACGAGGTATATGGACCAAAGTGCCCTCTTTAGGTCCACAATGCCAACAGTATTAAGCGTCCCGCGGGCCCCTCTGCCTGCTCTGAGTCCTCTCCTCCCTGCAGCATCAGTTCCAAAAGCGGCGGCTTTTCAGAGCCGCGAAGAGAGAGAGTTTCTCTCGCGCGGTTCTGAAGAGCAGCGAGAGAGTCTTCAGAACTGCGCGAGAGAAACTCTCTCTCTTCGCGGCTCTGAAAGCCGCCGCTTTTGGAGCTGATGCTGCAGGGAGGAGAGGACTCAGAGCAGGCAGAGGGGCCCGCGGGACGCTTAATACTGCGGCGGCAAGTTTGGAATTTTTTTTTTTTTAGACGCCGGTAAGTGCTTCGCGGGCCGCACAAGATGCTCTTGCGGGCCGCATGCGGCCCGCGGGCCGCGTGTTTGAGACCCCTGGCCTAGAGGAATGCTGTCCTTCTAGAACTATTTGTGCTACAAAATACAAACCTGTGCCAAACAAGAAACTCTCTAGTATAAGAGCAGTAGGCAAGAGAAAATGTCCTCACTCTAGAGGTGTACAAAACCAAGGCTTACCTTTGGATGCAGTGCATTGGGACATCGTACAAACATTGTATAAAAAGCCTGAATGCGAGCCACTAGATATTCCTGATTGTGAACCAATGCAGATGGAATTCCCGGATGACCTTTCGGACCCCGAGATGGATTGCAGCTATTGTCTGGCAGAAAGCTTTGAGCCCTTAGCCGAGGAGTAGAGCTGTGGTCTGGGGGAAGGTTTGAATCTGTGTTTCTTATAGTACTGCTATGAAGTTAACAGGTCTAACTCAGTTCATGTTTCTTTTTCTTTCAACCTGCAGCAAGGACATTTTTGTGTTGATGTAAATTCTGAGCTATTGAACCTATTTGCAATACGGGAAATAAAAGCCTTTATTCTCCCTACACTCGGACTGTTATATTCTTTGGAGCTTTGGTTACCCAGAAGGCTACCAGGACTATAAAAACCTGGGCCCTGTCTTTGAGCTAAACTCCACCATAAAATATTTTTGTGTCCACCCTCCCTGCTGTGACATCCCAGTGCCACCAGGGGGGTGGTGTGACAGTACCTAGCAGTTTCCCCAAGGAACACAGGTTCCACAATGCTTGTATTGGGTCAAGCATTGATATCCTGGGTCCCTTCTTAATAATGGTTTATGGACCTTTCCTCCAGGACCTTGTCCAAACCTTTTTTAAACCCAGCTACACTAACAGCCTTTACTAAATCCTCCGGTAACAAATTCCAGAGTTTGATTACACGTTGAGTGAAAAAATATTTTCTTTTATTAGTCTTAAATAGTTTACCCTGTAGCTTCATTGCATGTCCCCTAGTCTTCCTATAATCTGATAAGGTAAACAATCGATCTTCGTTTACCCGTTCCACTCCGTTCATTAATTTATAGACTTCTATCATATCTTAAACCTAGTTCTTGGTCAGCTCATGAAGCCGCCTTTCGAACCTCTGGCAACTACATCATTGAAATTCCTTTCTTGGAATGTTATCTTTCTCATTGCAATCACATCAGCATCAGTGAGTTGCAAGCACTAGTAGCTGATCCACCTTACACAAGGTTCCATCATGACAAGGTAGTCATTAGGACTCATCCACACTTCATGCCGAAGGTGGTCTCGCCTTTCCATTTAAACCAAGCGGTTTACCTGCCTGTCTTTTTTCCAAGGCCTCATGCATCTAATGCAGAAAGGAATCTTCATACTTTAGACTGTAAAAGAGCTTTAGACTTTTACTTGCAAAGAACACAGCAACATAGAAAGTCCTCTCAAGTCTTTGTTGCTTTTGATCCTTCTCATTTAGGACTTCAAGTCTCCAAGAGAACACTGTCCAACTGGATTGCACAGTGCATTTCCTTTGCCTATCAGAGTAAGAACCTTCCTCTGGAGGGCCATGTCACAGCTCACAATGTGAGAGCCATGGCAGCCTCAATGGCTCACCTACACTCTGTGTCTATCGATGACATCTGTCGAGCAGCTACTTGAGCCTCAGTTCATACCTTCACAGCCTATTACTGCTTGGATAAGGACTCCCGCCGGGATGCCTTGTTTGGTCAGGCTGTTCTTCAACACTTGTTTGACTGTCTCTGTCCTCTCTTCTGTCCTATCATATAAATGGCGTTCTTTTCTTATTTCCTTGAATGATATAGTATTGTAAACCGCTCTAATGCCTCTTGGCCTGAGCGGTATATCAAATCTAAATAAACATAAACATAAACATAATCAACTCCCACCCACCATCCCTGGTTGGATGCCAGAGATCCATGGGGGGAAGTGGATCCGTTCACAGGGGCACACAACTTCTGGGGTCTCTCCCTGGCATCTAAAGCTAGGGAGTCCCCGTATGTGAAGACTACATTCCTGCTTGTTCCTGGAGATAGCATAGTTACTCACCTGTAACAGGTGATCTCTGGGAACAGCAGGAATTTAGTCTTCACAACCCACCCACCTCCCCTAGGAGTTTTATCTCTCTATCTATCTGTTTCCCTTTCCCTCTCTCTCTCTTTGTCTCAGCTTTAAACTCAACTGGAGAGAGGCAGTTGCGAAAGGCGGGAAGGCAGCACGCAGGCGCTGTGGGATGCTCCCAAAAGCTTCCCGGTTGGACGCTGGGGAGTGTTCCGGTGCAGGCTCCGTCGGTACCGACGTACCCATATGTGAAGACTAAATTCCTGCTATTCCTGGAAATCACCTGTTACAGGTGAGTAACTATGCTTTCCTGGATAGTGAATTAGCAATCCGGTCAGCAGCAATATATAGCTGCTGGCTGGATATCTAAACTGGCTAAACATAGGCCAGCTTTTTTTTGGCCTAACTTTAGCCAGTTTAGGTTAACTGTTTAGCAGCTGAAAATTGCTGCTGAATATTGCTGCAGATTGGCTAACCTTGGGTACTGCCCCCACTCTGAAACACATTGACGCTAAGCGGTTAACGTCAAAGTGTTTGGGAGGCAATATTCAGTGGAACAAGCCGAGTATGTGCTGCTGAATTATCCCACTCTTTGGGTTTAATGCAGTTAGCAGGTCTGCTAAGTGCCTTAATTTCTTTTTTATATATCTCCCCCCCATTTTGTTTATAAAGCCAACCTGAATGGATCTAATTCTATTATTGTAAGAAAAGTAGAATTACCTGTTTTGGGCATTATAAGTGGAACTTGTGGAAGTAAATCAACCCAATCCTTTCTTTACTAATTATTCTGTTTTCTGTCAATATGTGAATGCTACTCTTGCATCCTTACAGTAAATGCAAAATGCAATGTGTGCCCTCGAGTCAGTCCTGACTCCTGGCGACCCAGAAGCTCCTGGGTTTTCTTGGCAGTGTGACCGGAAGTAGATTACCAGACCTTTCTTCCGAGGCAATGGAGGGTTAAGTGACTTGCCCAAGGTCACAAGGAGTGCTAGTGGGAATCGAACCCTAGGCTACTCCTCCACAATACATATAAGCAAACGTCAAATCTGAGAACAGCCTAGTGGTTAGAGCAGCGGCCTGCTGACCAAAGAGACAAGATTTTAAATCCCATTGGTCAGTCTCTGTGGCCTTGTGCAAGTCATGTAACCCTCCATTGCCTCCATTACAAACTTACAGGCTGATGCAGAAAACCTCTGCTTAAAGCTCTAGTGAAAGTTTTCATAGCACGGCTTTAATGCTGATTCTTTGCACTGAATGCGATATTAAAATTACCTATTGCATAAAAAGTCAGCATTAAACTGGGAGAGCAAGCCAAACATATGCGCACAGTCGGCGCAAATTTGGCATGCTGTTTCGGAGAAGCAGGGTCATCTGAGGTGAAGTTTGACTCTTCACCTCAGATGACCTAGGCATCAGAGAAAGCCCTGGATGCCATCAGCATACTGTTTGGGGGTCCTGTGCTCCCCCCCTGGACATCCACCCCCTGACAGAAACAAAGTCCCTGGTGACCCTGCGGCCCAAATCCCCCACCCGTGTGATAAATTCCTTGGTGGTCCAGCGGCCCTGATTTCCCCCCACCCACTCAGCCAATTAAAAAATACCTGTTGGCCCAGTGGTCCTGATTCTACACAATAACAAAAATCCCTGGATGGCTCAGTGGCCCCTGAACCCACCACCCTCCTCCTGGTACCTTTAATCTGGAACGGGAACGTTGCCCACATGCTTCTATCTGTGTTGCCATCTTGAAAAATGTCAGCACCTGTCCCCTGTTCGATGCATGCTTGGATGTAATGTGCAGGTTCAGACTACCATATAAAGCATTTTTTGCCTTATATGTCAGTCTTTGCCTTATATGGCAGTCTGACCATGCCCAGTGCATCCCAGGATGCACTGTGCTTGGCCGGGCGCCATCATGTTTCCAGATGGCGCAGGGGCGGGAGCATGTGGGCATCGTTCCCACTCCAGATTAAAGGTACCAGGAGGAGGATTGGGGGGGGGGAGGGTTTGGGGGCCACCAGGCTACACAGGGTTTTGGTTATTGGGTGGAATCGGGACCGCTTGGTTACCAGGGATTTTTCAAATTTGGTGAGTTGGGTGGGGGATCAGGGCCACTGGGGATTTGGTTTCTCTCGGGAGGAGCCAGTGTTGGAGGGGGTGGACGGCGGCCCCCCAACAGTATTCTGATGGCATCGGGGACATTCCCCTATGCCTGGATCATCTGAGGTGAAGTGTCAAATTTTAGCTCAGTTGATACTTATGCTCCTGGCTGGATCTTTACGCTGTGAAGATCCAGTATTAAAAAACTGTGTAAAAAATGTGCTAAGTTTCAGCACAGTTGTTTACATTGGGCACAATTATTTATGCAGCGATTTGCATGCCAAGTGCACTACAGTTTAATGCAGTTGCTTTTTGCATCGGAGAGCAAGCCTAGCGCGGGAAAAACGACAAAAAATGTCATGCTAAGCTTTTCTGCATCGGCCTGTTATTTTGTAAGCCTTCCGAGGACAGGAAATACCTACCCTACCTGATTGTAACTTGTCTTCAACTTCTACTGTAAAGGCGGCTTTGACTAAATACTGAAAAATTAATATATTTTGTGGCACTGTCTCTGAAGTCTTTTCTTTTTAATATGAAATATTTTATTCAATCCCAGAAATTGCTCAACTCCAAAGCTGAATTTGGCTGTAATTTCTTTATTACATTTTTCAGCCCCCTGAATACAAAGTAAACAAAGATATCAGGGACCTCCAGACCCTCTTCACTAAAATCTTTGACTTCTCTTTTACACCTTGGATGTCCGAAATTTTAAGAGGGCTGAAATTAAACTAATTCACACTAAATGTTTTGTAGTGGCTATATTTAACTCAGAAATTGTGCATCTTTAATGTATTTCAACATTTTTTCTTATGTTCATTTTCTAAGATAGTGCTGCTAGATCATTATTTTAATATAGCGTATAGTGTACAGACATATATAATGAATATATATGTATGCATGTGTATTTATAACATGAATATAACATTAAAAAAATTTTTATTGGCTCTCGTTTTGAAGATATTGCATGTAGTTCATTTTTGACGTTTCACCGTGTAAATTTATCCAGTAGGACATCAACAACATCCCAAATAAGCCTTGAATGATGTAATATTGCATCACGTTGCATAATACCAGCATGCACACATCATCCAGAGTTGATTGCATCATTTTCTGATGCAATGCAATACTACTGCCAGACGGCTGCTGAAGCCATCTGACGTCAGCAATGTACTATACACATTCGGAAAGGAAAGTAATTTGATATTCTGTTCCGATATTGAAAGCCTCATGAATGCCTTAAAAATCACTCATGACCCACAAGACTGGAGACTATTGGTAGACTCTGAAGGCTGTGCTTTTGAACAATGGAAACCGTCTTCCATCTATTCCAGTAGTGCATGCCGTCCACATGAAAGAGACATACTATAACTTAAAGCATCTATTGACTTCCATTAACTATAACAAGTACAGCTGGCACCTCTGTGGTGACTTGAAGGTAGTTGCCCTTTTAATGGGACTGCAGCAGGGATATATAAAATACATGTGTTTCTTATGTGAGTGGGATAGCCGAGCAAGGGATTGGCACTACTTGCGGAAGGAATGGAATCGCATACAAAATGTAACAGTTGGAGAGAAGAATATCCAGCACCCAGCTCTGGTTGAGGCTCACAAAATCCTGCTTCCACCCCTTCACATCAAACTAGGTTTGATGAAAAACTTCGTGAAAGCCATGGATTATACTTCGCCAGCTTACCGATACCTGCATGAAAAATTCCCTCGACTCAGCGAAGGAAAGATTAAAGAGGGAGTTTTTTTGGGTCCTCAGATTCGAGAGCTCTTCAAAGATGACCGGTTCAACAACTTGCTGCAGGGTGATGCGAAACAAGCATGGAATGCTTTTCGCCTAGTGTCAACAAACTTTCTCGGGAATGTTAGGGCAGAAAACTACAAGGAACTAGTAGAAGACATGCTGATGCAGTATCAGAAACTTGGCTGCAATATGTCTCTAAAGATCCATTTCCTTGATTCCCATCTCGATTTCTTTCCTGACAACTGTGGTATGGTTAGTGATGAACAGGGCGAACGTTTTCACCAGGATATCGGAACGATGGAGCAAAGATACCAGGGAAAATGGTCCACTACAATGCTGGCTGACTACTGCTGGACACTCCCCAGAGAAGCTCCCGAACAGCTGTACAAGAGACAGGCGAAAAAATCTAAGAAGTAGTCTATGACTTGGTTTTTTACAGGTATTAACTGAAGGCCTATTATATTTACTATTGACATGCATTTCGTGATGTAAACATTAATTCTTGTAGATTACAAAAAAACTAGAGCCAACTTTGCAATTTCACTGTCATATTCGTGTTCAGCATATAAAAATTGATAAGAAATGACTATTTTTATTTCAGTAACATGACTTTTGTAAAAATTTGTTGACCAGTGTAATATATCCGTATCTATATCAATATAGATTTCCTTTGCATCCTGCTAGATCATTCCAGAAGTATGTTTCCTCCCTTGCCAATAGGTGGAGGCAGACTTGAGCAGCTTTCAGTGATGTCATCAGTAGATATATCTGCTGGTATAGCAAAGAGAGACGCTGGTATTTACCTCCAGCAAGTAGCAAAGTGTGTGAACTGTAAAGCAGTGCAGGTAGGCCTGTCACCCCTGACCCAGACTATGGTCCTGTGTGCAGAGTGCAGTAGACCCATAGTTTGCTCAGAGCTCAGGGTATGCCCCTGTCTTCCAGAATGACAGGTTGCCTTGCGTTCAGCGCTGCTATCATGGGTTCCTAGCACTTGGTGGGCCGGAGAGCAGACAGGAGGCTCCATGGGTCACCTTAGGGGGTTGGTAAATTAGGTCCCGGCCCTGTTTACCTCTTGCTGTTCTGTCTACATGCTTTTTTGTCCTTATCTTTTTTCTGATTTTGTTTTTTTAACTCATTGAATTCAGTGATCTGTTTTTGATGCTCTTGCTTCTTGTAATAAAGCAGCTCAAATTACACACACACACAGAAAAGCTATTCTCTGCATCTGGGCCTCCCAGGCCTTCATGGGGGGGGGGGGGGTCTGGAGCTTCCCCGGTTGCCCTTGTTTCTTTTTTTGCAGGGTTACTATTCATGTTTTTGAGCATGCCCGGGATTTTTCTGTATGTCACTAACCTTGCTGCTCCTCAGTTTTGCAGAAATCCTGGCCTCCTCTGTACAGGAAGATCTTCCAACATATAGATGAGAAGACTGGTGATATCTTCTTGATCTAATCAAACTCCCGACCATGGTTTGACTAGGTGGCAGTGAATAGATTTAAGTTTGTCCTGTGCTGGTGATTTCTTGATCCCTAAGCTCTTTGGCTAGACAACCCTGAAAATACAGTACCTCCTGTGACAAATAGCTCCTTCTAGGCTTATGCGGTATGGGGTGCAGGAGGGGATTCCTTCGACTTTAGGGCTTTACTTGTACTAGTTACTTGTATTGAACACTTTCTCCTCGTGTGCACCCAGTGCTCAGTTTCTATACACAACAAACTGATCCTGTCACTCCTGAAGGACTTTACTGTCCAGAGTATGGCAGAATGAAATGGGGATCTTTACTGAGACAAGACATGTGTTGCAATAATCCAATCTTATAAGAACAAGAGCATCTACAAGAAAACGAGCCGTTTGCTGATAAAGGAATTTTTTGAGTCAACAAATAAGACATAATGCAAAAAAAAGAAGCTTTTAATAACACTTGAGGCATGAAACGGACTATTTTTAGTTCTGTATCCACTGTTGCCTCTTGTATATTGACTTGAGACTTAATGGGTACTGAAAACCCTGAAAAAGATCTAAATGATTTGTTGTAAAGAAAATTATGGCCTCTGATTTTTCAGGTTAGACAGTAGTTGTGGGGTTTCTTCTGATCTACTGAAAATTTAGGTTGAATTGGATGACTGCATGAGCTGTTTCCTATGCAGATGCCAAAGAGGAAGAGCAAGGTTCCGGTGTTCCCGCGGCGCCCGCACCAGCTGTTTCAGGTCCTGTTCGGTTTGTTGAGCTTAGCGAGGCTGCGAGAAGGTAGATCCGAGGAGGTCTTGCAGGGGGGATGCTTGGAGGAGTCGTCCCTGTCCGCCAACCTGGACATCATTCTCTTTCCTCATGCACAGCATTCGCCTCTTCTGCCTGGGGTTATGGGCTCCTTTCTGCCTGACTGCTCCCCTGTAGCATCAGAAGTCGGCACAGAGGGAGGGCGGGGAGTTTTGGTGGTTGTGGGTGGCGTTTTGTCCATTGGAGGATCTGCGGGCCCCCCAGCTGATTTAGAGGCGATTATGGAACAGCGCCTTGACGATTTGGACACCGACATGGCTACTTCTCACTTGGTTGAATCTTGCTCCAGTACTGTTGAAGTTACCACGCCCAAGTAAGATTACTCTTGATAGTATTTGGGATGCTATAACTCTATTATCTGACTCTATCTCTCAGCAGACATCTGGAATTATTGCCCAGGTGACTGAAGTGACTGGGGAGGTTGAGAAGTTTTGTGCTACGATGGTGGCTTTGAAAGTACAAGTAGCAGAGACTGTACAATTTGTCAGCACAATTTCAGAGACTACATTGGCTTTGGCAAAAGATAATGTTACTTCGTGCTAAAGGTGAAATTTTGGAAAATGCTGTCCAGGCCTCAAATTTGAGACTTTTAAATTTCCCTATTCTAACAGGGTTTAGTCCAATTGACCTCTTTAAAAAAAATATCTGGCAGAGGTGCTGCTGGTTCCTCAGGAATTGATGCCACCGATCTCTAAAGCGTTTTTTCTTCCAGGACGTAAGAAGGGGCCAGCTGTAATGGAGGAAGGCAGCATGGACTCATTGAATGTCTCTGATTTATTAAAGTCTCCTGTGCAGGATTCTTTGAAACTTTCTACTGTCTTGGTTACCTGTGCATTAGTCTCAGATAGGGACTGGCTTTTAAAATTATACTTTAAAAAGTGTTTGGTGCCTTTTTATGAACATAAGAACATAAGATATGCCATACTGGGTTAGACCAAGGTCCATCAAGCCCAGTATCCTGTTTCCAGCAGTGGCCAATCTAGGTCATACGTACCTAGCAGTATCCCCAAGAGACACAGGTTCCACAATGCTTGTACTGGGTCAAGCATTGATATCCCGGGTCCCTTTTTAATAATGGTTTACGGACCTTTCCTCCAGGAACTTGTCCAAACCTTTTTTAAACCCAGCTACACTAACAGCCTTTACTACATCCTCCAGTAACAAATTCCAGAGTTTGATTACACGTTGAGTGAAAAAATATTTTCTCTTGTCTTAAATAGTTTACCCTGTAGCTTCATTACATGTCCCCTAGTCTTTCTATATTCTGATAGCGTGAACAATCAATCTATGTTTACCCGTTCCACTCCATTCATTAATTTATAGACCTCTATCATATCTCCCCTCAGCCGTCTTTTTTCCAGGTTGAAGAGCCCTAACCTTTGTAGCCTCTCTTCATAGGAGTAGCCTTCCATCCTCTTTACCATTTTGGTGACTCTTCTCTGTACCTTTTCTAATAACGCTATATCCTTTTTAAGATACAGCGACAAGAATTGCACACAATATTCAAGGTGCGGTTGTACCATGGAACGATACAGAGACATTATAATATCCTTTGTTTTATTTTCCATTCCTTTCCTTATGATACCTAGCATTCTATTTGCTTTCTTGGCCGCCGCTGCACACTGGGCAGAGGGTTTTAACATGTTATCCACGATGACTCCTAAATCTTTTTCCTGGGTGGTGGTTCCCAATGTGGAACCTTGCATTGTGTAACCATAGCGTGGGTTGTTCTTTCCTAGGTGCATAACTTTGCACTTGTCCATGTTAAATTCCATCTGCCAAACAGGAATGAGTCTTCACATATGGGTACGTCGGTACCGACGGAGCCTGCGCGGGAACGCTCCCCAGCTTCCCAAAAAGGAAAGCTTTTGGGAGCATCCCACAGCGCCTGCGTGCTGCCTTCCCGCCTTTCCTAACCGCCTCTCATCAGTTCTTCTTTGCCGCGGAGCCAGCAGGTCGAGCCCTGTCACCGCTGAAGAAGTTCTTTATTTTATTTTTTTTCTTTGGTCGTGTGTCTGCCTTCCCCGACTCCGGACCGGTACCGCCGATCTTTTCTTTCTTTTCTTAAAAAAAAAAAAAAAAAAAACTATATATTTTTCCCTCACTTAGTGTATTTTTCTCTTTGGGCCTTAGGCCTCACAAGAAATTTTCCTCATGGAAAAACCAGCTTCCGGGTTTAAGAAATGCACTAAGTGCAGCGGTACTATTTCTGTTACAGACACCCATGAATGGTGTCTTAAATGTTTGGGTCCTGAACACTCCATTTTGGATTGTCCGTCCTGCTCTCTGATGTCTAAACGGGGTTTACAGAACCGAGCAGCTAAGCTCCATGTGCTGTTTCCCGCTGATGCAGCTTCGGTGGCATCGATGTCTTCCAGGGCTGCTTCTTCCCCCAATGGATCTCAGGTAACCAAACATAAATCCAGCTGGTCCTCGAAGGGTAGATCTCCCTCTAAGCATCGAGATGCCTCCGGGCTTGCCCTCGAGGATCCTGCACCGGCAAAACAACCCCGGCGGGAAGCTCCGGCTTCCAAAGCTCCACCTATGGGGTTACAGGTTGACATCGATGGCACGGCCTCGACCGATCACCTGTTAGAATGCTCTGGGGTACCGGCACAACCTTCCGGTACCGAGTTCCAGGCATTCATGGCGTCGATGGATCAGAATGTTCTGTCCATGCAGCAGGCTATCAGTGCCTTCATCCAAGCTGCGACGCCGTTGATACCACAACAAACTCCGTTGTCTGTATCGACTCGGGTACCGGCACCAGCGCCGATACCGGTACCGACTGCATCGGCATCGACCAGGATACCGACTGCAGCGGTTCCTTGTCCAGGGCTGCTCATCGGTACCGATCCGGTTCCGATGACGCCCGATGTCGATACTGCTCGATACGCGTACCGAGTGTTAGAAGAGCACCCTGACAGACGGTACTTTGAATCTCCAGGAACAAGCAGGAATAAGTCCTCACTTATGGGTACGTCGGAACCGACGGAGCCTGCGCGGGAAAGCTCCCCAGCTTCCCAGAAAGGAAGCTTTTGGGGCCTCCCACTGCACATGCGCGCTGCCTTCCCGCCTTCCTGACCAGCTCTCCTCAGTTTCTCTTTTTCCGCGGAGCCAGCAGGTCGTGTTCCTGTCACCGCTGAAGAAATTGTTATTTTAGTTTCTTTTTTTAGACCGCGTACCTGCCTTCCCCATACCGAAACCGGTACCGCCGGTCTCTCTTTTCTTTTCTTTCTTTAAAAAAAAAAAAAAAAAAAAAAGCTTTTATTTTTTAGCACAACTTGGTGACTTCTGTTAGGCCTCAGGCCTACACAAAATCTCCTCATGGAGAAACCAGCTCCTGGTTTCAAGGAGTGTACCAAGTGTAGTGCTGTTATTTCTGTTACAGACACCCATGACTGGTGTCTTAAATGTTTGGGGCCTGACCACTCCATTCCGGACTGCCCATCCTGCTCCCAGATGTCTAAACGTGGTTTGCAGAACCGGGCCAACAAATTCCATGTGCTGTTTGCTTCAGATAATCCAGCATCACAGTCATCCAGGTCTTCCTCTCCGGATGGATCTCAGGTAACCAAACCTTCTTCGGGCAGATCCTCAAAGAGCAAATCTCCTTCAAAGCATCGAGAGGCTCTCAATTTTGAATCTGAGGACCATGCCCCAGCCAAACAACCCCGGCGGGAAGCTCTGGCTTCCAAAGCACCATCTATGGGGTTGCAGGTTGACATCGATGGCACGGCCTCGACCGATCACCTGTTAGACTGCTCTGGGGTACCGGCCCATGCCGGTACCGACATCCAGGCAGCAGTGGCGTCTATGGACAATATTGTTCAGACCATGCAGCAGGCCATCCTGGCTTTCATTAAGGCTGCGACGCCCTCGGTACCGCATCCAGCGGTTCCGGGTCCGGTTCCGGTTCCGGTATTGGCTTCCATACCGGAACCGAGGCCATCGTCTTCCAAACGCAGATCGGTGCATGCCAGATCCGGGTTTTCACCCGATATCGATCCCATGCCCGGTACGCCCGATGTCGATACCGACCGATATGCATATCGTGCGTTGGAAGCGAATAGAGGATACTCTGATTCCTCTGAGGATTTTGACTCCTCTGATGACTCTGATGAGCTCTCTCTTGTTCTTCCTGAAGAGCCCTCTTCCCCAAAGAGGAGAATGTCTCCACCAGAGGATTTGTCCTTTCAAGACTTCATTATAGAAGTAGCTAAAGGACTTTCTATTACTACATCCTCTGAGAAAGAACCTAGATCAAAGAAATTGGATATTTTAGGATACCCTAAGGTTCCTAAAGAGGCAGTTACCCTGCCTATCCATGAAATCCTTCAAGAACACTTGATGGACTTATGGGAGGCTCCTCTAACATTGTCTCCTCATTCTCGTAGGTTGGACACCATGTACCGGGTCCCTCCTTCTCCTGGTTTTCAAAAAACTCAGCTGCCTCACCATTCCATTGTGGTGAAGTCTGCGCTGAAAAAGATTAAGAGTACCAAAAGGCACTCTTCTACCCCTCCAGGGCAAGAATGTAAGACCCTAGACTCTTTTGGTAGGAAAATCTTCCAGGCTAGTATGCTTATAGCCAGGATTAATTCATACAGTCTGTATATGGGCATGTTTCTAAGGGAACTTGCCCTAAAGGTAAAGCATTTTGCCCCCTTTATCCCTGAAGATAGAAAGGAGGAGTTCATTTCTTTAGTGAAACAGCTTCTAGATGTTTCTAAGTTCTCCAACAGAGCAGCCTTTGATTCCTTTGAGGGTGCCGGTAGAACTTCGGGCATTGCCATTGCAGCCCGACGACTTGCTTGGCTCCAGGCCTCTGACCTAGAACCCTGGGTCCTAGATGGCTTACGGAATCTGCCCTGTACAGGTGAGAACTTATTTGGTAAAGACTGGCAAATTAAAGCCACTCAAATGGACGCAGAAAATGCTACCTTAGATAGACTTTCTAAGTCTACCTCTACTCCTGCCAAGAAAAAGTCTTTCAAGAGGCCTTACTACAAGAAGGCCAGATTTTCCACAAATACTGGCCAACAATCTTCTCAGCCTCGCTTTGCTGCTAAACGTCAGCAGCCTAAACAGGCAAGGTCAAAGCCTGCAGTGTCTGCCACTCCTCAGCAGGCTCAACCCCCTCAGGGGTTTTGACTTGCCCCTAGAGAACTTAACCTTTCTGGCTCTAGAACAACCAGAGCCCCTCACCATTCCCGGAAGGTTAGCTCACTTTGCTCCCAGATGGGGGCAAATTACATCAGAGCAATGGACCCTCTCTATCATCAGAGAGGGCTACAAACTTCATTTTTCCAACCTTCCTCCATATACCATGGTGAGGCACTTCAATTCTCCCCCATCTCTCCTGGACCTGTTGGGTCAGGAAGTCTCTTCTCTCCTTGCCCAAGGGGCAATAGAAGAGGTTCCTCTTCTTCAACAAGGGACAGGATTCTACTCCCCTTATTTTCTCATACCAAAGAAGACAGGGGGATTCAGACCTATCCTAGATCTGAGAGAATTGAACAAATTTCTGTACAAGGAGAAATTCAAAATGCTTTCTCTAGGCATTCTCCTTCCATACCTTCAGAGTCAGGATTGGCTTTGTTCTCTAGATCTCAAGGATGCGTACACACATATACTCATCCACCCATCCCACAGAAAATATCTAAGATTTCTGTTTCAGGGAAAACATTTCCAGTACAGAGTACTTCCCTTCGGTCTAGCCTCTGCTCCAAGAGTGTTCACCAAATGCATGGCAGTTGTTGCCGCATTTCTAAGAGGTCTGGGAATTTTTGTATTCCCATATCTGGACGACTGGCTCATCCGAGCTCCATCTCAGTCAGAGGCCCAGATTTCCCTGGACCGCACAAGGCACATTCTGCAGTATCTGGGACTGGTGGTAAACCTTTCCAAGTCTCAACTTATCCCTACTCAGTCTCTGGAATTCATAGGGGCCCAGTTGGACACCACCACTGCAAGGGCCTACCTACCTCAAGTCCGGGGCCAACGTCTGGTGTGCTTGGCCTCCCAAGCTCAGTCCAGCAGTCACTTGACAGCCAGAGAAATGCTTCGACTTCTGGGCCACATGGCTTCCACGGTACACGTGGTGCCCTACGCTCATCTTCATATGAGAGCAGCTCAATGGACCGTGGCCTCCCAGTGGACTCAAGCATCAGGAGCGCTCTCCGACCAAATACTCACCTCAAAGCGTCTGTTTTGGTCCCTCCAATGGTGGATGTCCACCAAGAATCTGTTGTTGGGGATCCCCTTCCAACCTTTGTTGCCCCAAGCAACCCTCACAACAGATGCCTCCCAAACAGGGTGGGGAGTCCATCTTCAACACCTCTCCACTCAGGGTGCTTGGTCTCCACAAGAGACCACCCCTCACATCAACCTCCTGGAACTGCGAGCAATCTTCTTTGCCCTCAAAGTCTTCCATACCCTCCTTGTCAACCTGACCGTCCTAGTCCATACAGACAATCAGGTGGCCATGTTCTACATAAACAAACAAGGAGGGACAGGCTCTCTTTCGCTTTGCAACGGAGCTCTCAGATTATGGGCCTTCGCCAGAGAGCATCAAATTCATCTTCTGGCAGTGTATCTTCCAGGGGTTCAAAACTCTCGGGCAGACAGACTCAGTCGAGTTCTGCTTCCACACGAATGGTCCTTGCATATGGACCAGATACGCAGAATCTTTCAGGAATGGGGAACCCCGGACATAGACCTCTTTGCAAGTCCGTGGAATGCCAAACTTCCCCGGTTCTGTTCCAGGACTCCGTGTCAGAGAGCTCAGGCCAACGACGCCTTTCTCCTACATTGGGGTCAGGAATTCCTATATGCCTTTCCACCCATTCCTTTGATTCCCAAGACTCTGTTCAAACTCCAGAGGGATCACGGATCGATGATCCTCATAGCTCCACGCTGGCCACGCCAAGTGTGGTTCCCTCTACTTCTGCATCTCTCCCAGGGACCCTCCCTGGACCTGGGAGCTGCGCCAGACCTTCTGTCTCAGGAGGAGGGGACTTTGTGGCACCCAAACCCCAAGTCCCTACACCTCAGAGCTTGGTTACTGAAGGCCTAAGCCTTCATGACTTCAATCTTTCTCAACCAGTGAAAGATATCCTTCATGCCTCTAGGAAACCCTCCATGAGGCGTTCCTATGCTTTCAAATGGAAACGCTTTTCCATTTGGTGTGCTCAACAGGGTCTTGACCCTCTAGCACTTCCTTTGAATTCTCTATTAGACTATCTCCTGCATCTTTCCAATGCAGGCCTTAAGACGAATTCAGTACAAGTCCATTTGAGTGCTATTGCAGCATCTTTAAAACCTATAAATGGACAACCTGTCTCCTCTCATCCTCTTATTGCAAGGTTCATGAGAGGCCTGACTCTAACTAAACCTCCCATCCGGCCTCCTCCGGTAGCATGGGATTTGAACCTAGTTCTAGGTCAGCTTATGAAGCCACCTTTTGAACCGTTGGTTTCTACCTCCTTGAAATTTCTTTCCTGGAAGGTCCTTTTCCTTATTACAGTCACTTCGGCTCGCCGCATCAGTGAACTACAGGCCTTAGTGGCTCATCCACCTTATACCAGGTTTCATCATGATAAGGTGGTCCTTAGGACGAATCCCCACTTTATGCCCAAAGTGGTCTCGCCTTTTCATCTTAATCAAGAGGTATATCTACCTGTCTTTTTCCCGGCTCCTCATGCATCCAGTGCAGAGAGGAACCTTCATACTCTAGACTGTAAAAGAGCTCTCGCCTTTTACCTCAACAGGACTCAACCACATCGAAAGTCTTCCCAACTTTTTGTGGCTTTTGATCCTTCTCATTTGGGAATTCCAGTCTCAAAACGTACACTTTCCAATTGGATTGCTCAGTGTATTTCCTTTGCTTACCAGAGTAAAAACATTTCTCTGGAAGGCCATGTCACAGCTCACAATGTGAGAGCCATGGCCACTTCTATGGCTCATCTTCACTCTGTATCCATAGATCAGATCTGTCGAGCAGCCACCTGGGCCTCGGTTCATACCTTCACAGCCCATTACTGTTTGGACAAGGACTCCCGCCGGGATGCCTTGTTTGGTCAGGCTGTCCTCAAACACCTGTTCCATACTTGAACAACTCCTGCCCACCTTCCCTGGATGGATGCCTGAGATCCATACGAAGATGGTGAACCCTTGGGAGGGGATCTCCCAGGCATCTTAGCTAGGGAGTCCCCATAAGTGAGGACTTATTCCTGCTTGTTCCTGGAGATAGCACAGTTACTTACCTGTAACAGGTGATCTCTGGGAACAGCAGGAATTAGTCTTCACAACCCACCCACCTCCCCTAGGAGTTGTATCTTCTATCTATCTTCCTTTCCTCTCTCTATTGTCTCAGCTATAAACTCGAACTGAGGAGAGCTGGTCAGGAAGGCGGGAAGGCAGCGCGCATGTGCAGTGGGAGGCCCCAAAAGCTTCCTTTCTGGGAAGCTGGGGAGCTTTCCTGCGCAGGCTCCGTCGGTTCCGACGTACCCATAAGTGAGGACTAATTCCTACTGTTCCCAGAGATCACCTGTTACAGGTAAGTAACTGTGCTTTCCTCTGGTGATTCTGATACATCAGAGGAGTCTGCTGAAGTATCTATAGCCCTTCCTGAAGAGCCTTCTTCTCCAAAAAGTAGAATGTCTCCTCCAGAGGACTTGTCCTTTAAAGACTTCATAAGAGAAGTACCTAAAGGTCTTTCTATGTCAGTATCCTCTGAATCAGAGCCTAGAGCAAAAAAATTAGATATTTTGGGTTATTCTAAGGCTCCTAAAGAGGCAGTCACCTTACCAATTCATGAGATTCTTTATGAACACATGATTGATTTATGGGAGACTCCTCTCACTATCTCTCCTCATTCTCGCAGATTGGACACTATGTATCGTGTCCCTCCCTGTCCTGGTTTTCATAAAACACAGCTTCCTCACCATTCCATTCTGGTGCAGTCAGCTATGAAGAGGATAAAGAGTACAAAGAGACACTCTTCTACTCATCCAGGAAGAGAATGCAGGACCTTGGATGCTTTTGGTAGAAAAATCTTCCAAGCCAGTATGCTTATTGCCAGAATCAACTCCTATAGTCTTTACATGGGTATGTTTCTAAAGGAGGTTGCAGATAAACTGCACACTTTCCTCCCTTTTCTGCCAGAAGATAAAAGGGATGAATTCCTCATTTGGCTTAAGCATACTCAAGACATTTCAAAGTTTTCCAACAGGGCAGCCTTTGACTCCTTTGAAGGTGCCAGTAGAGCTTCTGGCATTGCCATAGCTGCTCGCAGAATTGCTTGGCTCCAAGCTTCTGATTTAGAACCCTGGGTCCAAGATGGCTTAGGAAATCTTCCCTGTACAGGTGAAAAACTGTTTGGCAAAGAATGGCAAATAAAAGCCACTCAAATGGATGCAGAAAATTCTGCTCTGGATAGACTTTCAAAGTCAACCTCCATTCCTGCCAAGAAAAAACCCTTCAAGAAGTCTTTTTTTCAAAAAGGGCAGATTCCCTTCTACTTCTGGCCAACAATCCTCTACAGGTCGCTTTGCTACTAAGCGTCAGCAACCTAAACAGGCCAGGCCTAAGACTACAGGGGCTGCTGCAACTCAGCAGACCCAACCTCCTCAGGGTTTTTGACTTGATGCTAGAGAACTTAGCCTTTCTGGCTTTAAAACAGCCAGAACCTCTCACCATTCCAGGAAGGTTAGCTCATTTTACTCCCGGATGGGAGCAGATTACATCAGAGCAGTGGACCCTCTCCATCATAAGAGAGGGCTACAAACTTCATTTCTCAGACCTTCCTCCCCACACCATGGTGAGGCATTTCAATTCTCCCACATCTCTTCTCGACCTTCTAGGTCAAGAGGTGGCTACCCTTCTTGCCCAAGGGGCAATAGAAGAAGTTCCCTTTCTTCAACAAGGGTCAGGGTTTTACTCCCCCTATTTTCTCATTCCAAAGAAGACAGGGGGATACAGACCCATATTAGATCTCAGGGAATTGAACAAATTTCTATGCAAGGAGAAGTTCAAGATGCTTTCTCTGGGCACTCTCCTTCCATACCTTCAAAGTCAGGATTGGCTTTGTTCTCTAGATCTCAAGGATGCGTACACACATGTCCTCATCCATCCATCTCACAGAAGATTCCTCTGTTTTCTTTTCCAAGGAAAACATTATCACAAATGCATGGCAACTGTAGCTGCATTTCTACGCACTCTGGGAATATTTGTATTCCCATACCTGGACGACTGGCTCATCCGAGCTCCATCTCAGTCAGAGGCCCAGACTTCCCTGGACTGCACAAGGCGCATTCTACAGTATCTGGGACTTGTGGTAAACCTCCCAAAGTCCCAGCTCACCCCTACTCATTCCCTAGAGTTCATAGGGGCCTGGCTAGATACTACCACTGCAAGGGCCTATCTTCCTCAGGCCTGTTGCCTACGCCTAGTGCAGTTAGCCTCTCAGGTTCAGTCAAAGAGCCACTTAACTGCCCGGGAGATGCTACAACTGCTAGGCCACATGGCTTCCACAGTGCATGGGGTACCCTATGCTCGCCTACATATGAGAGCAGCCCAATGGACTTTGTCCACCCAGTGGACTCAAGCATCAGGAGCTCTCTCAGACCAAATAGCAACCTCCAAACGTCTCTTTTGGTCTCTCCAGTGGTGGATGTCCACTCAAAATCTGTTGCTGGGGTCCCCCTTCCAACAGTTGTTGCCCCAAGCAACCCTCACAACAGATGCCTCCCAAACAGGCTGGGGAGCTCATCTACAAGACCTCTCCACTCAAGGCACTTGGTCCCCACAGGAGACCTTTCTTCATATCAATCTCTTGGAGCTTCGAGCAGTCTTTCTAGCTCTCAAGGTCTTTCATACCCTGCTCAGCTACAAGACAGTCCTCATTCATACGGACAATCAAGTAGCCATGTTTTACATAAACAAGCAAGGAGGAACTGGCTCTCTGTCGCTTTGCAACGAAGCTTTAAGATTGTGGGCCTTCGCCAGAGAGAATCAAATCCATCTCCTGGCAGTATACCTCCCAGGAATCCAAAACTCTTGGGCAGACAGACTCAGTCGAGTTCTGCTCCCACACGAATGGTCCCTGCACATGGATCAGGTACTCAGAATCTTCCAAGAATGGGGAACCCCGGACATAGACCTCTTTGCAAGTCCGTGGAATGCCAAACTTCCCTGGTTCTGTTCCAGAATTCCGTGTCAGGGAGTTCAGGCCAAGGATGCCTTCCTCCTTCACTGGGGTCAGGGTTTCCTGTATGCCTTTCCACCCATTCCCTTGATTCCCAAGACTCTGTTCAAACTCCAGAGGGATCAAGGATCTATGATCCTCATAGCTCCACGCTGGCCACACCAAGTGTGGTACCCTCTACTTCTGCATCTCTCCCAAGCCCCCTCTCTGGATTGGGAGCTGCTCCAGACCTTCTGTCCCAGGAGGAGGGGACTTTGTGGCACCCAAACCCCAAGTCCCTTCACCTCAGAGCTTGTTTACTGAAGGCCTAGACCTTCAAAGCTTGAATCTTTCTCAACAAGTGAAGGATATCCTCCATGCTTCCAGAAAACCTTCCACTAGGCGTTCCTATGCTTTTAAATGGAAAAGATTTTCCATTTGGTGTGCTGAAAGGAGTCTCGACCCTCTAGCACTACCTTTGAATTCTCTATTGGAATACCTCCTGCATCTTTCCAATGCAGGCCTTAAGACAAATTCAGTAAGGGTCCATTTGAGTGCTGTTGCAGCATCCCTTAAGCTTATCAATGGACAACCTATTTCCTCTCATCCTCTTATTGCAAGATTCATGAGAGGCCTAACTTTAACTAGACCTCCCATTAGGCCTCCTCCGGTGGCATGGGATTTAAATCTGGTTCTTGGTCAGCTTATGAAGTCTCCTTTTGAACCCTTAGCCACCACCTCCTTGAAATTTCTTTCCTGGAAGGTTATTTTCCTCATTGCAGTCACCTCAGCTCGCCGCATCAGTGAGCTGCAGGCCTTAGTGGCTAATCCACCTTATACAAGGTTCCATCATGATAAGGTAGTTCTTAGGACCAATCCACACTTTATGCCTAAAGTGGTCTCACCTTTTCATCTTAATCAAGAGGTATATTTACCTGTCTTTTTTCCAGCTCCTCATGCATCAAGTGCAGAGAAGAATCTTCATACTCTGGATTGTAAAAGAGCTCTTGCCTTTTACTTACAGAGAACACAGCAACATAGAAAGTCTTCCCAGCTCTTTGTTGCTTTTGATCCCTCTTATTTGGGACTTCCAGTCTCTAAGAGGACACTGTCCAATTGGATTGCTCAGTGTATTTCTTTCGCCTACCAGAGTAAGGACCTTTCTCTGGAGAGCCATGTCACAGCTCATAATGTGAGGGCCATGGCCGCCTCTATGGCTCATCTAAATTCTGTGTCCATTGACCAGATCTGTCGAGCAGCCACCTGGGCCTCGGTTCATACCTTCACAGCCCATTACTGTTTGGACAGGGACTCCCGCCGGGATGCCTTGTTTGGTCAGGCTGTTCTCAAACACCTGTTCCATTCTTAATCAACTCCTACCCTCCATCCCTGGATAGATGCCTGAGATCCATAGGAGGAGGTAGAGCCCTTCCCAGGGTCTCATATCCTTGGGGTTCTCCCAGGCATCTTAGCTAGGGAGTCCCCATATGTGAAGACTCATTCCTGCGTGTTCCTGGAGATAGCACAGTTACTTACCTGTAACAGGTGATCTCTGGGAACAGCAGGAATAAGTCTTCACAACCCTCCCACCTCCCCTAGGAGTTGTATCTCTCTATCTGTCTTTCCTTTCCTCTCTGTCTCTTTTGTCTCATCTTTAAAACTCGAACTGAGGAGAGGCGGTTAGGAAAGGCGGGAAGGCAGCGCGCAGGCGCTGTGGGATGCTCCCAAAAGCTTTCCTTTTTGGGAAGCTGGGGAGCGTTCCCGCGCAGGCTCCGTCGGTACCGACGTACCCTGTAAACGGGGGCGCTGGTCGTGAAGGGCCACAGTCTTAGCCAAGGCAAAGTATTATTATGACTTGCAAAGGATTGTGGGGAATGTAGTTCACTTATACCAGAATCAGCCGTTCACAAAATAATGAGTTGTGATGCTCGAGTGTAAGCAAAGAAAAACAGATTTTATTCATGGGGTTAATTCTCCCACACAGATTTACTTGGTAACACAAAAGGACACTTGCTTCCAGTATTGTACTCAGGAAAAACAAAACATATTATAAGGTAACTGAACTTCTTAAGCAATAAATCAATAAAGACCTTGATGGGAAACAGAAAAGGTCTTTTTGATGGCTCCTGCTAATGACTCTTAGCAGTGCTCCAAAAGCAAAAACAAAACCCAAAAGTAACAAAAAAACTGTTCTTTATCAAGGATAACTTTCTTCTATTTACACACACACAAAAAAAAGAAAAGTTTCTTTCCAGAGCTCACGTGCACTTGTGCCTGGCTCAATCACCAATAATTAGCCAGCTGCAAACCCCTTTGCTGGTTCACTCTCTCTACGTGGCTCAATCCTACCCTAAAGCTTTCTTGCAGAGACTTTTCTGGGTAGATAAAAGAACAAGTTACAGTTCCTTTTGGTGGTTGTTGTATTAGTGAGAAAGTACTTTAAAACAACAGCCTAGACAGAGAGCAATCCATGTATTCATTCTGATCATTTGATATATCTCCTTCTTCCTCAAATATCATGGAATCAATATACTGGTCTGGCTCAGAGGAATTCCTTAATTGATCATTCTCAGGATAATATTTGTTTCCCTGCTGTCTTCCTGGAGAAGAGCTAGGGCATAGATCAAAGTTCATACCTGAGCTTCCTTTGCTGTTAGGTTTCCTTTCCTGGTATCCTGGCCTGTAAGTAGTCCAGCTTTTATGTCCAGCCTTCCAATCAAGATCCCTGGACACTGGGTCTCTCTTCACATACCTTCTTGCACCGGTCTTAGGGCCCCTTCCAAATGCAGCCGTCTCCTTCAAAGGTGACGTCTGGGAGTTCCTGGCTCTGTAACCCCACTCCTCTGGCTTCCTCCAGTCCAATGGAGTATGCTTGCCTCTGGAATCACTCCTAACACACGTACTGCTGTGGGCTCCTTCTTTAGACCTCCAAGATGTCTTTCTCTTCTTCCTTCCACGTTGCTTCTGCTGTTGTAGTCCTCTCTCCTCTTTCTGTCTGCTCTCCTGGTTCTCTCTGTTCTTTCTGTTCTGTCTGTTCTGTCTCTGTGTAGAATATCCTTTACTTTTAACTTGCTTAGAGGGACACTCCACCCTAGCACAGCCCAGGTGTGCTGAATCAAACCCTGCCCTTGGAGATGAGTGATTGGGGATTACCTCATAGCTCTCCTGATTGAACACACGTTTCCCCACTTCAGCTCTTCTAGAGGCTGTTTGAAACCTGGTGCATTCTGGGACTGGTAGTCTTTTATGAAAACGTGTTTTATTATTTCTACCAGCAAAGACAGGTTGCTTGTTCAAAGCCAATTCACCTCTTTTATAGCTCCCTCCTGAACTATGATAAGCTTCCTTATCACAACCTATATGTGAAGACTTATTCTTGCTGTTCCCAGAGATCACCTGTTACAGGTAAGTAACTGTGCTTTATTGTGGCTGGGGGGAGAAGTCTTTATTTCTTGTGATGAATGGTACATCTGTTTTGTTGAAGTTGATCAGGAGATTCTGTGAGTGGAGCCAGTCAGTGATAGCGTCAAAGCATTTAACTAATGTCGAGAAGTCGGGATGGTTGATGGTGAAAGGGGTGAACAGCAGTACATCGTCTGCATAGATCAGGCACGAGATGTTGAAGGCGCGGATGATTTCACATATGGGCTACATGTATATATTGAACAGGAGGGCAGAGAGTGAAGAGCCCTGGGAAACCCCCTGTCTTTGTTGAAAAGGCTCAGAGGTCTTAGATCCCATTTGTATGTGCTGCCATCTGTCTGTTAGGTATGACTTACACCAGCTCCAGGCTGAGCCTTGGATTCCCTTCTTGTGGAGATGCATCAGGAGCTGCTCATGGTTGACGGAGTCAAGAGCAGCGGCGATGTCCAGGAAGATAAGCCCATTCCCTCTTCTGATGTTGTCTATCCCTCTGCTTAAGGTGTTGACTAGCGTGGTGAGTAGCGTCTCAACGCCATGCGATTCTCTGAAGCCATGCTGACATGGGTCTAGAGGGGCAGTGGTATCTATGTGGTGCTGGATTTGACATTTATTTATTTATTTAGCTGCATTTATATCCCGCTTTTCACTGGGTCAAAGCGGTTGGGGGATACATTTAACATGAGGGGATATGAGACACATACACTAATACTTACAGGGAACATGGGCAATGGAGGGTTAAGTGGCTTGCCCAAGACCACAAGGAGCACCTGCGGGACTAGAAACCCCAGTCCTTCCAGCCCAAGGTTGCTGTCCTCTAGTGGGATTTGAACCACCGACCTTCCGGCCTGTAGTACCTTGCCCAAACCACTAGGCCACTCCGTTGGACGACCTTCTCAATTATCTTGGCTAGTAGGGGGATGCTTGATATTGGACGGTAGGATTCGGCCTTCTGGGAGTTCAGTTTGTTCTTTAGAAGGGGCCGTATCAACGTCTGTTTGAGGGTTGATGGGAAGGTTCCCGTTGAGAAGGATAGTTCATTGATCCTGGCTAGGATTGGGCTGAATTCCATGCACAGCGATCTTATCCAGAATGCTGGGCAAGGGTCATTTGGGGCCATAGTAGTGTTGATGGCTGCAATGATGTCCTCAATGCATCTCTCAGATGATGGCGTGAGTGCGGTGAGCGGCATCAGTTTAATAGTTGGCTGGATGCTGTGGCTGCTTGGTTGTTCGCTCACTGCCTCAAACTGAACGCAGATAAATTGCAGGCTGTTTGGATAACAAAGATCCCTCACATGCCTACAGTTACTCCTGCGATTGCAGGGACACCAGTACCACTTGTCCCTTCTCTCACTCATTTAGGGGTTATCATTGATTGCCAACTATCTTTTGATTTGCAAAAAGCCTCAACTGTTTGTTCTACTTTCTTTACTGTACATTAAATCAGGTCACTAAAACCATATCTCTCTCCTCAGTCCTTGCACACCCTTTTCATGCTTTAGTAATCTCACCTCTCGACTACTGTAACTCTGCTTACTGCAGCCTCCAATCCACAAATCTCAAAAATTTACAGCTTATTCAGACTACAACTATCCAGTTATTAACAAATGCCATCAAATATAACTATGTAATTCTGCTGCTTTATAGACATCATTGGTTTCTCCTTCCATATTGTTTTCAAATCAAGATCCTTATTATAGTTCATTAGGTATATTTCTCTGGTCTCCCACACTATCTGTCCTCTATGATAGTCCCCTACTGTCCTTCCCACTTTTTACATTCTAAGAATGCCAATCTCCTGGATCATTCCCTCAGTATCCTATGCATGCTTGGAGATGTTCCGGCATACTGCCTTCTACTTCTTGGCCCGCACTCTCTGACATGCTTTTCCGCCGCTAATCCAAATGGAGTCGTCTTTTAAAAAATTTAAGTCATTGTTGAAGACTCATCTTTTTAATCTGGCCTTTGTGGGATATGCAGGATAGAGGATGATGTGGTCTCGGGCACTCTCTAATTCTGTGTAGTTTGCTGCTTGCCTCTTCTTTCCTGGCCGACTTAAGGAGTTCCACTCGTATTTCTTATTTCTTGATTTTATCATGTAAACCGCTTTGG
This sequence comes from Ichthyophis bannanicus, assembly GCA_033557465.1. Classification (NCBI taxonomy): domain Eukaryota; kingdom Metazoa; phylum Chordata; class Amphibia; order Gymnophiona; family Ichthyophiidae; genus Ichthyophis; species Ichthyophis bannanicus. The sequence goes on along the minus strand of CM066032.1, from coordinate 811,460,479 downwards.
TACCATTAGATGTAGGATGGTATAGAAAGTTTTAAATAGACTGGTCCTAGGTTTATAGCTCACTGGAACAGGTTTTCCTCCAGGATCTGCCTATATATTGCACCATCTATCTTTCTCTCAATTTTCACAGGCTACCACTACCCGTACAGAGCGATCAAAATGATAAAAAGGATGAAAGAAAACCCTTGCAAGGAAAGGCCAGGGCCTCGTCTGAAGCCTCGACACCTTGGGTGGACCCTTCTGAGCCTGAGCCCTGCCATGGTTCTTCAGAAAGGGGGTCTCCCTCGAGGGAACCCAGGAAGAAGAAGAAACCCTCGAAGGCAGCGTCGGTGGATGGATCCGACCAGCCGAGTGTCCCCCAGGCCTGATCCCACAGTCTGAGTTGCTTATCCGAGGCATTGAAGAAGGGAGCGGCTTGCAAAAGTCCCCCGGAAGGAGTCGACCTCGGACCGGCCTCTGTCCTCTGACACCAACCTCGTCAAGAATTCCCCTTAGCGCCGGGCCCTCGGTGCCCGCGCCAAAGGCTGCGGAGCCTTCTGGCCTGGAATCCAGAATAGCGGCCCTGGAGCGCAGTTTGCCTTCATGGACCGGCAGTGTGTGCCGTTGTCCGGTACGACCGATTCATCCACCCCAACTACTGGAACCTCGATGTCAAAGATGTCACCAAAGGCCGAGCCAATCCTCGAGGTCCTTCGGCCTCGAGTCAATCCGAGTCCCAATCGACGGGATCATGATCATCCCCGGCAAGTTTGCCGGGCACCTGTCGTGGAGCACAGGGGTCCAAAGGCCTGTGGAGCAACCCTCCTAAGAGTTCTCGATGGACTACTCTCAGTGGGAGACGGAGGACAAGGAGTCCCCCGATACCCGCTGCCACCACAACGTCCCTTCTGACTCTCCCATCTTGGAGCCTCGACGGCAGTCCCCGTCAGAGGATATGGGCTTCCTTGATTTCGTCAAGGATATGTCAAAGGCCCTGGTGTTCCCTACGGAGTCGGAGGAGAATCCTCAGGTAGATGAGTTGGAAATCCTCCAATATGAGGCCCCTCTGAGGGAATCACTCATGGTGCCTATCCCTACCATCCTGTAACGGCTGATGCTCCATATATGGGAGACCCCGGCATCGGTGCCGTTGGTGAGCAAGCAGCTCGATTCGATGTATCGAGTCCGCCGGAGCCCAGGCTTCCAGAAATCACAGCTGCCGCATAACTCCATGGTGGTGGAGTCGGCCATGAGTCGGCTGAAAAGTCAGAAGACGCACTCCTCTGTGCCCCCCAATAGGGAGGCCCACAACTTGGATGCCCTCGGCAGAAAGTGTTACCAGGGTTCGATGCTCATCGGCCACATCCAGGCCTACTAGCTGTACATGGGGCATGTACCTGAGAGACCTGGTAAAGGAACTTGCTGTGTTCTCAGCTGGTCTCTCCGAGGAACCCCTACAGCGGTTCAAGAACGTGGCCAAGGCCATCCATGAGTGCTTTAAGTTTGTCTCGGGCAGCCTATGACTGGTTCAAGTTGGTGGCTCGAGTAGTGGCGGTGAGCATTGGTGCATGACGCCAACCTTGGCTACAGTCATCCAGCCTCGAGCATTGGGTTCAGGACAAATTGGTCGATGTCCCATGCCAAGGAGAGAACCTCTTTGGCAAACCCATGACCGACAAGGCTGCCGAGTTGGAGACCGAGTTCATGACGAGGACCAGTCTCTCTAAAAAGACCGCTGTCCTTCCCTGACGGAAGGTTTGGGGTAAAAAGTCCTTCTACCTGAGGAATGGGGCTGCTTAAACTACCCACCTTTTCAGGCCTCCCTGGCTCCCCAACAGGATCAGCAGGCCAAGGGACATGGGCATGGCCCTCATAAGCAGAAGGCTCCAAAACCCAAGGCCCCGGCCCTGGCCCAGCCAGGGGGGAGTTTTTGACTCCTTGAGCATAGCCTCTCTACTTCAAGGAGTTCAGCAGTCTACAGGGGGATGTCTGGTCTACTATACCCAGAGGTGGTTGACCATCATCACCGACTCCTGGGCACTTCAGGTGGTCAGGGAGGGTTACCTCCTCCACCTGACTCAGACACCTCTCCCTTATTTTCCGGGAGAGCCCCTTAGGTCTCCCCTCCACCAGGACCTTCTACTGAAGGAATTGGCAGGTCTTCTCAAGGACAAAACTGTAGAACCGGTGTCCCACCATCTCAAGGGCAAGGGGTTCTATTCCAGGTACTTCCTCATGCCAAAAAGAACAGGGGGCCTAATGCCCATCCTCGACCTGCGCAACCTCAACAAATTTCTGGTGAGGGAGAAGTTCAAAATGCTCTCCCTTGGAACATTGCTACCATACCTTTAGTAGGGAGATTGGCTATGCTCCTTAGACCTCAAGGATGCCTATACCCACATCCTCATTCATCTCAACCACAGGCAGTACCTGCGGTTCATAGTGGGGGCAAGCACTATCAGTACAGAGTGTTCCCTTTCTGCTTGGCTTCTGTCTCAGGGGTCTTCACAAAATGCCTGGCAGTCATGACTACCTTCCTCGGTCTCCAGGGGGTCTTTGTCTACCCTTATCTGTATGACCAGCTCATAAAGGGAGGCATGGCCTCAGACGTGCAGCAGGCTACAGCATGCACCATCCAGGTTCTGCAGCACTTGGGCTTTGTCATAAACTACCCCAAGTCTCACCTCCTCCCGACACAATGTCTGGAGTTCATCAGGGCAAAGCTGGATACCCTCCAGTCAAAGGCCTTCTTGCCCAGAGACCGAGCCAACTGTCTCAGGACTCTGGTACGGGACATATAGTACCGTCCCTCAGTGCCCGCTCGGCTTCTTCTGTGCCTTCTTGGGCACATGGCCTGCACGGTCCACATCACCCCAGATTCTCGCCTCCACATGAGGCCGACGCAGAGGTGTCTCTGGGACCAGTGGACTCAAGCCATGGGGCGCCTCTGTGACAGTCTCTGTAACCCGCCAGCTGGCAGACTCTCTGGTCTGGTGGCAGTCTCTGCAGTATCTCAAGGTGGGCATGCCTTTCCAGGCCCCTAGCCCCTCAAGGGTTTTCACCACGAATGCCTCCCTGCTTGGCTGGGGAGCCCACTGTGAGGAGCTCTGCACCAGAGCAGCTGGTCACCAGACGAGAGCACCAAGCAGATCAACCTCTTGGAGCTGCGAGCGATATACTTAGCCCTGCAAGCTTTTTGCCACTACCTATGCCACCAGCCGGTGCTAGTCCAGATGGACAACCATGTGGCGATGTTCTGTGTGAACAAATTGGGGGACATAGGGTCTCATGCCCTCTGTCGGGAGACAGTGCTCCTCTGCTCGTATGCAATCCAACAGGGTATCCTTCTGTGGGCAGTATACCTACTAGGCCAGAACAATCTGCTTGCTGACAAACTGAGCAGGGTCTTCCAGCCATATAAGTGGCAGCTGGACTCCAGGATGGCCGACTTGCTCTTCCAGATCTAAGGGAAGCCCACTATGGACCCATTCGCCAGCCCGGACAACTTCCATTTGCACCGCTTATGTTCTCGGCAGGTCCACCCCTTCAGGGTGGCAGCGGACGCGTTCCTCGTCTCATGGTTGGAGGGTCTCTTGTACGTCTTCCCTCCCATGCCACTGATTGCCCAGACCTTGTTCAGAACCCTCTGCAACACGGCCTCACTCATCCTGATAGCCCCTTGGTAGCCCAGGCAACCGTGGTTCCCGCTGCTCCTCCGACTAATGGCGGAGACCCCCATCCCATTGGGGAACTCTCTGGGACTCCTGTCTCAGGAAGGGGGCTCTCTTCTGCACCCCAACCTGGGGTCCCTGTTGCTGACAGTGTGGCTGCTGAAAGGGTGATTCTGGCCCCTTCCACCTCTCAGGCGAAGTAGAGGAGATCCTGATGGCCTTTCGCAAGGCTTCTACAAGTAAAGCTTATGCTCTCAAATGGCGCAGGTTCTCAGCTTGGTGCACCGAGCTTGGGGCTGACCCATTCTCCTGCCCGGTGGATTTGGTGTTATTGTACCTTCTCCACCTCTCGCAATCCGGGCTCAAGTCTAACTCCGTCCAGGTGCACCTTAGTGCCCTGGTGGTGCACCACCACCTGGTGGGTGTCAAGTCCCTTCTCAGTCAAGCTGTTGGTGACCTACTTTCTTAGGGGTCTGCTCTTAGCGAAGCCCCCGGTTTGCCTTCCAGCAACCGAATGGGACCTCAACGTGGTTTTGGGGCAGCTCACTCGCCCACCCTTTGAGCCTCTGGCTACTTGCCACCTCCAGTATCTCTTGGAAGGTGGTGTTCCTTGTTGCACTCACCTCCGCTCACAGGGTTAGCGAGCTTCAGGCCTTAGTGGCAGAGGCGCCTTATACCAAGTTCTACAAGAATAGAGTGGTGCTCATCAGGCACCCAAAATTTCTTCCACGGGTATTATCATCCTTCCATCTCAAGCAGGAGGTAGTGCTCCCTACCTTCTTCCTGAGACCTCACTTTAGTAGGGTGGAGGCAGTCCTTCACACCTTGGACTGTAAGAGGGCTTTGTCCTTCTATTTCCAATGCACTCAGAGCCACTGCAAAGCTACTCAGCTTTTCATCTCTTACGACCCCAGTAGACGTGGGGAGGCGGTGATCAAGCATACACTATCCACCTGGGTGACAGACTGTATCACTCTCACCTATGAGCAGGCAGGGCTCCCATTGGAAGGCCGTGTCACGGCGCACCATGTCAGGGCCATGGCAGCCTCAGCAAACTTGCTCTCTATCCCGATGCTGAACATCTGCTGGGCTGCCACCTGGTCTTCAGTCCATACCTTCGCAGCCCATTACTGCCTGGAAAGAGAGTCCCAATGGGACAGTACCTTCAGCAGGCTGTACTCTGTAATCTTTTGGGGGTTTAGGCAGCTCCGACCCTTCTGTGTTCAGGCTACCAGAGTGCTAGTTTTCATCGGACACAGGGGTCCTACTGTAGTCTGTGGACATGGACTTAATTGTTGCTGCTCATGGCTTCCCGCGAGGGAGTCTGTGTTTTTGCTATGGGCTTTTGGTAGCCTGTAGCTGGGGAGTCCCATATGTGAGGACTGACTTTCTGCTTGTTCCCGTAGAAAGCGTAGTTACTCACCTGTAACAGGTGTTCTCCAGGAACAGCAGGAATCAGTTCTCACAACCCCCCCTCCCTTTGGAGTTGCTCCTTTACCATCTTGTATTTTTGCCGTCTTTTAGCTATGCCATCTGACTGAGCAAGATGGCACCCTTGGGCACCATGCATGGTAGCATCTCCCAAAGGCTTTCTTTGAAAACTGGGGGGGATGCTTCCACTAGGGCTCTGTCATTGCTGATGTCACCCATATGTGAGAACTGATTCCTGCTGTCCTTGGAGAACATCTGTTACAGGTGAGTAACTACGCTTTCTCCCACTTGGCATGCAGAGTCACTCAAGCGTTTTATGCAAATATTGTGTGACATGTCAAATAGCTTTTATTCAGCAGTGGCTTCCTCCTTGCCTCCCCTCTCCCTAAAAGAGGCCATGTTTATGGAGTAATCCTGAAATTGTTGGACAGCAAACATTTTTTCCAGTCTCAGCCAGAGACCTCTGTAGTTCTTTCAGAGTAATCTTGGGTCTCACAGTGCCTCCTCTCAGCAGTTTCCTTAAAGCACAGCTGTCAACTTAGGAAGGATGGTGTAATTGAGGCAGTGTCTTGCTAGTGCCAAACTGTTTGAGATTTGTAATGATTTACCTGACAGTACCCCAAATGCATTGGATGTTTTCTTTTAGCCTTCCCCCACTCTGTATCTTTGAATAACTTTATCCCAGAATTCTTGTGGCAATACTTTGTTTGGCATGTTTAGAATATTGCTTTAGATTCACTTCATACAATAGATACAGCTTGATTTTTCATCCAAGTATATTTGAATCAGTACAGCTACTTATTCACAGTTGGCATCTAACTTGAATGGCAGTTTTGGGACAGAAAGCTATCTTAGGTTTGCTATGATAAGAAGGAGGAAAGACTTCTAGAAGCAAAACTTTTTGGGATTTTTTAAACTACTTTTTGAATATTTCTATAATTGGTCTTTTAGTTGAATGTGTAGAGTACATTGTGCAAATTAGTGAAAAATATTCCTCCTTTATCCATTTAGAATTATATTTTTCAGACTATAGAAGGCCTTGACAAATTTTATGCGGATTTAGGAGCCAGACCAAAATCTTAGGAGCCAGTGCTTGTGACCTCTGTATTCCCCCTCCTGGTTCTCTTGTACTGGTCTCATGTTCTTGTGAGACCAGCGCCAGAGTTCCTACACCATGCATCATCTTTAGATAACAATAGTTATAGTTTCAGATTGCAAGTGTCTCTATGGGTGTGTGCTGCAGTGGTGGTGTTCCTGTCTGTATGTGGGATGTGATGGTAGGTGCAGGGCCTCAATGCCTTTGTGTGGGTTTTACAGAGGTGGGGAGCCTCTGTGTGTGGTGCAGTGGGTTGCCTGTATGTGCATATGTGATGTGTGATGCAGAGGTGAGGTGTATATGTGTTTGCGAATGTGTTTGTGCTGCCTCTGTGTGCATCTGTCATGCAAAGGTGGAGTGCGTGTGTGTGTGTGTGTATGTGGTGTGGGGTGGGATGCTTTTGTGTTTGTTCTGGGAGGGAGGATGCATCCTATGGCATATACATATTGTCATTTTTGTCCCCATGCATTCACCCCTTTAACCTCCACCCTGCACTCTTTCCTCTCCATTTCAACCCCTCCCCACTCTCTGTTCCCCTTCCGGACTCTCACCCCCTTCTCCCTACCCCCAGCATGCCCACCCCCTACCCTCCATTCATCCATTCTCTATACTTTTTTTTTAAGGTACTGTCCCTTTTTTTTAAAATGAAAGCTATGATCCCACGGTTCTCTGCTGCCCTGGACTTCCCCTCCTGTTCTGCCCATGGGTATCCAATCTCCTGCAGACAGGAGGGATTTTTTGCCACAGTTGGGGGTTAGATGCAGCAGAAAACCTGCAGATTGGATCCTCTTGGGCTGTCTATTGCATTTAAGCCCCAATTGCAGCAAAGATCACTCCTGTTCTGCCCGCGGGGATCTGATTTCCCACGGGCAGACAGAAGGGGTTTTCTGCCTGTGATTGGGGGAGGGGAGGGGCAAGAGAGCAAATCCCAAGTACGAGGTATAAGATTCTGGTTGCCATGACAACCTGGTTGCTGGGCTTTGTCGATTCCTGGACAGTAGAATGTGAAAAATGTCCAAGGGTATGAAGACTTCTACAAGGCACTGTATGTTTTGCAAGAGTTGGCTTGCTTGGAGCAAATGTTTGCAGGTCAGCTAACCCCTGGCCACCCATTCTGTTTCTTATAGTAATGTGAGCAATTAATATTATACCCCCAGTTTGCCTGCAACTTCTTAATGTATCATAAATTATTCATTCATAAAAGAAAGCTCCTGGTGTCTGTACAAACCTTATTGTCAACGTAGTTTGGCAGAAAAAACAATACAATGCATCTTGCTCCAAAACCATACTCAATGTAATTTTTTTTCTCTATGTGTTGGTCCACTGTTGACTTGTACTTTCTGAGTGAATTATATTGTAGAAGTGCAGTAAATAATTGAAAAACTGTTTGCATGCTTACTATGATTAAATTTCATAGGCAGGTGAAGAAATGGGTGTAAACACAAACAGGTTTCTTCTATCTCTAGCATTACCTTGAATGAAAGAATGGGTGGAAAATGTTCCATTTTGTATTTTTATTTTTCGACTACCCTATATAGTATGGGGGGCATTTTAGAAGCCTTTTCATGCTTTGGATGTCTGAAAACAAGCATAGAGCCAGCCAAAGCACAGAGACGATTCCAAAGCCATTTTAGAAGCCGGCTCTGGGGATGTCCTCGATGTGAGGACATGGTGGAGGCATGGCTGGGGTGTTCGCAGGAACTTGGATGTCCCCCTGCCTTATTTCAGAAATGTTATGGATGTTTGGTGTCACATATAACTTAGACCTGCTTCAGGCACGAACAGGTATCAGAAAAGTGCCCGTTTTGGATGAAAAACATCCAAAGGGTGTAGAGAAGGAGGCACTCCATCATCCCCAGTAGTCTGCTATCAACGATAGCAGCAGTGGGATTTGATAGCCAGGTTACTTCTCTGTTCCTAGCCCATTGCTCTAACTATTAGGCTAGCCTAGATGTCCAGGTTCTGAAATACAGTTCTGGGGATGTCTATGTAGACACCACCACAGATGTCCATATCGGACACGTCCAAGATGGACGTGTAAGAGCTGTGCTCCGGAGGGTAATGGTCAAGCATCCTGACTTCTGCAGTCTTTAACTAAATAATTCCTACCTACTTTGGTATCACTCGATCTTGGACATGTCTGGCCCCAAACCAACGCGGCTGTATTATCAAGTATCTCAAAATGCCAGTGCAAAGAGAACCAAAACAGAACGTCTCTCACCTCACAAGATGGCGGTCATCCGAGATTGTCCTGAGGCCTTGCAGGAACCTTTGGCTGAGATTCGTGCTGTTAAAGATTTGGTCAAATCCAATAGTGACTCGCTGTGCATAATGCAGGAAGATATCAGCGCCTTGAAAATATAGAAACATAGAAACATAGAAATATGACGACAGAAAAAGACCACATGGCCTATCTAGTCTGTCCTTCCATAACAACTACAACAGTCCACTTTTTGCCTTTAGAGATCCTCTGTGTTGGTCCCATGCTTTCTTGAATTCAGTTACTGTCCTCATCTCTACCACCTCCACTGGGAGACTATTCCACGGATCCACTACTCTTTCCGTAAAGAAATATTTCCGCATATCACTCCTGAATCTATCTCCCTTCACCCTTCACCCTCATCCCATGTCCCCTCGTAGCAGAACTTGCTTTCAATTGAAAGAGGCTCTCTCCCTGAACATTTATGCCACGGAGGTATTTAAACATCTCAATCATATCACCTCTATCCCGCCTTTCCTCTAAGGTGTACATATTAAGATCCTTAAGTCTGTCCTCATATGCTTTATAATGAAGCCCATTAATCATTTTGGTAGCAACCCTCTGCACCGACTCCATCCTGCTCACATCCTTTTGAAGGTGCGGTCTCCAGAATTGCACACCATACTCCAAATGAGGTCGCACCAAAGACTTATACAGAGGCATTATCACCTCCTTTTTTCTGCTAGCCATTCCTCTCCGTATGCACCCAAGCATCCTTCTAGCTTTTGCTGTCGCCTTTTCCACCTGTTTAGCTACTTTAAGATCATCAGACACAACCACGCCTAGGTCCCGCTCTTCTTTAGTGGACAAAAGTACTTCACCTCCTATACTGTATTGCTCCCTTGGATTGCTGCAGCCCAAATGCATGACCTTACATTTTTTAACATTAAATCCCAGCTGCCAAATTCTAGACCATTCTTCAAGCTTAGCTAGATCCCTCCTCATGTTATCTACCCCTTCCTGGGTGTCTACTCTATTGCAGATTTTGGTATCATCCGCAAAGAGGCAAACCTTACCCGACAGCCCTTCCGCTATATCACTAACAAAGATGTTAAATATCTTTGGAGTCAATCACGGCGTACTTGGAGAAGATGGAGAATGTGGTGGCAACGCATGGGGAGCGGCTCAAGGCTGTCGAGAGGCAGGCAAAATTGATACGCTCATTGCAAAGAGTTGGAAGATGGCAACAACCGCACTTGAAGGAACAACGTAAGAATACTGGGAGTTCCCAAAGGAGCCGAGGGTCCTGATATGGTGGCCTTTTTGCAGTCAATGATTCCGGTGTGTTGAACTTGAAATTCGCCATGCCATTTGAGATTGAGCGTGCCCATCGAGTGCCTACTCGGTCCGTGATTGCGGGCAAGCACCCACACCCAATCATATTGAAAATTCTTTGTTTTCAGCAAGTCTCGCAAATAATGGAAGCAGCCAGAGCACTCTCTACCTTGGAATATCAGGGGCACAAACTCCTATTCTTCCCTGACTTCGTGAAGGCGACGGTGGTTTGGAGAAAGAGCATTTTGGCACTACGTCCATGCTTTTTGCAGCTGCAGGCCCGATTTGTGTTGCTTTACCCTGCCCGCATGAGAGTCACGCTGCACAACCAGATTAAGACTTTTGATGATCCAGGGGAGTTACATGCGTTGGAGGACAAGGAGTCAGGGTTGATGTGCTGAAATTTGCCTTGCACTTTGTGGCCTGCTAAAGTTCTTCGGTGCCTTCTATCATGGGTGTTTGACTGGTCTGAGGTCATGTAGTTGCGGCTTAATTCATGCAGAGGTGGCATTCAATCATGCAGAATTGTCATACACTGGGACATTCAATTTGTCTCTCTTGGAGAAACGACAGGGTGGTACCCTGGTCAAAATGTCTCTTTTTCTGTCCCTCTCTCTTTTCTTTTGTGTTTTATGTTTTATGTTGTCTGTGATGTCTGTAGTGGTTGGGAGGTTTGGAGTAACGGGATGGCCCTTGTCCACTTACTTGGGGCCTTTTTTTGGCCATAACTGCTTTGATGAGGGCAGTTCTGCTATAATGCTCTGGCGTTCTGGGTTTGGGGACACTGTCTCTGTTCCTGGTATGGGTGATGTGTAGTTTGCGTTGCTTTAAGTGACAAAGAAGTAGAAGTATAATAGCAACTTAGCCCTCCATGCCTGTCTTGTCCTCTTGGGCTCACCCGTTAAGTTTTGTGTTTTTTATAGCCCCCCAGGGTTTTTGGTGGTTTTGTTATTCAGAATTGTGTCCTTCCTATGAGCGATCAGGTGCAAGGGCTTTGACTAAACAGTGGCATTTCTTCTTAGCTGCACTTATAGCTCAAACAAGAAAACCTATCATCTTGTGGGCATTCAGGGTGTGGAATTGCAATGTAAAATTGTATGCCACATTTTGGTATGTTTCTGTAACATTTGATTATCACTCTGTGTTATACTGTCAATATGTCTTCTTTTAAGATTGTTTCACTGAATGTTAAGGGCAGTAACAATCTCCCATAAAGAGGAAAAAGATTCTCTTATACGGTTGCAAAGAAAGTGCCGACATCTTACTGCTGCAGGAGACACATTTGAATACGGAAGAGTCATTAAAACTAGATATAAAACCCTTTTCACTAGTGGCTTTTTCAGCTGCCAACCATAAAAAAAAATGGGGTAGCTATTTTAGTGAGGAAATCTTTTTCCCCCATGGTTTTACAGACCAGATCTGATATCGAAGGGCGTTGGACAATGGCTGTCATTAAAATTGGATCCAATGAACTGGCCTTAATTAACATCTATGCTCCTAATATAGATTGTGTTACCTTCTTTTGCTCCATTGCGGCCTTGGCGCAAGAGGTGTCCAGATATCCGACTGTTGTGGGGGGAGACTTCAACCTCGTACTAGATCCTTTGGTAGATAGGAGTCCAGTGAAAACCATTGAGGTTCCCAAGGCTCACCCTGTTCCCGTGTCTCTAATGCAAGAACTGGGCCTGATAGATATATGGCAGTTGCAGCACCCTACGGACAAAGAACATACTTTCTTCTCTCCCCCTCATAATTTGGTATCACGCATAGACATTTTCCTAGTTTCCAAAGGACTCTGTTCTAGATTAAGTGAGTCCAGTATTCATGCGGCTTATATCTCTGATCACTCCGCAATCTCATTCACCCTATTTGACTCAACGAGCTGTCAATCTCATTCACGCTGGAACGTTGATAGAACCCTTCTCACCAGCCAGGAGTTCCGTGAGACTATCTTGTTGGCTATAGAGGAATATTTTCAGTTTACCTCAAGATACCTCGGGGTGGGCATAGTGGGAAGGCTTCAAAGCTAATATGCGGGCCACCATTACCAGTTTTTGCCATACGACAGGCCAAGCAGCGTAAAGCAGAACTTGGTGCATTAGACAAGCAGATTAAAGTGGGAGAACGCATCTTAGGCCAGAGAACTGATCCTAACATTCTGATAAGGCTACTGCGCCTTAGAGTTAGATATAACTCGATTTTGACTACTGAGGCTTCACAGAATATTCAAGGGCAGAAAGGGCGGTACTATTTGGAAGGTAACAGAGCTGGACGGTTACTAACCAACTCGTTAAAGGATCACAACAAAACTTCTCACATTACTGCTCTGAGAGACCCTCAGGCGCAACAATTGATTGTCAAGGACTCTGACATTGCAGAGACCTTTTGTCAATTTTATGCCTAACTATATTCCCCAGAGATAGATTTCTCTGAGAAGGCGTTTGATAGCTTACTGACCAACATACAGAGGCCGGTGTTAGATCAAGAAATTGCTGCGGGACTAGATAAGCAGTTTACAGTCATGGAAATTATCCAGGCCATTGACTCTATGCAAGTGGGCAAGGCTACCAGACCTGATGGCCTTCTGGCTGAATTTTATAAAACGTTTTCCAAAACTCTTGGCCCATATCTTCAACAATACTATAGACTTCTTTGGAAAATGGGGCCCAGACTGGAGCATTTGCCTCTGCAAACATTGTTATGCTTGAAAAGCCTGGAAGAGACCCTTAGTTGGTTAGTAATTACCGACAGATTTCGCTGCTAAATGCAGATTATAAAATGTTTGTAGCCATCTTAGCTGGACGTTTCTCCAAACTGATCCCTTCTTTGATTCATCCAGACCAATGTGGCTTCACAGAGGGACGCCCCACAGCCGACAATGCGAGAGTGCTTTGTCATGTGCTGGAAGGCGTGGATGAAATGGAAGGCCTACTTGTGGGGTTATCGTTAGACGCAGAGAAAGTGTTTGATCAGCTGGAGTGGCCTTTTTTGTTTGCTGTTCTGAAATGGTTTGGGTTTGGTGAGGGCTTCTGTAAACTAGTTAAACTTATGTATGCTAAAATCTCGGTGAATGCGACTCAGTCTAGAGACTTTCTTTTAGGGCGTGGTACCCGTCAGGGTTGCCCTCTTTCTCCCATCTTTTTCAATCTGGCATTGGAGCCTTTGGCTGTATTAAAACAAAGCCCCGCGGTTCATGGTGTATCCATAGCTGACATGGAAATTAAATTACACAGGTACACTAAAAAAATTTTTTTTTAAACTGCCTCTAATGTTTCGATTGATTTTTACGTTTTTTGGTGCGCTGAATCCAAATCTGGTAACCAATTTGCACCATCACGTACAGATTTTTTGCTACATTGGGTTAGCAGTTTGAGGTGAACGTTTCAGATTGAGTGCAATCGAGATAAAAGTTTCTTGGATGAATTCTTTATACTAATTGTTTAGTAGTTATTCAAATAAGAATAAAGAAAATTGTAACAAGGCAGCACATAAGAATAGAGTAATGTCAACAAAACACACTGTGATGGTAGCAAAATTGTCTGCACTTAAAACAGCCACATACATGTGCACAAACATTGAGCATATAAGAGCGAGGTTAGACACAAAGCAAAGCAAAGAAATGTGCAAAAAATGTTGTACAGGTATGTATGTAAGAATAGAAAACGCAAACCGCACCATTGCAATACATGAAGACAAACACCCGATGGTGTGAAAATAAAATTCTAATAAATGAGATCCGACACTGTGGTAATAACTAGCAAATTTTTATTTCAAAGTTTAGTAAAAACACGATATTTGTCAACACAGTTTAGATTTTAAAGTCATTCTTGGGTCAATCAATCTCCTGGTGGGCCCGTTTCTTCTTCCCCCGAATGCTTCTCTTGGTGCGCTGCTTGGCGTATTTTTCATCTGGGGTTTCCCGCAGCAGCAACCAGCAGAAATCAGCCATCATAGTGGTGTTCCATCTTCCTTGGTACCTTCTCTCTGCGTCCTTGATGTCCTGGTGAAACCTTTCACCTTGTTCTTCACTGTATGCCCCCAGGTTTTCGGGAAAGTAGTTCACATGGGAGTGCAAGAAATGGACTTTCAGGCTCATGTTACAGCCTTGTTCTTTGAAGGCATTGAGCATCCTGGCAACAATATCCTTATAGTTCTCATCCCGCCTGTTCCCCAAGAATTTGAGAACAACATCCTTGAAGGAATCCCAGGCTTCTTTTTCCTTCTCAGACATCGTTTCAGCGAATGCTCCATCTGAAATGAGTTTCCTTATATCAGGGCCAACAAACACTCCTTCCTTTAGCTTTGCTTCAGAAAGTCGGGGGAACTTTGAGCAAAGGTACCGAAAGCACTCACCATCTTTTGGAAGGGACTTGATGAATTGCTTAATGAGACCCAACTTAATGTGGAGAGGTGGTAATAGAATTTTATCACGAGGTACCAAGCTCTCATGAAGAACATTTTTCTCACCGGGTCTCAAATACTCCCGAATTGGCCAGTCTTTTTTCCCCCAGTGTAGGTCGCGGGCCCGGCTATCCCACAAGCAAAGGAAGCAGGGATATTTGGTGAAACCGGATTGCTGCCCTAATAGCATGGATAGAATTTTAAAGTCTCCACAAATAATCCACTTATGCTCATCATAACGAATCTTCTGAAGAATCAGGGCCAAATTCTCGTATTTTTCTTGGAGAATAACAGAGTGAGCAATAGGAACTGAAGCGAATGTGTTGCCATTATGAAGAACACCTTTTATGCTGTCTTTTGACGAATCAATGAACAGCCGCCATTCAGCAGGATCATACTTGAGTTTAAACTTTTCCATCACTCCGTATATATCGTTGCAAAATACCAAATCTTCCTCTTTGCTGAAATACTTCAAAAATTGTGTCTCGCGGTTGCGGTACCAATAAAAAGTTGTTCCTGGTGACAATAGATTTTTCTGTTTAAGAGCCGAGAACCTAGCAGTTGGGCAGCATCTTTTGGGAGTCCTAAATCCCGGACTAAATCATTCAATTCAGCTTGAGAGAAAAGTTCAGGTTTCGGATCTGGTTCAGTTTCAAACTCGGAAGTACTGGACTCATCGGGAAAAGCCATCTGATGAGTCTCATCATGATCAGAACCGTCCACACAAATATGATCCAAAGATTTTGGTGGTTCAGGCACAGGTACTTCGTTGCTATGAAGCATAGGCCTAATTGCTGAGGGAAGGTTGGGGTAACTTATTATGTTCTTATTTTTTAAGTTGTATCCCTTCACAATGCAAGAGCAAAAATAGCAGTCACTGCTGTGGTCTCTTTGTTCACGCCACATCATAGGTATTCCGAAACGAAATGCTTGTTTTTTACCTTTCATCCATAAGCGTAGATCTTCCTCACATGTCTTGCACACTTTGTGAGGAGCCCACGGTTTGTCTTGATCGTCTAACTTCAAACCGAAATAGGCGAAATATACTTTTTTAATAAATGCAGAAATGTTCCTCTGCCGCTTTTTCACGGTATATTCCCCACAAATAAAAACTGTCCGGAGAGTTGACGCAACCTCTGGCTCTGTGAGCCATCACAAATACACAGCACTGCAAGCTACAACTGTAGTGAACCACTTCGGAATAAAGCTGGATTACGACTGAGCAAACAAAAGGTAATAATGAACTTGCAAGAAACTGAAATTTGACAGGAACGTTCATGTTGCAACCACCGTGTTTGAGCGAGCGAACGAGGCGAGGCGAACAGGAAAGAACATGCGCCAGCGCGAGTACTGGATTTAGCCCCCCCGCCTCCCAATTGTCCTGTTAATGTATAAAATGAATACAAAACACTCTAAAATATCACGAGGGAGTGTTTCTAGTTAGTTAACCATTACAACCTCTATTTTGGGCCAAGAAAATAAACTGCAGTCGGCTAAAAAGAAATTATGTGAACATTCCTTATATGGGTAAGAAATCTAATTTTGCAAGAAAACGTGACGTGATGGAACATTTTGGCTATTTTTCCTGGATTCAGCACCCCAAAATCTATAGGAATCAGTTGCAAAACTGAAGGCAGTTTTTTGGTAGTGTACCTGTGTTATCTGCTTATGCTGATGATCTACTGTTCTTCACCATGCCCAGCTCTATACCGGCTATCCTAGAGTTAATAAATAAGTTCTCAGGATTGTCAGGCTATAAAATTAATTGGTCAAAATCTGTTGTGTTCCCCTTAAACTCGAGTGTGTAGGGCGGATGAGGAGGATATTCCTTTTGTGTGGGAGCCTAAGATGGTGAAATACTTAGGAGTTCACTATAGTTACCCACTCAGTAAAACTTTACAGTACAATGAAGGGGAGATCTTCTGTACGGTTTGTAATATAACAGCAAAATGGTCGCTGGTCTATCTCTCTTGGTGGGGTCGTCTTGAAGCTATAAAAATGACTATCACTCCTAAAGTGAACTATGTGTTAGAAATGTTGCCAGTCTTTCTCACTACTAACATTTATCGTCAAATTGAAAGGATCCTTGTCCAATTTCTATGGAAAAACAAACCGCCTAGAATTGCTCTCAGGAAACTTAAATCTAAAAAAGAAGTGGGGTGTGTGAATTTTCCTGACTTTCAGGCCTATCACTGTGCTTTTTTGTTAAAACAAGGTTCAAGATGGGTGGAAGGGGCCGTAGGGAAACGCCCAGTGTGGCTTGACCTGGAAGAGAGACTAAGTTCTCCATTCCCCTTAAAGCTCCTTCCTGGCGTGTTGCCTTTTAAGAGTTTGAAATCTCATAGGATAATAGCTGGCACTCAAAGGGTTTTTCAACAGTTAATGAAGGCTATTCCTAAGGAGGATTGCCTAGCAAAATTAATCCCCATCTGGCACAGTCCTTTTTTAAGAATTCATCAAAGTTCATTTGCATGGCAACAGTGGTTCAGTAGGGGCATTTGGACTATTGGCCAACTATTTTTGGATGGCAAGTGGAAACCTTTTGCTTCCCTACAACGTGAGTTTGATTTGCCTAATCCCTATACTTTCAGTGGATCGAGCCCCGAGACATTGTAAAGAGAAATCCCTTATTGAAATTAAGTTTTGGCCTGAAGAGTGGGGGTTGCTGAATATCATAGGCTCAGCCCATACGGCCTATGGGGTGGCTTCTTACTACTATAAACTAGTCGCTCAGAACCATACCCCACAGGTCATTGATGTTCATTGAATTTGGGAACACGACACTGGGGAAGTTCCTTCTCTGGAGACATGGGTGAATTTATGGAGTAAGACAGAGTATCCCAATCTGCCTCTATCTCACAAGCTTTATACTTCTTTGCACACAGAGCTCACTTTACTCCGGTGAAGGTGGCTAAGTGGGATAAGGCAGCTGGGAATGAGTGTTGGTCCTGTTGGAGTGATGTTGGCACTTTGAGACATGTGGTATATGAATGTCCTAACATTCAGTCTTATTGGGTTTCGATTTGGAACCATATCCAAGAGGTGTTGGGATTCAGGGCCACTCTCTCCTGGTCTGTGGTCATTTTTCAGTCAGCAAATGGCATCTCGTCGTTGCAGAGGGATTGTAATTTTTTATTTGATTTTATGATGGGAGTGGCCCTGCATCTCGTTATTTCTAACTGGAAACATACCGCAGAGCTTAGTTGGCACGAATGGTGGAAGCGCCTGTGTTTATGCTGCAAATATGAACAAATGCCACGTTATGGTGTAACCCTTATGCCTTCCACTTTTCGCAGATGGAAACCCCTATATAACTAAAGCCCGTTATGATCTAAACTAAGGGGTAATTAGTCAAACCATTTTGTTTCCTATCTAGTGGAGGGCTACCTGATGTACCATAGCCCTTGCAGGCCTTTATTGGCCTCTTGTTTTTCTTATATATTGCCTTTGATGATCACACGGGGTTGGGAGGTTCATGGTTAGGGGTTAGGGAAGTTGTTTAAAGCCTTTTTTTTGCTCTTATGTTAAAGAGAAATATCATTTTAATTGTATTTTTGGTTTTGTTGTATCTGTTTGAAAATATAAATAAAGAAGTTAAAAAACAAAACAAAAAAACCCCACCTGAGGCGACTCTGAGAAGCACCCTACTAAGGTCCTCAAGAAGGATTTCTTGGCCGGTAGAGACCTTGTGAGGTTCCTTGAGGCCATAGTCCTCATCAAGGACACACTCGCAAGAATGCCAGCACTGGGCTCGAAATCCTCGGTGCCAGCGCCAAAGACTGAGAAGCCTTCTGGTCTAGAAACCAGAATGGCGGCCTTGGAGCAGAACATCACTGCTATCCTGGCCCTGCAGCAGACGATGATGGCCAGTTCATCTGCCCTGATGACCGGACCCTCGACTGCGAGGGAGTCCCCAGTCGTTGAGCTGAGCTCCGAGCACCACTGGCCTCGGCTAAGTCCTCAGTGCCAGTCCCATTCTTCAGGCATCCATTCCTTGCCAGCCAGTGCTTGTGACTCGGACCCCATGTCCTCGACAGGCTTGCCGGCCTGGAGTTTAGGAGCCGCAGAGCCTCGGACTCGTTATCACCGCTAGACTCCGAGAGGGAGACAGGTAACAAGGCTTCTCCGGACACCAAGCAGCACCGAGACATTCCCTTGACCTGTTGCCCCCAACGCCACTCTCCTTCTAATTCATGACCTTCTACAATTTCGTCAGGGACTTGGCCAGGGCCCTCTCGATGCAAACCAAGGTGGAGGAAGACCCACGTACTGAAGAGATGGAGATTCTTCAATATGAGTCTTCACCCAAGGACACTCTCACAGAGCCCGTGCAGCCAATCCTCTAGAGGCTGCTCCTTCAGATGTAGAAAACGGCACAGAGTCTCTCAGTTGGGGACTCAACTTCTGCAACTCACAGTTACCCAACTTGGCTGCCGTTGGTGCTGTTGTGGTTCGGTCCTCGGCAGTCTGGAGTTAGGGAATCCCATATGTGAGGACTGACTTCCTGCTTGTTACTGGAGAAAGTGTAGTTACTCACCTTTAACAGGTGTTTTCCAGGGACCGCAGGAATCGGTCTTTACAACCCTCCCTCCTCCCCTGGGAATTGCCTCCCTACCTTGTTTTAGTTTTTACTACCGTCCTAACTATGTCATCTGACTGAGCAAGATGGCACCCTTGGGCAGGAAGGGGACCATGCGTGTGTGTGAAAACTGGGGAAATGCTTCCGTGTGAGTTCCGTCGGCGCCAACTCTATCCATATGTGAGGACTGATTCCTGCTGTCCCTGGAGAACACCTGTTACAGATGAGTAACTACACTTTAGGGACACAGTGTGGGTGCTGAGTGCTCATTGTGGCTTTCAGTAGCACACCGTCAGTCTCTGTTAGCATGGATACACTTACTGCTACCTCAGTGGCAACTACACTCATGGTATTTCCAGCATGAAGACATGCTATGCATACTTGCAGTCATTGTTGGGAGTCTGGTGCCACCTCTGCACTAATTTGTGCAGCTGAATGCGCAGTAAACTATCATGTTTTAATAAACATACCCCTTAGTGAATGGAGTACGATCTCAGGTGCATAGAGCATATTGAGAAACTGTGTTAATCTCTGATTAATTTCTAGACTTTGGCTCAGCAGAGGCACACTTAGAGGTCATAATTCCACTTCATGCATAAGCCGTGTCTTTTTTTGGCTGTGGTTAAAGAAAGAAGACTTTATGAACATAATAGGAATGAAAAGCCTTTGTAAAGGAGGATCCAGCAGATTTAGTATGTGTGTGGTAATATGAACCCTAGTAAATAGTGCCAGCTGCAATGCTTTGGTCTTCACAGCTGTAAGATAGTTACTCTGTTTTTGTTAGGGAAGGTGGTAGAAGCTCCTCTTCTTGTCTACTTTTATTCTTAACACTATCTACATTGTTTAGAACCATTTTTTGATTTGGGGCATTTTGTAAAATGTTGCATGGAACTGGAAACTCTATTTTTAATTATTTGTTGCTGTTTCCTCTCTCTTTCTGGAGGAAGGGTGGGCAAGGGGCTTATATCCTTCCCCTTTGATCAGGAATTCTATTAGCGTCTAAAGCTGCAAAAAGAAGCCCCAGTGTGTGCAAAAACAAGTTAGACTTTGAGGACCGAGGTGGAAACGTGGGTATATAAATTGAGAGGAAATCTGTTTGAAAGCAGTGAACAGGAATCTTTTGAGACAAGCATTGTTAGTTTATCTTTTGCTCTTTGCTTTCTTTCTGTCAACTTTGAGACGATTTTGAAGTCTGGCTAGAATTCATTTAAATCTTGTTTCCTCACATGTACAGCAATTATCTGTAAAATGCTAAAAAGTGGCTACAATGTTCTTGGATAGTGAATTTCGTCTGCATAAACTTCATATTAAATGTGACTCTAAGTTAATGTTTTTTAAATAATCTAGGTTGCACTTTTTTTTCCCCTGTGATGGTTTTAGTTGACCCCCAACCCCTGCCCCCAAAATAAACAAAGGTAAAATACATCTTCATTTCCTTTCCTTTATTAAAACTTATATACTGCCAGTTTGACAATGTGTAATTCTAAGCAGTAACACACTTGTATAAGGAAAGACAATTAAAAATGTAAGAATTCATACATAAAAAATCCATAACCCATACACTTAACAATCACACAATTATGCATGATCTGGCCATACTAATGACATCGCATGGCTATCCAGAATACTACCAGCCTCCCCCCTCCCCCCCGCCCCCATATTAGCGTAAAGCATAGTTTGGAGCAGTCTCCAGAGTGAAACAAGGTTCCTTTTCTGGATGCATTCTGTCAGGTAATCTGTTCCAGCACTGGCGCTGCCCCTGAAGATACTCCCTCTCTCATTTGGGCCATGCTGATTACTTTCAAGGCCGGACTCTGCTAACGAACAACTCAGAGTTGGTCTTAACTGCCTGTTAGGAGTATACCACTGCAAAGGGTCTGTAAGTAATTTTAGTTGTTTAAAATTCAATGCTTTAATAACCAGCCATTTAAACCTAATTGGCTCTTGGTCATGCATTTTCTCCTCTTCTGGTGTCTCTAACAATTTGAGCTGCAGTATTTTTGGACTATTTGCAAATAATGCAGTCATCCACCCGACATGCCCATATACAACACATAGGCTAAAGTGCTTAGTACAGGTTCTGCTGGTCAGTATTTGGCTTTAACTGCTTAACTATATGTAACCTCCGAAGACAATTTTAGTCATCTGGGCAAATTGTTCCAGCCCAATTCCTTCCTGATTCAGACATCCACAAACTTGATATTATTGATATTACCCAATTATTAGTTGTTGGCTTTATTCCAACTTTAGTCCAATCCTTACTACCGGAATAGAGGCATGAAGTTTTCTGTGCATTAATAAATATCCCACTTGCCTTCCTTGAACACATAATCCTTACCTGGTATTTGTTTAGATTTTATAAGTGCCTGGTGGGGGTCTGTCTCCAAGGGCACCAACAATTGCATCTTATCAATATATTAACCCCCCCACCCCCCTAATTCTGAATGATCAAACAATGCTTACCAGAAGGTGCAGAAAACCAACCGGGGTAGAGGCGACCCTTTGGGCACATCTTGTAATCAGTATAGCTGGATCCATCATATCTAATGTCTGTGCTAATCTAAGGCAGTCAGCAGAACTGCACATTTTTATGTAAATAACCATATTCTACATTCAGTATTGTAATCAACACATTCTCTGTTCTTCCTCCTCCTTACAATAATTGTAGCTGTGCCCTTCCATACCTCCCTTCCTGCCATTTTGAGAGCCACTGGTAGTTGGCAAACCAAGGAAAGTACGGTTTGAATGGTTTGGTAATTAATACAAAAGCTCAAAATAGCTGAATTTGAAAGAACCAGCACCCTTATTCTCTGTTTGCTCTCGTGGTTCTGGTTTTATGCTTTGTTTCAGAAGCAATATAGCATAATAAGCATTTAATACGTTTTTCTTGCATAAAGAATCCAAAACTCTATACAAACATAGAAACATGATGGCAGATAAAGATCATATGGCTTATCCTGTCTGCTCTTCCACAGCAACTACTAAGCTTTATAGTCCCTTGTTTTTCCTTTAGAGATCTGTGTTTGTCCCATGCTTTCTTGAATTCAGATACAGACTATTCCATGCATCCACCACTCTTTCTGTAAAGAAATAGTTCTGCATGTTACTCCTTAATCTATCCCCCCTTTACCTTTATTCCATGTCCTCTTGTTTTAGAGCTTTCTTTCAGTTGAGTCTCTCCCCCTGTGCATTTATGCCATAGAAGTATTTAAACATCTCTGTCATATCTCCTCTCTCCCGCCTTTCCTCCAAAGTATACATATTGAGATAATTATATATCTTAGAAGATATTAAAGGAAGTTCAGAAAAAAGGAGAAATAAAAAAAAGAAAATAAAATGATATCTTCTTATTGGACTAACTTCACACATTCTAGGACTAGCTTTCGAAGCTTAAAATCTTCTTCTTTCCTAACTACCATTAAAGTGGACTGTCACGGCAGTCACACTTCTTTATCCAAGGAAGTTCAGAGGAATTGACTTAGGAATTAGTGGTTGATATTCAGAGGCACTAATCCAGATAAGTCAGTTGTGTTTTCCCTTCAATTCTTTGAATTGTTGTCTTTTTAAAAAATTTTATTTCCATAAGTGATCAATTAATTAACAACACTTTCAGTCTCTCGACATAGCACTGTGTTTCAAAAGATGTAGTTACCTATCTTTATGCATCAGGGTTTTCCTTTTAAGGCTTCCGTTACTCACACATTGGTAGTCTTGTTGCCATCTGACACACAACTGAAAAAGAAACAAAAGAAACATGGCTGATAGAAAACTGAGGCACTTTTGAAGGTTTTATGCGTTAAGCTGCGTGAGTGCACGTATTTTTGATGGTCTGCAAAAATTATTTGTTAGGATCATATAGAGTTATAGGTGGTTTTTTGGAAGCGTGTGACAGGTTCGCTAACAGCACAAATTGGTATTAGTTTGAATAAGTTTGGCTATATTCGTTCAAGCTGGATGTACTGCATAGATTTTGCTGCAAGGAGCTGTAGGGAAGACCATTCTTTTGTAATTTCTGTAGGATGCTCCGAAAGCCAGCATATAATAAGTTCAGCTCTACTATCACTACTACTATTCACGTCTGTCGTGTGCAAATAAACATAACAAACGGTCCCTTCTCTATAAAGGTTATATTCTAATCACGACAAGTGCAGACTACAAAAGAGACTATGGGAATGTCATTTATTGAGAAAATGGTTCAATCCCACAAAGCTGTGCATGGGAAAATCAGGGGTTAAAACTAAAAGCAAACTCAGAAAGGTGGATTTTTACATTACGTTTGGATGAGGTCAGAGAGGGAGCATGATACATCAACTCAAAGTCTGTTACAAGCATGCAGTGCAGGAAAATGGAAAGCGCCGAGTTGGGAATTAATAGTGGATGAGAAGGGCATAGATGAGAATGACTTGCATAATGAATGGAGCTCATGAGGAGAGGTGTGAGGAGCAATGAGAGGCATCACAGTGAACAGCTGCAGAATGAATGTTCTTGCAGGTGCGTAAAAGGAGCTTGACTAGCATGCAGAACAGGATGGGGAGCCAATATAGGGACTTCAGAAGAGGTAGTTCAGGGCTGGCCCCAGAGCTGGTTCAAGGTGTTGGTTCCCTAGGCAGACCTTAAGCTTTACCCCCCTCCCCACCATGGCTGTCAAAATGTATTTTTTAGCTTTGAATCCCTTGCTCTTTGCAACTCTCAGAAGTTGCCACCCTAGGTGACCATCTAGTGTGGCAAAATAGACAAACGATAAGTTACACAGCTGAATTTTGGATAGGTTGTAGTAGGGAGAAATGGTACACTGGGATACCCACGAGGAGCAAGTTGGAGTAATCTAAACAGCAAAAGATATGAGAGAGGATTAGGATTCTGGTAGTGTGTCCTGAAAGGAATGGACAAATTTTGGTGAAAAAGAAACAATATATTTTAGCAGGGTTTTGATTGTGTGTAGAGGGGGGAGGGAGAGGAGTCAAAGATTACCCCAAGGTTACAGGCTGGACAATGCTACCCCCAGAAGTAGAGGAAGAGGGAAGTGAGTTTGGACAGGAAGAGAAACACTTCTGTCTTGGCCTTGTTAAGGTGGCAGTGGGATATTGGGCAACAGTCCCACTGAGATTTGGGAATGGACTCCTGGTGAAATATCTGGTGTAGAGAAGTAGATCTGGGAATGAATTAATATGAAAATGTCATTGAATGCTATGGGAAGAGATGAAAGCAGCAAGGGAGCAAGTACAGAGGGAGAAGAAAGGAAAGCCCAAGATAGTCTGGAAGAGAATTCTTATCTCAAATCTCTAGTCCATCGCATGCATTAAGTATGATAGATTTTCTAAGAGGAAAGGAACTTTGTTTTTATTTTTTTTCTTATTCGCTTTGTAGCTAAGCATTGACATACATGTCATTGCCAAGTTCAGTTCTTTAACCAGACTGCTCAAAGGTTATGTTATAAACAACATTATTTATAATGTTAGTAACGTTATTATTCACCATGGTAATATTTGTTGAGCTGATGGGAATTGATGATCTTTATTGACTGCCATGGCTTTTAGTGGCATATTTTTGAGTTGTTTTTGGTACATAATGGATGCTTTATTTAACTTTAGTTGATGTAATGCTCCATTCAAATGTTATGGCTTGTAGTTGAGTTTGTGGTAAGAACGTGCTGTTCATTGCTGTTCTCTTTCATTAACTGGTAATGAAAGTTAAGGCCTAGTTGTTATTGATATAGAACACTGTTGGGTTTAGACCAGGGGCATCCACGTTTTTTCAACATTGGATCACTTGTCATAAAACCGATGGATGTAGGCCACATCAACTTTTTTTTTTATATTGAACTGCATAATCAGAAATCCCTATTTGTGTGGGCCACATGAAGATTTTATCCTGTTATAGCGTGATTTATACTCATCAAAATGTATGACTCTCTTTTGAAATTGAGACTTCATATACATCGCATAGCTCTGCAAAATCAATTGGGTTGAGAGTTCTAGCAAAAAAAATAAATTTTAGAGGGCCACATTTCAAGATGAGGTGGGTTACATTTGGCCCTTAAGCTGCATGTTGGATGCCCCTGGTTTAGGTAGTACAGATTAAAGGAGTTGTTCCCATTCTCACTGCTAACCGCAGGCAAAAAGACTTAAGGTGGAATTATATTTGTTAGTCCTAGGTATAGCTATGCCTGATGATAATCTAACAAGTTAAAGTATAATACATGGACTGGCTACATTCCAGCTATCACAGCCCCAGCAACAACTTGTAAATGCCTTTTTACTGGACGCCCACCTGAACTTTGAGATGATGTTGAAAACATGTTTTTGAAAAATACCATAGTGCAGGGGTTCTCAGGACACATCTAGCCAGTCAGGTTTTCAGGATAACCACAATGCATATGCATATGAGAGATTTGCATACAATCGAGGCAATGCATGCTCTCACGCATATTCATTGTGGTCTTCCTGAAAACCTGACTGGATTGAGAGCCACTGCCTTAGCGGAAACTGACAGATGCCCCGAGGAGCTTCTCTTGTAAGCAGGACAGTGATAGGAGAAATGGCATTGGGTTTTATTCATCTATGTTTGCTTGCTTGTTTTCGGTTTAAACATAAACAAAAATTAATGTTACCAACAATCTCCGCAGGAGCCCATCCCCCTTCCCCCCTCCAAATACTGTATACTCACGCTTTTCTTAAGGAAAACCTAACTGCACGGTTATATATGCAGTTGGGAAGAATGGAAACGAGATTAACCTATTCTTAAAGAAAATAGAACCAGCTGGCAGATGTACTCACTGACTCTCAGCTTTGCCGTTTCTTTCTCAAGTTAAAGGAGACTTTTGTTGAGAGCAGAGAGATGCTTTGATAACTTAAACCAACTGCCTGCTGCTTTGCTATTACAACTCTGTTCCTTCATCTAGCCTAAGATTATGTGCATCTGGCATATGCTATATAGATCTTCATAATAATTATCTAAATTTTAAGATTCTGAACGCTTTTAGTGAGATGCTCATGTTTGGTGCCTCTGTATCGCAGTAAACATCCTGTTCTCCTCATCTCGCAAGTGCACCTCTCTTCCTCCCTCTCCTTCTTTTGCAGTGACCTTGCCTTGTCCCATCCCTAGTCATGTTCTGCCTTTTCTTTCCACCACCTTGCCTGGCCTGTTCCTCCAGTGACACCTTCCTGCCATGTCTTCAACTCTTTCACTACCTGTTTGTTTGCTGGCCCACTCCAAAAAATCTACCCAGAAACCTGCTATCAAATATCATTCTGACCAAAATATGGGAGCCACGTTGTCTCTTTTTCCTTGAATATTCCCCAAAATATCTCATCTCAGTTAACGTTCTCGTGAAGCTATGTAGGGGCCCTCTGCCTGTGCTGCTGCTGGTAGGGGAAGGTGCAGTGATGTCACTCTCTTGCATTGCTTGCTTCTCTTCACGAAAATGTGATATTGCAGCACTTCCCCCTGCTGGCAGCTTCCTGGGAATGTTGGTCTAACTATGATCCTCTCATTCCAGGTGAAATTCCCTTAGGAGATTCCTGAGGTGGGAGGGATTTATTTAAAACATTTGTTATACTGCCTAGAATGTCAAGAACATCTGGCTGAAATTTTTTGGTTTCCTCTGTTGAGCAAACACATGCTCACAAGGATAGTAATGATCTTTTATGTCGGGGGCTGAATATACTTACGGTATTTTCATGGGTGACAGAGCATCTGGTCCTTTGCTTGCCATCCTATATTATTCTTGACATCCCAGAACTTACGCAGCCCTGTTTCATTTGCGGGCAGATCCTCCAAATAGGTTAGTTTTGCGCATACCATGACAGGCATGAACCTCACTCCTAAGCCAGGGTATATGGAATACGATCTCGGTCTCAAGTTTACTGCTAATGCTCTCCATAGTACTTACATCATGCCAAAGAGAGTTTCCTTCTGGAGTTCATAAGATGCAACATATATTGGTTACTTGTCAAGGGTGTGCTTGAAAATTCCTTTTAATCAAGCCTGTAGCACCCAATATGATGGAAAAAATTTCTTTAGCCTTTTGCCACGTTTTCTTAGTCTCTGACTGCGCTGCTTGATACTTAAATATGTTCTCTTTGTCCATTCAATGCATGGAATAATTGCTTGGGACTGAAACCTCTATTACCGCTACTGTTTTTCTCCTTTACCACAATGCCTTTTCTTCTGACATCCATCTCTTTACCAGTTGGAATGCGAATATCCCAAGTGATCATAACCTCTTCATTTTCCACAGTTTTCTTAGGGTCATGATCCTAATGTTTTTCTGGTACAGCAGTGTTATAATGTTTGCGGATTCCAGGGGATGAGGTGCGCCACCTCATTGTGCCTTTCTGTAAAGAGATTTTCTCCCATCAGAACTTTGCAGCCATCCATGAGATGAATAACTGTTGCCAGCTCTTCCTTACAGAACCTACACATGCCACTTTTCCCTTTGTGGGGCTCTGTTTCCATACAAAGGTGTAACATCACTTTTGATGCTGAGATAATGTCTCATTGGCTGAAACTAAAACCATATGGTATGGGCCAGTTGGACAGCTCTTTCCTAAGATGGCTGGAGATGTTGCAGAGCTAGCAGTTAGAAGGGAATCATTGTCATTGCTAGAGGGTGACACCTAATGGCTGGATTCAGTGCCCACGTTTCTGGAATTCTGGAATGAGCCTTTATGCATAGTCCCCTGGTCCAGGACCATCACTGCAATGCCCAGATTAGGTACATTATGAGGGTGATGGGTAAGCAAATATAAATTATGGGGAAAAATCCCCAGGCAGGTTAGAATTGAAGGATCATGGTGCATAATCCCAGCTTTCAACTCAATGTGAGCCAGAAACTGAAAGTAGCAAAAAGAAACTTCCAAGTAATAAAAAACAAAAAGTTGATAAACCTACATAAGAATATAAGAAATGCCATACTGGGTCAGATCAAGGTCCATCAAGTCCAGTATCCTGTTTCCAACAGTGGTCAAACCAGGTCACAAGTACCAACCAGGTTCCCAAAAAGGTACACAGCTTCCACATTGCTTATCCTGGGGCATGCAGTCTGCAAAAAAATGTTTTTCGAGAGCTGTTTTGGTTATTCCACGTAATCTTTGTTTTTTGGTGCACTGAATCCGAAAATGACCTCCATTTTGTCATAGGACATCACGTTTCCTGACAATTTAGGTAACTATGTTAAATAAGGCAATACCTCAAAATAAATGGAAATAGACTTATAAAATTAAAGTTTTATTACAATATTTTCATGAAAATCCTTTTTTGAACTGAAATGAGCTCACCTACACACACTAAACTCGATTCTTCTTCCTTGTGAGGCTCCTCTTGGTGCATTTACGCTTGTGAGTAGCATCTGGAATGTCTCTCTGAAGCATCCAACAGTAGTCTGCCATCATTGTAATGCTCCATTTTCCCTGGTATCTCCTTTCCATCTCTTTAATGTCTTGGTGGAATCGTTCACCTTGTTCCTCACTCACAGCTCCCAAATTTTCAGGAAAGTAGTCAAGGTGGGACTGGAGGAAATGCACTTTCAAACTCATCAGGCGACCTAAAGCTTGAAATGCTTTCAGCATTCGTCCGACGATCTTTTTGTAGTGAGGATCTTTGTTATTGCTTAAAAATTTCTGTATGACTTCTTTAAATGCAATCCACCCTTCTTTTTGAGGATCTGTCATGGTATTGACAAACTTGATCAACTATAAGCCTTCTAATGTCTGGTCCGACGAACACACCTTCCTTCAATTTTGCCTCCAACAGGCCTGGAAACTTGGTGACCAAATATTTTAAGCATTCTCCATCTCTTGGAAGTGATTTTACGAATTGCTTCATCAATCCCAATTTTATGTGGAGAGGTGGTAGAAGAACTTTATGGGAAGGTACCAAAGTTTCTCGGAAGACATTTTTTCACCGACTGTTAGCACCCTAGGCTGCCAACTCTTCTTGGTCCAGTGATTTTGTCGGTCTCGACTGTCCCATAGACACAGAAAACAAGGATATTTGGTATACCCAGCTTATTGCCCGAGCAGCATGCACAAGACCTTCAAGTACCCACACACTTGCCAACCATGGTCTTCATATTTAAGTTTACGAAGAACCAATTCCAAGTTCTCGTAGGTTTCCTTCAAGTGTACAGAATGACCTACAGGTATGGAAGCGTAAAAACCGTTGTGGAGTAAAACTGGTTTGAGACTTCTTTTTGAAGAATCTATAAAAAGATGCCATTGCTCTGAATCATATTGGATTTTAAATTGACCCATCAGACCTTCGACATCGATGCAATAAACCAACTTGTCTTCCTGGGCGAAGTAAGGAATGAACTCCTTTTCACGATGTCTGAACCATGAAGATGACACTCCTGGCTACAATAAATTCCTGCTTTTCAGCCTTGATCCGAGTAACTCAGCGGCATCTTTGGGAAGATTCAAGTCTCTTACCAAATCATTCATCTCCTTCTGAGAAAACAATTTTGGTCTTGTATCATCTTCAAAGTCAGAACTTGATTCGTTATCTGGTTCAGGTATGACTTCACCTTCATCGGAGCTAGGTATCTCTTCCAAGGTAGCAGGGGGCTTGGGTACTGGTATATCTGTGCCATGGGGGATGGGATGAATTGCCGAGTGAAGATTGGGGTATGAAATGGAATGCTTCCATTTGGAATTAAACCCTTTCACATCGCATGAACAAAAGTAACAGTTGTCACTATGGTTCTTTTGCTCTCGCCATACCATAGGAATCCCATAACGGAAAGATTTTTTCTTACCCTTGAACCAGTTTCGGAGGTCCTCAACACACCGTTTGCATACTTTATGAGGCGCCCAGACTTTATCTTGATCTCCAATTTTTAGTCCAAAGTATGCAAAGTATACTTTTTTCACAAAGTCTGTAATATTCTGTTGTTGCTTCAACACTGTATATTCACCACAGATAAAACAGAAACTGTCTGGTGAATTAATACACTTTCGCGGAGCCATAACATAACGGTTGAAGAATGACGAGCTAACATGAATTGTGATGAAAAAGTGTGAACAGCCTAGAACCAAGAACCTGATGATGATTCGTGCACAAGTGTGGCATGCAGGAGAGAGCAGCTCTGTGTCTGTACACGAGAAGTCACAGTGCTGGCCACGCCCCCCTGCACTGACCGGAGCTGCTGCTATCTGCCCTGTGTCTCCCTCCCACTGGATTCTTCAGGAAAGATTAACCCCTTCTATCCTTAGAAGCACGGACTTAAAACTTGCTTAGCTTATGTATATATATTGCTGACCATCAGATTTACAGTGCTATATTTTTTTTTACATAACTCGGACAACCCCTTTAAGGTTTTTTTTGGCATTTTATATCTTAAATGCACTTATGTGAATTAATTAATAGTAATTTGAATTAATTAATAGTAATTTGAAAAAATTTGATAAATTTGAAGACAGTTTTGCATGTTGTGGCAAATCATGACGTCTAGGAGTTTTTTCAATATTTTATTTGTTTTCAGCACACCAAAATACATGGAAATTAGATGAAAATAATCAAACCGCTTTTTAGGGGCTTGTTTACTAAGCCGTGGTAGTGGTTCGCCATCGCGATCGCAGCCGCGGCCCCATTGAAATCAATGGGACCGCGGCTCCGATTACGATCGCAAACCGCTACCGCGGCTTTGTAAACAAGCCCCTTAGTCTCAGACCTGTGGAATGGTTTATGGACTTTTCCTCCAGGAACTTATCCAAACATTTTTGAAACCCAGCTACACTAACAACTTTTTCTACATCCTCCTGTAATGAATTCCAGAGTTTGATTACTTGTTGAGTGAAAAAATATTTTCTCTTATTAGTCCTAAATGGGCTACTTTGAAGCTTCATTGAGTATCCCCTAGTCTTTCTACTTTTTGAAGGAGTAAACAACCAATCTACGTTTACCCGTTTTTACTCCATTCTTTCCATCTCCTTTACCATTTTGGTGGCTCTTCTCTGTACCTTTTCTAATTCTGTGATATCCTTTTTAAGATATGGGACCGGAATTGCACACAATATTCATGGTTCGGTCATACCATAGAAGGATACAGAGGCATTATAATAGCCTTGGTTTTGTTCTCCATTTCTTTCCTTATGATTCCTCACATTCTGTTTACTTTCTTGGCCGCCACTGCACACTGGGTGGAGGGTTTCAACGTATTATCCACAATGACACCTAAATCCTTTTCCTGGGTCGTGGTTTCTAATATAGAACCTTGCATCGTGCAACCATAGTTTGGGTTGTTCTCCTCTAAGTGAATAACTTTGCACTTATCCACATTAAACCTCATTTGGCGCTATAAAGTGTTATGATCGCCCCACAGAGATTTGTTTAAAGTACTGAAATAAATTAGGACCTGATGACTCTTATATTAATTAATTAATTAATTAGACCCGGTGAAAAGCGGGATATAAATACAGATAATAAATAAATAATCAAGGTGACTTTTCTGGTTTGTTACTGTAGGTCATTAGAAGAGAGGTAAGGGAGCCATGAAGAAGAAATAATGGCGGTATTATAAGGAGATTAGAGACCAAAGGTGGAGGGTAGGTGAGGGTGAGAAGTGCCTCAGATAATTGGCTTAATAGTGTCTGTTAAGAAAGAGATATATGAGCAGTGTCACCTACTCCTCCTAATGGTAGTTTTGCTCTTGTAAAAGCAAAAATTGGAAAAGTGGATCATAAATTTGATAAAAATAGAGAGGGCCATTCTTACTGCGGTAAAGGAAATGTGATATTTGATCTTTAAATCTCTAAATGGATTTTTGTGGAAGCAGCACTCTTTCATGCCGAAAGGAGAAGCCCAGATTGGAGAAAATTTGCGAGCCTGTCAGACCCCAAGACAGGTGCACGGTGGCCTTGGAACCGAGTAGGACCAAGAAGGATGAGAATACTGTTTAATGTTTGGCTATGTCTTTGTGCAAACCCTGAGCTTAACAATATAAAAAGAGTGAGAGAGTAGGGGGTCATCCTTTTCCTTTTTAACTTGGTAATTTCCTTCTGTTCCTTGATACTTCTTGTTGAGGTACTATCAGTGCTGGGATCTGGCATCATGAACCTTCATTTGCAGATACCCATTGATTTTCCCCCCTATTTTACATTCCCATCCGTGCTCCAGCATACCCAATCTGGCCATTTCATTGTTAGTCTTGCATTGTGGGCCATATACCAGGACTCTTGGCACCCTGTAATTACGAGGCCTAACTTGGGTATCTCCTTCAGACAATGACTATGGCTCTCTTTCCCCTTCCTTCCAAGAGGCTGAACATTCTTAAATAACCTAGTGGGTGAAAGAGCTGATGTGGGGATTGAAATAGTAGTGACTGGCATGGCAGTGCATAGCAGTTGCTATCAGATCTTCTGAGTTGTTCTTGGGGGTGCTCTTCACTTAAAATCAAAACAAAAAAAAACAAACCCAAAACATTTTTTCTCCAGCCATAAGCAAGAAAAATATAAGCTGGTCCATGTCATATGGTGGGCCATTACCGAGGTTGCTTAAATGTTCTGATGCATTGGGAGCTCTTCACTGCTGTTAACAGAATTGAGCACCAGAATATGGTGACAACCGCATTCACCTCGTTTGTACTGTAATCACCAGGGATTGGTGCTACATATGCTGCTGGGGAATTGCACATGTTGGGCATTTGGATCAAGTTTCATGTTGCTAAAATACAGGTTTGCTAAGCTCCTTGCTTTTCTCACATTAGCACCCACAGCTAGATGTGCAGCGGATGCCGAAGCAGCATCGTTTTCCTGTTACTGCCTGTCACTTCACCTTTTCTAGAGCCAGACAGTGAAATGAGCACTGAACCGTATCGCCAGCACACAAGGTGTGTGCTTATAGAGCAGTAGTTCTCAACCCAGTCCTTGAGACACACCTGGCCAGTCAGATTTTCAGAATAACCACAATGAATATATGAGAGAGATTTGCATGCACTGCCTCCTTAATATGCAAATCTCTCTCATCAGGGCCGTACCAATACATAATTGCGCCCTGTGTGACTTGCACATCTGGCACCCCCCATCACATTTGCCTCATGCTCAGCATCTCCCCATCTTGCCCCACACCTCCATGTCCAGCCAGCTCTGCACCCACACTGCATGCCTTTACTGTGCTGCCACCACTTTTTATGTTCCCTCGTTGTTAGCGGCGGTGGCGCCGGCAGCAGCCAAGTGGACCTGACCTCTAATTGAAAAAAAAAACACACGGGTCTTTTCGACTTCGCACTTGCATGCAGGTCTGATCCCTCCCTCCTCTGACATACATTTGCATCAGAATAGGGAAGGACCAGACCAGCCATTCAAATGCTCGTCTTTGCAACTTTGCTCTTGAATCGCTGGTCTGGTCCCGTCCCTGCCTCCTCTGACCAGGAGGAGTCGGAAAGACCTGCATGTTTTCTTTTTTTTCAATTAGAGATCGGGTGTGCTCCGCTGCTACTAGTGCAGCCACCAAGAAAACACAAAAAGTGATGGCAGAAGGGCAAGGGCAGGCAGCATGGCGGGGAACCAAGGCCAGCAACCCCAAATGCCCCCTAATCCGTTGCACCCTGTGCGGTTGCATTACTCGCACAGGACTAAGTGCGGTGCTCTTTCCTTGTGCATATACAGTGTGATTATTCCTGGAAACCTGACTGCTAGGTGTGTTCCGAGGACTGGGTAAAAAAAACAAAACCCTGATCTAGAGGAAAGAAGGACAAGGACAACATTTGGGGTGGGAGTAACTGTCCATGTTCAGGCTAGCTACCTTATAATAAAGCAGAAATTTTTCTCCAGTTTTAACTCATGAGTGGTTGCATCGGGCACAGCTTTCGCCCTATGATTTCCCTGCCAGTGTTCTCTGACTTTTCAAAGCGTTAGATATGTTTTTTTGATCCTTTGCAACATGAGAATTTTCTATGGGACAAGCTAGTTAATAATACCAGAGATGTAATGGTCACTTGTATATGTTTCCTGTTTATTTTTCCCCTTCCTGTTTCCTTTGGATTTTTGGGGGGAGGACAAAGGGATTTAACTCAAATTAATGTTAGTCTGTGGGTAGTGGATCCTCATAATATGAGCTAAGTTAACTTATAGAATTTTGTTGTCTGTTCTTTTTCCTTTTTATTGCTTGAATTGTATCTTTTTTAATTTAATAAAATGTAAATATTTATTGATTTGTATGATTTTTGTACCGCTTTATCAATGAATCAAAGTGGTTTACAGGGAACAAGAAGTTACAGGTGACATAAGTAACATAAAACATGAAATAAGTAATCTTACAGGTAACAAGGGCAAAAATGTGGAACATAAGTAACCTAAATACTAGTGGAATAACAATGTCAAGAAACTTAAAACATAAATAACCTTAATAAATAAACAAAGCGGTAAACTAAAGTACTGAAAAATATAAAAAAACAACCAAATTTCATCTAGTTTCCTTAATAGGAGACAAATTTATAAGAATTTGACATAACATAAATATATATGATTTTTGCTTGTGACCTGTTCAGTAAATGCCGATGGGCGGTTTATAAATGTTATATAAATAAGGAGCTGTGAAAGATATGCACTATTAATGCACATAAATCACCTATTTTCAAATATATATATATGCGTACTTTAGCCGGTTGCTGTTCTGTAAATACACGCATTAGGCCAATGGTGCATACTTAAACTATGGGTGTGCACAAGGGCAGAGCCTAGATGGCACATAGGTGAAACACAAATCTGTGTGCGTAAGTCACAAAATATTATAATTTATATGCATTCCTTAAAATTCTGCAATGCAATGTGTGCCTTAGAGTCAATGCTGACTCCTGGCGACCCAACAGCTCCTGGATTCTTGGTTGCCAAGCCAGTGCTCTAACCATTGCAGGGCTGGTGTAACTAATCACATCTAGATTTGCCACACATATACCACCATCTACACCCTTATTTTTTAAAGTTAAGTACAGTATGAGCGTCAACTAGGGGCAATTCCATAAAATGACCTTTTAAATGGCAAAAGTGTCTTTTTCCATTTACAGTGGGATTTAGTCTGATTGACTTATATTCACACCAGTAACAGCAGCATCCAATCTTTAACAGTAAGGAATTTTTACTAAAGTACTTACAGTACTTGTTAATTCCGTGTCTAATGTACTTGGCAATATGCTGCTATACTGTGCTCATTTGTGTGCTCTCATTGATCTGTCTGCTCTCATACTGAAGAGCAAGTGTGCAGCACAGCTTGTACTAGTGAAATTAGGGAAGGGCTGGATAGTGCTCCTGGGAATCCTTGATTTAATGTGTCTCAGGAAAAGGGCACTTGAGATACCCTTGCTAAGAAACTGGTAGCATGTTAGCAGCTGTGCAGTCCATTCCTGCAGTCCATTCCTGCTGTTACTGTGCATATATGTATGTGTAATCGTGGATTGTGCTATGATTTGTTCTGTAATAAGACTTGCTCAGTTCAGTACAGGCCAGTGGAAGCAGTTACTGAGGGAATAAAGCTGATATATAGTTAACTCGGAGCAATAAAAAATGAGAATACTTTACAATCTTTTGAAAAAACAGATACATAATACAAAGCTCATATTGCTTGTCTTTCTTTTGTTGTACTCTGCACCTTGTGCTCACTAAACAAAGTCTGCTGTGTTCACTAGACAGGTCAGGAGGTTTACGGCAAGCTGTTTTGCAGAGTGATCATGTCCATCAAACTCAGTGGGACTGTAGGGGGTGGTGGGAAGACAGAGAGTTAGATGTGCAGTATGCCATTTTCTATCTAGTTGCCATCCTGACTGGTAAGAAACAGCTGGTAGGTTCAATTCCTGGGCCAGCTGAGACTGGAAATACCATTGAGGTAGAGTTCATAGCCCTTGGGTGATGGGGAGGGCATCCTATTCATCATGCAGTGACTACACTTAGTGGCTGGATATAGGGCCATGATGGCAGGGTTCTGGAAAGTGTTACTGTAGTGAGTGATTAAAGCAGTTGGCAGGGGGACATAAATAGGGGGAAAACCCATGAGTAGTTGACAATAAAGAGCGGCCATGCTAGATTCCATGGTGGAGACTGCTCAGGAGGCTGGAAAGAGCAGGAGGAAACTGCTATAACACGCAAATAGAAAGAGGTTCTTAAATCAGGGTTCCCAAACCTGCCTCCCAGCTAGTCGACTTTTCGGGATATCCATAATCAATATGCATGAGAGAGATTTCCATGCACTGCCTCCATAGTATCAAATCTCTCTCATGCATATTCATTGTGGTTATTTTGAAAACCCGACTGGCTGGGGAGGCCCCAGGACAGATTTGGGAACCCTTGACTTAAATGGTCAAGTCATTTCTGCCTCCTTCCCCCACTCCCTCAGCTTCCAGAATTCTAGGAGGAGAGGGTATGTAGCTACTTAACACATGCTTCCCACTTTGCCTGTGCTGCCAAGCCAGAATCATTTTACCCAATCAGAATTCAGAGAGCCCTTAGCTTGTGTTTTCTAAGCCAGATAAACCATAAAAAGCAGATTTGCTCAGTAGCTTCCATCTCAGTGCGAAGCAGCTGAATAGAATTAGTATGGGATGAAGGAAACAGAGACCATATGGATCAGAAGGGGGTTGAAAATCATCTGACCTGGGTGGTCACATTCTTGCTCTAGAGCAGGGGTTCTCAACCTAGTCCTTGGGACACACCTAGCCAGTCAGGCTTTAAGGATAACCACAGGGAATATCCATGAAAGAGATTTGCATACCACGGAGGTAGTGCATGCAGATATCTCTCATGCATATTCATTGTAATTATCCTGAAAACTCGACTTTCTGGGTGTGTCCTAAGGACTGGGTTGAGAACCCCTGCGCTAGAGGAGGAAAGTGGTTACCAGTATTTCTGTAGTTGTTGACAGTTCTGCTTCTTGAATACAGATGATGGCTGCAAAATTCATTTACTGGCTTTTTAGTCGTTTGCTGATTTGTTATGAATATCTTCTTGCTTTTAATTAATGGGAGCTTATGGGTTTTTATTACACAGTAAAAAAGAATCTTAGTAGTCCTGTTGAAATGAATATAGTCTGTGAATAGAAGGTGGTGTCTAAATAGTTCTCTTGGTCTTCAGTGGGAAAGAAAAATAGTTTTTCAATATATTAATTTTTTAAAGAGAGGCACTATCAGTAGGTTTTCTCTCAGCCTCCTTCCTACAAAACTTGTGGCATTTTTATTTTTTGCCTTCCTTTCCTAAAAAGTGGAGCTTATGAAGTTATTTGCTTTGTCATACCTTCTGACACCAGTAAGCTCGGTGTTCTCTGATGCTTTGCAAGTGCAATAGGAAATATTAAATGCCAGAAACAGAAAGCAGTGTTTTGAACTCTAGCAGTGGCTTGAATTAAATTGAAAATAGCTGAAAAACGGAAACATTTGAGCATCAGGGGGGTTCTGAACGTTTAGAAGTGTCATGAGAAAGAGCTGGGTCTCACCTGGAGCTCTACTTATATAGTTTCTAAGAAAAAGAAAAAATAAGGGAATACATCCTTTGATTCAGTGGCATTACTGTGCTGTATCCTGGATGAGAGATAGCTTTAGTTCCTAAGCTCATTTTGTCCATCTCAGGCTTGCTAAGGCTGGGGGTTGCTGCCCAGGCAGTGTCACCTGGAATTCATCATTGCACAGCGGTGCCCCTAGTGGCTACACTCAAGATACGTGCATATATGATTTTGGAGAGAGCTGTAATATCTGACCACTTGCTGAGGTCTGCCACTTCGACTGGGCTGGAAGTGGAAGGGGATGGGCAGAAAACATGAGGGTTCATGGTAATATAGCTCAATAGAGGCTGTTCTGGCTGAGTTGGAAACATAAAATAGCAGGAAGAAACTAGGAAATTGATCAGCCCAATAAAAAAAAATTTTCAAGCTGTTTTTATGGAAAGAAACTTGTAGATTTACTTGTACATAGATAAGAACATAAGATTTACTGTACTGGGTCAGAGCAAAGATCCATCAAGCCCAATATCCTGTTTCCAGCAGTGGACAATTCAGGTCACAGGTATCTGGCAGGATCCCAAAAGACAGATTCTATGCTGCTTATCCCAGAGGTAGGCAGTGGATTTCCCCAGTCCACTTTCCTCTGGCAGTAAATTCCAGAGCTTAGTTATGTGATGAATGACAAAATGTTTTCTCCAATTAGTCTTGCATGTACTACTTTATAGCTTCAGTGCTTCTTCCCTAATCTTTGTACATTTGAAAGAGTAAATAAGCAACTATTTACTTATTCTACTCCATCAGGATGGAGTAGGTGCAGAGTCGGTGCAGAGGGTTGCTACTAAAATGATTAGTGGGCTTCATCATAAAGCATATGAGGACAGACTTAAGGATCTTAATAGGTACACCTTAGAGGAAAGGCGGGATAGAGGTGATATGATTGAGATGTTTAAATACCTCCGTGGCATAAATGTTCAGGGAGAGAGCCTCTTTCAATTGAAAGCAAGTTCTGCTATGAGGGGACATGGGATGAGGGTGAAGGGAGATAGATTCAGGAGTGATATGCGGAAATATTTCTTTACGGAAAGAGTAGTGGATCCATGGAATAGTCTCCCAGTGGAGGTGGTAGAGATGAGGACAGTAACTGAATTCAAAAAAGCATGGGACAAACACAGAGGATCTCTAAAGGTAAAAAGGGGACTGTTGTAGTTGTTATGGAAGGACAGACTAGATAGGCCATGTGGTCTTTTTCTGTCATCATGTTTCTATGTTTCTATCCATTCTTATATACATATATATTTTTTGTTTTTTAGCAGAAAATAAGACTAAGAAGAAATTGATGGGAGATGGGGCCCCTATTATATGTTTCCTCTAAAGGACAACCAAAAAATAGGGATGTACGTTTACTAATGTATGTTCATTGTGTCTGGGAGCCTAAAAGATTTGATTGCATGCAAATTTGATTGTATACATGTATACTTAAGAATTAAACATACAAGCATAGAAACAGGATGGCAGAAAAAGACCACATGGCCTATCTAGTCTGCCCTTCCATGTCAACTACTACAATAGTCCCCTTATTTCCTTTAGAGATCCTCTGTGTTTGTCCCATGTTTTTTTTAATTCAGATACTGTCCACGTCTCTACCACCTCCACTGGGAGACTATTCCATGTATCTACCACTCTTTCCATAAAGAATATTTCCACATATTATTTCTGAGTCTATTCCCTTTCACCCTCATCCTATGCCCCCTTGTAGCAGAGC
This sequence comes from Ichthyophis bannanicus, assembly GCA_033557465.1. Lineage (NCBI taxonomy): Eukaryota > Metazoa > Chordata > Amphibia > Gymnophiona > Ichthyophiidae > Ichthyophis > Ichthyophis bannanicus. The sequence goes on along the minus strand of CM066032.1, from coordinate 811,421,605 downwards.
TTGCCTTCAATTGAAAGAAACTCTCCTGTGCGTTTATGCCACGGAGGTATTTAAATGTCTCTCTCATATCTCCTCTATCCTGCCTTTCCTCTAAAGTATACATATTAAGATCTTTGTCTGTCCTCATATGCTTCATAACGAAGATCACTAGCCATTTTAGTAGCTACTCTCTGCACCGACTCCAACCTGCTTATATCCTTTTGAAGATGGGGTCTTCAGAATTGCTCACAATACTCCAAATGAGGTCACACCAATGACTTATACAGGGGTACTATCACCTCCTTTTTTCTGCTGGCCATTCCTCTCCCTATAAACCCAAACATCCTTCTGGCTTTCACAGTCTGCTTTTCTACCTGTTTAGCTACTTTAAGATCGTCAGACACAATTACCCCAGGTCTCGCCCTTCTTTCGTGGACAGAAGTACTTCACCCCCTATACTATACTGCTCCCTTGGATTTTTGCAGCCCAAAGGAATGACCCTGCATTTTTTAGCATTAAATTTCAGCTGCCAAATTCTAGACCATACTTCATGCTTAACTAGATCCCTCCTCATGTTATCTACTCCTTCCTGGATGTCTACTCTATTGCAGATTTTGGTATCATCCGCAAACAAGCAAACCTTACCCGACAATCCTTACAACAATATCACTAACCAAGATGTTTAAAAAAATCAGACCAAGGCAAGATCCCTGCAGCACACCACTGGTAACATCCTTCTCCTCAGAGTGAGCTCCATTTCTCCTGGAACAAGCAGGAACCCAGTCCTCACATATGGATGACGGTGGCGCCGACAGAACACACAAGGAAGCATCTCCCCAGCTTTCAAAGAAAGCCTTTGGGAGATGCCACCATGCATGCATGGTCCCCTTCCTGCCCAAAGGTGCCATCTTGCTCAGTCTCCTTTTTTCTGTGGAGCCCAGCAGACATGCATCTGATTCCCCAGAAAAGTTGATATTTTCTCTTAAATTCTCTCTCTCCGGCTGCAGCTGGTCCCTTTCCCACCACCGAGTTCGCTTGCCTTTGCACTATGTCCTCGGGCCCATGAATTTTTTTTTTCCCATTATGATTCACTCCCTGGTCAGTGGCTGTGGCTCCAGCTACACCACCGAGGACTATGAACCTCCGACCCCCACCCGGGTCCGTTCGATTGTTGAGTCCACCTCTGACGACCCTGACTGGGAATCCAATGATGATACTCCTCCGGACACCCGGAGGCATTGAGACCTTCTGTCAGTCCTGTCTCCACCAGTCCCCACCTGAAGACAAGGCCTTCCTTATTGTGGGACATGGTGAAAACGCCGGTCTTCACCACCAAGTCAGTAGAATACCTTCAGTTGGAGGATCGAGAGCCTCCAATTTGACTCTCCCCCCCACCCTCGAAGGAGTCCCTATCTGTGCCAGTCCTGGCGATCCTCAAGAAGTATTTATAAGGTCCGCCTGGGTATTCCGCAGGAGCCAATTACCACACAGTTCCATGGTGGTTGAGTCAGCCATGCATCGGCTCCAAAGTCAAACGGCGCACCCCTCGATGCCTCCTGGCAGGGAGGCCAAGAATCTCTATGCCCTTGGCAGAAAATGCTACCAGGTCTCCATGCTGGATTGCCAGGTCCAGGCATACCTCCTCTACATGGGAATGTTCCTCGGGAACACCATGAAGGAGCTAAAGGGCTACTCCGCTGGCCTCTCTGGGGAACCCCTCCAGAGGTTCCAGACACTGGCCAAAACTTTCACAGATTGCTCCAAGTTTATCACCTGGGCTGCCTATGATGGCTTTGAGGCCATGGACCAGGTTGCCTGCACCAGGAGAAAGGCTTGGCTCCAATCCTACCTCGAGCAGTGGATCCAGGAAAAGCCTCTTCCTGGGAGAGAACCTCTTTGGCAAGGCCATGGCAGACAAAGCCAGGGAGCTTGAGGCCGAATACATGACAAGGTTCTGGCTCTCAGAGAAAACTTCCTCAGGCCCCAAAAGCAAACGCCTCTGGGAAGAAACCCCTCTTCTTCAGGAAGGGCCCACGATCCCAGAGGTACCAACAATACCAGGCCCCACAGACCCCTCAGCAGGGTCCCTCAGGACCTGGGCAACAACCTTGCACGTAAAAAGGCCCCAAGGCTCCAGGGCCCCAGATCCAGCTGAGGCACATCCCAGGCTGAGCCTTTGACTTGCTGGACATAGTTTCTCCCTCTCAGGAGATCAGCAGACCATGGGGGGACGTCTGGCCCACTTTGCCCACTGGTGGTCAACCATCACCACTGATACTTGGGCACTCCAGGTTGTCAGAGAAGGTTACCTCCTCCACCTGAACCACACACCCCTCCTTTCTTCCTGGGAGAGCCCCCCAGGACTCCCCTGCATCATGCCCTACTACTATAGGAACTCACAGGTCTTCTCAAAAATATGGTTGTGGAACCAGTGCCCCATCAAAAACAGGGCAGGGGGTTCTACTCAAGGTACTTCCTTGTCCCCAAAAGGACAGGAGGCCTAAGGCTCATTCTAGACCTGAGAGACCTAAACCAGTTCCTGGTGCGGGAGACGTTCAAGATGCTCTCCCTTGGAACCTTGCTGCCATACCTCCAGCAGGGAGACTGGCTATGCTCTTTGGACCTAAAGGATGCATATACCCACATCCTCAAACACCCCAGGCACAGACAGTAACTCAAGTTCATGGTTGGGGGCAACCACTACCAATACAGGGTACTACTCATTGGGCTCACATCCGTACTCAGAGTCTTCACAAAATGCCTGGCAGTCCCGACGCCTCCAAGGAGCTGCCTTCTTCCCCTACCTAGACGACTGGCTCATCAGAGTGGACACAGCCACCAAGGTGCAACAGGCCACACCATCGATGTCCTGCAATACCTGGGGTTAGTGATAAACCACCCCAAGTCCCACCTCACCCCAATACAGAGCTTGGAGTTCATTGGGATGCATCTGTATACGCTCCAGGCAATGCTTTCCTGTCCAGCAACAGGGCTGGATGGCTCATGGCCCTGGCCGGAAAAGTCCAGGGAATATGCTCCGTGCCGATACGCAGCATACTTTGCCTGCTCGGCCACATGGCCTTGACTGTACACGTCACTCCATACACCCACCTTCACATGTGAGCGGCTCGGTGGTGCCTCAGGTCTCAGTGGATGCAGGCCACTGGCCACCTACAGGACAAGGTCTACGTGACCCGCCCTCTGGTGGAGTTGTTTTGCTGGTGGCAGACAATGCAACACGTGAGGGCAGGCATACCTTTCCATTTCCCCACTCCTCAGCAGGTCCTCACCATGGATGCCTCATTGCTGGGTTGGGGAGCCCACTGCAAGAACCTCCGCACATAGAGCTTCTAGTCCTGGGCCGAAGCCCAACAACAGATCAACTTCTTGGAGCTCAGGGCCAATGCCCTACTGACTCGCTTCTGCTCCCTTCAACATCACCCATCCCGTGTAGCGGCAGACGCTTTTCTCATCTTGTGGTCGGAAGGTCTTCTGTATGCCTTCCCACCCATGCTGCTGGTCTCCAAGACTCTATTTAAGATCCTTCAGGACAGGGCGTCGCTAATCCTGGTAGCCTCCCAGTGGCCCAGGCAGCCATGGTTTCCACAGCTGCTCTGCCTAGCGACGGAACCTCGGGAACTCCCCAGGGCTGCTGACTCAAGAGGAGTGCTTCCTCCTTCACCCCAACCTGGCATCTCTGGTGTTAACAGCGGGCTGCTGAACGGGTAACCTTAGTTCCTTTTAATCTCTCAGAGGAGGTAGAGGAGGTGAAGGAGGTCCTGCTGGCCTCCTGCAAGTCTTCCACAAGATGTGCTTATGCCTTCAAGTGATGGAGATTCTCTATGTCATGCTTGGAGAAATGGGCAGATCCCTTGTCCTGCAATACCTGCTGCACCTCTCCCATGCCAGACTCAAGTCTAATTCAGTCAGGGTGCTCCTGTGTGCCCTTTCAATATACCACCCCCCTTTTGAGGGCAAGCCTCTCTCAGCTCAGCCCCTTGTTACCCATTTCCTGCGGGGCCTACTGCTCTCCATGCCCCCAATCTGTCCACCTGTGGCGGAATGGGACCTTAATGTAGTGCTGACGTGGCTCACCCAGCTGCCATTTGAGCTCCTAGCCACCTGCAGTACCTTTTCTGGAAGATCACCTCCGCTCGCATTGTCAGCGAGCTCCGGGCTCTGATGGCGCAGTCATCATATATGAGGTACTATAAGAAAAGGGTTGTGCTTCGCATGCACCCCAAATTTCTGCCGAAGGTGGTCGAATCCTTTCACCTCGATCAGAAGGTGGTGTTCCCAACCTTCTTCCATGACCTCACGTCAGCAATGAGGAGGCTAAACTTCATAATCTGGAGTGTAAGAGGGCCCTGTCCTTCTACCTGCAACATACCTAGGTCACCGCAAAGCTTCCCAGCTTTTCGTCTCATATGACTCCAGCTGGCTGGGGAAGGTGGTGATCAAGCGAACCCTGTCCATCTGGGTTGTGGACTGGATTGCCCTCGCCTTCAAACAGGCTGAGCTCCTGCTGGAGTACTGAGTCACGGCTCACAGTGTCAGAGGTATGGCGACCTCTGTTGCAAATTTGTGCTCTGTCTCAATGACAGACATCTGTCGGGCCGCCACTTGGTCTTCACTCCACACCTTTTCAGCTCACCTCTGCCTGGAGAGGGAGTCCAAATGGGACAGTGCCTTTGGCAGGCCTTACTCCATAATCTTTTTGGGATTTAGTCAACTCCAACCCTCCGACCCTTTTTGTTCAGGCTACCAGAGTGATTGGTTCTCCCTGGATACTGGGGTCCTTTCAGAGTCTGTCATTCGGACTCACCGGTTGCTACTCACAACTTGTTGATGTCTTTTCTACAGGTTGTCGGTAGCCTGTAGCTAGGGAGTGTCCCATATGTGAGGACTGACTTCCTGCTTATTCCTGGAGAAAGCATAGTTACTCACCTGTAACAGGTGTTCTCCAGAGACAACAGGAATCGGTCATCATAACCCTCCCTCCTCCTTGTTGAGTTGCCTTAACTATACCAATTTGTTTTTTTGCTGTCTTAGCTATGTCATAGGACTGAGCAAGATGGCACCTTTGTGTGGGAAGGGGACCACGCCTGCATGGGAAGTATCTCCCCAGTTTTTTTTTGAAAGCTGGGGAGATACTTCCGTGCGGGCTCCATCAGCGCCGACGTCACCCATATGTGAGGACTAATTTCCTGCTGTCTCTGGAGAACACTTGTTACAGGTGAGTAACTACGCTTTACCTATACCCTTTGTCTTCTCCCACTCAACCAATTCCTAACCCAATCAGTAACTTTAGAATCCATCCCTAGGGTGCTCAGTTTGTTTATAAGGTGGCTGTGTGGAATGGTGTCAAAGGCTTTACTGAAATCTAAATACACCACATTTAGGGCTATCCCTCGATCCAACTCTCATCACTCAGTCAAAGAAATCAATCAGATTTGTCTGACAAGATCTGCCTCTGATGAATCCATGCTGCCTTGGATCCTGCAATCTATCGTACTCCAGAAACCTCATTTTTCTCTCTTTTAGTAGCCTTTCTAATAATTTACTAACCACAGAAGTTAGACTAACCAGCCAGTAGTTCTTAATGTCATCCTTACTTCCACTTTTGTGTAAAGGAACCACATGTGCCTTTCTCCAGTCTTCTGGCACCACTCCCGACTCCAAAGAAACATTGAAAAGGTTAGACAGCGGAGCCGCTAGAATGTCCCCAAGTTTCCTAGGTATTTTTTTTTAATTTTTATTTATTTAACCATTTTTCTAACCACCTTATCCTTCAATCAAAGTGGTTTACATTATGTATTCACTACAAACAGGTACTGTATACATTCCTTTGTCCTCAAAGGGCTCACAATCTATTTGTACCTGAGGCAACGGAGGGTTAGGTGGTGTGCCCAAGGCCACAAGGAGTGCGTATAGGACTAGAAACCCCAGTCCCTCCGGCCTGAGATTGCTATCCCTAGGTGGGAATTGAACCCTCGGCCTGAGGTACTGTGTCCCAACCACTAGGCCGCTTCTCCCTCTTGAATTGTATTCTTGGATGTATCCCATCCTGACCCATCACTTTGTCTACTTTAGTTTAGCTAGTACCTCATGAATACAGTCTTCTGAAAATCGTTTGAGATCCACGTTGCTTCTGTTCCAATTTGTGGGTGTTTTATGAGGTCCTGCTCCTGGCCCTTCATCTGTGAACACAGAACAGAAATATTTGTTAAGCAATTCCTCTTTATGTTCATCAGTTTCTGCATATTCCTCCCCTTCACCCTGACTTCTTTGTCTCTAAGTTTTTCCAAATATAAATGCCTGTCTTCCTCTCTCTCTGTGATCTTTTGTATTTCATGAAGGCCTTTCTCTTTTTCATCACCTTTTCAGCTACTTCTTTTGAGAACCATAGCGGCCTCCTTTTCTTTTTACATTTATTTACCTTTCTAACAAAAAGGTTGGTTGCCCTTAAAATATCCCTTTTCAGTTTTGCCCACTGTTTTTCTAAATCCTTCAACTGTTCCCATCCTGCTAAAGACTCTTTGAGGTATTGTCCCATCTTGGCAAAGTTAGTTTTCCTAAAGTCTAAGATCCTCGCTTTTGAATGGATTTTATCAGCTTTACTCCTAATACTGAGCCAAACCATCTGGTGGTCAATGGATGCGAGATGATCTCCCACTGTAACATCAGAAACACTTTCCCCATTGGTAAGCCCTACTGTAAGTCTGGTATGGCCCCATCACGTGTGGGTTCTGTTACCAGTTGCCTGAATAGTTCTCCCTGTAGAGAATCCAGGTTCTCCTTACTTCTAGAAGACACCATAGCAGGAATGTGCCAGTCCACATCAGGCATATTGAAATCACCTAGCAAGCACTTCTTTCATGGCAAATACTGCATATGTCTTCTATTAAACCTGCATATAACTCCAATGCATATGGATTTCCCTTTCTCTCTTTCTAGTTTAACCCACACTGCCTCCTCTCTTCCTTTTAAGCCCTACAATTGTATAGCTTTGATATTATTTTTTACATATAGTGCCACTCCACGTCCTCTTCTTCCTACCTTGTCCTTCCTGAATATAGTATAGCTTGGTATAATTACATCCCAGTCATGGTTTTCCATGAACTATGTCTCCGTAACCACAACTAAATTCAAGTCAGCCTCTTCCATTAAAGCCTCAACATCTGGGATCTTATTTTCTATGCCACAGGCATTTATACACATCGCTTTCCAAATGTTGCCTCTTTACCCATTTCTACAGAGGTATTTAATGTTTTGCTTACTTGGGGGCTTTCTTCACCCATCCCCAACAAATCTAGTTTAAAGCCCTCTTTAGTAGGTTAGCCAGTCTGCTGCTGAAGACACTTCGATCCTTCTTGGACATATGAACATCATCTTTGCTCTGCAGCCTTTGGAACATCATCCTATGGTCCAGGAAACCAAAACACTCTCAGTGACACCATCCATGCAACCATACATTCATCTCCAGGATGCAGGCTTCTCTACCACACCCTTTACCGTCAATGGAGGATTGACGAGAACATTACCTGCGCCCCTATCTGCTTCAGCTTCTGTCCCAGAGCTATGAAGTCACTTTTGATATGCTCAGAGGGATACCTAGCAGTATCATTTGTGCCGGTATGGATGAGCAACATTGGATAATAGTTAGTACGCTTGATGAGTCTTGGCAAATTCTCCGTAACATCTTGGATTTTGGCACCTGGCAGATAGCACACCTCTCTGGACATCAAGTCTGGTTAGCAGATGGATGCCTCAGTACCCCTCAGAAGAGAGTCACCAACCACCACTACTCGTCACTTTCTTGTGGTGACTGATTCTGCAACTTTGGGGTGCTCGAGCTGTGGTTCTTCCCTTTCCTCAGATGCTTCCACCTCCTCCACTTCCAGGGCTGCATACTGGTTCTTCAATTCAAGGGCTAGAGGAGTGAGAGTGTTGATACTGCAGGATCGGATGACTCGTGACCAACCTTCTTCATTCTGTAGACTCCCATTTTCACCTCTGTCGGAGAGCTTGGATGTTTCAAGAAGCATCTCATCAATGTACTTCTCACTGTTTCAAATGCTTCTTAGCCTTGCCACCTCTTCCCTGAGCTCCTCCATGTGTTTCCTGAGAACCTCAGCATGCAGGCAACCCTCACATGGAACTGGTCCTTCAACTGGTATTGGGATCTTTGTCTGGACAGAGGCAGAAATTGTAGTGAGAGCAACAGCTTTAGCTATGTGATTTTTCCCAGTCATTGTTTAGTTGATGGAGCTTTGGTATTTGCTGAAGTTAGAGAGATCTACCAAAGTCCCTACCTGTTCCTCAGCAGTCCTTTAAGAGAAAAAGCAGTTAGCCTCTTTTAAGTGTGCTCTAATAATGCTGTTCTGTGTCCCTGTGTGTGACTAATTGGGGAGTTTCCCTGAAAAGCAAGACTGCTCACATGGAGTGGGAGGGTGCTGGGTTGGGTAGGGAGGGTTCTAACACCCGAATATGCCAATGACTTCAATAAGGAAACTGTGAATAGGTAGCTGGAACAAAGACAATGAATAACTAACAGAGCTTTGGCCAACACCACAAACAAAAAATTCCCCCTTTGCAGTATAGAAAAAAGACTTAGCTTTTAAAAATGAATATCAAAATCTCGTTAAGAATTAGCTTTTAAAAATAAACCCCAAAACCCCTTTGAGAACTTTCAGGCAGAGTATTAGCTTGCTTGCAATTCGTGCATGTGAAAATGTGCACACAGTATGAATAAATCTGAGAAATAAGCTAAAATTGGGGACACATTGAGAAATATAAAAAAAAACAAACCTGTTTTTTAGCTGTGCACATCCTCACCAGAAAAACTATTGATAAACGTTATGGAACGTTCCCCCTCTAACATGTTCATTTATTTATTTATTTATTTACTACACACTTATATACCGCTACTTCCAGCGATCAGCAGCGGTTTGATTCATCTTTGGGGGATTGTCAATCAAGACTTGGGGGGGGGGGGGGGTGGTATATACATAGAACTGAGGTCACAGCACACATGGTTAGCGTCTTAGGGGATGAATTATACATTCTTACATCTATATATACATATTTACATATTTATACATATTAGCAGTTTTAAACTCTCTCGCAGTTGTTGGTCATAGCTGATTGTAATGACATCGGAATAGGTGAGTTTTTAGCTCCTTCCTGAATTTGGTGATGTCCTTAGTTAAGCGCAGCTCACACGGAAGTTGATTCCAGATAGTTGGCGCAGAGAATGAGAAAGCTCTACGACTCGTACTTGCTTTCACTGTTCTGAAGTTGGTGGGGACTTGCAGGGTGCCCGAGTTGATGGTTCTTCTGTCCCTATTTGTTATGTTAGTAAGAATTCTGTAATTTGAAAACAAAAACCACCACCACCATTTGCTGTGGAACTATCAAGCACTTTAAATTCCTGGAAAACTGAAGAAAGTGTGCATTCTGGGGTGGGTAGAAAAGTGTGAGCTCTACCATGTTCTTCCGGCAGCCTTCAGCTTTCCATGTGAGTTTCAGTAGGTTGCCTGTGACTGAGCCATACCATCCAGTTTTTACTGCATCTGTATTTGTTGCTGAGATAAAATGTGTTCTGTTTTTTGTTAGACTTACTCAAACATGTTTTTTTTAAACATGTGGAATTCTTCTGGAATAACGATCAATACGTTAAATCCATGGAACAGAGTTAATAAACGTTATATTTCCTGTAAGAATGCTTTCATAGGCAATAAAGCTCATACAAATGATGAAAATGCTTCCCCTTCCCCCACCCCTGTTTGTTATTTTATTAGCTTTTCGTTTGAGACAATTTTGGAAAATAGCTGGTTTTGTGAGACTCTGGATAGACAGAGCTCAGTGGAGTGCTGACCTAATTTTTGCTCTAACATTTCATTGACCCAGAGATGTACAGAATTATCCACTAGGTGCTAGATTGAGGCTTTTCTTCCTGTGTCTCTTAATGCCCCACTTCTCATACCACATTAGGAAGTTTCCCTCTCAGCCTAATATATAAGAGGAAAAGAGAAGAAGAGGGCTCATCGACCTTTAATGGTGTTATTGGTTAATATAGCAAGAGCCAAGGGATTTTTATGCTTAAAATGATAACATTTTAAAAAAGAATGCTACCATAGTTCTATTGGATGTGCGTACACACCCACAGTCTCTTTCTTTTGGACTTTCCTGCTACAGTATTTGTTGCAAATTTCCTATTTTTTCACAAATTGTAGGTAGCGTTGATTTAATATTTTTGTCACTCACAAGCACAAATCTCTGATATAGTAAGTTTGTGACTCTAAAGCAGTAGAGGACTCCAGATGGATTTGTTTTGCGTACACCATGACAGGCATGAATCCTGCTCTTAAGCCGGCGTCTGTTGAATGCATTCTCATTCCTCTCAGATTTCCTGCTAGTGCAGTGCTTCAAGCTTTCAGCTGCTGACATGGCCCCATTTTACCATTTGAAAATACATAGGAACCAATCAACAATCCTATGAATCAATGGAAGCTTCCAGACGTCTGGCGTTTATGAAAGCCAACAATTGGGAGGGCTCAAAAAAAATATAAAAAATCTTCTGGTATTTCACCAGACACTTACAAGGGTGCCTAAGAAAAAAGAGCCCTCCCAATTGTGTAACCCCAGAGCGAAGCAGTAGAAACTCTCTGCGCTGCCTCTGGGTTTCTCTTGATAAATCGGGATATATACGAACAGAAAGCCCTCGAAACATAATTTTCCGCTTCTGAAAAAATAACTTCAATAACCATTCCTTGTCAGATAACGAAGCGAAAGTTATTAATAACGTTGAAGGCACCTGCAATTCTAAACCAGAATTTTCTAATATATCAGAAACATTCAAAACACTCTCCTGAGTTTGATTACCTCCTAAGGCAGAGAACGCTTTGCTTTGGGTAAATAGTAATCTCCAGGAACAAGCAGGAATGAGTCTTCACATATGGGTATCGTCGGCACCGACGGAGCCTGCGCGGGAACGCTCCCCAGCGTCCAGTAAGAAAGCTTTTGGGAGCATCCCACCGCGCCTGCGCGCTACCTTCCCGCCTTTCCTAACCGCCTCTCTCCAGTTCTTCTTTTCCGCGGAGCCAGCAGGTCGTGTTCCTGTCACCGCAGAAGAAGTTCTTTATTTTTCTGTAGTCGCGTCTGCCTTCGATGTCAGACCGGTACCGCCGGTCTTTTCTTTTCTTTCTTCTTCTTCAAAAAAAACAAAAAACCTTTTATTCTTTCAGCTGTGCATTTTCAGTTTGGGCCTTAGGCCTAGATATTTTCTCCTCATGGAGAAGCCCGCTTCCGGGTTCAAAAAGTGCACAAAATGTGGCGGTACTATTTCTGTCACCGACACCCATGATTGGTGTCTGAAATGTTTGGGTCCTGCACCATGATGTCTAAAAGGGGTCGGCAGAACCGAGCAGCCAAGCTCAGTACCCTGTTTCCCTCTGATGCAGCCTCGGTGGCATCGACGTCTTCCAGGGCTGCTTCTTCCTCCCATGGATCTCAGGTAACCAAACATAAATCTAGCCGGTCCTCGAAGGGCAAATCTCCCTCCAAGCATCGAGATGCCTCCGGGCTTGCCCTCAAGGACTCCGCTCCGGCAAAATTACCCCAGCGGGGAGTTTCGGCTTCCAAAGCATTATCTATGGGGTCACAGGTTGACATCGATGGCACGGCCTCAACCGATCACCTGTTGCCGTGTTCTGGGGTACCGGTGGCCTCCACTGGTACCGACATCCAGACTCTGGTGGCGTCGATGGATCAGAAAATTCTGTCCATACAGCGCACCCTTACGGCGTTTATGCAGGCTTCGACGCCTTCGGTACCGCAACAGTCTCCGTTGCCGGTACCGACTCCGGCATCGGCACCGTTCCTGGTGCCGGTACCGATTGCATCGGCTTCGGTGTCAGCTGCAATGGTACCCTGTCCTACGATGCCCATCGGTACGGAACCGGTACCGCTTACTCCCGATGTCGATCCCACTCGGTACGCGTATCGGGCTTTACAGGAGCATCCAGACAGGCGATACTTCGATTCCTCCGAAGACTCTGATGAGTCGGAGGCTTCTGTCGATGTACCGGTGCTTCTTCCTCAGGAGTCTGATTCTCCAAAACAAAGAATGTCTCCTCCAGAGGATTTGTCTTTTCAAGACTTCATTAGGGAAGTGGCTAGAGGCCTCTCCATCACAGTGGCCTCTGAGTCAGAGCCTAGAGCCAAGCAATTAGATATTTTACAATATCCTAAGGCTCCTAAGGAAGCAGCTACCCTACCTATTCATGAGATTCTCTATGATCTCATGTTGGGCATGTGGGAGACTCCTCTCACCACCTCTCCTCATTCTTGCAGGTTGGACACCATGTACCGTGTCCCTCCCTGTCCTGGTTTTCATAAGACTCAGCTTCCTCACCACTCTATTGTGGTTGAGTCTGCTATGAAGAAAATAAAGAGTGCAAAGAGACACTCATCTAACCCTCCAGGACGTGAATGTAGGACTCTAGATGCTTTTGGCCGAAGGATTTTCCAGGCCAATATGCTTGCTGCCAGAATCAACTCCTATAGTCTCTATATGGGGACTTTTCTAAAAGAAGTCACAGATCATCTGCAGACTTTAGCTCCTTTTATTTCAGAAGATAAAAGGCAGGAATTTCTCTCTTGGCTCAAACATGCCCAAGATGTTTCCAAATTCTCCAACCGTGCAGCCTTTGACTCTTTTGAGTGTGTAAGCAGAGCCACAGCTATTGCCATAGGTGCACGCAGAATTGCTTGGTTACAAGCCTCTGATTTGGAACTCTGGGTCCAAGATGAGTTGGGAAACCTTCCTTGTACAGGTGAAAACCTGTTTGGCAGGGATTGGCAAGCAAAGGCCACTCAGATGGATGCTGAAAACTCTGCATTGGATCGACTTTCAAAGTCTACCTCTGCCCCTGTTAAGAAAAGATTGTTCAAAAAGACATCTTTTTCTAAAAAGGGAAGATATTATACTGCTCATGGGCAGACATCTTCTGCAGGTCATTTTGCTGCAAAGCGTCAGCAACCACCTAAACAGGCCAAGTCAAAGGCTGCCAGGCCTACCACAGCCCAGCAGCCTCAACCTCCTCAGGGCCTTTGACTTTCAACTAGAGAACTTAGCCTTTCTAGCTCTGGGAAACCCAGAGCCCCTCACCATTCCAGGAAGGTTGACTTACTTTGCTCCCAGATGGAAGCAAATCACAGCAGAGCAATGGACCCTCTCCATCATAAAGGAAGGGTACAAGCTTCACTTCTTAAACCTTCCTCCCCACACCATGGTGAAACAGTTCAATTCTCCAACATCTCTCCTCAACCTTCTAGGTCAGGAGATTGCTGCCCTTCTTGCCCAAGGGGCAATAGAAGTACCTCTTCTTCAACAGGGCTCAGGGTTCTACTCCCCTTATTTTCTTATCCCAAAGAAAACAGGGGGCCACAGACCCATATTAGACCTCAGAGAATTGAACAAGTTTCTATTCAAGGAGAAATTCAAAATGATTTCTCTAGGGGCTCTGCTTCCATACCTTCGGAGTCAGGTTTGGCTTTGTTCTCTAGATCTCAAGGATGCGTACACCCATGTCCTCATCCATCCTACACACAGAAGGTTCCTTCGGTTCCTTTTTCAAGGAAAGCACTACCAATACAGGGTGCTTCCTTTCGGTCTGGCCTCTGCACCAAGGGTGTTCACGAAATGCATGGCAGTAGTAGCTGCATTTCTCCGCACTCTAGGAATATTCGTATTCCCATATCTGGACGACTGGCTCATTCGAGCCCCATGCCAGTCAGAGGCCCAAAATTGTCTAACCTGCACAATGCGTATCCTTCAGTTTTTGGGACTAGTAATAAACATCCCAAAATCCAATCTCACCCCTACTCAGTCCCTGGAGTTCATAGGGGCCTTACTGGATACCACAAATGCAAGGGCCTATCTTCCTCAGGCCCGTTGCCTACGTCTGGTGCAGTTAGCCTCCCAGATTCAGTTAAAGTCCCAATTAACTGCTCGAGAGATGTTACAACTATTAGGCCACATGGCATCCACCGTGCATGTGGTTCCATATGCTCGCCTTCATATGAGGGCAGCTCAATGGACTTTGTCCACCCAATGGACTCAGGCATCGGGTTGCCTGTCAGACAAAATAGCAAACTCCAGTCGTCTATTTTGGTCTCTCCAGTGGTGGAAGTCCTCTCAAAACCTGTTGCTGGTGTCCCATTTTCAGCAACCGCTACCCCAAGCAACTCTCACAACAGATGCTTCTCCAAAGGGTTGGGGAGCTCATCTACAAGATCTCTCCACCCAGGGCATCTGGTCTCCACAGGAGACTTATCTGCATATCAAATCTATTGGAACCCAGAGCAATATTCTTAGCTCTCAGAGTGTTCCATTCCCTGCTCAGCTACAGGACAGTCCTTATCCATATGGACAATCAAGTAGCCATGTTCTATGTAAACAAGCAGGGAGGGACTGGCTCTCTGTCGCTTTGCAATGAAGCTTTGCGACTGTGGGCCTTCGACAGAGAGCATCACATCCATCTTCTGGCAGTATATCTTCCAGGTATTCAAAACTCTTGGGTGGACAGACTCAGTCGAGTTCTGCTCCCAAACGAGTGGTCCCTCCACATGGACCAGGTATCCAGGATTTTTCGAATTTGGGGAACCCCGGACATAGACCTCTTTGCAAGTCCGTGGAATGCCAAACTTCCCCGGTTCTGTTCCAGAATTCCGTGTCAGGGAGTTCAGGTCAAGGATGCCTTCCTCCTTCACTGGGGTCAAGACTTCCTTTATGCCTTTCCACCAATTCCCCTAATTCCCAAAACTCTATTCAAGCTTCAGAGAGATCGAGGGACCATGATCCTCAAAGCACCACATTGGCCACGCCAAGTGTGGTACCCTCTACTTCTGCATCTCTCTCAAGCTCCTTCCCTGGACTTAGGCTCTGCACCAGACCTTCTGTCCCAGGAAGAGGGAACATTGTGGCACCCAAACCCCCAGTCACTCCATCTCAGGGCTTGGTTGCTGAGGGCCTAGACCTTCAAGATTTTCATCTCTCTCAACAAGTCAGAGATGTTATTCATGCCTCTAGGAAGCCTTCTACTCGACGTTCCTATGCTTTCAAATGGAAAAGATTCACCATTTGGTGTTCAGAGAAGGGTCTAAACCCTCTTGCAATACCTCTGAATTCTCTACTAGAGTATCTCCTGCATCTATCCCATGCAGGCCTGAAAACTAATTCAGTAAGAGTCCATTTGAGTGCTATTGCAGCGTCCCTCAAGCCTCTCAGTGGACAACCTATCTCCTCTCACCCTCTTATAGCAAGATTCATGAGAGGCCTTCTTTTAACTAAACCTCCCATTAGACCACCTCCAGTGGCATGGGACTTAAACCTGGTTCTTGGCCAGCTTATGAAGCCACCCTTTGAACCTTTAGCCACCACCTCCTTGAAATTTCTTTCTTGGAAAGTTGTTTTTCTCATTGCAGTCACCTCAGCACGCCGCATCAGTGAGTTGCAAGCTTTGGTGGCTAATCCACCTTATACAAGGTTCCATCATGATAAGGTACTCCTCAGGAGCAATCCATACTTTATGCCTAAAGTGGTCTCGCCTTTTCATCTGAATCAGGAGGTATATTTACCTGTCTTTTTTCCAGGACCTCATGCATCAAATGCAGAGAGGAATCTTCATACCTTGGATTGTAAGAGAGCTCTCGCTTTCTACTTACAAAGAACACAGCAACATAGAAAGTCTTCTCAACTTTTTATTGCTTTTGATTCTTCTCATTTAGGACTTCCAGTCTCTAAAAGAACACTGTCCATCTGGATTGCTCAGTGTATTTCTTTTGCCTACCAGAGTAAGAACATTTCTCTGGAGGGCCATGTCACAGCTCACAATGTGAGAGCCATGGCAGCCTCAGTGGCTCATCTGAACTCTGTGTCCATCGACCAGATCTGTCGAGCGGCCACCTGGGCCTCGGTTCACACCTTCACAGCCCATTACTGTTTGGACAAGGACTCCCGCCGAGATGCCTCGTTTGGTCAGGCTGTCCTCAAACACCTGTTCCATTCCTAATCAACTCCTACCCACCTACCCTGGTTGGATGCCAGAGATCCATGGGGGGAGGTGAAGCCCTCTGCAAGGGCACACAACCATGGGGTCTCTCCCTGGCATCTGAAGCTAGGGAGTCCCCATATGTGAAGACTCATTCCTGCTTGTTCCTGGAGATAGCATAGTTACTTACCTGTAACAGGTGATCTCTGGGAACAGCAGGAATAAGTCTTCACAACCCACCCACCTCCCCTAGGAGTTGTATCTCTCTGTCTATCTTTCCTTTCCTCTCTCTCTCTCTTTGTCTCAGCTTTAAAACTCGAACTGGAGAGAGGCGGTTAGGAAAGGTGGGAAGGCAGCGCGCAGGCGCGGTGGGATGCTCCCAAAAGCTTTCTTACTGGACGCTGGGGAGCGTTCCCGCGCAGGCTCCGTCGGTACCGACGATACCCATATGTGAAGACTTATTCCTGCTGTTCCCAGAGATCACCTGTTACAGGTAAGTAACTGTGCTAACTTTAACCAAAGGGGGTACTAATTCAGGAGATACCCCCAGTGTCTCCACTAAATACTTTTGAAACATATCTCTAGGAGAGATCGATGGAACTTTGGGAAAGTTAATAATCCTCAAGTTGTTAGCTCTGGATTGATTGTCCAGCATTTCAATTTTTATTTGTAAAGACTGAAAGTTTTTTCTATGTCCATCTGAATGTTCCTCAAGACACAGTACCTTATTGCGTACATGAACGATCCGTTTTCATGACTGTTTGCTGTTTTCTTGATATATTTGGATTTAATGAATATTACAATGTAAATTCTCCCCATTATAGTGGGCTAGAGAGAGCAGGCACTCTGTACTTATGTAATTATTTCTTTTTGTTAATGTGTCCTTTATTGTGGATGCTTTTCTCAGTGCCTTCTCTATTTCTGCAAGAATGGTTTATGTAAACTTTCTTGATTATTTTATTTTTTGAAAATTTCATAAATAAAAAAATATAAAAAAAAGAAAATACATAGGAACCCAGATGACTACCCTAAAAACTCAGTGGGATATGGGGTAAGGATGGGGGGGGGGGGGGGTAGCATCACCCCATTTCAATAAATGAGAACATAATACTACATATAAATATATGTAGTATTGTGTAATAACAGAAAAGTAAATATATGTTTTTAAAATAATAGCTGAGATACTGTTCTTGCAATTAGCCCTTTCTCCAAATGATCTCCTCTCTATCTCTTCCACTTACAGCTGATTTCACAGTCCCCATCTTCCTATTACCTGTTGAAAACAGGGGCATGGTCATGGGTGGGTCTGAGTGGGCAAGGACCCCCTCTTCCCCCCCCCTCCTAACGTTGGAGTCGGGCCCATCCAGTCAACCCCAGTGGCACAGGCCAGTGAGAGGAAAACTGGAGATGGTATCAGCATCCCCAGTGTATATAGTGCCTATCCATGTTAACCTTGGGCCTCACTAAAACCACCGTGCTGGCTATGTCACTGGTCTCAGAATCCTCAGTTTGTTCATCCAGATGTTTAGGAAATAGTAAATATTACCCAGCAAATGTAAACAGCAATCTCCAGGAACAAGCAGGAATGTAGTCATCACATATGGGTATCGTCGGTACTGACGGAGCCCGCGCGGGAACGCTCCCCAGCGTCCAATCAGAACGCTTTTGGAAGCATCCCACAGCGCCTGCGTGCTGCCTTCCCGCCTTTCCCAACTGCCTCTCTTCAGTTCTTCTTTTTCCGCGGAACCAGCAGGTCGTGTTCCTGTCACCGCAGAAGAATTTCTTTATTTCTTTTTGTGGTCACGTCTGCCTTCCCCGACGCTCTACCGGTACCGCCGGTCTTTCTTTTCTATTTAAAAAAAAAAAAAAAAATAAAATAAATAAATAAATAAATAAATATATATATATGTTTTTCTTTTTCTTCAGGTGCACCCGCCTTTTTGCGCCTTAGGCCCAAAAACTTTCCTTAACATGGAAAAACCTGCCTCAGGTTTTAAAAAGTGCACAAAATGTGGCGGTACCATTTCCGTCACCGACACCCATGAATGGTGTCTAAAATGTTTAGGTCCTGACCACTCCATCACAGATTGTGTCTCTTGTGCTATGATGTCTGAGAGGTCGACAGAACCGAGCTGCTAAGCTCAGTACCCTGTTTCCTTCTGATGCGGCTTCCGTGGCATCGACGTCTTCCAGGGCTTCTTCTTCTTCCCGTGGATCTCAGGTAACTAAACATAAATCCAGCCGGTCCTTGAAGGGTAGATCTCCTTCTAAGCATCGAGATGCCTCTGGCGTTGCCCTTGAGGATTCTGCACCAGCAAAATTACCCCGGCGGGAGGCTTCGGCTTCCAAAGCATCATCATCGGGGTTCCAGGATGTTCTCGATGGCTTGGCCTGGTGCCATGCTCTGGGGTACCGGCGGTTCCCACCGGTACCGACTTCCAGGCATTGGCAGTGTCTATGGACCAGAGAATTCTGTCCATAGAACGCAGTCTAGCGGCTTTCCTTGTGGCATCGACGCCCTTGGTACCGCGACAGACAACTCCACCGGCATCGGTATCGGTACCGGTACCGATAGCATCGACATCGGCATCGGTGTCTGCTATGCCGGTACCCTGTCCTCCGATGCCCGCCGGTACCGATTCCCCGGTACCGGTTATTCCCGATACCGATCTTCCTCGGTATAGGTATCGGACTCTGCAGGATCATCTGGACAGACGATACTTCGATTCCTCAGAAGAATCTGAGGACTCTGATAGTTCTGTCGATGCAACGATACTTCTTCTACAGGAGTCCTCCTCCCCTAAATGCAGGATGTCTCCTCCAGAGGACATGTCTTTCCAAGACTTCATCAGAGAGGTGGCTCGGGGCCTGTCCATCACTGTGGCCCCTGAGACAGAGCCAAGGGCCAAGGAGTTGGATATTTTACAATATCCCAAAACTCCTAAGGAGGCAGCAACCCTACCCATTCATGAGATTCTATATGATCTCATGTTGAGGATGTGGGAAACACCTCTTACCACCTCTCCTCATTCTCGTAGGTTAGATACTATGTATCATGTCCCTCCTTGTCCTGGTTTCCATAAAACTCAGCTTCCTCACCACTCTATTGTGGTGGAATCTGCTATGAGAAGGATTAGAAGTGCAAAAAGGCATGCCTCTAATCCTCCAGGACGTGAATGCAGAACTCTGGATGCTTTTGGACGTAGAGTCTTTCAAGCTTCCATGCATGCTGCAAGAATCAGTTCCTATAGTCTCTACATGGGAATGTTCCTAAAGGAAGTTACTGATCGTCTACAGACTTTAAGTCCTTTCATCTCTGAGGATAAAAGGCAGGAGTTTCTCACTTGGCTCAAACATGCCCAAGATGTCTCTAAATTCTCCAACCGTGCAGCCTTCAACTGCTTTGAGTGTATAATTTATTTATTTTTATTTTTATTTTGACAGTTTTGTATACCGCCTTATCCTTCAATCAAAGCGGTCACAACACAATTGGGGGATACATTTAACACGCGGGGATATGAGACACATACACTAATACTTACAGGGAACATGGGCAATGGAGGGTTAAGTGGCTTGCCCAAGACCACAAGGAGCATCTGTGGGACTAGAAACCCCAGTCCTTCCGGCCCAAGGTTGCTGTCCTCTAGTGGGATTTGAACCCCCGACCTTCCGGCCTGAAGTACCTTGCCCCAACCACTAGGCTACTCCTCCCTATAAGCAGAACCTCGGCTATTGCCATAGGTGCATGTAGAATTGCTTGGCTCCAAGCATCTAATTTAGAGCTCTGGGTACAAGATAAATTGGGAAATATCCTTTGTACTGGTGAGAACCTGTTTGGTAAAGATTGGCAAGAAAAAGCCAATGAAATGGATGCTGAAAATTCCACTTTGGATAGACTATCCAAGTCTATTGCTGATCCTGTTAGGAAAAAATGTTTAAGAAAACATCTTTTTCTAAAAAGAAAAGATTTTACCCTGCTTATGGTCAGCAGGCATCTTCTGCAGGTCAGTTTTCAACCAAATATCAGCAACCACCCAAACAGAAGAAAGCAAAGGCTGCTAGGCCTCAACCGGCCCAGCAGCCTCAGCCTCCTCAGGGCCTTTGACTTTCAACTAGAGAACTTAGCCTTTCTGGCTCTGGAAGGACCAGAACCATCCACCATTCCAGGAAGGTTATGTCATTTTGCTCCCAGATGGGGGCAAATAACAGCAGAGCATTGGACACTCAACATCATAAAAGAGGGGTACAAACTTCATTTTTCAAGTATGCCCCCTCCCACAATAGTGAAGCAGTTCAGTTCTCCGACCTCTCTCATCGACCTGTTAGGTCAGGAGATTACCACCCTTCTTGCCCAAGGGGCAATAGAGGAAGTGCCTCTTCATCAACAGGGCACAGGGTTCTATTCCCCTTATTTTCTTATTCCAAAGAAAACAGGGGGATACAGACCTATCTTAGATCTCCGAGAATTGAACAAATTCCTTGTCAAGGAGAAATTCAAAATGATTTCTCTCGGAGCTCTGCTTCCATACCTTCAGAGTCAGGATTGGCTTTGTTCTCTAGATCTCAAGGATGCGTACACCCATGTTCTCATCCATCCAACCCACAGAAGGTTCCTTTGGTTCCTGTTTCAAGGAAAGCACTACCAATACAGGGTGCTTCCTTTTGGTCTGGCCTCTGCACCAAGGGTGTTCACGAAATGCATGGCTGTGGTAGCAGCATTTCTATGCACTCAGGGAATATTCGTCTTCCCTTACTTGGACGACTGGCTCATTCAAGCTCCAACACAGTCAGAGGCCAAGACTTCTCTATCCTACACAATGCGTATCCTTCAGTATTTAGGGTTGGTAATAAACATCCCAAAATCCAGTCTAACTCCTACTCAGTCTCTAGAGTTCATAGGAGCCTTGCTGGATACCACAAGGGCAAGGGCCTATCTTCCCCAGGCCCGTTGCCTTCGCTTGGTGCAGTTAGCTTCTCAAGCAGTTCTAAAGCCTTATCTAACTGCTTGAGAAATGTTGCAATTGCTGGGCCACATGGCATCCACCGTGCATGTGGTACCATATGCTCGCCTTCACATGAGGGCAGCTCAGTGGACTTTATCCACTCAATGGACTCGGGCATCAGGCTGCCTGTCAGACAAAATAGCAAACACAAGTCGCCTTATTTTGTCTCTCCAGTGGTGGAGGTCCACTCAAAACCTGTTGCTGGGGTCCCCCTTTCAGCAACCCCTGCCCCAAGCAACTCTTAAAACAGATGCTTCTCCAATGGGTTGGGGAGCTCATCTGCAAGACCTTTCCACCCAAGGCACCTGTTCTCCACAGGAGAGTTGTCTACATATCAATCTCTTGGAGCTCAGAGCAATCTTCCTTGCTCTGCGGGTGTTCCACACCCTGCTCAGCTACAAGACAGTCCTTATTCATACGGACAATCAAGTAGCCATGTTCTACTTGAACAAGCAGGGAGGAACAGGCTCTCTGTCGCTTTGCAACGAAGCTCTGTGACTGTAGGCCCTCGCCAGAGAGCATCAGATTCATCTTCTGGCAGTGTATCTTCCAGGCGTTCAAAACTCTTGGGCAGACAGACTCAGTCGAGTTCTCCTTCTACACGAGTGGTCTCTGCATGCAGACCAGGTGGCCATGATTTTTCAACTTTGGGGAACCCTGGACATAGACCTCTTTGCAAGTCCGTGGAATGCCAAACTTCCCCGGTTCTGTTCCAGAACTCCGGCTCAGGGAGCTCAGGCAAAGGATGCTTTTCTCCTTCACTGGGGTCAAGACTTCCTGTATGCCTTTCCACCCATTCCCCATAACCCTTTTCAAGCTTCAGAGAGACAGAGGCCACATGATTCTCATAGCAGCACATTGGCCACGGCAAGTGTGGTACCCTCTGCTTCTACATCTCTCTCAAGCTCCCTCCCTGGAGTTAGGGTCTGCTCCAGATCTCCTATCTCAGGAGGATGGGATGTTATGGCATCCCAATCCCCAGTCCCTGCATCTCAGGGCTTGGTTGCTGAAGGCCTTGATCTCCAGGATCTTCATCTTTCTCAGCAAGTGAAAGATGTTCTTTTTGCTTCCAGAATGCCTTCCACTAGACGTTCTTATGCTTTCAAGTGGAAAAGGTTCACTATTTGGTGTTCAGAAAAGGGTCTTAACCCCCTTGCTATACCTCTAGAATCTTTACTGGAGTATCTCCTCCATTTGTCTAATGCAGGCCTTAAGACAAATTCAGTAAGAGTCCATTTGAGTGCTATTGCAGCTTCTCTTAAACCTCTAAATGGACAACCTATTTCCTCTCATCCTCTTATAGTAAGATTCATGAGAGGCCTCCTTCTAACTAAGCCTCCCATTAGACCACCTCCGGTGGCATGGGACTTGAACCTGGTCCTTGGGCAGCTCATGAAGCCACCTTTCGAACCCTCAGCTACCACCTCCTTGAAATTTCTTTCTTGGAAGGTTATCTTTCTCATTGCAATCACATCAGCACGCCGCATTAGTGAATTGCAAGCACTAGTAGCTAATCCACCTTATACAAGGTTTCCTCATGACAAGGTAGTCCTTAGGACTCATCCACACTTTATGCCTAAAGTGGTCTCGCCTTTTCACCTCAACCAAGAGGTCTACCTACCTGTCTTTTTTCCAGGACCTCATGCATCAAATGCAGAGAGGAATCTCCATACCTTGGACTGTAAAAGAGCTCTAGCTTTTTACTTACAAAGAACACAGCAACATAGAAAGTCCTCTCAACTCTTTGTTGCTTTTGATCCTTCTCATTTGGGACTTCCAGTTTCCAAGAGAACACCATCTAACTGGATTGCTCAGTGTTTTTCTTTCGCCTATCAGAGTAAGAACCTTTCTCTGGAGGGCCATGTCACAGCTCACAATGTGAGAGCCATGACAGCCTCAATGGCTCATCTAAACTCTGTGTCTATTGACGACATCTGTCGAGCAGCCACTTGGGCCTATCTCTTTCCTTTCCCTCTCTCTCTCTCTCTCTTTGTCTCAGCTGTAAAAACTCAACTGAAGAGAGGCAGTTGGGAAAGGCAGGAAGGCAGCACGCAGGCGCTGTGGGATGCTCCCAAAAGCGTTCTGATTGGACGCTGGGGAGCGTTCCCACGCGGGCTCCATCGGTACTGATGATACCCATATGTGAGGACTAAATTCCTGCTGTTCCCAGAGATCACCTGTTACAGGTGAGTAACTATGCTGAATCTGACCAGGATACATCTGCTGCACCATTTCTGCTAATCCTGTACAATACCTTGCCCTCAATACTATATATCCGTCCTGTTGCACACTGGAGTGTAGTACTTGGCCAATCACTAGGTGGGAGGGGAGGGGAAAGGGAGGAAGTGGGGGGGACGGGCAGCTGCAAGATGATCTCCTTCTCCAAATCTCCTGCACCTCCTTGTACTGCTCTAGTTCCTTGCTTCTTGGGATGTGTAGAAGGATTCCGATGTCACAATTTCACACCTTCTGTCAAGGAAAAGGCCTTATGTGAATGCACTGTAAAGCTCCCATGTGCTTTCAGTCGCCCCTGTGTGGAAAGGGACATGGCTTGCAGATGCTCTGCTTTTCCCATGTGCCATGAGCAGCCTAAGCTGTGTGCTCTCCCCAGCTCCAGCATAGGCTGTAAGCAGGGTACTGGCAGGCATACTCCTCAGCCCTCATTTCCTGCCAGAAAAAGCCCTAATGTAAACTGTTTTATGATTGGAAACCTTGGACAACTACTGATTGTCCATTAGAAACATAGAAACATAGAAATACGATGACAGAAAAAGACCACATGGCCTATCTAGTCTGTCCTTCCATATCAACAACTACAACAGTCCCTTTTTTCCTTTAGAGATCCTCTGTGTTTGTCCCATGCTTTTTTGAATTCAGTTACTGTCCTCATCTCTACCACCTCCACTGGGAGACTATTCCATGGATCCACCACTCTTTCCGTAAGAAATATTTCCGCATATCACTCCTGAATCTATCCCCCTTCACCCTCATCCCATTTCCCCTCGTAGCAGAACCTGCTTTCAATTGAAAGAGGCTCTTCCCCTGAACATTTATGCCATGGAGGTATTTAAACATCTCAATCATATTATCTCTAGCCCGCCTTTCCTCTAAGGTGTACATATTAAGATCCTTAAGTCTATCATCATATGCTTTATAATGAAGACCACTAACCATTTCAGTAGCCACCCTCTGCACCGATCCATCCTGTTCACATCCTTTTGAAGGTGCGATCTCCAGAATTGCACACTAAACTCCAAATGAGGTCGCACCAAAGACTTATACAGAGGCACTATCACCTCCTTTTTTCTGCTAGCCATTCCTCTCCGTATGCACCCAAGCATTCTTCTAGCTTTTGCCGTCGCCTTTCTACCTGTTTAGCTACTTTAAGATCATCAGACACAACCACGCCTAGGTCACACTCTTCTTTAGTGGACAAAAGTACTTCACCCCCTATACTATATTGCTCCCTTGGATTGCTGCAGCCCAAATGCATGACCTTACATTTTTTAACATTAAATCCCAACTGCCAAATTGTAGACCATTCTTCAAGCTTAGCTAGATCCCTCCTCATGTTATCTACACCTTCCTGGGTGTCTACTCTATTGCAGATTTTGGTATCATCCGCAAAAAGGCAAACCTTACCCGACAGACCTTCCGCTATATCACCAACAAAGATGTTAAAAAGAATCGGACCAAGGACAGATCCCTGGGGCACACCACTGGTAACATGCTTCTCCTCAGAATGAGCTCCATTTACCTGTACTCTTTGTCGCCTCCCACCCAACCAATTTCTAACCCAAGTAGTAACTTTAGGGTCCATCCCTAGGGTGCTTCGTTTGTTTATAAGTCGCCTGTGAGGAACGGTGTCAAAGGCTTTACTGAAATCTAAATACACCACATTTAGGGCTCACCCTCAGTCCAACTCCCTGGTCACCCAGTCAAAGAAATCAATCAGATTTGTCTGAAAAGACCTGCCTCTGGTGAATCCATGCTGCCTCGGATCCTGTAATCCGCTGGACTCCAGAAACCTCACTATTTTCTCTTTCAGCAGCGTTTCCAAAAATTTACTCGCCACCGGTTAAAGTAACCGGCCTGTAGTTTTCAACCACATCCTTACTTTTGTGTAAAAGCACCACATGAGCCTCTCTCCAGTCCTTTGGCACCACTCCCGACTCCAACGAGGCATTGAAAAGGTCAGTCAGTGGAGTTGCTAGAACGTCCCCAAGTTCCCTCAGTATTCTAGGCTGTATCCCATCCGGTCCCATCGCTTTGTCTACTTTAAGTTGAGTTAGTTTCTCATGAACACAGTCTTCTGAAAATTGTTTAAGATGTCCCTCGCTTCTGTTCCTGTTTGTGGGTGTTTTCTGAGGTCCTGCTCCTGGTTCTTCATCTGTGAACACAGAATAGAAATATTTGTTAAGCAATTCTGCTTTATCCGCATCAGCTTCTACATATTCCTCCCCTTCACCCTTGAGTCTGACAATACCACTTTTGCCCTTCCTCTTCCCACTAACATATCTGAAAAATGTCTTATCCCCCCATTTTATTGCATTGACTATTTCCTCCTCTTTTTGAATCTTTGCTTTTCCGACTACTTTGCTAGCTTCTCTAAGTTTTTCCAAATATAGATGCCTGTCTTCCTCTCTCTGTGATCTCTTGTATTTCATGAAGGCCTCCCTCTTTTTCTTCACTTTTTCAGCTACTTCTTTCGAAAGCCATAGCAGTCTCCTTTTCCTTTTACCTTTATTTACCATTTTAATAAAAAGGTTAGTTGTCCTTAAAATATCCCCTTTCAGTTTTTCCCACTGTTTTTCTACATCCCCCAGCTGTTCCCATCCCGCTAACGACTCCCTGAGGTATTGGCCCATCTTGGCAAAGTTAGTCTTCCTAAAGTCTAAGACCCTTACTTTTGAATGGATTCTAACAGCCCTATTTATTTTTATTTATTTATTTATTAACAATTCTTATATACCGCACTATTAGACATCAGCGCGGTTTACATTGAACAGAAAACATCCGACAGTTTACATATGTCTGGTCATTACATTTAACAGGAAGTATAACTTGGCGAAATAGGGGAAACTAAATACAATGAAGGATTATCTGATAATCCTAGTCCTAATACTGAACCACACCATCTGGTGATCAATGAATGCAAAATGATCTCCCACTATAACATCTGAAACACTTTAACCATTGGTAAACACCAAGTCCAGTATGGCCCCTTCACATGTGGCGTCTGTTACCAATTATTTCATTGTTCTTAAGTCAGCTGCCTCATTGGTCATTAGGATTTATTCTTCTCCCCTACCATGTCACCCACTCTAAAAGCCAGTGCTGTGTGCTTGACTTAAAAATTTGATGGCAGCACCCATGATCCAACTGGATGATTGTTGTACTCCATTTGGGATCACAGTCTACAACTTGGGAACTTGAACTTAACACGTACATTGTGTTAGAGAGCCTCTTTCTGGAGCTTGTAATTTGTAAGAAGTCCGTTCAGTATCTCAAGGTATGTGTCTGTTTTCTGTCTGGTCAGCAGGCCCTGCTATCCACTGTTCAGCATTGCCTGTGTTGGCGAAGCAAATAAATAAGCACCACTCTGTGGCCAAACATCAGTGGAATATTTTTATTTTATTAATCTTTCATGCTACACTTTAAGGAAAAGTTGTAAAATTGAAATGAGTAGGATAGATATGACGCACAGTTTTTTTTGTGGGATTGGAGGTAATTTGTGTCAAGTTTATTACTTGATATACAACAAAGCGTCCGTGTATGCAAGGTGGAAAAACATAGTCCTTGGATATGAGTCACCAGTATTTTTAAGTTTTGGGGTAACCAAGATGCAAATCAAGCTAGTTCTTAGAACAGATATATGTAGGGCTTTTGTTTTTAGGTTTTAAGAAATAAACACCAAAAATACACTCCCAGTGGGGAAAGAAATTGGAAAAATTTTACTTTCTCCTTGTATTCATACCCTTCCCTTTCTGCCCTTGGATTCTTTACTGTTTTTGTGCTTTTTTTGCACCAATAACGTGTTGGCTACGCAACGAATGGGTAAAAGCTGCTGGAAAGCGCGAGTGGTGGGACTGAGGCTGTGGGGGAGAGTAAGCGGTGAGAAGGAAAGTCACATATTGATGCTAGTTATTGGAGTAAATGTGCATATTAGGTTAGTACTTGTGCTGTCAAAATACAGATTTTATATACTCTCAAAGAACCCCTAATTACCTGGAAAATAAACACCTACATTTAGAAAATATAAGCACCTAAAAATAGAAGCACTTATTATATGCCAGTATATCAGATGACTATTTAATGTGGGTATCATAAAAATGATACCTGTGTGTATGTCTCAAGGATGTCTGGATTGTCTACTCTGCTATATGTGTGTGCCTAGCATATATATGGATCTACACAGAACTGTTGCTGCTATTAGACATTTATAGAGTGCTACCAGGTGTACGCAGCACTTCTACAGATATATAGTAGAGGCATCTTCTACACAGTGGCGCTTATGGCCTAGTCAAGAGACACACACCTGGAGAAAGAAGGGTGGTTAAGCACAGATGGACAGTAAGGGAAGAAACATGAATGCTGAATTGTAATCAGAGCTGTAATTCAGCATTGCCTCTCTTCTTCCTCCCCTGTTGTCCAAGGCTAGGTCACAGAGAAATTGTTATGGAGTCTGTAGTAAAATCTGTAATGGTAACTTTTATTAGAGGGAAAATAGATTAATTGATTATGAAGCAAATAATATACAGTATTATTATGATAATTTTATTTTTATAGACATTGTAAGTGAAATTTCAGTTTATTTGTTTTTTTTTCTGTGGGACAAGCTGATGGAATTGGGGACTGTTTTTTAAGACTTTCATTTTCCCAGGATGAGAAAATATCTTGGTGGGGACTAGGATGGGACTGTTCCAGTCTAAGGCCAGTAGGGGCAGCAGCTGAATGTAGTGCTGTGAAAGATGCTGGATGTGTACCACTGGAAACCTAAGTCCTTATGGATAGAGAGAATAGAGAATAGGCAGGCATAGTATATGCAGGGCTCCTGCAGTCCCCTGGTAATAATGGCTAAATTTGCGCTTGCCTTGGAATTGACTATGGAATCACCATAGAAGACTGAAGGCTGGATCAGGCCCAAGTGGAAACAGAAGCTGCTGTGGTACAAATCTCCTCGCTCCCCTGATCGCATCACTTGCCCTTCCACATTGACATGGGGCTAGGAGGAGGATAATTGCAGTGCAGCACCAAGGGTCACATTCTTCTCCTTTGCTGATTTGGGTGGTTGTGTTCTTGGTATTATGCAGCTAAAATTGGGACTCTTCTGACGCCTTGCAGTAGAGGGAGGAGGGTGCGGCCTGAGGCACTGTAATGATGATATCCTTCTCCTAGCTCCAAGTTGACATGGGAGGGTGAAGATGGGATGGGGGGAGACCTGGTAAGAAAAAGTGACAGAGAATGTGAAATAAATTGACTGAGGGTGAGCGAGGGGACTGAAAGGGGTATGGGAGGGTAAAGTTAGGGATTAGGAGAGGGCGCAGGGTGGAAGTGCAGCAGTTGGGGTGAGAGTTCAAGGGTGGCAGGGAGGGAGTAAATGACCCGAGTGGAGCATGTGTTGGATGAGTAATGAATGGTGGGAGTGAGGACATTGACAGAGGTGCACTGATGTGAGTTAAGAGACTGTTGGGGCTCCAGGAAGAAAGGAGTGATGGGAGAGAGGTGTTGTGGGAGTGAGAGAAGAGATCGATGCTAAGAGGAGATGTGTAAGAATGGATCCTCCCTTTCCTGATCCTGAATCTTTTCGTCCCCCTCCCCCTCTTTTGCATTTGTACTGGGAATTGAACTGAGACTGACAATCTATTTCATGTGGGTCATATATTTTTTTTAAGTCTCCGCTAGTGTGGGTTGGATTTGACCTGGTGGTGAGAGGGAGAAAGGCTCCATAACCCTAAGACAATCTTTGGGTGTCTCTAAGCAGCAACTCAGCTGATCAACCAAAAAAACTCGTCTGTCTGGTAGGATAAACTATGGTCCAATCTCTGTTATCTTCAGTGGACTGCAGTTGTTATCTCTCTCTGCTTGGGAAGTGTTTGTGCGCTGAGAGGAGGGGAGGAAGGGGATCCTCACAGCAGCAGTAGGCGTCACGTCAGATTTTTATTATGAGTATTATTAGCCCCAGTTGAATTGCTGAAAATTCTGTGCTGTAGCTTTTTGGTGGAAAGAAGTCTCAAGCGTGCAATAGCAGGACGGGTTCAAACTATTATAAGATGTAATCTTAAAATATTCCTCTGTTGGGAAAAGTCTCTTCAGTCCCTCACACCGCCAGCCGGCACACTCCTTTGCTATAAAAGGTTTTTGTTGCAAATGAGCTAGTTGCAGTGTGTAGCTGTGCTGTAATTTCAAATACACATGCATAATATAGAGGTACAGCAGACCCACTTAAGAACAGGCTCATTTACAACAAATTTGTCTCTAACGAAATATTTCTGTCTTCTAAGCTAGACTATGTATTTAAATTGCAATAGCATTCCTGTTGTGCTAAAAACAAAGATCATTTTCTAGAAATGTTCTAGGTGTATTAGAAGTTTTAACCAAGCAGTAAATTAAAGGAATTATTCAGCCAAAATAAGAATTTGTCTTAAATATTTCATTTTCAGTACTTATAAAGCCAACATATGAATGTCTTAAATTTTCTAAAGGAATAGCACATCGCTTTTGTACATAGCATAGAAACTTATATATAATGAAGCATAGAAGTTAGGGAATTGCTCCTTTCAAATTCCCTGTCTCTCTTCTCGGCTCTCCCAACTTCTCAAACTACCCCCATCACCATACTCCAGAAAGTACTCTTTGCAAGTATCCTATCAGCCATTAAGAGAAATGTACTCACAAATGCCTCACCACCCTCCATACTGCTGACTCCTAAACACTAACCTCTGCAACTATCCTACCATACCGCAAACTGCCCCGCACCAAATAAATAGCCTCCCACAACTGCCCCATTACCTTGCAGATTACCCACCCCCCAAAAATCCCCACACAAACTGCCCCATCCCTAAAACATGTGCCCTACTACCCTGCCAACTGCTCCACTCCAAAAAAAAAAAATGTACTCCTTGCAAACTGCCCCATCATGCCCCACCACTAAAAACAACACTTCCTCACAACAGACTTATCACTACTGAAATTGCCCCACCCCTGGAAAACACCCCTCACAACTGCCCTACTGCTTCACTAAATGTCCCAACCCAAAACCTACTCTCTGTGAAAGCTGCTAGCTAAATCCAATTCCTCCTCCTCCTTCCTCAACTGCCCTCTGCATCTGCCTCACCATCCCATAAACTGCTGCCCTGCAATTGCCTCCCCTCTTTAAAAGTAACCCCTCAAAACTCTCCTACCAACCTGCACACTGCTCCTACCACCACGCAAACTACCCCACCCTTAAAACAAATAACCTCAAAACTTCCCTTCCACCCTGCAAAATGCACCCTATCCCCCCCCCCCCCCAAATGTTCCCTGCTACTGGCTGACCACTTCAAATGCTATTGCATCTACCCCAAGACCCCATAAATTCCCTCCACTCCAAAAACTGCCACTTTGCAACTGCCCCACCCCCCAAAACTACTCCCCTCGCAACTGCCCAATCACCCTGAAAACTGCCCCATCCACCAAAAATATCCCCCTCTTCTGCCTCATTGCCAAAATATTCCCTCATAAAAATGCACCATCCTTAAAATCTTTTTACTGCAGCTGCCCCACCATCCTACAATCTGCCTCACCCCAAAAATTACCTCCCCACAACTGTCACCAACTCCCAAAAGTATATCTTCTGTAAATACCCCATCACAGACACACATAGAATATGCAACAGACATACACATACATACGAACACCACACACACACACACACAAACGCACACACACACGATATTGCATTTCAGATATTGACATATATAATTCATTTTCTTTGCTGTTACTTCTACTGTGAAAGCTACTGACTGAATCATACTGCCTTCTTATTGGTTGCTATCTGTACTGTCAGCTAGTATATTTTGCCACTGGCAGGACTAGATTAAAGAAATGACAAACTAGGAACAGACCTAGGGACCAATGTTTAGGGGGGTGCTATCAGAAGAGGAGTGATAACTGTCTGGCTTTTTTCATGATGCTACTGATTTCTACATAAAATGTCTGGAAGCTAGAAGGAAGGCCAGTATGTCTGGGCATTTTTCAGAGTTTAAAACCTCTCTCTGCAGTTCTCTAATCCTCCCCTGTTTGCATTGAGCCTGCCCTGCCTGCTACCAATCTAGCTAGTGTCTGTGGGTAGGATCCAGCCTGTGGGAAGGCCTGGGGACAGAACACTGGAATGCTGCTCTAGTCACAGAAGAGGAGGAGGTGAGCTGGGGGAACTTTCTGTGATGTGCAAGTTTGAAAGAGAAATTAAACCCCTGACCTGCAAAAAATGCCTCTATGCATTTCTCTAGGAAAAGCAATTCTAACAGCTGTAGTATACTTGATGCTGATTCACAGTAACATAGCAATTATGTCAAACAGGCTTCCCCCTTCTCTTCTCTCCCCTCCCAATAAGGCCCACAGAGAGCAAACATATGCACACACACGAATGCTCAGACACACATACTAGCACATACAGTGACACACAAACACATGCACATTCCTACAAACATGCACAGGCATACCAACCCACAGAGAGAGACACACCCGCACACGCGCGCACACATGCAGACATATGCACATGCACAGGGTTTGGAAAGAATCCCATGAGCCATGCTTTCCTGCACTTGTTAAGAGTTCAATCAAGTGAAATAGCTTCAGAAGAAATCTAGTAAACACATGAAGATAATAATAAAGATAGCAAGTCCTCAAGATGTGAGGGCCAAGAAAGCATGTCGCCAAAAGAAACATGACAAAAGAAAACGAATACAGAGGAGTGGTAGCTCTATCCAGTCATAATAGGATCAAAAAACATTTTGGTACTTAAAAATACATTTGCAAAGAAACTGCAGCAAAAAGGAAGCACAGAAAGCTAAAGCTTCTTGGCACAAAGCTATAAATTTCTTCCCCTGCTCCTGAGAGGCCTTGCAGAGGTCTGGAAATATCCATAGCTTTTCTCCAAGAAATTCCACTTCTTATGCAAAAAAAAAAATAGCCTCAAGACATGATCTCTATCCATAGGAAGTACAAAAGACACAAGCAGGGTTGCTCTGTTAACTACTTCAGTACCAGATTGCTCCAGTAACATAGAGAATTCAAAACTGTCCACTGAGTCATTACCATTTGGAGAAACAGCCCCAGGTTCTAGCATGTAAAAAGCCTTACTTTTCAGTGGTATCCTTTCATCCTTGATCTTTATCATCTCCTGAAGGTATTTTTGAATAGCTCCACAGACTGAGACAAAAGGACCTTGGGGAAGTCTGTTTTCCACATTGTCCAATGTTCTTTGAACAGATATTTCATCTGTAAAGTCAAGAGCTGAACCAAAATAAGTTACCACTGTAATAAATTATAAACTATAACCTCCTGATCCACAGCCTGAATTTGAGCTTAGCAGTCTCCTGCTTACTTGGCTTGAGATTGTAATCTCCCTTGAGTTTTTAAGCAAATTCACCATAGTCAAAAGATAATTTCCTAATGAAGCTAGGAACATCCAGCGTTACCTGGACAAGATCTTCCATCGGAAGTCTTTTACTCATAGCATCCAACACAGAGGTAGATACAGATGTAAAAATGGGATTTATCTCCAGTTTGTTGCCGCTACCATATCCAAAGGCACCATGGATGCTTCAGCTGCTCAGTAGGCCCACTTTGTTACTCAGTGGCAATCATTCCAACCCAGCAGTGTCATCGCTGTGCTATTCCTTCAGCATTGCTTCAGCAATTACCCCTTCTGGATCTTTTGAGGCCGCAAGAGTTGCCACCCGATTCAGGTTGCATCATCTCTGCTCAACAGGACATTGAGCTCGTGCTGGGAGGGACTTCCTGCCACATCCAGAACCTTGAGCTCCTTCACTCCAGACACGCCTCCTGAGGTACCAGTAAGGTGCTCTGTGATGCTAATTTGGTGAAGGATCCCCTGAAAAGATTGTGGACGAACTTCTCTAAGCTTCCCCTTCCTCTTAGGCATATTCCAGTACATAAATCAGTAAAAATACAAATTAGAGTTCTTTAGCACACATACTGTAGAGTTATAGACACCTACTCCTCTCAAGCTGCCATTGTGGCCCCTTCCAGCTGCTGGATATGTTAAAGTTTGAAGCATGCTGAAATCTCCATGGATGACAAGCACTCTATAAACATAAATTATTATTGTATTAGTAGAGCCAACACTCATGTGACATGCACAGTAATAAATAAAAACATAAGATATGCCATACTGGGTCAGACCAAAAACCAATCAAGTCCAGTATCCTGTTTCCAACAGTAGCCAATCCAGGTCACAAGTACGTGGCAGGTTCCCAAAAAGCGGCACAGGTTCTCGACAGCGCTTTTCTCAGGGCAAGCAGTGGATTTCATAACTTCTCTTTAATAATGGTTTATGGACCTTTCCTCCAGAAACTTGTCCATAATAAACCCAGCTATACTAACGGCTTTTACTACATCCTCTGGTAACAAATTCCAGAGTTTGATTACATGTTGAGTGACCCCCTCAATAGATCTGTTCGCCACCCTGAAGAATGCCCAGGTGGATCAGTTCTGCGCCAGAGTAAGATCACACAGTAGAGTAGTGTTGGATGCTTTCCTCCTTCACTGTACACTTATTCTCCAATACATCTCATTGCAAAGACCCTCCTGAAGCTCAAAACAGATGAGGCATGATGATTCTCATTGCTCCCTACTTGCCTAGACAGCCTTGTTTCCTCCTCCTGCTGCAACTCTCCATGCTAGAGCTGCTATGAGACTGCTATGTGCCCGATCTCATAACGCAGGAGGAGGTCCTTGGCTCTCATGGCATGGATTTTGAGAGGCTAATGTTGTCTCAGCTCTAACAGAAGTCTTTTGGCCTAGAGGAAGGCTTTGTCGAGAAAGTCTTATTCTTGTAGATGGAAGAGGTTTGCTGCCAGGTATCAGCCCCGGGCCCTAGATCCTTTTGTCTGTTCCACACAAAAACTCTTGAATATCTTCTGTACCTCTCTGAGTCTGGACTTGTCCAACTCTGTCAGGGTCCATCTCAGTGCAATTGGAGCTTACCATTGAGGTGTGGAAAGAAAGTCCATCTTGCTACAGCCTTTAGTTGTTCGCTTTATGAGGGGATTTCTTCTCTTGAAACTTTCCTACAAGCCTCCTGAAGAATCTTGGGACCTCAATGTGGTTCTTATGCAACTCATGAAAGCTCCCTTTGAGCCGCTCAGTTCCTGTTCTTATGCAACTCATGAAAGCTCCCTTTGAGCCGCTCAGTTCCTGTTCTCTGAAGTTCTTATGCAACTCATGAAAGCTCCCTTTGAGCCGCTCAGTTCCTGTTCTCTGAAGTTCTGGAAGGTATTGTTTCTGATGGCAGTCACTTCAGCACGCAGAGTGAGCAAGCTTCAGGCCCTAGTGTTTCATCCACCTTACACCAAATTCCACCATAGCAGAGTGATCCTTCCACCATAGCAGAGTGATCCTTCCACCATGCATCCTAAATTCCTTCCAAAAGTGGTATCTGATTTCCACCTTAATCAGTCAGTTTTTCTTCTAACATTTTTCCTGAGACCTTATGCACACAGTGGGGATGCTGTGTTGCACATGTTGGACTGCAAGCAAGCCTTAGCCTTCTACTTAGAGCAGAGAAAAACCCATAGAAAGTCCATCCAGCATTTTGTTTCTTTTGACCCCAATAAGCTAGGGGCTGCCATTTCCAAACGCTTTCTTTCAATTTGGCTGGCAGACTGCATCTCTTTCGCTTATGACCAGGCAGTCCTGAGCTTTGATAGTCATTTCACAGCTCACAGTGTCAGAGCTATGGCTGCAAGGGTGGCCAACTTATGCTCGCTCTTCATGGAAGAGATCTGCAGGCCTGTTGCCATGCCACAGTTGTATTTTTCCCCTGTTGGGTTCTCGGAACTGGATAGAGGGGGGGGGGGTGGTGGTGGTGAGGAGTATGAGAGAAAGACAGTGGGTGAGGCCTGGGGATGAGGGTTATGGGAGAAAGAGGAAGAAACATGTTGGGTGAAGTCTGGAGTTGTCATAAGAGAGACAGAGAGACTGGGAAAAGGCTAGTGGGGGAGGTTGGATTATGAGAAAGACACTGGGGGAAGGCTGGGGAGGGTGTTAGAGAGAGAGAGAGAGAGAGATAGACTGGAGGAAACCTGGGAGGGGAGTCATGAGAGAGAGACACACACACTCACAGCCACACAGCCCCTGATACTCCCCATGGAGATACGCACATACAGAGCCCCTGACACTCCCCATGACAGACACACACACGATGCTCCCCTTAAAACATTCACATCCCCCCGATCCTCCCCATGACACACACACACACACACACACACACACACACACACACAGCCCCCTGATGCTCCCCATCACACACACACACAGAGCCCCTGACACAAATGATGAAAACGGGAAACAGCACAAGCACTGGCAAGTTAAATGCAAGCCATTGATAAGGGAGGCAAAGAGAGAATTTGAGAAGAAACTTGCTGTGGAAGCAAAAATGCATAATAAAGACTTTTTCAAGTACATTCGTAGCTAAAAACCTGTGAGAGAGTCAGTTGG
This sequence comes from Ichthyophis bannanicus, assembly GCA_033557465.1. Taxonomy (NCBI): domain Eukaryota; kingdom Metazoa; phylum Chordata; class Amphibia; order Gymnophiona; family Ichthyophiidae; genus Ichthyophis; species Ichthyophis bannanicus. The sequence continues at coordinate 811,385,841 of CM066032.1, read as the reverse complement.
ACCATTAGATGATAGAGGGATAAAAGGGGCAGTAAGAGGGGACAAGGCTATAGTGGAGAGAATGAATGAATTCTTTGTTTCAGTCTTTACTGAGGAAGTTGTAGGGATGTTACCCATGATTGAAGTGGTATTTAAAAGTGATACTGCGGAAGAATTGAAAGAAATATTGATACACCGGGAAGATGTATTACAACTATTTGATAAACCGAAGAGTCGCAAATCACCTGGACTGGATGGTATACATCCAAGGGTGTTGAAAGAACTGAAATATGAGATTGCAGACCTGCTATTAGTAATCTGTGAACTATCATTAAAATCATCTGTAATACCTGAAGACTGGAGGATGGCCAATGTAACGCCAATTTTTAAAAAGAGTTTCAAGGGTGATCCGGGAAACTACAGACTGGTGAGCCTGACGTCAGTACCGGGAAAAATGGTAGAAACCATCATAAAGAACAAAATTATTGAACATGTACTGTAGATAGTCATGGCTTAAAGGGAGACAGCCAACATGGCTTTAGACAAGGAAGATCTTGTCTTACTAATCTGTTATGTATTTCTGAAGGTGTGAATAAACAGGTAGACAAAGGTGAGTCGGTTGATATAGTGTATCTGGACTTTCAGAAAGCCTTTGACAAGGTCCCTCATCAGAGACTTTTGGCAAAACTAAAATGTTATGGGATAGGAGCCAGTGTACTATTGTGGATCAGGAACTGGTTAAAAGATAGAAAGCAGAGGGTAGGGCTAAATGGCCAATTTTCCCAATGGAAAAAGGTGAATAGTGGAGTACCCCAGGGATCTGTGCTGGGTCTGCTGCTTTTTAACATATTCATAAATGACCTAGAAAAGGGAATAATGAGTGAGTTTATCAAATTTACAGATGACACAAAACTATTTAAAGTTGTTAAAACCCAAGAGGATTGTGTAAAATTGCAAGAGGATCTTGATAAATTGAAGACTGGGCATCCAAATGGCAGATGAAATTTAATGTGGACAAGTGCAAAGTTATGCACTTAGGAAAGAACAACCCAAACTATGGTTACACGATGTAAAGTTCCACATTGGGAACCATCACCCAGGAAAAAGATTTAAACGTCATCGTGGATAACATGTTAAAATCCTCCTCCCAGTGTACAGCAGCGGTCAAGAGAGCAAATAGAATGCTAGGAATCATAAGGAAAGGAATGGAAAATAAAACAAAGGATATTATAATGCCTCTGTATTTGTTCTATGGTGCGACTGCACCTTGAATATTGTGTGCAATTCTGGTCATCCGTATCTTAAAAAGAATATAGCGTTATTAGAAAAGGTGCAGAGAAGAGTCACCAAAATGGTAAAGGGGATGGAAGGATTCTCCTATGAAGAAAGGCTAAAAAGGTTAGGGCTCTTCAACCTGGAAAAGAGATGGCTGAGGGGAGATATGATAGAGGTCTATAAATTAATGAATGGAATGGAACAGGTAAACGTAGATCGGTTGTTTACATCATCAGAATATAGAAAGACTAGGGGACATGCAATGAAGCTACAGGGTAACCTATTTAAGACTAATCAGAGAATATATTTTTTCATTCAACATGTAATCAAACTCTGGAATTCGTTACCGGAGGATGTAGTAAAGGCTGTTAGTGTAGCTGGGTTTACAAAAGGTTTGGACAAGTTCCTGGAGGAAAGGTCCATAGACCAGTATTAAAAGGGACCCAGGAATATCACTGCTTGACCTAGTACAAGCATTGAGGAACCTGTGTCTTTTGGGGAAACTGCTAGGTACTTATGCCCTAGATTGGTCACTGTTTGAAACAGGATTCTGTGCTTGATGGACCTTGGTCAGACCCAGTATGGCATAACGTATGTTCTTATGAGACACACACAGCCCCAATATTCCCAATGAGACACACACAGCCCTGTGACACACATGCAGCCCCTGTCGCTTCCTATGACACACACACATCCTGCACCCCCTCCCCCCACAAGCACTTGCTATGAGACACACACACACCACATGCGTGATTCTGGAAACGGGGGAAATGCATGATTGTATTACACTGCTACTGTACACTTTTCAACTTGTATTTTTTAATTGTTTCCTTATAATGAAACTCTCTTGTCCTTTGTATTATTTGTCTTTTTTATATGTGTAGGGACAGCGTTGTGTATGCCTAGTAGCACTATAAAAAATAGGTAGTAATAAGAGAAGTAGAAGAGAGCATTAGAGGCACTGTTTAGGTGACCTAATTGATATGCAAAAGATTTAAATCTTGTATATTAAAGTAATTACTTGATGAGATAAAGAATATTGAGCAGAGCAGTATTAGCAATACTGTAATAAAAATGATTTTTGCACTACTGTTGCCAACCACACTGTCAGCGTGGGATGTTAGTCTAGTCCTGCAGGATGCACTGTATTGTGCCAGAAAAAAAAAAAATAGAATATAATGATCTCATCATAACAATGTATTTGACAGCAGTCCATAATTCTTCATCTGCCATGACCTCATCAAAGTAAGCCAATTATTAATAGTGCCCTGGAGAACCACTGGTTGTATTGGACTCTAGAGCTGTCATGGCCTGTGAGTTACTACTGCTTGGAAAATGTAATGAGACCAGCAATTTTCTAACTGGAAATTGTCATCATGACTCTCCCTGTTCTGCCATTATCTATTCGTTTCAGCTCAGTCTGCATGCATCTGTGATGTGAGATATACATCAAAATCTTGCCAATGTCTGGCTCAGCAGCAGTGATGTGAACTTCCACGCGGAAAGCTTGGGTTTGATTTCTGGGTCAGGTCTTCTGTTCCTTTGCACATCTTGGACTGTGCATGCTGCTGCTACTACTAATTTCTGTAGCATGATCATGGAACATCAAGTCAAGAAGTGTATTCCAAGTGTAGGGTGAACAAGGTCGAAAGCATGAAGTTGGGAGTTGGTGGGAGAGGTGTAGGGAGAGATCCTGAGCAGCTGCAGAATAAGTGGAATAAGAGAAGCTTGAACTGTATGCATAAGTGGATAATGATACTGCTAAAGCAGGGCTCGACAAATTTTCTTTGATTTTAGGAGCCAGTCCAAAATACTCAGAAGCCAGTCACTGAGACTTCTCCCTATCCCCACCCCATTGTCTTCACTGAAGTTGAGGAGCATGTGGCTGGAAGGAGAAAGAGATCTATCACAGATCCTTTAGAATCTGATTTACAGAGATTCTTTTCCCTTAGATGCAGAATGGGAAAACAGAGCTTACTACATCAGGCTTCCCTGCAGGCCACTGGCCAAAATGCACAGCCAGCAAACCCCTGCTCATCCAGTCTCTTTCTTTCCACCCACCCATCCTATTATCATCCAGTCTTCCTCCAGTATATTCTTCCCCATCATTTTCCCTCCCCTATTCCATCATCTTCCTCCTTTTAAAATCAGCTAGCCCTCCTAGCCCCAGCCCTCCCCACTCCCACCAATCCTGTCAGCCAACCTCCAGCCCCAATCTCCCAGCTAGCCAGTCAGCTATCCCTCAGCTCTTACTCTCCCCAAACTAGCCAGTAAGTCCCATGCTAATCCTTGCTCCTCTCCCAATTAACCAGTCAACTACCCCCCTCTCTAGTCAGTCAGCCCCCTGAGTCAACCCCTGCCCCAGTCAGTCACACCGCAGCCCCTACTTTCCCCTAGCTAGCCCTCATCTTACCGAAAGCCAGTCTGCCATTTTCCCCTGCCAGTAAGCTATTAATGAATCACCCAGTCTTTTCTCCTGCCTCAGCAAGCCAGTCAGCCACCACCCCACATTCCTTAGCCCTCCGATCCCAGCATCAGCCTCCAGCCCCCTTTTTCTAAACTCTAGCATCAGCCAGAGGCTTCCAGGCTCCTTTTTCCAATCCCTAGAATCAGTCAGTAGCCTCCAAAACCTTTTACCTATCCCCAGCCCCAGCTTCTTCCTAATCTGCAGTGTGGCTCCTCTTCCTTGCCAGCTGGCAGGTTTGAAACATGAAAAACGTTTCAAAACTAGTGTTTCAGCAGGATCTGCCTCATCTCTGCACAGTAGCTCTATGTGAGTCTGAGCCATGGAATGCTGGAACTCTCCTGTTGGTCTTCACTTCTGAACTCTTGCGAGACTGGCATGAGTGTTGCTGCACAGTGTGGCTCAGACTCAGATAGAGCCATGCTGTGCAGGATTGAGGCAGCTCCTGCTCAAATAGTGGTAGTATCCAAGAAGAAAAAACATATGTTGGGGTTGGGGACAGAAAAATCTCCGGTGTTAAATATACATTTTTAGTCATCATGGTGACCTATTGCCTGGGATTTGTTGAGTCTGTGCTAAAGCAGTGCTCACAGCCCCTGTGGCTGGTATATTGCCCATAACTGCATGGTTCTATTAGGAATCATGATGTTGCCCTTGACTGAAACCTGTTGTTGTGATGGCTGGGCTGAGTTGGCTGGGTATAAATTAGGAGAAATCTCTGCATATAGCAACAGTGAAGGTTCTTGGTGCTGTAGTCCAATAGAAGCCTAGAAGGGCAGAAGGAAACTATTAAAAAATAAAAGAAATATTTAGCCATATACCATATAGACAAGCGGTTGATCCTGTGTAGACAAGCAGTGTACCTCATGAAAGGGTTGATGCTGATTGTTCTGCAACTTAGTAGAACAGGAATTGCCAACAAGGAAAAATTCTATTTAGTAGGAGTCTTGGTTTGTGGAATCTAGCATAATTATATCTTATAGAATTTTTCTTTCCAGTGCTGCATGAGTGGATGGTCATTTGTCCACTCAGTAGTGTTTCTTTGAGGTCTGACTGCAGCTTCCATTTCTGCTTTGTATCTCCTTTGCATGGAATCTAAGCCACCTCAAAGAAGCAGAGATTGCCTTAGTTGAGCATGCTAGAAATTTGTGGACCTTAGTGCAATGTTCTACTAACCATATTAGACCTACAGTAGAGAAAACTAAAATCTCTATGGATTGTGTGATACCTTTTGATTAGACCAGCAAATAATGATGATGTAATTGAGCTTTTAAGACCACATTGTATAATAAAAGTTCTCAAAGCCTACAAAGATTCCAGCTACTTAAGACCTGAACTGTCTCAAAGCAGAAGTCTTATGAGCATGATAGAAAACAAAATAACTACTAAGGTTTGACGAAGGAATTACTCTTCCCTCTTTTAATCCTGACAGTGCAATCTCACTTCTTTTGGATTCTTAGTCACTGTGAAAAAGAAAATTAATCCTAGCAATACAACTTGGAATGGTTCAAAGCTCTGGGAAAAAATGAGATAAATTGTGAGATGGGACAGAGCTTTTAATTTGCTTATTCTTTTTACTGAGCCGAAAGCAAACAAAAATAGTACTTTGATGATAAGAAAGTAAAGTGAATATGAACTTGTAGGTTCAGATAGAGACTCCACAGAGCTTTCAGCACAGTATTCAAATGCCAAAAAAAGTAGTGACCTCCATAACGTAGGTCTCTACAAATCTGCCGCTCTGAAAAATCTCTCCATTTTTTTGGGTTAAGAAGGAAATACCATCAGTAAAAACACTTAGATTACATAAATAGCAGGCATATGCTCCCTTAGTATACTAAGACTTAGATCCTAAAAGAAAAACAACTGTTAGATAATTCTCCTAACCAAATTTTTGAAGTTTTGGCGGGAGATCAGAGAGGCAGCGCAGAGGTCTGGTGTGGCAGGCACCTGCTCCGGCGGCCCCAACGTCATCGGGGGCCTCTTCAAATACCGGAGCAGTGGGAGAATTGCCTTGGGAGAGATCAGAGAGGCAGCACAGAGGTCCGGTGTGGCAGGCACCTGCTCCGGCGGCCCCGACGTCATTGGGGGCCTCTTCAAATACCGGAGCAGTGGGAGAGTTGCCTTGGGAGAGATCAGAGAGGCAGCGCAGAGGTCCGGTGTGGCAGGCACCTGCTCCGGCGGCCCCGACGTCATCGGGGGCCTCTTCAAATACTGGAGCAGTGGGAGAATTGCCTTGGGAGAGATCAGAGAGGCAGCGCAGAGGTCCGGTGTGGCAGGCACCTGCTCCGGCAGCCCCGACGTCATCGGGGGCCTCTTTAAAGGTTCCTTGGTTTGGTGCAGCCGGAGGCGCTAGTCGGGGCAGCGATAGAAGGGGCTAGATACAAGGGGCATTTTAGGCCCCTTGGGAGCCCCTTGGAGCATCGAAGGAGCATAGTACCTGGGGTGTCCTCCGGCTGTGGAGATCCCGATGGGAAAACGGAAGAAGAAGATTGAGCCAGCAGCGGCAGCTGAGCCTGCGGTGGGCTCTATGGACAGACATGTTAAGGTACTGTCTGGTGTGGATGCAACGCTTGACCCTGACTTTCTTGTGCTCCGGCCCTCTCCGGTGTCTTTGAGTTCCCCGGACCAGACACCACCTTCTCCTCCAGTCTATATATCTCCTCCCTTGTCTGCTTCAGAGGGTATGGGGTTTCAGCAGTGTACCCCGATAGGAACGGGGGAAAAACTGAAACCGGTTGTATGGGCACCCATTCCGGGAGAAGCCAGAATAGTGCCTGATGTTCAGGTAACTCTGGCCGATATCTGGAAGGTGGTTACCCGCATTGAAAGTTCCTTAGTACCCACTGTTGTGCAACTTTGTAGTTTCTCTTCGGAGATTACTGCTCGGTTGACAGAAGTGGATAATAAGGTGGAGATTGTTTCTAATCAGGTTATTGGCTGTGAAAATCAGTGTCAGGCTCTTAAAGCTGTGAATTCTTCTCATATAAAAGATAGTTTAGTTTTACACCATAAGATGGAACAGTATGATAATATGTTTCGTGCAAAGAATGTTAGGTTGTTGAATTTTCCTTATTGTTGTTTGCTGTCAGCTGAAATCTTATTGAGGAAGTACCGTATTTTTCGGACCATAAGACGCACTTTTTCTTCACCAAAAAGTGGGAGGAAAAGTGCCTGCGTCTTATGGTGCGAATAGAAGAAGTTGCAGAGCGGCAGTGGGTCCCCCGGGACCTTCCGTGTCCCTGAGGACTGCATCATCCCTCCCCCCCCCCCCGGCTTCTGCTGCTGCTGCCGCTGCGTGGCAGCAGCAGAATCAACTGTCCCGCGGCCCCTTCCCATCTGCCCGGCAAAGCATCTTCTGAGCTCCATCAGCGGCAGTTTTCAGGGCCGCGAAGAGAGTAGTATTTCCCTCTCGCGGCTCTGTTAAGCCTGCCGGGGCTGAGGGGAATTCCCATCAGCTCCGGCAGGCTAACAGAGCCGCGAGAGGGAAATCACTCTTCTCTTCGCGGCCCTGAAAGCTGCTGCTGATGGAGCTCAGAAGATGCTTTGCCGGGCAGATGGGAAGGGGCCGCGGGACAGTTGATTCTGCTGCTGCCACGGCAGCGGCAGCAGCAGCAGAAGCCCAGGGTTTGTTTTTCATTTTTAAATTTACTTGGGCTGATGGGGGGGAGGGGGTTAGGACTAGTAATGGGGGGGGGGTTAGGACTAGTAATGGGGGGGTTAGGACTGAAAATGGGGTGATGGGGGGATAGTACTGAAAATGGGGTGATGGGGGTTAGGACTGAAAATGGGGTTATGGGGGGGCTAAGAATGAAGATGGGGCGATGGAAGGGTTAGGACTGGAAGTGGGCTGTTGGGGGGCTTAGGACTGATAATGGGCTATGGGGGGGGGCTAGAACTGGTAATGGACTGGGGGGGGGGGTGCTAGGACTGGAAATGGGCCAAGTAGAAGGGGCAGCTTGAACTGCAAATAGCTGATGGGGACAGGATTTTGGAATGGAAATGGGCTGAGTGGAAGGGGGCTTGGAATGGAAATGGGCTGATGAGGGGGGGGGGCTACGACTGGAAATGGGCCGAGTAGAAGGGGGAGCTTGAACTGCAAATAGCTGATGGGGACAGGGTCTTGGAATGGAAATGGGCTGAGTGTTATACTTTATTAAATATTTTATTACACTATTTGGTTCAGAATATTTTTTTTCCTATTTTTCCCCTCTAAAAACCAGGTGCGTCTTATGGTCGGGTGCGTCTTATGGTGCGAAAAATACGGTATTTTAGAGAGGTTTTGGGCTTGGCTTTGGCTGATTCCATTTGTCTCTCTAAATTTTATTATTTGACTGGTAGAGGTTTGTCTCAGGGTTCCCCGGGAGGGTTTGATGAAGTTCAAGGCCAGGCTAGCCTTGGACTCACCAAATTCCTGGAGGACTCGCAAGACAATATTTCCTCTAGAGCCACTTTGGTGGTTTCATTTCTGTCTGACCAGTATAGAGCTCTTGTGTTTCGAAGTTACTTTAAGAATATGTCTGTACCTTTCTGTGGCGCTAGAGTGCAAATATTTCCGGATGTCTGTAAGGCAACTCAGACTAGGAGACAGGGTTTTCTGGCCCTTAAACCTAGGGTGATTGCCTTATCGGCTACTTTTTTTCTTCGATATCCCTGTAAGTGTTTGGTAACTTTTCAGGGATCTAGGTTTGTTTTCTTTGATCCTACTCAACTTGAAGTATTTCTTTGTGATAAGGAGGAGCTTGGCACTAAGTGACTGGGGTGGGTGGTTAGTTAATATAGCTGTCTAGAATTCAAGAGTTATGGCTCTTGGCTTTTTCTTTTATATTGTGGTTTTCTACAATCTCCCCATATTGTGGGCTAGGGAGGATGTATTGCTGTATTTTTCTTTTTGCTTTGTTTTTTATTATTAATAGTTCATCTGTATGTTTCTTTATGCTTGTTTTTGTAAGTTTTGTAAAATTCTAATAAAAAAAAAAAAATTGAAGTTTTGATAAACTTGTCTTTGTACTGTTGTGTAAAGTGTCTATAGAGAACTTCATAGGCCTTGCCGTTAACAGACCTAATATTCAGAATAGTCCTTTTAGCCGTTGGTCCATCAATTTCAAAAACTGTGAATTAGGATGAAGAATGGGGACCTTATCTTTAACAATGTCTGAAACCTCTGAGCAACTGAAAAATTTTGACTGCTGCGTGTTTGGGAAGATTCCAAACTCTTATCTGAAATGAAAATGAGCATGATCAAGTAAACCCTAAAATGAGAGCAAATGAAATGTTTTTATAGAGCTTTTCGGTGCTACTGAAAGTACTGTACTAATGAGACCATCTATCTGTCTGGGGAGGTTGTGGGGGTACAGTAACTTCTGTAAAAGATGATCGATCAACTTTAAAGCTTTTGTGAAGGTCAGCTATTGCAGATGGGCTGCATCAGATCCAGTGGTGCAAACATAACAAAAGGCTGAAAAGCTTAAAATAAAAAATGAATGTGTCCCCTACTTTGTTAAGTGTTATACAAGGAATGCAAAAGAGGAAAAAAGTGTGGATCTTTCTTTTCAAATCATTCTTGAATATGCACATGTGAATAATACTTTAGCAACCATATTATTTAATACTAAATAAAACACAGTTCTTGTGTAAAATTATTTTTGTGTGTGGGATGGGAAACATCTCTCTGTAAAGGGGGAAAAAGGCCCATAAAATGAGTTTGTCAAGATGTCAATAGCATTAATCTGTGAAGGGTGAGTGATATAATTTGTTAGGACTTGCAGCTTGGCTGCATCAGCCAGCCTAAGAGCTATTACATAATGGAGAACAGAAGTTTGGAAAAATGCAGTCTTGAAGAGATTTCAAAGGAGAGCTGAAAACAATACTGTAACAGGAAATTAAATCAGGGGGCAAGGAAGGGGAATTGGTCTTGATTACAGTCATTAATGACCCTTTAACAAGGGCCATATAAGAAATGTTACCTAGCAACTCTTACCTCCCTTGGGTGGTGCCAATTAAGTTAGCCAAATGGAGAATTTCAAACAAGCAACATTTCAACCAGGATGGGAAAGAAAAGACCTTCCTTACCCTTATAGAACAAGCCAGCCTGACAGTTATCTTCCTTAGTGTTCATCTGTTCTCTCCTTCCCTTCCCTCTGGTCCTGCCTCTTCAGCACCCATAGAAGCTAACAAATACATTTTAGTATAAACTTTGGTCCTTAGCACCCAGAGAGTGATAATACAGTGTAGTCTTCAGAGAATTGCTTTTCGTTACAGGCATGTTACAGGCATGTTAAACAAGTCGACCATTGTTCAGATTCTGTCGTATTCCTGGGCTTTCTTCTGATTTGGCTTTGTAACCTCCTGTGTTGGTTGCCATGGGAACAGAAATAACTTGTGCCAATCCTGCATTTAGCAGTGCAAAACTTTCCTACCTGCCAGCCACCTTGTTTTTTCTTCTCCGTTAAGCTTCCATTCCCTTTTCACCCTCCAACCCAATTTGCAGTCCTGCGCAGTGTTAGAGTAACTGTTTCCACTATGATTAACAATGATTTGACTCCATCTCATTCCCTAAGCTCTTGATGGCCTGAGTTAGAGCAAAATAAATGCTTTGAGCTGTTAATGCCTGCATCAGCGAAAAGAGTGTTGCAGAGCATCTCCAGGAACAAGCAGGAATGTAGTATTCACATATGGGTATCGTCGGTACCGACGGAGCCTGCGCGGGAACGCTCCCCAGCGTCCAATAGGAAAGCTTTTGGGAGCATCCCACAGCGCCTGCGTGCTGCCTCCCCATCTTTCCCAACTGTCCCTCCCCAGTTCTTAGTTTTCCGCGGAGCCGACAGGTCGCACATCCTGTCACCTCAGAAAATATTCCCTTTTATTCTTCTTTTTTGTGGTCGCGTCTGCCTTCCCTCGATGCTACACCGGTACTGCCGGTGGTTATTTCTTTTTCTAAAAAACAAAACAAAACACTTTTCTTCTGGAGTCTTTTCCAGGTATTTTCTCCTCAGGTGCCACGCGCCATTTTGGGCACTAGGCCCAACTTTTCCTTTAAAATGGAAAAACCCGCTTCGGGTTTTAAAAAGTGTTCCAAGTGTGGCGGTACCATCTCTGTCACCGACACCCATAAGTGATGCCTCAAACGTTTAGGTCCTGACCACTCTATTTCAGAGTGTGTTGCCTGTGGGATGATGTCAAGGAGGGGCCGGCAAAACCGAGCTTCTAAACTTAGCACCCTTTTTCAATCCGATACAGCATCTGTGGCATCGACGTCTTCCAGGGCTTCTTCTTCCTCCCATGGATCTCAGGTAACTAAACATAAATCTGGCCGGTCCTCAAAGGGTAGATCTCCTTCTAAGTATCGAGAGGCCTCTGGCGTTGCCCTTGAGAGACTTGTACCGGCAAAACTGCCCCAGCGGGAGGCTTCGGCTTCCAAAACACTAACAGGGCTCCAGGATGTTCTCGAGGCCTCAACTTCGGCAGAACTACTGGTGCCATGCTCTGGGGTACCGCCTGCTTCATCTGGTACCGATACCCAAGCATCGGCAGCGTCGATAGACCAGAGATTCTTAGCTATTGAACGCAGTCTGGCAGCTCTTCTCACGGCCTCGATGCCCTTGAAACCGCTTCAGACATTTCAACTGGTACCTGCACTGACATCGGTACCGGTACTGACTGCATCGACATCGGCAGTTATTCTACCGGGACCGAGTCATGCTTATCCATCCGGTATCGACAAGTCGGTACCGGACCCCTCTGATACCGACTTCGATCGGTACTGGTACCATGCCTTGCACGATCACCCGGATTGGAGATACTTTGAATCCTCGAATGAGTCTGAAGACTCTGAAAGCTCTGCCGATACCAGAGTACTTCTTCCTGAGGATTCTTCTTCTCCTCAGCGTAGGATGTCTCCTCCAGAGGATATGTCCTTTCAGGATTTTATCCGAGATGTGGCTCGAGGTCTCTCCATCACAATGGCTCCTGAAAAAGAGCCTAGGACAAAGGAATTGGAAACCCTGCAATACCCTAAAGCTCCCAAGGAGGCAGCTAGCTTACCTATTCATGAGTCCTTGCATGACCTCATGTTAAGGATGTGGGAAACACCTCTAACCACTTCTCCTCACTCTCGAAGGCTTGACACCTTGTATCGAGTTCCTCCTTGTCCTGGGTTTCAGAAGACTCAGCTACCACACCATTACATGGTGGTGGAATCAGCTATGAGAAGGATCAAGAGTGCAAAAAGACATGCATCTAATCCTCCAGGACGTGAGTGTAGGACTCTTGACGCCTTTGGATGTCGAACCTTCCAGGCTTCCATGCTTTCTGCTTGGATCAGTTCCTATATATTATATATAGGAATGTTCTTTAAGGAGGTCACGGGAGATTTAGAGCATGTGAGCCCTCTCCTTCCTGATGATGAGGCAGGTTTACCTTGCCCTTGTCAAACATGCTCAGGATGTTTCCAAGTTTGTAAATCGTGCAGTCTTTGACTGCTTTGAGTGCATAAGCGGAATCTCTGCTGTTGCCATAGGTGCCCGTAGGATTGCCTGGCTCCAGGCATCTGACTTGGAACTTTGGGTACAGGATAAACTGGGGAATATTCCTTGCACAGGAGAGAATCTCTTTGGCAAGAATTGGCAGGAAAAAGCTAATGAGATAGATGCTGACAATATCACCTTGGATAGATTGTCTAAATCTACAGCTGATCCTGCAAGGAAGAAATCCTACAAGAAACCATTCTTCAGTAAGAAGAAGAAGTTTTACCCCTCCTATACCCAGCAGGGACATTGTTTAGGTCAGTCTGCCCAAAAGGGACAACAGCAACAACCTAGGCAAAGAAAAACAAAAGCTGCTAAGCCTCAACCGGCTCAGCAGACTCGGCCTCCACAGGGGCTTTGACTCCTATCTAGAGAACTTTGCCTTCCTGGCCCTGAACGGCCCAGAACCTTCCACCATTCCAGGAAAGTTATGTCATTTTCCCCCAGATGGGGGCAGATAATAGCAGAAAATTGGACTCTGTCCATTGTAAGAGAGTGGTACAAGCTTCATTTCCTCAGCATGCCCCCTCCTACAGTGGTAAGAGTTCAATTCTCAGACCTCTCTCAACGCCCAGTTAGGGCAAGAGGTCACTTTGATTCTTGCCCAGAGAGCAATAGAAGAGGTACCCATTCCCCAATGGGGTATGGGGTTTTACTCCCCCTATTTCCTTATTCCAAAGAAAACAGGGGGACACAGACCCATTTTGGACCTCAGAGAATTAAACAAATTCCTGTTCAAAGAGAAGTTCAAAATAATTCAAAATAATTTCTCTAGGAACTCTGCTGCCATACCTTCAGAGTCAGGATTGGCTTTGTTCTCTAGATCTCAAGGATGCTTACACTCATGTTCTCATCCATTCAGCTCATCGAATGTTCCTTCGCTTTCTATTTCAAAGGAAGCACCACCAATACAGGGTTCTTCCTTTTGGCCTGACCTCGGCACCAAGGGTGTTCACAAAATGCATGGCTGTGGTGGCAGCATTTCTTCACACCCTGGGAATATTCGTCTTCCCTTACTTAGACGACTGGCTTATTCGAGCCACTTCAGAGCCAGAGGCCAGGATTTCTCTCTCTAGCTTCCCAAGCATTGCTAAAGCCTCATCTCACTGCTCGGGAAATGTTACAATTGCTAGGCCACATGGCATCCACCGTGCATGTGGTTCCTTATGCTCGCCTCCATCTGAGGGCAGCCCAGTGGACTTTATCCACTCAGTGGACTCAGGTGTCATGTTGCTTGTCAGACAAAATAACAAACTTAGATTGTCTTATTTTGTCCCTCCAATGGTGGCAGTCACCCCAAAACCTTTTGGTGGGGTTCCCTTTCCAACAATTCGCACCCCAAGCCACTGTGACAACAGATGCCTCACAGGTGGGTTGGCGAGCCCACCTGCAAGGCCTCTCTACCCAGGGTACCTGGACTCCACAGGAGACCTATCTACACATCAATCTCCTGGAACTCAGAGCAATCTTCCTTGCTCTTCGAGTATTCCACACCCAGCTCAGCTACAAGACAGTCCTAGTTCAAACGAACAATCAGGTAGCCATGTTCTATGTGATCAAGCAAGGCGGAACAGGCTCTCTGTCGCTCTGCAACGAAGCTTTGTGACTATGGGCCCTCGCCAGAGAGCATCAGGTTCATCTCCTTGCGGTGTATCTTCCAGGCATTCAAAACTCTTGGGCAGACAGACTCAGTCGAGTTCTGCTTCCACACGAATGGTCTCTCCATGCAGACCAAGTGGCCAAAATATTTCAAATTTGGGGAACCCCGGACATAGACCTCTTTGCAAGTTCGCTGAATGCCCAAATTTCCAGGTTCTGTTCCAGAATCCCGGCTCAGGGTTGTCAGGCCAGGGATGCTTTCCTCCTCTATTGGGGCCAGGACTTCCTGTATGCCTTTCCACCCATTCCCTTAATTCCCAAAACTCTGTTCAAGCTTCAGAGAGACAGAGGTCATATGATTCTCATAGCTCCACATTGGCCACGGCTAATGTGGTACCCTCTGCTCCTCCATCTCTCTCAAGCTCCGCCTCTGGAGTTAGGATGTGCTGCAGATCTCCTTTCTGAGGAGGGTGGGATGCTGTGGCATCCCAATCCCCAGTCTCTCCATCTCAGGGCCTGGTTGCTGAAAGCCTAGAACTTCATGGTCTTAACCTTTCTCAGCATGTAAGGGATATCCTTTATGCTTCCAGGAAACCTTCCACAAGACGCTTTTATGCTTTCAAGTGGAAAAGATTTACCATATGATGCTCGCAGAAGGGTCTTGACCCTCTTGCGATACCTCTGGAATCATTACTGGAGTATCTCCTTCATTTGTCTAATGCAGGGCTTAAGACCAATTCAGTGAGAGTTCATTTGAGTGCTTATTGCGGCTTCTTTCAAGCCTCTAAATGGTCAACCTATTTCCTCTCATTGCGAGATTTATGAGAGGCTTTCTTTTAACTAAGCTTCCCATTAAGCCACCACCGGTGGCATTGGACTTAAATCTGGTTCTTGGGCAGCTCATGAAGCCGCCTTTTGAACCATTAGCTACTACCTCTTTGAAATTCCTTTCTTGGAAGGTCATCTTTCTTACTGCAATCACATCAGCACGTCGCATCAGTGAATTGCAAGCATTGGTGGCTGATCCTCCTTATACAAGGTTCCATCATGATAAGGTAGTCCTTAGGACTCATCCACACTTTATGCAAAAGGTGGTATCACCTTTTCATTTAAACCAAGCGGTTTACCTTCCTGTATTTTTCCCAAGGCCTCACGCCTCAAATGCAGAAAGGAATCTTCATACTTTGGATTGTAAAAGGGCTTTGGCCTTTTACTTGCAAAGGACACAGCAACATAGAAAGTCCTCTCAACTCTTTGTTGCTTTTGATCCTAGTCGTTTGGGACTTCCAGTCTCCAAAAGAACACTGTCCAGCTGGATTGCACAGTGTATTTCTTTTGCCTATGAGAGTAAGAACCTTCCTCTTGAAGGCCATGTCACAGCTCACAATGTGAGAGCCATGGCAACCTCAATGGCTCATCTTCACTGTGTCTATCGACGACATCTGTCGAGCAGCTACTTGGGCCTCGGTTCATGCCTTCACAGCCCATTACTGCTTAGACAAGGACTCCCGCCGGGGTGCCTTGTTTGGTCAGGCTGTTCTTCAACACCTGTTTCCATACTTAATCAACTCCTACCCACCATCCCTGGTAGGATGCCAGAGATCCATGGGGGGAAGTGGAGCCCTTTCACAAGGGCACACAACCTCTGGGGTTTCTCCCTGGCTTCTGCAGCTAGGGAGTCCCCATATGTGAAGACTACATTGCTGCTTGTTCCTGGAGATAGCATAGTTACTCACTTGTAACAGATGATCTCCCGGAACAGCAGGAATTTAGTCTTTACAACCCACCCATCTCCCCTAGGAGTTGTATCTCTCTATCTCTCTCTTTCTCTCTTTCCCTCTCTTTTTGTCTCAGCTTTAAACTCAACTGGAGAGGGACAGTTGGGAAAGGTGGGAAGGCAGCACGCAGGCGCTGTGGGATGCTCCCAAAAGCTTTCCTATTGGACGCTGGGGAGCGTTCCTGCACAGGCTCTGTCGGTACTGATGATACCCATATGTGAAGACTAAATTCCTGCTGTTCCCGGAGATCACCTGTTACAGGTGAGTAACTATGCTATATCTGTAACTTTCTGATGTCCTGACAGGTCTATTACTGCATTGTATTTTTAAATAGAATTCATGTTTTTTTAAAATTTCATGTATCGCCCTTCGTAACATCAGAGCGGTGTACAATAAAAATTAAAAACAAATTTACTGTCTTTTAATTTAGTTTTTGTGGGGTTTTTTTTACCACGTTTTTAATATATTTTCATATGTTTTTAGTATTGTATTCTGTTTTATTATGTACATATGAGATTTATTTATTTAACCAGTTTTCTATACTGCCTTATCCTTCAATCAAAGCGGTTTACATTATGTAATTACTACAAACAGGTACTGGATGTATTCCCTTGTCCCCAAAGGGCTCACAATCTATGTGTACCTGAGGTAACGAGGGTTAAGTGGCTTGCCCAGGACCACAAGGAGTGCCTATAGGACTAGAAACCCCAGTCCTTCAGGCTTGAGATTGCTGTCCTCAGGTGGGACTTGAACCTCTGGCCTGAGGCACCATGTCCTCTAACCACTAGGCCGCCACTCCCTCTTTTATTCATACTATTTGCTTTGTACAAGTAGAATATTGTTTTAGTTTTTTCATGCTCTCTTGGAAAAGCAAACTATAAATAAATCTGGATTTTTGTGATTTGATTGGATTTTACTTTGCTCGCAAAGTTCACCATAGCTGAGTGCTAACTAACCAAATACTAAACAACAGAAAACAAAACAAAGAGCACAGAACCATACTTTTCCTGGCTTAATGAAGTTAACTATTCCATTTTGCTTTAAAAATATCCACCTCTTTGTCTTTATTTAGTCCTCAGAGGCCCTTAAAATCCATTTTTGAACCCTGATGAGGACCCTCAGACACTGCCATCACACATTGTATCTACTTAGTTATTCTAAAGCCTTAAGTGAAAGGGCAAATAAAAGTACCTTAATGCTTCTAGTCAGATTTGCTTGCACAGTTTTTGTAACAGTACATCTTTGCACAGATTTAATTTCCTGCATTATCAGAAAAGGGAAAAAATGCCATGGAAGAAATCGTACCAGTAAAAGTATCTGCAAATAAAAAAAACAAAATTGAAGAATTTGTGCCAAAGATTCCCAGAATGCTTTTATTCAAATGCATTCACTAGTATGATTTCTTAAAGAGAAACTTTGGGGCCCTTTTAATAGCCAGGAAGTGTCTATACTTGCCATGCGTTGAGAGCAAATATTAACGCCTGTACGTGCAACAATCGTACACTAACTGTTGGCAGCAGAGGGAGGAGTGGCCTAGTGGTTGGGGCAAGGTACCACAGGCCGGAAGGTCGGGGGTTCAAATCCCACTAGAGGACAGCAACCTTGGGCCGGAAGGACTGGGGTTTCTAGTCCCACAGGTGCTCCTTGTGGTCTTGGGCAAGCCACTTAACCCTCCATTGCCCATGTTCCCTGTAAGTATTAGTGTATGTGTCTCATATCCCCTTGTGTTAAATGTATCCCCCAACCGCTTTGACCCGGTGAAAAGCGGGATATAAATGCAGCTAAAAAAAAAAATGTTCCCAGCATTTAGCGCACACAACAGTACCCTAACTCACAGCAGCAGCATGTGTATTAATGCCACCCATAGAGGTTTTGTTCAGTACACATGTGCTAACTGCTACATTGACAGTGAGCATGTGATAATGCACCTTGGTGTTAACTGCAGTGTGTCCTCTACTTACACTCTCTACCCATATCCTGCCCATACCCTTTGTGCAATGGGAAATTAACACATATTTTAGCAGGTAGTAGCTGTCATACCCATGTGCCTATGGTTACTGCGACTCCCCACGCTCACTGTTATGCAGCCCCTTCGCTCATATTAACTGCATGTTAAATCCACAGCAGGCTTTAATAAAAGAGTCCATTTCTCTCTTTCCCAGAATTAGCTTTTTATTTATCTAGCGACCTAAATCTGGCCTTTCCATATCATCCCTCCAGTCCAGTCCAGACACATGGGTTGTGCCCTCCAACCAACAGATGGAGACTGAGCATGCCCAGTCCTTCTGATGTCATCCTATAAGGGCTCTGTTGCTCCTAGGGTTGGCCAATATTGCCTGACAAAGCAGATTTCAACCTCTCGGGTATCAACAGAGCCTTGCACTCAATCCTAACATGCTCTCCCGAGCCTCCCTGCCATAGCCTCTCACCTCTCCTTGGCCATAGCCTATGGTCCGGTCTCCCATTCCTTTATTATTATTTCTTATATTATTTTTTTCCCCTTTTGAACTGAGAAAGAACGTCACCCGTTGGATGAGGCATCCCGAAATCCTTGCCACCACCAAACTGACACCACACTGATGGTCTCTGGAGCCGTCCAAAGTGGGCAAACAGGGCATGTTCTCGATTGTACTGGACTGGAGGGATTCAAGGAAAGGTAATTAGCAGGCAAGGCCTAATTTCACCTTCCTCTATCATCCCTCCAGTACAGTCTAGATGCAAGAGATATACCACAGTAGTACATCCTAATGGACAGGACCCACAAGGCAGACTTGTAGCACTCCGGCCCCAAAACGGGTGTCTTCCCATGCTTGAGCATTGAGCCAATAGTGTTTCATGAACGCCGCCCTAAGATTTACCTTCGAGGAACCAGGCTCGCCTCCGCCCAAGAGGTCATTTGCACCCTCATCGAGTGGGCACAAAGTCCCTGGGACACGGGCCTGCATCGCAGCAGGTAGGCCATTGCAGTGGCCTCCTTCAGTTACCATGCAATTGAGGCTTTCAGGTATTTGGGCAGGTGAGTCGCTATCTCTACTATAGAGAGTCTTACAGAACTCTTGGAAGAGTCAAGCTATCTCTGCAGTATTTGAATGAATGACGCCCTGGCCATCACACAATGCCACAATTGCCCTAGAGCCCCTTGCTCCTTTCAGACAACACGCAAGCAGCTTTCCAGTCTGGTCCTGATACTGGTGAAATTTGAAACTTGTAGAAGAGTAAGGACTTTTTTGTCCTCTGTTGTAATACCTCACTGAGCGCTGCCTATATTTACAAAAGTTGGGCCCGAGTACCAGAGGTTGGACAGCGCACATGCCGTTCCCTCTCCAAAATGACTTGATGCTCCAGATGTAAAATCTGCGCATTCAGTAGCTTCTGCCGCCTTGCTGCTTATGCTATGGTATCTCCCCTCAGCACCACCTTGTCTGTTTTCCAAAGCAAATTCAGTGCCTTCACATGCTGGGCATTATAACATACATACTCTTTCCACCTCTTTTGGATGTAGGGGGCAAAGTGCCCATCCCAGTACAATTCCAGCAGGAAGTGCCATAGACACGCCCCTGGTACCGGTGTCTGCCAGGCTAGATCCACCCATATCAATGCATAATCCAAGATTTCGCTTGGACCTATAACTGCATCCTCCACAAGCTCAAACATAGATTCAGAAGTAAGTAAGCAGTCAAGAGGAGAGCTCGTCCCGTGCGCCTGAGACATATGTATGTAGTTCCTATCCATGGGCCTGAACAGCCACCATGGGTCCATAAGCTGCAAGCAACTTTGGAACTGGTGAAGGATAAGCTTAATCCCACTATGTGCTCCATACTCACCCTGGGGCGTATCAACCAGGTGGTCCAGGACCCTATTGAGATCTTGTCCCACCACTAGCCGATCTCCCTTTTCAAATCCTTGCTAAAAATGTACCTCTTTGAGACCGCTTTCGGACCATGATCTTTGTTTTCCTTGTGCCTCCTCTTCCCTTTGACCTCATGCTTCTTGTATTGTCACGTCTGTTTGTCTTTTATATTGTGAGCTTTTTGATCAGGGACTGTCTTTCTTTGTGTTTGTACAGTGCTGCGTACGCCTTGTAGCACTTAATAAATGGATAATAATAATAATAATAATTAGCTCTGGAAGTGGTCTGCTAATATCACATCCAAGCAGTGGCTGAGCAAGCTCCCCTTTAAGGGCAGGTGGCTGTTTGGGGAATGCCTAGAAAAGCTGATGAAGGATCTGAGAGAAGCTTATCCACAGAGGCTCCTGAAAGATGGGCTCAGAGGTTCCTCTCATAGGGTTCAGCAGGGAGTGTTTCATTGCTGGAAAGAGCTGTGGCAGAGCCTATTCTTTCTATGGGTCTAACTCTAAAAAGGGTTGATTCTTTTGAGGATCCCAGTGCTCAAGGCACACAGCAGGAGCCTCCTCAGGAACTGATAAACCCTCTCAATGAGATCTGCTGTCTTCCCTCTGAGGGACAGGTAGTCAGGGGGCATCCCTGGCAGTTTTGCTTGGAAGGATCCCCATCACGCCAGATCTCAAGTCCTCAAGGTCTTCAAAAAGGGATGTGCACTTTGGAGCCTCTATTGGGACGCTCTCTGGAGTCTCCTTGCAGCTCCATAGCTAAGAGAGTGGTGCTAAAGGAAACTCTTAAGCACTTCCTGCAGTTGCAGGCTATTGAACCCATGCCCTCTGCAGAACAAGTTAAGGGGTGGTATTCCATGTACTTTGTGGTACTGAAGAAAGGTGGTTCATTCTATCCCATTCCAGATTTGAAGGCAGTCAACGCCAAGCTCAGAGTGTCCCATTTCTACATAAAAGTATTAGAGATGTCATACTGGGTCATACCCAAGGGTCCAACAAGCTCAGTATCCTGTTTCCAACAGTAGCAAAAATGCATAATAAAGTCTTTTTCAAGTAGATTCATAGCAAAATAAATCTGTGAGAGAGTCGGTTGAACCATTAGATGATAGAGGGGTAAAAGGGGCACTAAGAGGGGCAAGTCCATAGGGGAGAGACTGAATGAATTCTTCCTCAGTAAAAACTGAAGCAAAGAATTCATTCAGTCTCTCCGCTATGGCTTTGACCCCTCTTAGTTCCCCTTTTATCCCTCTATCATCTAATGGTGATGCAGCATAAGAAATATCGATACACTGGGAAGATGTATTACAACTATTTGATAAACTGAAGAGTAGCAAAATACCTGGACTGGATGGTGTACATCCAAAGGTGTTGAAAGAACTGAAATATGAGATTGCAGACCTACTATTAGTAATCTGTGAACTATCATTAAAATCATCTGTAATACCTGAAGATTGGGGGATGGCCAATGTAATGCATATTTTAAAAAGGGTTCCAGGAGTGATCAGGAAACTACAGATCAGGGAGCCTGATGTCAGTACTGGGAAAAATGGTAGAAACCATTATAAAAGAACAAAATTACTGAACATTGTCACAGTGCTGACTCATTAGTGACCCCTATGGTGACAGAAGATAGTGCATATCAGGGAAATAATGACGTGCTGAGAAAGCACATGGTGGAAAGTTGCCAGGGGCAACGTAAGCAAGTGAGGTCACGAGCTTGGGAGACACCTTCAGCCAATAGGGAAGCCAGGGGATTTTCACCTGACTCAAATCAGCTAGGGAGTGGTGCAGCTAGGAATTACCTAAATAAACCTAGCTCACAAACAGTTAGGCAGAGCGAGACAGAGAGCAAGAACGAGAACAGGAGCAAGGCTGAAAGGTTCAAGTGCAGGACGAAGGCACAAACCAGGGGCCAAGATAGGAACTGGAGAGAAACCCAGAGAAGGAACTGGTTACAGGAGGAGGACGAGAGGAGCTGTGGAGAGAGCGTGTCAGAGTACTCCATGGGAAGCTTGAATGGACATCTGTGTGAGTCTGAAGAGTGCTTGAATGAAAAGTACAGACAGCGTGACACAGCTAAGGAAAGTAAATGTAACAGCCCAGCGTGGAGCAGAGATAAGAAAGAAAAGGTACAAGCCAGGAAGTTTAATCCCAGTGCAAGAAGGGGAGCAGAGATATTCCTGTACCCTTTTTATAAGCAAAGTAAAGGCTTTTTACCTGAAGAAGGGACACACTCTGCAAGGTACGTGAGACCTAGAGTTTCTCAAGGGCTGCCGTCAGGAGTTCCAGCTGGTTCTCAGTTCCTACCTAAAGCAGAGCTCAGGGCAGGGCCAATTCCACCTAATAGTGGGGCAGAGCAATTCCTCAACCTGTTTCACAGAGGTCAGCAGAGGGGAGGCTCCCATTACCACAGCAAGAGAGATTGTGGTAATTACCAACAGTTTTCCTCTAGCAAGGGAGAACGACGTCACAGCCAGGACGGGCTGTTTGCTGAGCCCACACAGAGGGAGAGTGCAAAGGGATTGATTCCTGATGTGGAGCCAATGCAATATGATTTACCTATAACTGATGATATTATAGAAATGGACTGTAGTCTTTCTGTAGCAGATGATATAATATCTCTCAGATAAAAAGGAATAAGCAGCCTGCCAAGGCAAAGCAAGGCCTTATTCTCAGTGGCTACAAGCCTATGTTAAAAGTATATTTTTGTTGCTGAAAGAAAGCTATTTTTATGTTCCAGTTTTGCTTTCTGTTTCACCCAAGAAGGGTTTTTGTTTGTGTTGCTGTAAATATTTGAACATCCTATTTGGGAAGGGAAATAAAGCCCTATTTACCTTATTCGGTTGTCCACAACTATTTTTGGTGTAATCTGGCAGCAGCTACAACTACCGGGAGGCCAGTTACACAGGGGTCTAGTGCAATACCAGAGCTCACCGGTAGGTGCACCGAGAGGGCCCGCGACATAATGGCGTAGTTGGCAGGATTTTTTTGAATACCACGTGACTTCTTCTGAAGACAAGAGAAGAAACAAAGAGAGGAAAATCATCACTGGAGGAACAGGTGACCTTGCTGAAGCACTACCTGGGGGAGAATTTCGCTGGCAGGTCGGCCAGGAAAGAAAAGCCAAGAACTTTCTCACACGCTGGAATCTACCAGTACCTCAGGTAATGGTGACCTGGGTGGGAAAGGTAGAAGGATAAGTGAGAAAGGGGAGAGCTACCTCTAGGCAGGAAGTGGGCAAAAAGTGGTGCCGCACTTGGTGTGCTTGTTTGTTTGTCTTTGCAGGTGTTTCGCTCCAGAGAGAGATGGATCCACAGAGCGTACAGCAATGGATGCAAGCGCAGTGGGACCGGCAAGCAGCGCTCATGCAGCGGATACAAGGACAATACATGGACGCTATGAGGGAGCAGCAGCGACCTTTGATGGAGGCGTTAGCAGTTCTTGTCCAAAAGCCGCAGGACAATGAGTCAGTGAACTTGCCAGCCATGCCGCAAGTACCATTGAACAATTGTGAAAATTTGTCTGTGAGACAGCTCACTCAATATGATGATATTGATGATTACATAGAATCATTTGAGAGGATTGCGGAGACCCTCAAATGGCCGTCAGAGCAGTGGGCCATGCGTTTCGCCATGACCTTAACCGGAGAAGCTCTGGCAGCATTTAAGGGTATGCCGGCTGCTTTAGCCACTAATTACGTGGAGATAAAAAAAGCCATAAAGGATAGGCTAGGCCTTACACCCAGGCATTATAAGCAGCTTTTCAGGGAGGCGAGAATACAGAATAGGGAGACTCCCAGGGCCTTATACCAAAGGCTGAAAAGCCTTGCATACAAATGGCTCAACCCTGCGGAGAGATCTGTAGAGTCCCTTATGAATGACATCATAATGGAACAATTTATGTATTCTGTATCACCAGAGTTAAGAACCTTCCTCACATTACGGGATTGCCGGGATCCTGAAGAAGCAGCTAATATGGCCGAGGCATATTATGAGGCCAAAAGAGCTGATGCCTCTAGAGTGGGCGAGGTAAAAATATATGGCAGTGAAAATCCTGGTAAAGTGAGAAAGGGGAATAGGATTGTAATGTATAAAAATGATAAGCATGGTGACACTGTTGATAATGTGAATGAAGACAAAACATGCTATAAGTGTGGAAGGGTAGGACACTACCAAAGAAATTGTAAAGTAAAAGCAATTTTTATAGCTGGGGCTGAGAAACAGGCCTCAAAAGGCATTTTTCTCCAGGTCTTGGTTAATGGAGAAGATGCTTTAGCTTTGATGGACTCAGGCGCAGAACAGAGCATGGTCTCTTTGAAGTTTTGGGAGACCATGGAGCAATCTCGTTCTACAGCCTCAGGCCAGAAAAATGACCAAGTGCAGATAAAGTGTGTGCATGGTACTCGTGTTCCATATCCCCTGCATAAGGTACGGGTTAAGGGGATGGGGATAGAAAAAGAGATCCAGGTGGCAGTAGTCCCAGGGCTATCCCAAGATCTTATCTTAGGACATGATTGGCCTTCATTTAAAAGAGGTTTGGTGCAAGGGTTAGGCACAAGGTCAGGCCTTGTTTCAACCAGGTCGCAGGCTGGGACCTCAGGAACCCAGGAACCGTCTGTTGAGAAAGCAGAGGAACCTAAAGGGGAGGAAGTTGAGGAAAAGCCCAAGGAAAAATTAGAAGTTGAGAAAAAGCCCAAGGAAGAGGTTGAGGCTAACACACTTCCTGTTCATGATGAACTGATTCAGGTCCCAAGTAATGAAGGAAAAAAACCCAAGGCTAGAAAGCGCCAAGAGAGAAATCAAAGGACCAAAGGGAGAGCAGAACTAGAGGCCGGGAAAGGGTTACCGTGGGTACCTGAAGCCCTAGTTCAAAAATTCCCTTCCTTTCCAAAGGAACAAAAGGCAGACCCCGCGCTCAAAAGAGCATTTGAGTGGGCGCAAGAGGATAGGACCATGTTGCCCAGATTCTTATTAGATAAGGACATACTATACAGAGAAAGTATAGATCCTTATACGGACGCCGTCAGGAAACAACTGGTAGTGCCAGTAACCTTCAAGGCGGTTGTCTTGCACTTAGCACATGATCACCCGATAGGCAGTCACAAAGGTGTTCAGGGAACGCTAGATCAGATACTGGCGAGGTTTTACTGGCCAGGAGTATACAAAGAAACAAAACAATACTGTGACTCCTGCCCTACTTGCCAGAGGGTCTCAATAGCACGACCAAAGGCTGTACCTATGGTGCCTTTACCCACCATCTCGGCGCCTATTAGACGCATGGGAATGGATATAGTGGGTCCTCTAATAAAAACACCTAGGGGCTTTCAATACATACTAGTGATCGTAGACCATGCCACACGATTCCCGTGGGCAATTCCCCTTAGGAACATCTCGGCTAAGGTGATAGCGCAAGAATTAGTCAAATTATTTTGTGAGGTGGGATTTCCCCAAGAGATCTTAACAGATCAGGGAAGCAACTTTGTCTCGCGATACCTCGCGAGAGTGTGGTAAGCATTTGGCATTCGCCACATTAAGACTGCGGCATACCACCCCCAGTCAAACGGATTGGTAGAGCGTATGAACCAATCCATAAAACATCTACTGAGGAGAGGTTTGAGAAAGGGAGAAATGGCAGAGTGGGACACCTTACTCCCATTCGTATTGTACGCATGTAGGGAGCGTATTCAAACATCCTTGGGAGCATCCCTGTTTGAATTACTGTTCGGCAGGGCCCCAAGAGGGATATTAGACATTTTACAAGAAGAGTGGGTAGAACCCGAGATACCGGAGGTAGGGGTACCCCAATTTTTAAATAATTTAAGGACGCGCTTAGAAAAGACATCTAAGGCCTCATTAGATAATCTTAAAGCTAGCCAGCAGCGTCAGAAGCGCTACTATGATAAGGGCACACAACCCAGACACTTAGAGGTCGGGGATAAAGTCCTCATTCAGGTAGCAGATCCGGGTCCCAAATTTGAATCTCATTGGAAGGGACCGGGCACAGTAGTAAAAAGAGTTGGGCCTGTTTCCTATTTAATAGAAAACGATAGGGGACGAAGACAGGTTTATCATCTGAACGTGCTAAAGCCTTGGAAAGAGAGAGAGGCCCAGGCTAATTTAGTTTACAGGGAGCATTATAGGCGCACCCCGGGCAGAATTACGTGCTGTCCGTGTAGTTGTGCGGCAGCTCGTAATATTTTAAGGGGGGGAATCTGTCACAGTGCTGACTCATTAGTGACCCCTATGGTGACAGAAGATAATGCAGATCAGGGAAATAATGACGTGCTGAGAAAGCACATGGTGGAAAGTTGCCAGGGGCAACGTAAGCAAGTGAGGTCACGAGCTTGGGAGACACCCTCAGCCAATAGGGAAGCCAGGGGATTTTCACCTGACTCTAATCAGCTAGGGAGTGGTGCAGCTAGGAATTACCTAAATAAACCTAGCTAACAAACAGTTAGGCAGAGCAAGACAGAGAGCAAGAACGAGAACAGGAGCAAGGCTGAAAGGTTCAAGTGCAGGACGAAGGCACAAACCAGGGGCCAAGATTGGAACTGGAGAGAAACCCAGAGAAGGAACTGGTTACAGGAGGAGGACGAGAGGAGCTGTGGAGAGAGCGTGTCAGAGTACTCCATGGGAAGCTTGAATGGACGTCTGTGTGAGTCTGAAGAGTGCTTGAATGAAAGGTACAGACAGCGTGACACAGCTAAGGAAAGTAAATGTAACAGCCCAGTGTGGAGCAGAGATAAGAAAGAAAAGGTACAAGCCAGGAAGTTTAATCCCAGTGCAAGAAGGGGAGCAGAGATATTCCTGTACCCTTTTTATAAGCAAAGTAAAGGCTTTTTACCTGAAGAAGGGACACACTCTGCAAGGTACGTGAGACCTAGAGTTTCTCAAGGGCTGCCGTCAGGAGTTCCAGCTGGTTCTCAGTTCCTACCTAAAGCAGAGCTCAGGGCAGGGCCAATTCCACCTAATAGTGGGGCAGAGCAATTCCTCAACCTGTTTCACAGAGGTCAGCAGAGGGGAGGCTCCCATTACCACAGCAAGAGAGATTGTGGTAATTACCAACAGTTTTCCTCTAGCAAGGGAGAACGACGTCACAGCCAGGACGGGCTGTTTGCTGAGCCCACACAGAGGGAGAGTGCAAAGGGATTGATTCCTGATGTGGAGCCAATGCAATGTGATTTACCTATAACTGATGATATTATAGAAATGGACTGTAGTCTTTCTGTAGCAGATGATATAATATCTCTCAGATAAAAAGGAATAAGCAGCCTGCCAAGGCAAAGCAAGGCCTTATTCTCAGTGGCTACAAGCCTATGTTAAAAGTATATTTTTGTTGCTGAAAGAAAGCTATTTTTATGTTCCAGTTTTGCTTTCTGTTTCACCCAAGAAGGGTTTTTGTTTGTGTTGCTGTAAATATTTGAACATCCTATTTGGGAAGGGAAATAAAGCCCTATTTACCTTATTCGGTTGTCCACAACTATTTTTGGTGTAATCTGGCAGCAGCTACAACTACCGGGAGGCCAGTTACACAGGGGTCTAGTGCAATACCAGAGCTCACCGGTAGGTGCACCGAGAGGGCCCGCGACAACATGTAGATAGTTATGGCTTAATGGGAGACCGCTAACATGGCTTTAGCTAAGGAAGGTCTTGTCTTAAAAATCTGATATATTTTTTGAAGGTGTGAATAAACAGGTAGACAAAGGTGGGTAGGTTGATATGGTGTATCTGGATTTTCAAAAAGCCTTTAACAAGGTCCCTCATGAGGGTGAAATTAAAAGGTCATGGGATAGGAGGCAGCGTACTATTGTGTATCAGGAACTGGTTAAAAGATAGAAAGCAGAGGATAGGGCTAAATGGTCAATTTTCCAATGGAGAAAGGTGAATAGTGGAGTACCCCTGCAATCTGTGCTGGGTCTGCTGCTTTTTAACATATTGGTAAATGACCTGGAAATAGGAATAATGAGTGAGATAATCAAATCAAATCAAACTTTGAATATTGTGTCCAATTCTGTTCGCCCTATCTTAAAAAGGATATATCGTTATTAGAAAAGGTAGAGAGAAAAGCCACCAAAATGGTAAAGGGGATGGAAGGATACCCCTATGAGGAGAGGCTAAAAAGGTTAGGGCTCTTTAAACTGGAAAAGAGATGGCTGAGGGGAGATATGGTAGATATGTAGATCAATTGTTTACGCCATCAAAATAAAGAAAGACTAGGGGACATGCAATGATGCTACAGTGTAACCTATTTAAGATTAATAAGAGAAATTATTTTTTCACTCAACGTGTAATCAAACTCTGGAATTCGTTACCAGAGGATGTAGTAAAAAGCTGTTAGTGTAGCTGGATTTAAAAAAGGTTTGGAGAAGTTCCTGGAGGAAAGGTCCATAAACCATTATTAAAGGTGACCCTGAAAATCCATTGCTTGCCCCAGTACAAGCATTGTGGAACCTGTGTCTTTTGGGGAAACGGTTAGGTACTTGTGACCTAGATTGACCACTGTTGGAAACAGGATACTGGGCTTGATGGACCTTTGTCTGACTCGGTATGGCATATTTTATGTTCTTACCTGTCAGGTTCCCGAAAAGGTACACCGATTACATGCTGCTTATCCTGGGGTAAGCAGTGGATTTCCCTGGTCATCTTTAATAATGGTTTATGGACTTTTTCTCTAGGAACTTGTCCAAACCTCTTTTAAACCCAACTACACTAACAGCTTTTATTACATCCTCTGGTAATGAATTCCAGAATTTGATTATGCGTTGAGTGAAAAAATATTTTCTCCTGTTAGTTTTAAATGGGGCTATATTGTAGCTTCATTGTGTGTCCCCTAATCTTTCTACTTTTTGAAGCAGTAAACCAATCTACTTTTACATGTTCTACTCCATTCAGTATTTTATAGACCTCTATCATATCTCTCCTCGGCCGTCCTTTTGCCAAGTTGAAGAGTCCTAACCTTTTAAGCCTTTCCTCATAGGGCATATCCTTCCATCCCCTTTACCATTTATTGGCTCTTCTCGGTACCTTTTTTAGCTCTGCTATATTGTTTTTAAGAGGGAGACCCTCAGGTCAGTCAATGCACCGATCCAGCAAGGGGCGTTTCTAGCTTCCTTGGACTTTTTTGAGGCATATTTCTATGTTTCTTTCAGGGAATAACATAGTGATTTCTCTGCTTCTGCATCCAGGACCACCACTTTCAGTTCCGGGCCCTGCCTTTTATTCTTGCCTTGGCCTCTCACACTTTCTTGAAGGTTATGGAGGTCATGGTGGTCTCCCTGTGCAAGCAGGTGATATGGGTTCATCCATACCAGGACGACTGGTTTAGTCAGACTCTCTGGAGAAATCCATGCCGAACACGTCCCAGGTGAGTCAGTGGCTGGTAAAGCTGGGTTGGGTGATTGATTACCCAAGAAGCAATTTAACTCTCTCTCTCAGATGCTGGAGTATCTGGGTGTCTGCTTGGACAATCACGTGGGTAGATCATTTTTCACTCTGGAGAGATTGCTCAAGCTGAAGGTGCAGTTCAGTGTTTTTTACTTTAAGACAGCTGTAGAGCATGGGACTACCTGTAGCTTCTGGGGTTGATGGCTTCGAGTCTAGATCTGATGATTTGGGCCAGAGCATACATGCACCTGCTGCATGGCATCTTCTTGCTTCCAATTTTTCAAACAGCACCTTTCTCTTCCCTGGAAAACAAGAGAAAGCTAGCCAAGGTAAATAACTTTTTCAGCCACAAGAAAGATCTGTGGCTGGTGGGCTTAGATGCCCTTATTTATTTATTTACATTCTCTTATATACCGCGCTATTCTGCATCAGTGCGGTTTATATTGAACAAACTGAAATTACATTGAACAGGGCATTATAACTTGGAGATAACTATTTTACAGGGAACATGGGCTATGGAGGGTTAAGTGGCTTGCCCAAGACCACAAGGAGCACCTGTGGAACTAGAAACCCCAGTCCTTCCGGCCCAAGGTTGCTGTCCTCTAGTGGGATTTGAACGCCCAACTTTCCGGCCTGAAGTACCTTGCCCCAACCACTAGGCCACTCCTCCACTCCAATGGCATGGCTCCAGGAGAGGTTCCTGTATGTCTTTCCCCCATGGCCCTTGGTAAGCTGGTTTCTGTTTAGGATTTTATCTCAACTGAGCTTGATCATTCTGGTGGCAGGACTTGCTGTCTAACCATAATATGTAGATCTCTTGAACTTATAGGCAGAGTCTCCTCTGTTACCTCAGGAGAGGGGACTGCTGCAGAAGGGTCCCCAAGTCATAGAGGATCATGTGCCCATCTTGCTTAGGGCCTAGCTCTTTAGAGGCATAAACTGCCTAAGAAAGAAGACTCTGGGGCAGTAGTTGATACTGTTATTAAGGCTGGAATGCTTTTACATGGTGGCCTATTGTAGAATCTGGAGGGTCTTTGAGAGGTGGTGTTCCTCTCAGGCTCTGGATGCCAAGAGGGCAAACATAATGACATATTGTGCTTCTTACAGTCTGGCTTTGGCTCTGAACTCTTTTAGGTTTCAGGTGGCGGCTCTTCAGTGCTATTGAGGGCAGGTTTGGGGTGCGTCATCAAGTGACTGCAGCTGGTGTTGCATGCACTGAAAGGTCCCCCTTTTGAGTCCTTTCAGATATTCCTAGTGGCTGTGGCTTTCTCCAGGCAGAGCTACAAGTCTTGTCTTGTAAGAAGCTGGTTCTGTAAGAGGCAGGTGCTGATGGTCATTCTATCAGCACTTGCCTCTCTGAGGACAGTTCCATCCTTTCTCCTGAAAGTGCTGTCTCCCTTTCATCTTAATCAGTTGGTGATCCTGCCCTCCTTCGTGGAGGAGGATCTTCGATCATCTTTTGCTATATCTGTTAGACATGAGGGAAGGATGTTAGTGAAGTTTCTGGAGACTTCTAATTCATTCCAATAGTCGGATCTTCTCTTTATCCTGTTAAGCGGTCTGAGGAACGAAAATGCAGCTGCCAAGTCCTCGATTTCCTACTGGCTTAATGAGGCCATTAGTTCAGCCTATCTCTGGTATGGAAAACGTGTGCAGGAGAGAGCCAGAACTCACTCTGTTAGGACAGAAGCCTTGTCATGGGCTGAGTCCCTCTTGGTGTCTCCAGACGACATCAGTAAGGCAGCTAAGTCATCGTCCCTGAGCACCTTTGTGAAGCAGTACTGATTGCATGTGAGAGAGCTGAGCAGATAGTGCCTTTGACAGAACAATTATATCTGGAGCATTGCCTTCCTCCCACCCTATATCCTAACTGCTTGGGCACCTCCCACTTGTCTGGACTGGTCTAGCAGGATGATAAGTAAGGAGAAATGTTACATACCTGCTAATTTCCTTTCATTGAATCCTTCTAGAACAGTCTAGGACCCACCCTGGGAAGACTTCTCCTACAGGTTTGAAAGCTCTGCTGCTTGCAACTGTATTATAAGTATCAGTGCCAAAGGTGTTGTACAAAGTTATGGTTTATTGATACTTTTTTTTTAGTTTTTCAGTCTAGCATTCTGCTTGGGAAGTTTTTCACTGGCTTCTTACTGCTGCACCAGAGTTTGAAGACTGCTCTAGTCTGTCTCCACCTGCTGGCTGGGGAGCATAACCCACTCATCTGGACTGAACTAGCAGGATTCAAGGAAAGGAAATGTCCCATTTAATAGTGTTACTGGACATATGCCACCCCGTATAGTGGTGCTAAGTATCCATGTACAGTATACCCCTGCCCCATGGAGCTTACAAATTAAGTGGGTATCAGCGTCAGTGAGAGATAAAGTGACTTTCTTAAGGTCACAAGAAGTGTCGGTACCAGAGTGAGATTCAGAGCCTGGCTTCTCTCGTTTGCAGCCCATTGCTCGATCACTAAGCCATTTCCTCTTCCAATATAGTAGCGCCTTTTAGTAAATCTAGCCCAATGAATCTTTCCAACATTTTTAGCCCCCATTCATGCTCTACTACTACTATTTAGCACTTCTAAAGCGCCATGCAGCGCTGACCTACAAGAGGTAGTCAACATACAAGAGACAGTCCCTGCCCGTCAGAGTCATGGTCATCGGAGCTTGCAATCTAGTTAGAATAGTACATTAGTTAAAAACAGTACAGAGCATTAGTCAGTTCTATGCAAGGTACGGTGTGGTACAGTTTGGTCTGTAGTTGGTCATAAACGTTGACGGGGGTTAGGGTGAGATGAGGAAGGAGTCAGGATCTGAATGCAATGGTGAAGAGGTGGGTCTTCAGCCTGGACTTGAAGAGGGCCAGGGAGGGTGCCTGGTGCACAGACGCAGGTAGGCTGTTCCAGGCGTGAGGTGCAGCAAGGTGAAAGGAGCGCAGTCGGGATTTCGTGGTGTGGGTGAAAGGCATTGATAGAAGTAATTTTTTAGCGGAGTGCAAATTTTGAGAGGGGACGTAGGGAGAGATAAGAGGTATTGAGGGGCCATAGAGTGAATGCATTTATAGGTCAGCAGGAGAAGCTTGAATTGTATGTGGAACTGGACAGGGAGCCAGTGAAGTGACTTGAGAAGAGGAGTAATATGGGCATGGTGAGGCTGGCAGAAGATTAGTCGAGCAGCGTGTTTTTGTATAGATTGAAGGGGAAGGAGGTGGCTCACGGGAAGACCAGCAAGGAGTAGGTTGCAGTAATTGAGGCAAGAGGAGATTAAGGAGTGGATAAGCATTTTGGTAGTGTGTTCAGAGAGGAAGGGGCAGATTTTGCTGTTATTGTAGAGAAAGAAGTGGCAGGTCTTAGCTACAAGCTGGATATGAGCGGAGAAGGAGAGAGAGGTGTCAAAGATAACCCCTAGATTGCAGGCTGAGGGTACAGGAAGGATAGTAGATCCATCCACATGGATTGGGAGAGGGGGAAGTGGGGAGGGGGAGTTAGGTGGAAAGACAAGGAGTTCAGTCTTGGCCATGTTCAATTTCAGTCGTCAATGAGACATCCAGGCAGCGATGTCCGAAAGACAGGCAGAGATCTTGGACTGGGTTGCCGGAGAAATATTAGGAGTAGAGAGGTAGATTTGTGAGTCATCGGCATAGAGATGGTACTGAAAGCCATGGGAGGAGATAAGTGCACCAAGGCCTTGGGTATAGAGAGAGAAGAGGAGAGGGCCTAAGACATATCCCTGGGGTACACCTACATGGAGCGGGGTAGGGGAGGAGGAGGAGCCACCAGAGCATATGCTGAATGAGCGATGGGAGAGGTAGGAGGACAACCAGGATAGTACGGAGTCCTTGAAGCCAAGCGAGGAGAGGGTGATGAGGAGAAGGTCGTGGTCAACGGTGTCAAAGGCAACAGAAAGGTCAAGAAGGATGAGGATAGAATAGAGGCCCTTGAATTTAGCCAGGAACAGGTCATTTGTGACTTTTGTGAGTGCCGTTTCAGTGGAGTGTAGGGGACGGAAGCTGGATTGAAGTGGGTCGAGGAGGGCCTGGGAGGTGAGGAAGTCGAGGCAGCGACGGTGGACAGCTCGTTCTGATAGTTTGGATATGAAGGGAAGGAGGGAGATGGGTCGATAGTTAGCAGGGCATGTGGGATCCAGTGAGGGTTTCTTGAGGAGGGGTGTGACAACAGCATGTTTGAAGTCAACGGGGACAGTTGCAGTGGAGAGTGAGAGGTTGAGCATATGAGTGATGGAGGGGGCAATGGTGAGGGGGATGGAACGTAGGAGATGGGTGGGGATAGGGTCTGATGAACAGGTGGTGGGTTTGGAGGAGGACAGAAGGAGTGCAGTTTCTTCCTCAGAGATCAGAGGGAAGGAGGAGAGGGTGGCAGAGGGAGTATGGATGGGGAGGAGAATTGAGGAGGAGGGGAGGTAGATGGAGTAGGGAATTGGAGGGTAATCCTTTGCATTTTGTCATGGAAGTAGTCGGCTAGGGTTTAGGCAGAAAGGGAGGGTGGGATCGGGGGCGGGGGGACCTTAAGGAGAGAATTGAGGGTATTAAAGAGATGGCGAGGATCAGAGGCAAGGGAGTTGGTCAGATGAATGAAGTAATTTTGTTTGGCAAGTGCTAAGGCTGACTGGAAGGAGCCAAGCATGAATTTGAAGTGTAGAAGGTCTTCTGGGGAGCGGGATTTGGACCAAGCTCGTTCGGCAGAACGGGCGCAGATGCATAGATAACGGATTGTGGGTGAAGGCCAGGGTTGGGGAGTAGATCGTTTGACAGGACGTGGGGTGGGAGGGGCAAGAATGTCAAAGGCTGAGGATAATGTAGCATTGTATGAAGATAATGCATCGTTGACAGAGTTGGAGGATAAAATGGCGGAAAGAGATGGAGAGATGGTGGAGGAGAGAGTCAGGGGATCAATATTATGAAGGTTTCTAAATAGGTCGGAGGAGACAGGACGAGGTTGGGACAGCGGAAGTTGAAGAGTAAAAGTTAAGAGGTGATGGTCAGATGATGGAAGGATTGATTTATGGAAGTTTGAAGGAGAGGAGTTGGAGAATAGTATTAGATCAAGGCAGTGGCCGTGTAGATGTGTGGGGACAGTGGAGCAAAGTTGGAGATCGAACGAGGAGGTGAGAGCGAGGAACTTTGAGGCATGGGGGTCGGAGGGGTTGTTGATGTGAATGTTGAAATCGCCAAGAATAAGAGTGGGGGAGGAGGGATCCATAAAGACAGAAAGACAGGAGTCGAAGTCTGTGAGGAAGGTTGATTTGGATTTGTCCGGTGGGCGATAAATAACAGCTATTCGGAGGGGAAGTGGTGAGAGGAGGTGAATGGAGTGGACTTCGAAGGAGTCTCCATGGGGTGGCAGAAGGGGTTGGAATTGGCAGGAGGGAGAGAGTAGGAGGCCAACACCACCACCACCACCAGTAAGTCGGAGTGTATGGGAGAACTGGTAGCCGCCATAGCAGAGAGAGGCAATGGAAGCGGTGTCGTCTGGGGGGAGCCAGGTCTCAGTCAAGGCAAGAAGGTGTAGGGCATTGAAGATGAAAGGGTCACGAATAAAAGGGTTTTTTTTTTAAGACTGAGCATGCGTTCCATAGGGCACATGGCTCTGCTGTGGGTTTTTTTCAGCCTGTGGCATTCCATTTGTTAAATGAAATCTCCCGCAGAACTGAAAATAACCAGCCAGCAGCTTCTGAGGGCATTAAAAATAGTGCAATACTTTCCTAAATCGAGGGAAGTAAAAGGTTAAGCCACAGAAAAATATGCTTTTCATTTGATAGATCTATGAGAACAAAAGCTGCAAGCAGGCTGCTTTGCAGTGACAGGGTAATTGGTACAAAATTGCTTGAAAGAGAAACTTGATGAGAAATAATTGAAGGCAAGAGGGAGAAGTTGTGCTTTTTTTTTATTTCTGAAAAGTGGAGTGTATGAAGGGAGTGACATCTGACAGCAAGGAAACACATTCCTTCATATAGGCCATTTAGAATTGTCACGCTTGGAATTGGCAGAATCAGGCTGCCGGTGCTGATTTTAAATGAGCTATGTAAAGCGATATTGTGTATGTTTTCATTGCCAGGGCACATTGTACACGCAAGGGCTTTCAAAAGTGCTCTCAACTTGCAAACCTATTACAGCATAGACTTGGTAGACAAACCGTTTTTGCAAGATTTCCTCACAAAATCTAGGAGGAACTTAGACCAGCGTATTTGAAATTTTGGAAAAGTTGAAGCCATGCATTTGGCTTTTTGTGGTTTGCCAAGGAGCTCTGTGTAGCCACTGTCTATTGGTTGCTGTCGTGATTGTCATTTGGTTATAATGATCCAGGTGTAAATTTGAGCGGCATCCACCCCAGTATTTTGTGAGTTTGTTGTGGTTCTTATGAACTGTTTAGTATTTCGGTTTACCACTGTCCTTACTGCTTCTTTTGCAGTTGCTTGTATCTGTTTACATCATTCTTAGTTAAAATATTTCCATACGTTTTTGTTTTATTTCCTAGAACATACACACAGACATATACCAACTGTAAAAAATAAGCAATAACCATGCTTTAGTTTGACCTCATCTTTGGACTTGTCCCTCTTAAATCTAACAATGTTAAATCCTATAGCTAGCCATAGTAATTTATGCAAGTTAGTAATCCATCAGTCATCAAAAGTATTCATGGAGATAAACATGTATTTACTCACATAAAAATGTGGCTTCAATATTGGCCCTCTCATTCAATTTGGGTAAAAGTGTACACGCTGTTCACAGTGCTCCTTTGATCAAAGGATGATTTCATTTTTGGACATTAGTGTCATTCGTACGGGTACTTCATTAACAACTACTTTGTATCAAAACTCTGTAGTGCAAAATAATTTACTATGATTTTCCAGTCATCAGCCCAACAAGTTAAAAACAGGTCTGCCTGTAAGTCAATTTCTTTGTGCTCAAAGAATTTGTTCTACAAAGAAAGATTATGAACTACAAGTTCAGATATTAATGAAAAAATATCTAGATCATGGTTACCCTTTTACTGTTATTAAGAAGGCATTTTTACAGGGTTTGCAAACACAACAGGATTTATTAATATACCTAAGGCCCGACAGACTTTCGATAAAAAATGAGCCTTTAGTTTGTGTATTACCATTTTATGTCCAGGCATCTCATATAGCAGCAATAAGCATTTGTGGTATTTTGCAAGTTTATTCTTGCTTTACAACTTCACCAATAGTCGCTTATCGGCCAGAGAAAACTATTGCCAATTTTGTGAGTAAATCTATTACTTGGGAGAATGCTAGTTCTACCTTAGATTTACCTTCAATTCATTTATCCTGTGGTGCATATGAATTTTGTTCCACAACTGTAGAAGGTGAATTCTGGCAATATTCTGTTACTGGCAAAATTTTGAAAAATAAATATTGTACCACATGTCAGACTACTTTTGTAGTATATGCTTTAGTATGTCCATGTGATAAAGTTTATATTGGCTGCACTAAACGTAGTATGATGCAACGGCTGCGAGAGCATTGATCTCGTTTAAATACTCAGAATAGAGGAGCTCCTATTGTGGAGTGTTGTATACAGCATGGTCATTCATTTGGGTAATTGAGATGGCGTGTTAGGCAAATTCCATTTTTCTCAAGGGGTGGAAATCAAGAAGCACGACTGAATTATAAAGAACGGTTTTGGATCTACACCCTAAATACTATACACCCTTTGGGTTTAAATCAGCAGATAGACTGGTATATTCTGATCTAACTGTGGCTGTTACTTTAAGAGTCCACCTAGGCGTGGTGCTCCAAGGGTTTAAAAAGCTGCTGTGGCCATTTTGGTTCAGAAGCCAACGGGTTCCAGCTATGCTGTGAAGCACTGCTGTTTCTTGAGCTCCGGTGTGGAGGAGTTTTTCAGTGGAAATTTTGATGGAAGACAATCCATCTCCAGTGCAGATAAGTATAACAATGTTACCTTGATGCAGATCTTACAGTAGCTGACAGCAGGTTCAAAATGCGACATTGTGTTACAGCGCTGCGTATGCCTTGTAGCACTATGTAAATAATTAATAGTAGTAGTTTTGAACATTGATATTTTAGGAGTAATTTTGCATGATCACTATATAACAAAATTAAAAAGGACTGATAATAAGGGCAGCTTGTTGATAGCAGCATTTGTTTCAATAGTCGAACAAAGATATTAGATAGCTTGAAGGCTGGTGATGTACAGTATATGGGATTTTGAACAGGTCACTTAATGAGAACAGACTGTCCCTATACAGATCCATTTGGTGATTGGATTAGGCTTTAATCCAGCCATAGGCATTGGAAAGGGCTTGACCACATGGGCCCTGGCCCCACAAAAAATGTGACATGGCAGACAGTAGGCTGCCTGCGGGGATCCCATCCACTATGGGCAGAAGAAGAAGGGAAGCCACAATCATGGCAAAGACCCCCTTCCTGTCTGCCTGCGGGAGATTGGATCCCCGTGGCATGATTGGATCTTTGCCATGATCGCGGCAGGCTGTCCATGGGGGATCTCATCCTCCGCAGGCAGAACAGAATCCATGATCGCGACAAAGACCCTTCCTGTTCTGCTTGTAGGGATCTCTCGTGGGACAGGAAGCGTCTTTTCTATGATCGCGGCTTTTCTACTTCTGCCCGTGGGGGATGGGATGCCCATTGACAGTCTGTTGCTTGCCGGCCACAATCATGGCAAAGACCCTTCCTGTTCTGCACATGGGAGATCAGATCCCTGCAGGCAGAACAGGAAGAATCACTGCCTGTGGGGCAGTGCTTGGGGTGGTGCTTGGGCCCTCACCCACTGCCTCTGAATCCAGCCCTGTTTGTACCTGCTTCCACGCAAGCGCAAAGTATGCAGTTACAGACTTACCTGCATTTTTCATGCCAGCAATGCTTTGAAAGGGAAAGCACACAAAGAAGTTTCTCTTTGAAAATGAACTTGGTGTGCTAGGAGAAGTCCAAGCTCTGGGGGGAATGTAATTATTCCCCCCCCTTGTGGAGGGCAGACGTCAGCAACCTCTGTTACACCTGTCACATGGTATCATGCGAATGTATTTGTGTTGATTATGTATGCTAACCTATAGTTTCATCTACCTAGTGTGGAAGCATATTAATTGGGCACGCTAGATGGGTCAATTTGGTATTCATCTGCTGTCATTTGCTATGTTTCTGTTTTCCACCTGCCATGCCTGATAGACTTGCGGTGTTGGTACTGCATGTTTAAGATTTGAAGACTGAATGCATCGGTCTGAGGCTGATTGCAAGACAGCATAGCTGGTCCACAAGTTATGAAAATGGTTGCATATTCATATAGTACAGTGAGTGGTGTGCCAGGCAAATGGAGCAGCACAGACACAAGATTTCTTAAAGAGGGATATTACCCTGGAGGCAAGCTTGATTTTTGGCAGAGGGGAAGGCGAATAGCTTTCTCTACTCTCCAGAGAAAAGATTTGATTAGTACCCCCTCCCCCATTATGATTTATAAAGAAAACCCCACCTAGAGGCAATATTTTATAAGGCACACCAACCTCTCTTGAACCAGCATAAAGTTCAAGAATCTTGCTTGCAAAAATGATCAGGTCGGGCCAATATTCAGAGGGACTTTTGTTTAGGGGCAGATGGTAAATGCATTACGTCTCCTATCCTTAAATTTTCAGAGGTATTATTTGGATAGAATTCCCGGATAGTCCTGGGGCAGAGTGTGAGCATTTTGCCTTGCTATGCATGTAGTGGTGATACTCAGCTGTTATCCGTGTAACTAAATGATTCAATATAAGAATGGAAGAAAACCAGTCTCCGTTACATGTATGGTAGCTGCACATCGCTGTTACCTGACTAGCTACTGGCCTTCAGCAGAATATGCATACATTCAGCATCCCAGCCAGCATTTTTAAAAAGCACTAACTGTTGTGGTTGAGCATTAACTTGTGCATATGTGTTAGGGCAAGGTGGTCCTTAAAAAAGACAGTAAATGCACTTAGTATAAGGAAAAACATAAAATAACTGTGGAAAACACGATGTTTAAATACATGGGTGTTACTGGAGGAAGTCAATTGGCTAACAAAGCGAATGTGCATCCATTTCTGTGTACAGTAGAGCACTTTATATCTGAAGCTCTTTGACCTGAAAATTCACATCGTCTGAAAAAAATTGATGGACTTCAGTTCGCGTTCCATTATCTGGGAAATCCTCTGCAATCCGAAAATTGGTTGCCTTCTTATGTTCCATTATGCGGAAGAACCTCCATTATCCAAAGTCCTTTCATCTGAAAACTGCTATTATCTGGAACTTCCATTGTCTGAAAGCCCCTTTACCTGGAACAAGCCCGGTCACTGCTATTCTGGCTGAAGATATACTGTATGTACTCTGCGGAGATGGAGCAAATGGAGTTGAAGATTACTGTAAACTAAGTTTTATTGAGGATAATTTGTTTTCCAGAGTTCTCATGAGTAATTGAGGATTTGTGAAAAGTCTTAGAATGGTATAGATGAGCATACAGCTTTGCATGAGGATAAGTGTGTCTGTTCTATAGTCGGGACTCTTCTAGAAGAAGGCTACTGTCAGCAAGCAGAATGTTGCAGTGTGTTAATTATATGTCACATCGGGGCACACCTACTAAGCTGCAAAAAAGGTTTTGTAGTTTTCATGGGTTAACTGCAGAAGTTAACTTACGGTAGCTGCAGCACCTTGCTGATAAATTTTGGGGATGTCCTGGCACTCAAAGGAAGGCAGCCTTGCCACTGACATGGGGCAAACGTCTCGGAAGAAAAGGCCTGCCAATCTACTTCCGGTCATACCTTGCCAGGAAAACTCAAGGGCTGTTGGGTCTCCAGGAGTCAGCATTGACTTGAAGGCATTTTAGCTACCGTATTAGTTCACAGTAACGGCAATCATGTTAACTGCAAGGTGAAGTCCTCGCTGAGTCCACACTTATTTCACGCCCTCCAATACAAATTTCCATGTAAACAGTTAGCGTATCTTAGTAAATAGACCCGTTTATTAAAGACTAGCGAAAATTCCTGCTGTAATTGCTAAAATTTCTCCTATGTCTCTAGTAAGCAAAGCCCTTTATTATTTTGATCCTTGATATCTTGTTTGTGGCAAATCCTTGTGGCTTTGGGCAAGTCATTTAACCCTTCACTGCCTCAGGTACAAACTGAGATTTTAAGCCCCTTGGGAACAGGAAAGTGCCTGCTATACCTGAGTGTAACTCACCTTGAACTACTAACGGAAAAGCTTGAGCTAAATACTAATATATATATAAAGGAGTGTTGAGTAATTCTCTTCCCATAACATCAAGAAAAATTGTGTGTCAGTATGCAGTGAAAATATGACTAAAACTTGATCTTATAGAAAAACAAGGAGGTATAATTCTATAAGGTAAAGGGACAACGTAGTGCAAGAATATATTGCAGTGACTGCAAGTAAATCTGTTAGCTAGAAGAGAGGTTATGCTCTAGCCCTTGGGATGAACAAAGGCAACATTTTGTCTGTTTGTATATGTCAAAATTAGGACAAATTTAAGTTGAAGCTCATTGTGAAGTCATTTTTGGAGTCAGGTCAACTTTTCGGTGTTCTGTTTATTATTACGTGAGTGCTTGGGGATTTAGGAGGGTTTTAGATTAAACATGATTAAACAATCATGTATTTATTGTGCTTTTATGAAAGAAATACCTATCCAACTAACCCTTTGCCCATCAATAGGCTTGCTTTTGAATAGAAAGTTAACATTTACTGTGCAGGTTAATTAATGCTGAGCTATGCATGTTACTATCTTTCTGGCAGGAGATCCATATATCCTGTTAAAATATGTATACTTTTACTTTTGTATTAAATTGTTATTTGTTTTTTTTTAATACAAGGTTTAATCCTCTTGCTTTGGCAGTGATGAATAATGTGCCTAGCCTTTAGAAAATAAATAGAAGACCATTTCAGTCTATATCACCAATGCTTATTTTAGCATAGATACAAAGAAATGGCATTAAGTAATTTTTTGGCTTGATCTGTCAACTTTGGCCATCAAAAAGCGAGTTGCATGTCATACAATATATCTGTCCAAAGCTTGCCTAGTTTTCTGATTCCATTCCCCTTTCATGCATATTTTTTCTTTCAGCAACTGAAATTGTCCTAGGGGGTCCTTTATTAATAGCTGACATGTGATAACAGCAGTAGCTTGTCACAGGGTGCATAGGAATAAAATGAGCCCTGTGATAGACAATGTGTGCTAACCATTAAATATATAACCATTAAATATATAACCATTAAATATAATTCCGTATCATCCCTCCAGTCCAGGCCAGACGCATGAGTTGTGCTCCCCAACCAGCAGATGAAGACTGAGCAAATGCTGGCCTGGACCGGAGGGATTCAAGGAAAGGCAATTAGCAGGTAAGACTTGATTATACTTTCATTTAGAAAGTCCTTTACTAGTAGTTGAGGCAGTGTTTTGTATATCTTGTTCTTTCTGCAATTCTTTGGAGTGGACATTAGGTTCCTTTAGCCTGCGATCTGACAGTGCCTATAGAAGCTCTTCTGAGCCTGCATGTGTGTTAAAGATAGCTGCCCTCATGGCATTTCTTATGCTAGAGAGATTGTGCATATGATCATGCGTACCTATTCTTTTTGTGTGGGAGAGATGGTCCTAAAACTGAAAAGCTGAGTTTGGCCAGAGTGAAGATAATTCCCTTCCTTCTCCTGGTCCCCTTGTTGTCTCATAAAACCAACTTTATGGAATTTAAAAATAATGAAAACAAGATATTCTAGAACAGTGCTTCTCAACCCAGTCCTCTGGGCACACCTAGGGCCGCTGGTTTTTCAGGATTCCCACAATGAATATTCATTGTATGCAAATCTATCTCATGCATATTCATTGTGGGAATCCTGAAAACCCAGCAGGGCTAGGTGTGCCCCAAGGATTGGGTTGAGAAGCGCTCCTCTAGAGCAATTGGTTCTCAACCCAGCCCTTGGGACACACCCAGCCAGTTAGGTTTTCAGGATAACCACAGTGAATCTGCATGAGAGAGATTTGCATTCAGTGGATGCAGTGCATACAGATTTTTCTCATGCATATTCATTGTGGTTATCCTGAAAATCCTGACTGGCTAGGTGTGTCCCAAGGACTAGGTTGAGAACCACTGCTCTAGAGACTAATTAATTTTCCCATGCTTTATCAAGAACACCACTACCCCTGCGAATGGGATGTGACAACTCTAAAGTCACATTTTCACCACACAGTAACCTTTTTCGATCCAAGTAAATTGCTATGGGCAAAGTATACTAAATCTTTTCAGCTTCTGAATGAAATTCCTTCACTATTTAGACTCAGTTTTTGTTCCATTCAATACCCTATCTCATCACAAAGCATTGTTTTTTAAGCAATCTGTGCATGGAATTTAGGATAAAGTAACACGATAATATCAAATGATTACCTTTTTATTGGACTAACACAGTTAACACCTCCTCCTTCAGATCCAAACATTAATTCGCTTAAGCTGGTCAAGAAATGTATTATGTTTGTCTGTTGAAATAGTTTCACTTTATATAATTTTTGTATATTGGCCTTTATTTTTGTGTATTGAAGTGGACTAATACAGGAACGACACTATTTTAGCAAGTCTGTGGCTAATAGAGGGTCATGCCAACAGTATGTACAGTCACTATGTAGATTGGCTAGTATAAGGGCCTGGGTCTTTCTCTTTAGAGATCATAGCAGAGAATTTTTTGGCTTAGTACATAATCATTAATTCTGTGTGACGCCTTTGTGTATTCTACACTTGAACATACAATTCCAGTGTCCTGCCTGTGCCAGCTGTGGTAATTTGGTGTTTCTGATGGAGTAACTGTTTCTAAAAGCTTTCTCATTTTTACAGGAAGATAAATATGGTACAAATCATCTGTCTGAATTATGATTTTCCAGATTCTTTTTATGCATATGATGAAAAAAGTGGCAGATGTATTAAAAATTCTTCAACAGGATATTGAGTCAAATGAAGGTCAGGTTTGGGATGGAAACATTTTTCAAGTATTGTTTTCCAGCATTTATGGTTTATTTTATTGTATGCTTTGTTTCAATAAAATTGTGGAAGTGCAATAAATTTAGCTATATGTTTCCGTGTAAGAGAAAATATTAACCATTCTAACAATTAAATAGTAAGTAAATGCTTATTGTTTGGTTATTTAAACATTAAGAGGCACTTTCCAGTTCCCGCATGTCTGTCCACCTTGGCCGAGCAAAAAACGGACGTGCAGGAGATGGACCCGATTCTGCCGCCACAGGGCCCATACGTACCCATGATGACAGAATCAGTGACATAGACGTCCGAGCACTCAGTGTACGCGGAGTTGCCAATCCTGAGGCCAGAACGCCATTGCTGGGGCTTGGGAGCAGTGGTGTCCTGGCGCTGTAGCAACGTGCCGTCTATCTGACAACTCGGAATACCATAGGTCAAGTCCGCCCCTGCAGACCACAATCCGGCTGACACCAGAGGCCTCCATGGCCCGAATCGAGGCTGCAGGGCACAGTGTGGCCAGACATCTGTGTTGCGGTGGAGTGAGGCACGTATTGTGGGGAG
The DNA here is from genome assembly GCA_033557465.1 of Ichthyophis bannanicus. Taxonomy (NCBI): domain Eukaryota; kingdom Metazoa; phylum Chordata; class Amphibia; order Gymnophiona; family Ichthyophiidae; genus Ichthyophis; species Ichthyophis bannanicus. The sequence goes on along the minus strand of CM066032.1, from coordinate 811,342,429 downwards.
CACCCGGGAGTTATTCCATTTTCGGGTGGAATAAGCCAGGCATGCAGCCGAGTGCCGGGGGACGTACAGAGGCCTGACCTGAATAGGCCCTGTACGTCCCGGCAGCTAGCCACTCCCCGCTCCTCCTCTGTTCTACCCCCTCCAGCCCCCATCCAGTGCTCCCCGCACAAATGCTGTGTACGTGCGGGGAGTGCTAGGACTGGCCTGGGCTGAGCGCGGGTTGGACAACCACCCCAGACGTCCAACCCCGCTATTTGTTGTTCAGAATGCTGGCCTAAATATCTGCTGACATGAGCTGGGGACCCACACAAGTTGGCCTGTACTGCCTTCTGGGTTTCCCATTCCCAGGTGTGCTGTGCAGCACATCACATTGGAGTAGGCATGTCTGGGGAGTATATGGGCCTATCGATGCAGGAATGGACAACACACATGCACATGGAGGGCATGCAGCACATGAGTACATCAAACCCTGCACCCACTGCAGCTGCAAGCATTTCTTCAGGAATGGTTTAAATGACTGACTGTTTAAGTTTAAGAAGGTTAAAAGTTTATTTTTTAAACAACAGTTCTACATCCTTAGATTTAAAGCATTATTATAGCGCTGGTGTAAGGGTTGAAGGCACCCTAAGCAGGCGCCTTCATCCTTCCGCCCCCCTCTCCCATTGCTACTGCTGCTGCCGCCCATCTCTTGGGCCTGAAGCAATGGCATAGTGTTTATGCAAACCGGAAGTCTGCACTGGAGTGGGCAGAAGTGGCCAATAATAGCAGGCAGTAACCATTATTCATCACCAGAATCTTCGGTAAGTGCTCTGTCGTGGTTCCCTTGCCGCCGCTTCTGGCTCCAGAGAGGGGCAGCAGCAGGGGCAGTCAGCATTACCAGAAGGCCAACACTCTAGGCGACTGCCTAGTTCTCCTAATGGTAGCGCCGGCCCTGCAGTATTATGATATACTGTATATATTAGGAAAAGCCATCTACAAACTCATGTCTGCCTTGAACACTTTGGCCCTATCACATAGCCACACTCAATCCCTTCCCACTCACATGATCCTTTCTAATCCCAGTAACTCACATTCTCTTGTATATAACCTAATACACTCAATGTATATAAGTTAGTTTTACTGTGCATAAATTGACGTTAAATGTATTAGATGTACCCTCTTGTTCTATGTACACTGCTTTGACCCGGCGAAAAGCGGTATAAAAGCACAGCCAAATAAATAAATATATAGTTCTAGCATTTACTGTTTTACTCTCTAAGTATAGCAATATGCATTTCTTAAAGATGCCATCCATGTTTTATATGCTGAGATGATAAATATGCTCTGTATTCATTTCTAATTTTTGGCAAGCATGCTTCAAAATTTATGTAAAAAGTCATATATTTGACATTCAGAATAATGCATTATATTTTGAAAGAACAAAATAGCCCTCTCATTATTTGGTAGTTAATTATTGTACCCGAGTATTTGTTGGCTGTGTGGTAAGTTAAGTCCAGATGCAGAGCAACAAAAGGAAAATCAGTAGGCAGAGGAAGCCAGGCAGCTTGTGCTATGTCATTCTGCTGAACCTGCAGCAAGAAAGAGTCTTTCTATGAAAAGCAGTATGAGGCAGCTCGTAATGTACACTGACTTTCAGGAGCGGGAGAAAAATAAACAGCTACCTTCCTCTGGATGAACCTATTCAAAAATGAGAACCAAGTTATTTTTTAGGACCCCAAGGCAAATTCTTGAACATTTATAACAAATGTGGTACCTAGTTATTCATCCACTTCCTTGTGCACTGCTGCCAGCACGGGTTCTACCTACTGCAATTGCAACTTCTCCTCCATAATCCTTCTGGCTGCTCGTACCTCATGCCTATGGTGAACACGTGTGCTAATTGTTTTGGATTTTTATTTTGCACCGGCACACAGCGAGGGTCCAATTCTTTATGATCTATTGGAAAAGCAGAAACTTTACTGCATCAGGCCCCAAGTTAGCAAGGCACAATATTTCTTTTAAGGGGGCCTTATTACCAATTTTATTTTTTTGTAGATCATATTAACAAAAGTCAAAACAAATAAATATTTCTAATAGATGAATTTTGAGAAAATAAAGAAATATTGAGATAAGACATGTTGGGGAAACATTTAATGGAAATTAAGGAATTTGTTTTCAGTGCGACTGTTGGGCTTGCAAACCAAACATCATGCATTAAGATATATAATGATATTACGATATCTTTAGGACTCTCTCTGTGTGTGTTTGTGTGCACTCTTCCATTTTTTGATCACATGCTTTTAAGGCAGCTCAGCACAATCTACAGTAATAAACACAAACGAAGGCCATACATGCAGAGAAGATAAATGTAATGGCTTCCCTGGTGCATCGTGACTGTGCAGCCCCAGAGGCTACAGGTGTGGAGCAGAAGACTTAACATTACCTCCATTCTCCAGGCCTAAGGGTTGAAGGGGGTAGAATTTCTCTTCAAGTTAGTTTTTAGATGGCCAGTTTGCACCAGCCTTGTGCATCAGCCTTTCAGTCTGATGATCTTCGTCTCGAAAATGCTGTAGGCAACACTAGTGGAAATAAGGTAAAAATACAATCTGTTGAGTGAGTTAATGTGCAGACTTCCTTTTCTAATAACACTCACTCCTGTATCCAAGAACGAGGTCAGTACCCCAAGATTCACTTTCAAGAGCCCCCCTATATTTGTTCTTGAAATTGACTGACATAAGACTAACTATAAACACTTCTTATCTCGTCTCTCGTTTCTTTGTTCCTACCTGATCCTTTAAAGGGATGGGCAGATCAAGCTAGCTTTCTGTCTTAAGATAGAAGAAAGGAAACAGAAAACCTCCACTGCTTTTTAGGGTAGTGTATCCCTGTTTTTGTTTCCTCTAAGACTGAGTTAGTGCTTTGGAGTCTGGCCTCCACAAGGCCTGAGACTCCTGGCTACTGAGCTTTTTGTCTGCTTCTGAGATTCCACAGTGGGAAGTCAGCTAGAAAATTCCTCACACCTTATACTTTTAGTCTAGAGCTGGGAAAAGATATCCCTGCCTGCTAATCACAACACAGAATCCATTACACAGAGATACATGTTGAAAGCACTTTTGAAGCAATAGGGCACAGTCATGACCCTAGGGTTATACATACAGTATAATTAAATAATGCTGTAAATATTTTACATTAATTATAGAAAAACAAAATCACCCCCCCCCCCCATCAGTGAAAAGCTTGTTCACAGATTTATGTTTTTCCAAAGTAGCACAAACAGAAGCTTTCTGCCATTACTGGGATTAAGTGTCTTGAGAAGGCACCTAAAAAATTTCAACAAATTTCCTTCCTTTGAATTTTAACTTCATTTTATCACTATTTCGAAGACTAATGAGTTCCGTTTGTAAGTTTAAATCACATTTTTATAAGGAGTCTTTGCAAAGGTTGGCCAGTACTTTAAATAGTGCTTTATTTTGTTTGGAGTGCAAAAATTACCCCTCCGATAACTGTTGTAGCTTTTTCATATGCCTGTCATATTGACTGTTCATGTTTTATTGTTGAAATATTTTTTGACAGTTTGGAAAGTGACAAGGTGTTATATAAATGCTGTGAATGAAATAATACTGATTTGATTTGGAAGACTGCATATTGCTAGCAAGTTCTTATTTGAGTGAGATGGCCTTTCCCCTGCAGTTTGAAATTCAGGTCATTTAAATGAGCCGAGATGTCATATAGAAAGGTCAAATCACATATACGTTCTGCATATTCAATATCATTTCATACTGGGTTTCTTTTCTCAGTTAAAAAGAAATCCTTCCAGTAATAAGAAACTGTATAGTGCCTCGTCTCTTTAAGCCAACAGATTTTTTGAACTACCTGTGATGTAGCCCACAAGATGTGGTGACTACACTCATAGCATCACTCATGATGATCTTGAATCCTAGATCCTTGTCTGTTTGGGTTTTGTTGAGAAATATTTCAGTTCATTTTGAGTTCCCAGCCTTTGGGCTATACTTGGAAAGAAGAGATACCATCCCATTCTGAAAGCCAGTCCAAGGTGGTGCCCCATTAGTAACTATGCGCCTGATAGCCAAGGATTTATGCTCCTAATTTTGAGAGTTAGGCTTCTAAATTGGCCTCTTTGAATGTTTACTAGGGCTGAGTTCCTAAATAGTTTCCTAAAATGTCTCTAAACTCCTATATTTAGAGAATACAAAGTGGGGGGTGGCAATGGGGTGGGTTAAGGGCGGGGAAGAGAGGGACCTAACACTGATTTTCAGCACTAAAACACCTAAATGAGGCTCATAAATATAGGCAAATTAAGGGCAGGCCTAAATTTAGGAGCATAAATTTTAAGCTCCTAAATTAGAATGACCTTTCATTTGAAAACTTAGGCAACTAAGTGTGGCTGAAAATAGGGTACACATTTAGAAGCCTAACTTAGGAGTTTTAAATTTAAGAACTCAGCTTTTTTGAACATTGGGCCTTCTATGTCTACAAGTTTAGATAAATCATAGAATAGGAACTAATCCTTGAAGTAAGCCTGACCCCTCTGGTTTGGAATAATGTATCTTTTAAAGGATACTTCCTGTCACGCCCTTGCCCCTGGCCTCTGGCTTAGAGGGGCGAGGTAACAGAATACTTCTCTTGGTGAGCCCAAATAAACTAGCTTTTCCTCAGGTGGATTCTGGAACATGTAGTTTGGCTCTTAAGAAGTGTAGTCTTGGTCCGATGTTAAGGCAAATGACAGAATTTATTTTAAAGTAAAGGTTCAAGTAAACTGTACACAGGAATTTTGTCCATTCAGGATTGTTTGCAACAGAGCATTTTAGATCAGTATAACGGCTTCACAGTCTTTTAAACACATGCAGCTGGTTAACAACGTTGCTTAGTCTTAGAGAAACAGCTCTGCTCAGCAAGGTAAAAATACTTCTTTTTAACCTTGTGTTTGTGAAGCACTTAATAGCAAAAGAATAACTCAGTTCCTCTGGAACAACCTCTTCTTTCCCTCCTTCCTTTCAGGATAGGTTTTTAAACTCAAAATAAGAAAACAAGTAACAAACATTCACAAGCTTTCTCTTCAGCGTGACTCAGCACTTTGCCTGAGAAATGCAAACACGTGGAGTTTTCTTCAAACACAATTCCTGGCTCAATTCCAGTTACCTGCTTCTAGGAGACTTTGTCATTCAATGCTAGCCTTTAGCATAATGATTCCATGCTTGTAGCTTGACACAGGGTACAGTCCATGAGGATATCTAGATCTTGCAATTCCTCCCCTGCCAACTCAATCTGCATCTCCTCTGATGGTGTTAGGGCAGTGTCCTGTTCTGAGCTCTGGACACAGCCTCCCTGGGGGTTCTAATGTCTCTCCTGAGCTCAACTCTCCCAAATACAGACAGTCAGTACCTGAAGCACTGGGCAGTTCTCCCTGGTTGTGCTTACTACTGTTCCTTGTCTCCTTCCAGCCTCTCTGGAACAGCTCTCTGTATTCCTCTCTGGGTTCTCTCCTGGAGATCTGCAGGTGCTCCTGGTTCCACTCCTGATTTCCCTGAATCCTCTAAGTCCTCCGAACCTCCTGAGACCTCTGCCTCCCCAGAGCTTCTTCCTTCCTCTGAGTTTCTCCTTTCCTCTGAACTTCCTCTTTCCTCTGCTTTAGCAGGGGTTTATATTTCCCTCTCCAGGGCTCCAGCCGTTCCTCCACTCCTCCCAGGTGATTGTAATCACCTCTCAAGCCTGCAGTTACGTCATAGGAGTTAGGGTGTGGCTGCCTGAACTTTCTGTCCCTCAGGTTTCTTCCTCTATGAGGGGCCTGAAATCCATGCCCTGCAGGGATTTCTCCTTTCTCTAAGTTAAAGTCATTGGCCTTTTCTATACTCATAGGCTCAAAACAGGCTTCCTTGTCACATTCCAAAACAAGGAGGTTAGAGCATTCCAATAGCAAGTGTGCAATAAAAGTAGAAGGCATCCCAGGTGTCCTTAAGTAAAAAACAGAGTTGAAAGATTCCAAATTACCGATATCAAATGATAAGCAGGTTGTCAATAGCAATAAAAAACATACTATGAAATGCCTTTATATAAATATTAGAAGTCTAAAAAATAAGATGGGAAAGTTAGAATATATAGAAGTGAATGAGGTGGTTGGTATATATAATTTGCATTTCAAATTCCTATGGGAAGGAGGATAATCAGTGGAACACTGTGATACCTGGGTGCAATAATATGCTAGATCAAATTGTTGGAGGAGTGGTGCTATATGTGAAAGAGGGCATTGAATCAAACGTGATAAATGTTTTTCAGGAAACAAAATGCACTGAAGAATCTTCATGGCCAAAAACATTTTTGCAAAGAGGAAGGGAATAGCAGTGAGGGTGTACTACCATTCAACTAGCCAGCATAAACAGACCAATAATAAAATAGAAATTAAGAAAACTGACAAAACTGAAATTGCCCATTATTACTAGCTTTCCGGTTACCCCAATATCGACTGTGTCAATGCCTCATCAGAGCATGTTAGGAAGATAGTTTCAAGACTAAATAAATAAGTGTTCCATGGAGCAGCTGGTTCAGTAACCAGCATGAAAGGAATCTATTTTAGACCAAGTCCTTAGTGGAACACAGGATTTAGTGTGAGAAGTAATGGTACTGGGCCACTAGACAGTAGTGATCATATGATGATCAAAGTTGATTTAATCAGGGAAGGGATGACAGTAAAGAAATCTGTGGTAGCATTAGCTTTCAAATGGAAGACTTATAAAATGAGCAGAATGGTTAGGAAAAAATGAAAAGGAACAGCTATAAAGATTAAGAGTTTACATCAGTTCTGGACATTGTTTAAAGATACCATCTTGGAAGCCTAAACCAGGTATATTCCATGCTTTAAAAAAGGTGGAAGGTTTTAAAATCCAAGGGGTGGATCCAAGATGGCTGCATAGCCTGCAATTGCTGTGGATGTGTTTTCTTACGATGCCCAAGAGAAAGGGGAAGCTGCGGAAATATCCTCCCAATCCCTTGGGGATTACCCTGAGCTCTATTTTCACTATGGGACCTATGGATTCCTTTATTGAGTGGCCTGAGCATCAGCAAGCAAAATCCAGCGATTCCCCTGCTGTGTCAATGCTGGTGTCAGTTGGCACGGCATCCTCCTCTGGGTGTGAGCTATCGCCGGATTTGCGTTTACCTCCTGTGTTGCCTGTCAGGTTTCTCAGCCTGAGTTCTTCTGGGTCAGCCAGTTCAGTTCCTGGATCGGAGGTTGCTCCGATGGGAGGAGGTGCACTTGAGCTGTCCCCATCTCCGAAGCCTTTGGCTGGAACAGCACAGTTAGTCACAGAAGAGAAGCTAGCTTGTGAGAATCAGATGGGAGAGTTGCCGTCAGTTCCTCAGCAGCCCGCAGCCCGGGAGTAGAGACACGGTTGGAGCAGCTAACATTCCCTTTGTGCTGGAGCAGACTGAAAGTTTCTCCCTTGAATCAATTTAGACTGCAATTTCCAAGTTGGGTGAGACTATGGTATCAAATTCTAATAAGATCTTGGAGCTTGTTCATCATAATACTGTTGATATTCTAAAGAATTTGTGATATCTCAACTGTGAAGGATGCAGTTGAGGACTTGAAAGGTTTTCAGCAAAGGCAGGAGAGCTCCCTTTATGCCTTTGTTAAAGATATGGTTTTGGTAAAATTTAAAACTGAGACTCTGGAAAACTAGGTTTGTTCTACTAATTTGCGTTTGCTCAATTTCTCTCACTCATCACTAGTTTTGGCTAGAGATCTGTTTAAGAAATATTTGGCAGATACCTTGGGGATTCCATTGGAGTCTCAGCCGCCTCTGTCCAAGATATTACCTTCCCACTGGCAAGAAGATATCGGGTGAAGCCTCGCAGCAATCCCTTACAGGATTACAAGATGTGTATATCTTGAACCTATCCGAGGTTTTGGAATCCTCTGATGTGGAAACTGTTGTTCTTGTGACGTTATTAATTACACTTGCATTGTCAGCAGACCATGAATGGTTGCTTAGAATGTATTTCAAAAAGAAAAAGCCAGGCCGTCCAGGGGGTGGAGCCTAGCATCGGGCAAGATGGTTGTGTATGAGCTGTCCTCCGGAGGGCAATGGTTAAGAATCCTGACTTCTGCAGTCTTTAACTAAGTAGTTCCTACCTACTCTGATATCATTCGTTCTTGGATATGTCTGGCCCCAAGCCGATGCGGCTGGATTACCAAATATCTCAAAACGCTAGCGCAAAGAGAACCAAAATGGAGCCTCTCTCACCTCACAAGATGGCGGTCATCAGAGATTGTCCTGAGGCCTTGCCAGAACTTCTGGCTGAGATTCGTGCTGTTAAGGACTTGGTCAAAGCTAATGGAGACTCGTTGTGCACAATGCAGGTGGATATCAGCGCCTTGAAAAATACTTTGGAGTTAATTATGGTCAGATCAGAGAAGGTGGAGAGCGTGGTGGCAATGCATGGGGAGCGGCTCAGGGCTGTTGAGAAGCAAGCAGAGTTGATGTGGTCACTGCAAAGAGAGTTGGAAGATAACAATCGCGCTTGAAGGAACAACATAAGAATTTTGGGAGTTCCAGAGGGAGCCGAGGGTCCTGACATGATAGCTTTTTTCACATTCAATGATCCCGGGTGTGTTGAAGATGAAGTTTGCCATGCCTTTTGAGATCGACCGCGCCCATTGAGTTCCTACTCAGTCGTGTTTGCGAGCAAGCGTCCACGTCCAATCATCCTCAAAGTTTTGCGCTTTCAGCAAGTAACACAAATAATGGATGCAGCCAGAGCACACTCTCCCTTGGAATATCAGGGGCACAAACTCTTATTCTTCCCTGACTTCGCAAAGGCGACGGTAGACGGAAAGAGTTTTTTGGCGCTACATCCACGCTTATTGCAGATGCAGGCCCGTTTCGAGTTACTCTACCCTGCTCGCATGAAAGTCACGCTGCACAACCAGACTAGGACTTTTGATAATCCAGGGTAATTGCACGTATTCTTGGAGGACAAGGAGTTGGTGTTGATGCAGTGAAAGCTTGCCTTGCAGTCAGTGGCTTGTAAAGGTTCTTCAACGCTTTCTTATTTGGGTGTTTTGACTGGTCTGAGGTCGTGAAGTAGCAACTCATCCATTAAGAGTTGACATTCAATCATGCAGAGTTGTCATTCGATGTGCCATTCAATGTGACTCTTTGAGGAACTCCAAGGTATCGCCCTGGTCAATAATGTTTTATTCTTTGTTTCTTTCTCTCTTCTTTTGTGTTTTGTGGTGTTTGTGGTGTCTGTTGTGGTTGGGAGGGCAGCAGGGCTTGAAGGAGCGGGACGGCTCTTGCCTACATACATGCGGCTTTTTGTGAACATAAATTGTTTTGGTGGGGGCAGTTTTGCTATAACTTTTGGCGCTCTGGGTTTGGGGATGCTGTTTCCTGTTTCTGGAATGGGTAGTGTGTGGTTTAAGTTGATTTAAGCGGCAGAGGAGTTGAAGTAAACTAGTTAGTTTTTTCCTCCGTGCCTGTTTTGTCCCTTTGGGCTCACCCGCTAAGTTCTGAGCTGTTATAGCCCCCCCCCCCCCCCAGGGTTTTGGTGGCTTTGTTATTTAGAAATATGTGTTTTTATTTTGAGCGATCTTCCACAGGGGCTATGGCTAAGCAGTGGCTTTTCCTTTTGTATTGTTTTTCTTGGGCTAAAAGTGCAGCTATCATTGCGAGGGCTTTTAAGGTGTGAATCAACAATGTAAAATCATATTTATTTATTTTTTTATTTATTTACATTCTCTTATATACCGCGCTATTCTGCATCAGCGCGGTTTACATTGAACAAACTGAAATTACATTGAACAGGGCATTATAACTTGGAGATAACTATTTTACAGGGAACATGGCTATGGAGGGTTAAGTGGCTTGCCCAAGACCACAAGGAGCACCTGTGGGACTAGAAACACAGTCCTTCCAGCCCAAGGTTGCTGTCCTCTAGTGGGATTTGAACCCCCGACCTTCCGGCCTGAAGTACCTTGCCCCAACCACTAGGCCACTCCTCCACTCCACTCCACATATGTTACAACTTGGTATGTTTCTGTAACAGTTGACTGTCGTTTTGTACTATATTGTCAATATGTCTTCCTTTAAGATAGTTTCACTGAATGTTAAGGGCATTAACAATCCCATAAAGAGGAAAAAGATATTTTTATATGGACGCAAGGAAAGTGCTGACATCCTACTGTTACAAGAGACACATTTAAATGTGAAGGAGTCGTTAAAATTAGATATAAAACTCTTTGCACTAGTGGCTTTTTCCGCTGCCAATCAAAAACAAAACAAAACGGGGTAGCCATCCTACTAAGGAAATCTCTATCCCCCTTTGTACTACAAATTAGATCTGATACAGAAGGGTGGTGTGCAATGGTTGTCCTTAAAATAGGATCCACAGAACTGGTCTTAATTAATATATATGCTCCTAATATAGACTGCACTGCCTTCTTTAGCTCCATTGCAGCCTTGACACAAGAGGTATCCAGCTATCTAACTATTGTGTGGGGAGACTTCAACCTCATACTAGACCCCTTGTTAGACAGGAGTCCAGTGAGAACTAATAAGGTCCCCAAAGCTCACCCTGTTTTGTCTCTAATGCAAGAATTGGGGCTGATAGACATATGGCAGTTGCAACTCCTTATGGACAAAGAATACACTTTCTTCTCTCCCCCTCATAACTTGGTATCACGCATAGACTATTTTCTAGTCTCCAAAGGACTATGCTTTAGAATTAGTGAGTCCAATATATATGCGGCTCATATCTCAGATCATTCTGCAATCTCATTCACCCTATTTGACTCAATGAGCGGTCCATCTCATTCATGCTGGCACTTTGATAGAACTCTTCTTGGCAGCCAGGAGTTCTGGGAAACCATCCTGTTGGCTATAGAGGAGTATTTTCAGTTTAATTTACCTCAGGATACCGCAGGTTGGGCGTGGTGAGAAGGATTTAAAGCTAATATGCAGGCCACAATTACCAGTTTTGTTATACGACAGGCCACGCAGCGTAAAACAGAACTTGAAGTTTTAGACTAGCAGATTAAAGCGGGAGAATGCATCATAGGTCAGAAAACTGATCCTAATATTCTGATACGGTTACAACGTCTTAGATTTAGATATAACTCTGTTTTAACTACTGAGGCTTCACAGAATATTCAAGTGCAGAAAGGGCGGTATTACTTAGAAGGTAACAGGGCCGGACGGGTATTAGCTAACTCATTAAAAGGCCATAAGGAAGCTTCTCGCATCATTGCTTTGAGAGATCCTCAGGTGCAACAATTGATTGTCAAGGACTCTAATATCACAGAGTCCTTTGGCCAATTTTATGCTCAGCTATATTCCCCAGAGATAGATTTCTCTGAGGAGGATGTTGATAGATTACTGGCCAATACACAGAGGCTGGTGTTAGATCAGGATATAGCAGCAGGACTAGACAAACAGATTACAGTCATTGAAACTATCCAGGCTATTAACTCTATGCAAGTGGGCAAGGTCACTGGCCCAGATGGCCTTCCGGTTGAATTTTATAAAACCTTTTCCAAAATCTTAGGCCCATATCTTCAACAATATTTACAGGCTTCTTTTGAAAGCGGAGGCCCAGACTGGAGCGTTTGCCTCTGCAAATATTGTGGTTCTTGAAAAATCTGGGAGGGACCCTCAGTTGGTTAATAACTACCACCCAATTTCATTACTAAATGCAGATTATAAAATTTTTGCAGCCATTTTATCTGGTTGTCTCTCCTAATTGATTCCTTTTTTGATACATCTGGACCAATGTGGCTTCACTGAGGGACGCTCCATAGCCGATAATGCTACAGTGTTGTGTCACGTGTTGGAAGGTGCAGAAAGAATAGAGGGCCCACTTGTGGGATTATCGCTAGATGCAGAAAAAGTGTTTGATTTACTAGAGTGGCCTTTCTTGTTTGCTGTTCTGAAGTGGTTTGGGTTTGGGGAGGGTTTCTGTAAATTGAATATCTCTGTGAATGTGACTCAGTCTAAAGATTTTCTTTTGGGGCGTGGCACCCGTGAGGGTTGCCCCCTTTCACCCATCCTTTCAAAAATCTGGCCTTGGAACCTTTGGCCCTATTGTTAAGACAAAGCCTTGCGGTTAAAGGTGTATCTATAGCTGACTTAGAAATTAAACTTTCCGCATACGCTGATGATTTACTACTGTTTACCACGCCCAGCTCTATACTGGCTATTCTAGAGTTGTTAGATCAATACTCAGGATTATCAGGTTATAAAATCAATTGGTCAAAGTCTGTAGTGTTCCCTTTAAATTCAAGAGTGGATCTGGAAGATTTTCCCTTTGTGTGGGAGTCTAAAATGGTGAAGTACTTTGGAGTCCACTATTGCTATCCACTTAGTGAAACTTTACTGTTGAGTGAAGGGGAGCTCCTTTCTACGGTTCGTAATATAACTGTGAAATGGTCGCTGGTCTATCTTTCTTGGTGGGGTCATCTTGAAGCAATAAAAATCACTCCTAAAGTGAACTATGTGTTAGAAATGTGTCAACGGGGGCGCTGGTCTTGAAGGGCCACAGTCTTAGCAAAGGCAAAGTATTATTATGACTTGCAAAGGATTGTGGGGAATGTAGTTCACTTATACCAGAATCAGCCGTTCACAAAATAATGAGTTGTGATGCTCGAGTGTAAGCAAAGAAAAACAGATTTTATTCATGGGGTTAATTCTCCCACACAGATTTACTTGGTAACACAAAAGGATACTTGCTTCAAGTATTGTACTCAGGAAAAACAAAACATGTTATAAGGTAACTGAACTTCTTAAGCAATAAATCAATAAAGACCTTGATGGGAAACAGAAAAGGTCTTTTTGATGGCTCCTGCTAATGACATTCTTAGCAGTGCTTCAAAAGGCAAAAACAAAACCCAAAAGTAACAAAAAAAACCCTGTTCTTTATCAAAGATAACTTTCTTCTATTCACACACACACACAAAAAAAGAAAAGTTTCCTTCCAGAGCTCACGTGCACTTGTGCCTGGCTCAATCACCAATAATTAGCCAGCTGCAAACCCCTTTGCTGGTTCACTCTCTCTACGTGGCTCAATCCTACCCTAAAGCTTTCTTGCAGAGACTTTTCTGGGTAGATAAAAGAACAAGTTACAGTTCCTTTTGGTGGTTGTTGTATTAGTGAGAAAGTACTTTAAAACAGCAGCCTAGACAGAGAGCAATCCATGTATTCATTCTGATCATTTGATATATCTCCTTCTTCCTCAAATATCATGGAATCAATATCCTGGTCTGGCTCAGAGGAATTCCTTAATTGATCATTCTCAGGATAATATTTGTTTCCCTGCTGTCTTCCTGGAGAAGAGCTAGGGCATAGATCAAAGTTCATACCTGAGCTTCCTTTGCTGTTAGGTTTCCTCTCCTGATATCCTGGCCAGTAAGTAGTCCAGCTTTTATGTCCAGCCTTCCAATCAAGATCCCTGGACACTGGGTCTCTCTTCACATACCTTCTTGCACCGGTCTTAGGGCCCCTTCCAAATGCAGCCGTCTCCTTCAAAGGTGATGTCTGGGAATTCCTGGCTTTAAAACCCCACTCCTCTGGCTTCCTCCAGTCCAATGGAGTATGGAATCACTCCTAACACACGTACTGCTGTGGGCTCCTTCTTTAGACCTCCAAGATGTCTTTCTCTTCTTCCTTCCACGTTGCTTCTGCTGTTGTAGTCCTCTCTCCTCTTTCTGTCTGCTCTCCTGGTTCTCTCTGTTCTTTCTGTTCTGTCTCTGTGGAGAATATCTTTTACTTTTAACCTGCTTAGAGGGACACTCCACCCTAGCACAGCCCAGGTGTGCTGAATCAAGCCCTGCCCTTGGAGATGAGTGATTGGGGATTACCTCATAGCTCTCCTGATTGAACACACGTTTCCCCACTTCAGCTCTTCTAGAGGCTGTTTGAAACCTGGTGCATTCTGGGACTGGTAGTCTTTTATGAAAACATTCTGTTTTATTATTTCTACCAGCAAAGACAGGTTGCTTGTTCAAAGCCAATTCACCTCTTTTATAGCTCCCTCCTGAGCTATGATAAGCTTCCTTATCACAAATGTTACCAGTCTTTCTTACAAGTAACACTTATTGTCAAGTTGAAAGGACTCTTGTCCAATTCTTATGGAAAAATAAACCGCCTAGAATTGCTCTTAGGAAGCTTAAGTCTAAAAAAGAGGAAGGGGTGTGAATTTCCCTGATTTTCAGGCCTACCATTGCACTTTTCTACTAAAACAAGGTTCGAAATGGGTAGAGGGGGCTGGGGGAAAACGCCCAGTATGGCTCAACCTGGAAGAGAGATTAAGTGCTCCATTTCCCTTAAATCTCCTCCCTAGCATGGTGTCTTCTGAGAGGTTGAAGTCTCATAGGGTAATAGCAGACACTCAAAGGGCCTATCAGCAGCTAGCGAAGGCAATTCCTAAGGAGGAATGCTTATCAAAACTAATCCCCATCTGGCACAGTTCTTTCTTAAAAATTAATCAAAGTCCATTTGCATGGCAATAATGGTTCAGTAGGGGTATTTGGGCCATAGGCCAACTGGTATTAGATGGCAAGTGGAAGCCTTTTGAATGTCTACAGCGCGAGTTTGACTTGCCTAAATCCTTATACTTCCAGTGGATTCAGCTGAGACATTGTGTAGAGAAATCGCCTATTGATATTAAATCCTTACCTGAAGAATGGGGGTTGTTGAACATTATAGGTTCGGCACAAATGGCTCCTGGGGTGGCTTCTTACTATTATAAATTGGTCGTTCAGAACCACACCCCACAGTCCATTGCCTCTATTTCACAAGCTTTATATTTTTTTACACATAGAGCTAATTTTACCCCGATAAAGGTTGCTAAGTGGGATAAAACGGTTGCAAATGAATGTTGGTCTTGTCGGAGGGATGTTGGCACTTTAAGACATGTGGTATATGACTGCCCTAATATTCAGTCCTGTTGGATTTCGATTTGGAACCGAATCCAAGAGGTCTTGGGATTCAGGGCCACTCTCTTCTGTTCTGTGGTCGTTTTTCGGTCAACAATTGGTATCTTATCGTTACAGAGGTATTGTCATTTTTTATTTGACTTGATGATGGGAGTGGCTCTGCATCTCGTTATTGCAAAGTGAAAACATACTGCAGAGTTTAGCTGGCACGAATGGTGGAACCGTTTGTGCTTATGCTGCAAATATGAACAAATGACACGTTATGGCATAACTCTCAGGCCTTCCTCCCTCCTCAAGTGGAAACCCCTAAACACTTACATCTCTAAAGCACGATATGTTGCAAATTAAGGGGTAAGTAGTTAAGCCATCATGTTACCGCATTGTGAGGAGCTGGTGTGGAGTCCTAGCCCTTGCAGGTCCCCCTTTTTGTGCTCATTTCATAAGGTTTTTTTTTTTGATGATCACATGGTGAAGGGGGGGGGGTTAAGTTTGGGGTAGGCTGTTAAAGCCTTGTTTTTTGTTTTTATGTTTAAAGAGGATTATCATTTGAGTTGTAATTTTTGCTTTTGTTGTAATTTGTTTGAAAATGTAAATAAATAAATAAAAAAGAACGTATTTCAAAAAGCGCTCTGTTCCTTTCGAGGGGTTGTTGGTACGCATATTCCTGCATCGAGTTCATGAAACACAGAAAAGGCTTAAGGAGTTTCTTCTCCTGAAGCCAGGGGTGACTCAGCTAGGAGGTTTATTTTTCCTCAAATTCCCATGCAAGTGCTTGGTGAAATTACAGTTTTGTGTTTTCTGTGATTCTAGTCGGCTGGCGGCCTTCATCAGCTCTCATCTTACTGGTGTCTCTTAGGTTTTGTAGGTTATAGCGCAGTGTGCTAGTATTAGCTTACTGATTATGCAGGATGGTTGTTTACTTCTCGAATGATATATAATTTTTTTTTTTTGCCCTTTGTCTTGAGTCTAGCTCCTTTTGGGTTTTGAGCTAGCGAGAATGGGGCTATATTTCTTTTTCCTTTTATTGGAATAATGTGTGATTGATCTGTTTTGATTTTTCTTACCTGCCCTCTTCTATTTCTGTACAAGTTGTTTTTGCTTAGTATGTATATTTAAAAGTGATAAATAAAAAATTTATAAAAAAAGGTGGAAGGAAGGCCAAAATGATTGCTGATATGGGTTAAAGGTGAAGAGAGAGAGGTTGTTACAGCAAAGAAAAAAACTTTCAAAAATGGAAAAAGGGCCCAAATGAAGAAAACAGGAAACAGCATAAGCACTGGCACTTGAGATGCAAAGCACTGATAAGGCTGTGGTTCTGATATGGTTCGTATATCTAGTGGGAGCGCATACAAACCACAGCAGAAATTAAAGACTTTCAAAGGAAGCTCAATACTTAACTATTCAGAGAGTACTTAAGAGAAAAAACCTAACAGAAATTGGAAAACTATGAACTACTATGTTCACATTATGAATCTTGGATCCCTCCCTGCATAAGGGCTCGCCTATATAACTATGTACATTTAAGACTAAGATAGATTCAATGTTAATATTTAATGTTTGAATATGTTAATAATTTCTTTCTCTGTAAAACCATATTTTATCTGTAAACCGCTTTGACTAAGAAAAAGCGGTATATAAACAAAGTTAAATAAATAATGAGAGAATGAAAAAGAAGCTTGCCATGGAATCAAAAACTCATAATAAATAGTTTTTCCAGGTACATTCAAAGAAAAAGCCTGTGAGGAAGTTGGTCACACCATTAGATGATCGAGGGGTGAAAGAGGCACTAAGAAAGGACAGAGTCATAGTGGAGAGGCTAAAAGAATTATTTTCTTTGGTGTTTACTGAAGAAAATGTAGGGGAGACAGCCATATCAGAAATTATGCTTAATAAGATCAATCCCAGTGCTCTGAAAGAACTAAAAAATAAAATTGCAAATCTACTATTAGCAATTTATAAACTATCACTAAAATTGTTCCGCAAGGAACTGAAGACACACCTATTCATAGATTACTACCGTAATCCCTCTGACATACCGCAATAACCAATATCCTACCTATATCGAACACTCATTACCAAGTGTCTTTTACCAAGTTAGCCCACAGAGATTGGAACTCTTATGATTTCCACTAATTACTTTTTGTAAATAGTTACTGTATTATAGTTGGTAGTAATTAACATGTGGATAGTTAATGAGATCAATTATTGTTCCAATGTAAAGTTACTGAGTTCAGTTGTGTTACAATGTAAAGTTTTTGTTATGTTCTCTGTAAACCACCCCTGCTCGCTGGAAGAGGCAGTATATAAAAACTTATAAATAAATAAAAATTATCTATCATACCGGAAGATGAGAGAGAGGCCAAAATAATACCAGTTTTTAAAAACGGTTCCAAGGGTGATCTGGAAAGCTGCAGACCAGTGAGCATGACATTCGTGCTGGGCAAAATGTTAGAAACTATTCTAAAGAACAAAATTATTGAACATGTAACTCGTCATGATTTAATGGGACAAAGCCAACATGGATTTAATCAAAGTCTTGCCTCACTAATCTGCTATATTTTTTTAAGGTGAGAATAAACAGGTAGATAAAGGTGAGCTAGTTGATGTAGTGTATCTGGAATTTCAGAAAGCCTTTGATAAGTTCCCTCATGAGAAATGTTTGAGGAAATTAAAAATGTCATGTGATGGGAGGTAGTGCCCTATTGTTGATTGGGAAATGGTTAGAAAACAGAGAGTAAGACTAAATGGTCAAATTTCTCAATGAAGAAAGGTAGATAATGCAGTGCCCCTGGGATCTGTGCTGGGCTCACTACTTTTTGAGATATTTATAAATGACCCAGAAATGGGAACAGTGAGTGAGGTGATCAAATTTGCGAGTGATACATAATTTTAAAAATTGTTAAATCACAAGAGAATTGTGAAAAATTGCAAGAAAGTCTTGAGAAACAGGGAGACTGGGCATCCAATTGGCAGAGTAAATGTAATGTTATAAGTGCAAAGTTATTCTCTTAGGGAAGAACAACCCAGACTATAGCTACACAATGCAAGGTTCCACATGAGGTGTCACTCCCCAGCAAAAGGATCTAGGCAGTATTGCGGATTATGCGTTGAAATCCTTTACTGAATTTTGCAGTGATGGCCGAGAAAGCTAATAGCATGCTGGGAATTATAAGAAAAAGAAAGCAGAGCAGAATAAAACAACAGATATTATAATGCCTCTGTATCACTTCATGGTGCAACTGCACCTTGAGTATTATGTGCAGTTCTGGTCACCACATCTGACAGAAAGGCGACCAAAATGGGAATGGAAGGATACCACTATGAGGAAAGGCTTTAAAGGTTTGGGCTGTTCAACTGTGAGAAGAGATGGTTGAAGGAAGATATGGTAGAGATCTATAAAATAATGAGTGGAGTCGAATGAATTGTTACTCCTTCAAAAATTACAAAGACTAGGGAACATGCAATGAAGCTACAGTGTTAGTACATTTAAGACTAATTAGAAAAACGTCTTCATTCAACACGTATTGCATGTAAGTTCTATGTAATGTTGAGTTCGGTTCTATGTAAACAGCATTGATCTTTGGAAGTGCGGTATATAAAACCCTGCCAAATAAATAAATAAAATTTAAACTCTGGAATATATTCCTGGAGGATGTAGTAAAAGTTGTTAGTGCAGCTGGGATTTAAATAGTTTGGACAAAGGGAACTCTTCAGCATAGTAAATACAAAGCTAAGGAACCCTGCAGCAGAAACCAACCCAGACTCCCCCCACATCGCAAGCATTCACAAACCACTTCCAGGCCACTACCTCTCAGACTAAAGACCCAGTGCCCACTGCAGTCCCAACAACATGCAAGAGTCCTTCCCCTCACTTCTGGAGCGATTTCAGCCCCATATTGCAAGACCAGCTCAAATGCATCATGACAGGTTTGAATACAGCAACTTCTCAGCTTGATCCATGCCCAGCAGGATGGATCAAATCAACCTCCGTAGCGTTGGCTCCAATATTCTAAACATCATAAACTGTTTCCTCTCCCAAGGTTACCTACCAAAGCCTCTCAAGCAGAACGTAACTTTAAAAAAAGAATGCTACATCAGATGTCTTCAAACATACTGTAAATTATCTCACAATACTGTACTGTACTAACCAATTTGTTACACTGTATTCTACCAGCAAGTTGTTACACTGTAAATTATCTCACAATACTATACTGTTCTAACCAAGCTGTTACACTGTATTCTTGCATCATATTCCACTTTGTTCCACTGACTACTATAGCTCCGTGCCACACTAAGCAAGTATTCCAAGCCTTCTAATCAACTGGAAATGGAGCTCCTCTACACCTTTTTTTTACTGTGCAAATGTATACTGGTTTCCCCACACAGACTTAACCCAAACCCGCACCACTTGCTACCACTGCTATATACCCCTATCTACTTTCTCCACCCCCTCCCAATACCCTTCCTGCATCAACTCAATCTAATCCCCATTACCATTAATCAACCGACACACATATTACCCCAGAGTCACACTCCTACCAAGCAAAACAAGCCACAAAAGCATTCCAAAACCAAAGCTAAGAGCAATCGTGGCAACAAATCCTTATTAACGCAAGATAAACCCACACGGCCTTCCCACCCAGCCCATCACACATGTAACATCATCCTTATTAATGCCAGGTCAATAAGGAACAAAACACACATCATCCACAACATTCTAACTGATGAACAACCAGACATCCTATGTATAACGGAAACCTGGCTCACTGACTCTGATCCTGCAATAGTAAACCAAATAAGTAAACCCGGCTACAAACTCCACAACTGCCCACGCACCAACAAAAGGGGAGGTGGAGTCCTCATAGCAGCCAAAACCAGCCTGCAACTAACAATCACATCCTCGATCACAAACACGGACCTTGACCTACTCAAAGTAGAAAATACGGCTTTATCCATCTGCCTAATATACAGACCCCCTCTCCACACCACGGAGCGCTAGCCACAGCACTGGAAAACATCACTACCACCCAAAATAAAAAATTCCAAATCATCCTGGGAGATCTGAACTTAGCATCAATTCCCCCAACCCACTCGAACACCTTCTATGAAGCCATGGACCAACTAGACTACCACCAAATAGTAACCAATGCCATACATGATAGGGGAAATACCCTGGACATGATTTTCGTACCCACCAATCGCCAACCAAACTTAGAACCACCTAAGATAAAGATAACCCAAGTCCCATGGTCTGACCACCACCAAATAGATCTCAAAATAAGTGCCGTCCCTACCCAAAAATGCAAAGGAAATGAGAATACCTCACCCAACCAGGAAGTTCAACAAATTCAACAAAGAACACCTCATAAATACCATTTCATCCCACATAGACCTGGACTACACTGACCTCGATGAACTAACAAACAGATGGAACGCAAACATACAAAATGCATCAAACCCTACATTGAAAACCTCAAGAAATGCAAGCAAGCCCAGCTCCGAACCCTGGTACACGGAAACTCTAGCAAGATCGAAGAGAGAACTCTGCAAAATAGAGAGAAAATGGAGACAAACCAAATCCATCAAGCTCAAAACCAAATACATGACCCTTCTTACAAAGTACAAAGATGACGTCAACGCTGCCAAGAGAAACCATCACACTAACCTATTAAGTAAAGCGATCAACAGACCGCGTGAGTTATTTGAACTCGTCAAATCTCTAACTAAATCATCTCAAAGCGACAACCTAAACAACTCCATCAAGGCCCAAACATTGGCAAACCACTATGCGAGCAAACTAACTGCCACAAGACCTACACCCTCCCTTGACCAAACACTACCAACACCACTAATCAACATTGAGACCAACACAAATCAAGACCAGTTATGGAAACATTTCCACAAAATCGGAGACCAGCAAATTGCAACCATACTCACAAGCATAAACAGCACCACATCCCCACTCGATCCCTGCCCAGCAACCTGGATCAAGGCAGTGAAACAGGACATAGCACCGTACATCTCGCACATAGTAAACCTATCACTGCAACAAGGAATCATGCCCTCTGAGCTAAAGAAATCCGTCATAAGACCTATTCTAAAAAACAGTACACTCAGCAGAGATGACCCAGCATCCTACCGCCCAATATCAAGCATACCATTCCTAGCAAAGATCATCGAAAAGGCGGTCCTATTACAACTCCAAGACCACCTGAACGACAAAGCTCCTCTAGATGACCAGCAATACGGCTTTAGACAACACCATGGGGTCGAAACCCTATTACTAGTTCTACTTAACAACCTACTCAAGGGCCTGGAAAACAAAAAGAAAATGCATATACTCTTATTCATCGACATCTCAGCTGCCTTTGATACAGTTAACCATGGAACCCTCATAAACAGAATCAAGTCAATAGGAATTTCAGGAACCCCACTAAAATGGTTCACATCATACATCTCAAACCGAATGCAACAGGTACAATTCAACGGCGAAAAAGCAGAAGCATTCTCCCAAACACAAGGTATACCGCAAGGCTCTGCACTCTCAGCACTCCTTTTCAACGTATATATGCAACCATTATGCAAAATATTTACACAGCATAAAATCAACTACCACATTTATGCTGATGATATTATGTTGTACATACAACTTGACACTGATAACCCGGACTACAGCTCACTCGAAACATGCCTTGGCGAGATGCAAAACTGGTTACAACAAAGCAGCATGACAATCAACCACAAGAAAACTGAGGTGATGTTTATCTCCAGGAAAGCAAATTTTGACCCACCTACATCAATAACCCTATGCAACAACACTTACCAAACAAAGAAAGAAATAAAATATCTAGGAGTCACATTTGACTGCGACCTAAAAATGGAGACACACCTCCGCAAAACCAACAGGGCAGTTTTCTACAAACTAAGAGTTCTACAACCCATACGGAATATTATTGATCCCCACGACTTCAGATCCATTGCTCAAGCACTCATCATGCCGCATTTTGACTATTGCAACGCCATTCTTCAAAGACTACCTAAGAAAACCCTGAACATCCTTCAAATGGCACAAAATGTAGCGGCCAGGATCCTCATGAGGAAAAATCTTACTGAACACATTACACCAGTACTAATTGAATTACACTGGCTCCCCATAACAGCCCGCACAAAATACAAAATACTGACGACCACCTTCAAACTCATCCACAGCACAGCACCATCCTTCCTTGACACCCTAATCAGATTGCAACCTACCAACAGAATCAGGAGAACCATCAACTCCAACACCCTCCACACTCCAACAGATATCAGATCAAAGTAATCACTAGTAACAGGGCTTTCTCGTACACAGCACCGACACTATGGAACCAACTCCCACCTGACCTACGAGCCAGCAATGATCTAGCTGACTTTAGAAAGAAACTCAAAACCCACCTATTTCAAAGTCATTTCAACCTGTACTAAACCCGCATGAGGGGCAACTCCCCCAGCAACCCAGAAAACCAGTTATGTTTAAATGTACATATGTAAATTATGATCCTATTAGCTAAGAAGTAGATAATTTTCTGCGTGACGTGCTATCCTTTCGAATCTTTATGTACAAAACAAAAGTTTTTGGTCTTGATTCGACAGCTTTTTCTATGTAATCTTACCCGCTTCTGATCACTGGAAGGAGCGGCATACAAATGCTTGCTAAATAAATAAATAAATAAGTACTCTAAAGAGCATTTTATTGCATTAATATGAAAGTCAAGAACGTTTTTAACATATAGTACATTTTAACATAATTTTAGCGAGAAGCAGTATAATGTATAAACTCTACAAGTCTGCAGTGTATCTTCCTATACTGTTCTTTCAACAGCAAAATTTTTATAGCTGTGACTGCCACTCAAGAAGAATTTAATGAAGCAGGGGATGTCAACCGTGTAGCAAATATAAGCTTACAAAAAATCAAAACTTTTCCCATTCATCAGCTATTGTGGCTTTCCTTCCCTTTCCATGGCTGTATCTTAGTTCTGTCATCTATTCTTTTGCCCACATTTCTGTCTTCTCATTCATTATCCCCCTCTTTCAACTCATGTCTATATTTTAACTTGTTTTAGACCTTCCAATGGTCATCTTCTTAACCATACTTCCCCCAACCCATCTTTTTCCTTTTCTTTCCCTCCTTTATTTTGATCTATGTCACTCTCTGTTATGTAAGTCTCTCTGTATGTGTGGATTTAGACAGACACCCACAGAAAAGTTTCCAAAAAGGAAATTTTTTTGCAGAAGATTTGCCCATGTATCGTTCTGTGGGGGAGTGGGCTGAGGACCAGGGAAGCCAGGCTCAAATCCCATTGCTTCTCCTTGCGATCTTGGGCAAGTTATGTAACCCTCCATTGCCTCAAATACAGTACAAAATCACAGTACATTGTGAGCCTTCTGGGGACAGCAAAATACCTTCATTACCTGAATGTAACTTACCTTGAACTTCTGAGAAAAGGCGTGAGCCAAATCTAATTTCCCTTCCCATTAGACATTTTTCAAAAGTCGTTCATAAAATTTGTTAATAACAGTGAATAGATGTCAGTGAGATACTGGGCAAACTTGATAATTTCACAGCTGAAATTCATAAGTTTCAGGCTCAGTGGTGTCATCTAGCTGCCTCTGCAGAACTTTAAAACCTGGATAGGCAATGCTGGGGTTATATCTGGCCCCAGCATTGGATATCCGGTTTGTCACGAAGCTACCCAGGTAGTGGCGATATTCCTTACTTTCACCTCTTAGGCATAATCAGGAAGCGGCTCAATATCTCCACTGCCCCCAGACCATCCCGATGTTAACCGGTTAGCTTCGGGGTGTGCAGTGGCGGCACTAACCTTTGAATATCAGGCCCAGTGTATGTGAGAGGGCAGACGTTAATTGTTTCTCAGTTTGTAAAATGAAGATATGCGCGCTTATATGATAATCAAAATTAGCTTAAAATTCTTATTTTCATCTCCCTCTGCAAGTGAAAGCAAAACAACATTAAAAATCTGATTAAGTTTTATTTGACTTTTAGTACAGTAAACACAATTCAATGACTTTTTTTCTTTTCCTGGAAGTAATTGTAATCGATCTATTAGCTTTCTAGTACTTTTAGTTTAAAGTAGTCCCGATTTATTTCTTATTGCACTTATACAGTTTTGCCCTAAAAAAGGCTACAAGGTGGTTTATATCAGTAAATATAAATGCCTAGTCAGAAAAATCAAGTGCGTAGCATCGTTATAGTGACATTCAAGCCACTGAAGCAAGGAAGAAAGTTGATGTAAATATTGTGGGTAGGGTTATGATGTCAAGTGCAGAAGGGATAAATAAACATTGTAGAAACTGTCCTGAAAGAGTAAAATTTACAAAACATTTGTGAATTTTCAAAATTCTACAAAAGTTGGATATAGGTACACAAAAGTTGATTGTAAAATTTAAAATGATCTATTCATGGTTATCTAACAACTTTATATTTTCCTTGAAACCCTCCTCCTCCCTTCCTCCTTTCGCTGTTTCTCTGGATTACATTGTCATCCCCTGTCTCTTCAGCTCGTGACCGTGGGGTTATTTTTGACTCTTCTTTCTCTGCACATATCCAATGGATAACTAAAACCTGTTATTGCTTTCTCTATAACATAAGCAAAATTCATCCCTTCCTTTCTGAACACACTACCAAGACCCTTATGCACTCTCTTGTCACCTCTAGGGCTTCACAGTTGATCCAAGATGTTGGCACCCCAGGCAAACCTTAAGCCTTTGGCCCCCCTGGCTCTCAGAATCTATTCTTTAGCTTTGCATGTCCTACTCTTTTCCACACCCCAGAAGCTGCCATATTAAGTGACTGCCTAGTTTGCCTAATGGTCCTCTCTGGTCTCCCATTAAATCATCTCTCTCCTCTTCAGTACATTCAGAATTCAGCTGCATGGCTGATCTTCTGCTAGTGTCATTACTATCTTAACCCCTCTTCTGAAGTCCCTTCGTTGGCACTCTGTTTCCACATCCAGTTCATACTTCTGCTGATCTACAAGTGCATTCATACTTTGTGCAGTGGTCATGCTCATTACCCCACGTCTTTCTCATCTCTCCGTACTCCCCACCTCGGGACCTCTACTCATCAGGCAGATCACTTTTATCTATGCTCTTGTACAGCCAGCTCCTTCAGCCTTGCTGCGCCGTACACCTGGAATGAAGTATCTGAGGTGCATCAGGCTTCAGCTCTGGTTCTATTTAAATCCAGGCTAAAAACCCACCTCGTCAAGGCTGCCTTTGGATCCTGACTCCCTTATTCTCCTGTTTAATACACATGTGTGTTTTAACCATTTCCCTTAAATATTACCGTGGTCCCGTTTGTTCTGTTTGTCTTGAATAGATAGTCCCTGCTCCTCAGAGCTTAGTCTTTTACGTGTATGTGTACAGAGCTGCATATGCCTAGTAGTGCTTTATAAATGATGATTATTATTAGTAGTAATGGTAGTAGTACTATCACTGTTGCATAGATTGGAATACCTTACCAGCACATATCAGAGCAATCCCCAACTTGAGCCAATTTAGAAAAGCCCTTAAACATTTCCTCTTCACCAAATATCTCACTGACATCTCCGATCCTCAGTCCCACTCGAATAACGAGCACCTCAACAATAATAGTAGTCAACTAGGCAAGCCCTCGCAACAGGCGTCCCCTACAATGTAAACACCAAACATTATCCTTTCTCAGTACACCTCATCTGTATATAGTGTACCCTTTTTCCAAGTTACATTTCCTGTTTAATGTAATGACCAGACATATTTAAGTTGTCGGATGTTTCTGTTCCATGTGAAACGCGCTGATTGCAAATAGTGCGGTATATAAGAAATATAAATAAATAAATAATCTTAAACTTTGACTATTTTTGCTCAGTGACACAGACAATGATCTTTCCATTGGTAGATTATTGCAATCTTGTGTATATGTGTTTACTTCATAAGAGCCCCCGGGCCTTTGCAGATCTTGTTAATGCAATTGCATATTTATCTCAGAGTAGACAAATAGATCATATTATTTTTGTACTGATGCATTTATACTGGTTCTCCTTAAAGTACTATGTGCAGTGGTCATGCTCATGGTCTTCAAAACACTGTGAACAGTTAATCAAACAGAATTCTCAGCTTGACAGCACTGATGTTAGTCATCTCATCTAATGCGATCTAATTATCAGGTATTCTTGGTCTGTCCTTTGCAGTGGGCTCTGGCAACGATTCATAGTTTTAAAGTGGTGCATCCTAGTCATTCTTAATTTGTTTGATCAATGCTTTGCTGTATTTATTTGATGCTTTGTCTATATTATGTGTTTACTTTGTCAAATTGTAATGCAGATGTTAGATGTAACCTCTCTAAAGTATCTGAATTGGGAGAGAGGTGGAGACAGTGGATCTGGCAATGGGGGGGGGGGGGGGGTGTGAAGGGTGGATGATATTAGGAAAGGAATAGAGAATAAAAGAAAGATTATTATAATGATTCCGTATTGCTCCATGGTATGTCCACACCTTGAGTATTGTGTGTAATTCTGGTTGCCATATCTCAAAAACAGATATAGTGGAATTAGGAAAGGTAGAGATAAAGGGAATGGAATGACTCTTCCCTGGCATCTTAAGCTTTGAGAAGAGCTGAAGGGGAGAAATGATAGAGGCCTTTAAAATGCTGAGTGGAGTAGAACCAGTAAACACAAATTGATTGTTACTCTTTCAGAAAGGGCGAAGACTTAGGAAATGCCATGAAGTTACAAAGAACTACATTTAAAACAAATGTGAGAAAATATGTTTTCTCTCATTGCATAGTTAAGCTTTGGAGGATGTAGTAATGGCAGTTAGCATAGCTGGGTTTAAAAATGTTTTGAAAACATTTCTGGAAGAAAAATCCACAAACCATTAGTAAGGTAGTCCTGGGGAAGCCATTGCTTATCCCTGGGGATAAGTAGCAGTGAATCTGGCTACTTTTAGGATATCTGATAGAAGCAACCCAAAAGAAGCACTGCCAAATAACTAATCCACACAATCAAAATCAGTCTTCAGAGCATATAACGTAAATCAATCAAAAAAGGTTTTGTTGAATTGTTTGCAGTGAGAGGAGTAAACCCTCAAGATGCAAACCCTCCTTTTCATCAATTTATGAATGTAGACTGTCAACGCCCTCACCACTCGCCTCTAGTTTTAGAGGGGCGTGGTTATTGGAGGAACCTTCTCCTATCAGCCTTAGCAGCCTATTTCCTTATGGTGTCTTCTGGGAAATGTAGTACTGCTAAGATATGTTTATGCTTCAGGTAGAAAGTTGTAGTTAAGGCCACCGAGGTAAGGCATATAACAGAAAATTTATTTCGCACAAAAAGATTCAAAGTACCAAATACAGGATTACCTCTGTAGGATTTGCTCAAGGTACAGCAGATGGTTGGCAAAGTAAACAAAAGAACCCAAAAATGGCTGTTTAAAGTCTTCTTACTTTCAGAAGCACAGCCTTTGATAGCAAGGCTGCCACCTTCCTTTTTGTCCTTGCTAATTACAGCATAAAGTCCAAACAAGCTTAATCTTCTGTGGCAGTTTGGCTTCTATCAGCCTCAATTGCTTCTAAGCTGCATTTCAGGTACAACTGAACTCAAAACAAGAAGTAAACATTCAGACCGCCATCAACAACTCTCAACAGGCTTTTCACATAACAGAGGAGCAAAGAAAAACTCTTCTAGCAGGTAAATTGGCTTCTTGCCGTTTCACAGTTCAAACCACAGGTGGATAACAAGCATGAATCACAGCTTCTTGCTTATCCTTATACTTCAGTAAACTTCCCTTTTAAAAACATATGGGGAATTTACCACCACACTGCCTGTTTCTTATGGTTACCTTTTCAAGGAGGATAATTCTTTCAGGGCTGGCTTTTCCTCAAGACTTCATGTCTAAAGCTTGGCACATAGAGCCATCCATAAGAATGTCTTCTTCCCCCAACTCTGCCACTGGCTCTCCCAGCTGCATGGGTTCTGGCTCACCCACCCGGTCAGACTGCTCAGCTGACAACCTCTCTGGTGCTCTGAGAGCTTCTCCACTTCCTGGCTCCAAGGTCTGCTGCCAACCTGTTGCAGGGAATTCAGCCCTCTCAGCTCCTGGTAGCTCGGCTCTTCTGCATGAGTCAGCACCTTCTCTATCTCCTTCTCTTCTCCGGTATCTGCCTTCTCCTCCCTCTCCTCCATTCTCCCTTTCTTTCTCTCTCTCTCTCTCTCTCTGTATACTTTAGCATAGGCTTATACCTCCAGGGTTCTAGCCCCACCTCCTTCCTTCCCAGGTGTTGGCAATCCCCCTGCCTTCTGGTATTTGAGTAATCAGGGAACTTGTTGAAGTAAGGGTTTTGGACCTCGTGCCCGTAATCTCTCTCTCTTACTCTATTAGACACTGCATGAAACCTGTTCCAGCTGGGGTTTTTCTGGTTCTTAGGTGTGGCTGTGGCTTTCTCACCCTGCACTCCTAAAAGAGGACCCTTTACTAGGGTGAATTCTTTACGTTTCTCACCTCCCCCATACTCAGGATAGATGACCTTGCCACAAGTCGTTTTAAGTATAAAGAACTATCTCCAGGAACAAGCAGGAATAAGTCCTCACATATGGGTACGTCGGTACCGACGGAGCCTGCGCGGGAAAGCTCCCCAGCTTCCTAGAATGGAAGCTTTTGGGACCTCCCACTGCACATGCGCACTGCCTTCCCGCCTTCCTGAACAGCTCTCCTCAGTTTCTCTTTTTCCGCGGAGCCAGCAGGTCGTGTATCCTGTCACCGCTGAAGAAATTGTAGTTTTTTGTTTTGTTTCTTTAGACCGCGTACCTGCCTTCCCATACCGATACCGGTATCGCCGGTCTTCCTTTTTCTTTCTTGAAAAATTATTTTCTTTTCTTTTATTATTTTTCAGCACTTGGTCACTTCAGTTAGGCCTTCAGGCCTACTTGAATTCTCCACATGGAGAAGCCAGCCCCTGGATTTAAGAAGTGTACCAAGTGTACTGCTGTAATATCAGTCACAGACACCCATGAATGGTGTCTTAAATGTTTGGGGCCTGACCACTCCATTCCGGACTGCCCTTCCTGCTCCCAAATGTCTAAGCGTGGGCTGCAGAACCGGGCCAACAAATTCCATGTGCTGTTTGCTTCAGAGAATCCAACATCACAGTCATCCAGGTCATCATCCCCGGATGGATCTCAGGTAACCAAACCTTCTGTGGGCAAGTCCTCAAAGAGCAAATCTCCTTCAAAGCATCGAGAGGCTCTTAGTTTTGAGGACCCTGCCCCAGCCAAACAGCCCCGGCGGGAGGTCCTACCTTCCAAAACGCCAATACAGGGGCTACAGGTTGACATCGATGGCACGGCCTCGACAGATCACCTGTTGGACTGCTCTGGGGTACCGGCCCATACCGGTACCGACATCCAGGCAGCCGTGGCGTCTATGGGCAATACTGTCCAATCCATGCAGCAGGCCGTCATGGCTTTCATTAAAGCTGCAACGCCATCGGTACCGCTTCCAGCGGTTCCGGGCCCGGTTCCGGTATCGTCCGCCATGCCGGAACCCAGGCCTTCCTCTTCTAAACGCAAATCGGTACCGTATGGGCTTTCGCTCCATACCGCTTCCATACCCGGTACGCCCGATGTCGATACCGATTGGTATGCGTATCGTGCGTTGGAGGAAACTAGAGAATACACCGATTCCTCTGAGGATTTTGTCTCCTCTGATGAGTCTGCAGAGCTCTCCCTTGACCTTCCTGAGGAACCTTCTTCTCCAAAAAGGAGAATGTCTCCTCCAGAGGATTTGTCCTTTCAGTACTTTATTTTAGAAATGGCTAAAGGCCTTTCTATCACTACTTCCTCTGAAAGGGAACCAAGGTCAAAAAGATTGGATATTTTAGGATACTCTAAGTCTCCTAAAGAAGCAGTTACTCTGCCTATCCATGAAATCCTTCAAGAACAATTGATGGATTTCTGGGAGAACCCTTTAACTCTGTCTCCTTATTCCCGTAGGTTGGACACCATGTATCGGGTCCCTCCTTCTCCTGGTTTTCAGAAAACTCAATTGCCTCACCACTCCATTGTGGTAAAGTCTGCAATGAAAAAGATCAAGAGTACTAAAAGGCACTCTTCTACACCTCCAGGAAGGGAATGTAAGACACTGGACTCTTTTGGTAGGAAAATCTTCCAGGCTAGTATGCTTATAGCCAGGATTAATTCCTACAGCCTCTATATGGGCATGTTCCTAGGGGAACTTGCCAAGAAAGTACGGCATTTTGCCTCCTTTATCCCTGAGGATAAACAGGAGGACTTCCTTTCTGTTGTGAAACAACTTTTAGATGTTTCTAAGTTCTCCAACAGAGCTGCCTTTGATTCCTTCGAAGGAGCCAGCAGAGCTTCTGGCATTGCTATTGCAGCCAGACGTCTGGCTTGGCTCCAGGCTTCTGATCTGGAACCCTGGGTTCTAGATGGCTTACGGAATCTGCCCTGTACAGGTGAGAACTTATTCGGTGCAGAGTGGCAAGTTAAGGCCACTCAAATGGACGCTGAAAATGCCACCTTAGAGAGACTTTCTAAGTCCACTTCTACTCCCACTAAGAAGAAGTCTTTCAAGAGGCCTTATTATAAGAAGGCCAGATATGCTTCCAATACTGGCCAGCAATCTTCTCAACCTCGTTTTGCGGCTAAACGTCAGCAAACGAAACAAGCAAGAGCAAAGCCTGCAGCAGCTACTACAGCTCAACAGGCTCCACCCCCTCAGGGGTTTTGACTTGCCCCTAGAGAACTTGCCATTCCTGGTTCTGGACCAACCAGAACCTCTCACCATACCTGGAAGGTTAGCTCACTTTGCTCCCAGATGGGAACAGATCACAACAGAGCAATGGACCCTCTCTATCATCCGAGAGGGTTACAAACTTCATTTCTCCAGCCTTCCTCCTCATCACATGGTGAGACCCTTCAATTCTCCATCTCCTCTCCTAGCCCTGTTGGATCAGGAGATCTCTTCTCTGCTTGCCCAAGGGGCCATAGAAGAGGTTCCTCTTCATCAACAGGGGTCAGGTTTCTACTCCCCCTATTTTCTCATTCCAAAGAAAACAGGGGGATTCAGACCAATCCTAGATCTGAGAGAATTGAACAAATTTCTGTACAAGGAGAAATTCAAAATGCTCTCTTTGGGCATTCTCCTTCCATACCTTCAGAGTCAGGACTGGCTTTGTTCTCTAGACCTGCAGGATGCGTATACACATCTACTCATCCATCCATCCCACAGAAAATATCTTCGCTTTCTGTTCAGGGGAAGTCATTACCAATACAGAGTACTTCCCTTCGGTCTCGCCTCTGCCCCAAGAGTCTTTACCAAATGCATGGCAGTCATAGCCGCATTTCTCAGAAGCATGGGGATTTTCGTATTCCCATATCTGGACGACTGGCTCATTCGAGCTCCAACTCAGTCGCAGGCCCAGATTTCCCTAGACCGCACAAGGAGCCTTCTGCAGTATCTGGGACTGGTAATAAACCTCCCCAAGTCTCAACTCAGCCCTACTCAGTCTCTAGAATTCATAGGGGCCCAGTTGGACACCACCACTGCAAGAGCCTACCTTCCACTGGTTCGGGGTCAGCGTCTGCTGAGCTTGGCCTCCCAAGCCCAGTCCAGTACTCACTTGACAGCCAGGGAAATGCTACGCCTCCTGGGCCATATGGCCTCCACAGTACATGTGGTGCCCTACGCTCGTCTTCATATGAGAGCAGCTCAATGGACCCTGGCCACCCAGTGGACTCAGGCGTCGGGAGCACTCTCAGACCAAATACAAACCTCAAACCGTCTGTCTTGGTCCCTCCATTGGTGGATATCCACCAAGAATCTGTTGTTGGGGGCTCCTTTTCAGCCCTTGCTACCCCAAGCAACCCTCACAACAGATGCCTCCCAATTGGGGTGGGGAGCCCATCTGCTAACTCTCTCCACTCAGGGCACTTGGTCTCCACAGGAGGCCACCCTTCATATCAACCTCCTGGAACTGCGAGCAATTTACCTTGCCCTCAAGGTCTTCCATACCCTCCTTGCCAACCTGACTGTCCTGGTTCAGACAGACAATCAGGTGGCCATGTTTTACATAAACAAACAAGGAGGGACGGGCTCTCTGTCGCTTTGCAACGAAGCTCTCAGATTATGGGCCTTCGCCAGAGAGCACCAAATTCATCTGCTAGCAGTGTACCTTCCAGGAGTTCAAAACTCTCGAGCAGACAGACTCAGTCGAGTTCTGCTGCCACACGAGTGGTCCCTACATGTGGACCAGATAACCAGAATCTTTCAGGAATGGGGGACCCCGGACATAGACCTCTTTGCAAGTCCGTGGAATGCCAAACTTCCCCGGTTCTGTTCCAGGACTCCGTGTCAGGAAGCTCAGGCCACGGACGCCTTTCTCCTCTATTGGGGTCAGGCGTTCCTATATGCCTTTCCACCCATTCCGCTGATTCCCAAGACTCTGTTCAAACTCCAGAGAGATCACGGCTCTATGATCCTCATAGCTCCACGCTGGCCACGCCAAGTGTGGTTCCCTCTGCTTCTACAGCTCTCCCAGGGATCCTCCCTGGACTTAGGAGCTGCACCAGACCTTCTGTCTCAGGAGGACGGGACTTTGTGGCACCCAAACCCCAAATCCCTACATCTCCGAGCTTGGTTACTGAAGGCTTAAGTCTTCAAGACTTTAATCTTTCTCAACCTGTGAAAGATATCCTTCATGCCTCTAGGAAACCTTCCACGAGGCGGTCTTATGCTTTCAAATGGAAACGTTTTTCCATTTGGTGTGCTCAGCAGGGCCTTGACCCTCTGGCACTTCCTTTGAATTCCCTCTTAGACTATCTCCTGCATCTTTCCAATGCAGGCCTTAAGACGAATTCTGTAAGAGTCCATTTAAGTGCTATTTCAGCATCCCTGAAACCTGTAAATGGACAACCTATCTCCTCTCACCCTCTTGTTGCAAGATTCATGAGAGGCCTGACCCTCACTAAACCTCCCATCAGACCCCCCCCGGTCGCATGGGATTTGAATCTAGTGCTTGGTCAGCTTATGAAGCCACCTTTTGAGCCGTTATTTTCTACCTCCTTGAAATTTCTTTCCTGGAAGGTACTATTCCTAATTGCAGTCACTTCCGCTCGTCGCATCAGCGAACTGCAAGCTCTAGTGGCTAATCCACCTTATACAAGATTTCATCATGACAAGGTGGTCCTTAGGACGAATCCCCACTTTATGCCTAAAGTGGTCTCCCCTTTTCATCTTAATCAAGAGGTATATCTACCTGTATTTTTTCCGGCTCCTCATGCCTCCAGTGCAGAGAGGAACCTTCATACTCTGGATTGTAAAAGAGCTCTAGCCTTTTACCTTAATAGGACTCAGCCACATCGAAAGTCTTCTCAACTTTTCGTGGCTTTTGATCCTTCACATTTGGGACTTCCAGTCTCCAAGCGTACACTTTCCAATTGGATTGCTCAGTGTATTTCCTTTGCTTACCAGAGTAAAAACATTTCTCTAGAAGGCCATGTCACAGCTCACAATGTGAGAGCCATGGCAACTTCTATGGCTCATCTGCACTCTGTTTCCATTGATCAGATCTGTCGAGCCGCTACCTGGGCCTCGGTTCATACCTTCACAGCCCATTACTGTTTGGACAAGGACTCCCGCCGGGATGCCTTGTTTGGCCAGGCTGTCCTCAAACACCTGTTCCATTCTTAGACAACTCCTGCCCACCTTCCCAGAATGGATGCCTGAGATCCATACGAAGATGGCGAACCTTGACAGGGGATCCCACGCATCTAAGCTAGGGAGTCCCCATATGTGAGGACTTATTCCTGCTTGTTCCTGGAGATAGCACAGTTACTTACCTGTAACAGGTGATCTCTGGGAACAGCAGGAATTAGTCCTCACAACCCACCCACCTCCCCTAGGAGTTGTATCTTTTATCTATCTATCTTCCTGTCCTCTCTCTATTGACTCAGCTATAAACTCGAAACTGAGGAGAGCTGTTCAGGAAGGCGGGAAGGCAGTGCGCATGTGCAGTGGGAGGTCCCAAAAGCTTCCATTCTAGGAAGCTGGGGAGCTTTCCCGCGCAGGCTCCGTCGGTACCGACGTACCCATATGTGAGGACTAATTCCTGCTGTTCCCAGAGATCACCTGTTACAGGTAAGTAACTGTGCTTATCTTAAAAGCAGAATCAGAGCTGAAAAAAGCCAAGGAGTTTCTTGATAAGGCGCTGGTATCATCCCACTGACAACACTGTGTTTTGGACCAAAAGCACTTCATTGCAGTTAGGGTCAGCAAGGAAGTTCACTCTGAGGAAAAGCTCTTAAAAAAATCTGATGTGACCTGTATTAGCCACTGTTGGAAAGAAGATGCTGGGCTTGATGGACCTTTAGTGTGACCCAGTATGGCAATTCTTATGTCCTTAAGGATAGGAGAGGTTATCTAATGATGAGAGGGTAGTACAAGAAGCGAAAGGACATGGAACTCTTGCAAAGTTACTGCATCTCTTTCTCATGATCCCAAGACAGTCATCATCCCTCCTTCCTCATGTCAGGGTTTATGGGGTTTGAATGGCCGTTGGACGACCCTGCTGGTGTACTACAGAGTGTGCCTTAATTGGTGATAGGACATAAAGGGAGTAACACAGATACCTTTGCTAGTACAATTTAGCAGATTTCTGGGACATGTCCTCTGGAACTTCTGCTCATCTGGCCGTCTCCCTGCTTCATTGTTTACGTCATCAGAATATGGAAAGACTAGGGGACATGCAATGAAGCTACAGGGTAAACTATTTAAGACTAATAAGAGAAAATATTTTTTCACTCAACGTGTAATCAAATTCTGGAATTTGTTACCGGAGGTCTGACCCAGTATGGCATATCTTATGTCTGGCATTACAGTCCTGATCCTCGTTTCTTGAGCTATACCTAGTGTTGAGGCCTTCATATTACTCGTTGCTTTAGAGGTCTTCCTTTCTAGTCTTAGTTCTCCTGGCATTTCAATCTTTCCAGATACACCACCTTTCCAGATATCACCGCACTATCATCTCTCTCCGCTTATCCTTGCGCATTCATCTTTTCCTCCTTTGCCATTGTGCAATCATCTTTCTCCTTCAACGTGATCCTCTCCCACTGGCAGGCGGAGTCAGATAGAAACACAGCTTTTATTAGTAGCTGTCTCTTCTATTGGCTTCCATCAGAAATTTGAACTGTTTTGAGGCCACAGGGCTATTCAGATGGAAGCTGGCGGAGGAGGATGTGTTACTCTCTGACTGGGGGGGGGGGGGGCGGGTGGGCGGGAGGGCAGGGCAATCATGCTGGGAGGTGAGCAGGAGTGAAGACAGAAAAGGCTGCTAGGGCCCTACTGTGATTAATCACTCTGGTTCTTCTTCCCTTCATTCCTGCTGGCTCTTCCTCCTAGGAGGCTTCCTGTAAAGCAGCTACAAGTAGCTCTTGCAGTGCCACTCAGACTTCCAATTTGGCATGGGAAAAGGTAAACTTAAATCTGCCCAGGAGTGTAAGGATGGGTGGGTATAAATTTTATTAGTTTATTCTGCATTGGGCAATTACACAGAATTGCCCAAGCATTACATGTATGTTTTTAAGAAAAGTGATGAGAGATACAAGGTGTTCACTGATCTGAGTACACGTGAGACCATTTTCATAAGCTTTCCCCAGGGCCTTTGTAGTATTTCCAGTAACAAGTGGGTTTGGTTTTTGAATTTATGTAAAATTAAAAAGAAATCAGTTTATCTTTTATCCAGTTCTGAAAATCTATTTTCCTAAAATGTAATAATAGCTGCATGCAGATATGTCCATTTTTGCCTTATTGTAGAAATAAAGATTGCTTTTTGTGTAAATCTAAGGAACAGTATAGAACTCTGTGGGCCATATTAATGAGGGTGTTCCTCATAGGCACACAATAGGAGTTGAGTCTTTGTAAATCAGGTCTTCTGTTGCAGATTACTGCTAAACCAACAAGCATTCTAATCTGTGGTTGTTACATGGAAAATGATAGAGTATGAAGCTTGTTTTTATCCTAAGCGATATCTTATTTTGAATCTTATTATCTTGCAAGCCAGTTCATTTTTTTTTTCATTAAGGGGTCATTTGCTAACAGCGTGTGCTAATGTCATTAGCATGGTTATTCTCTACAGGGCCCATTTTATGCACTAGGCTGTGCAATCATGTTGTTAGCATGCATTAACTCTTCGTAAATGACCCCTAAATGTGCTAAAACAGCTAGAGGTTTTTGTGGCTCTTTCATCAGCTTATCCTCTAGCTCTACTTATCCTATATAACAGAGTGTATTTTATGGTCAGGAACCAGTTAGCCACATAAAGATGCAGCTAGAAATTTTGGTCTTTCTTGCAGTGCTGTACATAAGTAATAGAGAAGCAGCACACAGGCAGTAAAACTATGTACTGTTCCTCACCTCGTAGCTCAGATCCTGCACTTGGATCCCAGCCACCCTGCACTTTTAATATGTTAAGGCTTCTCTTTCAGGGTGAGATGGTTAAACTTTTTGAATTGAATGCTGTAGAAGTGTTTCCAAGAGAGAAAGAAAAACAGACTGGAACTATTAGCACCAAAGTTCAGCTAGTTAAACTGAAGCCCAGGGAACCAACAGCCCATCTGGAGACCAGAGTTAGAAATCTCCTGACCTCCCTCCTAATAGAGTTTGTTAAATAGAATATCCGCTGGACAGCACGCAATGTAAACTGAATTGAATCATGTACCTTCTATCATGTTTCTTGAAAACTTTGCAGCAAAACCTCTCTAGCTAAAGTCTGAAAAAAAGCAGTCTAAAATAATGAAAATAACCTTTTTTTCTTTTTCTTCTCCTTCTCCTCCAATTGATTGTTTCTGTAGTACTGCTAGATATATGCAGTGCTGTAGATAAGAGAGAGTGCCTTCTTCTCAGGGACACTATTTAAGAGAGACAAATAAGAGATTATTAGGGAATTTCATTTATTTTGGAAAATGTTTAAAAATAACAGAGTAAGGGGTTAAGATTTAAAAGCAGCCTCAAAACACTGGTCTTTTAACTTGGATTTGACTAGAGCCAGTGAAGGAGTATGATGCGCCAATGCTAGAACACTAGTCCAGGCGTTCTGGACATGGTATTAAAGGCAGTCTCTTGCCTTCAGGTTATATCGGAACACCAGTCATTTTGGACTGCTCCGGGTTTTGTAGTATTGGCCATTGATAGTTGTCCCGAGTTATTGCTGCAATCTCGGTGAAGCACTTATTGCTGAGGAGGTCAAAATACAGCTTTGTTGGGAAGATGAGAGATGGCATTCAATTGCATCCCTCCAGTCCAGTCCAGACTCTTGGGTTTTGTTCCCCCAGCAGTAGATGGAGACTGAAAACTACAAACTTCTGTATTGTCACACCACAAGAGTGACAGACCCTCTACAGAAGGGGACGAGACCTGTGCAGTCTGAGCTGCACTAGACTTCAAAAAATAAATAAATAAAAGGAAGATAAGGGATGTAAGTCTGGTTAAAGAGGATAGGTTTGCTTTAGGAATCTTGTCTTCCTTTCCCCCTTCTATAAGATGCTGGTCTGGGCTACCCTCCAGGAGCCTGAGCTGGTTGGTTGGCAAGGTTTCCATGGAGGAGGGGAAGAACAGAAGGACTTTGTTTATTCAGGCCATGCACTGTCTCCCTGAGAGCTGTGGTTTGCTCAGCAAATTGAATAGCCCCTTTTCTCTTAAACCGGGCTGCTGCATTTAGTCGCTGTACTTCGACAGGGGACTTGTTGATGGTGATTGGAGCCTGGTGAGTACAGGCAGTGCCTGGGAGGATCGCATCGGAGCCTTCGGCGAGGAACTGCAGGGTTCTCTCTTCTTCGGGTATTCTTGTCAGGGTTGAGCACAAGCATGCCGACGGCCACATGCATGACCTATGGCTACAAGAAGGCACGTCTTTCCTGCCTCAGTCTCTGCCATGGCTGTGAGTTTCAGGACTGAGCCGCGGTGGAAACATTGCAAGGGGCTGTTTTGGCAGCTGAGGAGGACTCCATGCAGCAAGAGCCTTCTCTGGGTGGCATGGCAGAGTCTCCTGCATGGACTGCAATTTCATTGGGAACCGTGGCCATTATGAGCTCATCAGAACCGCCATGTCATGCAACTGCGGGGTCAGTCCCTGCTCCTTCTTACAGGTCTGGAGAACACAACAAGGGAAGAAAGAAGGTCCTGGTGGGAAATGAGGATGAGGCTTTCACTCCTGATTTTGTCTTACTCCTACACAAGGCCTACTACCTGAAGCAGGGCCTGAGAGGGAGAAAACAGTCTACTCTGATGCCTCCGCGCTTGATACAGGATTTGCAGTTCGAGGCAGGGCCTGCCCGAGTCCTCCTGATGGAACAGGACAGCAGATCTGAGGACTTGAGCTCTGAGGGAGCTTCGGAGGACTCGGATGATGTGCTGGAGGGGCCTTCGGGCCTTGGCTCAGGTCTTATGGGGACACAACTTGAGAAAGGTGAGATCCCTCCAGGGGAGGACTCCAGCATTATACACGTGTTCAGGTGGGAGGAACTTCCCATGCTTATTGCGCATTCCTTGGCAGTTTTGAACCTTACAATGCCATGCCAAAGCAGGAGATTCCCTTGGAAGACTCTTCTCCAGGGCATCTGGTTACAGGAAACAGCCTTTCCAGTTCATCGGGCTCTCAAACAGCTGCTAGATCTGAAGTGGGAGGTGCCGGAAGCTGGCTTAGAGGTAGGAAGAGCTATGGCTCATCTGTATCCTACCCTGGCCGTGGAAAAGGAGTTCCTCAAGGTCCCAAAGGTAGATACCTTGGTCTCAGCCATCACCCAGAAGATCACGATCCCAGTGGAAGGAGGCACTGCCCCTAAGGACGTACAGGACAAGACGCTCAAAATCTTATTGAAGCAGGTGTTTGAAGTGAAAACTCTAGCTCTACAGGTGTCAATGTGGGGGCCTGTGTAGCTGGGGCCTGTTTGTGGTGGATGCAGGCATTGCCTGAGACATCCGGTCAAGGCTCTGCCTCCTCGGCAGAGGTACCCAAGTTAGAGTCTGGATGTGGCTACACCAGTGATAACCACTTTGTTGAGGGATTGCAAGTGGTCCACGTCCTTATCTTATGTTTGGGTGTGGCGCATGTTTGAGGACTGGTGTGAAGATAGAAGGAAGTGACCTTTGTTGGCAAAGGTGCTGGACATACTGGCATTTCTACAGGCCGGGGTGGACAAGGGGCTCACCTTGAATTCACTGTGCATCCAGGTGACTGAGCTGGCATGTTACTGGAGTTGGGTGCAGGGGGTCTCACTGGCAGCGGACTCCGATGTGTCCTGATTTCTCTGGATGGTGAAACAGCTCCATCCACCAGCGTGTTCAGAGATGCTGGCGTGGGACATAATTTGGTCCTTTCTGTATTGAAGGAAGCTCCCTTTGAACCTCTGGCATCCACCTCTTTCAAGGACCTTACTCTTAAGGTAGTGTTTTTGGTGGCCATTGCATCCACATGATGCATTTCTGAGCTGCAGGGTTTGTCATGTAGGGAGCCTTTTCTGCTGTTTTCCAAGGAGAGAGTGGTCCTGCGGCCTTGGGTCCTTTTTGCCCAAGGTGGTGTCTGCTTTTCATGCGAACTAGGCGGTGGTTCTCCCAATTTTTTCTAACTCGGCAGATCACAAGTATATAGAAGTACTGTATATAGAGCCCATGGAGTCCTTCTGTAAGTCAGATTGCTTGTTCCTCTTTTTTGGAGGACCTCGGCAGGAGAAGGCAGCTTCAAAGGTTCCCATTGTCTGCTGGCTGAGGGAGGCGATTTCATTGGCCTACCTCTTACACTGCAAATCTCTCACAGTGGGCTTTGAGCGCATTCAACCAGGGTGCAGACAGAGTCATGGGCTGAGTTTAATCTCATGCTCCCAGTGGAAATCTGCAGGCGGCTACCTGGTTGTCATTGCTTACCTTTGTTAGACACTACCGTCTGGATGTCCAGGTGCGGTTTGTGGCACGGGTGCTTCAGTCCGGCCTCACAGGCCCCTCCTGTTCTTAGTTACTGCTATGGTACATCCCAGGAGTCTGAACTGGACTGCAGGACGCTATGGAAGGTGAAATTAGACCTTACCTGCTAATTTTCTTTCCTTGAGTCCCTCAGTCCAGTCCAGAACCTGCTCCTCTGTTCAGCAAGGCCTGGGGATGTAGGCATGGGAGGTTCAGTTTGGTGAGTACACTTCGGGTATTTTAGAATTACATCCACATTGCCTTCCAGAGGGGTTTCTTGCCTTGGACCAGTTCCTTAGGGGGCTTGGTGATAGTGTACATAGTTCTGTAGTTTCTGCTTTGAAATTTTCATACTGACTTCTGCAGAGGGTCAGTCCCTCTTGTGGTGTGACATCACAGAAGTTTGTAGTTTCAGTCTGGACTGGACTGGACTAGAGGAACTCAAGGAAAGAAAATTAGCAGGTAAGATCTAATTTCACCATCAACAATCTGTGCAACTACATGGTGAATTATTTTAGCTGAAAGAAAGCTTTATTGGTAAGACAGCATTAAATGTATTACATCCGAGAAGCATGAAGGTCAACACGCTGATTAAAGTTCCCAAATCCTAATATGTTGTATGAAAAATGAGATTGGAACCATGCACAAGTGAGCTTGTATACCAAAACTAACAAATAGGTAAAGAAAGAGGAAGCATGTGTTTGTGGTGACTTTGAGGCTGCAAAGACTTGCTTTTGGGATTTGAGAGGAATGGTTAGCAGACCATG
Organism: Ichthyophis bannanicus; assembly: GCA_033557465.1. Lineage (NCBI taxonomy): Eukaryota > Metazoa > Chordata > Amphibia > Gymnophiona > Ichthyophiidae > Ichthyophis > Ichthyophis bannanicus. The sequence goes on along the minus strand of CM066032.1, from coordinate 811,301,731 downwards.
TAAAACAGGAAGCATGTGTAGTGTGAATATGGATGCATGTGTTACCCAGACTGCAGATAGGGGCTTTACATTTGATTAAAGATTGTGATTTTGAAGTTGAATTTGTTGTTTGTTTATGTATTTATTATTTATTTAAAACATGTATAATCAGCCTCTCTCATTACCTCCCAAATTCATTGCTACATGTCATAAGAGATTTTTATGAGGATAGTAGCTAGTAGTAATTGAGTTTTCACCTTACTCCTTGTTTCAACATGCAAGAAAGAAGGCCAGTTACTTAAAATTTAATCTATAATAGCCACAAGCAGAGCAGACTGATACATGCAAGCAGGCTATGGAGCAAGCTCAACTATGTTAATGCAGTGTTTCTATTTGTTAGGGGTTGGGGAAGGAGATGTTGTTTGTACATCGACATGTGTCTCCCAGTAAGAGTATTGGCGAAGATTAAATTCATTTTGGTCTACATATATTACTCATGTAGAAGCCTCTTATATACCAGAGAACATCACATTTTCCAATCCACTAGGAAATTTGTGTTTTTTTTTCTATTGTTTTTATTCAGTCGTGAGTAACAAATACAACCAAAACATGCCACACATTATGCCAGGTAACCCCATACAATGATTTCCATAACCCTCCTATAACTTGATAATCAACAAAACCCCAAAGTCATTCTGGTTGCCCCTCCGAAGATAACTCCGAAGGAAACTGCTAGGTACATATGACCTAGATTGGCCACTGTTGAAAACAGAATACTGGGCTTCATGGACCTTGGTCTGACCCAGTATGGCATATCTTATGTTCTTAACTCCACATCCTAACAACCCAGTAGACCAATCCTCCATACTCTATGCAGACATGACTCAATAGTTATATGACCATATCTTCAGTAATGAGTAATGGCAACACCCCCCCCCCCCAACCATAATGTGGCTATACAACAGGTGAATAACAAAACTATAAAGCACAAACTACAAAATAACCAGCTTAGAGGATCCGCCAATCATAGTATCTTCATATTCATCTAGAGTGTCAAGCATTTGCCTCCTGGGAATGTTCCCCCATGCCCCCCTCTCCTGGGACTCCCACCTGGCTGATATATGGGTACCAGATCTCTTCAAAATTCCCAAGCCCTCCCCCAAAGGCTATAAGTGAGTTTATCAAAACCCAATGCATCTCCCACCTTTTTCGCCCAATCCTCCATGGAATGCCCCTTCTTGGGGCGCCATCACCACGCTCGAGCTACTTGCACAGCCAGGAGGAGTTTAGATCTTAAGCAACCTCTCTGCCCCTGTTGAGACCGGGCCCTGGAGACACCCAGAAACAACTCCACAGGATCCCACCCCACCAGCCCCTTCATCAGCTGCTACACCCTGTGGAGCACTGCTGTCCAAAACCCCTGAAGGAGCGAACATTCCCACCACATATAAAAAATGTACCCACTCCTCCACATTCCCGCCAACATAAAGCATTCTCCTTTTTTTGAGTCTTAAATTTTTGTAGGGGAGTGAGGTATGTCCTGTGGATCAACTGCAGCTGAGTTTGTTTCCAGGACGTCACCAGGGTTCCACTATATATCGCCCCTATGATCCTTTTCCCAGTCACCTTCCTCTGATTCTCTCCCAAACCACTCCTGCCATCCCGTGATATGCATAGACGGACTCTTCTCCCCCTCCACCAGCTGTACTGTGTAAAGCTTAGGCAAGATCTTCTTTACCCCGGTACCACGATACAGCATCCCCTCCAGAGGAGTGGAATTCAGAGCCAGTTGCATAATGTTCTGCTGGTGTTGCACAAAGTACCTCAACTGAAAGTACTGGTAATAGGGCACCCACCTTTTCAGCTTCTCTTTCAACTCTTGCTAAGTCATATACCGCCCTCCTCCCATTACAAAAATCAGAGAAGCGTATGAGGTCCACCTACCCCATATTCTCCACCAACTTCCTAAAACCCCCCCTCCCGAAAAGGGTTGAAAATCCCCAACTTAGACTAGCGGGATAGCATTGATGGAAGCTCCCCACGCCCTCACCCACTACTACAATATCCCTTCAAAGGCCTTATAAAAGGGTCATCTCCCAGTCCTGGGTGATCCACCTCTTCTTTCTCCCCTCTATCTGTTCAAAAATTGACGAGGGGGCCATCAGGGCTCTCTAATCCCACCACACAGATTCCACTTGCCTCAGATAATGCCCCTTCAGAGCCCTAAGGAGCACCGCCCTATAATAAAATAAAAAATTAGGGAACCTACCCCCCCCCCCCCCGCTCTCTCAACCAGAGGCGTCACTGTACCTTCATTCTGGCCTTCCTACCCCTCAACACGAATTGCATCAGCTTCTTCTCCCATCTGCCCAGCACTCTAAGAGGGATATGTATAGGTACCTGATTAAAAAGAAAGTTAATCTTAAGAATGATGTTTATTTTCAAAGCCGCCACTCTGCCCATCCAACTAAGATACAGGGGTGCCAATCGCTCCATTTCAGTAGCCAATTTAGTTAATAATGGCGAGTAATTCAATCTTTTTCTTTTTTTTTTAAATATGTTTATTAAATTTTCAAATACATTATACTAATAATCCAAAAAAGTGAAACAATTTCTTATTGGAGAACAAACCCCCAAAGAAAAGCACAAACCATTCCCTAAGAAAATGAACAGTAGCCCACAATATAGGAAATAAGAGATCCTAGAGATAACTAAAATTGTTCAATAATACAGAAAATTAGCAAATAATACAAGAGAAGCACCCACTACTCCAAGGGTCATTACAGCGGTGCCAGTGAAAGCAAAATTAAAGGATTACCCCCCCCCCTCCCTCACAGACGAAATTTCCACAAAAAGCCAAAAGTTTTACCCTCATAAACCTATAAGACAAATACAAGGAAATTGTAGCATAAAATTTAACCCCAAGGCCAAGGTTGTAGAATGTAGAGCCAAAAAGCCTTGGCGCCTCTTCTGTGTACATCTAGAAAAATCAGGAAAAATATGTATTACCGAGCCAAAAAAAGACTTATGCATAGACCAAAAATACAATTTGAACACTGCATTGCGGTCGAACTCCAAAACGAATGTTATAACCAGAGTACATGTCTGAGTTACTATCTCCAGGGAGGCGTCTAGAAAATCTGTTAGGTTATCCTCAACAGATCCATCCTGCCCAACAGGAGAATTACCCCCGTTAGGGGCAAGATATTGTGCCCTCACTATAGGGGGAAGATTTCCAGAGTCCATCCCCAGAGTCTGTTTGATATTTCTTTACCATATCAATAGCAGAGATTAAGGGAGATTTGGGGAAGTTCAGCAAATGCAAGTTATTACGTCAAACTTGGTTTTCAAGATACTCCATTTGACAATTTGTAACATTGCTGTCCTTCACAAACACTTCTCCCATCATCTGCACTGCATCCACTTTTAATTCTAAGCTTCCATTCTCACAGTTAAAGAGTCCAATGCTTTGGCTTGATCAACTACAACTTGGGAGACAACAGTCAAATCACCCAACATCTGATTAGATAAAGTTTGGAGAGAGGAATTAAATCCTTGGATAACCTCCCACAGTGATTCCATAATCACAGCCTGTGTTCTCTGCACCTCACAAAACACAACCCCTGAAGGCTTCTCACCCCTCTTCACAATATCCTCCACCATTCTTAAATGGAAAGCTGGTCCGTCCTCTGATGTTCCTACCAGAGCGGAGGATGATGCAGCTGCTGGTTTTCCTTCCTAGAAGGGCTCCGCACCAACCACATCAGTCTGCAGAGACCCCACAGCACTAGCCGCAAAAGCACTTCTGGGTTTGGGAGGCAGCGTCCGCACACTGGAGCTCAGAAATGCCCCTTCGCTGCTTCTGAGGCGATTCCCCTCTAGCAGGCCTGGAGGCCTGCCAAAATCCACCATTGTCGTCTGGTGCAAGGGGCCGAAAGAGGTGCTCTCTGGGAGAGTAAGCTTCCCCCTTCCCTTCCTCTTGCCCATCGCAGCTGCAAATGCACACAGCTCAACAGAGTCAGAGAGAGGAAATGGCGAGATCTTTGTGGATCTTGCGAGATAAAACTACCCAGATACTTAATCTTCTGACCCATGCACTGAAATGGAAAGTCTGGAAGCAACGATCTCTGCATCCCTCTTAAGTCCAGGGCCTCTGTTTTACTGAAGTTCACTTTGAGCTCAGAGAGCAGCAAGAACGCCTGTATTTCTTTAAAAAAATGCAGGAATAGACTCCCGGGGCTTCCCCATAAACACCAAAGTATCATCTGCATAAAGCAGAATCTTCTGCTCCCTGGATCCCACCCAAATAAGGTATATAAAAGCCACATTCTGCCTAACCCGTGCTGTAAAAGCACGGGTTAGGCAGAATGTGGCTAACCCGAGATCACCAAAGCGAAAAGCATCGGTGATGGGGGATACCCCTGCCGCGTGCCTCTCTGCAGCTGGAATTCCTTTGATCTCTCCCTGTTCACCAATACTCGTGCCCTTGGGCACCAGTACAATGCCTGTACCCTCTCAATAAACCCCACTCCCAGATTCAACCTGTCCATCATAGCAAACAAGAACTCCCATTTTACCTAGTCGAAGGCTTTTTCAGCGTCCAGGGTGATGCAAATCAATCGTTCTTCCCGGGCCTTAATAATGTGGAGCAGGTTAATTGCTCTGCAGACATTATCCGAAATCACCTTCTCCACTATGAAGCCTGTTTGATCCGGATGTAATAATTGCGGAAACATTTTCTCAAGACATTGTGCAAGAACTTTTGTAAACAAATTTGCATCACGAATTAATAAGGGCAGTCGGCTGGTAACTTCCACAGTTCTCTCATGGTTTTTCCTCCTTCGGCAGGGACATTCAGGTTCGCCTGTGCCATCGAGTTTGGCAGCGGAGCCCCCCTCAATATCTCCAAAAAAATCTTGGCCAAAGGCGTAGTACATGATAATACTCTGTGGAAAATCCATCTTCCCCTGCCGCTTTCCCTTTTGGAAAGCATCTTAATTGCCATGCACACCTTCTACCACTACAATCGGCCAACCAAGATCTGCCACCTCCTCTTCCTCCAGCCTTGAAAGTCGCTGCCCTGCCAAATACCACTCCATTAGCTCCGGCTGGTAATTCCCTTCAGTCTGTTATAGCTGTTCATAAAACTGCCTAAATTCTTCACATATCCCTGCATTTGTATACACCCTCCGCCCTTCCTCCCTATGAAGCTCTGTTACCAGGTGTGACTCCCTCTGCTTCCGGAGCTGCCATGCTAAATTTTCCCACTCAATTACTCGACTCCATATAGTTTATTTTAGACACTCTTTTATATTCCATCCTTTCTGTTTCCAAGGACCTCAGCTGAGCCCTTGCTGCAATCAGTTGGCAATAGATCTGCCCCTTAGCCATCATACTGTGCTGTTTTTGCAATCAGACAATAACCTCCATGAGTCTTCAGGTTTCCTTTTCCCATTCCTGCTTCTTTTGCACCGTTAACTGGATCAGTACTCCCACATATAAGCCTTCCCCGCATTCCAGAGACTTTTGTCCGCTACCTCTCTTGTATCATTATTAAGCCGATACCCCCCCCCCCCCCATGCTCCCTTCAGGGGACAAATGACCTTTTTCTTTTGGAGAAGATTAACATTAGCTCTCCAGGATCTTCTCCCTTTGCCCGCCCCCCCCTTCCTCCCAGACACCACCTACCAGTTATCATACCATGATCTGAGAGTACGATCGGGTGTATTTCCAACCCCTGTAAAACCCCCATCTGGTCCCGTTTCCCCAAGAAATAAATCCGAGAATAGATGTTTAGGCAGCTAGAGTAATAAGTGTACTCTCTACAACCTCCATTCTCTTCCCACCAAACATCTAACAGATCTCACTGCCTCAGACAAGCCCTCGGTTCCTTACCTTTCCTTTTATGCAGTTTGGCAGAGTAATTTGACCTGTCCACCACCTCTAACACACACTTCATGTCACCTGCGATAACCCAATCTCTTTTTGCCTCTTTTTCAAAGGCCATCAGCCAGTTTTTATTTATTTATTTCATTTATTTATATTCTCTTATATACCGCGCTATTCTGCATCAGTGCGGTTTACATTGAACAAACTGAAATTACATTGAACAGGGCATTATAACTTGGAGATAACTATTTTACAGGGAACATGGGCTATGGAGGGTTAAGTGGCTTGCCCAAGACCACAAGGAGCACCTGTGGGACTAGAAACCCCAGTCCTTCCGGCCCAAGGTTGCTGTCCTCTAGTGAGATTTGAACCCCCGACCTTCCAGCCTGAAGTACCTTGCCCCAACCACTAGGCCACTCCTCCACTCCTTCAAAAAGGATTCTTTTGGACCATTTGAGTCATATAAATTAAAAAAGGAGACCTCCGCTGTGTCCACTCTACCAACCACCCACACCACTCTTCCCTGGATATCCTCTCCTGTGCTGTACATCACAAAAGAGAGTCTCCGGTGTATGAGTTTCGCCACCCCTCTCATTTTGGAATTATATGCCGAACAATACAGTTGCTCATAGCCTTGACCCCACAGTTTATTTTGTTCTTCCTGAATTAAATGTGTTTCTTGGAGCAGGGCTACATCAATCTGTGCCTTGGCTAAATAGACCAAAACCTTTTTCCGCATAATCAGATTGTATATCCCTCTGTGTTGATGGATGGAGTTTTACAGCCCGCCATATTCAAATACCTTCCCCCAACTTAACCATTCCTCCTTAACCCCTTATTCCATGCATCCTTCCACACACACACCTTCCCACAACCACTTCAACAGATCCTTCTGAGCATAACCAACAAACAATAACACAAATCCCAACCTTCCCCCAACTTCTCACCCCACCTCCTTCAAACACCCCAATTTTTTTTAGTCATTCTGACTCCTAATGGCTCTTTTCCACAGACTTAAGATCTTCCAACCCCTCCCTCTATGAGCCCACACCGCCAACACCCAATCCCCTCTCCCCCATTCCCCTCTCCCCCATTCCCCGGCAGTCTCCTGACAGCGGTGCCTCAGTTAGCCCCAGGTGCCACCTACCCGATTGAAGGAGTAAAGGGAAGTACATCAAACCCTCCAGCTGCCAGTGCAGCTCCTCCTCCAAGTCCACCCCAGTCCACCTCCACCGCCACCGCCACCATCACCAATCAACAAAATCATTAGTCTTTCCCCCTCAGATCCAGTTCAATACCAGTCCATACCGCTTTGCCATTCCGAACTCTGCCTTGTCTGCCAGTGCCCACGGCTGCCAAATCCTCCATATTCTCCTGCTCAGTCCTGATGCTCTCCTCCACAACCTGCAGCTCCCGCGCTGGGGAGGGTGATCTCCTGTCTGGTCCCCGGAGTTGGGTGGTGTTGACTTTGTGCTTTTCGTGGGGTGTCTGGGCCGCAAATACTTCAAATGCATCTCCAGGACCAAGCAGGAATGCAATCTTCACATATGGGTATTGTCGGTACCGACAGAGCTGGTGCTGAAATGCTCCACAGCATTCAATTGGAAAGCTTTTGGGAGCAATCCATTGTGCCTGCGCATCTGCCTTCCCAAGTCCTCTCCTCAGTTCTTCATTGCCCACGGATCCAGCAGGTTGTTTTCTTCCTGTCACTGCCGAAAAATGTCATTTTTTGTTTTAAATCTGTGCTCTACCTTTCCGTTAACATCGTTGCCTTCCCTCGTACCGGCCCTGATACTTTTCTTTTCATTTTACTATATTTTTCTTTTTTTCATTTTTTCTAGTTTTGGTAGTTTCTACCACCAAATTTGGCCTAGGCCTGTCTTTTTCCGCCATGATGGAGAAATACATCAGTGGCTTCAAGAAATGTACCAAGTGCTCTGGTACAATATTAGTCACTGATAAACATGACTGGTGTTTAAAATGTTTGGGCCCAGACCATTTACCAAATGAGTGTCCTTTGTGCCAACAAATGACAAAAAAGGCATAAGAACAGAGCCAGGCAGTATGGTTCTCTGTTTGTCACGGTCTCAATTTCAATTGCTTCCGCATCATCGAGGACATCTGCCTTCTCTCTTGGTTCTCAGACCTCCTCAAAGTCCAAACATAAGATTAAGTCTAAGTCATCGGCATCGAAGACCGATACCGATGCTCAAGGTAAGTCCCTCCATCATCATTGGGATTCACAAAAAGGTGCATCCGATGTAAATCTGCCTGCCAAACAGCCCAGTGGAGGACCAACCCTCCAAAGCACAACAAGAGCTCCAGGATGCTCCCGAGGCCTCAACCTCTGGAGAGCTACTGGTTCCATGCTCTGGGACAGTGGTTCATAGCCTCATTTGGGATTGCACCCAGGCATCCTCCTCCTCCCTCGACCGTCGTATCCTGGCTATCAAGAGGAGTTTGGCAGCCTCGGTACCATCAGCATGGACAGCTCCAATGGTGCAGGTGTTGGCATCTGGCCCACAGCCGATATCTCTGGGCCTGATGCTGGACCTCGAACCTGCATCGGGGGACCCTCTCCCTCCGATGCCTCCTTTGGAACCAACAGGCATCATTGATACCCACAGGTTCTCGCTACCACACCGACCATATTGGTATCTGTATCGGGCCTCAACACTGGCACATGAATGTTGATACTTTGACTTTCTGTCAGAATCAGACTCTACCTCCTCTGATTCTGATGATGCATCGGAGGATTTCAGTGTATCCAGGAATCTCCCTTCTGATTTTTCCTTTCACCATGAGCAGCATCTGTCCCTGCCAGAGGACATGTCTTTTCAAGACTTATTCGGGACATGGCAGTAGGCCTGCAGATTACCATGGCATTAGAGACTGAACTGAGGGCAGAGAAGTTGGAAATCTTCCAATACCCCTCGGCACCCAAAGAGGCGGTCACATTTACCAGTGCATCGTATCCTGCAGGATCTAATGCTACATATGTGGGAGGCTCTGCTAATGGTTCCGCCTATCAGCAAATGACTTGGTACCATATACCGAGTTCCACTATGCTCTGGCTTCCAAAAGCCTCAACTATCACACCACTCCACGCTGGTGGAATTGGCGATGCGGTGCATCAAGATTTCTAAGAATCATTCTTCCATGCCTCTGGGCAGAGACTCCAGAACTCTTGATGCCTTTGGCCGTCGGTGCTTTCAGGCATACATGCTCACTTCTACGATTCCTTCCTACATGCTCTATATTGGCATGTACTTTGCCCCTATCCTTCCTGATGACAAACGTGATGCATTTCAAGCCTTAATCAGGCAAAATCAGAATACATCCAGATATCTCCAAGAACAAGAAGGAATGTAGTCTTCACATATGGGTATCGTCGGTACCGACGGAGCCTGCGCGGGAACTCTCCCCAGCGTCCAATGGGAACGCTTTTGGGAGCATCCCTCAGCACATGCGTGCTGCCTTCCTGCCTTTCCAACTGTCCCTCTTCAGTTCTTTGTTTTCCGTGGAGCCGACAGGACCCATACCCTGTCACCGCAGAAAATTCCGTCTTTAAAATTGTTTTCTTGTGGTTGCGTTTAACCTCCGCACAACGCCTACCGGTACCGCTAGTTCTTTTCTTTTCTTTTCTTAAAAAAAAAACTTGATCTGTTTCTCTTCAGAAACTTTTCTTTTTTGGTGCTAGGTGCCATTTTGGGCACTAGGCCCTATATTCCTAAAACATGGAAAAACCAACTAGTGGTTTTAAAAAATGTACTAAGTGTGGCGGTACCATTTCCGTCACTGACACCGATGATTGGTGCCTTAAATGTTTAGGGCCTGAACATTCTCCATCTGAATGTCTCTCCTGTGTGGGGATGACTAAAAGAGGAAGCAAAGCTCGATACCCTCTTTTCTTCAGACATCAGATCCATTGCATCGACATCGTCAAGGCCCTCCTCTTCCTCCCATGGATCTCAGGTAACTAAACATAAAAGCCGGTCCTCAAAGGGTAGCTCTCCTGCTAAGCATCGAGAGGCCATTGGCATTGCCCTTGAGGGAAACACATCAGCAAAGCAGCCCCGGTGGGAGGCTTTGGCTTCCAAAGCATCAGTGGGTCTCCAGGATGTTCTCGAGGCCTCGACCTCGCAAGAACTACCTGTGCCATGCTCAGGGGTCCCGGCCGTTTTCACCAGTACCGACACCCAGGCATCGGCAGCGTCGATAGACCAGAGGTTCCTCGCTATCGAACGCAGCATTGCAGCTCTTCTCTCAGCTGTGGTACCGTTGGTCCAACGGGCACCGGTACCGACATTGATACCGATGCCGGTACCTACAGTGGTTCAGACACTGATACCGGTATCGACGGTACCGGCCCCGGTGGGAATTCTTTCTACGCCATCTTTGGCTGGAATCGACAGATTAGTACCGGATTAACTCGGTACCGACTTCGATCGATACCGGGACCGTGCTGTACATGAGCATCGTGGTCAGGAACACTTTGAATCCTCCGATTCCGAAGACACTGACAATTCTGCTGGTACTAGAGGGTTTCTCCCAGAGGATCCCTCTTCTCCCCAATGCAGAATGTCACCTCCAGAGGACATGTCTTTTCAGGATTTTATTCGTGATATGGCCAAGGGCCTTTCAATCACGGTGGCTCTTGAAGAGGAACCCAGAGCAAAGGAATTGGAAATTCTCCAATATCCTAAAGTTCCAAAGGAGGCAGCCACTCTGCCCATCCATGAAATTCTGCATAACCTGATGCTCAGAATGTGGGAGACACCTCTGACTACATCTCCTCACTCTAGGAGACTTGAATACTATGTATCGAGTTCCGCCATGTCCTGGATTTCAAAAGACTCAGCTGCCACACCATTCAATGGTGGTGGAGTCAGCCATGCATAGGATGAAAAGTGCAAAGAGGCATGCATCCAATCCCCCAGGTCGTGAATGCAGGACTCTGGACGCTTTTGGGCGCCGAACCTTTCAGGCTTCCATGCTTTCAGCTAGGATAAGTTCATATATATTATATATAAGCATATATTATATATATTATATATAAGCCACCTGGGCTTCGGTACACACCTTCACAGCCCACTACTGCCTGGATAAAGCCTTCTGTCGGGATGCCTTCTTTGGCCAAGCTGTTCTTCAAAATCACTTTCAGACCTAATTCAACTCCTATCCACCAACCCTGGTGGAATGCCAGGGATCCATGGGAGGAAGGGATGCCTACCTTTCTAGGGTGGCACCTTCCTGGGGCTATCTCCCTGGTATCTTCAGCTAGGGAGTCCCCATATGTGAGGACTACATTCCTGCTTGTTCCTGGAGATAGCGTAGTTACTCACCTGTAACAGGTGATCTCCGGGAACAGCAGGAATGCGTCTAAGGCAGAAGCAAAATTGCACACACTTGATTGCAAGAAAGTACTTGCGTTCTGTCTTGACCACACTAAGGATCATCGACAATCCTCACAGCTTTTTGTCTCTCTTGACCCATCACCTTGGCCTCCCAGTTTCCAAGAGGACCCTTCAAACTGGATTGCTGACTACATCTCTTCTGCATATGCCCAAGCCAGTCTCTCCCTGCAGGGACATGTCACGGTACACAGTGTCCAAGCAATGGTTGCCACTGTGACCAATCTTTGTTCTGTCTCTATTTCTGAGATTTCCAAGCAGCTACATGGTCTTCGCATACCTTTGCTGCCCATTATTGCCTTGACCAAGACTTTGATTGAGATGCTCAATTCAGATAAGCCGTCTTATGAAACCTTTTGCAGATTTAGAGCAATACTGCCCACTGTTCATCTTCAGTTACCCCACGAGGAGTGTATCCAACAGGCTGAGTCTGTTGGATCCCTGCTTTAACCTGTTGTGCTTCTAGTATCCTTCCTCACGCTGGATAGTCGTGGGCTAGGGAGTCCCATATGTGAAGACTGCATTCCTGCTTGTTCCTCAAGATAGCATAGTTACTCACCTGTAACAGGTGATCTCTGAGAACAGCAGGAATCAGTCTTCATAACCTGCCCACCTCCCCTCAGAGTTGTTTGTACACAATTCCTTTTTTTATCTTCTCTCTTATGGTTTTTTTCTGTCCGCTATATACCTGACTGAGGAGAGTTGTTGGGAAGGCAGGCACACATAGTGGAGCAATGCTCCCATAAGCATTCCTATTGGATGCTGGGGAGTGTTACCGTGCCGGCCTCCGTCGATGCCAACATCACCTATATGTGAAGACTGATTCCTGCTATTCCCGAAGATTACCTGTTAAAGGTGAGTAACTATGTTTTGGCTAAAGGATTTTGTGAGCTGTTGTATCATCTTCCTGCCCAGTAGAGTTGTAGCTTTGGTATATCCCACTTGTCTGGACCAGTCTAGCAGGACAATATGGAGGGTGATAATTTACCAGTTAATGTCCTTTCCTTAGAGTCCTGCTAGAGCAGTTCAGGGCCTGCCCCTAAAACTGTATTTGCTCTGTTCTGCTGTTGTGGTTCCCTTTGGTCCATTATGATTTTTTTTTTAAATTTGACTCTACAGGTTCTTTATCTTCAGGCAGCTTTCTGTTTATGCTTTCCTGTACATAGTTCTTTACTGTTGATTGCTCATTGTTGCCTATGATTGAGGAAGGACATTAACTGAAAAGTAAAATGGCACCATTTTTTTACTGTCCTCTCTCTTTGGAATGCTCTCCCTTTCTCCTACAAAAAGTATCGAGCTGCACTTAAAACCTGTCTCTTTTAGGATGCTTTTGGGAGTTCCTGAACAGTGGTGGGCAAGTGCAGTAGGAAAATCTATTAACGTATTCCTGTTGTTTCCCTGCCCTCTCCTGTGATTTATTGGCTTTCTTTTCCATATCAATTTCTGTTCTATATTACCTAAACTGCCGTGTTGCCTTGTTTTGAAAGGCAGTATATCATGTATTAAATGAAGATAAAAGATAAAGTTCAACAACTCCAAAGTTCTTCCATATTCATATTTCACTTAATACAGTTTCCTTGTTTCCTGACTCTTTATTTAAAATATTCATTACATAAAACACTAAAAAATTTTCGATAGTGTCCTGTAAAAATTGCATATATGAAGCTAATATTTAGAGTTCACAAAAATATGCAGATAATAGAGAAGATTGTCGACTTGGTGCTGATGAAAGATGTAACAGGCGATGACATCTTCAGCACTTTGGATGGATCTTTGAATAAATTAGGTGTAGATGGAGTGCTAGTTATAAGTCCGGCTATAGATAATGTGACAGAAATGAGGGGTAGAAAAACTGGAGTTTTTCCCAAACGTACACGAAGATTGCATTTTAAACCAAGGAGCACTATGCAGTAAATCTTTGAAGATGGATAATGTTACAGATGTGGTTATAAAAGCAGTGAGCTTAACCTGAGTTGGAATCTTTAATTAGAAACAATTCAGTGATCTTCTAGATGAAAATGTGAACTCACATGGCCTGTCATATCACACTGATGTTTATAAGTTAGGGGTCTGTATTGAAATGCTCCATTGAATTTGTGGTAAAATACACTAGTTTATGGATGAGAAAAAGAAGATTATGCCTGAACTGTAGGATAATGAATGGCTTCAAGACCTAGTACATAAGAATATAGGAAATGCCATACTGGGTCAAACCAAGGTTCATCAAATCCAGTATTTCCAACAGTGATCAATCCAGGTCACAAATACCTGGTAGGTTCCCAAAAAGGCGCACAGGTTCCAGTGTTCGTCCCAAGGTAAGCAGTGGATTTCCTGGGTCCTCTATAATAATGGTTTATGGACCTTTCCTCTAGGAACTTGTCCAACCTTTTTTAAACCCTGCAACACTAACAGCTTTTATTACATTATCTAGTAACGAATTCCAGAGTTTGATTACACAGTGAGTGAAAAACTATTTTCTCTTATTAGTCTTAAATGGGTTACCCTGTAGCTTCATTGCATGTCCCCTAGTCTTTCTACTTTTTGATGGCGTAAACAATCGATCTACATTTACCTGTTCCACTGCATTCATTAATGTATAGACTTCTATCATATCCGCTCAGCCATCTCTTTTCAAGATACACTATATCAACCGGCTCACCTTTGACTACCTATTTATTCATACCTTCAAAAAAATAAAACAGATTAGTAAGACAAGATATTCCTTGGCTAAATTCATATTGACTTTATTCCATTAAGCCCTCACTATCTACATATTCAGTAATTTTATTCATTATAATGGTTTCTACCATTTTACCCAGTACTCATGTCAGGCTCACCAATCTTTAGTTTCCCGGATCTTCCCTGGAAACCTTTTTAAAAATTGGCCTTACATTGGCCATTCTCCAATCTTCCGGTACTACAGATGATTTTAATGATAGTTCACAGATTACTAATAGTAGGTCTACAGTCTCATATTTCAGTTCTTTCCACGCCCTTGGTGTATACCATCCGGTCCAGGTGATTTGCTACTCTTCAGTTTATCAAATAGTTGTAATACATCTTCCTGGTTGATCGATATTTCAGTTCTTTCGATTCATCACCTTTATATACCATTTCAGGCACGGGTAATTTCCCTGCATCTTCTTCAGTAAAGACAGAAGCAAAGAATTCATTCAGTCTCTCCGCTGTGGCCTTGTCCTCACTTAGCGTCCCTTTTACCCCACTATCATCCAGTGGTTCAACTGATGCTCTCACATGTTTTTGTGCTATGAATGTATTTAAAAAGTTTTTATTATGCATTTTTGTTTCCACGACAAGCTTCTTTTCAAATCCTGTCTTTGCCTGATGTATCAATGCCTTGCATCTAACTTGCCAATGCTTATTTTGTTTCTCATGCATGTCATTTGACTCCTTTTTCCATTTCCTGAAGGATGCCTTTTGGCAACAACAGCCTCTCTGACCTCACCTTTAAACCATGCTGGCAGTTTTTTGGACTTCCTTCCACTTTCTTTAAAGCATGGAATACATCTGGTCTGGGTTTTCAAATAGTACTTTTAAATACCACCCATACTTGTTGTAAAACCTTAACCTTTGCAGCTGCCCCTTTTAGTTTTTTCTTAACTATTTTCCTAATTTAATCATAATCTCCCTTTTGAAATTAAAAGGTAGTTCAGTGGATTTCTTTCCGTCTTTCTTCCATTTATTAAATCAAATATGATCATGCTATAATCACTATTGTCAAGTGGCCCCAAAACCCTTATGTCTTGCACCAGATCCTGTATTCCACTGACTAGTCCAAAATAGCTTCCCCTCTTGTCAGTTCATGAACCAGCTGTTTCAAGAGGCAGTCATTTATTTCATATAGAAACTTTATCTCTCTAGCATGTCCTGCTGTGACATTGACTGAGTCGATACTGGGGTAATTGAAATCACCCTTTATTATTACTGTGTTGTAACTTTTGATAGCTTACCTGATTTCTTTCAGCATTTCATCATCCATCTGTCCATTCTGGCCAGGTGGATAGTAGCACACTCCTACTGCCATCACCTTTCCCTTTTTATATGGAATTCTGCAACACTTTCATCCTATGTGACTCAACAACTCTCTAATACAGACTGCAATCCCTCCACCAATTTGATCTACCCTATCATTGCGATATAGTTTGTACCCAGGTATCAGTGTCCCATTTGTTTCCCCCTTCTGCCAGGTCTCTGAGATGCCAATCATATCTAACCTTTCATTTAGTACTATATAGTCTCCTATTTTATTTTGTTAGACTTCTAGTATTTGCATACAGGCATTTTAGAGGTTGTATTGTATTCATATTAATCTGTTTTTTTTATGGTGGATGTTACTAGATGTCCAAACTAACTCAACATTGAGAGGCAGGGAGAGAAACTAATTGGTGAAAAGTTGGATACCATCTGTGCCTTCTAAGCTTCAACTTGCAACTTTTGGCAAATACTCTTAGCACACTTTGACTTTAAAATCTTGGCCTGACATAGCTGAGTCTTTTCTTTCACAAAAAAGCAAAACAAAAAACAAAAAAAAAACCCAGCCACATATAATGGCCAAGTTATGAAATGAATTCCAACTTCATAGGTTTAAATCCAGATTTTCTAACTTCAAGAACTTTGAGAAAGATTTTGCAGTTTAATCCATTTTTTTGTTTGTATAGGTGAGGTTTCAGAGGAACCTCTAGGGCTCTACTGCAATTGAACAGCAGTGTAATTCTATTTTGGAAGAATGAGTTTTCTAGTATTCATGTTGGAACATTTTTCCAGCATATGGGACCAGATTATTACAATCTGACATATTTTGTTAGAAGAATTTTGTCATTGTTTTGGATAGCATATATCTGTGAACAACTCTTTTTTGTACTGAGCTAAAAAAATAACATAAGCAAGTTCAGATTTGTCATTTTTTTATTTTTTATTTATGCATATTACAATAACTATTCAAGAGCTTTAAAAAAGGAAACGTGGAAACAAAAAAAGCAAGGAAAAAGGAAATTACGATCTGGAAAATGGCATCCATTTTGTCCACAAAATATACTAATTCATTGGAAAAAAGATAATACATTAGAGACAGCAGAATGTCCAAAAACAGCCAGAATGTACCTACTGTGGGAGCTCAGAAGAGACTACTTCTTTCCCTTCTCATGAGGAAATAAAATCCAAAAGCTGTTTAGGGATAGCAAAGAAGTAATTTTTTCCTTGATACTAACATAGCACAAACAAGGAAATTTTAACATCCAAAAGCAAAACTTTTAAACCAAGAAATCCCAGCATCTGGATTGGGTGGATTTAGAAAAATCAGGAAAATGAGGATCACTGAACCCCAAGACTGCTCATTCATATGACGAAAGTAAAGACATAATACAGAGTTTGTCTGGTTCAATAACAAAGAACACCAGCAAGATGGATTGGCCAGTCACTAGCTTCTTTCCAAAAAAACAGTTAAATCCATTTGGTTTTGTTCTCCTTTCAGACCTTGACCACTGGCCCTCAATTCCACTCGGAAGAGGCAGATGATAAGCTCGAAAAGTGGTTGGAAGATTTTCAGAAACCATCCCCAAAATTTCAACAAGATATTTTTTAACCATTTCATTTGGGCTAATTAAGGAAGAATACAAAAAATTAAAAAATCTCAAGTTGTTCTTATGAGACTGATTTTCTAGATATTCCAGTTTTCTCAAAATAGTTTTTTATTTTGTTCAATTCAGCTCTTCTACATGTTGTTCCAACTGTGCGATCTGCCTGTTATGGCATGCTGTAGTTCTTTGTGAACCCCTACAAGTTCCAACAAGGAATCGATTTTAGAAGCAATTTTGTTCATGTTCTCTTTAAGGGAGATATCCATACCCTTACTAGAGTCACAGAGCACATCTAAGGTTATCGAAGCAGTGGTTTGTCCTTTCTTCCCCTGAGGATGTAAAGACGGTTGACTTCTCACCTTCAACTTCACACCAGACCCAGCCGGTGAAGCTACAACCAGTAGTGGTCCCATCCTGGCTTCTCTGCAGATGAGTGTTTCCCCACCAGAGAGCTCTGACCTCTGGCTGAACTGCTTCCAGGTTGCAGGAGGGGGAGCTGGTCACTCTTTGGGGCTAAGAGATGCCCCTTCAGTACTCTGCTCCGAGAGAGGCAATCCAAAATGGTCCATGTTTGAAAGAAAGTCTTGAAGAGGGTGAACTCCTATCTGATCCAAAGTAAGCTGGCTCCTCCTTCCTGAGCTCACCAACCTCAACGGGCAGGTCAGGTTCTTGCTCTTTCTTTTCTGTATTAACATAGAAAAAGGAGAGCAAGCCGTGGAGATAGAGTGGAGCTCCACACTCTATATTGCTTATTTCTACCTGAGATTTTATTTTCAACTTACCAATACGTAGTGAGAATTAGATCAAGGACATGCAATGGATGTGATCTATCTAGAATTCAGCAAACCTTTGATACTGTTCCTCATAGGAGGCTTATCAATAAATTGAGCAACCTGGGGATGGGTCTCAAGGTAGTGAATTGGATCAGAAATCGGTTGACTAACAAGACGACAGAAGGTGGTGGTAAATGGAACTCACTCCGAAGAAAGGAAGGTGAGTAGTGGTGTGCCCCAGGGATTGGTCCTGGGACTGATTCTTTTCTATATATTTGTGAATGATATTGTTGAAGGATTTAAGGGAAAAGTCTGCCTTTTTGCAGATGACAAGAAAAATTTGCAACAGAGTGGACTCCTCTGAGGGAGTGGACGACATAGGAAAAGATCTGCAAAAGCTGGAAGAATGGTCTAAGGCTTGGCTGTTAAGATTTAATGTGAAGAAGTGCAGAGTCATGCACTTGGGAAGCAGAAATCCAAGGGAACTGTATGTGATAGGGGGTGAGAGGTTGGTGTGCACAGACCAGCAGAAGGACCTCAAAGTGATTGTTTCGCTACCTTTAGATGCTCAGAAACAGTGTGACAAGGCAGTGGCCAAAGCCAGAAGGATGCTGCATTGCATAGAGAGAGAAATAACTAGCAGAAAGGAGGCGGTAATGCCCTTGTTCCTCACTTGGAGTATTGTGTTCAGGTTTGGAGACCATATCTTACAAAGGATATAAAAAGACTTGAAAGGTTCAGAGGAAGGTGACAAAAGTGATTTGGAATCTGCCCCAGAAAATGTATAAGAAGAGACTTGAAGACCTAAATATGTATATCATAGAGGAGAGGAGGGACAGGGGAGATATGACACAGATGTTAAATACTTAAAGGGTATTAATGATCAATCAAACATTTTTCAAAGATGGGGAAGCTGTAAGACTAGTGGGCATAAAATGAAGCTGCAAGATGATAAACTTAAAAGCAACGCCTGGAAATACCTTTTCACTGAAAGGGTGGTGGATGCTTGGAATGCTCTCCTGATGGAGGTGGTGGGGGCAAATACAGTGACAGAATTCAAAATGGCATGGGACAGGCACAGTGGATCCCTTTATAGCACGAGGATAAAATCAAAATAAACTTAACTTTTTTTTAATACTTCACCAAATAGAGAGGGTGACCTGCACGGAGCGGCAAGTACAATCCTAAACAGAGACATAGAGGGGGTGACCTTACTGGGCAGACTAGATGGACCATATTGGTCTTTATCTGCCATCATTTACTATGTTACTATATGTAGAAGATTGACATTGTCCAGCCACTTGCTTCAGACTTTGCTACAGTGGTCAATACTAAGAGATGCCAGGAATCAGGAGGGGGTTGAAGTCACAAATAAGGTATTGTGTCTATATTATTTTGATTGTTGTCATGAAAGTAGTTTTTTAATCATAAATATTAGTAGTTGTGGATGTAAATTGTTCTGCACAGTTGGGTTTCAGGATATGCACAGTGAATACAGTATGCATGAGATAAATATGAATATGTTAGAGACTCATTATAGCCACGTTTATCTTATGCATATTCACTGTGAGTGTTCTTAAAAACCCAACTGGCTGTGAGGCCCCCTAGAACAGGTTAAGGAACCTTGACATATTGTTTGATAAATTGTTACAGCTTGTTTGAAGAATATTTTTATCAATTCATTAAAATTAATTTTGACACCTCTGTTTTATCCACTTACCAGTCTATGATGAGACTTTGCTTCCTATGCTATGACTTTTTAATTTATCTAGAAGTCCCTTATGAGGGACTTCATTAAATGAAAATCCAGATAGACTATACTAACAAATACATCATATCCACAAGCATTTCTCCTAATTAAGTTGGCTGCCTTGGGGATTTTTTTTGGAAAGGTGGCATGAAAATGTAAATAAACAAATTAATAAGCCACTATTTCCCTTTGCTAAATCTAGGCTGGCTCAACTCCATTAGACATGTTCATCCATATGCCCAGTAATTTTGTCCTTAACAGCTTCCACCAGTTTGCTCAGCAAAGATGTTAGGCTCATATCTTATAACAGACAAAGACGAACCGGCTCGCAAAACATGCTACGCATACCACCACTAATTACAAAAAACAGCTCTACCACCTCAAAGAGAGCCTTCTCACTCTATGCTCCACAATTATGGAACTCTATTCCTGAGAAACTATGGACGACAATGGACACGGCAACCTTTAGAAAAGCTCTAAAGACACTTATTCAAAGACCACTTTTCTGACAACAT
This sequence comes from Ichthyophis bannanicus, assembly GCA_033557465.1. Lineage (NCBI taxonomy): Eukaryota > Metazoa > Chordata > Amphibia > Gymnophiona > Ichthyophiidae > Ichthyophis > Ichthyophis bannanicus. The sequence continues at coordinate 811,281,814 of CM066032.1, read as the reverse complement.
CACACAGTCAGCCACTAACTCAACTACAGAACCTCCCTCCCCCTCCCAAGTTTACATCCCCTCTTCTCTCCTTTGACCACCCACATTGCTAATGACATCCTAGACTCCCTAAAAGCTAAGCAAATATTAAATGTTATCTCCAAGTTGACTTCCCTGTTTATTGTATAATATTCTGTTACAATGCAAACCGCTTTAACTGTAGGATAAGGCGGTATAGAAAAACTGTTAAATAAATATTTTTCTGGATCAGTGTGTCAACCTTTTTAAGCTGCAAGTTCCCACCAAAATTCTAATAATTTGCAGAAATCCCCAAATAGAAGGGATGACCCCTAACACCATGGAAAGCGCAGTTCACCAAATGTTTAATCATAGCTTTGAAAGGGGAAAGGGAAATAGAGAAAGAAAGAGGATGAGAAGAAAAGAGGGGCAGGTTGCAACTTGATTTATGGGGGTGACCCTAAGCAGTGGCGGCCCAAGGGGGGTGCGGGGCCATGTGCGGAGACTTGGTGCGGGGCCTCATTTGCATAAGTTGTCTTATTTGCATAAATATTTGCATAATGTTACCATTCACTAACTTTTAGTAAACATGTCTCTTAATGAGTGTATGGATAAAGAAAGACTAAAAGATTTCTACATTACTATAATCCAGTGCCAACCGCCAGGCACATTAGGAACTACTACAAACGCTGCCCATTTAGAACCCATAGCAAACCTGCCGTATCCTGACAGCATTACCAGGACTCACAAAGCACCATACCCTACCTATCAAAAGGCAACACTGCAAATATTAAACCAATACATTTCAGAGAATACTGGGGAAAGAGAACAAGTGGCAACGTCAAATAGGAATTACATAAACAGAATACCTCAGCTCAGTTACACATGCAGAACATAGACCATCACCAAACAAGGAATCACAATTTAGAAACAGGAAGGCAATAATTAAACTGGGAACCCCAAAAGCCAAACTTGGAATGTACAACAACACTGTAGAAATAAAACTATAAATTAATTTCCTCTTGTACCAAACAAAGCGCAGATGTTAATGATGCACATTTCCCAGAGCTGACATATTCCAGTTAATAAATTCAAAATAAAGAGATATCTTTCTACCTTTTGTGCATTTTTTTTTCAGTTGCAATTGGTCCAGCCACTTTCTTCTGGTTTCTTCATGTTTTCTGCTAACTCTCCATCGTCTGCTGTCCATTTGTCCTTTCTTCTCTCTTCTAGTTTTTTTTTCCATTCTCTCTCTCTACATCTGCTTTAACATACTAATCTTTCTCCTTTTGCTCTTTCCTCATTCCTATTTCATCCACACAAATTTTACCCCTCCATCCTCAATCCCCAATTACTCTCCCAATACCTGGCCAATTGTAGATTTTTCATACCTCATACACAAAATATTATCCACTCTCAATTTTAATCTACCAGCCCGATCCCATTATAATCCTCACCAAACATCCGCTCCTTTCTAGTTCCAGTCTCACACAGCATCCATTCCCTTCTAGTCCCTGCATCAGCCCATTTCCTGTCCTAGCCCCTCATCAGCCCATTTCCAGTCCTAGCTCCCCCATCCATTTCCAGTCCAAGTCCCTTCATCAGCTCATTCCAATCCTAGCCCCCCCATCAGCCCATTTCTAGTCATTTCCTAGCCCCACCATCAGCCCATGTCAAATCATAGCTCCCCTCCACTCAGCCCAATTCTAGTCCAAGCCCCCCCATAAGCCTACTTCCAGTTCTAGCCCCTCCATGAGTCCATTTCAATTCAAGCCCCCACCACAGCCCATTTCCAATCTTAGCTCCCCCCAACAGCCCATTTCCAGTCCTATCCTAGCTGCTCCATCAGCCCATTTTCAGTCCTAGCTCCCTTCCCTCACAGCCCATTTCCATTCCAAGCCCCCTCCCCATCAGCTATTTGCAGTTCAAGCCTCTCCTTCCACTCAGCCCAGTTCCAGTCCTAGCAACCCCCCAACGCATTACCAGTCCTAGCCCCCGTCAATCAACTTCCAGTCCTAACCCCCATCACCCCATTTTCAGTTTAAGCCCCCCCTATAACCCATTACCAGTCCTAACCCCCCATCAGCCCATTTCCAGTCAGCCCCCCATAGCCTATTGCCAGTCCTAACCCCCCCATCAGCCCACAGCCCATTGCCCATTACCAGTCCTAACCTCATCAGCCCACCTCAAGTCCTAACCCCTCCCCATCAGCCCATTTCCTGTCCTAGCCCCCCCATAACCCATTATCAGTCCTATCCCCCCATCAGCCCACTACCAGTCTTAACCCCCCCATAGCCCATTGCCAGCCCTCATCAGCCCACAGCCCATTGCCAGTCTTACCCCCCCCATAGCCCACTGCCAGTCTTAACCACACCCCCTCCCTAGCCCATTGCCAGTCTTAACCCCCCCCTCCCTAGCCCATTGCCAGTCTTAACCCCCCCTCCCTAGCCCAATGCCAGTCTTAACCCCCCTCCCTCCCTAGCCCAATGCCAGTCTTAACCCCCCTCCCTCCCTCCCTAGCCCATTGCCAGTCTTAACCCCCCTCCCTCCCTCCCTAGCCCATTGCCAGTCTTAACCCCCTCCCTCCCTCCCTAGCCCATTGCCAGTCTTAACCCCCCTCCCTCCCTCCCTAGCCCATTGCCAGTCTTAACCCCCCTCCCTCCCTCCCTAGCCCATTGCCAGTCTTAACCCCCCTCCCTCCCTCCCTAGCCCATTGCCAGTCTTAACCCCCCTCCCTCCCTCCCTCCCTAGCCCATTGACAGTCCTACCCGCCCCTCCCCCTCCCCCTCCCCCTCGGCTCATGGCAATTAAAAAAAAAAAAAAAAAAAGCTGGCCGCTGGCGCCGCGGCGGCATGGAGTGTCCCGCGGGGCTCCCTCTGCCCGGCGGAACTCTCCTGGCGCGGCTGAGCCCCTCTCTGCCGGCTTGCAGATACGCGAAGGGAGAGAGTTTCCCTCGCGTCTCTGTTAAGCCCGCACGGGCAGATGTCAAATTTCACATCATCACCTGCTTCCCATCAGCCCCTGCGGGCTTAACAGAGACGCGAGGGAGACTCTCCCTTCGCGTATCTGCAAGCCGGCAGAGAGGGGCTCAGCCGCGCCGGGAGAGTTCCGCCGGGCAGAGGGAGCCCCGCGGGACACTCCATGCCGCCGCGGCGCCAGCGGCCAGCTTTTTTTTTTTTTTTTTAAATTCAATTAAGAAAAAGCAGAATGTTCTTTGCGCGGGGCCCCCCGAAACGCGGGGCCCTGTGCAAAAAACATTCTTGCTCAATGGACGGGCCAGCCCTGACCCTAAGAAGAGGGGGAAGATCATGACTGCTCTTTTTCTGAAAAAGTTATGTCTGCTGCCACAACGGAACCACTCTTCCATCACAAAAATAGTGGTGATGTTTTGTGGAATGGGGGAGACCCCAAATATTGCCTGTCACCCCTTATACTCTTGCACCCACTTCCCTCCTGCCCAGGGGCGGCCCAAGGGGGGTGCGGGGCCATGTGCGGAGACTCGGTGCGGGGCCTCATTTGCATAAGTGGCCTTATTTGCATAAATATTTGCATAATGTTACCATACACTAACTTTTTGGTAAACATGTCTCTTAATGAGGGTATGGATAAAGAAAGACTAAAAGATTTCTACATTACTATAATCCAGTGCCAACCGCCAGGCACATTAGGAACTACTACAAACGCTGCCCATTTAGAACCCATAGCAAACCCGCCATATCCTGGCAGCATTACCAGGACTCACAAAGCACCATACCCTACCTATCAAAAGGCAACACTGCAAATATTAAACCAATACATTTCAGAGAATACTGGGGAAAGAGAACAAGTGGCAATGTCAAATAGGAATTGCATAAACAGAATACCTCAGCTCAGTTACACATGCAGAACATAGACCATCATCAAACAAGGAATCACAATTTAGAAACAGGAAGGCAATAATTAAACTGGGAACCCCAAAAGCCAAACTTGGAATGTACAACAACACTGTAGAAATAAAACTATAAATTAATTTCCTCTTGTACCAAACAAAGCGCAGACGTTAATGATGCACATTTCCCAGAGCTTTCATATTCCAGTTAATAAATTCAAAATAAAGAGATATCTTTCTACCTTTGTGCATTTTTTTTCAGTTGCAATTGCTCCAGCCACTTTCTTCTGGTTTCTTCATGTTTTCTGCTAACTCTCCATCGTCTGCTGTCCATTTGTTCTTTCTTCTCTCTTCTAGTTTTTTTTTCCATTCTCTCTCTCTACATCTGCTTTAACATACTAATCTTTCTCCTTTTGCTCTTTCCTCATTCCTATTTCATCCACACAAATTTTACCCCTCCATCCTCAATCCCCACTTACTCTCCCAATAACCGGCCAATTGTAGATTTTTCATCCCTCCCACACAAAATATTTTTCCCCTCTCCATTTTACTCTCCCAGCCCCATCCCATTCTAATCCTCCCCCAACATCAGCTCCCTTCTAGTTCCAGTCTCACCCAGCATCCATTCCCTTCTAGTCCCTGCATCAGCCCATTTCCAGTCCTACCCCCCATCAACCCATTTCCGGTCCTAGCTCCCCCATCCATTTTCAGTCTGAGTCCCTTCATCAGCTCATTTCCAATCCTAGCCCCCCATCAGCCCATTTCTAGTCATTTCCTAGCCCCACCATCAGCCCATGTCAAATCCTAGCTCCCCTCCACTCAGCCCAATTCCAGTCCAAGCCCCCCCATGAGCCTACTTCCAGTTCTAGCCCCTCCATGAGTCCATTTCAATTCAAGCCCCCACCACAGCCCATTTCCAATCTTAGCTCCCCCCAACAGCCCATTTCCAGTACCAGTCCTAGCCCCCCATCAACCCACTTCCAGTCCTAACCCCCCATCACCCCATTTTCAGTTTAAGCCCCCCTATAACCCATTACCAGTCCTAACCCCCCATCAGCCCACTTCCAGTCTTAACCCCATCAGCCCATTTCCAGTCAGCCCCCCATAGCCCACTGCCAGTCCTAACCCCCTTCCCCATCAGCCCACAGCCCATTACCAGTCCTAACCACATCAGCCCACCTCAAGTCCTAACCCCTCCCCATCAGCCCATGTCCTGTCCTAGCCCCCCATAGCCCATTATCAGTCCTAATCCCCCCATAGCCCATTACCAGTCCTAACCCCCATCACCCCATTTCCAGACAGCCCCCATCAGCCCACAGCCCATTACCAGTCTTAACCCCCCCAGCCCATTACCAGCCCTAACCCCCCATCACCCCATTTTCAGACAGCCCCCATCAGCCCACAGCCCATTACCAGTCTTAACCCCCCCCAGCCCATTACCAGTCCTAACCCCCCATCACCCCATTTCCAGACAGCCCCCATCAGCCCACAGCCCATTACCAGTCTTAACCCCCCCCCCTAGCCCATTACCCGTCCTAACCCCCCAACAGCTCACAGCCCATTACCAGTCCTAGCCCCCCCAGCCCATTATCTGTCCTAGCCCCCCCCCAGCCCATTATCAGTCTTAACCCCCCATCACCCCATTTCCAGACAGCCCCCCTCAGCCCACAGCCCATTACCAGACTTAACCCCCCCAGCCCATTACCAGTCTTAACACCCCCCCCAGCCCAGCCCAGCCCAGCCCGAGTCCCAGTCTTAACACCCCCCCCAGCCCAGCCCCAGTGCCAGTCTTAACACCCTCCCCAGCCCAGCACCAGTCCCAGTCTTAACACCCCCCCAGCCCAGCCCAGCACCAGTCTTAACACCCCCCAGCCCAGCCCAGCCCAGCCCCAGACTTAACACCCCCCCCAGCCCAGCCCAGCCCAGCCCCAGTCTTAACAGCCCCCCCCAGCCCAGCCCAGCCCCGCCCCAGTCTTAACAGCCCCCCCAGCCCAGCCCAGCCCAGCCCAGCCCGCCCCAGTCTTAACCCCACCCCAGCCCAGCCCAGCACAGCACCAGTCAACACCCCCCCCCAGCCCAGCCCAGCCCCAGTCTTAACACCCCCCCCCCATCGGCTTATGGCAAATTATAAAAAAAACCTGGCTCTGGCTGCTACCGCTGCCGCCGCGGCAGCATTGAGTGTCCCGCGGGGCCCCCACTCCTCGCGGAGCCACACTGCAAGGGCTTTCAGATTCGCAAAGGGAGAGTGTCTCCCTCGCGTCTCTGTTAAGCCCGCAGGGGCTAATGGGAAATTTCCCATCAGCCCCTCGCGTCTAAAGGGGCAGATGGGAAATTTCCCATTAGCCCCTGCGGGCTTAACAGAGACGCGAGGGAGACAGACACTCTCCCTTCGCGAATCTGAAAGCCCTTGCAGAGAGGCTCAGCGAGGAGAGGGGGCCCCGCGGGACACTCCATTTTGCCGCGGAGGCCGCGGCAGCAGCCAAAACCAGCTTTTTTTTAAAAAATATAATTAAAAAAAAAAAGCAGAATGTTCTTTGCGCGGGGCCCCCTGAAACGCGGGGCCTTGTGCAAAGAACATTCTTGCTCAATGGACGGGCCGGCCCTGCTCCTGCCTGCCACTCTCTCTTCTCTTCTTCTGCCTTTATCTCTCTCCTTCCTCCACTTCATACCCTCCCCTCTTTTTATTCTTCTTTCCTACTCTTCCCCTCCTGTTTCTGTTGCCTTCTCCCATCTTTCTCCTTACTCCTCATATTCTCCCTTTTCATCATGCTCCTTTCCATTACTGCTCTTCCTATCACTTTCTCCCCTCTTCCTTCCTCTGTCATCCCTATTCTTCCCCTCTTTCCCATCTCTCTCTCATCTCTAGACATCTCCCAAATGTCTACAGCAGCATAGGCCTTGGGGACTCAGAGCATGGTCCCTTCCTCCTCCTGCACACTTCCATTATAGAGGGAAAAAAAAGCACTAGTAGAGAGAGAAAGGGGAATGCAAAGACTGGTATTTTTGCACATGCTCCAAGTCTTCATGCCCATGGTTTGAAGACTGCTGCTACTACTACTGAGCATTTATATAGCACTAGAAGTCGTATGCAGCGCTGCACAAACAACTGAAACATGTAGCATGGAACATTCTCTTGCTTGCTAGCTGCCTCTTAGTGAAGCCAGCCCCTTTTCTGGCCCTCTTCCCGTCTCCTGGTTCTGTCCTGGGGCCAGTACCCAGGGACTGTGGCCTCTTACAAGAGTCCTGCAGCTGAGGGTTTGGTGGAATGGGAGCGATTTCATTAGCAGAGAAGAAAGACACTATGTGGAACAGCTGCTTCTCCAGCAACTTTCATGTGCCCTGCACCCATGGTAAGATATAGCTTATAGTTTATTTAAAACTTGATATACCGCTCTCTGTAATAACACTAGAGCGATTTACAAATAAAATCTTATAATAAAAAACAAAATTCAAACCATCGGATAACAAACTAATCAATAAACTAAAATAAAGATAATAAAATCAGTAAAATATATAAATCATCAAATGAAAACTACGAATAAACACAGACAACATAAAATACAGCTGATTTCAGCAGAAACCCTCACAGTGGAGCCCATCTAAACTCCTCCTAATGCCAAGTTAAAAAAATGTAGATTTTTAAAGCTTTCCTAAACTTTAATGTAGTCTCTTTTCTTATATATAATGATATAGAGTTTCAAAGAACTGAGGCCAACAAATAGAATACTGACTGACAAGCTGATTAGTAAATAACTATGTTATTAGGTGGCATCACTAAAAGAATTAGAAACACTCTTCTAGTGTCCTCTGGAGTCTTTTTAGAAATAGGTTTACATTGGTAGCCCTTTAGATAATTAATTTTCTGTAAAATGACTTCATATAGTGATCAATTAACTGTTTTCCACGTCATTATATTGCCAAATCATTTGCCATTATTGTACTAATGTTTGGCAAAGAAAAATTGGCATGCATTTTCTTTCATTAGCTATTGTCTTCATGCTATAGAGCTTGATTGGTTCCCTCTTCAGCAGTATCTTGCTGTCTTGTGCTGTGCAGTCCCAGAGCAGGGGCACTAGGACAATCAGGCGCATGTTGCACAGGATAAATCCCCAAATTGTATAGTACTAACTTTCTTTTTAAATTCAAAATCTTTGGCAAGTCTTCACAGTAATAGCGAAAGAAGCAGGGATATACTTTTTTTGTTTTGTTTTTAGCATACCTTTTTCATTTAGTACGCACAACACAGCATTTGCTAATGTGTGGAAAGGACCACTGGTTCATATTAGTGCATGCTAAAATGAAATAGTATGCACTAAAACAAATTAAAAATGATCAAAAGGAAAGAAAAGGAAAGGAAACAAAAAATGTACCCCCCTGCACACCCTTTGAAATAATGAACTTTCTAGAAACGGGCAACAAATGTATGGAAATAAACCTGATGCCGTTGGTAGCTCAAGGTGAGTTGCTTTCAGAGTGCAAGTCGCCAGAGGGCTACAATCTAAGTTGTGTGTATACTTTTGTATTAGTAAAGAAAGTAAGGCTTTTACTAAATTTTTGGACTGTGTTTCTGCTTTGTGTAAGGAAGTAACATTTAGGAGCATGTTTACTAAGCTGAGCTAACGGCTAGTGAGTGCTATTTGTAGCTAGGTCCCATGTTATTCAATGGGACATGGTTAAAATTGCATGCACTATTAACACAGCTTTGTAAACCTGCGTCTTAGTAAGACTTAATTGCATCTAGTTGCATATATTGCTGTATTCTAAGGCACCTATGGGGAACATTTCAACCAAAATGAGTATGAAGCAGCCAAGTTAAATTGGATCTTTCATAACAGGTTTAGTGTATGATTCTCTCTCATGGGTTCTTGTTACTTTTCCAGCCTTATCAGCACAGTTTCTGATCATCCCTCTATTGGTGCTATCAGCACTGGCATCCAGCCCATCCCTAAGAGCAGAAAGAGAAATAAGTTTTAATTATTCTCTTAATTCATGATTACAAAAGAAGAATTAAAGTTGAACATTGGGATAAAGATTGGCATGGTTCATCTTCCTTATTTTACTGTAAGTGAGGAAGTGTAATTTCAACTGACTTCTGAGAGATAGTCTTAAAAAATACACATTTCTGATTTAAGGATGTTGCATGTAGATATGTTGTGGAGCTAGCCTCTATATCTCTGTTCTTTCGTAAATGTTCTAACCTGAGGGATATGAGGGTTGTCATTATTAGTTGCCTTATCCATGCACATCCTTACGTTCATATGCTTTAACCTGAGAAAAAAATTCGAGTTTAAATAAATCATTTTCTTTGCATTTCTTGCTCTAGCTTAAAGAAAATTGGTTGAAATAGAACCAAGATGGCAACAACTGATTGTATATTGAAGCAGAGCCCCGAATAGTCTAGCTTGTTTTCTTGATTTTCCCTAATGGGCAAAAAGGAAGGGAAGGCCATCTACTCTTCTTGGCCTCCAGCAGCTGTTAAAAGTTGTTCTGGGTCTCTGCACTTTTGGAGTGATATTGGAGGGAAGATTGAGATGCTGCTTATGAGCGGTGAGGCATGACCCAACCCCGCTGGATTCTGCTTGTTCAGCCTAAACGATTCCTGTGCATCACCAGCAGAGTGGCAGCTTCATTGGGCCTACTGGCTAGTGCTGCATTTGCAACTGAAAGGCCTTATGTTGAGGAACACCACTTAAAGGTAATTGAAGAAGAAGCTTGGAATGTGTTATTGCATTCCGGAACAGCTGTGCCTGGTAGATTTAGCCCATTCTTTACTAGTGGTAGTGGAGGAGTAGCCTAGTGGTTAGAACACTGGCTTGGTAGCCAAGCAACCAGGGTTCAATTCCCACTAATACTGCTTGTGGCCTTGGGCAAGTCACGTAACCTTCCATTGCCTCGGAAGAAAGGCCTGGCGATCTACTTCCGGTTACAGTGCCAAGAAAACCCAGGAGCTTTTGGGTCGCCAGCAGTCAGCATTGACTCGAAGGCACACATTGCATATTTTACTAGTGGTGGGGAATATTATGGCTGGAAGCTCTAGGGAGGGCCTACAGGATAAGCCACTAATATGATTGTTGAGATGTGGAAACCATACTTCAGGGCTATGTCTGTCAGCTATGCAAAATGTCTACTGATTTAGCTTCTCCGTTTGACATTCACAGCTTTCTTTTGGAGGTGCACTCACTCAGTTGAAAGTATTCTCTTTCCACCATAATCAAAGACTATTTCCCTCCAATGTAAACTTGAGACATTAGAAAGTTGCTGAAGATAAAAGAATCAGTGCTTCACAAATTTTTCTAGATCTAAGTTGATTTCCCTACATGATAAAAAATATTTTTAAAAGAATATAAACATTCATTCTCAGTCTGTTCCACCTTTATGCAGTCTTCTATCTCCAGGAACAAGCAGGAATAAGTCCTCACATATGGGTACGTCGGTACCGACGGAGCCTGCGCGGGAAAGCTCCCCAGCTTCCTAGAATGGAAGCTTTTGGGACCTCCCACTGCACATGCGCACTGCCTTCCCGCCTTCCTGAACAGCTCTCCTCAGTTTCTCTTTTTCCACGGAGCCAGCAGGTCGTGTATCCTGTCACCGCTGAAGAAATTGTAGTTTTTTGTTTTGTTTCTTTAGACCGCGTACCTGCCTTCCCATACCGATACCGGTATCGCCGGTCTTCCTTTTTCTTTCTTGAAAAATTATTTCTTTTCTTTTATTATTTTTCAGCACTTGGTCACTTCAGTTAGGCCTTCAGGCCTACTTGAATTCTCCACATGGAGAAGCCAGCCCCTGGATTTAAGAAGTGTACCAAGTGTACTGCTGTAATATCAGTCACAGACACCCATGAATGGTGTCTTAAATGTTTGGGGCCTGACCACTCCATTCCGGACTGCCCTTCCTGCTCCCAAATGTCTAAGCGTGGGCTGCAGAACCGGGCCAACAAATTCCATGTGCTGTTTGCTTCAGAGAATCCAACATCACAGTCATCCAGGTCATCATCCCAGGATGGATCTCAGGTAACCAAACCTTCTGTGGGCAAGTCCTCAAAGAGCAAATCTCCTTCAAAGCATCGAGAGGCTCTTAGTTTTGAGGACCCTGCCCCAGCCAAACAGCCCCGGCGGGAGGTCCTACCTTCCAAAACGCCAATACAGGGGCTACAGGTTGACATCGATGGCACGGCCTCGACAGATCACCTGTTGGACTGCTCTGGGGTACCGGCCCATACCGGTACCGACATCCAGGCAGCCGTGGCGTCTATGGGCAATACTGTCCAATCCATGCAGCAGGCCGTCATGGCTTTCATTAAAGCTGCAACGCCATCGGTACCGCTTCCAGCGGTTCCGGGCCCGGTTCCGGTATCGTCCGCCATGCCGGAACCCAGGCCTTCCTCTTCTAAACGCAAATCGGTACCGTATGGGCTTTCGCTCCATACCGCTTCCATACCCGGTACGCCCGATGTCGATACCGATCGGTATGCGTATCGTGCGTTGGAGGAAACTAGACAATACACCGATTCCTCTGAGGATTTTGTCTCCTCTGATGAGTCTGCAGAGCTCTCCCTTGACCTTCCTGAGGAACCTTCTTCTCCAAAAAGGAGAATGTCTCCTCCAGAGGATTTGTCCTTTCAGGACTTTATTTTAGAAATGGCTAAAGGCCTTTCTATCACTACTTCCTCTGAAAGGGAACCAAGGTCAAAAAGATTGGATATTTTAGGATACTCTAAGTCTCCTAAAGAAGCAGTTACTCTGCCTATCCATGAAATCCTTCAAGAACAATTGATGGATTTCTGGGAGAACCCTTTAACTCTGTCTCCTTATTCCCGTAGGTTGGACACCATGTATCGGGTCCCTCCTTCTCCTGGTTTTCAGAAAACTCAATTGCCTCACCACTCCATTGTGGTAAAGTCTGCAATGAAAAAGATCAAGAGTACTAAAAGGCACTCTTCTACACCTCCAGGAAGGGAATGTAAGACACTGGACTCTTTTGGTAGGAAAATCTTCCAGGCTAGTATGCTTATAGCCAGGATTAATTCCTACAGCCTCTATATGGGCATGTTCCTAGGGGAACTTGCCAAGAAAGTACGGCATTTTGCCTCCTTTATCCCTGAGGATAAACAGGAGGACTTCCTTTCTGTTGTGAAACAACTTTTAGATGTTTCTAAGTTCTCCAACAGAGCTGCCTTTGATTCCTTCGAAGGAGCCAGCAGAGCTTCTGGCATTGCTATTGCAGCCAGACGTCTGGCTTGGCTCCAGGCTTCTGATCTGGAACCCTGGGTTCTAGATGGCTTACGGAATCTGCCCTGTACAGGTGAGAACTTATTCGGTGCAGAGTGGCAAGTTAAGGCCACTCAAATGGACGCTGAAAATGCCACCTTAGAGAGACTTTCTAAGTCCACTTCTACTCCCACTAAGAAGAAGTCTTTCAAGAGGCCTTATTATAAGAAGGCCAGATATGCTTCCAATACTGGCCAGCAATCTTCTCAACCTCGTTTTGCGGCTAAACGTCAGCAAACGAAACAAGCAAGAGCAAAGCCTGCAGCAGCTACTACAGCTCAACAGGCTCCACCCCCTCAGGGGTTTTGACTTGCCCCTAGAGAACTTGCCATTCCTGGTTCTGGACCAACCAGAACCTCTCACCATACCTGGAAGGTTAGCTCACTTTGCTCCCAGATGGGAACAGATCACAACAGAGCAATGGACCCTCTCTATCATCCGAGAGGGTTACAAACTTCATTTCTCCAGCCTTCCTCCTCATCACATGGTGAGACCCTTCAATTCTCCATCTCCTCTCCTAGCCCTGTTGGATCAGGAGATCTCTTCTCTGCTTGCCCAAGGGGCCATAGAAGAGGTTCCTCTTCATCAACAGGGGTCAGGTTTCTACTCCCCCTATTTTCTCATTCCAAAGAAAACAGGGGGATTCAGACCAATCCTAGATCTGAGAGAATTGAACAAATTTCTGTACAAGGAGAAATTCAAAATGCTCTCTTTGGGCATTCTCCTTCCATACCTTCAGAGTCAGGACTGGCTTTGTTCTCTAGACCTGCAGGATGCGTATACACATCTACTCATCCATCCATCCCACAGAAAATATTTTCGCTTTCTGTTCAGGGGAAGTCATTACCAATACAGAGTACTTCCCTTCGGTCTCGCCTCTGCCCCAAGAGTCTTTACCAAATGCATGGCAGTCGTAGCCGCATTTCTCAGAAGCATGGGGATTTTCGTATTCCCATATCTGGACGACTGGCTCATTCGAGCTCCAACTCAGTCGCAGGCCCAGATTTCCCTAGACCGCACAAGGAGCCTTCTGCAGTATCTGGGACTGGTAATAAACCTCCCCAAGTCTCAACTCAGCCCTACTCAGTCTCTAGAATTCATAGGGGCCCAGTTGGACACCACCACTGCAAGAGCCTACCTTCCACTGGTTCGGGGTCAGCGTCTGCTGAGCTTGGCCTCCCAAGCCCAGTCCAGTACTCACTTGACAGCCAGGGAAATGCTACGCCTCCTGGGCCATATGGCCTCCACAATACATGTGGTGCCCTACGCTCGTCTTCATATGAGAGCAGCTCAATGGACCCTGGCCACCCAGTGGACTCAGGCATCGGGAGCACTCTCAGACCAAATACAAACCTCAAACCGTCTGTCTTGGTCCCTCCATTGGTGGATATCCACCAAGAATCTGTTGTTGGGGGCTCCCTTTCAGCCCTTGCTACCCCAAGCAACCCTCACAACAGATGCCTCCCAATTGAGGTGGGGAGCCCATCTGCTAACTCTCTCCACTCAGGGCACTTGGTCTCCACAGGAGGCCACCCTTCATATCAACCTCCTGGAACTGCGAGCAATTTACCTTGCCCTCAAGGTCTTCCATACCCTCCTTGCCAACCTGACTGTCCTGGTTCAGACAGACAATCAGGTGGCCATGTTTTACATAAACAAACAAGGAGGGACGGGCTCTCTGTCGCTTTGCAACGAAGCTCTCAGATTATGGGCCTTCGCCAGAGAGCACCAAATTCATCTGCTAGCAGTGTACCTTCCAGGAGTTCAAAACTCTCGAGCAGACAGACTCAGTCGAGTTCTGCTGCCACACGAGTGGTCCCTACATGTGGACCAGATAACCAGAATCTTTCAGGAATGGGGGACCCCGGACATAGACCTCTTTGCAAGTCCGTGGAATGCCAAACTTCCCCGGTTCTGTTCCAGGACTCCGTGTCAGGAAGCTCAGGCCACGGACGCCTTTCTCCTCCATTGGGGTCAGGCGTTCCTATATGCCTTTCCACCCATTCCGCTGATTCCCAAGACTCTGTTCAAACTCCAGAGAGATCACGGCTCTATGATCCTCATAGCTCCACGCTGGCCACGCCAAGTGTGGTTCCCTCTGCTTCTACAGCTCTCCCAGGGATCCTCCCTGGACTTAGGAGCTGCACCAGACCTTCTGTCTCAGGAGGACGGGACTTTGTGGCACCCAAACCCCAAATCCCTACATCTCCGAGCTTGGTTACTGAAGGCTTAAGTCTTCAAGACTTTAATCTTTCTCAACCTGTGAAAGATATCCTTCATGCCTCTAGGAAACCTTCCACGAGGCGGTCTTATGCTTTCAAATGGAAACGTTTTTCCATTTGGTGTGCTCAGCAGGGCCTTGACCCTCTGGCACTTCCTTTGAATTCCCTCTTAGACTATCTCCTGCATCTTTCCAATGCAGGCCTTAAGACGAATTCTGTAAGAGTCCATTTAAGTGCTATTTCAGCATCCCTGAAACCTGTAAATGGACAACCTATCTCCTCTCACCCTCTTGTTGCAAGATTCATGAGAGGCCTGACCCTCACTAAACCTCCCATCAGACCCCCCCCGGTCGCATGGGATTTGAATCTAGTGCTTGGTCAGCTTATGAAGCCACCTTTTGAGCCGTTATTTTCTACCTCCTTGAAATTTCTTTCCTGGAAGGTACTATTCCTAATTGCAGTCACTTCCGCTCGTCGCATCAGCGAACTGCAAGCTCTAGTGGCTAATCCACCTTATACAAGATTTCATCATGACAAAGTGGTCCTTAGGACGAATCCCCACTTTATGCCTAAAGTGGTCTCCCCTTTTCATCTTAATCAAGAGGTATATCTACCTGTATTTTTTCCGGCTCCTCATGCCTCCAGTGCAGAGAGGAACCTTCATACTCTGGATTGTAAAAGAGCTCTAGCCTTTTACCTTAATAGGACTCAGCCACATCGAAAGTCTTCTCAACTTTTCGTGGCTTTTGATCCTTCACATTTGGGACTTCCAGTCTCCAAGCGTACACTTTCCAATTGGATTGCTCAGTGTATTTCCTTTGCTTACCAGAGTAAAAACATTTCTCTAGAAGGCCATGTCACAGCTCACAATGTGAGAGCCATGGCAACTTCTATGGCTCATCTGCACTCTGTTTCCATTGATCAGATCTGTCGAGCCGCTACCTGGGCCTCGGTTCATACCTTCACAGCCCATTACTGTTTGGACAAGGACTCCCGCCGGGATGCCTTGTTTGGCCAGGCTGTCCTCAAACACCTGTTCCATTCTTAGACAACTCCTGCCCACCTTCCCAGAATGGATGCCTGAGATCCATACGAAGATGGCGAACCTTGACAGGGGATCCCACGCATCTAAGCTAGGGAGTCCCCATATGTGAGGACTTATTCCTGCTTGTTCCTGGAGATAGCACAGTTACTTACCTGTAACAGGTGATCTCTGGGAACAGCAGGAATTAGTCCTCACAACCCACCCACCTCCCCTAGGAGTTGTATCTTTTATCTATCTATCTTCCTGTCCTCTCTCTATTGACTCAGCTATAAACTCGAAACTGAGGAGAGCTGTTCAGGAAGGCGGGAAGGCAGTGCGCATGTGCAGTGGGAGGTCCCAAAAGCTTCCATTCTAGGAAGCTGGGGAGCTTTCCCGCGCAGGCTCCGTCGGTACCGACGTACCCATATGTGAGGACTAATTCCTGCTGTTCCCAGAGATCACCTGTTACAGGTAAGTAACTGTGCTTATCTTAAAAGCAGAATCAGAGCTGAAAAAAGCCAAGGAGTTTCTTGATAAGGCGCTGGTATCATCCCACTGACAACACTGTGTTTTGGACCAAAAGCACTTCATTGCAGTTAGGGTCAGCAAGGAAGTTCACTCTGAGGAAAAGCTCTTAAAAAAATCTGATGTGACCTGTATTAGCCACTGTTGGAAAGAAGATGCTGGGCTTGATGGACCTTTAGTGTGACCCAGTATGGCAATTCTTATGTCCTTAAGGATAGGAGAGGTTATCTAATGATGAGAGGGTAGTACAAGAAGCGAAAGGACATGGAACTCTTGCAAAGTTACTGCATCTCTTTCTCATGATCCCAAGACAGTCATCATCCCTCCTTCCTCATGTCAGGGTTTATGGGGTTTGAATGGCCGTTGGACGACCCTGCTGGTGTACTACAGAGTGTGCCTTAATTGGTGATAGGACATAAAGGGAGTAACACAGATACCTTTGCTAGTACAATTTAGCAGATTTCTGGGACATGTCCTCTGGAACTTCTGCTCATCTGGCCGTCTCCCTGCTTCATTGTTTACGTCATCAGAATATGGAAAGACTAGGGGACATGCAATGAAGCTACAGGGTAAACTATTTAAGACTAATAAGAGAAAATATTTTTTCACTCAACGTGTAATCAAATTCTGGAATTTGTTACCGGAGGTCTGACCCAGTATGGCATATCTTATGTCTGGCATTACAGTCCTGATCCTCGTTTCTTGAGCTATACCTAGTGTTGAGGCCTTCATATTACTCGTTGCTTTAGAGGTCTTCCTTTCTAGTCTTAGTTCTCCTGGCATTTCAATCTTTCCAGATACACCACCTTTCCAGATATCACCGCACTATCATCTCTCTCCGCTTATCCTTGCTTTATTCGTCAATTTATAGCTAAATGGTCCTTGCCTTTTACAGTGGACAGATACATATTTGAACATGCCTGGAAGCATTCCAGGAAGTTATGTTGTCTTTAACTTCCATTGGTTTTCAACTGACCAAGTATGTTTGCTTTTTTTATAATGCTGACCATTTGAAGAAGCATTCCTAATAATAATCCTGTTTCTTAACTGTTTGGTGGGTTGTGTCAGCTCATATTTGATTCAATATATATAGTTTGCCTATTTGTCACCTCCCTTTTATGGACTTGATACCAGTTAACAGAATTAGTTTGCTCCCCTATATTTTTCTTTTCCTGTACATGTGTAATTCTGTGCATGGGCTGATATTGCTTTCAAAGTATTCTCATTGTAGTCTGACTTAATCTAAATCTGGTAAACGGCCAGTGGTTGTTGCTCACATCTCATGGGCCTTCTTTCCACACTTTCAGTTCTCAAAAGTGGGAGTTAATGTAGTAATAGAACACCTGGAAAAGTTAGTTGTTTTTATGAATGAGAAGAAGCTTCTGTCCCCACTCTACTACACACATAAAAGGTCACAAGACCAGAAATTGTCTCTTGTTTTTGTAGCATGTTTTTAACATCAGATGTGGAAAAGTCGCATGTGTAAAATACAGTAGTGGCCAAAAAATTAAGGCAGGTATCTATTTCTACAATTTATTGTTAAATAATGTACTGTGGAGATGTCACACGTGCTTACTTATTTAATCAGCATGGCGATTAGTCACACCATGCAAATGGCATCCGTTTTAGTTTACTTACATTCTGTAGTAGGTTTCTTGGATGACGTTTTGAATTTTTACAACTAGGAAAAGAATTGAAAGTTACATGTAAAATCTACAATAAAGATGGGTAGAAAGTGCGATATTAATGACTATGTAAAGGGACAAGTTGTCACATTTCATGATGAAGGATATTCGCAATGTGCTATTACAAAACATTTGCATATATCAAGGTGTGCAGTTCAGAATGTTCTGAAATCAGGTGGCCGTACACGTCGTTTGAAATGTGGGCGCAGATGGATAACTACTGGATGAGATGACCGATTCCTCAAAAGCATTATTACATCTAGTCCACATACTTCATCTCAACATGTGGCTCAGTTAGTTAATGATCGAGGAATAAAGATAAGTGCCAGATCTGTCCGACGATGGCTTGTGGATAAATTCAAACTTGTGGCCAAAAGACCTGCCAAGAAGCCTGTGATGACCAGGAAACAAATTGCTGCCTGCATACAGTTTTGTAGCAAGATGAAAGACAAATCTGCTGAATGGTGGGAGAGGGTAATGTTCACAGATGAAAGTATATTTCAACAAGTACGTGGGAGTGGTTACCATTACGTCCGTCGACCAGCAGGCGAGAGACTAAATCCGAAGTACACGATCAAGACTGTTAAACACCCGCCATCGGTCATGGTATGTGGTGGTATCTCGGCGAATGGACGATGTGACCTGCACATTTTTGAGAAAGGTGAAAGAGTAAATGCTGCAAAATACATATCTGTGCTGAATATTAAAGTTAAAATACACGTGAATGTTTCTGGCACAACTATATTTCAGCAGGACTCGGCACTGTGCCACACTGCAAAAACAGTCAAAAAATGGTTCGTGGACAACAAGATCGAACTGCTACGAAGTTGGCCATCAAACTCTCTAGATCTCAGTGTAATTGAAAACTGTTGGAATCTTATGAAGAAAAAGGTGGCAGCACACCGTCCAACTTCAGAAGCAGATTTAAAGGACATACTCGAGCATGCATGGGTCAACGAAATCACTCTGGCATACTGTAAAACGCTAGTTAACAGTATGCCTACAAGAATCCAGGCTGTGCTGAAAAATCATGGACACCCTATCAAATATTGACCACACATTTTTTCCTGAATAAAACTTTGAAACTGACATATATATCTTTGGTTCTTAAAGCTTTTTGACCATGAAAGTGACAATAACACATACTTTTCTAATAAAATTCTGATATTTTGAACTCTGCCGTAATTTTTTGGCCACTACTGTATGTGTAAAATAGTAAAATATGTGTAAGATATGATAAATTATCTCACTCAAATGCATGCTGCTTGACCCGTCTTTTGACCAAAGGGAAATTATTCACAACCCAGTCTATAAACTGATGTTTGGAGGAGAGTTGGATGAGCTGAACTCATGCCTTGATCCGCTTGAGAAGTGTACATATTTATTTATTTTATTTAAACTTATTTTTATACTGCCTTTCTACAATTCAAAGTGGTTTACAGTTAAACAATGGATTAACATGAACAAGAGGCACAATGTTTCACAGAGAACTGGAACAGTGCAATAGTGTAACCATAGAAGTGCTTATCATTTGGATAATTAACTAAGAACTATTTTACAGTGTTTTGAGGATGTCTTGTTTCTGTCACATTGTATCTGTTGGGTTGAGGTGTGGTGGCGTACATTATGGTTGGTGAGTCTCAAGATTTGTGTATGTTATATTCTTCCATGAAGAGGTGGCTTTTTAATTTCTTTCTGAAGTGCGACAGGTCTGAGAGTTCACTTAGTGATGGTGATAGTTTATTCCATAGGGATGGGGCGAATAGTATGAATGTTCTATTGCAAGTGGATTGATTGCTTTTTGTGTGTAGCTGTGGAATGCCAAGCTGGTTGAAGGAGTTTCTTCGAGGTCTTTCATTCTTTGTGTTTGAGATAAGGGGTTGAAGGCATGTAGCAGATTCTTTGTGAAGTATTTTGAATATTGTGATGAGAATTTTGTAACGGATCTTGACTGAGATGGAGAGCCAATGAAGTTATATCAATATGGGGGTGATATGTGATCAGTAATGGGCATCAGCAATTATTCAGGCCACTGTGTTTTGGACCATCTGTACTGGGAGGAGTATTTGATTTGGTAGGCCCGGGTAGATGATATTACAGAGGTCTAGTATAAGTGTAATCATTGCTTGGCATATGGTTCTGAAAAGGTCCGGAATGAGTAGTGGGAGGAGATGCTTCAGGATTCTTAGTTTGTGGTATACTGAAGTGGCTATTCTTTTTATATGAGGTTGGAAGGACAGCTGTGGGTCTAATGTTATGACCAAGTATTTTGTCTCAGTATTAACCTTGATGTTTATGTCACCAAGTGCTATTGTTGATGGAGGGACAAAAGATGGGTTAATGGTTATATAGAGTGCTTTGGTCTTCTCTTGGTTGATGAATAGGTTGTGTCTGCTAAGCCACTCTTTTATGTCTGTGAAGCACTTCTTTAAGTTGTTAAGGTCTGAAGAGAGGAGATTAATGGGTGTGAAGAATATTATATCATCTGCTTAGATTTGTTATAGCATTTTGTCTGCCTTGATGATTTGACATAGAGGTTGGATGTAGATATTGAAGAAAAGGGCTGATAGACTGGATCCTTGCAGTAACCCTGTATTCTGCGAAAATGGATTTGATATTGTCTTGACAATTTGTACTCGTTGCTTCCGGAACGACAGGTAGGAGTGGAACCAGTTGAGGGTGGTGTCGTGGAGTCTGATTTCAAAGTTTCGTAGTAGTTGGTAGTGCGAGAGGGAATCAAAGGCGGTGGAGATGGAAAATTAAGACTAATCCATTCTTGCTGTGTTGCAGGCAGGTTGTAATGATATTTAGGAGAGAGGTGATGAGTGTTTCGACCCCCATGGAACTTCCTGAAGCCATGCTGATATGGGGGTTTAGGGATGCATGTTTGTCAAGGTGCTCTTGAAGCTGTCTTAGGACGATTTTTAGTGTTATTTTTGTGATTTGCAGGAGGCTGGATATTGGTCTGTAGGATTTGGGAGAGGTCGGGTCAAGTTTTGTGCTTTTGAGGAGAGGTCAGATTCAGGTTTGCTTCAGCGCTGCAGGCATAAGACATATGTCTTTTTTTTTTTTTTTTTTTAAAGAAAATTGTGTATTTATAAGGGTTTACAATACCATTGCAAGCAAATCTTGCTTGAAAATTTATAGACTTGCTAGAAGAAATTATAAACGAATGAAATTCACATTAGCCCACAGTGATGCAAATGGGGCATAAAAAGAAATCAGGGAGAAGAAAAGGGAAGAAATTAAAAATAAGGAAATTGCATCAGCATTATTAATCAGGAGATTACTCTAAATTTGCATACATTTCCAGATGCACCATTGCCAGAGGAAAATCTTTTGAGCCAATAAAAGAACCCTCAGTTGTTCCTGAAGAATATATAATTTATACCATTAAATTTCTGAAACATTTACGAGGATAATGAAGAAATAGGAGATGTGCCTATATCACACACTTAAGGACCCATTCAAAGAAACATTTCGTCCTTTCCCTAGTAGCTTTAGCAACATCTGTAAAGATCTAGATCTTCTGTCCCATGAAGAGTTCTTGAGTTTTCCTAAAATACAAATGCATGACATGGATTAAACTCTGCTCAAAAGATAGGTAAGACTAGCAAGTTAATTCTTTCAACTTGTGTCTTCCAAAAAAAGCTGACAAATCCATTATCCTCAGTAGGAGACTTGGCACTTGGAATAAAATATATTTTATTTAGAAGAGGCATAGTTTCAGTTTAATTGTTAACATTTTCCCAAAATATTCTCTAAACAGCTCTCTTAGAGCAATTCTTGGAGGCTTAAGGAAATTCAGAAGGAAAAGATTTAACTGCCTATACTGATTTTCCATCTGTTCCAGCTTGTGATGTAATACCACTTTACCCCGCATAGGAGCAGCGCTATCTTTCTAATTTCCCTTGATTTCCTCCTCAACATGATCTTTAGAGCAGTATTATTTGGTTCCATGCAGCCATTTCCACTTTAGCAACCAAAGGAGCAATATCACAAGGGGTTTTGGAGATAGTATCCAGTTTGACCAAAACTGCCTAAAGTGCTAACTCCAGACTTCGTTCCTTTCACCTTGCTGCTCCTTATACCTGGAACAAACTACCTGAATCTGTACGTCAGGCACCTTCTCTGGCCCTTTTCAAATCCAGGCTGAAAACTCACCTCTTCACTGCCGCTTTCTGATCTTGACTCACCTGGTCTCCTTTGTGTTTCCTTACCATTCCCCCTAGATGTATCCCATGTCTATAGCTACTGTGTTGTCTGTCTTGACCAGATTGTAAGCTCTGATGAGCAGGGACCATTTTTTGCATGTGTCTGTGCAGTGCTGCGTACGTCTTGTAGTGCTATACAAATGTCCAGTAGTAGTAGTAGTAGTAAAGTGAATCCATAGTCACAGCTCTGGGTTTAATAATGGAAGAGACAGACCTGTTTTCACTGTAGCACCATGCTCCACATCAGTTTTGCTGACCTAACCCCGGCTCTGATCTCACGTTAACTCTTGGTGTCTTTCTTTCCACCACTTAACTGCTGATTAGGCAGAAGAGCTAATGGTTCAGGCCAAACATAGCAAAGTCCTAAACTTCAAAAACACCGACTTCAATAAAATGGCCGAGTACCTAAATGAGGAGCTGACAGGGTGGAAGGAGATAAGGGAAGTGGAATTGCAGTGGGCTAAACTAACGGTGGCAATAAAAGGGGCAACAGATAAATATGTAACAAAAGTAAACAAAAACAAAAGGAGAACAAAAACCTATTTGGTTTTCCAAAGAAGTGGCTGCTCAAATAAAGGCAAAAAACACAGCTTTTGCAAAATTCAAAAGCTCGCAAACAGAGGAGCACAGAAATGAATACAGGATCAAACAAAGAGACAAAGAGAGAAATAAGGATAGCAAAATCAAAGGCAGAGGAAAAAATGGCTAAAGACGTGAAGTGTGGTGACAAAATCTTCTTCAGGTATATTTGGGAAAGGAAGAAGATCAGAGGTGGAATTGCAGGACTCAGAAGTGCTGGGAATGGACTCGTGGAAAGTGACATTGAAAAAGCGAAATTGCTAAACAAATATTTCTGCTCTATTTTTACTAAAGAAAGTCCTGGAGAAGGACCACCTGTGACTCCCAGATATAAAAATGGGAAAGAAGTAGTTACCACACCATTTACAGAAGATGAGGTGTTACAACAACTTGCAAAACTGAAAGTGGACAAGGCCATGGGACCGGATGGGATACATCCCAGGATACTGAAAGAGCTCAGAGAGGTTCTTGCAGGGCCATTAAAGGATGTTTTCAGCAGATCCTTGGAAACAGGAGAGGGTCCTCGGGAATGGAGAATATCTGATGTAGTACCTCTACACAAAAGTGGTGACAGGGAAGAAGTGTCAAACTACAGGCCGGTGAGCCTTACCTCGGTGGCGGTAAAAGTCATGGAGGCGCTCCTGAAAGAGCGAATAGTGAACTTTCTCAAAACCAACAGGTTGCAAGACCTGAGGCAACATGGTTATCTCCAGGAACAAGCAGGAATGTAGTCTTCACATATGGGTATCGTCGGTACCAACGGAGTCTGCGCGGGAACACTCCCCAGCGTCCAATAGGAAAGCTTTTGGGAGTATCCCACAGCGCCTGTGTGCTGCCTTCCCGCCTTTCCCAACTGTCCCTCTCCAGTTCTTCGTTTTCCGCGGAGCTGACAGGTCGCACATCCTGTCACCGCAGAAAGTATCCCTTTTATTCTTCTTTTGTGTGGTCGCGTCTGCCTTCTCTCGACGCTACACCGGTACCGCCAGTTCTTCTTTCTTTTTTCTTAAAATAAAAACAAAAAAACCCTTTTCCTCTGGAGTCTTTTCCAGGTATTTTTTCCTCAGGTGCCACGCGCCATTTTGGCACTAGGCCCAACTTTTCCTTTAAAATGGAAAAACCCGCTTCGGGTTTTAAAAAGTGTTCCAAGTGTGGCGGTACCATCTCCGTCACCAACACCCATGAGTGGTGCCTCAAATGTTTAGGTCCTGACCACTCTATTTCGGAGTGTGTTGCCTGTGGGATGATGTCGAAGAGGGGCTGGCAAAACCGAGCTGCTAAATTTAGCACCCTTTTTCCCTCCGATGCAGCGTCTGTGGCATCAACGTCTTCCAGGGCTTCATCTTCCTCCCATGGATCTCAGGTAACTAAACATAAATCTGGCCGGTCCTCAAAGGGTAGATCTCCTTCTAAGCATCGAGATGCCTCTGGCATTGCCCTTGAGGGACTTGTACCGGCAAAATTGCCGCGGTGGGAGGCTTCGGCTTCCAAAGCACTAACGGGGCTCCAGGATGTCCTTGAGGCCTCAACCTCGGCAGAACTACTGGTGCCATGCTCTAGGGTACCGGCTGCTTTATCCGGTACCGATACCCAAGCATTACATCAGAGATTCTTGGCTATTGAATGCAGTCTCGCGGCTCTTCTCACGGCCTCGATGCCCTTGAAACTGCTTCAGACATTTCAACCGGTACCGGCACCAACATCGGCAGGTATTCTACCCGGACCGAGTTTTGCTTATCCATCCGGTACTGACAATTCGGTACCGGACCCTTCCGATGCCGACTTCAGTCGGTACCGGTATCGTGCCTTGCACGATCACTCTGATCGGAGATACCTTCAATCCTCGGATGAGTCTGAAGACTCTGAAAGTTCTGCTGATACCAGAGTACTTCTTCCTGAGGATTCTTCTTCTACTCAGTGTAGGATGTCTCCTCCAGAGGATATGTCCTTTCAGGATTTTATCCGAGATGTAGCTCGAGGTCTTTCCATCAAGTGGCTCCTGAAAAAGAGCCTAGGGCAAAGGAATTGGAAATCCTGAAATACCCTAAAGCTCCCAAGGAGGCAGCTACCTTACCTATTCATGAGATCTTGCATGACCTCATGTTAAGGATGTGGGAAATACCTCTAACCACTTCTCCTCACTCTCGAAGGCTACACACCATGTATCGAGTTCCTCCTTGTCCTGGGTTTCAAAAGACTCAGTTACCACACCATTCCATGGTGGTGGAATCAGCTATGAGAAGGATAAAGAGTGCAAAAAGACATGCATGTAATCCTCCAGGACGTGAGTGTAGGACTCTTGATGCCTTTGGACGTCGAACCTTCCAGGCTTCCATGCTTTCTGCTAGGATCAGTTCCTATATCTTATATATGGGAATGTTCCTTAAGGAGGTCACGGGAGATTTAGAGCTTATGAGCCCTCGCCTTCCTGATGATGAGAGGCAGGATTACCTTGCCCTTGTCAAACATGCTCAGGATGTTTCCAAGTTTGTAAATCGTGCAGCCTTTGTCTGCTTTGAGTGCATAAGCAGAACCTCTGCTGTTGCCATAGGTGCATGTAGGATTGCCTGGCTCCAGGCATCTGACTTGGAACTTTGGGTACAGGATAAACTGGGGAATATTCCTTGCACAGGAGAGAATCTCTTTGGCAAGAATTGGCAGGAAAAAGCTAATGAGATAGATGCTGACAATATCACCTTGGATAGATTGCCTAAATCTACAGCTTATCCTGCAAGGAAAAAATCCTACAAGAAACCATTCTTCAGTAAGAAGAAGAAGTTTTACCCCTCCTATACCCAGCAGGGGCATCGTTTAGGTCAGTCTGCCCAAAAGGGACAGCAGCAACAACCTAGGCAAAGAAAAACAAAAGCTGCTAAGCCTCAACTGGCTCAGCAGACTCAGCCTCCACAGGGGCTTTGACTCCTATCTAGAGAACTTTGCCTTCCTGGCCCTGAATGGCCCAGAGCCTTCCACCATTCCAGGAAGGTTATGTCATTTTCCCCCAGATGGGGTCAAATAACAGCAGAAAATTGGACTCTGTCCATTGTAAGAGAGGGGTAAAAGCTTCATTTCCTCAGCATGCCCCCTCCTACAATGGTAAGACAGTTCAATTCTCAGACCTCTCTCAACGCCCAGTTAGGTCAAGAGGTCACTTTGCTTCTTGCCCAGGGGGCAATAGAAGAGGTAACCATTCTCCAACAGGGTACAGGGTTCTACTTCCCCTATTTCCTTATTCCAAAGAAAACAGCAGGACACAGACCCATTTTGGACCTCAGAGAATTGAACAAATTCCTGTTCAAAGAGAAGTTCAAAATGATTTCTCTAGGAACTCTGCTGCCATGCCTTCAGAGTCAGGATAGGCTTTGTTCTCTAAATCTCAAGGATGCGTACACTCATGTTCTCATCCATCCAACTCATCGAAAGTTCCTTCGCTTTCTATTTCAAGGGAAGCACTACCAATACAGGGTTCTTCCATTTGGCCTGGCCTCGGCACCAAGGGTGTTCACAAAATGCATGGCTGTGGTGGAGTATTTCTTCACACCCTGGGAATATTCGTCTTCCCTTACTTAGGTGACTGGCTCATTCGAGCCCCTTCAGAGCCAGAGGCCAGGATTTCTCTGTCTCGCACAATGCACATCCTTCAGTATTTGGGACTTGTCATAAACTTCCCAAAATCCAACCTTGCTCCCACTCAGTCTCTAGAGTTTATAGGAGCTCTGCTGGGTACCAGACAGACAAGGGCCTATCTTCCACAGCCCCGCTGCCTTCGCATTCTGCAGTTAGCTTCCCAAGCAGTGCTAAAGCCTCACCTCACTGCTCGGGAAATGTTACAATTGCTAGGCCACATGGCATCCACCGTGCATGTGGTTCCTTATGCTCGTCTCCATATGAGGGCAGCCCAGTGGACTTTATCCACTCAATGGACTCAGGCATCAGGTTGCCTGTCAGACAAAATAACAAACTCAGATTGTCTTATTTTGTCCCTTCAATGGTGGCAGTCACCCCAAAACCTTTTGGTGGGGTCCCCTTTCCAACAACCCCGACCCCACGCCACTCTGACAACAGATGCTTCACAGGTGGGTTGGGGAGCCCACCTGCAAGGCCTCTCTACCCAGGGTACCTGGACTCCACAGGAGACCTATCTACACATCATTCTCCTGGAACTCAGAGCAATCTTCCTTGCTCGTCGAGTATTCCACACCCAGCTCAGCTACAAGACAGGCCTTGTTCAAACGGACAATCAAGTAGCCATGTTCTATGTGAACAAGCAGGGCAGAACAGGCTCTCTGTCGCTATGCAACGAAGCTTTCCGACTATGGGCCCTCGCCAGAGAGCATCAGATTCATCTCCTTGCAGTGTATCTTCCAGGCATTCAAAACTCTTGGGCAGACAGACTCAGTGAAGTTCTGCTTCCACACGAATGGTCTTTCCATGCAGACCAGGTGGCCAAAATTTTCCAAATTTGGGGAACCCCGGACATAGAATTCTTTGGAAGTCTGCTAAATGCCAAACTTCCCCGGTTCTGTTCTAGAATTCCGGCTCAGGGTTGTCAGGCCAGGGATGCTTTCCTCCTCCATTGGGGCCAGGACTTCCTGTATGCCTTTCCACCCATTCCTCTAATTCCCAAAACCCTGTTCAAGCTTCAGAGAGACAGAGGTCATATGATTCTCATAGCTCCACATTGGCCACGGCAAATGTGGTACCCTCTGCTCCGAGAGGAAACAGTGAGGCAAGAGATAGGATGAACACAGGTGCCTTTATTGGTGGTCCCCTACGCGTTACGGCCGAAGCCTTCCTCAGGGGGATACACTTAAAAAACAAACAATATATGTAAAAATAACAATAAACATAGATAAACACATTAAAATAATTTAAAATAAATTAAAATAAATGAAACTAAGGCAAACCAGGCATGCAACATATATTAAACATCAATAAAATTACCATATTGTAAACATAAAATATAACCTTAAACAAGAACAAAAACAAATAAATATATAATATAAATATGTAAATATAAATAATGATGAATGAATTAAGTGAAATCATAAAATCATCATGGATCAATAAACCAAAAAACTAAAAAACTAAAAACACAGGGCAGATGGTGGATACTGTTTAAAAACTAATGAAGATAGTATAAGAGAAGTACTCACAAGGCACTGCTGGAGAAAGGGTTCAGTTTGGCCTATGAACTGATACCTATTATAATGCTGACATTAAAAAACAGTAGATAAACACACATATAAAATAAAAGAAAATTTCTAATAACAATATTGATAATAATAATAAAATGTTAATAATAAAGAACAACCATTGAGGAGGAAATAAAGGAAATCTGAAAAATGGAGTTAGGATCCGTTCCAGATCTCCTTTCTCCGGAGGACGGGATGCTGTGGCATCCCAATCGCAGTCTCTCCATCTCAGGGCCTGGTTGCTGAAAGCCTAGAACTTCATGGTCTTAACCTTTCTCAGCAGGTAAAGGATATCCTTTATGCTTCCAGGAAACCTTCCACAAGACGTTCTTATGCTTTCAAGTGGAAAAGGTTTACCATATGGTGTTCGCAGAAGGGTCTTGACCCTTTTGCGATACCTCTGGAATCATTACTGGAGTATCTCATTCATTTGTCTAATACAGGGCTTAAGACCAATTCAGTGAGAGTTCATTTGAGTGCTATTGCAGCTTCTTTCAAGCCTCTAAATGGACAACCTATTTCCTCTCATCCTCTCATAGCGAGATTTATGAGAGGACTTCTTTTAACTAAGCCTCCCATTAAGCCACCACCGGTGGCATCGGACTTAAATCTGGTTCTTGGGCAGCTCATGAAGCCGCCTTTTGAACTATTAGCTACTTACCTCTTTGAAATTCCTTTCTTGGAAGGTCAGCTTTCAAGTGGAGTGGAGTCGAGGAGTGGCCTAGTGGTTGGGGCAAGGTACTTCAGGCTGGAAGGTCGGGGGTTCAAATCCCACTAGAGGATAGCAACCTTGGGCCGGAAGGACTGGGGTTTCTAGTCCCACAGGTGCTCCTTGTGGTCTTGGGCAAGCCACTTAACCCTCCATAGCCCATGTTCCCTGTAAAATAGTTATTTCCAAGTTATAATGCCCTGTTCAATGTAATTTCAGTTTGTTCAATGTAAACCACACTGATGCAGAATAGCGCGGTATATAAGAGAATGTAAATAAATAAATAAATAAAATCTTTCTTATTGCAATTACATCAGCACGTCGCATCAGTGAATTGCAAGCATTGGTGGCTGATCCTCCTTATACAAAGTTCCATCATGATAACGTAGTCCTTAGGACTCATTCACACTTTATGCCAAAGGTGGTGTCACCTTTTCATTTAAACCAAGCGGTTTACCTTCCTATATTCTTCCCAAGGCCTCATGCCTCAAATGCAGAAAGGAATCTTCATACTTTGGATTGTAAAAGGGCACTCCAGGAACTTGTCCAAACCTTTTTTAAACCCAGCTACACTAACAGCCTTTACTACATCCTCCGGTAACAAATTCCAGAGTTTGATTACACGTTGAGTGAAAATAAGAATATATTGGATCCCTTTACAGCAAAAGGATAAAATCCCCATAGTGGATCCCTTTACAGCAAAAGGATAAAATCAAAATAAACTGAACCATCTAATTTCTTAACAAATAGGGTTGTCCTACATGGAGTGGTGGGTTCACCCCTAAACAGGGACGTGGGGAGAGGTGGCCTGCACGGAGCGGCAGGTACACCTACTTTTTCCATCATGCTGGACAGACTAGATGGACCATGTTGGTCTTTATCTGGCGTCATTTACTATGTGTGTTTCTATGTAACTCCTCCAAGTGTGTACAGTTGCTGCAAGCTCTGACACAGCAGACCTCTCCTGCCCGCTCCCCTCCCTGGATTGACATCACCCATAAGCTCTGGATGGAGTTCCACATTGTGAAAATGTGTTGGACACAATAGTGGAAAGTGATCCAAGGGGTGAGGGACATACCTCCTGCCCCATTTGACCTGATGCTCCTTCATGTGGATTAGCAACGGGATTTGCTCCTAGTCCTACTCCAGATGAGTGATGACAAAGGAGTCCAATCTTTGTTGGGCAGCAATTGGCATGGAAGTCTCAGAGGGGAAAATCCTCACTTGCATTTTGCACTTTGGAGGCATAATCAAAAGATGCAAGAAGGGAACAAAATAATAAGTTCAAGCAACTTCTCAAACCCTCATGGAGTCATCGTCTAATTTTGTACCCCCCCCCCCTGCATTGGACATTTGTCTGGCTGTATCTGTAGTCTAACAGGCATAGACCAGCAAGAAATACAATAAGTAGTGTTTTGTTGCTGAACCCATATGCAGTGGCTAGAAGAAACTCCATTATGCACAAACTAGAAATTTTAACCATAGCTTCAGTTTTCTTTTTTATTTGATAATTAAGTATTCATGAGTTAATTTTTAACATTTACTTTTGTATACTTTACTTGAAAATAAAAATTAAAAATACGAGGATTTTTTTTTAAAATTATTTATTTATTTATGAATTTCAGATAAACAGACAAGAAAAGCAAACACAATCTTGCGAGGAAAATGAGATCAGTACATAGGAGCATAAATTTAAGCAAGATACAAGCAAAGAAAATAATCCTGTGACACCCATACAGGCCGACATAAGCGGGGGGAGGGAGGGAAAATGAAGACCAAACAAGAGAAAATGGTCTACAAAACTACCAGAAACATTACCATAAGAACTCATGTGGCCGTGAGGTACCCCAGACAACTCCATTAAGCAGAAAACAACTATCCCAGTGTCATCAGTAGAAACTCTAGCATTTATAAAGGTAGCAAGATCCAATGGATTAGTGAAGAAATAACAAATAGATTTATATATAACTAGGCATCTACATGGATATCGCAGGAAAAAGGACCCTCCCAGTTGCAGCACTCCAGCTTTTAGTAATAGAAACTGTTTACGCCATTTCTGAGTTTCCCGAGTTAAATCAGGGAACATTGAAATAGTCAAACCCAGAAAGGACTCCAACCTCTTCTTAAAGAACATTTTGAGAAGCCAATTCTTATCAGAGATTAAGGCACATTGAACAATCAAAGTAGCTGGTACACAGCCCCCACCTCCATTATCCTCTAGAAGATTAGAAACATTGAGAACATCAAAATCAATATTTGATACATCAGAAGAAATCACAGCATCTTTTTTCCCCCGAGGGAGATAATAAACCTTATTCAGTGGTGGAAACAAATCAACTGGGACTTTGAGAATTTCATGGAGATATTTTTTAAACATATCAGTCGCGGTTACACCCTGAGATTGTGGAAAATTTAAGACCCGCAAATTAGCGGCTCTAGCAGCATTTTCCAAAATTTCTACTTTGTAGCAAAGAATCCCATTGTCCTTAACTAAAGCAGAGGACTGGTCAGAGAGAGAGTTCAACTGGGTTCCGTGATCAGCTAACGACGTTACCAAAGGGTCACACGTGGATATGACTGTCTCGATCTTACCAGCGTTCTCAAGAATACGCGAAGCATTTTCCTGGATACTCGAGGCAAAGCTGCAGATTGAGACTGGACTGCACCAGATAAAGCAGCTATAGCGTCCCAGATGGATTCAAGTGTAAAGGTCTTCGGCCTGGAAAGACTAAAAGATGAAACAGGCAGCAAAGGAGAAACCTGAGAGCTCCGTTCTCCCAATGATGACAACTCTAGGAGTTCCGCCGGAGAAGAAACGCCCAACGCCTCCCTGCAATCCACAGGGGTCTGCGAAGCCTCAGCATCGTGCAGCTTCCCTCGAACGACAAGCTCATCCCCCAGCATAGGAGGAATAGGCGTCGCAGCTGCCAAGGTAGGGCCTGCAGTAGCAGGACGTGCCGGCGGCGTTCTCTGCGCGGGGGAAAGTGATGTTTCAATTTCCGACGGCAGTGAAGTGGCCTCTCTACCACATGCCGCCAAGCCGGCTCGAACCTCCGCTCTCTGGTCCGGGGTCAAAGTAACGAAGTGGTCCATCGGACCGGTAGATGGTTGGTTGTTGAAGCTCTGAGGGAAGAGCCCTCAACTTCCCCTTTCTTTTCGGCATCGATTCAAAGAGAACTCTCAGCGGCCATCTTGAGAAGACTCCTCCCCCCCCATATGCAACTGAATTCACGAGTTGGTCTTTATTAAATTGGCCACCAAAGGGGGGGGGGGGTGAGGGACAGCACCATCCCTCAACCTGTATAACATGTTTGTGTATATTATCATTGTTTCCCTCCCAGTTCTCTGAGCTGGGTTCTGATACACAGTAAGAGGTAAGAGAGCAGGGCATTTCTCGTTTAAGCTCACTGCTGCTCTAGCTGGAGTTTAACGAAAGTGACGGAACAAGAGCAGTAGCTTTTCAGATGGAATTGGTCTTATGCTGTTCTGGAACAATCCTGTTCTCCACTGATATCATGTACTGAATTGATGGGCTGTGAGGGCTTATGTTTGAGACTCAGGGCTTGTGTGAAAGAGATTTTGCATACATGTGCCGGTGTATCACTGTTGTTTTAAAAAAAAATAGCTACAAGAGGATATTTGTGATTAGTAGACATATGGATTTGAGACTGAGTTTTGCAGAACGGTGTTTGTGTACAACTGTAGCTGATGGGTTCTGGAAGTGTGTATGATCTCAAAAGGGGGAGCATTGTACGTGAGAGCACAAATGGAATTTAATGTGCAGAGACTCCTGTGCAGTCCTTATAGATCTTCCTTCCAGTGATTCTGATTCTGAACTGCTTTCAGAGCACTTGTTTAGAAACCATAAATATGGATTACAACATGGGGCCGATTAACTAAGCAGAATCAGCTGTTAATTTGGTGGTTAGCATGTTCTATCAGTGCTTAGCAGTTAGCATGTGCTAATTGCTGTGTTAACAAGCTAATGCATAAGAGGGTGGGTGTGCACCTTACCAGTAATGTGACACATAGCCTGGCACAGTTAACGTCACCCGAATAGATGTAGCTAACTGTACTGCATTGTCCGCAATTCAGCTACGGGTAATAAAGAACTGTTTTCTGCCCTAACAGAATGGGAAATTGTTGGGAATACCCCAACAATTGCATTTTAGTAGATAAGCCCCATTGTAATTGTCAACAAAATAAGGACCTCTTGATCTACCCACTTTACCCAATTGCCTCTGCCTACTGTATTACTGTAGACCTACTCAGTCCCCAGCCGTTTGCCATTACCAGCTCTTTTAATATCTGTTTCACATGTTTGTGAAGTCTGTTACCATTCTGATGGTTTGTGCTGTCTCTGGTAGCTGTTCACTGTTACTATTTTGTACTCACTACTCCTTTCTGTAAAAAAAAATAAATAAAAAAAATTTATTTTTTTCAGGACCTCCTTTTTCTCAACTGTGTCATGATGTTTTCACGTTGAGCATCCCATGCTATTTATAACGTTATCTTCTTTTACTTTATTGAAAACTGCTAGATGGGATTCAGAAGGGAATGAGCCGTACACAGAGCACAACAGCAGTGAAATGACCTTTTGCCCAAAGACATTGGGGGAAAAGGAGGGTAACTTGCACAGAGTGGCAGTTACTCTATAACCATCCATACTGGATGACCCACTTTGGTTTTTGTTACTATATTTGAATGTTTCTCTCATATTTCCCTGTCTTTTCTGTCTTCCAGAGAAGATGTATTGAATTCCTTAAGTCTCTTTATGCAGGCTTTTTGTTTTAAAAAAACAAAACAAAACAAAGCCTTCACCGTGTTGGTACCCCTTCCCCAAACTATTTCTATTCCATCCCATTTCATTTTTTTAAATTTTAATATGCTATTATTATGGCTAACAAAAGTCAATCAAAGCTGTTTACAGCAGTGAAAACATTGCTAATGCAAACTTTCTCAAAAAATAAACAAACTTGCACATACCAAACATAAAGAATTATGCCTTCTTTCAATATCCTTAAAATGTGTAATCTCCAGAACTGAACACAAGTAGGTAAGGGCAATATTGTCTTTTCTTTCCCATCTGATAATAACCCTTTATGCACTTGAGCTACTGTAAACTTTGCTAGTTTATTACACTGACTAGCAATATTCAGACTTATTTCTCCTTCAAGTCCACCTCAACATCATTAATAAAGAAAGATATTTATTTAACAGTTTTTTTGTATACCACCTTTTTTCCAAGGTTATATAAAAAAACTGTTTAAATAAATATCTGGAACAAACTACCTGAACAACATAACATAATCTCACGAGATTTGTTTTACATTGAACAACTTGGAGTTAACTATGGGGATTTTGATAGTCAATAGTTCAGCAGAGGATAATGAATAAGGGGGTAAACAACTTGGAGTTAAATATGGGGTTAATTGTGTGGATTTTGATTGAGTCAATAGTTCAGCAGAAGATGACACATTTATAGTTATGTAATGTTATTAGGTCCGAAGTGTTCTATGAAAAGATGTGTTTTAGGTAGTTTCTTCATATCCTTAGTAGATTGTACCGACCTGATGGTTTCAGGTAGCGAGTTTCAGATAGTGGGGGCATAAAGTGAGAAAGCCCTGTTACTTGTCTGTTGTGTGCATTTGGCCTTGAATGGGGGGATCAGGAGATTCTGGTTTGCTGCTCTTCTTGGTCTCGTCTTGGATGTTTTTGTAATTTGATCATTGAGGCAGGGAGCTGAGAGGTTATGAAGGATTTTGAATGTGGTAGTTACCTCTTTATGTTTGGTCCGTTGCGTGATTGGAAGCCAGTGTAGACTTTTTCAGGATTGGTGTTATTTGTTGTCGATTTGTTCTGGCTGTTAAGATTCTAGCGGCAGTATTTTGTACTAGCTAGAGAGGATACATTGCCTGTTTCGAGAGCCCTTGATAGGTGATGTTAACGTTGTCAAGGTGGGATGTAATGATGGCTTGAAGGATGGATCTGAAATCAGTATCCAGTTGCAGAGGTTATAGGGGCTTGAGGAGTTTAAGTTTCCAGTATGCTGCGTTTGCTGCATTTTTGATGTGTGCAAGAATGTTGAGGCTGCTGTCAATCATTATACCAAGGTACTTGATTTCCTTTTTTATTGTAATTTCAGCATTATATGTATTGTGAGCTTGTCTGGTGGTTTGAAGTATTGGTCTCTGAATGTTAGTAGAGCTTTGGTTTTGTTTTTATTCACTGTAAGATTAATTTCAGCAAGGATATTTGTGACAGCGGAGAAGACATCAGATATGATTATGAAGTCTGGGTTGATGGCATTAAATGGTATATAGAGCATGACGTCATCTGCATAAAGGTGAAAGTGCATGTTCCATTTTCTTAGTAGATTACAGATGGACTTAATGTATATGTTAAATAATAAGCCGGATAGGGCCGAGTCTTGAGGGATACCTTGCATTAAGTTAAATGGTTTGGAATAGGTGGGACCAACTTCTACTTGCATGGTTCTGTCTGAGAGGCAGGATGTGAACCATTTTAGTGTGCCATTGGTCAAACCTATGTTGCTGAGTCTATCTAGCATGATGTGATGTGGTACTGAGTCAAACGCTGCACTGATGTCAAGGAAGATCATCATGAATCCCTGTCAAGGATTGTCCAGTCCTATGATGAGCCAGTTGAAGAGGTCTGTGAAGAGCGTGTCAACGGCATCCTGAGGGCGGAAACCATGCTGTTGAGGGTCCAATGGAGCGTGAGAATAAACATGGGCTTGAAGTTGTTGTTGTATAGCTTTCTCTATTATTTTGTCCAGGAATGGGATGCTGGCAATTGGTCTGTACAACTGGGGTGTGTTGTGTCTAATGAGGCCTTCTTTAATGTAGGGTGAATTGAAGCTGCTTTGAGAGCTGAGGGTAGTATCCTTGGGCAAGGGAAGTGTGGACTATCTTTAGTATGATCTAGGCAAACCGATTGTGAAGGGATTTTAACCATGTCACTGGACAAGGATTCAAAGGTGACGTTATGGTATTGATACTGTTGATGATATCTGATAATTATCTTAGGCTGAAAGTGTGCCATAAGTGGTTTTCAGCTGTGTTATCTTGTTGCTGCGGTGGTTCATAACGTTGTAGCATTGAGTATCTTTCTTTGTTGTAGAGAAAGTCAGCCATAACTTGGATTTTTGTGTTTGCTGTGTTTGTTGAGTTGGGATTATTGGTCATTTGGGACAAATTGAAAATAATTCCCTGGGGCAGTTGAGGGATTTAGTGAGCATGCTTGTGTTGTATTCTTTTTGGCATTTGTTGCATAGGATGTTGTATTCTGTCTGGTCACGAAGTTGTGTCTTTAATAGTTGCAACTTCCAACCTTTTCCATTTTCTTTCTAGGCATCTGAGGTTTTGTCTGAACTGTTATATGTTTTTAGAGAACCATGAAGGGCATGTGGATTTAGGGTGTTTTGTTGGTTGTTGTTCATTGAATACTGCGGCATCATTTATTTTCATGTTTCATGAGCTGATAAATCTGTCTAGGTTGAGTATGTCGGATTCTAGAAATGAGGAGGCCTTGTCTAGAAGTGTTGAGGGTTAAATGCCTTGAATCATTGTCTTTGCTGATGCTGTAGGGGTGTATTTGGTTAGGTAGAGTTGGTCGGTATACTTCGAGATATCATGGCATGGTCTGCCCATGATACAGGGTCGATTTGCATGTTTAGATCGACATGTACTAGCTCCTGTACTAAATACAGATGCATGCCATTGCTCACTTTCCCTTCAGCAGACTGGCCTCCAGTTAGCATCACTTTCTTGAGTTGTGCTGCTCAACCAGTTCCTTTTATAGCTAAAGTTATCTGTCCTGGTTTAACATCTAGTTTTCCTGCTGGTTTTCTATATAAAACATTGCCAAATGCTTATTGATGTCCAGCCTCCACTTTGACCACCTTGAGGTTTTGCTCCAATCATGTCATCAGTAAATGGATTTGGGGGCATATTTATGAGATCACAGTGATGGTCTGTGGACCATATTAATCTGAATTGGACCTACTGACCAAAGAATCAGATGCATGTAATATAGTAAACATACCCCTTAGAACCCAATTTCCTAAGCTTTTTCTCATTGGCCTAGAATGGGAGAAACGCTTTAGTAAATCAAGTCCTAAGTTTAAGTTTAACATGCTCGTCCCACTGCAAATGCATCGATTTCAATGTGTTGTACTATTCTCTTCATCAGTAGCTTTACCGAAATTAGAATGACAGATCTGTGGTTATATGCCAGCCGCTCATTAGTACTTTTATAGAGTGGGGCCACATCTGCTTGCTGATAGTCAAAGCGGTTTACAATTAACAGTTATTCTAGAGAAAATGCAGCAAATAGAACTGGTTAACAATTTGTGATTAAAAAGTACTCTAGAGAAGTTTACTCCAAAAAGAACTGGTTAACATTTCAAGTATGTACAGAGCGGCAACAGTAAATCTCAACATAAACATAAACTTGTTAGATGCATTTAATTATCCTTCCCTCAACTATTCAGATTTATTTTTCTTTAGTGCTGTCAAGTCAGTGCTGACTCATGGCGACCCAGCTGCCTCTTGGTTTTCTTGGCAATGTATCACCGGAAGTAGACTGCCAGGCCTTTTCTTCCAAGGCAGTGGAGGGTAAAGTGACTTGCCCAAGGTTACAAAGAGTGCCAGTGGGAATTGAACCCTTGATTTTCTGTATACTAGGCAGTTGCTCTAACCACTAGGCGGCTACTCCACTCTATTCTGATTATCATATACAATATAAATGTGGTTATAGATATGATTCAGTGAGGGGTGTGTATTCGCCTGGCTGTAATTATTTGAAATAGTAGAATGGCTTATTGTCCTTTGGAATGAGCAGATTTGGAATTTCTCTCTTGCATACTTTCATATGATGTTAGGTGTGATGACCATAGTATTCCAGGAATAGGTGAGTTTTGAAGGTTTTTTTTAAATTCAGTTAGTGTTTCAATAGATCTTATTTCTTCCGAGAGGTAGTTCTAGATAGTTGGTGCATATAGCAGAAAGGCGCAATTGCATGCACTTTGTCTACTTTTTGCCTTAAGGATTGCTATTATGAGTAGGTTCTGCGTGCTCTGTCTTCTTGACCTGTTATCTGTCGTTTTCATTATTAATGTTTGTAAATGTTCTGCTGATAGATTGTGTAATATCTTGAGTGTAGTGAGTATTGCTTGATATTTAATTCAAATGGGTATCAGGAGCAGGTGTAATTGCTTTAACATGGGTGTGATGTGTGTTTGTCATGATGCTCCGTTTATGATTCGTGCCGCAGTGTTTTGAGCCAATTGTAGTGGATAATAATGCATATTTAGGTATTCCTTAATAACTTATATTGCAATAGTCCTTATCCACTCCTTTGGGACTAACCTTTTCACCCCAGACAAGTGATGGAGAGCTACGTTCTTGAGCGGTCTTGGTTCTCTGGGGTGCTATTGGGTCACATTGCCTTTGCTGCTTAAGTACTTTCCCTGTAAGTGGATTTGTGACTTTTCACTCCCTTATTCTCCTGTTTCATGCTGCACATTGTCCTTTCACTCTTCTGTATGTGCCAGTCTACTTGCTCTTTTTATCTTTACTATGCCACCTATAGTTATTTTTGTCACTTGTGAACTGATTGCACAAGAGACTCATTCTGTAAAAGAAAAAAAAGCACATTCAAAGTGTGAAAATAAGCAAGTTGAATAAGGGGAGAGAAAACAAATAGATACTTATTGTGTAGTGCTACTACAGTAGATTGCGCAGCGCTGTGCAAGTATGCATAAGAGGCGGCCCCTGCTCTTGGAGCTTGCAGCGCAGCATATTTAATGGACGTATTTAAAGACAGTGAAAGAAAGAAATAGGAAACATAGATATAAGATGGAAGGTGAAGTTGCAATACACCATTATGTTAGTTATATTTTGATGATGATAATTGTGGTATTAAAAGAATATTGTAAAGTGCAGGGCTATATGAGGTAATGCATGTCTCTCCTGGTTGAATGGAGCAGCGTTAGAGTGCAGAATTTTGCTGGCTTAAGCCATTGTGACATCTGGGCCACAAATTCTGGAGTAGTTCCCTGATTGTATCAGATCTTCTCCAGGGCCTGGTAAATGCATCAACTCTTTGACACTGTCTCTCCCACCATCACGGACACATGCGCGCACACACAGTCTTTGGTAACTAAATGTGATCCGGAATACCTTTATATTTTTGATCACCCTCAACAAATAGAGGGGCTGATTTGCACAGAGCGGAAGGTACAACCACGCTAGTCACCTTTCCGAGCAAACTAGATGGACCATTCTGGCCTTTATCTGCCATCATACACTGTTACTATGTTACATATATTATCCAGTCTTAACCTTTTCAGTGGTGCCTTACCATGGATGGTGTTTGCGGGATTAAAATGAACCAAAGCATCTGATTGTAAAATGATTAAAACAAATTCTGCTGTCAGTCATACAAGACAATTTGGCTGTTGTAGAATGGACAATTTCATTTCTAAAGTCTGAAGTATGCTAGTCATGACAATTAAGGCTGGATTCTAGGCAGCGATTAGCTGAAACTTGAGTGTTTGGTTTATGAAATTAGGCTTACCCTGTGGCTTTTGATTACACTATAGTATATGCAGCCTTAACAGCTTCCAGATAGACTTTGCTGCCCCCACATGTTTACCATATGCTGTGTGAAACTAATGCCAAACAAATAAATGAATCTAAAAAAAAAAAGTAGACTTCATCTTGATGTAAAATAAATACAGTGTGGCAGGAGACCAAGTAGAAAAAAATGTTGTCTGCTAATGAGTTGTCTGTTCAAAGAGAACCTGGGAAACCAGATGTCCATTTGTATGAGAAAGGTGTGTAAAGTGATGAGAACATTAAAGGCAGCTCTGCATTCAGCAGCTCCTGTTAATGCGGAAGTCAGAAATGTGGGGTTTTCTTTGCCATTTGAAAAGAAAAACGCTCATGAAAATTTTTCACATTTGCAAAAATACATTTAAAAATTGTACTAATTATATTTGTTTGATTGAAATAGATTTGTAATCTGATTTGTTACATTGTTTGACTTCATT
The DNA here is from genome assembly GCA_033557465.1 of Ichthyophis bannanicus. Lineage (NCBI taxonomy): Eukaryota > Metazoa > Chordata > Amphibia > Gymnophiona > Ichthyophiidae > Ichthyophis > Ichthyophis bannanicus. The sequence continues at coordinate 811,242,455 of CM066032.1, read as the reverse complement.
ACTTAGAGTAAAAGAAAGGACCAGGCTTTGAATCCCTCTGACACTCTTTGTGGCCTTGGGTAAGTCATTTAACTCTCCACTGCCTCGGGTACAAGCTTGCATTGTGAGCCCTTCCAGAGGGCAGAGAGATACCAATAGTAGCTTGATGAAACTCGCCTTGAACAACTACTGGAAAGGCGTGAGCTAAATACAAAAACAAAATTTTCCACAGTATAGGGCCAATAAACTAAGCCATGAAAAAATGCGGTGCTTAGAGGCAGTTTCTTGCAAAATTTAACTAATGGATGCAAATAAGCTCCTGGTTTATTTACGTCCCTTAACTGGATTTCTTACATGTTATGACTGGGATGTTTGTGCATTCTGGACTGTGACAATACATGACAAATTTAAAAAAAAAATGCTTTTGCAACAGTGCTCGGTATTCAAAGGCATTGCTGGCCCCAGTGGTTATGGCCTCCCCAGGGTGGTAAACCTCAAGGCCCCATGATGGCCAAGTGATTCTCCCTTTGTCCTGTGTGCAAATGCAGTCTGCCATTAAAAAATAGCGCTGGCCAGAAGTTGTCTGTCACCATCTTGACAAAGTGAAACAGTGGGACAGGATCAAATGAGTGTCATACACTAAGAAGGATATAAATAGTAAGAAGGTGATCTGTGGAGTGTTGGCCTGAGGCAGATTGGTTGGGGAGGGAGCTACAACAACTTAAGTGGTGGCTTTGTTTTAGTGAGATCAGGCCATCATTGCAATAACAAAATGGCAGCTGAAACCAGAGAGAAAACAAATGAAATTACAAGTTGTTTTTCTTTCATTGTGCAAATGAAATGACAATATGTCCCTAGATTATGCACATCTATGTGATGCCATTTTCGGGCGAATATCAACAGACCTCTTGCAGAGGTGCCGAAGAATTGCAGATGAGCAATCCTGAAAGGATCTTGAGACTTGATGATTTCAAAGTAAAGCCTTTAGTTGAAACAGAGGAGTTCTGTTAAACATTGTGTGTTTTGAAATACTGCACAGTAATCTTGATGCTGTAAATGAAGTGGTCCCCCAACTGCAGTTCTCAGTCGGCCACCAATGGTTCTGGTCCTTTCAACATACGCCAGAATGAATATTCATGAGACTATATTTGCATACATTCCATCCATGACCAGGTTACTCTGCACATTTACAGTTACTTTGAAAACCTGACTGTTGGGGACCACAGCTGTGCAGGGTACAGTTGTAAGTGAAGTCTCTATCCTGCTCTCTGGGAGCCTCTGCACGCCAGCCAGAATCTAAATCAGTCTGTCATCAGGACTGCATGTGGCACTCTGAGAGCTGACTGAAAACAGGCTTCACTTGGAAACTGAAAATGTGCCCCAGAAAATGTAATTCTGCTATCCAAGTATAAAGTAACCCTAGACAGCAACCAGCAGGCTGCAATAGTCAATGTTCAATAGTGCTCTCATAGGCCTTTCATGTACATGGTGTAAATAATAACCTTAACAAATTACCTCCAGCCGCTACCCCCGATCACTTTCACTGAAAAATATCAGTCTTTCTCTGAATCCCAGGCCAGCTGAGAAAAAGCATATTGAATGCTGCAAGCCTGACAAAGTCCATTTTCTATAGAATTCCTGTCAGCCTGAATTTTTTTGATTGCTTTTCTTTTTTAGGCGAGTAAGTGAATCTGATATTAGGAAGCATCAATGTTCTGAACATTTTGATTGAAAAAGAAATGCAAAACTTTTCAAACAACTGGGATTTGTAAGGTTTATGAGTTAACTGGGGCACGAGGAAAGGAGGAGGCTGGCTGGTCGGGAAATTCAGTTCGTGTAACTCAATTCCGATCACTTCAATTCCATCTTTAACATAATTGTCCTGGATTGCACCCACTATCAAGTGGCTAGTGTAAAAGCGGCGCTTCTTCCCTTGCTGTCCTGACTGTGAAGCAATAATCAATATTTCTAAGAATATTTTGTAACCTCTGAGCAGCAACATGGATTTCCTTATTCTTTTTCTTTTCTTTTTTTTTGTTTTTAATCTGCTTGCTCACCAGTGACATGAAGCTTCAGACCTGGGCTTCCTGTGATATCGCACACATCTGGCTCACTGATTTGTCCTGTCTTGAGAGATGTATTTATTTGCATCAACCTAAAATATAGCCAGTGCTTCACAGCTATATAACCACCCTTGCACCACTGCCGTACACACACAAACATACTAAGGATGTGTGAGGAGTAAAATTTACTGGTCCACATTGCGTTTGCTGTGACTTATTTTTTAATTTATTTTTTTTATATATCAATAAAAATTAGTGTTGGTAACTGAAGCGAAAAGGACATGTTTTGCTGTGTGTTAATTTTTAACGTAACTGGTCAAAATATCTTTGGTGAGTTCCATACTCCAAAAAAAAAAAGGGACCAAGAGTTCTATTTTTTTTTTTTTTAACAAGTGTAGAAATCTCAGTTGTGGCTCAGTTTCATGACTTCCCTTCTATCCCCCTCATACATTTTTATCTTGAGCTCTAAAATTCAGAAGGCACATCAAACCTGTGCCTTAACATGCAGGAAGTGTTGTCTTCAAGAGGAAAAAAAACCCAGGTATATCATTCATGGGGTAAATCTTTCTGATGGCTAAGCAGTTTATTTTCAGTCTTGTCAAATCATACAATCATGTGCCAACTCGCGATACGAATACAGGGTGTGATCTTATTGCACGGGGTAGATCATTCCTATAGCAGCAGCAAAGAACAACTATTATGATTATCTAAGTAGGATTGTTAAAAAAAAATCAATATAAATATTAATATTGTGCACTCTTTACAAGTCACTTATGGAGTAGTAAAGAGAATGACATCTCTCTCCCAGCCTTCCTTGCTGGTGAACTAAAGTCCATCTCGTAGAAGCTGGTGTCAAAGAATGGCAGGGCTACATTCACAGCTTGTGGCCAGGTCCTGCTAAAACATTCTCCTTCACACTTGTCTCCTCGTTCGAAGGATAAGCCCAAGAGCTATGAAAAATATTCTTCCCTTTATTTGAACTGAGACTAGGGCTCTAAGAATTTGAGCAAGAAGTTGAAAAGAGTCTACATGGAACATTGGCATCCCTTTTTGAATATGACTTTGTGAATTTGGACTATGCCTTTGGGTGATCTGTGCACACAGGTTTCTACAGGTCCATTCTGGAACTTTGCAATCTTCGGTATATCAAATGATACATAAAGATAAAGAACCAAGGAGAACATCCATAAGGCTAAAGTTGCTGTCCTTAGCATTCTAAATGATAAAGATAGACAAGAGAATTTCTTCAAAGATGAACACGCCGGAACAGTCTCAAGCTCCAAGATGAGATCAGAAGGCATTTCTTCATTATCCTCCTGTACCCGTGTTGACCCAAATCGAGATAAAACTTAGAAAAGATCAGAGATCTGTGATCATTAGAGCTCCTGTTTCACTGAAAATTGTTTTCCAGTTCTGATTTATCCCAGGGAAAATCAGATAAATTGAGAATTTCCCACCATTGCTCGTGATCCACTTGAGCATCTCGCTTCTAGCAACGACTACATTACACACGTAAGTGAACACTAATGTGCATAACTCACTAAAATACCATCATTTACAAAAGCGCACATGCACGTATATGTAGAGATGCCTTTATAAAATTACCTCCATATGGAAGTTTCCTTATTCGTGTTGTAGTAAGCACCAACTGTATCAAGAGATGGGTTTTAGATACCAGATTCTCAGAAGGTGCTCAAGCAGAATTTGTACGGAGCAAGACAAGGGATATAGAATGTTGCTCCTCAGATGGGAACTCTCCATCATTAAGAACTGTAAGATCTCCAGGCAAATTCCTACAAGAAGCTAGAAGGATGTGACACACTTTGCAAAAAAAAAACTGAGGTAATCTACTTTAACATACAGGTTGTGAGGGCAATTCTGAAAGTATGTTTGTCAGACCGATGACATGCACAGAGGTGGTGACTGGGCAGAGTGTAAATTTACACACATAAGTTATAACTTATAACTTATAACATTATAACTTACTCGTGTTCTTGAAAAATCTAGATGTGAGCAATTATATCTGCTGTTGAGCAGGCATAATTGCTCAGGTCTAGTTTTGAGGTGTGGTTTTGAGCACTTATGTCCCTATTTTATAAAGTAAAGTATGTGCATATCTTACTTTATACAATAGGCATGAATTACTGCACGTTCATCTAGGCAACCCTTATGAAATCACCCTCTATGAGTGTAGTCTCTTGCAATCACTTCAGCCTACAAATCGATGAAATATTAAAGGTCTTTGTTGGCAGTTTTTTTCTTCTTTTTGTTGAAGATAACCCTTAACAAATAAGCTCTACTTGTTTAATTTGATGAAGAGAAGAAGAACTCAAACAGCAAAATTGCTTACCTGTAACAGGTGTTTTCTGAGATCACTAGTTCAGCAGTCGCCAACACTCTTCCACTTTTCATTTGGTGGTGCTGTCCTCCCAATCAAGGCTAAAGATGAGAACTGAAGGGAGCTGTGGGGCTGCTTCAGTGCAGGAGACACCAGACATGTACAGTAAAAGACTTTATGCCTTTCCAGAAAACTCTGCCAGGTTCATGTTGCTTTGGCAATGAGCACAGTCGCATTAACTGCTAGTTTTAGAAAACACATGTTATAGCTAAGCAACTTTACTTTTTGAGCCCTTCTCTGTTTATTGAGCATGAGCTGAGTGTTTTGAAGCTTTTATTCTCCTTAGAAAACTTTTCTAAATGGCTGCTGACAAAATTCTTCAAAAGTGAGGACTAAGTATGGAAAAATCATATCTTTTTGTTCAAATTAAGAGTAGATGGAAATGTATTGCCTGCCTTAAACGGTGATGAGAATTAAAACGTATATTGTAACTACATATATTTCCATATTACAATCCACAAACACAACATGGGAAAGATATGGCAGCAGTTAGACTTCAGGCAGTAAAATAAAACAAACAATATACATATCACAAAATATTGAACCAAAACACTTCAAAGAGTGGTTTCTATAGCAACAAATATAAAGAAATCACCAAATTTATAGCATTAAAATGTCAACTCCCATTAATTGAAAAGCTGGACAGTAAACACTTATTTTTCCATAGCTTTCTGAAATTCAAATACAGTAATCTTTTTTGGCTTTAATGTTTTAGATATAATGTTTGAGGTCAGGAAACTAGTGTGAAAAAGCATTTTGGCTAAGGATGGAATGTGTAACGAAGAATCTCCAGACAAACATGGAGTTCTAGCTAGTTTATGTAACTGTAACTGATTCTGCAGATGTATTGGTCCAGATTGAAAAAAGTCCACAAAAATCGTTATAAAATTAGCTCTAAACTGAATGGTCAACCAATGAAAATGTTCTAGAATTGGCGTGATAGGGCAGTGCAAAATTAGTTGACTAAATTCTCAAAAACAGAAAGCAGTAGAATATTCCACATCCATTAATCAAAAATAAAAATAAGTATGGTCTAGTATGCACAATTGGGAAGTGATGAAGGGCAGGTTTAAATTAAACAACTGATGAATTAAGAAAAGAGAAAGTTAAAGAAATTGCCATATTTTGAAGGGGAGCCGGAGTATAATTCATTTTATTAACAAAGTTTTAAAAATGTATTTTAGCATAACCCCTACACCCCTGATGAAGCAGTTGCAAAACACTTGCCACCGTAGGGCGCTAGGGTGTTTAAGAACATACAATATGTCATTACTGGGTCAGACCAAAGGTCCATCGAGCCCAGTATCCTGTTTCCACCAGTGGCCAATGCAGATCACAAGTACCTGTCGGGTTCCCAAAAGGTAGCTTATATTAAGAGGATTGAAAGGATCATGTTTTTTAAATCAAGATAAGTAATACATCTAAGCTGTTTTGAATAACTGAAAAATATTTAGGAGGTTTTTTAAATGACATGTGAGGAGTATCCCTGTTTTTATAAACAAGTAAAAAATAACTAATTGCAGGGAATAACTGAGGGTTTTTTTTCTTTCTATTTACTTTGTTTAAAGTAGCTAAGAAGCACACTGGTTTTGTCAGCAGTTTTTTTGCATGATTAATGTAAATGCGGATTTAGATCCATTAGTATATTAGATACCATCATATATTTGATCTTATGATCATACAAAGTGGAGTACAACTAAATCAATATAAAGCCATGCAAAACAGTATCATAAAACTGTAAACGCAAAACAGAATAACGGTGTAGCACCCCCAGTACTACTTTGAGATAAAACCTACAATTACTAGACAGCTATTTTTAAACTTTTGTCTGAACAAAGAACACTCACAGCTTTTATTTCCAAAGGAAGCTGGTCCCAAAGATTCAGAAACAAGCCAGAAAAAAAACCTCTTGATTCTTGCCAATGAAAATTTTCATAAACCAGAAAAATTCCTAAATCAATTTGGTTTTAGTTCACAGGGATATACTTTATAATTTTATCACATAGGTACAGTGGCTGTAATAAAAGTTTAAACCAAATGGGATTGTTTTAACTCTATTTGTGAGTTGGGCATTTGAGAATGGGCATTCAGACGTGCAAATGACAGAGATGTCCCCAGAGCCAGGTATACATAAGGTACCTGATGTGAGCATGCCCATGTAGCATGGGGGCATGGTGGAGGTGTGCCTTGGGTAGAGCAAGGGAGAGATGTACATCATGGTATGATTTCAGAATGACACAAGCATGTCTGGCCCCGATTGCTGAGACATTCATGCGTATACCTGCTCCTGACCATGGAAAGTGAAAAAGTGCTTGTTTCATGGCTGCAGTGCTTCCAGGGGGAAGAGCAAAATGTGCTTTCATCATCGTCACAGTTACTATTTCCTGGCCAAAGAAACCCGCATGTAAATACACACTCCAAACATATCACTGGCCCACCGCCATACCTCTGGTTATCTGAAATGGCCAACCAGGACATGCTGGTCTGATAACATAATCTGCCCCCTTCTGAAATACCTCGGCCGGGATGTCCAAGTACCCGGTTCTGCAATTCCAGGACGTCCACATTTGTGAAATGGCCTACACCTATGTGCGTCCCATTGCCAGAAGCAGCCACTGGGATATGCATCTTTCAGGATAGAGGTGGAGCAGTTTCAGAAAGCACCTATATGTGCCTCCATTCATTGCTGTCATTCCTCTATACTTTTTGACATTGTGTTCTGGATGTGCCATATTCTTCCTAAACATCCCTTCTGAAACCCCACTTCACATGGCTTTCTATAAGTAACCAAAGAAAAGATTAAAGCAAGGGAGTAATACTATCCCATTGTGTACTACGGGTCACTACCTTAACTACTAAACTCTTGATCCTGTAGAGTCTGTTAATATTTTCTTGATAATCCTACATAAATGGCATTAGAATAATCTATGTGACTCAGCACAATGACTTGCATCACCACATGAAAACATTTTACTTACTTACTAATTGCAAATATGTTTAAGAAAGTCCCCCCACCCCTTAAATTAAATGTCACATATTAAACAGTCATAAATAAATAAGCAAATCAAACACATCATTAATAATTAATGATAGAGCAATATAAAACAAAAAAGTACATAAAAGCATGGAAAATAACCACCAACAATATGTGGTTTAATGTATATTTATGTAAGAGCATCCATATTATATGTAAGTGCACCTTCATCATCCAAAGCCCAATTATTTTGGAATGCATCTATATTAAGGCGTAGGTACTTCTCATAGTGTAAAAATATATTGTTGGGACAAAAGCTTATTACTTACTGAAGAAAGCATCTCAAATTCTGGCTTCCACGCCAGAAAACACAGATAAATGTACAGCTTCTATTAAATTGATAGTAAACTTAATGATAGTATATCAATAATATAAAAAGTGCCGATTAATTCAATGGAGATTACATAACCAACTTAATGATACTGTATCAATAATGTAAAAAGTGCCGATTAAGTCAATAAATACTCAATTTGTAAAAAAAAAAACCCTTTCATATTGTCTACTTCTAATAAATCATTAATTGTACAGTCAATATAAACTCTTTCTACACGAGTGATTACATACTTTGCTTAGTTGATATATGTTCAAATAGTAGCCCAAGTCATATCTAAAAGACTAAACTGTCCATATTATCAATATAAATAGCAGTACATAATGACTTGCCACACTGGGTTGTCTCTGTACGGTAATCTCAGTAGATCATTGAAAATAGTAAAAGATGCCATTCACCCGATGCTATGTTTGAAAGGAGCCTTAATGTGGGAAAAATGATGAAACCTCGATGTCAGGATAAATTGCTGACATCACTTTAGTAATCACTTTAGTGGCACAATTCCTATTCCATAGTAAGATCAAAAGAAAGTATTTTTTAAAAATAAATTAGATATTCCATGGCAACATTTTCTCAATCACAGTGTCATAATGTCAACATCAAGGTTCAAGCTACATTGCTAATATCTATGTTCTATGTTGGCAGTATGGAAGAGTCTTCATTAGTCCATATAAGACAGCTGTGGTAGACTGACAAACACTTGTCAAAGGAAATAACAATATATGCATATCTTTAAAACTAATGTCATTGTCTGCACAAATCACATCCTATTAAAAACAATGATATCATTAATAATTAAGAACTTTGACTAACATCAAGTATTTCCAAACAAAGGACTGCAAGTTTAAAGATCAGTGTAACTGAGGATCACCGTAAATAACATACCAAAGGCTCTCCACCAAAAGTGATCATAACTGAGGTATGCCGGACCCAGTGCTCCCCCCTCCCCTTTTCTGCCCCTTATATCCTTACACCTGCTGCTCCCTTCTCTATAAGAAAACAGACAACTGTTGGGAATTCAAACCAGTCGCAGCTTTATTCAACCTTTAACATCAAACCATTGAATTCAAACATAAACATCATTCTAGCGGATTGCGGCCTCACCTGCCATGTGATTAGCAAGGCGAGCCTGTACTCTGCAATCGCCGCAGACAGGCCCACGGCTAGCTTAACTACCCGCCCCTTTCTTCCCAGCTTCACCATATGTTTAGCAAAAGCCCAGCAGGGGCTGACTGGGTCGGGGGCCCCACACCCCTGCCCAAGTATCGGCTCCGGACCCTCCGGGTTTCTGCCACCAGCACGGGTGACCAGTTGTCGCCGTGCCGCCCCCCCCCTCCAAACAAGCTGCAACTGGCTACCCCCCTGAGCCAGCACATATTCCAGTGCCTCCTGCCAGTCATTTAGGAGCAGATCTCAACCAACAGGGGATAGGTGCACCCCATCCTGCCTAAACAAGCCCGCACAATCCACCTCGGCCCATGGGTGCATGATTTGATACCCCCCTTGGTCACACACCCATTGTCCGATCTGCCTATTTGTCTTTGTTAACCCTCTTGACCACCTCCTCTGTGCCCAGCAGGCAGGCCTTGGAATAATGTCCGACCACAAGATAACAGTATTTTTAAACATTTCCTTAACTACAGCCATGTCCCTCTTCGCTGCTTAAATTAATTGCTTGCAGGTCCATGTGCTTAGGTCATTGCTGCCCAAATGCAGCAATATCAGTGCAGGTGCGCCCTTCTCTCGCCCAAGGTGCTGAAGCAAAGGCAGCAGCTGAGGCCACCAAAGCCCCCTCTCGCCCAGCCATAGTACGGTCACCTCACTGACATCCAATCCAATGTTAGGCCCCACTGGACGCCTTGCCGCTCACTGCCCTGCCCAGTATACAAAAGAGTGACCGATGACCCAGCAGCGAATAGGGCACTGTCCCGCATCTGTGAAGAAAATCAACAGTTAGCCATTGAAACTAGTCTTTTTCTTAACATTCACAGATGCACATATCCCTGAAAAGCCTGCGACTGCCATCTGCCGATGTATTGAATCTCCTGGCCCCTTAGACCCGCGACTGCAGTGCTAGTTGCTGCGCCGATTCTAAAGGAATGCGGGGCAAATTTCAGAGGATCCTCGCCCATTCTCAGCAGAGCCATGCGCAACACAGCTGTAAACGGAAACCGCGTTAATGGTTTGGAGTCCTCATGCAGAAAGAGCAGTCCTTGCGACTTCGGTCAGAGCTCTAAATACGCCTGCGCGGCCGCTACCGGGCATGTTAACGAACCCCGTACTGCTGTCAAGATTACCCAACATCTTTTTCCCCTTTGATCCATCTTGGAGTGTGCTAACCATATGCGAAGCCACCCTTCCATCAGCTGTACATGCTTACACTGCAGCCCCCCCCCCCCCGATGTGGACCTGCTGGAGTCAGCTACCAGCTCACCCACCCGGAAAGCACCGAAGAATGCCAAACTAAAAACTGCCCGAAACAGTGTTACTTCAAAGATTGATTTGGCTACCTCAGGCAACGCCGCCAACAGTCTGGATAGCAGCTCGTGCGTGATAGGTTGCCTGCTATCCCTTGGGGCCGGGCGGGAACGCTCTCAACCCTGCATGTCAAAAATCCTCCACCCAGGGCCTCCCAGCCCACCGCTCGGGCGAAAAAGGCAAACCCAGCCAACTGAGTCCGTACCGTTGCTCTTGATGCCCCAGCAGCCTTTGCATACACCATGTATCACCCCATTAGTTGATCTGAAACACTCCCCTTCTTCCATCCATGCGCTAGTAAAAAGGCAACCACTCTGTCGCATCCCCGCTGATAAGCTGCCCACGTCGCCGAGGACACCGAACTCCGGAGTAGGCTCAGCATTTCCTCAGGCCAACCTGCCACAATCTCTCCGAGACCACCTCTCCCACGACATCTGACTCTGGCACCAACGTTCTGAACAGGTCCCACTTAAAACGGGAGAGAGCATCAGCAATCCTGTTGGTGCATACGGGAATATGCCTGGCTCTTACATACACATTAATACACAAACATGCCAGCACCACCTCCCTCATTAATGCTGTTATGTGCATGCATTGCGGCGAATAGTTATTAATAACACTTACCAACGCTACGTTATCGCACCACCAAACCACTTTCCGATTCCTCAGTCTGCCAGGCCACAACTCCAGTACCACCAGCAGAGGAAAAAGCTCTAAAAAGGCTATGGTGCTGGTCAAACCTGTGTCGTGCCACTCCAGCGGCCAAGATCCCATGCACCATGACCCACCGAAGAAAATACCTAGCCCCCCCCGCCGCATCCGTAAAGAGCTGCAGATCTATACTTGACACTTCAGCTTCCCGCATCACCACCGTTCCATTGAACTCCCTCAGAGATATATCCCAGATTACCAGGTCTTCCCGAATGCTCTTAGACACTTGAATCCAATGATGCGGCTTTGTCGTACCAGAGGTGGCCGCTGCTATCCGATGTAAAAACACTCGCCCCATTGGGATAACCCTACAAGCAAAATTTAAGGAGCCTATCAAGGCCTGCATCTCCCGCAACGTTATTTTTTTGGACACCAGCACATTAGCCACCAACACCCATAGCTTAACAACCTTCCCTACTGGCAGGCGAGCCACCATCTCTGTTGTATCCAACTCCACACCCAAAAAGGTGAGTGTAGTGGCTGGGTCCTTTGTCTTATTAACGGCCAGAGGCACACCCCACTCCCTGGACAACTCCACGAAGCCATCCAACAACTCCCTACACCTGCTGGAACGAGCCTCCCTGACATATAGGAAGTCATCCAAGTAATGAATAACATTCGAATACCCCACCCTCTTAACCAGAGCCCAGTGCATGAATGCACTGAACTCTTCAAAATACGCACATGACATGGAGCATCCCATTGGCATACATTTATCGTAATAACTTTATCCCTCAAATGAAAAACCCAACAAAGGAAAAGCTGATGGGTGCACCGGTAATAATCAGAAAGCCGATTCGATGTTTACCTTAGCCATCAAACTCCCGCGACCGCATTTTCGAACCAGACACACCGCGGAATCGAAGGACACATAGCGAACCGCGCAGGACTCCCTGGGGATGTGATCATTTACCGAGGTCCCCTCAGGGAAAGATAAGTTGTGAATCAATCTAAACTTCCCCGGCTCTTTCTTTGGAATGATTCCTAGAGGGGAGACCACAAAATTCGCAAAGGGGTCCTCCATAAATGGGCCCGCAATCCTACCCAACTCCATTTCGCCCTGCAACTTTTCCTTTACCACACTAGCAAAGCAGCTAACCGACTGAGAGTTCTTGGCCTTTGCCTCCACTACCCTGCCTGTAACCGGTATGATGAAATGAAGCCCTGCTGAAAACCTTCCTCTAGCACCTCCCTATCCCGACGCCTCTGGATACTGATGAAGCTATGGTCTTAATGCTTCGATCCTTATGGGTGTCGCAGCCAAGGTCAGAGGTTGATTACTACTTGGGGGCCTGCCCCCCAACGGGGGGAAGGCCTTTTTTGACACATTTGTTGGCCGCGTGCCCTCCGCTACAGACGGAACAGACATGCTGGAACTTACAGTCCGGGAACAGGCACGAGGACTTGTTGTATCTCCAACACACATCTCCAGCTCCACTACTCCCCCCTCTCTGCTGTGGCCCAACCCCGCCTGCTCGAAAGGACCATCCCCCGCCTATGGCATTTGATACTCCACTTCTTGTCCTGCCCATCCCCCCAACGCCAGCCTTGGCCGACATCTGTGTCAGCCATAGATTGATGTCCTGAGTGCCCCACGACAAGGATCTGCTCTCCTCCATCTTATCTCTGAACTTCTCATCGTAGTTCAGCCACGCCCATCCCTCGTGCGCCTGTGTCGCCTCCAATATGGAGTCCGCATAGGATAACAACATCCCATAATGGGGCGGGCGCTTATGCCCCCAGACACTAGCCAACCTTAAGAAGGCCCTTGCCCAATTCACCACATTCCTTGACACTTTTTTTTATCCTTCCTGCCTTCTCGTCTTCCTTCCTCTTCTTTTTACTCTCCCCAGACCTCCTCCTGCCCTCCAGCAACTGAAATATATCAATATATCGGCTCTTCCTTATCTTACGGCGTAACATTTTTGGCACTCCCTCCCACAATTCTGAAAAGGATGCTAGAGCAGGCATTGACCCGCCAGCCTGGCCCCCTAACACTACGTTACTGTCTTGAGGCCTCCCAATGCTATCGTCCCCTGAAGACGTAGACGCCGTGTCCATTGACGATGAAGTGGAGGAGCTTGAGCTATCAAGCTGCCTACGGGAATATTTCCGCTTCTTGCGTGCCTTCTTTCCCACTCTCCCCTGTTCCTGTCCCGCAACCTGAGACTCACCTGCTGCCCCATCCCTTGTTGCTGGCAGACTTGTAGATGGCTCCCGGTCTGTAGTAGCCTTCCCTTGCTGTCGCGATCCTTGCACCAGCTCTCGAGCCTCCTCCGTTCCCTGGCACTTGGCTGCATCTCCGGTTTCCAAGTTTACGAGACCTGTTGGGCCGCTCATCCCGAGCCCTCCTGCGTGCAAAGAGGCCGCTACTCCCTGGGATGGAAGATAAGAAATGACAAGGGGGGGGGGGAAACGACTGCCAAGATGGCTGCCACGCCCCCACCCAATCCCCTCGTGATGATCCTTGACCACCCTCCCTCCAGTGCTCCAATGCCTCAGGACTATATGCAGCATAATATCCCCCTTGTGGAGTAACCCAACACCCTCTGCCCCTCAGACCTCAACCCTCCCTTCCTGATTCAGGGACCCCCTGCACCACTTCCACCCCCTCCCAATAGTCCCTGCTGGCCACCGCTTCTTACCCCCGCCAATGCAGACATGCCCGGAGACACCTCCTGCAACCTCCCCACATCCTCGTCCTGGCTGGTCACTTGCCCTAGCCCATGTCGCCCCCGATTACCCCTAGTCTGCCAACCCCCGCCTCGAGCCCCTCTCCTTCCTCAACTTAGTAACCCAGGAAGTACACCCACATCGCTCCCATACCTTTCTCCCTGATGAGGGCCCAGGTCCTGTGCTACTGTGCTGTTATGCTCCCTGTGCCCTCCAGCATTCTTCCCCTCCCCTAGAACTCTCACCACCCCTCCCCCTGGAATTCTCTCCCCCTGGAATTCTCTCCCCCCTGTCCCCTGGAATTCTCTCCCCCCTGTCCCCTGGAATTTTTTCCTCCCGTACCCCTGGAATCCTCCCCCCCCCACCCCTGTGATTCTCACCCCCAATGCCTCTGTTATTAACCGCCCCCTATCTCTAGTATTAGCCCCCCTACCTCTGGTGTTACCCCCCCTAATCCCAGAGTTAGCCCCCCCTACCTCTGATACTTGCCCCCCTGTCCCATCAAGACGGCATTGCTCTGCCAGAATCTTTTCCTTCACTTGTTTTTTAAAAACCTTGCCTGCACGATGCCCTTTGCACGGAGCGCTGACACTGCACACGTGCACTCCTGCTCCCCCGCACACTGTGTTTTCTCTCTCTCTCTGCTCTGTCTGCCTGCTCCCCTGCACACTGTGTTTTCTCTCTCTCTCTCTGCTCCATCCGCCTCAGCTCTCCTCGGTAGCCTAGTACAAACCGGGCCCACTCTGCACCGACTTTTCAATTTGCTACGCGGCTGCCACAGCTGAGCGCCTGCCGTGACCCAGCTCCTTGGGCTGTTGGTCGCCAACTGCCCCCCCCCCGGACACCCTCACGTTCCACACGCTTGCCCGCTTAGGCGAGCCCCCCATTGGCTCCTGAGGCGATCTTTCACGCCGCGGGACCAATGAATTCGAAAGACGCCGCACCGCCCCCGCAGCGTGCGTGTGCGTCCCTGCGTCTTCTCCCCTCTACGGGGACTCGCCCTTGCCGACGGCCTGGTTACTGCAGCAGTCGGGGACTTCGCCCCGTGGCCTCCCATTTATACATTAATATTATTATGGGGGAACCAAAAAGTTCAATTCTAAAAAATTGTAATAATAGACTAGAAAGCCAAAAATGAAAAAAACAAAATGACAAACCAAAAATGAAAAAGAAAAAGTAGAGATCAATATATTCCAAATATTTTTCTTAAAGATTGTACATAGACCAAATATTTGTGATATGGGGATGTGCACTCTTATAGAAAAGAATAAAAGTAATCTTTACAACAACAATATTACAATCAAAAACCTTGTGACTTCCACAATATAATGACAGATTCATAAATATCAGGATATTTTCTTAGGAAGACGGACTAATCAATGTCGTTGTTCAGTTCATTTGGTGGCAAAGTGCTCCACATATATAAATTTTGTTCAGTCTGTAGTAAAGTCCTATTATGTCTTCTAACCGCCTTCACTACAAAAAAATCTGATATCATTTATAACATGTTTTTTTTCACTCCAGTGTGCTATTAATGGCTTATCCTCAAGTTGTTTCTTCACACAACTCCTATGTTTTTCTATTCTACTACGTATGTTCCTATTCGTCTTGCCTATGTATATTAGATTGCAGTGTATATGATTGCATAGATAACATTAGAAGCCTCACAGTTTAAGAAGTGGGATGGAGGGTGGGGATTTGCAAGGGATGAGATTCACCTAGATTGCCTCATCTTTGCGCTGGCCCTGTCTATAACCGTTCTATTATTCCAGTTGCAGATGGCAGACAGGTATTGCCTACAGAAAATAAAAAAATGAGACTATAATTTACATGCTAACTGCTATACTTGAAGTTCTGTGTGGGAGAGAACCCAAATACTGACCCCAGATCTTCATGAAAAACCTCCGGTGGCCTGGCTTACTGTGTCTTAACCCAGGGGTTCTTAATGGGGAGTATCCAAATGATGGGGTTATGGGACTGGATCTCTGAACAATCAAAAAGATGTTAGATTAGAATTTAGATCACAGTTATCAACATGGAGTGAGATGGTAAAACTTTGCCTGCAGAAATACTTCAAGAAGTCAAGATCCATTTGGAAGTCCTAAGTACAAATTTTGAGGGTTACTTCTCAAATATTAATGATTTTAGCATGCCATCTGTTTGGATCATGAACCCATTCTCGTTTGATATATTTACGATAAGTGACAATGATTTAGCAAAGGAGGATTTCATTGAATTCCAAGAAGACCCAAGAAAGAAAGCTGATTTGGAAAAGACTAGGCTGGATATCAGGCAGTTTTGGTGTGAGCAAATCGCAGCTTACCTTAGCTTGGTGGTGATGGTAATGAATGTTTTGGTTCTCTTCACAACTACTTATCTCTGTGAAACAGGATTCTCTACATTATTAGACCTGATATCAAAGTGAAGAAATCGACTTGATGTGTCAGATGACATACGAATAACATTGTCAGTAACTGTACCTCGATTCCCTGTTTTGATTGCACAAAAACAGCAGCAAAAATCTCACTAGTTGTACTAACTTGTGTATTTGTGATTTGAATAAGTATGATAAAATCCTTAAGATTTTCTTTAAACTGTTCTGTTTCTAGCTATATAATCTAGGCTTGTGCATGAGGCCAGGTCATAGAGGCGTTTCACGGCCCCTGCAAGTGGAACCATAAATAGAAAAAAATGTCTGCAAAAATCTGATGATGCACTTACATGGAAATACTAAACTGAGAGATGCACCTACGCATATTACCTGTGAATACAAGAAAAGCAGTTCTTCCCTCATTGCCTAAGTACTAGAAGATAAATCTTGGACAAACTTAATTTTATATCTAGCTTGGCACGGTCCTGGGGGAATATTTACTAAAACACATTGCATTGCCCCCCTCCAAACGGGCCATCTTTTGTAGTATAATTTGTACAGATCAGCCGTGAGAGGTTGTGAAGCGCTGAAGGAAATCATACGTTCTTTCAGTTCAATCATTTTAGATAAAAGCCCAGGGTAAGATACACAGGATACAAATGGCAAACAGTCCTGTATAATACAGGCATAATAAAACATCACTTTCTGCATTTCTGAAATTGCCACCTAATGAATCTAATTCTTTCCACCTCCTGTCTGTATCTTTGTAATGTGCATTTGAAATTTTTAACACATGTTAAGTCAATTTGCATCTTAATTTGTAGGTTAGCGCACATGAAATCAATCTGGTACACACGATGGAGTATGTTTACTAAAGCTTGGCAGGTATTAGCAGATGTTATTGCTCACTGAGTATCAATATAGCCGTGGGAATCCAGTGGCAGCACTTAGAGCATGGTAGCAAACTTACCCCACACTAGGTATTACTAAACATATGTCTACATTTTTAAGGTGCGCTAAAAAATGCACATCCCTACATGCGGTGATTACCTTTCTTTTCGCTGTCCATCAGTCCTAAAACTGTTCATTTTAAATCAGTGTTTCACAGAGCTGCAGAAATTGGGGTTGGTTTAATGCCTGTGTCCAAAGAGCACAGCCTGGGAATTCTTGGCATTTTAAAGAAGTCCTGCTAACCAGAAAATAGTGAGACAACTCCCCAATGGGATTAAGAAATTAGCAGCTGTTAAATGCCAGTTATGACTGGGAGGCAAGGGCTTTGTGGGTCTGTGCTGCAGCACGAACAGGCCTTGGGGACAGACAGGGAGGATTTATCTGATGCATTGCTGCTCCTTAATTCTCCAATACCCTCTTGATTTTTAGCATTCATGCCCTTAGAACTAACCAGACGACAATAGAATAGGCTGAATTTTGAGGTGGATGATACTTGCAGACTCTACTAATGGAATGTATGTGCTTTTCCACTGGGGCAAGGAGCAACATCAGTGGTAAAGATCATATTTTGAATGGATTGCATTGTTATGTTTTAACATGGAGAAAGAACATAAATATAATAATTGATTCTTTATTGTTAACTGGTTTCTTAGCCTTTTCTGCAATTGCTTCCCTGATGCAGGAGTACTCCAGAAGTTCCATTTAAATGTTTTTCTTTCCAAATAACTACTGTTGTTCTAAATTGGAAAGTTGTTTTTGGGGTTAAAATCAAAGCAAAACTGAACTGGCATGTTGCAAGAATTGTGTAGTTTGTTTCGCCATAAAAACATGCCAGGTAGGTGAGAAGAATGACAGTCTATTTTATACAACTGAAAGGTATATAAGCTGTTAGAGTAGGGTCCTTATTAAACCCAAGGCAAAACTTCATAAACTTTGCCTGAAGGCACACAATGTTTCTGGGAGAGGATGACATAAGAGTATAATGAGTCTTCACATATGGGTACGTCGGTACCGACGGAGTCTGCGCGGGAACGCTTCCCAGCGTCCAATCAAAGAGCTTTTGGAAGCATCCCACCACGCCTGCATGCTGCCTTCCCGCCTTTCCCAACTGCCTCTCCTCAGTTTTCGTTTTTCCGCGGAGCCGGCAGGACATCCTCCTGTCACCGCAGAAAATTCTTATTTTTTATTTTTAGTTTTCTTATGGTCGCGGCTGTCTTCTCGACGCCACCGGTACCGCCGGTGTTTTTCTTTTCTTTCTTGTAAGATTTTCCTTTTCAACGGAATATTTTTTCTTCATAGTGTCACGGGGTCTTAGACTTTTCAGGCCTCCCCTATTTTTCCTTCATGGCCACGAAATGTTCAGTTTGTGACGGTACAACTTTATGTTTAGACCCTCGAAGTCGGTGTCTAACCTGTTTGGGTCCTGACAACAGTTTGGTGAGAAGACATCTTCAACATCGAGAATCCCTCGATACACGGTTGCCCTCCAACTTCGGGGCACCGTCCCCTTCTTCTTCCACTTTGATTCAGGTAACCCACAAACAGTCTGTTAAGACTAGCCAGTCCTCGAGTGGTACGTCTCATGCACAGCATGTAGACAGCTCTGGCTTTGCCCTCGATGGCCTCCTGGCTTCAAAACCCCGGCGGGAGTCTTCGGTCTCCAAAGCGGATAAGGGGTTTCAGGTTGTTCCTGGGGTTCAACCCCCACAGAACATACCTGAGCCGTGCACGGTGGTGGCATCCGCTTCGAGCGGTACTGATACCCCTGCATCGGCACTGGTGTTGGATGAAACACTCCTCACCAGGGATCGTCATCTGGCCTCCTCGGTGCCTTCGGGACCGATGGATACGTCCCAGATTGTCTTTCCCTTTTCAGTTCCAAACACCGATACTGCCACCGACGTCGGTACCCTCCAGATGTGCATCGACAGCCTCGCTTTCTTCGATGCTGAGTCTGGAATCGATCTCCAGTTTGGAGAACTGGGTACCGACTCGCCTTGGTACCATCTCGCGGCGGTACCGAAGGCTCGGTCCTGATGACTCTGATCCGCAACTCTCGGTTCCCCTGAGGCCTCTTGAGTTGCCACTGGTAGACTTTCATTCACCGGTATCGGACACGGTACCGAAGTCGGTACCGATGTCTTCATTACCCTCACAGTCGGTGCCTTCCATGCTTCGCTTCTCAGGCTCCTTACCCTCGATGCCGAGTTTGGAATCCATTTCTAGTCTGGAAGACTGGGTATCAATAGATTTTGGTACCGACACCGATCGATACCGGTGGCTCGGTACCGAGGATAGCAGCCGGAGGTTTTCGGTTCCCTCGGTACCGATTGAAGTATCACCGATGACTACTCCGAGGTCTTTGTCGAGCCCGACTCCGACATCAGTACCGGTATTGACTTCAGTACCGGTATCCACAGTAGCATCGTGGCAAACTCCTACCATGCTTTTTACAACAGCATCGCTCCATTCTATACCAAGCTTAGAGTCGATACCTGGCATGGACAATGTGGTAAGGACGGTTGCTGTTCCTGACAACCAGTCCAAGCAACCATCCCTTAAACATTCCACACTGCACCCTGCAGGATCTTCTATTTCTATATCTCTGGATAACTCTGTGGGTGCTCAGGCTAGTTCTTTAGATCTAACCTGTCCAAGGGAGATTCCTGTTGGGGATCCCTCTTTTCAGAGTTTCCTCCTGGATATAGCAAGATCCCTTGCCATTCCTATTCCAGGACATGATCCTGCACAAGGCTCTGTTTCCACCAAAGCAAAGGACAACATAATACTTCCTTTGCATCATTCCTTGCAGGATCTCCTTCTAGGAATGTGGGAAACACCTTTAAGGGTACCCCCACCTCCCAGAGCAGCTGATCTCTTATATCAGGTGCCCCCCCTCTCCAGGGTTCCAAAAGACTCAACTTCCTCATCATTCCATAGTAGTGGAATCAGCAATGAGGCGGATAAAGAGTAAGAAAAAGCACTCTTCTTATCTGCCAGGTCGTGAGTCTAAGACACTAAATGCCTTTGGACGTCAAACCTTCCAGACATCTATGCTTTCTGCAAGAATTCTCTCATATATATTTTATATGAGTCTTTCTCTTGAGGAGGTCACAAAGCAATTACATCTTTTGACTCCTTTCCTTCCAGTTTCCAGGAGTACAGACTATTCCTCACTGCTTAAGCATATCCAGAATATCTCTTGGTTTCTTTCTCGTGCTTCCCTAGACTCTTTTGAGTCTGTTAGCAGGACTTCTGCTATAGCTATAGGGGCACGACGTAGAGCCTGGCTCCAAGCTTCAGATTTGGCCAAGTGGGAACAACAACGACTGGGACATACTCCTTGCACTGGAGAAAATCTTTTCAACAAGGAGTCTTTACGTCAGGTTACTCAGTTGTCCACTGATTTACCTGTTCCTAAGGGTTCTTCTACACCTTCTGTCCCAGTAAGTAGGAAATGTCCTACCAAACTTTCTTCCCACAGGAGAAGAAGGTTTTATTCCTCACTTGCCCATCATACAGATGTTCCCCTACAGGGGAGCCATCGTCCTGGTCTGAAGAATCCGACCTCTCACCAGGCTCAGCAAACCCGGCCTCTACAGGGTTTCTGATCAGTCATCATCAAATGCTTGTGACTCTTGGGGTTAGAATCTACAGTTGCTTCTTCTCAATAGAGGCAATCCACTGCTTCATTCTAACCCCTACACATGGATCTCTTTCCAAAAGACATCCATTTTTTCTATATTTCTATGAGCTGTCAGGATGTTCATGCCTATAGGTCACAGGTTTCTCCTCTTTTCCTGCTAAGGAAAGAGGTCTGACCACTATTAAATGGTAGTTCCTGTGCCAGCATGTATTTTTCCTTTCTATAGACTTACTACTTGGTAAGTCTTCTTCAGCTCCATTCTCCTACCAAGCTTTTTCCTCTGTAAGAGCGGAATTAATTACAGAGGGCTTTTTTCTTCAGCCTCTCTAGTTTTCTCACTTTCCAGTGTGGAGTTTTCCTCTCTGAGTTACCTCCTCTGTTTCAATCTTACTTTGGGGCAGCTTATCAGACATGTCCAGAGTTTCTACTCCTGTTCTGTCTGTTCTTTCTGTTTTTCAACAGTAAGATTCTTTCTGCTATCTTGCTAGCAGCTGCCTATGCAGGAGCCTTAATGTTTCGACCACTGGTTCTTGTCCACAAACAACCAGATTTGTCCTCCACTAACATTCTGTCTAGTCTTAATAGTGGCTCCAAGTCGGTGCTTCCATCTGTCTTGGAGATTATCTCACTACAAGCTTTCTAGATGGTCTTCTATTTCTGCCATCTCCATTCTCCTGGGTTTGGTAGCATAGTTGGCAGAGATACTGGCTCTCTAGCAGCCAGTTCTATCTCCTCATTCTCCTGCATCATGCTCTCTGCAATTCTATAGAGAAGCTTTTCCACTATGGGCCCTTGCTAGAGAGCATGGGTTTTTTTTCTCCCACAGCTATCTTAGATGGTTAGAAAAGGCTTTTCAGTCATGTCTCCCATGACCACTGTTCCCTCTAAGCTGTGCGCGTGTGCGCGCGCACACACCTCACCGAGCGAGCGCACAAACTTTACAACAGAGCGCACAAAAATTACGGTTCTGATTCTGATAGAAAACAACACAGACGTCTTAAAATTTAAAAGTTCTTATGTATTTACGGTTTTCACAAGTTCTACAATGTTTTCTAGTGCAATCAATGTGGTGTACATACTGTATTCTGATGTGTAGTCAAATTTTAAAGTATATAACTCCGAGTGTCGTTATGTGGCGCACAAAAATTTAACCTTCCTTCAAAAACTGCACAGCTGATATTTTATGCGCACACAGCCTACAGAAAATTAGAGGGAACATTGCCCATGACTAGAAGGTTCTCCCTTCTTTTACTATCTCCTTTTGCCATAAAGGACATAGGCCTTCTCTTACCTAAGGGCTTAGGGAGTTTCCAATTCCCTGCTTTGGTCCATAGCATTCCCAATCGGGGATATGCTCTTTCTCCTTGCAGCTCGTCCTCATGGTAAGAACGTATGATACTTTTTGCCCTTAAGCAGGTCAACATGATACCTCATCCTTATCTGTCTTCTGTCTACTTACCATGCTAGAGTCTTGGACGACTAAGGACTTGCTGGCTACAGATTGATATCATCCTCTGTTTTCATATAACCATCCTGGTTATTTTACTAGCTAGCATCCTTGCGGATCATAACCAAGGGGAATAGATTCTCTATATATCTTCTCAAGTAGGTTGCACCTCCTTGTTATTAGATGAATCTTTCCTCTCCACATGTCCTATGTGAATACCATGCTGTAGGCATATATCTGTCTGTTTAAATACAGACACCCATATTTAGGCCTACATATTCATATTTATCTTTGTGTTTATGCCCTTCCATATCTCACTATAGATATATTCTTATATGTTACTCATATATCTATCTATATATATATCTATATATATATCTGATGAGATATTTTATTATAGATAGATTTGTCTCAACATACTTATCTATCTCACTGTCTATGCTCATATAGCTATCTGTTTCTGACAGAGGGATTTTGCCCATACCTTTGCTATTCAGCAGGTTTGGGATTCTACACACACAACCACTCCTGTGGTAGTCAACAATTCTTATAAAATAACCTAACAGGTTTAGGTACCTCTGAAGCTCTCCGTACCTAATATCTCTCCTAGCTTACCCCAGTTAGGAGAGATATTGTGGATCTTCAGTTACTCACAGGCTTAACGCCTCAGGCATTTGTCTTCACCCTGGGATATAAGGGGTTCCCATACCCTTTCTCCCCACAAGGACTGTGCTTGTTTGTCCAAATCGGTTAGCCTTTCTCTTTTTGCTCCCAAGAGTGAGATACTCTGCCGCCAAAAGAGTTTGGTTTTTACCATACAGCTTTCGCTGAAGGCCCACCGTTTTTGTACTACCCCAGTTTTTCCTAACAGGGGTGCCTGTTACCTTTCAGGATTCTGACCTCCTCTGTTTTTCCTACAGGTTATTACCTCCACTTTTCAGTGAGGTCCTCTTCACGGTTCCTCTACTGGCTTTCCAGTAGATCCATGAACCTCCATACTTCTATGAAATCCTGTTGGCAGAGGTCCATATTGCAATATTCTTTGCAATATCATTGACAACAATCATTATCCACACATGGACTCCTTTCCTGCAGTCCTGTGTTAGGTTAGCTGTTCCACAGCATCTTCTTTCTTCAACTCCTACCCTCCATCCTCAGGATGCCTGGTGTTGTGGGGGATAGCATGTTCCAACCTATGCCATGCTCGGACTCCAGGCATCTCAGCTTGGGAGTCCCCATATGTGAAGACTCGTTCCTGCTTGTTCCTGGAGATAGCACAGTTACTTACCTGTAACAGGTGATCTCTGGGAACAGCAGGAATAAGTCTTCACAACCCACCCACCTCCCCAGGAGTTGTATCTCTATCTATCTTTCCTTTCCTCTCTCTCTCTCTTTGTCTCAGCTTTAAAACTTAACTGAGGAGAGGCAGTTGGGAAAGACGGGAAGGCAGGCGTGGTGGGATGCTTCCAAAAGCTCTTTGATTGGACGCTGGGAAACGTTCCCGCGCAGACTCCATCGGTACCGACGTACCCATATGTGAAGACTTATTCCTGCTGTTCCCAGAGATCACCTGTTACAGGTAAGTAACTGTGCTTTCCTGCATATGTAAGTTTGGCCAAAGTGTAGGCCTTTTTTAGAGTTTCATTTTTAATAAGATTTTGTCTGTTACTAGTTTTCAAGTGCAGAATGATAATGATTTTCTTAGAATTTATTTCAGCCTCTAAACTTCAATTATTCCCTTGAATTCTTTGAAGTGCTTTTTGATATTAGCAACTAGAATGGTTATAGCTGCATGTGGGAAACCTTTACTTATCATCATGCTAGACCAGTCCAGACAAGTGGGTTATGCTTTGCGCAGCAGCTTTTGAAACAACTCATGGACTGTTTTTAGTCTTTGGTTGCCTGTCTGTTCCTCCTGAAGCCCAGCATTATTCACTATGGGGGAGCACTGGGGAGAAGATGAGGATTCTCTGTTTCTAATGGGTGAGTCAACGGAAGAGGGGGAGTTTCCACTGGCTGAGAGTGAAGATCTGTCAGGGATTCACCCTTTTTCATAGGGAGGACCTGGCTACTCTTATTCAGGATGCCATGACAGCAATTGCACATTGCAGACCTCCTTCCAGTACAGGTTTCTTAAGTGGACCCTATCTTGGAGGAGTTGTGGCAGCCCTCTTTTTCTTTTCCCCTTTCCAAGTCCTTGAGAAAGCTTGTGTCCTGTCAGTGGGAGGCAATGGAGCTGGGGCTGGGGGAACTAAGATCCTGACTCAATTGTATCCTCTGCCCCAAGGGGAGGGAACAGCTTTTCAGGGCCCCTAAGTTGGATGCCATGGTCATTGCAGTGATGAAGCGCATAACCATTCCAGTGGAAGGTGGTGCTAAACTGAAGGAACTCATGAAAGGAAGGGTGGAAGTCCTCCTCAAAAATATCTTTACAGCTTCGGCTTTAGGTATTCAGTCATTGCTTTGTGCACGTGTAGTGGCCCAAGTGCTCTTGCGCTTGAACCAGCATTTGCCAGACAACCAGATGTTATGAGATTGGAGTCTGGAGTGTTGTTTGTGGTGGATGCCCTGTGTTACTTGTTAAGAATCTCCTTTAAGGTCATGATGGTGGCTGTGGTAGCCCAAAGGTGGCTTTGGCTCTGGAACTGGTCTGCTATTGCATGTCCCAGCTGTGGCTGAGCAGGCTGTCCATTAAGAACAGTTTGCTGTTTGGAGAAGATCTAGAAAAGCTGATGAAGTACTTAGGAGAAGCTCACTTTCAGAGGCTCCCAGAATTATAGGCCCAGAGATTCAGGGATTGTTCTTGTAGGGCTCAGCGGGGAACATGGGGGCATTTCAGGGCTAGAAAGCTCTGGTGTGGCCTATTCCTTCTCTGGATCTAAATCCAAAAAGGATAAATCCTTTTGTGGATTCCAATGCATTCAGGGCTCAATACGAACCCCTTCAGGGGCTGGTTGTGGTGGTTGTTGTTAAGTGCCATCGAGATGGTATTGACTCATAGAGACCCTCTGAATAGTTGTCCTAAACTGTGTTAGGTCTTCAGTCAGGCAGCTCATTGTTCATAGAGTGGCATCCATAGCTGCTGTTATTGTATCAATCCATCTCATTACTGACCTTCCTCTTTTGTGTTGACCTTCAACTTTTCCAAGCATGATGTCTTTGTCCAGTGATCTCTTTTCACATAATATGTCCAAAATATGAAAAGCCTTGTAAGCCCTCTCAAAGAGATCAACCAGACCCCTTCCAAGAGACAGGTGGTTGGGAACATCTCCGACTGTTTTGCTCAGAATGGACCCACATCACCTCAGACCAATGGGTACTTGAAGTCCTTGATTCAGTGGCTGGAAAGGCTATGTTTGGTGATAAACAAACCCAAAAGCAGTTTAACTCACTCAGAGGACTTGGAGTATCTGGGTGTCTGCTTTGACATTCTCTTGGGAAGAGTATTTCTTGCCCCAGAGAGATTGCTCAAGCAGTAGATGCACTCGGGTTTTTTTCTCTCAGGCAGCTCCCAGGATGTGGAACTATCTGCAACTCCTGGGGTCTACGGCTTTGACTCTGAAGCTGCTGCCATATGCTAGAGTGCACATATGTCCCCTGCAGGAGCACCTTCTGACTCACTGATCTGCTTGCTCTCATTTGTTTGAAC
The DNA here is from genome assembly GCA_033557465.1 of Ichthyophis bannanicus. Taxonomy (NCBI): domain Eukaryota; kingdom Metazoa; phylum Chordata; class Amphibia; order Gymnophiona; family Ichthyophiidae; genus Ichthyophis; species Ichthyophis bannanicus. Next base: position 811,216,724 of record CM066032.1, on the reverse strand, counting down.
AGTGCATTCCTCTTTCCTGGAAGATCAAGGAGGAGCTGACCTGATTGTGGCAGACTCACCCTCTGAAAGATGGAATGCCTCTGTAGGCACCAATCTGAGTTGTAGTCATCATGGATATCAACCTTTTGGGCTTAGGAGCTCATTATCTGGGTCAGTTTGCACAGGGTCACAGGTCCCTGCAGGAAACCTTCTGATTGATCAACAGGCTAGATGACTTTGGATATGTTCTGGATGCTCCTGGAGGACAAGGCAGTCAGAGTGTTTTCAGACCATGTCATGGCAGTGACATATGTCAAATAAGCAAGGTGGACCTTGCAGCACCATAGTGGCTGCGGAGGTGGCAGAACTCTGTTGGTGGGCAGAGGTTCATCTGATAGTCGACTGTTGGCAACACATATTGTGGGAGTAAACAATGTACAAACCAACTTTTGGAGCCCAGAGCATTATGGAGCCTGGCAAGTAGAGCTAAGCCCTCATATGTTTGATCTTATTGAGCAGAGGTGGCACCTGCTGGTGTTTGATCTGATGGACACCAAAAGAATGCCAAGGTGAAGAAATTATTCAACCATAGGAAGGATCTGTGGGCAGTGGGCTTTGCAGATATAGTCCTGTATGTCTTTTCTCCGTGGCCTTTGGTGAGCTGATTTCAGCTTAGGATTCTGTCTCACCAAAGCTTGGTCATTCTTATGATGCCAGACTGGTCACACAGGCCATGGTACACAGATTACTTGAGCCTGTTGGCAGTCTCTTCTGTTGCTGCCTTAGAAGAGGGGTCTGCTGTGGGAGAGTCCCCTGGTCATGGACGATCCCTTAAGAGGCATAAGCTGCCTAAGAACAGATACTCCCATAGTAAGGTAGGGAGAGGTCCTCAGCCTGTGTTAGAGTCTGGAGGGGTCTTCAGGAGATGATGGTGTTCCTCTGAGGTTCTGGATGTCAAGAGGGCAGACATAGTGGCTGTATTTTTCTTCTTACAGCTTGGTTTGGCTTTGAATTCTTAGGGGTCAGGTGGCAGTCCTTACCTGCTACCAAGGGTGACTTCAGAGTGTGACCTTGGCGGCGCATATTGATGTGTTCTGCTCCCTCAAGGGGGTGAAAAAGATTTGTCTTTCTGTGCGGCCAGTGGTACTACAATGGAGTCTTACTTTCATGTTAAGGGCACTGAAAAGTCCCCTTTCCACTTAGGAAGGGCACCCTCAAGGCTTTGACCCTGAAGTTGGTATGCCTGGTGGGTATTGCTTCTATCAGGCAGTTGTTGGAGCTACCGTCCTTTCTGGTCGTCTTGTCAGCATCTGGCTCCCTGAGGATGGTTCAGTGTTAGTTGACTGGGGTATATGAATTAACAGACAAGCCGGTACTTAGCTTTGATATAAAAATGAAAACAGCGTCACCACTCCAACGTTGAGCATTTCACTGTTGCTGCCTCAGGGAGTAGGACAGTGGACAATGTTTGTTATATACAGGAAATCACTACAAAACTAAAATATATCCAGTCAGACCAGGGCAATCTTGCTGCCTATTATTAAAGTAAATCGCTACATACTAAAATAGTGACTAACCGAATGACAATACTAAAGGCTTAAGTAAGAAGACAAACAGGAAAAATCCCACATACGCAAAACTTGCTGCAACCCTGTGTCCAAAAATACTTTATAGCTATCAAACCAGCATATTGCAAATAAAGCAACATTCAACATGCAGTGGCTATCAAAAATATAAAGGCTAATACAAAGTTAGTTACTTTGAAACATTCCAGATCAAATTTTTATTTTGTAATGATTTCCTGTATATGACAGACATTGTCCACTGGCCTACTCTCTGAGGCAGCAACAACAAAACGCTCAGCATTGGAGTGGTGACATTGTTTTCCTCTTTATATTAAAGCTAAGTAGCGGCTTGTCTGTTAATTCATATTCCCCAGTCAGCTAACCTTATTTGAATCTTATTTGAAATAATATACTTAATAAGAGGTTTTTTAGATCCCTGAGGATGGTGCCATAATTTCTCTTGAAAGTGCTATTTCTTTCATCTTAAACAGTCTGTGATACTGCCCTCCTCTTTAGAGGAGGACTTTCACTCAGATCCCTCGCTATGTCTGTTGGACGTAAGAAGGGACTCCGTGAAGTATCTGGATACTGATAACCTTTTCCAGCAGTTGGATCATCTCTTTGTCTTCTTAAGCAGACCGAGAAAAGGGCAGGCGGCTGTCAAGTCCTTAATTGTCCACTGTGTAGAAAATATCTGCCACAGAGAGTCAAAGCTCGCTCCACTAGGGCACAAGCCTTGTCATCGGCTGAGTCCACCTTAGTTATGCACCTAGGGAAGAACAACCCAAACTATGGTTACACGATGCAAGGTTCCACATTAGGAACCACCACCCAGGAAAAAGATTTAGGCGTCATTGTGGATACCATGTTAAAACCCTCGGCCCAGTGTGTAGCGGCGGCCAAGAGAGCAAATAGAATGCTAGGTATGATAAGGAAAGGAATGGAAAATAAAACAAAAGATATTATAATGCCTCTATATCGTTCCATGGTGAGACCGCACCTTGAATATTGTGTGCAGTTCTGGTCGCCGTATCTTAAAAAGGATATAGCGATTTTAGAAAAGGTACAGAGAAGAGCCACCAAAATGGTAAAGGGGATGGAAGGATACTCCTATGAAGAAAGGCTAAAAAGGTTAGGGCTCTTTAACCTGGAAAAGAGACGGCTGAGGGGAGATATGATAGAAGTCTATAAATTAATGAACGGAGTGGAACGGGTAAATGTAGATCGATTGTTTACGTTATCAGAATATAGAAAGACTAGGGGACATGCAATGAAGCTACAGGGTAAACTATTTAAGACTAATAAAAAAAAATATTTTTTCACTCAACGTGTAATCAATCTCTGGAATTTGTTACCGGAGGATGTAGTAAAGGCTGTTAGTGTAGCTGGGTTTAAAAAAGGTTTGGACAAGTTCCTGGAGGAAAGGTCCATAAACCATTATTAAGAAGTGACCGAAGATATCAATGCTTGACCCAGTACAAGCATTGTGGAACTTGTGTCTCTTGGGGAAACTGCTAGGTACATATGACCTAGATTGGCCACTGTTGGAAACAGAATACTGGGCTTGATGGACCTTGGTCTGACCCAGTATGGCATATCTTATGTTCTTATGTTCTTAGTGCCCCCAGAAGACATCTGTTAGGCGGCTAGCTATTGGTCCCTGATAACCTTCATGAAGCACTATAGGTTGCATGTTGGAACTGGAGTGGATGGTGCCTTTGTCTGAGCCTCATCAATTTCCCACCCTGTGACCTGACTGCTTGGGTCTATCCTATACATCTGCATTGATCTAACAGGATGATAAGTAGAGAGAGATTTTCCATACTTGCTAATCTCCTTTGCTTGAATCCTGCTAGACCAGTCCTAATGTTTGGGAGCCCTTCTGCCGTTAATGGCATCAGGTGTCAGTACCCGATGCAAAGACAAGTGTGCTAGGAGAGCCAAAAGCATTGTACAAAGATTTGGTTGCTTAATACTTTTTCTGAGTTTTTCAGTTTTGCACTCTGCTTGGGAAGTTTAATACTGATTTCTCTCAGTGATGCATCAGAGTATATACTAGTGATGTCATCACTAAAAGCTGCTGCAGTCTGCTTCTACCTGCTGGCTGGGGAGGATAACCCTCTCATCTGGACTGGTGTAGCAGGGTTCAGAAAAGTAAATTAGCAGGTATTTAAAAGTTCTTCATATCCCAATGGTTCTCTAAGCTTGGGGTTTGAGGTACTGGTGATGCCTGAAGTAAATTGTAGATAGTTGCTATATAAGTAATTCAATACTTGAATCCCTGACGAAGCCTGGTGGGGTGAAACAAAAGCTTTTGTAGGGTATAGGCATTTGCATTTGTAAGAAGTACGAACTGGAAGTGATTTGCTGTGAGCTATTTGTGAGTTCCATGGAGGCATTATGACTGTGTGAAACAATTGCTACTTAACGTTCAGACGGGTATTTGCAGGAAACAGAAGCAAATTGCTGTGAGCAGTTCGGGACTTCTATGGAGGCTGTGTGACTGCTGTTAAACCTTCAGATAAGTAATTGGATACTATTTGAATGGTGTGTGTTAATTCTTTCTGAATGTATTTTGTTTCTCTTCTTTTCAGGAAGTAAATCAGTTGTTGGAGATTTTCAACATTAGTTTGTGAATGTAAAGAATGAATTATTAATTAGTATATTAATTGTTGAAGATTTTCAACTTTAGTTTGTGAATGTGAAGAATAAATTATTGAGTAATTTTTTTTAATAATTGGTAGAATCCCTTAAAAGTACTTTTTTTGAATATAGATATTTATTAGGGTAATTGGTTATGTGACATTTTGAAATTAAAAGGGTGAGACCTGTGATGTGTAGATATCTCCAGGAACAAGCAGGAATGAGTCTTCACATATGGGTACGTTGGTACCGACAGAGCCTGCGCGGGAACGCTCCCCAGCGTCCAATCAGAAAGCCTTTGGGAGCATCCCTCAGCGCCTGCATGCTGCCTTCCCGCCTTTCCAACTGTCTCTCCTCAGTTTTCGTTTTTCCGCGGAGCCGGTAGGACATCCTCCTGTCACCGCAGAAACTTTTTTCTTTAATTTTTAATTCTTGTTTTCTTGTGGTCGCGGCTGTTTTTCCCGCCGCCACCGGTACCGCCGGTGGGTTTTTTCTTTTCTTTTTCTCAAACTCAGGGAGAGTTTTTCCCTCGGTTTCTGTCTTAAAACGTTTTGGGCCTGTAAGGCCTCTCCATCATGGAGCCTTCTTCTCCTAAGAAGTGCCTTAACTGTGGAAATACAGTTTTCTTTTTAGACTCCAATGACTGATGTCTAACCTGTTTGGGTCCTGGCCCTCTTTCCCCTGAACCATCAGGCTTCAATACTGTGAGAAGAGATTCTCTATTTCGAGTTTCCCTCGATACCGTTTTCCCTCCCTGTGTGAGGGCACCGGCCATTTCTTCTCTACAGGATCAGGTAACCCTCAAACAGTCTGTTAAGACTAGCCAATCCTTGAGTGGTAGGTCTCATGCCAAGCATGCTGACGGCCCCGGCTTTGCCCTCAAGACCCCATTGGCATTAAAACCCCGGCGGGAGTCTTCGGGCTCCAAAGCATTTCAGGGGTTTCAGGTTGTTCCTGGGGCTCACCCCTCACAGAACATACCTGAGCCATGCTCGGTGGTGGCATCCGCTTCGAGCGGTACCGATACCCCGGCATCGGCACCGGTGTTGAGTGGTCCGCTCTTCACCAGGGATTGTCATCTGGCGTCCTCTGTACCTTCGGGACCAATCGATACGCTCCAGATTGACTTTCCAGTATCTGAGCCAGGCTCGGTGGTGGCATCCGCTTCGAGCGGTACCGATACCCCGGCATCGGCACTGGTGTTGAGTGATCCGCTCTTCACCAGCGATCGTCATCTGGCGTTTTCGGTACCTTCGGGACCGACCGATACATCCCAGATTGACTTTCCAGTATCGGCAGTACCGCCGATACCACCACCGACGTCGGTACCCTCTAGGCATGCATTGATGCCGCGTCTAGAATCGATATCTAGTCTAGAAGACTGGGTACCGACGTGTCTCGGAACCGACATTTACCGATTCCACATGCACGGTACCGAGGATAATCACCAAGAGTTTTTGGTTACCTCGATACCGCTTGAGCAGCCTCCGATGACTGCTTCGGTGTCGGTTTCGCCTTCGATTCCGGCACAGCTGCCAGTATCGGTATCGATGCCGGTACCTGCAGTATCATCGGGACCAGCTCCTTCCATGCTTTTTTCACCTGGATCGCTCCTCTCTATACCTAGTTTGGAGTTGATACCTGGCATGGATGATGCACTACTGACTGTCTCAACTCATACCTGCCAGTTCCAGTATCCATCCATTGGAGATCCTGTTCTGCACCAGACAGGTACATCCTCCGGTGCCCAGGCTACTTTTTCAAATTTAGCCTGTCCAGGGATGGTTCCCATTAGAGATCCTTCCTTTCAGAAATTTCTCCTTGACATGGCAACCTTCCTTAATATTCCTATCCCTGGCTATGAGTCTTCTCAAGGTTTTTCTGCAGAAAAGGAAAATATAATGCTTCCTTTACATCACTCTTTGCAGCATCTTCTTCTGAGAGTATGGGGAAAAACCTTTAAGGGTTTCTTCACCTCCTACTGCAACTGATCTTCTGTATCAGGTGCTCCCCTCTCCAGGATTTCAAAAGCCTCAACTTCCCCATCATTCCATTGTAGTGGAATCAGCAATGAGGAAGGTAAAAAGCAAGAAAAAACATTCTTCTTTCCCGCCAGGGCGTGCATCTAGAACACTGGATGCCTTTGGAAATCAAACCTTCCAAACATCCATGCTGGCAACAAGGATTCTCTCATATATTTTCTGTATGAGTCTATCCCTTCAGGAGATCACAAAGAAATTATCTCTTTTGATTCCTTTTCTATCAGAGCCCAAGGCTGCAGACTATTCCTTACTTCTTAGTCATAGCCAAAATATCTCTTGTTTTCTTTCTCGTGCTTCCCTAGACTCTTTTGAGTCTGTTAGCAGAACTTCTGCTATAGCCATAGGAGCATGTCGTAAAGCCTGGCTCCAAGCATCAGACTTGAATAGATGGGCACAACAAAGACTGGGTAATACTCCTTGTACTGGAGAAAATCTCTTCAATAAGGAGTCCTTACGTCAGGTTGCTCATTGCTCCACTGACTTTCCTGTTTCTGAGGGCCATCCTAAGCCCTCTCCTTCCTCAGCAGGTAGGAAATGCCCTACCAAACCTTCTTTTCCTAAAAGAAAGAGGTTTTCCTATTCTCCTGCCCTTCATTCAGATGTTCTCAAGCAGGGGAATTCTCGCCCTGGTCTGAAGAATCCAAACTCTAGCCAGGCTGAATAAACACAGTAACCATAGGTTTCTGATTAATCTTTTTATAACTACAATTAACTTCTTTTCAGCAGAAGTTTTTCACTGTTTTTCCATTCAAAACTCTGCTCAGGGATTCCTATTCTCAGGAAATCCATTATTTCCAGGAACAAGCAGGAATGAGTCTTCACATATGGGTACGTCGGTACCGACGGAGCCTGCACGGGAATGCTGCCCAGCTTTCAATCAGAAAGCTTTTGGCAGCATCCCTCGCGCCTGCGCAGCGACTTCCCGCCTTCTCCACAGCCTCTCTTCAGTTTTCGTTTTTCCGCGGAGCCGGCAGGACGTCCTCCTGTCACCGCAGAAACTTTTCTTTTTAATTGCTTTAATTATTTTAAATGTTTTGTTTTCTTGTGGTCGCGACTGTTTTTCCCGCTACCACCGGTACCGCCGTTGGTTTTTGGGCTAAAGTCTGTAAACTTTTCTTCAGTTTTTTTTTGCCTTAACTCTTAGGCCTACTAGGCCTTTTTCATTATGGAGCCTTCTTTTCCTAAGAAGTGCATCCGGTGTGGAAACGCCTGTTTCTTTTTAGACACCAATAGTTGTTGTCTGAACTGTGTGGGTCCTGACCCTTTTTCCCCTGACTTGTCAGCGGATAATCTTGTGAGAAAACCTTCAGTATTTCGAGTTTCCCTCGATACCGTTTTTGCTTCGGCACTGAGGGTACCCGGTTTCTCTACTTCACAGGATCAGGTAACCCAAAAACAGTCTGTTAAGACTAGCCAATGCTTGAGTGGTATGTCCCATGCCCAGCATGGTGACGGCTCTGGCCTTACCCTCAAGAACCCATTGGCATTACCCCTGCGGGAGTCTTCGGGCTCCAAAGCGTTAAAGGGGTTTCAGGATGTTCCTGGGGCTCACCCCTCACAGAACATGCCTGAGCCATGCGCGGAGGTGTTATCCGCTTCGAGCGGTACCGAGCCTCCGGCATCAGCACCGGTGTCGAGTACTCTACTCTTCACCAGGGATCGTCATCGGGCATCCTCGGTACCTTCGGGACCGATCGATACGCACCGCATTGACTTCCCTCAATCTCAGCCATGCTCTGGGGCGGTACCGGCATCGATCGGTTCCGATACCCTAGCATCAGCATCGACATGGATGGGTGCTCATTGGGTATCCTCGGTACCGTCGGTATCGATCGATGTCACCCAGGCTGCCTTAGTGGTATCGGCATCGCCGATCCTACCACCGGCTTCGGAACTGTCGAGACATGCATCGCTAGCCTCGCTCTCTTCGATGCCGAGTCTTGAATCAATATCGAGTCTAGAGGACTGCGTACCGACGCGTCCCGGAACCGACTCCTTCCGTTTCCAAATAGGTAGTTCCAAAGATCCTAGCCATTTATCAGTAGCGATGTTGATGGCTGTTCTTGCACCGATGCCTTGTTTGGAACCCATACCTGGCCTTGGTGCAGTACCTTCTCCGTCCTCTGATACTCAGACTCTTTCTTTGGCCTCCCCAAGAATACTTCCCCTAGGACAGTGATGGCTAACCTTTTTGAGCCCGAGTGCCCAAACTGCCGCACAAAACCAAAGAATTTCCTCAAAGTGCCAGCACGTCAATTAAAGCCTCATTTGCATAAGGTGCCTCATTTGCATAAATATTTGCATAATGTTACCATACACTAACTTTTAGTAAACATGCCTCTTAATGAGTATATGGATAAAGAAAGACTAAAAGGTTTCTACATTACTATAATCCAGTACCAACCGCCAGGCACATTAGGAACTACTACAAACGCTGCCCATTTAGAACCCATAGCAAACCCGCCGTATCCTAACAGCACTACCAGGACTCACAAAGCACCATACCCTAACTATCAAAAGGCAACACTGCAAATATTAAACCAATACATTTCAGAGAACAACAATACATGACCTACTGGGGAAAGAACAAGTGGCAATGTCAAATAGGAATTATATAAACAGAATACCTCAGCTCAGTTACACATGCAGAACAGACCATCACCAAACAAGGAATCACAATTTAGAAACAGGAAGACAATAATTAAACTGGGAACCCCAAAAGCCAAACTTGGAATATACAACAACACTGTAGAAATAAAACTATAAATTAATTTCCTCTTGTACTAAACAAAGCGCAAAAATTAATGATGCACATTTCCCAGAGCTGACATATTCCAGTTAATAAATTCAAAATAAAGAGATATTTTTCTACCTTTTGTGCATTTTTTTTTCAGTTGCAATTGTTCCAGCCACTTTCTTCTGGTTTCTTCGTGTCTTCTGCTAACTCTCCATCTGCTGTCCATTTGTCCTTTCTTCTGTCTTGTTTTTTTTTTTCCATTCTCTCTCTACATCTGCTTTAACATACTAATCTTTCTCCTTTTGCTCTTTCCTCATTCCTATTTCATCTACTCAAAATTTACCCCTCCATCCTCAATCCCCACTTATTCTCCCAATACCCGGCCAATGGTAGATTTTTTATCCCTCCCACACAAAATATTTTTCCCCTCTCCATTTTACTCTCCCAGCCCCATCCCATTCTAATCCTCCCCCAACACCAGCTCCCTTCTAGTTCCAGCCTCACCCAGCATCCATTCCCTTCTAGTCCCTGCATCAGCCCATTTCCAGTCCTAGCCCCCCATCAGCCCATTTCCAGTCCTAGCAACCCCCCAACCCAATACCAGTCCTAGCCCCCCCATCAACCCACTTTCAGTCCTAAACCCCCATCACCCCATTTTCAGTTTAAGCCCCCCCTATAACCCATTACCATTCCTAACCCCCATCACCCCATTTCCAGACAGCCCCCATCAGCCCACAGCCCATTAGCAGTCCTACCCCCCCAGCCCATTAGCAGTCCTACCCCCGCCCACCCGCCCGCCCATTAGCAGTCCTAACCCCCCCAGCCCATTAGCAGTCCTACCCCCCTCCCTCCCTGCCCATTAGCAGTCCTAACCCCCCCCTCCCCTCCCATTATCAGTCCTAACCCCCCCCCCTCCCTCCCTGCCCATTAGCAGTCCTAACCCCCCCCTCCCTCCCTGCCCATTAGCAGTCCTAACCCCCCCCCTCCCTCCCTCCCTGCCCATTAGCAGTCCTAACCCCCCCCTCCCTGCCCATTAGCAGTCCTAACCCCCTCCCTCCCTCCCTCCCTGCCCATTAGCAGTCCTAACCCCCCCTCCCTGCCCATTAGCAGTCCTAACCCCCCCTCCCTCCCTCCCTCCCTCCCTGCCTGCCCATTAGCAGTCCTAACCCCCCCCTCCCTCCCTCCCTCCCCATTAGCAGTCCTAACCCCCCCTCCCTCCCTCCCTCCCTGCCTCCCTGCCTGCCCATTAGCAGTCCTAACCCCCCCTCCCTCCCTCCCTCCCCATTAGCAGTCCTAACCCCCCCCTCCCTCCCTCCCTCCCTCCCTGCCCATTAGCAGTCCTAACCCCCCCTCCCTCCCTCCCTGCCCATTAGCAGTCCTAACCCCCCCCTCCCTCCCTCCCTCCCTGCCCATTAGCAGTCCTAACCCCCCCTCCCTCCCTCCCTCCCTGCCCATTAGCAGTCCTAACCCCCCCTCCCTCCCTCCCTCCCTGCCCATTAGCAGTCCTAACCCCCCCCCCTCCCTCCCTCCCTCCCTGCCCATTAGCAGTCCTAACCCCCCTTCCCTCCCTCCCTGCCCTGCCCATTAGCAGTCCTAACCCCCCTCCCTCCCTGCCCATTAGCAGTCCTAACCCCCCCCTCCCTGCCCATTAGCAGTCCTAACCCCCCCTCCTCCTCCCTGCCCATTAGCAGTCCTAACCCCCCCCTCCTCCCTGCCCATTAGCAGTCCTAACCCCCCCGCCCTCCCGGCCCATTCGCCGTCCCACCCCCCCCCCTCCCTCCCTGCCCATTAGCAGTCCTACCCCCCCCCCCCCTGCCCATTAGCAGTCCTAACCCCCCCTGGCAAATTTTTTTTAAAAAAAAGCAGGCTCTGGCTGCTGCCGCGGCAGATTGCAATGTCCCGCGGGGCCCCCTCCGCCCGCTAAGCCCCTCTGCAAGGGCTTTCAGATTCGCGAGGGAGAGCGTCTCCCTCGCGTCTCTGTTAAGCCCGCAGGGGCTAATGGGAAATTTCCCATCAGTCCCTCGCGGGGCTGATGGGAAATTTCCCATTAGCCCCTGCGGGCTTAACAGAGACGCGAGGGAGACGCTCTCCCTCGCGAATCTGAAAGCCCTTGCAGAGGGGCTTAGCGGGCGGAGGGGGCCCCGCGGGACGCTGCATTCTGCCCTTGCCGCGTCCGCGGCAGCAGTCAGAGCCAGCTTTTTCTTTTTTTGCGGACCTTCCCGCGTGCCAGCTGCAAGGCCTTCGCGTGCCACAGCTGGCACGCGTGCCATAGGTTCGCCATCGCTGCCCTAGGAGATCAGTCTTTTCAAGCTTTTCTCCGGGATATGGCAGCCTTTCTTAATATTTCTATCCCTGGTTGTGATCCTACTCATGGCTCACCGGCACAAATGCAAAATATACAGTTTCCTTTACATCCTGCTCTGCAGGATCTCCTTCTCAGGATATGGAAATCACCCTTACGACTTCCTCAAGTTTCTACTGACCTTGAGGTTAAGTACCGAGTGCCACCCTCTCCAGGATTTCAAAAACCTCAACTTTCTCATCGTTCCCTTGTAGTGGAATCAGCACTGAGAAAAGTTAAGAGCAAGAAGAAGCATTCTTCTTTTCCGCCAGGTCGTTCTTCAAGAACACTTGATGCTTTTGGCCGTCAGGCCTTCCAAAACTCTATGCTGGCTTCCAGAGTGCTCTCCTATATTTTTCATATGAGTCTAACACTCCAGGAAGTCACAGAGCAATTGTCTCTTTTGACCCTTTTTTACCAGAGCCCAAAGCTGCTGATTATTCCTTGCTCATTAATCACAGTCGCAATATATCCTGGTTCCTGTCTCGGGCTTCTATAGACTCTTTTGAGTCCGTTAGCAGATCCTCTGCTACTGCCATTGCAGCACGTCGCAGAGCCCGGCTTAAGGCTTCAGACTTGAACAAACGGGCACAAACTATACTAGCTCATTCTCCTTGTACAGGGGAAAGTCTTTTCAATAAGGAGGCTTTACGTCAGGTTGCTCAATGCTCCACTGACTCTTTTTCCACTAGAAACCATTCTAAGCCGCCTCCTTCTTCAAAGAGTAGGAAAGGTCCTGCCAAACCATCTTTCCCTAAGAAAAGAAAGTTTCATTCCTCTCCTGCCCATTCTTCGGCTGTACCTAAGCAAGAGACGCCTCAACCTAGTCTGCAGTCCTCCAGTTCTGGCCAGTCTCCACATTCCCGGCAACCATAGGAACCGGGAATTGTATCTTACACTTCCCTTCTACATCTTAGAAGTTTTTCAGTGTACTACCCTGTCAAAAAAAAACCAAACAAACAATTATTTTGTTCAGGGACTACACACTTCTCCTCTTCTTACTCTCTAGAGGAGCAGTTGTGGCTATTACCTGATAGTTCTATCCCAACTGAACATTCTTCCTTCAGTTGACTTCCCCATGGGTACGTCATCCTACAACTACTTAAGGACTTACATACGGAACTACTTCTCTAGCAAGCTCGTTCCCCAGACAAGGGTAGATGATATTCCCTCCCTTTTCTTGTCTGTTTTTTCTTTTTCAACACACGACGGTATCTTTGCTGTTACCGTCAGCAGCTCTGCCTGCAGGAGTTACAATAATTCCCTTGCTGAAACTTTATCCAAGTTCCAGTCCCTTGTTCAAATCTTTGTCTACCCTCAGTAGTGATTCCAAGTTGTCTTGGATCCTCCTACTTGTTTAGACTTTCTCACATTATTCTACCCATCTCCTTTCCTAGGATATGGCAACATACCTGACTTTCAGTCAGTTTGTCTCATAGCTCTCCTGCACAATGCTCTCTGCAATCTTCAGAGAAGCTTTCTACTATGGGGACCTTGCTGCAGAGCATTGGTCTTGTCTCTGAAGTTCCTCTTTCACTAGAGAAGAACTTATAACCCTTCCTATACCTGAGAGGGTTCTCCGCAACCCCCCCCCCCTTGTTAAATTGGGGTGTTAACACGTAATCTCAGTTCTTCTACGAGAAGATTCAAGACATCCACCATGTCAGTGTTCTGTGGAAATCCCGTATTGTTCCTTACAGATTCCTATCTTCATCTGTTCGCACGCGAACATCACGGATAACTAGTTGGATTGCCTTTCGGCATCCCTCAATCCATGAAAATAGATTCTCTATACATATCCCAAGTGGGATCACCCTCTGGTAGGATGCAGAATCTTTTTCTCTTCTATTCCCCATGTACAATCATGGGACTGCATGGTAGACAGGTCTCTCAATCTGTTGTCTTGTATGTAGCATCTCCTTATATGTCTACATACTTATATCATTACTCTGGTGGTGCTAAACTATGCGCCACAAATCTCCATATGTATATTTATATTTTATGTATATATATATATATATATATTAATATATATATATCTATTCAAGTCACATATATATCTCCCCATATATATATGTGTTGCATGGGAGGCTTCTAAAGGGTTGGTCATTCGTCTTCACTATCACCCTTACTGTCTATACTACATGTTTTACCTCTTAGAGGTTTTAGACAGTCTATTGCCCTACGTCCCATGCCAAATTATGAAACAGAATGTGTTAAGCCGCAACAACCACTTGGTGCTAACATTTCCCATTTTTTCTTTATGTCCTTGAAGCATCCAGCTTCAATATTTTTTCCTATCTCTCGCCAGCTAGGAAAAACAGTATACACCTTTATCTTTGAGTACACAGCTGTTCTACTTAGGAATAGGGTTTTTTTCCAGTTCCCCTCTTCCTACCTGGACTGGGCTAGTTCTCCAACTCCGTCAGTCTTCTTCCTTTAGTCCTCAATGTTAATAACCTTATGCCTAAAGGAGTTTTCAGCTTTTCTCCTTAAAGCTTTCCATTGAAGACCTGACGTCTAATCCTACCCAGTTGACACCTGGATTGTCTACTACCTCCAGGTCTGGACCTTCATCCTCACTACTGGGAGGTCACCTTGAAGATTCAGCCACTGCTTATCCAGTAGACTCCATCCTGCTTCCTACTTCCTACAATACAGTAGGTAAGCTGCATATTTTAAGTGTACATTAAATGTATTTAATGCTACTCATCATATATACCAAGGACTCCTGTACTCTGTATGACCCTCTAGTCCATGGCTATGCTGTTTCTTTCCTCACAGCTCCTTTATTGTCAACTCCTACCCTCCATCCCACATTGGATGCCGGGGATTCCTGGAGACAAAATGCACCCCTGATCCAGGCACTTGCATTTTTATGGGATCTCCCCCTGGCATCTCCAGCTAGGGAGTCCCCATATGTGAAGACTCATTCCTGCTTGTTCCTGGAGATAGCACAGTTACTTACCTGTAACAGGTGATCTCTGGGAACAGCAGGAATTAGTCTTCACAACCCTCCCACCTCCCCTGGGAGTTGCATCTTCTTAATTTCTATCCTTTTCTCTCCTCGCCTTTGTCTCAGCTCTGAAACTCAACTGAAGAGAGGCTGTGGAGAAGGCGGGAAGTCACTGCGCAGGCGCGAGGGATGCTGCCAAAAGCTTTCTGATTGAAAGCTGGGCAGCATTCCCGTGCAGGCTCCGTCGGTACCGACGTACCCATATGTGAAGACTAATTCCTGCTGTTCCCAGAGATCACCTGTTACAGGTAAGTAACTGTGCTTACTCTTCAGTTTGCTGAACTTTCAGGATTTTCATGCCTATAAGTTACAGGATCTTACACCTCTTCCTGACTAGACGAGAGGTTTAACAATTATCACATGATAGTTTCTCTGTACCAGCATGAATTATTTCCTTCCAGGGACTTACCATGCAGTAAGTCCTACTTCAGCTTCTATCTCTACCCTCTTCTCCAGGGTTTCCCCTGTAAGAGTGGTACCATACCATTGAAAGACTTTTCTTGTCTTTCTTTTCACTGTAGAGTTTCTTCTCCTGAGTAAACTCCCTTCTTTATTTGGGCAGCTCTGCAGACAGAGACAGCTTTCTCTCTTGTTCAGTCTGTTCTCTCTGTTTGACACAGACCGACTCTCTCTGTTGTCCTATTGAGTAGCTGCCCATGCAGGAGTTCCAGTAATTGACTACTGGTACTTTTCCACAAGTCCCAGTCTTGTCTTCCACCACTTTTGTCTGGCCTTAGTAGTGATTCCAAGACAGTTTTCTACATCTTTCTTGGATAATCTTCTCACTACAGGCTTCTTACATTATCTTCTACCCTTGCCATCTCCAATCTCTGGGTTTGGCAACGTAGTGGACTTGGCTGTGAGTTTTCTCCATCAGCCAGTTCTACATCCTAGTTCTCCTGCATAATGCTCTCTGCAATCCTACTGAGAAGCTTTCCACTATGGGCCCTTGCTAGAGAGCGTACAGTTTCTCTAATGGCTATCCATCATGGTTGAAAAAGGCTTCCTCAGTCATCCCCTATGACTGTGAGGGTTCTTCACACCCTACTATCTCCTTTTTAAAAAAAAAAAGAAGAGGGAACAGGACATAAGCCTTCTCCACGTGAAAGTCTAGGAGTTATATACTCTTTTTTTTCTTGCAGCTTGTCCTCATGGTATCCTAATCCTTCAAGGACAGCACATATTAATCTGGAAAACGCCCGATACCTCCTTTGTCCCTCACGTAGGTCAGCCTGGTATCTCATTCTTTGCGTTTCTGTCCTTTTACCATGCTGGAGTTCCACAGGACTCCGGACTTGCTGTTTACAGACTGATATTATCCTCTGTTTTTTCATGTAACCATCCTGGTTATTCACTGGACAGCATTCCTTTACCATCATCTCTGGGGGAATAGATTCTCTATATATCTTTTCAAGTAGGTTTCACCTCCTTGTTCTTAGATGAATCTTTTCCCTTCACATCTCCATGTGAATGTCCTGATATGCATAGCACTGTCTGCTTAGTTGCAGGCATCTATCTTTAGACCTATATAGGCAGGTATATATACATCTCTGTAGATGTATCTGTCTGTCAGCTAAGTGTGCATATGCTATGCCCTTTAGATCTCATTATAGATCTATATATATCTATATACCAATATATATATATATATATATATATATGTGTATCTGTCCAGATACTTCGTATAGGTAGATATGTATTTCCATACTTATCTCTCTAATTAAGGTTTTACCTTCCTGTATGTTCCTGACAGTGGGCTTGCACAGCTTCATACTGTTCTACAGTATGTTTCGGATAATATGCACACAACCACTGCTGTGGTACTGACAGCCCTACCGTATCCTAAGTTTACGTATCCCTGAAGCTCCATGCCCCAATGTCTTCCTACCTCTCACCAGTTAGGAAAGACATGGTGGATCTTCAGTGGATTTCAGATTCAATTCCTCAAACATCTGTCCTTTCTGGGAGTATGGGGTTCTCCCATACCCTTTCCTCCCTCAAGGACTAGGTCTGTTTGTCCAGATCGGTCAGTCTTCCTCTTTTGCTCCTACCTCTCAATACATCTTTAGCCAAAAGAGTTTTCAGCTTTCCATGAAGCTTCCCACTGAAGACCTGCCGTTTTTCTGCTACCCCAATTGAATCCTGGGGTCACCTCTCACTTCCAGATGTTGACCTCCACCTTCACTCCAGTGAGGTCACCTTGAACATTATTCTACTGGATACAAGCCTTTATCGGGGGGGGGGGGGGGGAACGCATGACAATTGTCTACTGCACTGCTGGAGTTCGTATATTGCAAGACTCATTGGTTCTAAGTTATTATCTTATAGGGGTTTTCCTCAAGACTTTCCTTGCCACATGGTGCATCACATGCGTCCCCCCCCCCCCCCCCCGATGAAGGCTTGATGCCGAAACGCGTAGGGGATTTTATCTAATAAAACTAGCACCTGTGAGCATCCTTGGCCTTCGCCTTTTGTGTGCTTCTTATAAGTTGGGAGGTGGACAGAATGAGGTCCTTATGTTCTTTCATGATGGATAACAATTTCATCTAGGCGACATGAATGGTGACAGCTTGTTTAGCAGAAACATTATAATTTTTATTCCAGACTGCTGGGTTGGAGGTTGTGCAGAATGCTCGTTTATGAGCTTGAATAGGGAGGCCCTTTTTTCCTCCAACAGTTTGGCTTCACTCTGGTCCTGCACTTAAACTAAAAGTCAGAAGTACTGTTAAGTACAGCAGGCTGCCAGAAAGATTCCCATTTTAATTCACTTTGATTTTGCATTATAGTAACCCTAACAGTTTCCAAAAATCATGTATATACTAGTACTCTGTTAGACAATTGACAGTTCTGTTGAGTCAATTGTGTTTAGTGGCATTTGGTAGTTGATGCACATTAACTTCATGTTTCTTGTGCATCCATAACAGAGTATTCATTCAGAGCAAGTATCTTAATACAGATGTTTGGGATTTTGCCAGATATCTTGGGCTTGATTCAACGTTTTTATGGCTGTGTATCAGAGATTTATTCAGAGGATAAGGGTGGATTGGTCTGTTAGTGTAATTGACAAAGATTGATGCAATAGGCCGTTAAAATGAAGGGAAAATTATATAGTGAACTCTGTGCCCAAATTATTATGTAGTTGGGAGAAACTGATACTTGTTCTGGCTCAGATTTCCCTTCAGACTTCCCTCCTCTCTAGAGTGCCTAGTTTCAGGAAAGATAGCTAAGAGTAGTTGAATTTTCCCTTGGACTCCTGTCATGTTCCTGGCTTGCGTGCATAGGTACTATTGACAGTTTTTTCTTTCCTACCATATATGAAAATTGAGTTAATATTCATAAAATATTCCATATATAAATTTTAAACCGTGAAAGTCTGCCAGAATAGTAGACCTGTGTTCTGAAAAACTCTGCAGTAGCTGAAAACTCAAGAAATGTTTCTAGTCTGTTACAAATGATAGGCAGAAAAAGCGAAGAAAAGAGGCATATCTCATTGGATTTTTTGCAAGATTGGTCACCCTGGGAAGGCAGGGCTTTGATTAATTTATTTAATTAATGAAAAGGTTCTAGATACTTTTTTGCTTCTTTACTTTTGTTTGTAAAAGAATGCAGAAAGCTACAAAAAGTAACTGCTCATTGATTTTTTTTTTTTTTGGAGAGTGGCTATAATTATCTGCCCAGTTATCACTAGTGATTAGTATTCCAAGCAGCCATACATCAGGAAGCGTTTATTGTAGGCATATCCTATCACAGCACCCCAGACATCCATTGTGACCACATCTCCAAGGGATGAATACCATTATGGATTTTTGCAAGAGTTTGATATAATATACAAATAGCATTACATTTTTATAAAAGAAAACAAGTTCTTCAAAGTATGGTTCATATTTTATTTGTAGTAGCTGCCTCCTTGTCATCTGGTCCGTCTGTTTCCTTTTACTTCTGTTAGGTTGATTCACCTTTTGTTAGAGTTTCATTTGTCAGTGTAGGAAAAGAACTGCTGGTAAAGCCCTTAAAATTGATACCTTTCTCAAATAGCTCTTGATATTTTTACAAACATATCCACTTGTTATTTTGGAAGGTCCAACATATTTCTGTGCTGCTTTCAGTTGAAACATAAAAATATAGCGGGTCTTTTCTAAAGGGTGCTAGCTGGTCAGCGTAGGTATGGCATGCACTAAAGTCACGCTTTGGCACATGTTGACAGGTCGCACGGAGCCATGACAGCATACCCATAAGAACATATGCCATACTGGGTCAGACCAAGGTCCATCAAGCCCAGTATCCTTTTTCCAACAGTGGCCAATCTCGGTCACAAGTACCTAGTAGGATCCCAAAAAGGCACATAGTTCGTCCACAATGTTCGTCGTGGGGCAAGCAGTGGATTTCCCGGGTCCTCTTTAATAATGGTTTATGGACTTTTCCTCCAGGAACTTGTCCAAACCTTTGTTTAAACTCAGCTACACTAACAGCTTTTACTACATCCCCCAATAACGAATTTTAAAGTGTGATTACTCATTAAGTGAAGAAATATTTTTTCTTATTAGTCTTAAATGGGTTACATTGTAGCTTCATTGCATGTTCCCTAGTCTTTCTACTTTTTGATGGTGTAAACGGTCGATCTGTGTTTACCTGTACTACTCCATTCATTAATTTATAGGCCTCTAATATATCGCCCCTCAACTGTCTCTTTTCCAAGTTGAAGAGTCCCAACCTTTTAAGTCTTCCCTAATAGGGGTATCCTTTCAGCAGAAGGCTCATGTCTTTAGTTTACCAGATCATCCCTTAAACCCTTTTTAAAAATTGGCATTACATTGGCCATTCTCCAGTCTTCAAGTACTACAGATGATTTTAATGATAGTTCACAGATTGCCAATAGTAAGTCTGCAAGCTCAAAGGTCACCGTATCTTAAAAAGAATATGGCGGAATTAGAAAAGGTACAGAGAAGAGCCACTAAAATAGAGCAGAGTGGAAACCACTTCAAGAGAGTAATGCAATGTGTGCCTTCGAGTCAGTCCTGACTCCTGGTGACCCAGAAGCTCCTGGGTTTTCTTGGCAGTGTCACCGGAAGTAGATTGCCAGGCCTTTCTTCCGAGGCAATGGAGGGTTAAGTGACTTGCCCAAGGCCACAAGGAGTGCTAGTGGGAATTGAACCCTGGTTGCTTGGTTACCAAGCCAGTGTTCTAACCACTAGGCTAGAGTAGCCAAGCCAAAAACGAGAAAGGAGCCAGGTTGTCCTGGGTAATCGGTCCCTGATGCATCAGGCCATGGAATGGGGGTAGACAAAGAAGAGGCTCCTGCAGGAGCTGCATCAGATCTCAAAACCATGCTCTCCTTGGCCAATCTGGTGCCACCAGAACAATCCAACCTGAATGGCGCGCTCTGTGTGCCAAATCACACTCCCCAACTGTGGCCAAACACACAAAGCAGGCATTACCTTGACCAGTGCTGAACCAGGGCATTGACAACTTCAGACCCTGTTTCTATGCGGTGACTGAAGAATCGGATCACCTTGGCATTGGGTCAGGTTGCTATCTGATCCATCTCAGGGTGATCCAATGGCGGAGGATCATCTGAAATGCCTACCAATTCAACTCCCACTCTCCGGGATCCAGAGAGGAAAGTCCGCCTCCACATTGTCCACCCCAGCAGTGTGCTGAGCTGACAGAAACATAGAAACATGATGGCAGAAAAAGACCACATGGCCTTTCTAGTCTGCTCTTTCATATCAGCTACTATAGTCCCCTTTTTTCCTTTAGAGAATTTCTGTGGTTGTCTCAAATTTTTTTGAATTCAGATACTGTCCTCATCTCTAATAATTCCATTGCCATCAGTTGCAGTACTGTGAAGGGGGGTGGGGATAGTTGTACTAGAGGGAGAAAGTATTTGTCAATGCTGCTTTGCATGCAAAAACAGCAAGTAATGTGTATTATTTGCAATGGTGTGCACTTCTGCTATTTTAGCATACAAGTGGAATTTGCCATTTTTTTTCATCCTAAGCAATCTCTTTATCTCATTTACTTCTCTTCTTTTCACTTGTGCTCTTCCTAAACTTCATTAATCAAGCAAGCTACTACTTTGTCTGCCTTTCTGTCCATCACCAAACCTTGGCATCATGCTTTCCACCTTGAGGCATCAAATGTCTGGAACAGCCTTCATAAGGTCATGTGCCAGATTCAAATGCAGCCGAAAACTCATCTCAAGGTTCTTCTAGCACTTAAACCTTAAATCATCTCGTTCATGCAAAATATTTAGTTTGTCTGTGCCCTGGCATGGAGGAGTACTAGGATAATCTCTTTGAGGTATTTTGTTTTGTGTCTTGTATCTCAGTCTTGATAATTATAAGCCGCAGGAGTACAGACTGTCCATTATGGAATTTACTTTATAAAGGATTTTTGATGTGTAAAACATATTTCACATGTGGGAAATTGTTTAAAATTGTGTAGGGGAATACTTGCAGACAGTTACATGTGCCGAGAAGAACATAAGTATTTTTACATGGTGTGCATGTAGCTATTTCCATGGTAGCATTTGTCCGGAGCTGGGGTGAAGTTATGTATTTTATAAAGTATGCTTGTAATACACATTTAGATGCAGACAGCACACGCGCATAGTTATATTTGTTTCGGAGGTGTGTTTTTTTGAAACTTTTTTACAGGAGCTCTATTATAAAATATAGCTTGTCTCACTCTATGGTGCTGTATACATCTGATATATGCTATACAGATGACTAATAATAATAATCATCTCTGGCTTGCCTGCCTTTATTTATTTATTAATTAATTAAAAAATAAAAAAGCTTTTATATCCTTAATCGGAGCTACCAGAGCTAAGGAGCCTATGTCCTTGAAATCAGATATGTTGACTCCTCCACCTCTCCTGGGAGGTTATTATTACTTGTATATCTCAACCTTTCTCTGAAAAAATATTTTCTAGCATTATTTATGGATCAATCTCATTTAAGCCTTGTATCATGACTTCTTGTTTTACAACTTACTATCCTCAAAAAAAAAAAAAAAAAAAGAAAAAAAAAGAAAGCTTTTTGGGACTTCTCTATACCATTAAGATATCTAACTGTCTCGCTCATATTCCTCCTCTCCTCTAGTGAATTCATATTTAGGTCCTATAATGACCCTTTTCTTCACAATATTGAACCATTTTGGTCTTCTCTTGATGAGTGCAGAGTTTTAGGGATCACAGCTCAGAAAATGAAACAAGTCTTCTTTAAAAATTGCTATCACTGCAGATGAAAATATATACCCCAGGGAATTAAGCACCAAATATACTGTGGGAAAAATGTTTTAAACAGTTTTTTATACCACTTTATCCTTTGGTTATAATAAAACAGAACACAATACATTAAAACAAGTTAATAAAACATGGGGCAAACTTAAAATGAAAAATAACAGTACTTCATCCATTAAAATGTGTTTTGATATTTTAATATGCTATTACAATTTAAGAAGGCTTATACCATTCCAAATGAACAAAGAATATTTTCCTTATCGCATCTCCGGGCCAGTCCAGGGAAGGTTAGGTTGTCAATCCCATTCAGCAGCTGAGGACATGAAGACATCAAGTTTTCTTGAGCGGTAAAGCCACTCCTCCTGAGGTCAACCTGCCAGTCTTTCAGTCCTCAGCAGCTGAAGAGGATCGATATTAGCTCTCTCCCTCAAGTGTTTGATTTTTATTTTATTTCTTGCAGTGAAGGTTGGCTCTAGCAGAGCTGATTTTGGTTTATAGTCCTGAGAAAATATTTACTTCTTTAATAGTTTTTACCAGCAGAGAGACGTTGGACTCTGATTTAAACGACGGAATAAGGTAGAGCCTGCCTGATTTTAATCCGTCTCGGTCTCTCATAGCGGAGTGGATCTGGGAGCCCCAGTACTTCCTCTGCAATTGCCGTCACCGTGCTTTTCATTGTTCCGCTAGCAGCGGAACAAAAACTGCAGTAATTCAGCTTTTTTTCTATCAGGCTGTGTGTGTGGCTGGTGAAGCGTTCGTTTTTTTCAATGGCACGATTTAAGCAAGCGGCTGTTTTTTTCCTGCTCTCTGCAGTAGCGCGGCACGTTGGAGGCTTTAATTCTCTTTAGCCAATTAATTAATTTAGATGGCAGAGAAAATGTCCATGGATTCAGAAAAACATTTTTAAACGCTGAAAAAGCGGGTAAGGTGGCCATTTTAAATTCGCCGGCTGTTTTAACGTCAGAACAGCAACGGCCTGCCAAAAAGAAGAGCAAGTCTTCTAAGAACGTTTCGAGGCAGGAGAAGCCTGAGCAGACTCTGCCAGAGGCACAAGAAAGCATATTATCTTTCTTTTCTCCGGAATTTATTTTGGCTATGCACAGGGCATTTTTGATAAGATCTTCAAGTTCTGCTTCTGTGGAAACGTTTAAAAATTCTACAACAGTTCCTATGGGTCTTTCTGTTTCAGAGGATCCTGGAGAGGGTCCTTCTCTAACTAAGGAGGTCATTAGGGATCCTTTGGACCCTTTTGCTCCACAGCTCTCTATGCCTTTGGGTCAGGGAGAAACAGAATGTCTGTCTGTAGCAGGCTTGGACATGGCTTCTGAAGAGCTGGAAGAGGGTGAAATTGCTCCTGGAGAGGATCCTAATATGTTTCGTGTTTTTAGAAAAGAAGAACTTTCAGCTCTTATTTCACATTCAAGCTTATCTGCCTTACACCTGTTACTTCCCTCTGCATCTCAGGAACCTTTGGAGGATCCGTTATTGCAAGGATTTAAAGCGGAACAACGCTCTTTCCCAATGCACCGGGTGATAAGGCAGATGATTGAATCTGAATGGGAGTGTCCGGAGGCTACGCTTCGTGGGAGCCGCGCCTTAGCTCGCCTTTATCCTATGCCGCAGGAGGAGAAGGATTTATTACGCATGCCCAAGGTGGATGCGATAGTATCGGCAGTGACAAAGAAAACTACTATCCCTGTTGAAGGAGCAGCCGCTCTTAAGGATTTGCAGGATCGAAAGTTAGAAGTTCTTCTTAAGCAAGCGTTCGATTCTAGTGCTTTGGCTCTGCAAGCATCTGTTTGTGGAGCATATGTATCTAGAGCGTCCATTCGGTGGCTCCAAGGAGATGTATCCGGGGATCCTGATTCATTGCAGGGAGCGGAAACTGCAAAATTGGAATCGGCCGCTGCTTATATGGCGGATGCTTTTTATGATCTGCTGCGGATTGCCGCCAAGACTATGGCATCTCTGGTCGCGGCTAGGCGTTTTTTATGGTTGCGTAACTGGGCAGCAGATGTGTCTTCTAAGTCGTGACTTAGCAAATTGCCCTATAAAGGAAAGTTGCTTTTTGGAGAGGCATTAGAAAAGATTGTTAAGGATCTTGGTGATTCTAAAGGAGGACGTTTGCCAGAGGATAGGCCAAAGCCCGGGCGAGGTGCAGGAGGTCTACAGGGTGCCGGGCGAGACGTCAGGAGATTTCGAGGGGCGCGTTTTGCTCCCTATTCCAGAGGTCGTGCGGGATTTTGCGGTCAGTCCTTTCGAGGAGCCAGAGGTTTCGGCAGATCTTACTTCCTTGCTTCTCAATCCGCAACTAAGAAACCACAATGAAGGTCTGTTGGTCCAGGCGTTGGTGCCTGTAGGAGGACGCCTACAGAGGTTTCTAACAGCCTGGACCGCGATCACTGCAGACAAGTGGGTATTAGAGATAATTCAAAAGGGGTATGCGCTGGATTTCGCTTACCCTTTGTTGCCCGCTTTTGTACTGTCTCCCTGTGCGCCAGGGCCAAAGGAGAAGGCGGTATCAGACACGATATTTCATCTCTTGCAGCTGCAGGCAATAATCCCTGTGCCGCGAGACCAGTACGGTCACGGTCGATACTCGATCTATTTCGTGGTCCCCAAAAAGGAAGATTCTTTTCGACCAGTACTCGATCTCAGAGGCGTCAACCGTGCTTTGCGGGTGCCTCATTTTCGCATGGAGACACTGCGTACGGTGATTCGGGCAGTGCGTCCCGGAGAATTCCTCTCTTCAATAGATCTCACTGAGGCCTATCTTCACATTCCCATCAGGCCTTCTCATCAACAATTTTTGCGTTTTGCCCTTCCAATGGGTCATTTCCAGTTTCGGGCGTTGCCGTTCGGCCTTGCCACGGCTCCGCGAACCTTCACAAAGCTCATGGTAGTGGTAGCAGCTGCGCTGCGGAAGGAAGGTATCCGAGTTCATCCATATCTCGACGATTGGCTTATCAGAGCCGATTCTCATTTGGCTTCGGTAGTGGCAACGGCTCGAGTTGTTCAGCTTTTGGAGCAACTAGGTTGGGTCATAAATCAGGCCAAAAGTCACTTACAGCCAGTTCGGCAACTGACTTATATAGGAGCCTTCTTCGACACGGATCGAGGAGCAGTTTTCTTGCCAGAAATCAGAGTAAACAAGATTTTACAACAGGTGCAGGCGTTTTTAAAGATTCAGGCTCCATCGGCCTGGACGTACTTACAACTTTTGGGCTCCATGGCGGCAGCTTTGGATCTGGTTCCGTGGGCCAGGTCTCACATGCGGCCGTTACAACAGGCTTTGCTTTCCCGATGGTCACCGCAGATTCATCCTCTGACACAGTGCCTGTTTTGTCCAGAACAGGTAAGGAAAAGTCTGGAGTGGTGGTTGAACCCTGTACATCTCAGAGCAGGCGTTCCTTTGCGGGAGCCCGCGTGGGTTTTAGTCACCACAGATGCCAGTCTAGCGGGCTGGGGAGTGCATTGTCAGTCACAAGTAGCTCAAGGTTCTTGGTCTCTGGAAGAGGCATCATGGTCGATCAACATGCTAGAGCTACGCGCTGCTCGACTTGCTCTTCTGCACTTCGAACGCCTTCTCACGGGGAATGCAGTCCGGTTGTTCTCCGACAATGCTGTTACAGTGGCATATATCAATCGGCAAGGGGGGACCAAGAGTTCCTCTCTTCTAAACGAATGTCAGGAGTTGATGGCTTGGGCGGAGGGCCATCTTCTGGCGTTGTCGGCTGCCCATGTGGCTGGCAAGGAAAATGTTCAGGCCGATTATCTCAGTCACACTATTCTAGATCCAGGAGAATGGGAGTTAAATGTAGCGGTTTATCACGAACTGACCTTGAAGTGGGGACAACCGGTTATGGATCTAATGGCAACTTTCAACAATGCCAAGGCAAACCGGTTTTTCAGCAGACGCAGGGAACACATGTCAGAGGGGCTCGATGCTCTGGTTCAGCCTTGGCCGGTGAACACTCTTTTGTATGTTTTCCCTTCGTGGCCAATGGTGAGTCGTGTTGTTCAACGCATAGCGGGACACCGCGGTTCCGTGATTCTGATTGCGCCAGATTGGCCTCGCCGTCCTTGGTATGCCGATCTAATTCGGCTTCTGATAGCTCCTCCTTGGCGTCTTCCGGTTCGGGTCAATCTGTTAAATCAGGGACCCGTACTCATGTACCACCATTGTATATAGTTAACCAGAATATCCTTTATCAGATAACCCTCATTGTATTTAGTTTCCCCTATTTCGCCAAGTTATACTTCCTGTTAAATGTAATGACCAGACATATGTAAATTGTCGGATGTTTTTTGTTCAATGTAAACCGCGCTGATGCCTAATAGTGCGGTATATAAGAATTGTTAATAAATAAAATAAATAAATAAATAAATGCCACAGGTGGATCGCTTCTTGCTTACGGCTTGGCTCTTGAGAGGGCTCGCTTAAGACGCAAAGGTTATGCGAGTTCTGTAATGGCTACCTTACTTACATCTAGAAGGCCGGGGACATCCCTTGCGTATGTTCGGGTATGGCGGCTTTTCGAGGATTGGTGTGAACGGCGCAACATTCTTCCTCGTTCGGCTACCTTACCTCAATTGCTTTTGTTTCTACAAGAGGGTCTGGATAAAGGTTTGGCGATTAATACTCTTAAAGTTCAGGTGGCCGCATTAGCATGTTTTAGGGGATTGGTCCAAAACCGCAAGCTATCGTTGCATCCAGATGTGCAAAGATTTTTTAGGGCGGCTAAAATTCTTCGGCCTCCGCTGCGTCAGATAGTGCCTCCGTGGGATTTGAACATCGTTTTAGAGGCGTTATCGAGATCACCATTGGCATCGGTTTCCTCGCGATCTCCACGTGAATGTTCATGGAAGACGGCTTTTTTGGTAGCCTTGTGTTCAGTGCGGAGGATTTCTGATTTACAGGCTTTGTCTTGTCAAGAGCCTTATTTGCAATTTCTCCCTGAACGAGTATTACTACGTATGGTTCCTTGTTTTTTACCGAAAGTACTTTCTGTTTTTCATGTTAATCAGTCTGTAGTTTTACCTACTTTTTCGGATTTATCAAGTTCTCCAATTGATCGAGCTCTCCGAAAACTGGATCTTGGTCGCGTCTTAAAGGCGTACCTTAAGATTTCGGAGCCTTTTCGAAAGACAGATAGACTGTTTGTACAGTATGCTGGGCCCAATAAAGGGCAGCCAGCTTCAAAGTCCACGATTGCTCGTTGGGTACGCTGTGCTATTGTAGCAGCTTACCAAGCTGGAGGACGTTCTCCACCAGTTGGATTGAAAGCTCATTCCACTAGGGCTCAAGCGGCGTCCTGGGCAGAATTTGCTTTTGTTCCTCCAGTAGACATCTGTAGAGCGGCGACGTGGTCTTCATTGCATACGTTTACGAAGCATTACCGCCTGGATGTTCAAGCCAGGGAAGATGCAAAAGTGGGCGCGTCGGCTCTTATTGCGGGGCTGGCGGGTCCCTCCCGAGTTTAGGTACTGCTCTGGTACTGTCCTAACCTTCCCTGGACTGGCCCGGAGATGCGATAAGGAAAATGAAATTAGTTCTTACCTGCTAATTGTCTTTCCTTGAGCATTCTCCGGGCCAGTCCAGGGTCCCACCCTTTCGTATGTATTCGTGTGAAGAGGGAGTATCGGGGCTTCTATGTTTTTCTTTTCATAGTTGGATGTGAATTGTTTAAAATATAAATTAAAAAAACAAAACAAAACTAAATTTTAAGAAGCAAGAGTTGTTAGCTTCTTCTTGTTCTAAAGGAACAGGATACTAGGCTTGATGGACCCAAGCTTGGTCTGACCTGGTATGGCATATCTTATGTTCTTAGAACACACAACAGCCTTCTAATTACACGTGCACACAAACATATCCAGAGCCAGTGCAAGGATATTGGGCGCCCTAGGCAAGGCTTTAGTCTTGCGTCCCCGTGCAATTAGCTTTTAGATCTCTTACACCCCCCCCAAGATTTTGATTATTAAACTCAATTTCAGTCATCTTAATAATATCCCTCCTAGAATAATTCTATAAAAAAACATATTTCGACATCACACTTTTTAAATATTAAAATTTGTGTTGTAAATGTATGCATGATAAGGGAGATTTGAAAAAGCACTATTTATTTGCATATTGCCCATTCTTCCTGCACTGATGACTCTGAAGTTCTATGACTGCTTTACTTTAATTGTTTCTGCCTCCTCCCCTAACTGCTGCTCTACCTAGTTTTCCTAGTGGTTGGGCCAGTTCGGAATGCACCACACCACATGAAACACCCATATACACACCTATCTTCACATTTCCACAGATAAACAATTCAGCTGTGCCCATGGAGAGATCCACATTATTTATTCATTTATACTGTATATATATTTATAACCTGCTAAATCTCGAAGGTTTGAGGCGGGGTTACAAAAAAACATAAATCGATTGGTTACATCTAAAACAAAGAGAAATGTACAAAGTAACTTGGGAAATTATTACAAAAATATTAATATACTAAAAATAAGAGTTTGCAACAATAATTTATATATCTCCAGGAACAAGCAGGAATATAGTCTTCACATATGGGTATCGTCGGTACCGATGGAGCCTGCGCAGGAACGTTCCCCAGCATCCATTGGGAAAGCTTTTGGGAGCATCCCACAGTGCCTGCATGCTGCCTTCCCGCCTTTCCAATTCTCCCTCTTCAGTTTTTTGTTTTCCGCAGAGCCGACAGGATGCATACCCTGTCACCGCAGAAAAATGTATCCTTATTCTTTTGTTTTTTGTGGTCACGTCTGCCTTCATTCGACGCCTACTGGTACCGCCGGTTCTCTTTTCTTCTTTTTCAAAAAAAACAACAACTTAGCTTTCTAAAAGATTTTTTCTTTCAGGGGCCTTTACCCTCTCGGTGCTAGGTGCCATTTTGGGCACTAGGCCCACTTTTCTTCAGACATGGAGAAACCTGCTAGTGGTTTCAAGAAGTGTTCTAAATGTGGCGGTACCATATCCGTCACCGACACCCATGAATGGCGTCTTAAGTGTTTAGGTTCTGACCATTCTCCATCGGAGTGTCTCTCCTGCAGAAAGATGACCAAAAGGGGCCTGCAGAATAGAGCTGCAAAACTCGGTACTCTTTTTGCTGCAGATACGATGTCAGTTGCATCAACGTCTTCCAGGGCTTCATCTTCCTCCCATGGATCTCAGGTAACTAAACCTAAGTCTTCTAAGACTGGACGGTCCTCAAAGGGTAGATCTTCTTCCAAGTATCGAGATGCCACTGGCGTTGCCCTCGAGGAAAGTTCACCGACAAAACAGCCCCGGCGGGAGACCTCGGTCTCCAAAGCATTAATGGGGCTCCAGAATGTTCCAGAGGCTTCCACCTCTGCAGAAATACTGGTGCCATGTTCTTGGGTTGTGGCCGCTTCAACCGGTACCGACACCCAGGCATCGGCAGAAACGATGGATCACAGAAACCTCACAATCGAACGCAGTCTAGCGGCCCTCTTAGCAGCTTCATTACCCCTAAGAGCCCTACAGACAGTTCCACAGGTATCGGTACCGACACTGGTACCGAGTGCCTCGGCGGGTATACTTCCCCCCCATGCTGAGCCTTGAGTCTATCTCAGGTATCGACAGATCGGTACCGAGACACTCCGATACAGACTTCGAGCGATACCGGTACCGTGCGTTGCAAGAACACCCGGCGCAGAGATACTTCGAATCATCCAGTTCCGATTACTCTGTTGACTCTGCCGGTACTAGAGATATCCTTCTGGAGGATCCATCTCCTTCTCCTCAACGCATAATGTCTCCTCCAGAAGACATGTCCTTCCAGGATTTTATACGTGATTTAGCTTGGGTTCTTGCAATCACGGTGACTCCCGAGAAGGCACCCAGAGCAGAAGAATTAGAAAATCTTCAGTACCCTAAGGCTCCTAAAGAGGCAACTACTCTGCCCATTCACAGAATCTTGCATAATCTTATGCTAAGAATGTGGGAAATGTATTTAACGGTGTCTCCACACTCTCGACAACTTGATACCATGTACCGAGTTCCAAGCTGTCCTGGCTTTCAAAAGAGTCAGTTACCACACCATTCAATGGTAGTGGAATCGGCGATACATAGGACTAAGAGTGCTAAAACACATTCTTCCAGTCCTCTGGGCTGTGAATCGAGGATGCTCAGTGCCTTTGGGTGTCGATGTTTCCAATCCTCCATGTTGGCAGCCAGGATTAGCTCCTACATTCTCTATATGGGAATGTCCCTCAAAGAAGATACAGGTGACTTGGAGCTCATGAGCCCTCTTCTCCCTGAGGAAAAAAGAGGGGAATTCCTTACTCTGGTCAAACATGCCCAGGATGTCTCTAAATTTGTAAACCGTGCAACCTTTGATTGCTTTGAATGCATTAGCAGAACCTCTGCTATTTCCATTGGTGCACGTCGTATTGCCTGGCTTCAGGCATCAGACATAGAACAATGTGTGCAAGATAAACTGGGAAACATTCCTTGCACAGGAGAAAATCTCTTTGGCAAGGATTGGCAAGACAAGGCCAATCAGATTGAATCTGAAAATACTACCTTGAACAGACTATGAAAATTACAGCCAACCCAGCAAAGAAAAAGTCAGTAAAGAAACACTTTTTCAACAAGAAAAAGACATTTTACCCATCTTACACCTATCAGGGACACTGCCCAGTTCATGTTCCCCAGAGGGGGCAATAACAGAACAGACAGCAGAGGAAGCCACAAGTTCCAAGAGCTCAACCAGCTCAATAGACTCAGCCTCCTCAGGGGCTTTGACTCCTTCCTAGAGAACTTAGTCTTTCTGCCCCTGAAAGGTCCAGAACCCCTTACCATCCCAGGCAGGTTATGCCATTTTGCCAGAAGATGTCAACAAATAACATCAGAAAACTGGACCCTGTCCATTGCACGAGAGGGGTACAAATTTCATTTTCACAGCATGCCCCCTCCCACGGTTATTAGACAGTTCAATTCTCAGGTCCCTGCCACCAATCTCGGGTCAGGAGGTCGCATCACTTCTTGCTCAAGGAGCAATAGAAGAGGTACCCATACCCCAACAGGATACGGGGTTCTACTCCCCCTACTTTCTCATCCCAAAGAAAACAGGGGGACACAGACCTATACTAGACCTCAGAGAATTAAACAAGTATCTGTTCCAGGAAAAATTCAAAATGATCTCCCTCGGAACACTCCTGCCATACCTTCAGAGTCAGGACTGGCTATGTTCTCTAGATCTAAAGGATGCATATACGCATATTCTCATCCAAGCAGATCACAGGAAATTCCTTTGATTCCTGTTCTAGGGAAGACACTTCCAATACAGGGTTCTTCCTTTCAGTCTGGCTTCTGCCCCAAGAGTCTTTACAAAATGCATGGCAGTAATAGCAGCATTCCTGAGAACTCTAGGAATATTCGTCTTCCCCTACTTAGACAACTGTCTCATTCAAGCATCAACAGCTCCAGAAGTCAGCTTCGCTCTTTCTCGCACCATGCGAATCCTTCAATACTTGGGACTGGTCATAAACCTCCCAAAATCTCATCTCACCCCTTCTCAGTCCCTAGAATTCATAGGGGCTCGTCTAGACACAAGGCAGTCAAGGGCTTTCCTGCCTCAGCCACGTTGTCTTCGTATAGTACAGCTGGCCTCCCAAGCAGCTATGAAGGTCTTCCTGACTGCTCGGGAGATGCTTCAGCTTCTAGGGCATATGGCATCCACGGTCCACGTGGTTCCCTATGCTCGCCTTCATATGCGAGCAGCCCAGTGGACCCTATCCTCTCAGTGGACACAGGCCTCGGGTCGGCTAACGGACAAAATCAGAAACTCCACATGTCTCATTTTGTCCCTGCAATGGTGGCAGTCACTGGAAAACCTTCTCGTGGGTTCTCCTTTCCAGCAGCCTCTATGCCAAACCATCCTAACAATAGATGCGTCCAAGTTAGGTAGGGGGGCTCACTTGCACGATCTATCGACTCAGGGTCTCTGGACCCCACAGGAGACTTGTCTTCACATAAACCTCCTAGAGCTCAGAGCCATTTTCCATGCTGTCCGAGTTTTTCAGGCCCATCTCAGCTACAAGACAGTTCTGGTCCAGACCGATAATCAAGTAGCCATGTTCTATGTGAAGAAGCAGGGCGGAACAGGCTCTCTGTCGTTATGCAATGAAGCTTTACGACTATGGGCCCCCGCCAGAGAGCTTCAAATCCACCTTTCTAGTGGTATATCTTCCGGGCATTCAAAATCTTTGGGCAGACAAACTCAGTCGAATACTGCTGCCACACGAATGGTCTCTGCACTCAGACCAGCTTGCTCAAATGTTTTGAATCTGGGGAACACCAGATATAGACTTCTTTGCAAGTCCACAGAATGCCAAACTTCCCCGATTCTGTTCCCGAATTCCGGCTCAAAACTGTCAGGCAAGGGATGCTTTCATCCTCCATTGGGGTTGGGACTTCCTCTATGCCTTCCCACCCATTCCCCTCATTCCCAAAACTTTGTTCAAGCTTCAGAGAGACAGAGGTCATATGATACTCATAGCTCCACGTTGGCCACGGCAGACGTGGTATTCAAAACGGCACGGGACAAGCACAGTGGATCCCTTTACAGCAACAGGATAAAAACAAAATAAACTGTACCATCTAACTTCTGAACCATCTAACGTCTCAACAAATAAGGGTGTTCTACATGGAGTGGTGGGTTCACCCCTAAACAAAGATATGGGGAGGGGTGGCCTGGACAGAGCGACAGGTGCACCTACTCTTGCCATCTTGCTGGGCAGACTAGATGAACCATGCTGGTCTTTATCTGCCGTCATTTACTATGTTAATATGTTACTATGTATCCTCTGCTTCTGCTTCTCTCTCAAGCCACACCTCTGGAGTTGGGATGTGCTCCAGATCTTCTTTCCCAGGAAAACGGGATGCTATTGCACCCGAATCACCAGTCCCTGCACCTCAGGACCTGGTTACTGAAAGCCTAGGATTCCCGGATATCAACCTATCTCAACAGGTAAAGGATATCCTTGTGGCTTCCAGGAAGCCTTCCACAAGGCGATCCTATGCCTTTAAGTGGAAGATATTCTCTGGTGTTCTCAAAGGGGACTTAACCTCCACACAGTGCCTGTCGAATCGCTTCTGGAGTATCTACTCCATCTATCAGATTCTGGTCTTAAGACCAAGTCAGTAAGGGTCCATCTTAGTGCCATTGCTGCTTTTCGCGAACCTCTGGATGTACAACCTATTTCCTCTCATCCACTCGTAGCGAGATTTATGAGAGGTTTACTTTTAACAAAACCTCCCATTAAGCCAGCGCTTGTGTCATGGGATCTGAATCTTGTTCTCGGGCAGCTCATGAAACCGCCCTTTGAGCCTTTAGCCACTACAGCTCTAAAATTCCTTTCTTGGAAGGTAATCTTTCTAGTTGCCCTCACTTCTGCAAGACACATCAGTGAGTTACAGGCTTTAGTGGCGGATACTCATACAAAATTTAACTATGATAATGTAGTTCTTAGGACTCATCCTCACTTTATGCCAAAGGTGGTTTCGCCTTTTCATTTAAACCAAGCGGTTTACCATCTTGTATTCTTCCCTAGGCCTCATGCCTATAATGTAGAAAGGAATCTTCATACCCTAGATTGTAAAAGAGCTTTAGCTTTTTACCTTCAAAAAACTAAGCAACATAGAAAATCTTCTCAGCTTTTTGTTGCTTTTGATTCTAGTCATTTGGGACTTCCAGTTTCCAAAAGAACTCTCTCTAGGTGGATTGCAAATTGCATATCCTTTGCATCTGAGAGTAAGGGACAATGTGAAAGCAATGGCAGCTTCTATGGCTAACCTTCGTTCTGTGTCCATTGAAGACATCTGTAGAGCAGCCACTTGGGCTTCGGTACACACCTTTATAGACCACAATTGCTTAGACAAGGATTCCCATCGGGATGCCCCGTTTGGCCAGGCTGTGCTCTAACATCTCTTTCAGACTTAGTACAACTCCTACCCGCCGTCCCGGGTTTCGATGCCAGAGATCCATGGGAGGAAGCATGACACATCTCACCTGGGGTTCGCAGCTTGCTGGGGTCATTCTCTGGCATCTCTCAGCTGGGGAGTCCCTATATGTGAAAACTACATTCCTGCTTGTTCCTGGAGATGGCGTAGTTACTCACCCGTAACAGGTGATCTCCGGGAACAGCAGGAATAAGTCTTCACAACCCACCCACCTCCCCTAGGAGTTGTCTCTATCTCTCTCTCTCTTTGACTACTCATTTTTGTTCTTAGCTATAAACTCAACTGAAGAGGGAGAGTTGGAAAGGCGGAAAGGCAGCATGCAGGCGCTGTGGGATGCTCCCAAAAGCTTTCCTATTGGACGCTGGGGAGCATTCCCATGCAGACTCCGTCGCTACCGACGATACCCATATGTGAAGACTTATTCCTGCTGTTCCCAGAGATCACCTGTTACAGGTGAGTAACTATGCTTTCTGTGGAAAGGCTGAAATATGTGGAACTAAAAAGATACTGTTTGGAAGGGAAGGAAAATTAAATTAATCCAAAAGCACTTTTTAATAGTTCTGTTTTGAATGCTTTATGAAAGTCTTTTAGGGCAGTAGAAGATTTTAAGTCATTTCTTGACTCGTTCCAGTTAAGATCGTACAAAAAGAAGGCTGTATTGCAAATGATGTGAAGACTATATTTGGTTACTATTGGCTGAATCAGAGTGTTAAGTAGGCATCTTCTGGTGGGTTGTGTGGAGGAATATCATTTTATCAGATTACTAAGGAAGTTTTTTTGAGAGGTTTAATTTGATCTTGAAAATAAGTAATAAGACTCTGAAGCTTATGCGATATTTAATGGTAAGCCATTGTAGATATTGAAGAGAAGGTGCTTTGTAATATATTTTGGACTTGCCTAGAATGATTTTGGCTGCAGCATTTTGAACGAGTTGAAGAGCCTTTAAAGCAGAAGAAGGTAGAAGGTAGTTCAGAAGTTAACATAAGATAAGAACATAACCTAAGATATGCCATACTGGTATTAGCCCAAGGTCCGTCAAGCCCAGTATCCTGTTTCCAACAGTGACCAATCTAGGTGATAAGTACCTAGCACTTTCCCCAAATGGCACAGGTTCCACAATGCTTGTATTGGATCAAGGAGTTATATCCTGGGTCCCTTTTAATAATGGTTTATGGGCCTTTCCTCCAGGAACATGTCCAAACCTTATTTTTTTAAACCCAGCTACACTAACAGCTTTTACTACATCCTCCAGTAACAAATTCCAGAGTTTGATTACACGTTGAGTGAAAAAATATTTTCTCTTATTAGTCTTAAATAGATTACCCTGTAGCTTCATTACATGTCCCCTAGTCTTTCTATATTCTGATAACATGAACAATTGATCTACATTTACCCGTTCCACTCCGTTCATTAATTTATAGACTTCTATCATATCTGCCCTCAGCTGTCTATTTTCCAGGTTGAAGAACCCTAACCTTTTTAGCCTCTCTTCATAGGAGTATCCTTCCATCCCCTTTACCATTTTGGTGGCTCTTCTCTGAACCTTTTCTAATAATGCTATATCCTTTTTAAGATATGGCGACCAGGATTGCACACAATATTCAAGGTGCCGGTCGCACCATGGAACGATAGATAGGCATTATAATATCCTTTGTTTTATTTCCATTCCTCCCCTTATTTTACCTAGCATTCTATTTGCTATCTTGACCGCTGCTGCACACTGGGCCGAGGGTTTTAAAATGTTATCCATGGTGACACCTAAATCTTTTTCCTGGGTGGTGGTTCCTAATGTGGAACCTTGCATCGTGTAAACATAGTTTGGGTTGTTCTTCCATTTGGATGCCCAGTCTTTCAGTTTATCAATATCCTCTTGCAATTTTCCACAATCCTCTTGGGTTTTAACAACTTTAAATAGTTTTGTGTCATCTGCAAATTTGATAGCCTCACTTGTTATTCCACTTTCCAGGTCATTTATGAATATGTCAAAAAGCAGCGGACCCAGCACAGATCCCTGGGGTACTCCACTATTCCCCTTTATCCATTGGGAAAATAGGCCAAGTAGCCCTACCCTCTGCTTTCTATCTTTTAACCAGTTCCTGATCCACAGTAGTACACTGCCTCCTATCCCATGACTTTTTAGTTTTGCGGAAAGTCTCTGATGAGGGACCTTGTCAAAGGCTTTCTGAAAGTCCAGATACACAATATCAACCGACTCACCTTTGTCTAACTGTTTATTCACACCTTCAAAAAACATAACAGATTAGTAAGACAAGATCGTCCTTGTCTAAAGCCATGTTGGCTGTCTCCCATTAAGCCATGACTATCTACATGTTCAGTAGTTTTGTTCTTTATGATGGTTTCTATCATTTTTCCCGGTACTGACGTCAGGCTCACCGGTCTGTAGTTTCCCGGATCACCCCTGGAACCCTTTTTAAAAATTGGCATTACACTGGCCATCCTCCAATCTTCAGGTATTACAGATGATTTTAATGATAGTTCACAGATTACTAATAACAGGTCTGCAGTCTCATATTTCATTTCTTTCAACACACTTGGATGTATACCATCCGGTCCAGGTGATTTGCTACTCTTCAGTTTATCAAATAGTTGTAATACATCTTCCTGGTGTATCGATATTTCTTTCAATTGTTCCACAGTATCACCTTTAAATACCATTTCAGTCATGACTAACATCCCTACATCTTCCTCAGTAAAGACTGAAGCAAAGAATTCATTCATTCTCTCCGCTATGGCCTTGTCCCCTCTTAGTGCCCCTTTTACCATTTTATCATCTAATGGTCCAACTGACTGTCCCACAGGTTTTTTGCTACAAGTGTATTTGAAAAAGTCTTTATTACGCGTTTTTGCTTCCACAGTAAGCTTCTTCTCAAATTCTCTATCTGCCTGTCTTATCAATGCCTTGCATTTAACTTGCCAATGCTTGTGCTGTTTCCAGTTGTCGTCATTTGGCTCTTTTTTCCATTTCCTGAAAGATGCTTTTTTGGCAACAATAGCCTCTCTGACCTCACCTTTAAACCATGCTGGCAGTTTTTTGGACTTCCTTCCACTTTTCTTAAAGCGTGGAATACAGCTGGTTTGGGCTTCCAAGATAGTATTTTTAAACAACATCCAAGCTTGATGTACGTCTTTAACCTTTGGTATTGATCCTTTTAGTTTTTTCTTAACTATTGTCCTCATTTTATCATAGTTTCCCTTTTGAAAGTTAAAAGGTAGTAATGTGGATTTCCGTACCATCCATTAACCCTTTCGCGTCCACATAATTGTTTTGTAACTGAAAATTTTTTTCTGTTTTTTTTATTAAGATTTGAGGTAAATGATGCAGAATATAACGCTTTTTTGAAAAAAAATTATTTCTAAGAAACAATATTTACTGTTGCCATATGGCAACTATGGTCCTGAATGGCTGAAAATTAAAAACAGTCTTGTCATCAGTTTCATTTACTGCTGGGTGTGATAGTTTAAATAAGTTTTTTTCAGATGTCAAGCACAGTTACACATCACATTTCGCACACAGTGACTGTCGGCTCTTCCCTATTATCTAGTTTAAAAATTCTTCTTCAAACTCAGAGTTCTTCATCAATTACGCCCCTATCTAGCAGACCTAGATTTTCATACCATGTTTCAAGCCATTCTGTGTTTTGGACTACTGCAAGGCTTGAAACACGGTATGAAAATCTAGGTTGTTTAGGTAGGGGCGTAATTGATGAAGAACTTTGAGTTTAAAGAAGAACTTCTGAACTCAGCTTTTGATGTATTGATGTATTTTGAGATGTTGGTCGAAGGCTATGACAAAATGTTTGATATCAGTTTTTGTGGGTATGGATTTGCAGTTGATGCTTAGAGATATTGGTGTTTTAAAGTCTTTATTTTATGTGGTAAACATTGCTTTTGTTTTGTTTGTAATTGATGTTGAAGGCCATGTTTAGCAAGCCAATTGGCCAAGTTTTCAAAGCCTTCCGTTATAGCTGTTGATATATAGTCCTTGGAGATGTTAAAGGGAACTTAGAGCATAAATATCATCAGCATATGTATGAGATACTATAGCAAATCTTGATGAAAATACACTGCTAAAGATAATAGAGAAAAAATATTATTTTGTCGGACATTTAGATTCAAACCAGGCTCAGATTTAGCCAGTTACCACTTTAGTCCATTTTAATATTCAACTTTTTTTCTAAAAATATTCCATTGTCCATCCACAATGCATAAATTTCTTCAGATAATCATATTTCATTTAACAATTCATTTAAGTATTGTATCTTTTAGTGGTGCATTTTCATCAGGATTTGTTATAGTACCTATTGGACTATTTGTTATCTTAATGTGGATCATATTCTAAGATATTTAGCATATGTATGAAAGCAAATTTTGTTTATGAATAGGTTGAGTGTAAAGGTTAAAAAGGAGTATCGATAAAGTAGATCCTTGAAGGATACCTTGGGTGAGAGGTACAGACTTAGAAACTTTGTGACCTATTTGTATCTGTTGAGAATGATTGGTTAGATAAGACTGAAACCAATTGAGAACCATGTCTGATATGCCTATTGTATGAAGATATTGTAGAAGTATGACATGGACAGCAGTTTGAAGGATGACAAAATGTCTAGGAATATCATTACTATTGCAGTGCTAAGGTTATCTTTCTAACTCTAATTATAGTATTGATGTACAGACACACCCACAGAGTTCATATTTACAATCGTATATTATCAATCAATATACTATGGTCACTTGCTCACTCACATATGCCCTGCTATCCTGTTGAGGGGCCAATACAGTAAAGCGTGTTAGGCTTTGCACACAGATTAGCTCAGTTTTTGCCCACAGTTTTGTGTGCTACCAGTACAGAAAGGAGTTCAGCACACGAGTCGACTGCACAGAGCTTCAAGAGGACTGCAGCAGACAGCACATTTAAATCCATGTTAATGAAGCAATAAATAATTCAGTGCAAATGCAGTGAAGTGCGCAGAAGGCCAGAGGGCTGATCTCAATGCTGGGATTTTAATGTAAGGTCTGAGGAGGTGTAAAAGATTCGCTTATAGGTCTGTTGTCAGCATTAGTGAGGAATTTATATGTTTTCTTCTCTAGCGTCTGCATACAGCACCTTCAGCTTTTTTTTTTTGTTTTGCTGGTGAAAAAAAATGGCAGGGGAGGTGTGCAGGAATAGTGTTATATGTGTTAGTTGAAATGCTATCTAGCACATAAACATCTATATTATTCTGTGTAGAATGTCATTGCAGTTTATGAACACTGACATTATTCTGAGTAGAACTGTACAGAATAATATTGCTGTTTATGTGCTAGATAGAATTCTAGCATATGCACACAAGTGCCAGATATTTTTTTGAATCCAGGATGTAGGTGCTGCTAATGTAAACCCAGTGCCGGTGTCTGGCTTGTTCTTCTTGTTTAGTGCAAACCTTTTGCATGCTGTTTGCTTACAGCATCAGAGAGCAAACCTCTGCATTAGACTTGCATTACGAGCTCTGTACTGAGCTTTAGCACAGGGCTCTAGCCCTGGATTTCTGCATCAGCCTGTATGATACACTTTACTGTGGCTGTTTCAACCAAATCCTCGACATACAGTAGGCATGACTTACTCTATAAATGGAGGAGAGGGGAAATGCACCACTGTGTCACACCAAGTGTGCACTTCTCAATGTATTCGTGGTCTCAATGTAAACCACACTGTTGTTGGAACTGAAGGATCAGTGATGTAGCCAGAACAAATTTTTTGTTGGGGCCTGGGATTAACATGGGTGGGAACAAGGCAGTGCAAATATTGACACCACCTGCAGTTCTGCTGCCCGCTGACAGGCAGGGCCGGCCCGTCCATTGAGCAAGAATGTTGTTTGCACAGGGCCCCATGTTTCAGGGGGCCCTGCACAAACAACATTCTGTATTGAAGACTGGCAGGCATGGCAGCTTTAGAGGGAGCCGGAGAGGCCCTGGCTTCCTCTAACAGCTGCCAAAGTGAAGCGCGTCTTTTCCCTTCACTTCGGCAGCTGTACTGAAGTTTAGAACCCTGCCGCGCTGAGCACCGGGAAACAGTAAGTTCACTTTGACCTCAGCGCGGCAGCGTTCTAAACATCAGTACAACTGCCAAGTGAAGGGAAAAGGAGTGCTTCACTTCGGCAGCTGTAGAGGTGAGCCGGGGCCTCTCCAGCTCCCTCTTAGCCAGCTGCGGGGCTCTTTGGGAGGGGAGTGGGGGCTTGGACTGAAAATGGGCTATGGGGTGGGGTTGCTAGGATTGCAAATGGGCTATCGGATGGGGGTTGCTAGGACTAGAAATGGGCTGGGGGGTTTGCTAGGATTGCAAATGGGCTATCGGATGGGGATTGCTAGGACTAGAAATGGGCTGGGGGGTTTGCTAGGACTGGAAATGTACTGAGACGGGGGGAGCTAGGACAGGAAATGGGCTGATGGAGGGGCTAGGATAGGACTGGACATGGGCTGTTGGGGGGGGCTAGGATTGGAAATGGGCTGTGGTGGGGGCTTGGATTGAAATGGACTCATGGAGGGGCTAGGACTGGAAATAGGCTCATAGAGGGGCTTGGATTAGAAATGGGCTGAGTGGGGGGGGGGAGCTAGGACTGCAAATGGGCTGATGGGCTGGGTTTGGAAATGGGCTGAGTGGAGGGAAGCTAGAATTAGAAATGGGCTGATGGGAGGCTAGGAAAGGACTAGAAATGGGCTGATGGGGGGCTAAGACTGGAAATGGGCTGATGTGGGGACTAGAAGGGAGCGGATGCTGGGTGGGGCTGGAACTAGAAGGGAGCTGATGTTGGAGGAGGATTAGAATGGGATGTGGCTGGGAGAGTGAAATGGAGAGGGGAAAATATTTTGTGTGGGAGGGAAGAAAAATCTACAAATGGCCGGGTATTGGGAGAGTAAGTGGGGATTGAGGATGGCGAGGTAAAATTTGAGTGGATGAAAAAGGAATAAAGAAAGAGATGGAAGAAAGAGCAAAAGGAGAAAGATTAGTATGTTAAAGCAGATGTAGAGAGAGAATGGAAAAAACTAGAAGAGAGAAGAAAGGACAAATGGACAGCAGACGATGGAGAGTTAGCAGAAGACATGGAGAAACCAGAAGAAAGTGGCTGGAGCAATTGGAACTGAAAAAAATGCACAAAAAGTAGAAAAATCTCTCTCTATTTTGAATTTATTAACTGGAATATGTCAGCGTCTGGGAAATGTGCATCATTTACGTCTGCGCTTTGTTTAGTACAAGAGGAAATTAATTTATAGTTTTATTTCTACAGTGTTGTACATTCCAAGTTTGGCTTTTGGGGTTCCCAGTTTAATTATTGTCTTCCTGTTTCTAAATTGTGATTCCTTGTTTGGTAATGGTCTATGTTCTGCATGTGTAACTGAGCTGAGGTATTCTGTTTATGTAATTCCTATTTGACATTGCCACTTGTACTCTTTCCCCAGTAGGTCATGTATTGTTATTCTCTGAGATGCATTGGTTTAATATTTGCAGTGTTGCCTTTTGATAGGTAGGGTCTGGTGCTTTGTGAGTCCTGGTAGTACTGTTACGATACGGCGGGTTTGCTATGGCTTCTAAATGGGCAGTGTTTGTAATAGTTCCTAATGTGCCTGGCGGTTGGCCCTGGATTATAGTAATGTAGAAATCTTTTAGTCTTTCTTTATCCTTACACTCATTAAGAGTCATGTTTACTAAAAGTTAGTGTATGTTAATATTATGCAACTACTTATGCAAATGATGTCCCTTATGCAAAAGAGGCCCCGCACCGGGTCTCCGCACATGGCCCCGCACCCCCCTTGGGCCGCCCTGCTGACAGGGTGGGTTTGACAGCAAAGCGTAAGGGCCATTTTCCACTTAGGCCCATCCATGGTTATGCCACTGTGAAGGACAGAATGTAAAGTCTTGAAAACAAACTTTCCCTCTCTTCCTCCCTTCTACATGCTTTCTTCCACGCCTCCAGCTCATCCACATTTCAGGAAGCTCTCAGGTCATTCTCCAGCTCATCTCACCTTGTTCCCTCTCACCCCCTCAGTTCATGCCGTAGTTTATCCTCTTTCAACACACTCTTCCTCGACTCCTGCCTTCTTTACAAATTCTCTCAGTTTATCTCCAGCAATACAGCCTCTTAACCTTTATTTTGCCCAACAAGTTCCTTCCTCTGCTTGCCTCTCTCCCCTCAATCTCTTCTGCAGCTCTCTCCCCCAATTCTGCCTCTCCGGTTTTCCTGTCCCTCCCTCTCCTGCTTATTTCTTGACACCACCAGCACAGCCTCTCTTGGCACAGTCATCTTTCTGCACCGCACAGCTTTCTTAGAGTATGCATTACAGAAATCCAGTACTACTCTGGAAAGTCTATAAAAGAACAGCATAGGACTTGAGGCACCACGGCTCCTGCTCTGAGAGAGCCATGCGGTGCAGGAAGAAGACCGAGTAGCTCCTCTTCATCCTTAGACAGCTGCCCTGGCTCCCTATCCTGCTAGCTTCAGAAAATTACATGATTTTTTTTTTTGTTAGTAGTATATCAAATTTTGCACATACATAAATAAATAATGCACCAACTCATTGATTATGTGCAAAATTCTACTGGTATATAATCGCATAATTCCCATGAGGTTTAGAAAGATGAAATGGAAGAACTGTGGTGGAACCAATCTACAGAAATTCAGAACATAACCCGCTCCTGCATCTCTGCTCATCCCTCAAGCCCTAAGAGTAGCGTTTACTGCTTGCAATTCTCGTAGCAGCGGCTTTTCTCCTGCAAGCACGAAGAGGGTAAGGGGGAAGGGATAGGGTTGCAAGGATTTTTGTGGAAACTACTAAGTACTTGTGACCTAGATTGGCCACTGTTGGAAACAGGATACTGGGCTTGATGGACCTTAGTCTGACCCAGTGTGGCATATCTTATGTTCTTATGATGACAAGCAAGTGCCCTGTCCATGTGTTTTAGATATGCTTCCTTGCTACCCCAATCTTGCTGCTGGCTGCTTCCTAATAACCAGTGCTTGTCACATCCTACCTACCCACTTGACCTCTTTCCTAAGGCTGCTGCTTGCTGCCTCCTAACTTTCCACTGTCATCACTCACCTTCTGATTGACTACTTCCTGTCCTTCCTGATGCTGTTTATCACAATCTCCAACTTACCTGACCTCCCTCCTAGCCTGGGCTCCCTGCCACTTTGTTTCTGAGTTCCTCCTCTGTTTCCCTAACTATATCTATGTTTACACATGCACAAACTTATGCAGAAGGACTAGCCCTTGATCACAGGAGCTCTCACTTGTAGTGGTGTTCCTAAAAAGGAAAGAAAAGACAGCCAAATAAAGATGAGAGAGAGAAATAAGCTGAAGAGGAGAAAAATGTGGCATGGTATAGTAGGGCTGGAAAAATTGCTCTATAGTGAATGATGTAAGGAAGACACAAGAATGGTGAGTGGGCAAAGTCCACAGACAGGTTCTCCACAGGCTAGGGCACTCCAGGAAGAGGGGTATAGGGTGGGGTCTTCTGCTTGTAGCAGCTATCTTTGGTTTGAGCCCTCCCATCCAGGTGGCCGCCGAATCTTCGCTGCCCAAACCCAGGACCCAAGGTAAGAACAAGGAAAATTATGGAGGAGACAGGCAACATGAGCACAGCGTACTCATTGAATGGGTGCAAGGCAGGAATAAAGCTGAAGAACTGGTGCAGAATCTAGGAATATCAGCATTGCAGAACAGGATATGAAGTGTAGCAGGGAGCTAAAGGATAAGGCAACACCGAGGTGCTGACTACAGAAGGAGAGGAGCCATAGCTGGGTTTATATTCAGATATTCTGCAGGAACAAGATGGCCCCTGAGAGGAAGTAGCATTCATAAGGCAAGCTAAAGGCAGCCAGTGAACCAAGTAGAACCTACTGACACCTGCTGACTGGAGGTCAGAGCAGATTGGCAGTGGAACCTCACAGTGGTATGGAGCAGTGTTGGCATAAAATATACCCTTCCTTTGGACTGTGTCTGCTCTATTCATTCCTTTGGAGATGTGGCTTATAGAGATGCACTTGGGGAAAGAAAAAGAGGATACCGAGCCTTAGGTCACAAAAATTTGCAGCAAAAG
Organism: Ichthyophis bannanicus; assembly: GCA_033557465.1. Classification (NCBI taxonomy): domain Eukaryota; kingdom Metazoa; phylum Chordata; class Amphibia; order Gymnophiona; family Ichthyophiidae; genus Ichthyophis; species Ichthyophis bannanicus. The sequence continues at coordinate 811,173,064 of CM066032.1, read as the reverse complement.
GCTTTGTGACATTCTTAAGTTAAAAAGTAGTTGCCTCTGATAATCAGGCAAACTTCGTATGTATCAAAATTTTCCTTCTAAATTTATATTTGTTAGGGAGAGAGCTTCAAGATAACTGAGGCTTGCATTTTGGATATCATGAATTGATGACTGATCATTTGATTTTGTAGACAACCTTTTACTGTTAATATAGTGTGGCTACTTTTGGAAGAGATGGGATTTTTTAAGGGTGTGCATTCATTAGTGTGCAGTTCATTCATTCGTGTGCCTTAAAAATTGTATTGTGCACCGAATAGATTTAATGTGCACTAATAAACTAAGTGCACCTTCATTTGTCACTTAATGTGCTCTAAAGAAATTTAACATGCATTAAAATTCCCTATTAAAACAAATATGTGAAACTAACTGATAAAACACCCAAATATTAGAGAAAAAATGAAAACTAACCAAATTTTCTTGCCTGTGCATATCCCTAGAGTTATTTGCCTCAGTTTCAGAATATTAAAAGGAACAGTAATTAAAACAAACTTTAAAATAAAACATTCTGTGCAAACTATCATCATGTGTAGTGTTGTAGAAGGGGGTAGGTGTACTAAAGGGAGAGAAGATTTGTCAATTTTGCTTTGCATGAAAATCAGCAAGTAATGTATGTTATGTGCAGAGTCATAAATTATATTTGTTGTTTTAGTACTCATTCGGCATTTACATATCTTTTTCTCCTTTGCAAATGGTCAAACTTCTTATGTAGTTTTATGCTTGTGAAATTTCATTTAAAATAATAGCTGGTTGCTGCAATGCAAAATCAGGCTTAGCAGTCATTAAGTAGTATTAAATAACTTTGGAGGTTGGCTGTTGCAAAAAAATAACCTAGGAGGTATAATTATTTAATTTATTATTGCTTTATGGTTAAAATTTTCCATTTTGGAACCATGCATGCTAATTCTGTAAATGGTTTATTTGCATATATTGTTTGCTAGAAAAGTGCATTGTGCATTCTTTTACAAATTTTGCGTAAATCTTTGCTTTCTTTAGTATATTGCCCTCATAGAAAGGAAAGTGCATAACCGTACCCTTTTGCAGACAGTTTCTATCCAATATTTAGTAATAAAATATTCTGTCACAAGTCCAAAAGGAAGTGGAACCAGAGCTAGAATCACATCTTCAGCTTATATGGTGGGGGGAGTTCAAAGCATCAGTACTGAACTATTCCTGGGCTTAAACATTCAAGGTTTCATCACTGCCATCTGGATAAACAACTTGTTGCTTGAAGCCCCTGAGTTGGTGTGCAGGCCCCAGGCAATTGAAATCTCGTCACCTGCATGGTCAAAGATTGCTGGACTCACATAAATAAAACCCTCTTCTTCTTTCAGGCTCAATTAGCCTGTCTCTTGTAGCCTATGGTTGTTAAAGCTGCCATCAACAGTTTGCTAATTAAGGATTTTAAAATATCTTGAAGTGTGCAATGGAGTTAATGATGGTAAATATAAAGAGAGATTCTCCGTTCTTTTACCAGTCCTCTTATATAAAATGCTGAAATAAAACTTTTCTTCATATCGAGTTTGGCTATAAATGTGACAACCTGCATCCATTGATGTTAGGGCATAACGAAAACCATAAACATTACACCTTGATCCTTTTTTGATTTTCCTTTCTGTTGTTCCTCAGCAGTGCTGCTTCCTGATATGTACAAAGCAGACTGTGAAGCGCAGCAGGAAGCATACTTTGCCGTGCTTGCCCACATCATGTACAGATCTATAGCACAGCATGATAAGAGGGTGCAGCTTCCTTAATCCATACAATAAAAAAGGGAGCTGAAATGCAAAGACTGCATACGGGTTGGCTTTCCTTTCAGATCTAGCTTCACTTTAAGTAGATTTTACAAATCATGATCTGTGCCATAATATGGAAAGCAGCTTTTGTGTACAGTTGGAAATGTGATGGAGCAGTGATCTGTTTTTTCCCTCTGTTTCCAGCTTGCAGCCCTTCTGTGGTCATTTGTTCTGTAGAAAAGGAGTCAGGGTTTGCCACCTCACCCTTGTGGTCCTACGGGCTGATCTTGTCCTGCCTTTGATCCTCTGAATGAACAAATAGGAGCTCTAGTTCAGACTTTCCCAACGATAAGTTGGGCTCCATTTCCATCCATGCAGTGGGGCAAATCCAGCAGCAGAATCGGCCTGTATTGGGTTTACCTGGGTGATGTAGTGACCCTAATGCCAGAATATATCATATGAAAATAAAATCGACCAAAAGTAAAGCAAAGCAGGCAGGCCTTTACCCTCTGGCATAACTGCTGCAAACAAATATACAGTGAGGAAAGATCACCAGTACAGAGAAGTATATTTATGATGAAATGAGCACTTCTGCAAGTATTTTAGATAAGTTTGTGTCTTCGGACATCTAATCTGTTCTTTTATTCTTTATTTTGCAGTATGTAAAGATCCGCCCTACAAAGTTGAAGAATCTGGGTATGCTGGTTTCATTCTACCAATAGAGGTGTACTTTAGAAACAAGGTACAAGAACAAATCCATTATTTCTTTTTATGAGGAAAGAATTCATCACTTACAAGCTTCCCCAAAATATCAGCTTACTGCTTTCAGGACTCTGAACCATCTTCTTTTTATACATTCAGTTTCTTTATTTTTTCTTGCTACAGTTTGCATATATTTTTTATACTTTTAAAATCAAAGATGTGTATGTTATGACAAGGGTACAGCCACAACTGTGCCAGGGCCCCTCCTTATCCCTTTAGAATCTAGCCCACCCAATCTGCGGCAGTACCATCCATGCTTGCCTTGTACACACCCATGATGCACCAAGTCAGTATATTACAGTTCCCTAGTGTTTGCTTTTTGAAAGATCCCCTTTCCTATGCTGTGTGAGGATGCTTTTCAACGTTTTTATGCGAGTAAACAGTGTATTTACGGATGTAAAAGAGCCTTATGAAAATGACTTTCCTCTTAATGCACCTAAAAGTATGTGCAGTGTTCTACAGGGAACCTGGAGTGAGGTTTGCTCAGGGAATGAGAGTACATGCCATCCTGGCATGAACTTTGCAGCTGCTGCAGTGTAGACACAGAGTCTGTGGATATGTTTCCACCTGTGATTTGCACGCTGGTAGATTTTCAATGGGAAAACTACAGAGATTTTCTCTTTCGAAACAAGCTTGTAGGTCTGCAGGTTCTTGCAGGTTGCACATACGGATTGAACATGACCTCTAATGTAGGTAATTTAAAAAAACATTTTCCATGTGTAAAGCATGTTTGCATAAGGAAAATGGCTCTTTTAAAATTACATAAGCACATGTATCTCTAAAAGCTAGGTGCATCAAATGATTGCAGCTACTTGTATGCACTTTCCATGAAGGAATTTCAGGGACGTAGTCTGAGGAGAGTTGAAGTGGTGTTGCAATGTATGCACATGCTTTATCAAATACGTGAGCACATGCATAGAATACACATGCATTTACACCTGCAATGGAGCAGGTGTCAATTTTTGTGAGAACATCTGTAAACTATTGGATCATCCTGGAAGCCTCTTTTTTATAGAAGTAACTAGACATAAACTTAGGTGCCTTTTAGAGAATTTTTGTAGGTATCCTTTTATGAAATTGCCCTTTGTATGTTTCAGCTTTGTGTGGTCCTGGGTTTTTGATGAGGTTTGACATAGCTGCTCTTTAGTTTACTCAAATGTTTTCAGAACCTTAAAAAATTAATACATTTTTCAAGAACTGAACTATAAACAAAGAAGACAAATAACCTAATATTTATGTCTTGACTAGATTGTAAGCTCTGATGAGCAGGGACTGTCTCTTACATGTCTGTGCAGCATTGCGAACGGCTTGTAGCGCTATACAAATGCTCAGTTACTAGTAATAGTAGTAGTTATAATAGTATTGTGTAAAGGGATCACATGAGCCTTTCTCCAGTAATCTGGGACCACTCCCGACTCTAAAGAAGCATTGAAAAGATCAGTCAGTGGAGCCGCTAGAACGTCCTCAAGTCCCTTCAGTATTCTTGGATGTATCCCATCTGGTCCCATCGCTTTGTCTACAGTGGTGTGCAAAAGTCTGGAATCACTTGTAAATCTGAAGTTTTTTCAACTTCGTGACGTTACATCTTAATTTCTTTTTCCTCCCAGTGGCTTTTTCTGTGTATCTCATGATAAGTGATAGATTTGGCTATTAGGGCCAACTTTTAGTATTGGTTTGGCCCTTATTTTCTGAGTTTGTTCCCCATAGTTGTCCCGTTGATAGATTTTCTGTGAAAATCGTGTAATGTACATCGTTGGCCAACGATATATTATTGTAAGTATGCTTTAAAATATTATGGACGCACGCCAGGTTTCCTTCAAATTAATGTATGTGGCCTTGAAAAAGGCCGTTTTTGTGTGTCAGTGATGGCTCAGTATTTGATGGGCCACCCTTTGTTCTTGATCACCTGACTGCACCTTGTCGGCATTGAATGAACCAGTCTGACAAGGTGATCGTTGGTGACAACGCGGTTCCAAGCTGTAATGAGTGACTCAATCAGCTCACGCTTTGATGTCGGATGCCTCTTGGATATTTCCAAGGCCACCTTGTGCCACAGGTTCTCAATTGGATTCAGATCTGGAGACTGGGCAGGCCAGTCCATTGACTTGATGTTGTTCCGCTGCTTCCGGCTGATCCCGGCTGATCACCTATCTGAACGATGGCAGGGTGCATTGACATCTTGGAACAGGAACTGTCCAGGAAATAGCTGGTGTGTTGATGGCACCATGCACTTTTGCAGTATGGTGATGTACTTGGCCCCATTGACCATTCCATTGACGATGTGAAGACGTCCAATGCCACTGGCAGCCATGCAGCCCCAGACCATGACCTTCAAAGGATGCTTCACAGTGAGGTTGAGACACTCAGGCTTGAATTCCTCTCCAGGAAATCTCCTCACATAGGTGTGCGCCTGGTTACCAAACAGGCAGAAGGTGCTTTCATCGCTAATAGCACCTTTTCACACATTTCAGTCGACCAGGTTGAGTGCTTTCTTGCCCACACGATCCGGTTGTGCCTTTGTATGTCAGTCATCAGTGGGTTATTCTGTGCTTTGCAGCCCTGGAGACCAAACTGCAGGCAACGGCGATGAACTGTTGATGAGCTGACACTGACCTCACTCTTATCTGACCACTCAAAGTAGCTGAGGAGAGGTCAACTTGCGATTAGTCAGTGAAATGCGTCTTAGTGCACGGTCCTGGCATGATGTTGATGCATGTAGACGACCTGAAAGAGGCTTGTCCACCACTGAACCCATTTCTTTCTTCTGTACAATCTTAACAGCGCTCCGACTGCAGCCAACTTTTCTGGCTGACGGCTTGAAAATCCTTCGTCGCTCATAAAGGACACACGAACATTCTCCGCCAACGTCTGGGTCCGAGTCAAAATTAAAAAAAAAATGTTAGAAAGTACGAAAACCACAAAACTCACAAGTGATTCCAGACTTTTTCACACCACTGTACTTTTAGTTTAGCTAGTTCCTCACGAACATAGTCTTCTGAAAATCGTTTAAGATCTCCGTCGCTTCTGTTCCTATTTGTGGGTGTTTTCTGAGGTCTTGCTCCTGGCCTTTCATCTGTGAACACAGAACAAAAATATTTGTTAAGTAATTCCACTTTATCCTACTATTACTACTATGCTAAGATCACACCCAAGTGAGTAGAAACCACTAACCCATACAGGGTTATCCACAAATAGCAAAACCCGAACCCGGTCAAGGAAGCACTTGTAAAGTGCCATTCCATGTAACACACCAACGTAACTATTAGAACGGCAGTCGGAGAGGAACCCACGCTATCAGACATCGATCTCTCACCAGAATCTGCACTAGAACTATTTGCCTGGACTGACGACTTAAATCTGCTTGTATAACTACAAGATAAATATTATCCTTGAACTGCTTGCAGAATTACTAGATTTACTAGTTAAAAGTGTTAGCTTTGAACGTGCCTGAGAATTGTTGCTAGAAGTACTACTCATATTACGCTTGAATCTGCCTTAGAGTCACTACCAGGAGTGCTCCGCATGTTATCCGTCAATCTGCCTTAGCATTACTAACAGAAGTGCTACTCATGTTATTCTTGAACCTGCCATAGAATTACTACTAGAAGTGCTACACACGTAAACCTTCCAAGCAGAGGTGTTAACATTAGGGCGGGCAACCACATGTATACACCCTACTTGTCACACAGAACGGCTGCTAGATAGCTCCGCCTATTTTATTTATTTATTTATTTATTTATTTAACAGGTTTTCTATACCGCCTTTTCCTTAAATCAAAGCGGTTACCAAGACACAAGAAGGGAGAACAAAGGCAGGGAGGCATACACTGACTAAACTATACAGTGAAGGTAAAATTGGGATACACAACATCAAGGAAATGTTACAGATAAACACGTTATATGCAGGGTATAATAATAAAGACTTGCTAGGTGTCTTTGCCATAGTGCTCAATGAAGAGTACAAACTTCAGTTGTTTTCTGAACTCCTTTAAATCATCTATGGATCGCACATCGGGAGGGAGAGAGTTCCATATAAGTGGGGCCGATAAGGAAATTGCCCTTTGAGTAGTACATTTACACGCTTTTCTGAAGCTACTTGGGGTGCTGAGAGTGTTTGATGTAGTTTTTCTTCTTGGCCTGTTGTTATTCTGGAGTAAGAGATTATGAAGGCTAAAAGCAGAGCACTTGTGTCTGATCTTGAATATATTAATTACCATTTTATATTTGACGCGCTGGCTTATTGGAAGCCAATGGAGCTCTTTGAGAGTAGGGGTGATGTGATCTTGAGATGCTGAGCCAGCAATTATTCTGGCTGCTGTATTCTGAGCCATCTGAAGAGGCTTAAGTGAGTGTTTTGATAGTCCGTAGTAAATAGGATTACAAAAGTCCAGAATAGGAGTTATTAAGGCTTGGCAGACTGACCGGAAGTGGTCATATGAGAGTAAGGGCTTGAGGCGTCTAATCACTTTCATTCTATAGTATGCACTCCTCACAGTCTTTCTGATATGTGACTGGAGGGTTAGTCCTTTATCGAGGGTAATTCCAAGATATCTAACTTCGTCCTTGACTGGTATTGTAATATTGTTGTATTTAATGAAAGGTGGGGGGTTGAAATTGGTGTTTCGAGTGACAATAAGTGCCTCTGTCTTATTGTAGTTTATGGCAAGGTTATTGAGTGTGAGCCAGGAAGACATGTTGTCAAGGCAATTTATAATCTTGCTGTAGACGGGGTTGATGAGATCAATAGGTGTGTAAATCATAATGTCATCTGCATAAATCGTGTAACTTATTTGATGGGCTGCCATAATTTGACAAATTGGCTGGATAAAAATGTTGAACAGAAGGGAAGAAAGCGCAGATCCCTGTGGTACTCCTTGTTTTAATAACGATAATCGACCTTGCCTGCAATACCAAGAACCCACACACACCAAACTGGATCATAGGAGATTTCAACCTGCCGGCCCTCCCAGAAGCGCACTCCAGTGCCTTCCTCAACGCGCTCAATGAGCTGGGCTATGATAAAGTGATCAACGAGCCCACTCACACAAAAGGAAACAAGCTAGATCTGATTTTCGCCCCACAGTCAGCCACATGCCAGAACCATATGCTTGCCCTTTCCATGACGCCGGTCCCATGGTCTCACCATAGCCTACTAAGATTCCAAATGCCCATGCAGCAGGTTCATACAAGCAGCCATTCCACAGCTGATGCCTGCCCAAAAGCAAAATTCTGGCCCTTCGACAAGGAAGAGATACTCAGCAAATCCCTACCTCTTTTCGACCTCACAGAGCCTAGCCTCGAGGAAATGCTCTCCTTCTGGAACAATAGTCTCAACTCCATTGCCAACCAACCAACTGTGGACGCATCACCAAGAAGAAGGAAGACCGCCCTGTGGTACTCTCCGGAGTTATGAACATCACTCTGCCACCTAAGGAAGCTTGAATGGACATGGTGACGCTCACGCTCCACTGATGATCTGGACACTTACACCTCCCACCTGAGGAAACACTGTGAGGAAGTCTCAGAGAGAATGAAATGATACCACGCGGAAATCCTGCAGCACTCCCTGAACAAACCGCAGGACCTATTTAACCTAGTAAGGACCATCACAATGGAACCTTCCCCCACCCAACTAAGCACTCCAGAGCCACAAGACGATTCAGACCGTCAAAACTGCACTACCCACCCCTGTGAACGGACCACGCCACCCAATGCCACTATTCACATTCTCAACACCATCAGAGAAAAACATTGAAGACACTATCACTGCGATTAACACCACCACAGCACCAAATGATCCCTGCCCAGCGTTCTGAATAAAAACACCACGCAAGGAATTTAGCCCTTTCCTGGCCAAACTCATCGATCTCTCCTTCTCTATGGGATCATTCCTACGAAGCCTAAAGCAAACTTCCATTAGACCACTCCTAAAAAACAGCAAACTGGACTCCCAGAAGGTGGATTCGTACAGGCCAATCTCAAGCATCCCACTAATGGCCAAAATAATTAAAAAGCTCGTCCAACAACAAATCCAATACCATATTGAGACCACTGCGCCCTTAGATCCATGCCAACACGGTTTCAGGGAATCGCATGATGTTGAGACGCTCCTGACCGCTCTCTTCAACACTCTAATCATCGGACTGGACAACAGCAGACGAGGATACACCCAATGTCTTCCTGGACATTGCCGCAACATTCGACTCCGTCGACCATGATCTGCTCATAGGGCGCCTTGCAGAGAAAAGGATCCAGGACACGGCCTTAAGCTGGTGTAAATCATACCTGTCGGACAGATGGCAGCATGTATGGACAGGCCCCACGACCTCCAAACCATTCCAGCAAAAACAGGGGGTTCCACAGGGATCCTCCCTCTCGGCGCTGTTTTTCAACATATATATGCAGCCCATCTGTGAACTCATCCACTCCTTTGGCATCTCATGCGTCGTATACACTGACGACGTGTTAGTCTACATGCCATTCTCAACCAACCAGCCGGATTTCTCATCACTAACCACCTGCTTCGATGCTATCACCGACTGGCTCCACACCCAGAACCTCAGAATAAACTTCAAGAAAACTGAGGTTCTATTCATCACCAGGGACCAAGCTTTTGCTCCTCCAGCAGCACTAAAAGTAAGATGCGCTGCGCTCCAAAGCAAGCCCACAATCCGCTACTTAGGGGTAACACTAGACCAACAGTTGGATATGAAAACCCACATAAACAACACTGTCAAGGCAGTATACCACAAAATATGGACAATCCGGCACCTATGACCTCTACTGGAACCAGACGACTTCAGGACAATCTTCCAAACATTGGTAATCCCCCACTTTGACTATGCCAATGCCATCCTACAGGGACTACCAAAAAATATGCTGAACCCACTGCAGCTGGCAATGAACGCAGCAGCCATAATATTACATGGAGCCGCCAGGAGGGACCACATAACACCAATCCTGAAGCACCTCCACTGGCTGCCAGTCCACTGCAGACTCATCTTCAAAATCCTACTGCTGACCTTCAAAGCCATCAACAGTCTCACCTCCTCCTCCATCACAGACCTCATTCTCCCCACTCCCCCAAAAAGAGCCAGAAGGTCTTTTAAAGTCAACACCCTACGTATCCCTAGCAAGATCATGAAGTGCTCTCAAGGAACAAGAAACAGAGCCTTCGTGTACTATGCACCCACGTATTGAAATGCCCTCCCGCCTGGCCTCCGGGCCATTACGGACCTTACCCAGTTCAGGAAGGCGCTGAAACACCACCTTTTCCTCCAGCATTATTCTCATAACGAGGACACACAACAGCCACCCACCCACAACCACCAAAGCAGTTGCCCCAAACCACCTACAACACACAGCCCCAGCCCTGCACGGTAGCACTACCAGACACCCTGGCAGGAGCATGTATATAGTCACCTAATCTTGTAAATAATAGCAAGGCAGCTCGGTCGCCACTTTGCTTAGCCTGTACTAGAGTAACCTAAATGAGTAGCCAAGCTACTGCATAGCATGTACATAGTTATCCCAGCTGTATAAATACAGCTAAATAAGTTAGCCCAAGTTGAATAACCCTGTTTTTTGTAAGTCCAGTACGGGAGCTGCCTGTAGCTGTACAAATCTGTTAACTGTAAACCGAGCTAATTTTAAAAAGCGCGGTATAGAAAAAGACTTTAAATAAATAAATAAATAAATAAAATACTATTAATCATTTATATAGCGTTACAAGGCATATGCAGTGCTGTATAGACATACATAAAAGATGGTCCCTGCCCGTCAGAGCTTACAATCTAATCAAGACAGACAGTACTAAAGAGGAGAGTAAGGGTACAATAGGTAAGGGTAAGGAGACAGTAGGAGAACAAAGGATTAAGATCCAAAAGCGGCTGAAAGAGGTGAGCTTTTAGCATGGATTTGAAAAGGGGGAGAGATGAAACCTAACGTAATGATACAGGTAGTTTGTTCCAGGCATAAAGAGCAGGTAGGTGAAAGGAACAAAGTCTGGAGTTGGCAGTGGAAGAGAAGGGCATAGAGAGAAGCAAGTCAGAGGAAGAGCGGAGTTCACGAGGAGGGGTGTAGAGAGAGAGGAAAGGTAGTGAGCAGCAGAATAAATACCTTAAACTGCTTCTTTTATCACTATTATCATAAAAGAACTTTCTTCCTGTTTCAGACACGTGCTTCATCCCATGTGTTCCTATGCCCTCAGGGATGGAAGTCATTTAAAGTAAGTGACACCTACTCAACTGAAACAACCATTTTCTATTACTATAGACTCACCTTGGTTGCACCCATTGGTTCTTCAAACTTTGCACTGTCCCTTACCTCTAGGGAATTGTTACTTCTTCCTATACCTATAGGAGCAGATTTCCAACTGTGCACTTTGCTGATTAAGGTTTTTCTCATGCCATCTAATTGTCTTTTGCGATGGTCTCAGAATCCAGTTTATTTCAGAAAGAAGTTAATCAGTTTTATCTTACAGTGCAGTACTTTGCACTTCGAAAAGATCCAAACGTGACTTCTAGCTCCTTCCCAAGTAAATAGGCCGCATGCACCCAATCCTAAATCTCATAGACCTGGATTTATTTCTCAACAATGAAATATTCAAAATGTACACTCACTCTTCCCTCCATTCTACCATCCTTAATGAGAAGGGGACCGGTTGCATGTACTGTATGTATAGTCGAATTCATCCTCCTACAGCAAATACCTTCTCTTCTCACTTCAGATGGATCAGTACCAATAAAAAGCTTGCCCTTTTGGTCTGTCATTTGCTCCGAGTAACTACAAAATGCCTCATAGCAGTAGCTGCCCAGCTCCATAATCAAAGTCACCTGGTCTTTTCATACCTTAGGTCTGGTTTTTAGCTATTTTGTCAGAAAACCTTGCTCTTACCCTCAGGAAGATGATGATACATGTACTTCAGGGTCTGAACTTCATGACCAACTTTCAGAAATCCACAAATCCACCTTGAGCCAATACAAACAGAATTTCCTTTATACTGTAAATATTATTCTGGACATAATTCAGGCAAATACATTTCTATCAGAGGACAGATTACAGCCACCGATTTCACATGCCTACCTCACTAACCATGACCAAGGTTTACTTATAGATGTTGAGTCACATGGCAGCAGCCATTCACGTGGTTCCATTTGATTGACTGAAAATGGGATGACCACAATGAAACTCTTAAGTTCCAATGTAACCAGCATACTCAACCTCATTTGACCAGCCTTCGTTTCTCTGTTCAACTTGGAACTGTGCTGGAGTTGTAGACATCCAAAACTTGTTTCACAGTGGATATTCCCTTGGAACACTGACTTGTCCTAACCACAGATGCATCCAGCACTGTATGGGGAGCTTATATGCATGTACACAACACAAAAGGAATGTATAAAAGTCTGAGAATCTTCTCCACATCATTCACTTGAAGCTCTAAGCCATCAACTCTGCACTTTGAGCCTTTCTTCATCTGCTTCAAGGCATATCCGTTTTAATTCAGATGGACAGCCAAGTGGCTATGTTTTTGTCAACAAACAAGAGGGAATAGGATCAGTTAGTTTCTTTTTGGGAAACAGCAAAGATCTTGAACTTTGTCATAACCAATGAGATCCATATATAAGCTGCTTATATTATCTAGGTTTAGAACCATATAGCCAACAAGCTCAGCAGCGTTCTACAGCATCACAAGTGGTCCCTAGATAAGCAGTCTTGTAGACTATGTTTCAGGATTGGGGAGCCCTCCATCAGTCTCTTCACAAGAACATGAAACTATATCTCTCTTGCTCCACTTTCCCATCCTCCAACCACCTAGCCCTTGCTGAACTGGCAAATCCATAAATTTAGCCTCTTTATGTGTATTCCACTGCTCTTCTCATAGCAGCAACATCTCTGAATATATTTCAGCAGCATCCAAACACCATGATTCTTGGTGGATGCTAAGTGATCTTGGTGCCTCTTGTTTGTTGACAAAAAATATAGCCACTTGGTTGCCTTTTTGAATCTAAACTGATGTGCCCTGGAGATTCAAACAGAATAGAAGATGGCTTGGAGCTCCAGGTGATTGATATGGAGAAACCTCCCAGAGTTTAACTATATTCCTTCTATGAAGTGAGCACACAAATAGGTTAACACCCAGACTTGGATGCATCCACATTTAGGAGAAGCTGAGATTCCAATGGAGTTGAGGAAAATCTGCTGCAAGATTTGCCTCTTAAGTCTAATACTGCTACATAGTTTGAAGTTGAACCAAGGAACAAATAATGATTAAAATAGATTAAGTATGCTAAATCCCATGGAATTTGAGGTCCCATTGTGGTAGTTTTATTTTCAGTTGAGCAAATGCGTCCATATGGGTGACTGCAACCATGTGGCCTAATCTTGGCTATGACCACAGGCTAGGTTTGTATGCTGCGGCCATGTGATGTCAAGGACCATAATCTATCGTGTAGCAGAAAAACGTTTGCTTGAACTGTATACCAAATAATGCCTATAAAGGACATACTTTTTATTGGGCACAAAGTGGATTTCTGAAAGTTGATGATGATGATGATGAAACCCAGATTTTGGCATGGTGTCCTGTCCTGTTCCTGAGAGCTAGTTAAGGTTTTCAAAAGAAACAGCTAGAAGCCAGTTGAGGCACGTGAAGAATAGATTGACCTTATTTGTAGAGGTGGGCGGCTTCCCCAAGAAGGAATTTTGTGAATACTCCGGAAAACAGAGACAGGCCAAAAGAAAAGACATTGTATTGATAGTCTTCCATGTGAAGTAGGAAGGGACAGTATTTTCTCTAACAAGGATGGAATATGTTTGCAAGCATACTTGAAATCTAGTGTACAGACCCTCTTTGGGAATGAGAAAATGGAGGAAGAATGTTTCTTTAGAATGTTTCTTTGCAGGAAAAAAAATCAAGGTTTCTGAGATCTAGGATTGGACACAGGTTTCATGTTTCCTGAAAATTAGGACGTAGCTGGAGTCGAATGCTTGGTTCTTTTAAAGTAAAGGAACTGGTTGTAAAGCACTGCACTGTTTAAAGAAAAAAAAAGGATTCTTTCTGCAATAAATGAGTCTGAGCTGTAAGGAAATGAGAATATTTTAAAGGACAATCAGATGACATGAGAAATCTCAGTCAGTAGTTCATTGTTATTAAACTGAGTACCCAGCAGTCCATGTTAATCTGCTCCCATTGGCTCAGGATGAATGAAAACTTGACTCTCTACAGGATAGAGAGAGTGCAGAGTTTGAAGAAGCGTTGGTTGCAACCAAGGATTTGAATGAAATGGAAGACTGTTTTGGTTGAGCAGCTGTGATCTGCTTTAACTGACTTCTGTTCTGATGATAAGGTGGAGTAACAAGACAGGGCAATGCATTTGTTGCATCTATGACTGAAAAAGGAAGAAGGTTAAAATACTGGCACTCCAAAACAAGGATGAAAAAGTTGGTGAGTTACTGCAAATTTAATGTAAAGTGTATAGAGCATCTGCCCGGCTAATGTAAATGTCAACTCATAGGTTTAAATTGCATAACTACGTATAAGCTATGACAAAAAACAAGATCAAGGAGATATCTCAGATTTCATACACCATTTGCAAAATATGTATTTTGACATTCATCTATGGTTGAGGTGAAGGTCAACTGAGGAACTGTGCATGCTCAAATTAAATTAAATAGCATTAAGTTCTGAGCACCGGGAGAGCTGGTGTTCTACAATGATGTCACTCACTTGAGTGCCTGACTCAATTTTTCCTGTCAATAGAAAATGAAAAGTTCCTCCAATTCAATGTACATAAAAATAAAATACATGATAATATAGTATGTGATGGCAAATCAAGACCAATACGGTCAATCTAGTCTGCCCAAATTTGGTTATAACTGCAGCTCCATGAAGGTCACCCCCCATACTTTTGTTTAGGGCTGTTCCCGCCGCTCCGCCAGGTCACCGCCCTCTTTGCCTTTGTTTAGGATTGTATCTGATGCTCTGGGCAGGTCACCCCCTCTATTTGTTGAAGTATGAAAGATATTTAAGTTTATTTTGATATCATATTCTTGCTATAAAGGGATCCACTGTGTCTGTTCTTTTATATCCTTATAAAAAGACTTGAAAGGATATAAAAAGACTTGAAACGGTTCAGAGGAATGCGACCAAAATGATTTGGAGCCTGCGCCAGAAGATGTATGAGAAGAAACTTGAAGATCTAAATATGTACATCCTACAGGAGAGGAGGGACAGCAGAGATATAATACAGACATTTAAACACTTAGGGTATTAATGAACAAACAAGCATTTTTCAAAGAAGGGGAAGCTGTAAAACTAGAGGGCATAAAAAGAAAGCTGCAAGGGGGTAAACTTAAAAGCAACAAAAGGAAATCCTATTTCACTGAAAGGGTGGTGGATAATTGGAATGCCCTCTCGATGGAGGTGGTAGGGTCAAATTCAGTGTCAGAATTCAAATTGGCATGGAACAGACACAGTGGATCCCTTTATAGCAAGAATATGATATCAAAATAAACTTAAATATCTTTCATACTTCAACAAATAGAGGGGGTGACCTGCCCAGAGCATCAGGTACAATCCTAAACAAAGTCTTTTTATATCCTTTGTGAGATACGGTCTCCAAAACTGAACACAATACTCCAAGTGAGGCCTCCCCAATGACTTGTACCGCCTCCTTTCTGCTAGTTATTTCTCTCTGTATGCAACCCAGCATCCTTCTGACTTTGCTATGTGCTAGCTGCTTTAAGCGTATATGTTCTTTTTATCCTTTTTAGTGATCAAATGCTTTAGTGTAACTAAAGTGACTTCTTTAGAAAGATTATTAGAAACCAGCTCATTCACAATTCATACTTCATGAGCTTATAGTTATACGGGAAAGTCCTTAACAAGAAACTGATGCCATGAATGGACTGCGAGAAACTGATTTGGCACCACATTTGTTCAGATAAGTAATTCATTTTTTAGGAAATATTTGTGCCCTGAAGTAGAATTGAGATATTTTCATTCGAAACATGACGGTCTTAGTTGGCAGTATATTGATGTTCCTTTTTTGAACGAATTGTTGATGGTTTCTATCGCATCTTGAAGCATGAGTTGTGAATAAACTGGTTTCTAATAATCTTTCTAAAGAAGATAGTCACTTTAGTTACACTAAGGCACTTGATCATTAAAAAAAAAGATAAAAAGGACTTGTACGCTAAAAGCAGCTAGCACATAGCAGCTTTGAATATTTATGAGCCTTATTTTATTGCAGAATTTTGGAGAGTCGCTTTTGTGGAATTAATATTTCTGCATAAATCCTATAAGTTTTGGTTGGTCTATCTGACCTTGGCCACTGCTTTGTCACATTGGTTCGCCACCTTGAGATCTTCAGACACTATCACTCCGAGGTCCTTCTCCTGGTCCATGCACACCAACCTCTCGCCCACCATCTCATACAACTCCTTTGGATTTCTGCATCCCAGTTGTATGACTCTGCATTTCTTTTCATTAAATCTTAACTGCTAAGCATTGGACCATTCTTCCACTTTTTGTAGTTCTTTCCTTATGTCATCCACTCCCTCAGAAGAGTCCACTCTGTTGCACATTTTCATGTTATCTGCAAAGAGGCAGACTTTTCCCCTCAGTCCTTCAGCAATATCACTTACAGATACATTGAACAATACTGGTCCCAGGGCCAAGCCCTAGGGCACGCCACAATTCACCTTCCTTTCTTCTAAATGAGTTTGTTTATCGCCTCCTTCTGTTGTCTCTCTGTCAACCAATTTCTGATCCATTGCACCACCTTGGAAACCATCCTTAGACTGCTCAGTTTATTGATAAGCTTCCTATGAGAAACGTGAAAGACTGCTGAAATTTAGGAGATCACATCCATCACATGCCTTTCATCTAGTTCTCTGGTCTTCCAGTCAAACAACTCAATCAAATTTGTTTGGCGTGATCATCCTTTGGTAAAACAATATTGCTTCAGATCATGCAACCCATTGGTTTCTAGAAAGCCTGTTGTTCATCTTTCAGTAGCGCTTACATTACTTTTTCCACCACAGAGGTAAGGCCTCTTCCCTATTACCATTTTTGTGAAGAGGTATCACATCATCCCTTCCCCAGTCCTGCCAAACCTCTCCCATCTCCAATAATCTATTAAGAGCATCCTTTAAAGGCCCGACCAGAACTTCTCACAACTCTTTCAGTATCCTGGGATATATCCCATCCAGTCCCATGGCCTTGTCCACTATCCGTTTTGCAAGCTATTCAAAAACATCGTCTTCTGTGAATGACATATTATCTACTCTATTTCTATTTATATATTTATCAGTCATACATGGTCCTTCTCCAGGATTTTCTGTAGTGAATACAGTAGTGTATATAGTTTTACCCAGTTAACTCAAGTTTAAAAATCCTGTTTTATGTAAACGTTGACGATTTGTCCAAATATTCTGTTCATTGTAAACCGCACTGATGTGAAATAGCGCGGTATATAAGAAATGTTAAATAAATAAATAAAAATAAATAAAAGAGAAGTATTTGTTTAGCATTTTCGGTTTTTCGATGTCACTTTCCATGAAATTGTCCTTGGCACTTTTGAGTCTTGCAATTGCACCTCTGGTTTTCATCTTCTCCTGAATATACCTGAAAAATGTTTTGCCTCCATGCTTCACATCTTTAGCCATCTTTTCTTCTGCCTTCGCTTATTCTATCTTTATTTCTCTCTTTGTCTCTTTAAGCTTTATCCTGTCTTCTTTTCTGTGTTCCTCTTTTTGTGATGATCTGAATTTTGTGAAAGCTGTGCTTTTTTGCCTTTATTTATGCAGTCATTTCTTTGAGAACTATATAGATTTCCTTTTCTCTTGTTTTTATTCACTTTCGTTACATATATATCTGTTGCTCCTTTTATTGCCTCTTTCAATTTAACCCATTGCAATTCCACTTCCCTTATCTCTTCCCACCCTGCCAACTCCTCCTTCAGGTACTTTCCCATTTTATTGAAGTCGGTGTTTTTGAAATCTAGGACTTTGAGTTTGCTGTGATTGGACTCAGCCTCGGCTTTTGTGTGATTATCACTGCTGCTCACGTGGACATCTGACCAGACATTCGACACACTTTCTCCATTGCTGAGTATTAGATCGAGGGTTGAACTTTACCTAGTTGGTTCCATCACCATTTGTTTGAGCAATGCTGCTCAGAAGGCATCCACAGTCATTTTACTTCTTTCCAGATTTGCAGAAAGAATACTCCAATCCACATCTGGTAGATTAGTCATCCAATATGATCACTTCTCCATTCATTCCTACCTTTATAGTTTTGGTGATCAAGTCTCTATCAATTTCTTCTGTTTGAGTTGGAGGCATGTAGACTAAACTAGTATGGATGATAGTGCCATCTCCTTTTTTCAATACAATCCACAGCGCTTCTTCTGTTCCTCACGTCCCCTGTATTTCAGTGACTTTAGTGTTGTTTTTGACATAGAAGGCTACTCCCAGGGCCGGCGCAAGGAGATGAGATACCCTAGGTGAACATTATCCCTTGTGCCTCCCTTCCCCTCCGGGGGAGCCTATTGTCAGCACTGCCTCCCCTCTCTGAGACGTGCAGCAAGAAGTTAGCATCAGGCGTCGGAGAGGGGGTGGAAGCAAACAGTCCTGCAGTGCTGAAGACTAAGGTAAGCGCCACAGGGCTATTGGTGCCCATTGCCACTGCTGCCTGTCCCGAGAGGGGCAACAGTGGTAGCAGCAATGGGTGCCCTGGGAGGGTTGGCGCTCTGCCTCGTTTGCCTAATGGTAGCGCCAGCCCTGACAGCAACGCCTCCTTTTCTGCCCTCTGTATCCCTCCTAAATAGATTACACCGAGCTGTGGCTATGTCCCATTCATGTGACTCATTAAACCACGTTTCTTTAATGATCACGATGTCCAAGACCATTTCCACTACTAGGGCTTCAAGGATAGGAACTTTGTTGGCTAGACTTTGAACATTTGTGCTCATTGCTTTCCAGCAATTGTTGGTTGGCTTGCTTGTATTTTGCACAAATTTTATTCCAGATTTCTCTTCTCTCTTGTCATTGTGTGGGTTAATATGATGCCTTTTTTTCAATGCTATTATAATGTTTTTGCTGGGAGTGACATCCTGAACTTGTTTTTTTCCAACTCTCACCCCCTTTCGCTGGTTTAAATGCTTGTCCAAATATTGCCTGAATTTTTCATTTAGGATCCTTTTTCCTGCTACAGAGAGATGCAGTCGACCAACACAGTATAGCCTCTTGTTGTTCCATCTATTACCTCAATCACCTATATACTGTTTCTAAATCCTTATTTTTATACCAGGTTTGGAGCCCCATATTAAAGTTGGTTATGCCATGCAGCCTTTTCTTCCTTTATCATGAATAGGTAGAACCTCTGAGAATGCTATAGTGGTCTTGGGCCAGCCACTTAACCCTCCATAGCCCATGTTCCCTGTAAAATAGTTATCTCCAAGTTATAATACTCTGTTCAATGTAATTTCAGTTTGTTCAATGTAAACCGCACTGATGCAGAATAGCGCGGTATATAAGAGAATGTAAATAAATAAATAAATAAATAAAAATAAATAGTGTTGACAATGGGTTTAAGCTTCTCTCCCAAATTCTGGAAGTCCCTTTGTATTGTAGAGATACTGTTTTTAGCCAGGTCATTTGTACCCAGGTGAATAACACCATCAATTTTGAAATGCTTACTTTCCACACTGACTATGCTAACAATTTGGTTTGTATTCCTGCTGATGGAAGATCCTGGGAGGTATTTGACCATGATCCATTGGACATGGATTGTTTTCAGCCTGGACCCAAGAAGTTGTAGATAACATGAGGAGGGATCTAGCTAAGCTTGAAGAATGGTCTAGAATTTGGCAGCTGAGATTTAATGCTAAAAAATGTATGGTCATGCATTTGGGCTGCAACAATCCAAGAGAGCGTTACAGTATAGGGGGTGATATACTTCTGTCCACGAAAGAAGAATGGGACATAGGCGTGATTGTGTCTGATGATCTCAAAGTAGCTAAACAGGTAGAAAAGGCGGCAACAAAAGCTAGAATGCTTGGGTGCATAGGAAGAGGAATGGCCAGCTGAAGAAAGGAGATGATAGTGTCTCTGTATAAGTCTTTGGTTCAACCTCATTTGGAGTAGTGTGTGCAATTCTGGAGACCACACCTTCAAAAGGATATAAAGAGGTTGGAGTTGATGCAGAGGTTGGCTACTAAAGTGGTTAATAGTCTTCATTATAAAACATATAAGGACAGACTTAAGGACCTTAATATGTATACTTTAGAGGAAAGGCAGGAAAGAGGTGATTGAGATTTTTAAATACCTCCGTGGCATAAATGCACAGAAGGGGAGCCTCTTTCAATTGAAAGCAAGTTCTGCTATGAGGGGACATAGGATGAGAGTAAAAGGGGATAGATTCAGGAGTAATATGTGGAAATATTTCTTTACGGAAAGAGTGGTATGCATGGAATAGTCTCCCAGTGGAGGTGGTAGCGATGAGGACAGTATCTAAATTCAAAAAAGCATGGGACAAACACAGAGACTCTCTAAAGGAAAAAAAAGAGTACTGTTGTAGTAGGTGATATGGAAGGGCAGACAAGACAGGCCATGTGGTCTTTTTCTGCCATCATGTTTCTATGTTTCTATATCCCTAAGTTAATCTGATGATATAGTCTCCAAGTAGTAACAGTTTCCTGTTTTGAGATTTTCTGTTCATGTTTGAGGTATTACCAGTAGATTGGGTGTTAACCTCATTTAAGGCCACTTCAGGTTTTGCTATTTGGTCACTCTCATTTTCCAAGGCAGCGAAGGCATTATGCAGGGATATCTCTTGATGGAGAGAGTGTCTCCATGTTACAGGTTGCAACCTACCAGTGCAACCATTTTTTCCTGGGATGTTTGATTCTTTGTGGTAGTGGTGGTGGATTTTTTTCAGCCTGTACCCTAGGGGAAATGTGTTTCATTACAGCTAATTCTTCCCTTAATACAATCTATTCTTTATTCATAGCAGATAGCTTGAGACATATAGGGCAAGCTTTATGGCTTCAAATGATTCTTCTTAGAACCAAGGCAGCACAGTTATTGAATTGAATTCATGATATGTTAATTGAGAGAGTTGTAAAGCAGTTTTAGCAAAAGGAGAAAAGGTGGGCATTCCACTTAATTGAGGATGGATGACTATCTATGATATAAAGACTTTATAAGTGAATGTAACTCTGGGATGGGTGGGTGTGAATTTATGTCCAAGGCCAGTAGACCCTATATGAATTTGAGGGTACACTCAAATTTCTGATTAAATACTGATAAACTAGATTGGTGGTGTGGAGAAAATAAATAGTCGCCAATGAAAACGTCTTGGGAAGGGTGGCGGGCCCTACCGGGACCCCCCACTTTCCAGGTCTGGTGTTGTCCCCATTGGAAATAGTGCCAAAGAAGGAACCAGGCAAATTCCATTTGATACACAACCTGTTCTGTCCCGTGGGCGAGGAGTTTGATGACCATATTGATCCTGTGAGATATGCGTCTATCAACCAGGCCATAGTAATCATTTGGAATTTGGGCCACAGGCACAACTGGCTAAGGCAGAGATAGAATCGGCATTCCGACTACTCCTAGTGCATCCAGAGTCTTTTTCATCTACTCAGTTTTCACCTTCGAGGGCGAAGGCTATTATGACAAATGTATGTCCATGGGCTGCTCAATTCCTGTGCTTATTTTGAGCAATTCAGTTCAATCCTGCTTTGGCCGGTCGAAGAAAAATAGCCGGGCCTGGCTGAACTGTTCATTACCTAGATGATTTCCTGTTTGTGGGGGCCGGGTTTGAGGAGTGCAAAAGGATCTTGGATTCCTGTGAGCCCATCACACAGCAGTTTGGAGTACCTTTTGCGGCAGAAAAGAGCGTTGGATCTGCAGGACACATTCCTCAGAATTGAGTTAGATATACAAGTCCAAATATCTAGACTGGGATAAGATGGAGAAATTAAAAACTGCCATTGGGCAAATGAAAGGCTTGTGAAAAGCTAGATTAGAGCAGAAAGCTAAATTAAATTAAATTACGCCCCAAAATGCTGGAATGAACTTCCACCAGAAATTAGATCCATCAAAGACCTTATTCAGTTCCGTAAGGCAATCAAACACCACATTTTCCTACTTCACTTTGCTCAAGCATCCACCCTGCCTCTGCTCACCCACTCACCAATGTCCACAAACCTTACCCTGTCAAAAGTATTTTGAGCTTGCCTTAGCCCTTCTTGTATATACAAACCTAATCTAATTGTATTTTGTACATATGTTTATAGTTACCCTGTTGCTCCAAGTTTAAACTCCTGTTACAATGTAAGCTCCAAGTTTAAACTCCTGTTACAATTTAAGCACAGAACAATCTTCTGACTGTGCACCCTTGTTATATGTGAACCGCACTGATAACAAATAGCACGGTATATAAAAGTTGTTAAATAAATAAATAAATAAAGCAGTTTCAATCTCTGTTCAATTATTATGTTTCACCTGTAAGGTGATCCTGATGGGGCAGGTTTTCTGTCACTGGCTGGCTCTTGTGACAAGAAGGGTCACAAAGAGGAATCACTGCATCAGGGTTCATAAGAGCATACGCGAAGACCTACAAGTCTGGGGAACATTTCCCGAAGGCCTTTAATGGCTTAGCCTTCTGGCAGGGCTCCCCCTGTTGAAACTGTGACCTGGAATTGTTCACAGATGCGTTGGGGAGGGGGCTAGTTTTGGGATATACTTCTGGGGGGCCTGGGGCTCAGAGTCTTGGCCACACGAGTGACACTCCTTTGGCGCTAATAAGGATATCACATCCCTGGAGTTATTCTCAATGATGGCAGCCCTGTTTATCTGGGTCCCTCAATTGGCTAACAGGGTGATTACATTCTGCACTTATAATTTGGCAGTGGTCCAAGTAGTACACAAGAAGTATGCTAGGATGATAGAGGTGGTGGCCCTGCCCCGGGAAATTGTTATGCTCTGCATTCTGCATAATATCACCTTTAAGGCAGAGCATATTACGGGGTTCCACAGTAACACGGCTGATACCCTTTCTTATTGTTCCGTGTTATCAGAATGTCCATTCCAGCAGCAGTCTGGGAGTTTGGACTGCCGAAGTCCGGGAGCTATCAATGGGTTTCCTTAGCAAAACGCACCAGTCGGAAATATTTTGGAACCCTGGGAGCATTTCTGTGAGTTCTGTAGCCATAACGGGGTCAGGGACAGTGACTGATACATGATGGGCTCCACTCTCCAGTGGTTTCTGCCATGCAAGAGCAGCGGCATGATGAAATCTGCGATGCAGATGCGCCTGGTGGCAGCCACATTCTTTGCCTGGGTAATGGGGGAAAAAGAGCCCTTCAACTGATTTTGTCATTGTTAAAGGATGATGGGCGGGGAGGTTGACAGTTACCGTGCTCTGGATTGCAGGCGCCTCATACCTCATGAGGTGTTAAGGAAGCTGCTCGCTGTCATGGATGGTGGTCTGCTAGGACACCTTTGAGACCCATCTTTTCAGATTTGCCTTCTTAGCTTTCTCTGGGACAGTCAGGGTAGGAGAGCTGCTTTCGTCATCATGTTCCTGGTTCCATAACACAATTGCCGATGCCCTTTCTTGTTTTAAGATGGCAGCATTCCGGGCCAGTGCTCCTGGGACAGATGCAGTCAAGACATCCATTCCAGAGGCAGTCTGGACGTTGGGCCTGCTGAAGTTTGGAGCCTCTTGATGGGTTTCCTGGCAGAGCATACCAGGCCGACATACTTGAAGGCCCGGGATCACTTCTGGGATGTTTGTGTATAGGACAGCATCAAGGAGGGTGACTGCTTTAAGGCTAGCACCATTCTTCGCTGGATATTCTGCTGCAGGGAGAGGGGCAGGAGTAAATACGCAGTAAGAATGCGCTTAGTGGCCATCACCCCTTTTGCCAAAGCAATGTAGAACGGAGCCCTTCAGTGGATTTTGTCATTGCAAGGATAATGAAGGGATGGTCAGCCGAGTGTCGCCACGCACCTGAATGCAAACCTGTAGCTCTAAAATGGACCCCATAAAAAGGGGGGCCAAATTGTCATGGTCACCCCTGCCAGGAGACCGCATGTGTCCGGTGTGGCATTTTGAGGATTGCAGGTGATTATGCCTGAAAATGGGAGGCAAGCAGTGTTGGTCGATGTGGGCGTAGCACCCCTGTCTTGCTTCAGTTCACCAGGGTGCAGAAGCCGGTTATCATAGAGGCGGAACTTGAGGTTGGCTATTACGGCATTCATTCCTTCCACATTGGGGCAACTACCATGACAGGTTAGTCACAGCAACATTCATCAATCCTTAGCTTCCGAGAAAAAGTACAGATTATATCAGTCAGAATGCCACCTGCCCAAGGACATGATTTGTTCCCTTGTCATGCCAGACCCAGCTACTACTACTACTACTACTACTACATCTTGTAGCACTATACAAATGCTCAGTAGTAGTAGTAGCTGGGTTTGGCATGACAAGGGAACAAATCATGTCCATGGGCAGGTGGCATTCTGACCAATATAACCTGTACTTTCACTCGGAAGCTAGAGATTGATGAATGTTGCTGTGACTAACCTGACCTTTCTTGCATTCTTCTTTCAATGGTTTGCCCTAGGTGCAACTCCCTGGGAAATGTGGATATAAAGTCATCCATACGTCCACTGGGTGCAAAGGAGAACCCGGAGCAGACCGCAGGGCTTTAATTTGGGCCTGAATCCTGCAGAGGTATCGATCATCGCGATAGGGGTGCAGGGAATGATATGGGACCTGCTGGTTCCGTTTCTTCCAGCCCTTCTGTGAAGAAGGAGGGTGACCAGGAGCCCTTGGATCTTAGTGGTGAATCTGGAGGGGGAACAATTGGCCAATACCTGCAGTGTCAAAGTAACTGGAATATGCAGCTGGCCGACATTTTCTCTGGGTCTCGGGTGGTGAGGTCTCATATCATACCATGGAGGGTCTGAAAAGGCAAAAAGGTCACAGTGGGCAGTGGAGAAAATGAGGCAAAAGGTGAATGG
The DNA here is from genome assembly GCA_033557465.1 of Ichthyophis bannanicus. Lineage (NCBI taxonomy): Eukaryota > Metazoa > Chordata > Amphibia > Gymnophiona > Ichthyophiidae > Ichthyophis > Ichthyophis bannanicus. Next base: position 811,148,496 of record CM066032.1, on the reverse strand, counting down.
ATGTTTGGCTTGCTTTATGGAAGCAATCAAGCAAGGACTGTTAATCACCTGGAAGTTGGTCACAGCTTACCTCAGCAGCACAGGCATAAATAGCTCAACCAGAGCTCTGTGATCCTCAGTCTTGAAGGACTAGAAAAAGGGACTGCTACTTCTGGAGAGAGATCTGCAATTGTGAGTATAGACTTCTGGGAAATTTCTTGCATTAAAGCTAATTAATCTGTGAACCCAGTGTTTTTTGTTTAATCAGTCAGGGCCTAGTAGCAGCAGTTTACGTTTAAATTTAAAACACAGAAGAGAGCTTTCTGGCTACATTTCATACCCAGCAGACGGCTTGTAGTTTTAATTTAATAGTCACTCAGGGCCTAGTATCAGCAAAGTACTTTTAGTTTAAATTTAAAACACAGAAGAGAGCTTTCTGGTTAACTTTGGAACCCAGCAGAGAGCTTGTAGTTTAAATTTCATAATAAGTCAGAGCCTAGCAGCAGAAAAGATCTGTAATTTAAATCAAATCAGAATATAACTTAGCATAAAAGGCAAAACAGGGTCAGTACTCTTTGAGCAACAAATAAAGTCTTCTAGAGACTTTTACAAAGAGGCCTTCTACCTAGGGGGCAAGAGATCTGTGAAACTTTTTGAATAGGTGTTAGCACCAGGTGGCAGGTCAAAAGGCCATTTTGAAAGACTCTTTCTATCCAAGCAAGGACTGTTAATCACCCAGGAAGTTGGTCACAGCTTACCTCGGCAGCACAGGACAGGGTACTGTGTAGCAGCCCTCTTTTAATAAGTGTTATTTCCCTCCCCCCCCCCCCAACACTTTCACCCCTGGGATAATCGTAGCTTTATAGGTACTTACACATCTTAAAGGAAAGGAGGTGCTCTCAGGTGAAGCTCGTTATCCAAATCAGTCATACACTAAGGATCTGAGATTAATTAAGCTTCATGTGAACAAGGTATATTAAATGTATTAGGTACAGTTTTATTAGTATAAATATAACCCTTAGTAAGTAAAGAACTTAAAGATCTAAACACAAACTTAAAACTAAGATGCAGACAGCAGTCCAGCAGCGAGATGGGGGCTTTCCAGTCTTTTGCATTGAGTGTCACATGTATGATTTTCTCCCAGTTGGTGAGAGGTCTTACATGTGCACTAGGTGCCAGGAGCTCTTTGCTCTCAGGAAACGAGTCCGTTTTCTAGAGGCTAGAGTAGCAGACTTGGAAGACATAAGAAAGACAGAGAGGTACATAGATGAGACCTACAGGGATATAATCCTGAAGTCCCACCTCCAGTCTGGCAGCATCCCTGTTGCCATGGAGGAGAGAGGTCACGTGACAGGAGAGCATCACCCTGGTGTGGCAGGAAGTGATCCTGTAACTAGGACCTGTCCTCCAGGTGATGTAAAACTCTCTTGAACCGAGGAAGTTTCTCCAGGGCCATGTGCCCATGAGGGAAGGGTTAGGACAGCCGTTACAGTTGGTGATTCGATCATTAGGCATGTAGATAGCTAGGTGACTGGTGGATGTGAGGATCGCCTGGTAACATGCCTGCCTGGTGCAAAGGTAGCGGACCTCACGCGCCACCGAGATAAGGTCTTAGATAGTGCTGGGGAGGAGTCTGTTGTCTTGGTACATGTCGGTACCAATGACATAGGAAAATGTGGTAGGGAGGTTCTGGAGGCTAAATTTAGACTTTTCGGTAGGAAGTTGAAATCCAGAACTTCCAGGGTAGAATTCTCCGAAATGCTTCCCGTTCCACACGCAGGACCCAAAAGGCAGGCAGAGCTCTGGAGTCTCAATGTGTGGATGAGACAATGGTGCAGAGATGAGAGTTTTGGATTTGTTAGGAACTGGGGAACATTCTGGGGAAAGGAGGGGCTCTTCCGAAGGGATGGACTTCACCTTAACTGGGATGGAACCAGGCTGCTGGCATTAACCTTTAAAAAGGAGATAGAGCAGCTTTTAAACTGGATAATAGGGGAAAGCCGACAGTCGCCCAAGAGCGCATGGTTCGGAAGAATGTATCCTTGAAGGATGCTACCAAAAGCAGAGAGGTTCCAAAAAAGAGTAAAGTAGACCAAATGCCCTCGAGTATGGAGCAGACAGAGCTTAAAGATCCCAAATTACCCATGCCTTCCAATAGCCAGATTAATATGAATAAAATACAGTCTCCAAAATGCTTGTATGCAAATGCTAGAAGTCTAAAAAAAATAAGATGGGAGAGTTAGACTATATAGCACTAAATGAGAGATTAGATATGATTGGAATATCAGAGACATGGTGGAAGGAGGACAACCAGTGGGACACTGTGATACCTGGATACAAACTATATCATAATGATAGAGCTGATCAAATTGGTGGAAGGGTTGCGCTCTATGTTAGAGAGGGCATTGAGGATTAAAGTTTGCAGGAAACAAAATTTGCTGTAGAATCTCTATGGATTGAAATTCCATGTAAAAAGGGGAAGGCGATGGCAGTGGTGGTGTACTATCGACCGCCTGGCCAGAATGAACAAATGGATGATGAAATGCTCAAAGAAATCAAGGAAGCTAACAAAAGTTACAGCGCAGTAATAATAATGGGTGATTTCAATTACCCCGGTATCGACTGGGTCAGTATCAGAGCAGAACATGCTAGGGAGATAAAGTTCCTAGATGAAATAAATGACTCCTTCTTGGAGCAGCTGGTTCATGAACCGACCAGAAGGGAAGCCATATTAGACCTAGTCCTTAATGGAACATAAGAACATAACATAAGAACATAAGATATGCCATACTGGGTCAGACCAAGGTCCATCAAGCCCGGTATTCTGTTTCCAACAGTGGCCAATCTAGGTCATATGTACCTAACAGTTTCCCCAAGAGACACAAGTTCCACAATGCTTGTACTGGGTCAAGCATTGATATCTTCGGTCACTTCTTAATAATGGTTTATGGACCTTTCCTCCAGGAACTTGTCCAAACCTTTTTTAAACCCAGCTACACTAACAGCCTTTACTACATCCTCCGGTAACAAATTCCCTGTAGCTTCATTGCATGTCCCCTAGTCTTTCTATATTCTGATAAGGTGAACAATCGATCTACGTTTACCCGTTCCACTCCATTCATTAATTTATAGACTTCTATCATATCTCCCCCCTCAGCCATCTCTTTTCCAGGTTAAAGAGCCCTAACCTTTTTAGCCTTTCTTCATAGGAGTATCCTTCCATCCCCTTTACCATTTTGGTGGCTCTTCTCTGTACCTTTTCTAAAATCGCTATATCCTTTTTAAGATACGGCAACCAGAATTGCACACAATATTCAAGGTGCGGTCTCACCATGGAACGATATAGAGGCATTATAATATATTTTGTTTTATTTTCCATTCCTTTCCTTATACCTAGCATTCTATTTGCTCTCTTGGCCGCCGCTGCATACTGGGCCGAGGGTTTTAACATGGTATCCACAATGATGCCTAAATCTTTTTCCTGGGTGGTGGTTCCTAATGTGGAACCTTGCATCATGTAACCATAGTTTGGGTTGTTCTTCCCTAGGTGCATAACCTTGCACTTGTCCACATTAAATTTCATCTGCCATTTTGATGCCCAGTCTTCCAATTTATCAAGATCCTCTTGCAATTTTTCACAATCCTCTTGGGTTTTAGCAACTTTAGTTTTGTGTCATCTGCAAATTTGATAACCTCACTCGTTATTCCACTTTCCAGGTCATTTATGAATATGTCAAAAAGCAGCGGACCCAGCACAGATCCCTGGGGTACACCACTATTCACCTTTCTCCATTGGGAAAATTGGCCATTTAGCCCTACCCTCTGCTTTCTATCTTTTAACCAGTTCCCGATCCACAATAGTACACTGCCTCCTATCCCATGACTCTTTAGTTTTGCCAAAAGTCTCTGATGAGGGACCTTGTCAAAGGCTTTCTGAAAGTCCAGATACACAATATCAACCGACTCACCTTTGTCCACCTGTTTATTCACTCCTTCAAAAAAACATAACAGATTAGTAAGACAAGATCTTCCTTGTCTAAAGCCATGTTGGCTGTCTCCCATTAGGTTGTGACTATCTACATGCTGAGTAATTTTATTCTTTATGATGGTTTCTACCATTTTTCCCAGTACTGACGTCAGGCTCACCGGTCTGTAGTTTCCCGGATCATCCCTGGAACCCTTTTTAAAAATTGGTGTTACATCAGATCTAGTGCAAGAGATAAGGGTGTTGGGGCCACTTGGGAATAGTGATCATAGCATGATCGCATTTGATTTAATTAGTGGAGGAGGGATAGTAAGGAAATCCACAGTTACTACCTTTTAAGTTTTGACAGGGAGACTGATAAAATGAGGAAAATAGTTAAGAAAAAACTAAAAGGAGCAGTTGCAAAGATTAAAGACTTACATCAAGCTTGGGTGTTGTTGAAAAATACTATCTTGGAAGCCCAGACCAGCTGTATTCCACGCTTTAAGAAAAGTGGAAGGAAGTCCAAAAAACTGCCAGCATGGTTTAAAGGTGAGGTCAGAGAGGCTGTTGTTGCCAAAAAAGCATCTTTCAGGAAATGGAAAAAAGAGCCAAACGACGAATCCTGGAAACAGCACAAGCACTGGCAAGTCAAATGCAAAGCATTGATAAGGCAGGCAAAGAGAGAATTTGAGAAGAAGCTTGCTGTGGAAGCAAAATCGCGAAATAAAGACTTTTTCAAGTACATTCGTAGCAAAATACCTATGAGAGAGTCAGTTGGTCCATTAGATGATAGAGGGGTTAAAGGGTCACTAAGAGGCGACAAGGTGATAGCGGAGAGACTGAATGAATTCTTTGCTTCAGTCTTTACTGAGGAAGATGTAGGGATGTTACCCATGACTGAAGTGGTATTTAAAGGTGCGGAAGAATTGAAGGACATATCGATACATCAGGAAGATGTATTACAACTATTAGATAAACTGAAGAGTAGCAAATCACCTGGGCTGGATGGTATACATACAAGGGTGTTGAAAGAACTTAAATATGAAATTGCAGACCTGCTATTAGTAATCTGTGAATTTTCATTAAAATTATCTGTAATACCTGATAATTGGAGGATCGCCAATGTAACGCCAATTTTTAAAAAGGGTTCCAGAGGTGATCCAGGAAACTACAGACCAGTAAGCTGATGTTAGTACCGGGAAAAATGGTAGAAACCATCATAAAGAACAAAATTACTCAGCATGTAGATAGTCATGGCCTAATGGGAGACAGCCAACATGGCTTTAGACAAGGAAGATCTTGACTTACTAATCTGTTATGTTTTTGTGAATAAACAGGTGGACAAAGGTGAGTCGGTTGATATAGTGTATCTGGACTTTCAGATTGCCTTTGACAAGGTCTTCCATCAGAGACTTTTGGCAAAACTAAAGAGTAATGGGAAAGGAGGCACTGTACTATTGTGGATCAGGAACTGGTTAAAAGTTAGAAAGCAGAGGATAGGGCTAAATGGCCAATTTTCCCAATGGAGAAAGGTGAATAGTGGTGTACCCCAGGGATCTGTGCTGGGTTGCTGCTTTTTAACATATTCATAAATGACCTGGAAAAGGGAATAATGAGTGAGGTTATCAAATTTGCAGAGGACACAAAACTATTTAAAGTTGTTAAAACCCAAGAGGATTGTGGAAAATTGCAAGAGGATCTTGATAAATTGGAAGACTGGGCATCAAAATGGCAGATGAAATTTAATGTGGATAAGTGCAAAGTTATGCACCTAGGGAAGAACAACCCAAGCTATGGTTACACGATGCAAGGTTCCACATTAGGAACCACCACCCAGGAAAAGGATTTAGGCGTCATTGTGGGTAACATGTTAAAACCCTTGGCCCTGTGTGCAGCGGCGGCCAAGAGAGCAAGTAGAATGCTAGGTATCATAAGTTAAGGAATCGAAAATAAAACAAAGGATATTATAATGCCTCTATATCGTTCAATGGTGAGACCACTCCTTGAATATTGTGTGCAATTCTGGTTGCCGTATCTTAAAAAGGATATAGCGTTATTAGAAAAGGTTCAGAGAAGAGCCACCAAAATGGTAAAAAGGATGGAAGATACTCCTATGAAGAAAGGCTACAATGGTTAGGGCTCTTTAACCTGGAAAAGAGACGGCTGAGGGGAGATATGATAGAAGTCTATAAATTAGTGAACGGAATGGAGCAGGTAAACGTAGATCGATTGTTTACATTATCAGAATATAGAAAGACTAGGGGACATGCAATGAAGCTACAGGGAAAAGTATTTAAGACTAATAAAAAAAAATATTTTTTCACTCAACGTGTAATCAAACTCTGGAATTTGTTACCGGAGGATGTAGTAAAGGCTGTTAGTGTAGCTGGGTTTTATTTCAACTCATTTTTATTGATGTTTTCACACAAGAAGTCAGAACAACAAGAAGATCCCTCGCTAACACTGTTAAGCCTAACACCCCCCCCACCCCAGCAAGAATCAATCACAAACCATCATCCGACCCAGCATTAGGAACAGCAATTACATTGATGAAAACCTACAGTGGTGAAAACACAACAAGAATCATGGAAGAAAGAAATCATATAGGAAGAAATCATATAGCAGGAGGAACAGGACCCATAGCCACAAAACGGACTACAGCCTCATAGCAGGCTACTGCGTTAAACGCGAGTAACAGGCTATATCATTGTGGCATAAACCTCCCCGAAGAAGCAAGGAACACCCCCATTAAACATTTAACACACCACCCCGCTCCCTAGGTGACAAATGAAAAATCATGGGTGACCATAGTTCCAAAAACCCCTCCCAACTCTTACCCCCTTTTTGTTGTGCGGTCAACTTTTCCATACACATCAGGTCAATCATAGAGTTCTCCCAAACCACCAGGCAAGGAGGGGAAGTAGATACCCAATGATTCAACAAGGCTTTCTTGACCAACAGAAATCCACGCTCGAGCAGCGCTCTATGCCAAAAGGTGAAATGTTCAAAGCCCAACCCCCAATTATGAAACAAACAAACCTCTCTCTGCATGACACACCCCGACCCCATCCATCCTTGCAACTTAGCACAGACTTGCATCCACACGTCGCGCACCCTTGGGCACCCCCAAAATTTATGTGTAAGAGTTCCTACTCCTCGTCCACACCACGCACAAGCGGCAGAAATCTGTAAGCTCCCTCTCGCGCAGTAACAGATGCCAAATAGGATCTTACTTGCAAGTATCCATAAAAATCATGCTGACGAATATGGTACCGCCGCTGCACCTGTTGAAAACTATCCAAAACCCCGTCCTCACGAGAATATAAATCTCCTAGACAAATAAGCCCCCTCTCCGCCCAATCACAGAATACATTCCGCTGTGTAAACCCAGGTCCAAAATCAGGATTACCCACCAAAGGCAACAGAGGTGACTTACGCCAGTCCCAACCAAATCTCTGACAAAGCACCTTCCAAGCGGCGCGCAAAGCCCCCAAGTAACTCCCGCCTACTCCAGCCCTTATCGCCGGGGGCAGCTGACCTGCATGCAAGATATACAAACTATGGTACGGAGCCATCGCTTCAGTCAACTACCGAACCGGGGCGCACCCCCCATCCCCCTCCACCATCGCCCTAATATGGCGAGCTAGATAACGCAGATTATAATTGTGCAGCGAAGGCATCTCCAAACCCCCCTCCGCTCTCCTACTCATTATGGCCCTCAGGGGTATCCGCGCTCTACGGCCTCCCCATAAAAAACCACGTAGGCAATGTTCAAAGCGCTTCCAATCTTTATCCAGGATCCATAAAGGCAGCATACGTAACACATATAACCATCTAGGAAACTCCACCATAACAAACAACGCAATCCGTCCCTTCAAAGACAGAGGTAAACTGCGCCAGCCCGCCAAAGTTTTAATACTTCTAGCTATCAGACCAGGTACATTAGCGCGATAGTTTTTCAGGCCGATCAGGCAGCTGTATCCCCAAGTACTTAATCACCCCATCTGCCCACACCAACGGAAACGCCCCTTCCCACCCAGGCCACACCTTACCCCCAACATCCAGAACTACCGACTTCATGGCATTAACTTTTAAACCCGAAAATCCCCCATATTCCTGTATCAACCGAAGCGCGCGATCTAAAGTCCGGGGTAATTTCGTGAGGCAGAGCAGCATGTCATCAGCAAAAGCGCTAATTTTGATATCTTCCCCTCCCATTCGTATACCAGCAATCTCAGGATCACGCTGCAGAGCCCGCAATAGCGGTTCCAAGGCCAGCACAAAAAGCAATGGGGACAAAGGACAACCTTGTCTAGTGCCCCTTTCCAGCACAAAAGGGTCAGAAAAAACACCATTAGAGCCCACTCGAGCCATGGGTTGTGCATATAACGCTTGAACCCACTGCACAAAACTCCCTTGCAATCCAAAGGCAGACAGAACATCCCACATATAAACCCAGGCCACCCGATCAAACGCTTTCTCAGCGTCCAGGCTTACAAGAAGTAACGCCTCATCCTTCTGTAAACAATGTTCCATGCCCAAGAGCAATTTCGCAATATTCCGGGACGCCTCCCTCCCTTGCACAAATCCTACCTGATGGGCATCAATAAGAGACGGCAATAAAGGAGTAAGCTGGGCCGCCAAAACTGAGGCCAAAAGTTTCAGATCACAATTAATAAGAGAAATTGGTCTATAAGAGGCTGGATCCGTCGAATCCTTCCCGGGTTTTGGAATCACGGTGATGTCCGCACAGCGCATATCCCGAGGAAAAACTCCCTCTGTCCGAGCCGCCTCAAACATCACCACCATAGAGGGGGCAAGACGAGGAGCCAGCATTTTATAATATTCCATACTAAAGCCATCCGGCCCGGGAGCCTTATGGGATTTTCCCTGCTTAATGCCGGTCAAAAGCTCCTGCACCGACAACGGCGCATTAAGTCTTGCCAATTCTTCATCCAAGACCCTGGGCAGAGATAATTTACTCAGAAAATCTACCCCCTGCTCATAATCCCTCTCCTCCTCACGATACAGCTGCATATAAAAGGCTCGAAAAATCTGCACAATTAGTGCAGGCTGATGCTGTAATGTGCCTGCCTCGTCTCGAAGCACGGGGATAAACCGAGTACCTCTAGGGTCTCGAACCAGTTTGGCTAATAGCTTCCCAGACCTATTACCATAGAGATGGAGTCGATGTTTATAATACTGCATCGAGAACGCAGCTCTCCTCTGGAGCAATTCGTTTAGCGCCGCCTGCGAGCATGCATAATCCCTCTGGAGAACACCGCCTCTACCCCTACACAACTGGCGCTGCACAGCTCTGAGATTGCGCTCCAATACCAAAATACTACGATCCAAGTGTCTACGACGCAGAATCGTGTAAGAGATAATCGCTCCCCGCATCACCGCCTTACTAGCCTCCCAAAATAAAAGCGGGGAACAGTGCGGAGTATCATTGAATAAGACATACTCATCCCATTGCTTTGCAAGATAAGTTCGAAAAGCTTCATCTTCCCACAAGTATACTGGAAATCTCCACCCCACTCCCGTCGGCCCTTTACACTCCCAGGTAATCCAGACCATCCCATGATCCGAAACCACTATGGGTTCTATTTCCGCCCGCAACACCCGAGGGAGCCCCCCTTCACTAACAAGAATGTAGTCTATTCGGGACCAGGTGAGATGCGCTCTCGATTGATGTGTATATTCCCGAATCCCAGGATGCAGAACTCGCCAAACATCCACTAGGTCCCTCAGCCTACAAAGGTAGCCTATCCCCCTACGGGTCCAAGCCCCCTGCCCCCCATGATGAGATTTATCCAAATACGGGTCATGCGGACAATTAAAATCCCCAGCCACAATGATCTTAGCCCTCCCGGCATGCTTTAACAACTCCACCAGCTTGGTAAAAAAGGCATGATCATAAACATAGACATTCAGTAACCACATTGGTTCATTATACAGTTTACCCTTCAACAAAATGTATCGTCCATTTGGATCTGTTTGTACTGTATGCACTTCAAAAGGGATCCCCCGCTTCACTAACACCACCACCCCAGCTTTCTTCGTTCCCGACTCTGCCCCATAAGACACCTCTACCCAGTCCCGTGCCAATTTCTGATGCTCTATGGCGCTCAAATGGGTCTCCTGTAACAGGGCAATGTGTGCTCCCTTTCTTTTCAGCCCCTGCAATATCTTAGTGCGCTTAACCGGAGAGCCTATGCCCCCCACATTCCAAGAAATTATCTTAACCTCAGGCATACCTCCAGTACAAAGAAGACCAGCAGGCAATGTAGCAAAACATCCACCCAGAGACGCCCAGCCTCATCTCTGGGACCTCATCCCATCCCACCCACTGTTCCAAAACTTCCAGGTTGTGTAGACGCCCCTCCCGCCAGCAGAACTTCATAAGATGGTGCTGTCCCCGCCCAATACCCCAACCGAAATCCTTCCCCCCCCACCCCCACCCCTCCCCCATCCCCCTTCCCCCGCCCCACCCTCCATCCCTCCCCTCCTCCCCTCTCCCCCCTCCCCCCTTCCCCCTCCCCCCTACCCTTCCCCCTCTCAACTTAAGAGCCACTGCCATACTCCCCCAATGGGAAAGATCACAGTCCACACGTCCGGGCCGTCCCCCCCCCCCAGCACTGCCAGAAACTTAGGGGTGGGGGGGTGGGGGAAGGTCAGATAAATATAGCCAACTAGATTTGAACCACAAAACCAGAAAACTATAAAACCATAAAAAGTGTCCCCTTGAACAGTAAACCCACGTAACAGTTACCAGTCCAGCCTCTTGGGCAAGGAGCAACACTGCCCCAGCCTCACCAGACACCGTTTACCAGTCTGGGTACTAGTGGCATTGCCCACGCCCAGCAACTCGTGCTAATCATACAGTCCCATGTCAGGAGCTAGGGCTTCCTTTGTTCGTTCTCTGGCCTGTGAGCAGGGTACCCACAAATTGTTTCGCAGCCCGGGAGTGTTCAAACGTGTGTGTCTTCCCTTCATGGAAAATTCTAAGCACAGCTGGGTAGATGAGCGCGAACCGGATTCCCGCTCCCGCCAACTCACTGCAAAGAGGTGCGAACGCCTTCCGCTTTGCCGCTAATGCGGCAGAGTAGTCCTGAAACAGAAGGACTGAATGATTATCCAGTTGCAGAGATCACCGCTTGCGATATGCCTGAAGCAGCGCAGTTTTGTGTTGAAAGTTGAGCAGCCTGGCCAGCACCGGCCGCGGTCGCTCAGTGGGACCCCTCTTCGGGCCCAAACGATGCGCTCTCTCCACTGTGATATGTCCTTTCAGTTCCTCCAGGCCCAGCTCCTTTGGTAACCAGGTCTCAAACAGGCCAGCAAGCTGTTGATCGGACCAGGTCTCAGGCACTCCCACCAATCGCAAATTATTCCGGCGAGACCTGTTCTCTAAATCATCCACTTTAAGAAGCAGCATTTCAATCTCCTTCTGGTGCCGCTTAGCATCAGCTTCTCGTTGCACCTCGCTTTCCTCCAATACTGTAATGCGCTGTTCCACCTCCTCCACTCTCCGAGTAACTTCGGCATACGTCTCCGCCATTTCCTCCAACTTCTGCAACACAGAATCAAATTTAGGCTCCAGGAGTTTAGCCACCTCATGTGCCTGTTCCTCCGCCCCGGATTCTCCGTTGCCAGAGCCCGGGGAGTCCGGGCTCTTGCCAGGACGCAGAGCGGACACCATCTTGGACTCGCGGGGCCCATGCGACTTCTCCTTCTTTGCCGCAGCACGCATGCCTTTGCCGCTACTCTCGCAACTCCCAAGCTCTCAGGGGTACCCGCACCGCTCAGCCTTCTTTCCCCACACACCCGCACCGAAATTAATGTAGTTTTCCTGCCGGTCTAGGGCAACGGCCCGGGAGCGCGATGAGGACACGTCCTCACTCGCTCATGTGCTCACGTGATCCTCCAGTGTAGCTGGGTTTAAAAAAGGTTTGGACAAGTTCCTGGAGGAAAGGTCCATAAACCATTATTAAGAAGGGATCCAGGATATCAATGCTTGACCCAGTACAAGCATTGTGAAACCTGTGTCTTTTGGGGAAACTGCTAGGTGCGTATGACCTAGATTGGCCATTGTTGGAAACAGGATACTGGGCTTGATGGACCTTGGTCTGACCCAGTATGGGATATCTTATGTTCTTATGGGAGTTTCATTGGGTATTTATTATTTATTTATTTATTTATATTTCTTATATACCGCACTATTTGCAATCAGCGCGGTTCACATGGAACAGAAACATCCGACAACTTAAATATGTCTGGTCATTACATTAAACAGGAAATGCAACTTGGAAAAAGGGTACACTATATACATATGAGGTTTACTGAGAAAGGATACTGTTTGGTGTTTACATTGTAGGGGACGCCTGTTGCGAGGGCTTGCCTAGTTGACTACTATTATTGTTGAGGTTCTCGTTATTCGAGTGGGACTGAGGATTGGAGATGTCAATGAGATATTTGGTGAAGAGGAAATGTTTAAGGGCCTTTCTAAATTGGCTCAAGTTGGGGATTGCTCTGATATGTGCTGGTAAGGTATTCCATAGACTTGGGGCACAGAGTTGGAAGGCTCTGTTAGCTGTTGTTTTGGTGCATTTAGTTGCTTCTTTTGGAATTACTAGCATGTTGGACTCTGCAGATCTTCTTGGTCTGTTAGGTGCAAGTGGTTGGATGAGGTCAGATAGAGAGGAGGAGGAGAGCTCATTGCCAGCTTTGAAAGTCATGAGCAAGGTCTTAAAACAAATCCTGGCTTGAATGGGGAGCCAGTGTAACTGCTTCAGGAGTGGTGTCACATGGTCTCTCCTGGATGCGCCAAAGAGTACTCGCGCTGCACTGTTCATAGCAAGTTGAAGGGGATGCAGGGTGGACCGGGGGAGCCCTTGTAGTATGGCGTTTGAATAATCGAAATGGGGAATAATCAGGGCTTGGTAAATGGTGCGGAAATCATCTGGTTCGAGTAACGGGCGTAGGTGTCTGAGGGATCTGATTTTAAAGTAGATCGCCCTTACGGTATTGGCTACATGTTTCTTCATGTCGAGATTTTGGTCTAGCGTCACTCCGAGGTAACGTATAGCAGGTTTAACTTGTAGTTCGGCATCATTTACCTTAACGCAGCTGGGTGGTATGAAATTTGGGTTCCTTGAGATGAAAAGAACCTCCGTCTTTTTTGTTGGATTCGCAGGTTTTGTGATAGGAGCCACTCAGATATAGTGTTGAAGCAATTAGTTAGAGGGGCGAGGTCTAGTTTATCTAATGATATTGGCATGTATAAAAGCACATCGTCAGTATATAACATGCAACTAACATTGAAGGATCTAATGATTTTGCAGATGGGTTGGATGTATATATTAAACATCAAGGATGATAGGGATGATCCTTGAGGCACTCCTTGACTTTGTTGAAATGGTTCAGAAGTAGTCCCGTTTGCTCGAACATGCTGCCATCTTCCAGAAAGGTAGGATCTGCACCATTCGAGGGTATGGAGGGGAGGAGTGGCCTAATGGTTGGGGCAAGATACTTCAGGCCGGAGGTTCGGGGGTTCAAATCCCACTAGAGGACAGCAACCTTGGGCCGGAAGGACTGGGGTTTCTAGTCCCACAGGTGCTCCTTGTGGTCTTGGGCAAGCCACTTAACCCTCCATAGCCCATGTTCCCTGTAAAATAGTTATCTCCAAGTTATAATGCCCTGTTCAATGTAATTTCAGTTTGTTCAATGTAAACCGCACTGAGGCAGAATAGCACGGTATATAAGAGAATGTAAATAAATAAATAAATAAATGACCTTATTGATATAAGTTGCCCTGGTCTGTGTCATGCAGCCGGCATACACCTGTTGGATATTGGCATGGATGTTTTCCTGTGCACGGCCCAGGACATGGTAGAAATGCTGTTGGCCACAGCCGAGTACCAGGTGCCACCCCCCCCCCCCCGAAAAGCGAGGAATCTCTGTTGGTGGGGTGTGCCCAAACGTTAAGGGCCATTGGACCAAGCGAACAGTCATATAGAGGGAGTGGTCACAAAAAAATTGTCCTCCCCCTGACAGGGTCGACGGATTCGCAGCAGGCTCAGTGGGTAATGTGCTTCCCCACGCTTTGATGGTGGGGGAGGGAGGGATACACCGTGTTCCCATATATTAAGTATGCAGCAATCCTGACCTTTGACGGGCCGGGTCAAAAACAGAGAAGGAGGATGCTGCTGCGACTAGGGGTATAGTGCACGCTGTAACAGCATGCTGCCCTACACAGCTTATTATACGTAGATAATGTGTGCCAGTTATGATGGCAATGGTTAAGAAGTGTTTTCAGGTCAAGGGGCTGGCTTTGACGGCACCTCCCTTTGGCGAGTATGGGCTGTGCATCTCAATGATAAGTGTCAGAGAGGTTTAGGGCAATTTAATGTTATATACAGTAGTGGCCAAAAAATTAAGGCAGGTATCTTTTTCTACAATTTATTGTTAAATAATGTACTGTGGAGATGTCACACATGCTTACTTATTTAATCAGCATGGCGATTAGTCACACCATGCGTCTGGCGTCCATTTTAGTTTACTTACACTCTGTTGTAGGTTTCTTGGATGAAGTTTTGAATTTTTACAACTAGGAAAAGATTGAAAGTTACATGTAAAATATACAATCAAGATGGGTAGAAAGTGCGATATTAATGACTTTGTAAAGGGACACGTTGTCGCACTCCATGCTGAAGGATATTCGCAATGTGCTATTGCAAAACATTTGCATATATCAAGGTGTGCAGTTCAGAATGTTCTGAAATCAGGTTGCCGTACACGTCATTCGAAATGTGGGCGCAGACGGATAACTATTGGACGAGATGACCGATTCCTCAAAAGCATTATTACATCTAGTCCACATACTTCATCTCAACGTGTGGCTCAGTTAGCTGATGATCGAGGAATAAAGATAAGTGCCAGATCTGTCTAACAAGGCTTGTGGATGAATTCAAACTTGTGGCCAGAAGACCTGCCAAGAAGGCTATTCTGACCAGGAAACAAATTACTGCCCGCATACAGTTTTGTAGTAAGATGAAAGACAAATCTGCTGAATGGTGGGCGAGGGTAATGTTCACAGATGAAAGTACATTTCAGCAAGTACGTGGGAGTGGTTACAGCTAGGTCCATTGACCAGCAGGTGAGAGACTAAATCCAAAGTAAACAATCAAGACTGTTAAAAACCCACCATCGGTCATGGGGTGGTATCTTGGCCAAGGGACGATGTGGCCTGCACATTTTTGAGAAAGGTGAAAGAGTAAATGCTGCAAAATACATATCGTGCTGAATAGTAAAGTTAAAATACACATGAATGTTTCTGGCAGAACTATATTTCAGCAGGACTCGTCACCGTGCCACACTGCAAAAACAGTCAAAAAATGGTTCATGGACAACAAGATCGAACTGCTACCAAGTTGGCCATCAAACTCTCCGGATCTCAATGTAATTGAAAACTGTTGGAATCTTATGAAGAAAAAGGTGGCAGCACGCCGTCCAACTTCAGAAGCAGATTTAAAGGACATACTCAAACATGTATGGGTCAATGAAATCACTCCGGCATACTGTAATACGTTAGTTAACATATGCCTACAAGAATCCAGGCTGTGCTGAAAAATCATGGACACCCTATCAAATATTGACACATATATTGTTTCCTGAATAAAACTTTGAAAATGACATACAGGGTGGCCCAAAAAAAGTGAGAACATCTTGCAAATTAAAAGCTTAAATAGTTTACTTATTTACCTTTTTCAGCTATATAATGTCTTTATTTCGACAATTTCCGGTCGCCATCTTTTTTTTTTTTTTTAATTTGTCAATCGTTTACATCTGTCATTTTGAATTTTTAAATAACTTTTATGCTATGGGATGTTCTCACTTCTTGGGCCACCCTGTATATATCTTTGGTTCTTAAAGCTTTTGACCACGAAAGTGACAATAACACATACTTTCTAATAAAATTCTGATATTTTGGACTCTGCCTTAATTTTTTGGCAACTACTGTATATGTTTGAGAATTGTACATTGGTTACGTATATGTTCGTTTAAGGTTATGCTGTGGCCAACATTATCTAATAAACTCTAAATTTTTGTGGCAAAAGTGGTTATCTGTGCATTCTGTCAGTGGTGAGGGACGACTTAAGCAAGGGGACACTGGGGAGGGCAAAAGGGAGGGAGAAGGGGTGGGGGGCAAAAGGGAGGGAGAAGGGGTGGGGGGCAGTAGGGGAAGGGGAGAGGGGCAAGGAACATGGCCTAGGCCTGGATGCCACTTGTCTGAATGAGCTTCTTACAGAAGGTCATATAATGCTGTTATTGACACATCTCTATTCATAATTTAGTCCATATTATTTGGGCCATCACCAAGCAAGCTCTATTGAATAGCACTCCTTCCTCATATCCTTTACTGAAGGCATCTCCAGCAATGCTCCCTCATTTGAATATAACATCCTTCCAGGAATGTAGCTGTCAATTCTTAGCTCGCAATTTGCATGCACTCTTATCCCTCACTACTTGAAACATCATTACCATTAACTAAAAATGCAGTTGAACCACAATCGGCAACCAATGAAGTTGTACTAGCAAGAGTTATGCTAGAGACCATCTAAGTATGCCAGAAATATCTCTTGTTGCTTTATTATGGACTACCTGTAAACACCAGAGATATTTGTTCACCAAACACATGCAGAGTCTATTGCAGTAATCTAACAGAGGTTTAACTTGAAGCCTGAACAATCAATCTTAAAACATCAGAATCTAATAGCAACCATAGTTTGTACACCATCCTTGGTTTAAAAAAAGTAACTTTTATTACATTTGAATTCTCTAGCTCCAATACTTCATCCAAATAGGAACCTAGGTTTCTAGCAAAATAGGGAAGGCTGAAAAAGTCCCAAATCCAACTTCAGATTAGACCAACTCACATGTAGAACCTAGGACCCAATTTTCAAAACTGCCAATATGCAAACACAAGAAATTCAGTAGCATTATCTGGATAGGAGCTGCTGCCGCTGAATATCCAAGCTGAGTGGCGATAGTCGGGTAAATAACGACACTTACCTGGTTAGTGCGGTTTTCAGTTGGCACTTATCTGGACTGCAACTTTGGCCTGCTTTTCATATTGTACAGACAAGGTCCACTGAAAATTGTGCTCCCATGGACTGCCTCTGCATTAACCCAGATAGTGCCGAGGTGTTTTGTGGCGATACTCAGTTGCGGTCTTCCCCCCATAGCTAGCTGACCACCTGTTGACCGAACAGTTAAGAGCTTTGAACATCAGCTCATTACTCTTCTGTACATTAAGGATCAATTCATTGGCTGAAAACCAATTTTACACGGTATGTAGTCATTGATTCGTCTTGCTCAGTGCTATAGGCCAGTCACTAGTCGTGAAAGACATTGACTGGTGACCTGTCTGTAACAGTCGACATATAAAATCCTAAACATCTCCATTGATGAAATAATTTACCAAATGGAAATAAAAACAAATTAAGTAATAAGGAAGATAAACTAAATACCTGCCAAAACATCACACACAGATGTAAAAAGGCTTTGCTAATCCATACCATTTACCATAACCCAGTAATGCCAACAACTTACACAGGACTCTATCCCCGGCTGAGCCCTGCCAGTAACACCAGATGCCTCACAGTGTTGTGAAGGGATTTCCAAGTTAGCCATATTGAAAACTGCAGATCAGTTTAGCATAAAGAGCATTACCTGCCCTTTTTTATATAATTCTCAGCACTAGCGTAACCCGCCTGCTCAGCTGTGGCTTATTAACATTGCATTGGTAAAACAGAGCAGGTGTAGCAGCTCATGCTGCTTAGATTCAAGGAAACACAATAGATGGAAGCAAAAATCATGCTACTGAGACTGATTGGTAGATTGATATATTTTCTTTTCCACCTTATTGATCTAAGGTCAGTCATTCAGGTAGTGGTACTATCAAGTTTAGATTACTGTAATTCCATCTTTATCTTACAGTATGACTCCCCACTCTCTAATTAGGGTGCTTTAACTTATTAAAAGAAAAACGCGGTGCTGTTAGAGTGAACATGTTACCCCTTCATTGAAAGGCCTTCACTGGCATCCAACCACTCAATGAATTAAATTTAAAATTCTTTCCTTAGTCTTCAGGGCCACTCGCAGAGAAGTCCCTCATTTTTTGAAGAGTAGTATCAAGAATATTTTCTGTCACATCAACAGTGGTGCTTAGCCATCTTGACTGTTGTAATGCCCTGTATTTTGGGCTTCTGAAAAAAGCCTTGGATAAGCTCCAAAGTCGTAAGAAGGCGTACTAGATGAGAGTGTGTGATACCTATTTTGATTACATTGCACTGGTTGCCTGTTCATTTGTATCTTTATTTTAAATTGGCATGTTTAACATTTAAAAATTTTCATGATATTGGCCTACAGTATCTGCTGGAACATCTTTGTAAATATAAACCAAATAGGGTTTCAACCTCCAGTCAAACACATAATTTCTCTCTGGTTGGACCAAAGATATTTTACTGTACTCATTCCCAAGATTTGAAATAATCTTGCTCTGGATTTGAAAGGAGAAAGTCATTATTTATCATTTCATAAATGATTGAAACATTATTTTTTTCTGGTCTTATTTAAGTTTAATCTTAGTTTTATGGGTTTAGAATACCTGGTTGTTGTTTCTTATTCATCATGTGTTTTTATTGTTTTATTTTCATTGTAATTGAAACTTTGTTAGTTTTGTTTTTATTATTATTTTTATTTTTATTTTAGTTGTACATCACTTCATACATGTTGAGGAATTAAAAGGGCAATTTCTAATTCCTGAAATGAAATTAAACTTCCCTCTTTGAGGGAAATTACGGCTTTCTTTTCCATCTCTCAAGGAAGCCTTCTTAATAGCTGATCCAGAACTGTGGGATGCTCTTACTCTCAGACTTACAGAGGAACTTAACTTTTTATCTTTTAAAAAAACATTGAATGGCATCCTTTATTTATAAGCAATTGGCTCTGAGGTTTATTCTGTCTTTTTTTGTCTTTGTTTTCCTGAAAGTTTTGGAGTTAAATTCTTGGCTGGGACTTAAAAAGCTATTTTATAGATTACAGTTTGACTGCTTTGTTATATCTATTGTCTTTCCTTTAATGTTCTGATTTGTATTGTGTGCTCTTTTTGTTATCCACCAAGAAAAGGAATTTTTTGGATCAGTGGATTATAAGTACTAGGGGCCTGATATTCAAAGGGCAGTTAGACTATTTATGGCCCTGTAAACTGTGTACCTGCCGCTGAGAGGGATTGCTGAATATCCGCGATTATCTCCCTTATATGCCGCGATGCTAGCTGCTTAGCATCGGGGCACATTGGGGGCTTTCCAGGGGAGGAGCAGAGATGGCGACAAGTGATAACCGGGCAGCAGTGATAATGCATGCTGCCTGATTACCCACCTGCACCAAAAAGGTTGGCGGGGAAAAACCTCGCCTATCTTTGAAGCACAGGAGCAATATCGCCACTGCCCGGTTAGCTAATGCGGCTTCCGATATGTGCAGCAATCCCAGGATATTCAATGCCAGGGCTGCTTATGACCCTGGCTTTGAATATCTGGGGTTAGGGGTCGGCAGGCACAACTATGCGCCATAGCAGCATATAGCCTACCCCATTGAATATCGGACCCTGGGTAACTAAGAAAGCATGGAAACCTGCAAAGGGCAATTACAAACAGAAAAATAGAGAGGAAGGAAAGAACTGAAAAGTCAAAGGGAGATCATTAATGAAAAAAGCAGAATAGAATAAGAAATATCCAGGATTGTACAGCCAAGACTGAAATTATGGGTCTTGGTTACCAGAAAAATGGCTGCCTAACCCTGTTTCTCCGGTCAATTAGTGCTAATAACGCTGCTAATCCCTAGCCAGAGGCTTGTTAAAAACAAAAACAAAAAAACCACTCCCAAAACCTCAGATACTGTCTCAGAGTATCATCTGCATATGAGAGGACATGTTTAAACACAAAGCAACAGATCTTTGTATACTCGTAAGGAGCCTCCATAGATGGCCTAAAGGAGAACAGGGAGTTGGGCATGACCACATGGCATTGGAAGCAGGTAGCAAAGCAAAGACAGGACTCTTCCAGCAAGGACAGTCATAAGAGGTTGACTCATGGAGAGTTCAAGAAATGATTCACTGATCTGAATGAAACAATCAGAAGTGTCAAGGGTGAGCTACAGTCACTGATTGGTGAGCTCTGATCAATTTTAAATGAAATTGGCTTGCATGTGGAGGAGATAGATTAAAAAATGGAGGAATGGGCTGTGGATATGAATACTTTGGTTGCAAAAAGAATGACAGCTTTGCTGGTGCCACAGCAAGCTGGGGACTTAATCATGTGCAATATGTTTGGGAATAGCTGAAAGCCAAAGGCACGGGGAAAGTAACCTACATTGCACCACAGGTTCTGCCCTAGCAACCCTACTATGCAGACTGGATGGACCATGTCCGTCTTTATCTGCTGTCATCACCTATGTTGCTAGGTTACTGTGTTTCCTGCAGCAGTGCATAGCTGATTTGGAAACCACACATGCTGACTGTGCTGGCAAGATGGAAGCTCTAGAGAACTGTTCATGAGGCAGGAACTTGCATTTTAGAGACCTGTCAGAGACAGTGGATTTTATGGACTGTGGAGAGGTGATGCTACAAACCTGTGCCACTATTTTGGACAATGGAGAAGAGAATAGTGCCCCACTTGATATTAAAATTGAAAAGGCTCATCAAGCTCTGGGCAAACCCAGCAAAATCAGCCAAGGAGTATAGTGGCCTGTTTTTGGAATATTTGGTGAAGCAGTGTGTGTTTATAGTGGTACATTTGAAGCAGGAGGTACATTAGAAGGACCATTAGCTTCAAATTTTTGTTGAGATTACCAATCCCCTGCAGATTAAATATAGATGGCTTTTGGTGTGAGTGGTTTGGATTCAACGGCCTGCTTTTTTCAACTATCCCCCCACCCCCCCTGCAAAATTAAATAATTACCATTGGGAGAGAATAGGAAAGGGAGGCAAGAAGCTTTGGCGGCGTTCAGGGGACTGAGAGTGTTCGCTAAAAACAGCCAGATGTAAATTGCAAGAATTACTTAATTTATGAACAGTGGTTTGGAGGATCTGGTTGTGGAGGGGGGATGTGATGAGTGTAAGGATAGAGTGAATGGAGTGTATACTTATGAGTGCTTGGGGTTAATCAGTAATGCAGCCAGTGTAGGTGGATTGGGCAAGCTAGTGAAGTGGGAGCAGTGAGAGGGAGGCCTTTGCCAAGGTGGTTACCCGCCCTTGGATAAGTTGCCTTTGGGAAAAGGGAGAGAGGGGCAGAAATGATACTAGTAGTAGAGGGGAGGGGTAGGAGGTGATTTTGTTTGCGAGGGGAGAGAATTTCTGTTGGGGGTTTGGGGATACGGGTTCCAGAGGGAAACAGAAAGAGTAAGACCTCTGATTTGTGGTACTGGGAGATAAATGAAAAAGTTTCACCTAAATGTGTAGGTTGTGGACATGCCCATGAAAAGTCAGCTTTTGTTTAAAGAAACTAAAAGATTGAAAGCTGTTCTTTGTTTTATACAGTTAACTCATTTTCTATCTAGACATGAATACTTAAGATATCAGGAATTTCCTCAGATCTTATGTGCATCTAATTGGGCTGAAAGAGGGAGGGTGAGGGTGAGGGTCTTAATCTCTAAAAATGTTATTGTACCATTCATAAAGACTCAGAAGGGTGGCATGTGTGTGTTAATGCCAGTATAAATGCCCAGAAATACACTCTAATTCATTTTTACACACCAAATAAACAGCAAGGGGCATTTATTTCTTATTTGTTACAAACATCAGAGGAGTTTAAGGATAGTGCGCTTCAGGTGGGACAGGAGGGACTAAGTGAGAACCAGAGCTGAAACCTGGCTAAAACCCCTCCTCTTCAGGGCTGCTTTTGAATCCTGATCCTACTACTACTGAGCATTTGTATAGCGCTACAAGTCGTATTTCTGCTGTTTAACACCCTTGCATGTTTTTATCATTTCCCTTGAACTGCCCTAGCTTCTTGTTTGTTCTGCATGTCTGGCCTGAATAGATTGTGAGCTCTGTCAAGCAGGAGCTGTCTCTTACATGTTTGTGTACAGTGCTGCATATGCCTTGTAGCACTATACAAATGATAACTAATAGTAACCTGCTAAAGATAACTTGACAGGAGGAGGGAGTTGCCAAGGAGGGCAATAGAATAAGCCAAAGAATTTTCTAATGCTTCTGTAACTTGTGGATATTTGGAGATTTTATCATTCAACCCCTACGCAACATCCTAGAATACTCAGACTTCAGAACTGTGGCACAAACCTTACTCATCCCACACTTCGATTACTGCAACTCCATACTTCAAGGTCTACCTAAAAAAACCCTAAAGATCCTTCAAATGGCTCAAAACGTCTCTGCCAGAGTGATTATGAAGAAGAAAATCTCTGAACACATCACTCCAATATTAGCTGACCTACACTGGCTCCCTTATAACCGCCTGTATAAAATACAAACTACTAGTTACAATTTTCAAACTCTTTCATAACATAGCACCATCCTATCTAAACAATCTCATAAACAATCAGCCCCCATCCAGAAACAGAAGAAGCTGCAATACAAACACCCTACTCATACCCAACAGTATCAGAACGACTAAAGCCTACACAAGTAAAAGAGCCTTCACTTTCATAGCACCAACTTTATGGAATCAACTACCAGCAGAAGTAAGGTCAGTCGAAGACTTAAAAGACTTCAGAAAAAAACTAAAAACACACTTATTCAATGAAGCATACGATCCAACTTAAACATAATGAACACTCCCAATCAGTAGTATGAATCACTCTGTCATGCACCACTATAAGCACAGCCTCGACTTTTCATGTAAACTTGACTTTCACATTTAAACTTATATTTATTCATCATACATTATATATATGTACGACCCAATATTGTATATATGTTACCCCGATCAATTGTATTTGTTATACCTTTATGTTAATCACCTATTATCTAATGATATCACCTACCATTCTATTGTTAAATTTGTTTCAACGTAGTTGTAAAATAGTTATGTTTAACCTTTAAGTTATCCGCTTCTGATCGCTGGAAGTAGCGGTATACAAATGATTGATAAATAAAAATAAATAAATCCTAGTACTAGGGATTATACATTTTATTCACTTGTGCACAATAGATATTTTCTCATAGACCTAATCTGTGTTGAAGAGTTGCCAACGCAGGTGGTAAGTGAGACTGACGTTGAAAGTATCACCTGCTCTGACCATACCCCATATGGGCAGAACTTATACTATAGCCCCTGTGGTCAGGTGATTGCTATTGAAAGTTCAATGATGGATTATTTCAAGATGAGTCAGTGTTGAAGCAAATTAAACAGGATCTTTTGGGCTATCTGCAAATTAATGACATGGGGGAGCATTCCCATGTGGGACTCTATCGGAGATGTCACCCATATGTGAGGACTTCATTCCTGCTTGTCCACGGAGAAAATAAAATAAAGTTACAATATTTTTGGGTGTGAGACTCTCAGAAGTACAATATAGTATAAAGTTCAGAAGATGCAACCCACCTCTATTTATTCCCAAGGGATTGGCCAGACTAGAAATTTTAATCTTGATATACTAATACAAAATAATGGGTTTTCAAGGCTGCTTTAAATGTTGGAAAGGACAACTCTAATCTTATTTCCTGAAGTAAGGAATTCCAAAGTGTTTTGTGCTATGTAATAACAAGCTGCTGTTGTGTGCTATCCAGACATGCCCTAGAATTAGAAGATATAACTAAACTATTTTGCTGTAAGGACCAAAGGGTCCTTTTTGGGATATAGAGGATTAATTAAATTAGAGCAATATAATGGAAAACTGAACAGAATGCTTTATATGCTAATATTAATATTTTAAACAGAATACAACGGAAAACAGGAAGCTAGTGATGTTCTTTTAGTAATAAGATAATCTGGTTAAATTTATTGGAATATCTAGCTAATTTAATGGCCATAGACTGCATTGTTTAAAAGAGAATTGTGGCAGACTGTTATATAAAGAAGTGCAGTAGTATAATTGACTTATTATAAGTGAACAAATGGGAGTAAGTGCTGATTTGTAGATAGTATAGATATTGGAGATAGACCCTTTTGTTTTCAAGCCCACAGCAGAAACCTCTAATGGTATTTTCTGAACCCTTCCATTTTCAAAACATTTTCAGCCCTCCTCAGATAGAGCTTGACCTGTAGAAATGGGAAAATGACCCCAGAAGTAAAAGGAAATTTAGTTTGTAGCTGACCACCTAACATCCACCCCTGCTCAAAAAAACTGTCCCATGCAGGCTACCCCATCTCATCCAATTGCTCAAATACTTTGGTGTCCCATCCCAGAAAAATTCCTTATTAAATCTCAAGAGAATGTACCAACAATAGCTTTTTCCATATAACAACTTAATACTTTAGTTTATCCCGGATCTCCATAGTTCGTGACACAAAGAGGTTATTTTATTTATTTATTTATTTAACATCTCTTATATACCGCACTATTGTCATCAGCGCGGTTTACATGAAACCAAACATATACATACAGGAAACTGTAGTGCATTTTACAAGTAACAGGGATTTAAAACTTGGATAAAGGTAAACTATGTCAACTATATAACTATATACAATAAACTATACGCATTAGTCATAGTTAAGATTGTCTTGGTCTGAGTATGGCGTTAATATTTCACTCATGAAAGATTAAATTGGAAAATAGCTTAGGAAGAGGTGGTGTTTGAGGCTTTTTCTGAATTGTGTTAGGCTGGTTATAGCTCTCAATTCTGATGGGAGGGCATTCCAAGCTATTGGGGTGTGAATGCTGAAGGCTCTTTTAGATGTTTCCTTAGTGTATCTGACGGTTTGTTTCGGGATTGTTAATGTATTTATAGCAGCTGATCTTCTGGCTCTATTGAGGGTCTGCATGTGAAGAAGGTTGACGACTGTTGATGGTGCTTGATTGTTTAAGGCTTTGAAAGTAGTGATTAGGATCTTGTAGTGGATTCTTGCTTTGGTTGGTAACCAGTGGAGTCTCTTTAGGATTGGAGTTATGTGGTCTGCCTTTGATATTCCTTCAAGTACTCTGGCAGCGGTGTTCATCGCCAGTTGGAGAGGATTTAAAGTTGATTGAGGGAGACCATGTAGAATTGCATTTGCGAAGTCTAGGTGAGGCATTACCAAGGCTTGGTAGACGGTTCTGAAGTCTGTGGGTTCCAGTAAAGGTCGTAAGTGGCGTAGTGTGCGTATCTTGTGATATATTAGTTTTGTTATGTTTTTTATGTGGGTTTTCATATTGAGACGCTGGTCAAGGGTGATACCTAGGTATCGTATCGTAGGTTTTACTGTCAATTCCTTGTCCTTTATCTTTAAGGTAGTAGGAGGTGTGAAGTTTTGGTCCTTCGTGATAAACATAATATCGGTCTTGCTGTGGTTGATTCTTAGGTTCTGTGATAGGAGCCAGTCTTCTACTGATTCGAAGCATTTTATCAGCGTTGTAAAGTCCGGATGGTTGATGGAGAATGGCATGTATATGAGAATGTCGTCTGCATATGCTAAACAGGAAACATTAAAGGAACGGATGAGGTCACAGATAGGTTGCATATATATATTAAACATTAATGCTGACAGAGAGGATCCTTGCGGTACACCTTGATCTTGCAGAAATGGTTCTGATGTTCTTTCTTCAATTCTTACTTGTTGCCAACGGTTAGTTAGATAGGATATACACCAGTCAAGTGCGGATCCAAGAATTCCTTTTTCCTTAAGGCGATCGATAAGTATTTGGTGGCTTACTGAGTCGAACGCAGCCGAGATGTCCATGAATATAAGGATGAATCCTTGGTGGATATTATCTATTCCCGTGATTAATGTATTGAATAATGAGATGAGGAGGGTCTCCACTCCGTGAGCTTCTCTAAAGCCGTGTTGTGTAGGGTCAAGTGGGGCTTCAGTGTCTATGTGCTGTTGTATTTGGCGTTGGACCACTTTCTCAATTATTTTAGCTAGCAGTGGGATGCTGGATATTGGCCTGTAGGATTCTACTTTTAGGGGGTCTAATTTGTTGTTTTTCAATAATGGTCTAATTGAGGTTTGCTTAAGGCACTGAGGAAAGGGTCCGGTTGAAAAAGATTGTTCAAGGATCTTATGTATGAAGAAGCTTAGTTCATATCTAAGGTCTTTTATCCATGCTGCTGGACATGGATCATTTGCCGCGGTAGTAGCATTTATTGAAGCGATAGTGTTTTCAATTTCTTTGGTTGATAATGTATTAAACTTGGTTAATATGGTTGACTGTGATAGCTTGTCTATATTTGTTGGTCCAGTGGTGCAGATGTTGGTTGTTTTCGTCATTTTTGACTTTAAGTAGTTAGCATAATCTTGTGGATGTATTGTTTGAGTGTGTTGGGGAGTTGGTTCATTTGCCATAGTCTTTACAATGTTGAAGAGATCATGATGTTTATTTAATGATTGCTTTAGGAGATTAGTATGGAATTGTTTCCTTCGATCTGCTATTTCCTGGCGATGCTTTTTTAGGTACTTGCAGTAGGCTGTGTAGGCTTTGGTAGAGCGGGATCGTCTCCAGCGTTTTTCAAGTCTACGAAGATGGAGGAGGGATGTTCTTAGCTCGTTAGAATACCAAGCTACATGTGTCCGATGGTTGGGCTTTTTTGCCATGTTTGATGGTTGAGAATTGACTCTGAGAGTGTGATTCCAGGTATTGATTAGGCTATCCAAATCTGGTTTAGTGGTCTTATTCCACTGCAAGCCAGAGAATGTGGAAATAGGAAGTCAAAGAGAAAGACAGTCATCCACTTCCACTTATTCTTTACCCTGTACATTTTGCCAATCTAAGATGGCGTTTTAATGTAAACATTCCTTGTATTGGGGGAGGAGTGGCCTAGTGGTTAGGACAAGGTAGTTCAGGCCGGAGGGCCAGGGGTTCAAGTCCCACCTGGGGACAGCAATCTCAGGCCGGAGGGACTGGGATTTCTAGTCCTATAGGTACTCCTTGTGGTCTTGGGCAAGCCACTTAACCCTCCATTGCCCATGTTCCCTGTAAGTATTAGCGTATGTGTGTCATATCCCCTCGTGTTAAATGTATCTCCCAATTGACCGCTTTGACCCGGTGAAAAGCGGGATATAAATACAGCTAAATAAATAAATAATAATAAATTTTCTCTAGTTCACTGTAAACCGCTTTGACCAATGCGAAAAGCGGTATATAAACCTAGCCAAATAAATAAATATTGGGTGACCTGGTAATGCTTTTTTAAGATCTGGGACAGCGAACCCCCCATCAATCTTAGACATAAACAAGATCCTCTTAGCTACTCTCAATGGGCTCTGATTCCAAAGGAAGCAAAATATTTATCTGTGCAAGAGTCTAAATATCTTCACTGGAACTGTAATTTGAAGGGTATAGCAAAGATATAGGACCTTAGGGAGCATCATCACCTTCACTGTTACAACCTGTCCCAACTAGTATATACTTAGTTTAGCCCCTCTCTCCAAATCTTGGGTCATCTGAGCCACCAAGGATTGCTAAATCTTAACCCCATCCCAGCCCTTTGAAAGACCTTGAACATACATAATGGGCCTATGAACCCCGTTAAAGACCTTTTCAGCAACTGCAGAAAACAGTAGCAAGGAGCAACCATAAGAATATAAGAACTGCCATACTGGGTCAGACCAAAAGGTTCATCAAGCCCAGTATCATGTTTCCAACTGTGGCCAATCCAGGTCACAACTACCTGTCAGGCTCCCAAAAAGGTTGACAGATACCATGCTGCTTATCCTAGCGGTAAAGCAGTGAAGTTCACCAGTCCACTTTAATAACGGTTTATGGACTTTTTCCTCCAGTAACTTGTCCAAACCTCTCAAACTACTAGTTTTTATTACATCCACCAGTAACAAATTCCAGAGTTTAATTATGCATTCAAACTCTTGAATTCATTACTGGCACACAAGTACTTGGCATATACCAAAAGTAGCTATTTCTAAGCTACTTATCCTCAGGGATAAGCAGTGTTTTTCTCTCAGTCTAGCTTAATAACCCATCCTCTGGGTCTTCCAAATAAGGTTGAGCACTCATCTGCTGACTGGGTATATAGCTGTACTGATCTTGATGGACTAGATCCCCCAGCTGAGGCATTAATCCATTGGCAAGGACCCTAGTAAATATTTTGGTATCAATTCCAGATATTGGACAATATAAGCCATCAAAAGAATTGTCTTTGCCCTTCTAATAGAACACTTCAATCCGGATAATGACATGAAATAGGGCAACAAAACATCCCCTTCCAATAAACTGAAAAACTTCACAAAAGGTCTAACCACTATGCTTTGGAAGGTCTTATAAAATTCCTGGTGCTTTACTGGGCCTCGTCGACTTCCATTTCCTGCTCTGTAATTAAACTCTCTAATCACTCCTTCTCTTCTGCCATTATCCTAGGAAGGGTTATCTTAAGTACTGTGAAATCTCACCCTCCAAAGTCTTCCTTTTGCATAGATTCAACAAAGTAAGCCCTTATAGGCTCATCCGTAGTCAACGTTTCCACCATGAACCCCTAATTTTAGGTATATTAGTCTTTGGCATCCTGCATTTTTAGTGATGTGACATAATTATGTTTGCTTTATTTACCATGTTCAAAGGACATATATGGCACATTTCAAAATAGATTTCCTTTGCATATAAAACCCTCAACAAATTCCTTGCTGGTTCTAATTGTTTAAGCCCTTTCTTTAATCTTGTACCATTTTTGGTGCAACAATTCTAATGTGGCTGTGTTTTCCAACAGCTGCATTGATTTGGTCTCCCTTTTCCTCTCTTTATAGGCAGCAATTGCTGTACATTTACCTCCGACCACAGTTTTTCAACATCCCCACACTATGGTGGGAAGGCTCCCCAGCTTCTATTGGTAGCTTTTGGAAGGCTCCACCATGCCTGTCTTCCCGCCTGCTATGGCACCATCTTCATTTTCCATGGATTCCCTAGGGTTGCTTTGCTGGACAGGCTGGCACCAGATGCCTTCCTCCTGCACTGGGGAATGGGCCTGCCCTATGCATATCCCCCCATTCCTCTCATAGCTCCGGGCCAACAAGGGCTTGACGATTCTCATTGTGCTGTATTGGCTTAGGCAACCATAGTTTCTCCTGCTGATTCAATTCTCATGTCAGCAGCCTCTACAGTTGGGCTCCGCTCCAGACCTCATCTGTCAGGAGGACAGGAGTTTGCTCCATCCCAGCATCCAGTACTTGGCCTTCACGGCATGGATTTTGAGCGAGTAATCCTGTCGGAGCTTAACCTGCCTGAAGGAGTCATGGAGGTTCTGTTGGCCCCCAGGGGAGCTTTGATGAGGAGGTCTTACACCTTCAAGTGGAAAAGGTTTGCCGCCTGGTACGCTGACTGGACCCTGGATCCCTTTTCTTGCTCTATTGACAGGTTACTCAAGTACCTCCTGCACCTCTCAGAGTCAGGTCTCAAATCCACTTCTAACTGTGTTCACCTGAGCGTGATCGGGGCCTACCATCGTGGTTCAGAGGGAAAGTCCAAATTGGCTCATCTCCTGGTGGCTTGCTTTATGCAGGGCCTGCTCCTCTCTAAGCCTCCTTTCAGGGCCCCGGCGGTGGCTTGGGACCTCAGTGTGGTTTTGGCACAGCTCATGTCAGTGCCCTTTGAGCCACTCGTTTCCTGCCCTCTGAAGTTCCTGACCTGTAACGTTTTTTTTCTGGTTACTTTGGCATGCCATGTTAGTGAGCCCCAGGCCCTGGTGGCTCACCCATCGTATACCAGGTTTCACCATAACAGTGTGGTCTTATGAACTCATACACGTTTCCTTTCGAAGGTAGTTGCCACTTTCCATCTTAACCAGTCAGTTCTTCTGCCCACCTTCTTTCCCAGACCACACACCCACAGGCTGTGCTGCATACGTTGGACTGCAACGAACCTTGGCCTTCTACCTTGAGTGAACGAAGGCAACCAAAGGTCCACTCAACTGTTTGTCTCTGTTAACTTCAGCAAGCCATGTGCTGCCATTTTCAAATGCACTCTTTCAATTTCGCTGACAGACTGCCTCTCTTTTGCTTATGCCCAAGCTGGCCTGAGCCTTGATGGTTGTGTCACAGCTCAGAATGTCAGAGCCATGGTAGCATTGGTGTCCAACGTGTGCTCTCGCTCAATGGAGGAGATCTGCAGGGCTGTAACGTGGTCTTTGACCCACACATTCGCATCACATTATTGTCTGGAAGGGGAGTCCCAATGTGACAACAATTTCGGCCATTCCGTTGAGGATTAGGTTCATCTCCTTCCCATCAAGGCCCTTGCGTCTGTCCAGGCTACCGAAAAGAGGCTCTTTTTAAGAGTATTAGCACTGATGTGTGGAGCTGTATGATGCAGATTTTAAGTCAGTTGAGTTTCCCCCAGGGATACTACCTCTGCTGTTACTCATTGATTCTCCATTTCTTGTTTTGTTGTTCCTGTTGGGTTTTTTCTCCTCCTCAGTTTTCGGTAGCCTATAGCTTGGGCCCCAGGGAAAGCATAGTTATTCACCTGTAGTAGGCGTTCTCTGTGGAGAGCAGGAATAAGTCCTCACAACTCTTCCACCTCCCTGAGGAGTTGTATTCTGCTACAGCTTTGTTATCATACTGGAGAAGATGGCGTCACGGCAGGTGGGGAAGACAGGTGCGCAAGTGCAGAGGAGCCTCCCAGAAGCTTCCAATAGAAGCTGAGGAGCATTCACGCAGATGCTCCTTCGGTGATGTCACCCAAATGTGAGGACATTTCTTTTTTTCTTTTTTTTTTTTTGGTTTAAAAAAAAAGCATTTACATAATACAATCAAAAGAAAATCAGAATAATACAAACCAAATCAGATGCAATAACATCAAACAGGAAAACACCCATTGATATAGCCCACATCAAGGAACTTAGCTGGATATAAAATGAAAGGCCATATTCAGGAAAATAAGACACAAGGCCCACAAAGGGAGGCAACAACTTATTCTGGGACATTCTGTACTTCACTAAGTGCCTTCCGCTTCTCAATCAAAAAACTTTCCAATTGGGTGACATCAGTAAAAATATAAGAAACATCCTTCCAGGTAATTACACATTGCAGGGGAAACATAGAAAAAAAGAGGCTTCTCCTAAGGACAAAACCTGTGGCTTTAAAGCCAGAAACTGTCTACGCCTAAGCTGGGTGCTATGAGAAATGTCAGGGAAAACATTTACAAGATGACCACAGAACTTGACAGTCTTGTGTTTAAAAAAAGCACGTAGCACACTCTGCTTAACATCCTTAGTCAAAAATGTCACCAATAAAGTGGAACGAGAATCAATTGTATCTAGGGAGTCCTCTAGAAAGGCTGTGAGGTTAGTAATAGTAGGTTCAATTACATCAAACTCCCCCTCAACCGGATTAACTCTCTTAGAGTTAGGGGAAATATAATACAGCTGTACTACTGCAACAGATTCCGTAATCAGTAAGACTTCCTTAAGGTACTTATCTAACAACAACTTAGGAGCGAGGAGTCTAGAAATGGGAAAATTTAAAAAACGCAAGTTACAAGAACGTGCAGAATTCTCCAACGCTTCAATTTTATTATGGAGAGTCAGTGAGTCCTTAATACCAGCTGCCTGAGCAGCGTGTACAGTCCCCATCTGACCCTCCAATTTTGAAATAGCAGTATTAAGTAAAACCGTCTTACCATCTAACTGCCGTAAAGAGACAACAGTCTCTTGAGAAAATTTAGCCAAAGAATCAAAAGTACCAGTGATCTTACTCTCTATAGATTTTAGGACTCCCCAAACATCTTTTAAAGTAATCTCAGTATCAACAGATATAGTCGGGAGTGCAGCAGCACTACCCGACTCAGCAGAGAGAACCGGTTTAGGTAGGGAGAAAGAATCAGTTAAGCCTCTTACCTTATCAAGGGACTCCCCAGTAGAAGTGGGAAGCTCCATAGTGAAAGGGCACGGTGGAGGAGATCTGCCCCCTGAACTCAGGGAGGCGCCCTCAGGAGACGAATGGGCTATTGGAAGCAAAGAAAAATGCTTATCCAAGGGACCCGTCGGTTTGGCAACACCGGCAGGGTCACTCCCAGAAGCACCACGACCTTTAGCCTTCCGTTTCCCCATGACACGGGGGAACGAATACTAAATTAGCAACGTTAGAACAGACTGATAAACAACAAATAAACCTGCCTTCCTTCCACATCCAAGAAGCATGTAGCCACTAGATGCCGTTGTGACGTAACACTAGCGTCACAGTGGCGTCGAAGGGGCATCAAAGGGGCAGAACCTGCCCCTTTGAACACGCCCCTTCGAACCACGCTCCGCGAAACACGCTCCGCGGAAAAGAAGGCTGACTATAAACAAGGACAGAGCAGAGGGGTCCTCTCACAGCTGCGGGTTCTCTCTCCCCTGCCTGTCTGGTAGTCCGGGGAAGGTCCAACGCCCACACAGCACGCTGCACTCAGCATCAGTCCCTGAGGCCAACGAAATGACCCCAGATGCCTCCAGCACACTTCCCAGCCGAGCTCAGGTAACAAACAAGCTGGCAGCTTTTATACACGCAGGGGGGTCCTCTCACAGCTGCGGGTTCTCTCTCCCCTGCCTGTCCGGTAGTCCGGGGAAGGTCCAACGCCCACACAGTACGCTGCACTCAGCAGAAGTCCCTGAGGCCAACGAAATGACCCCAGATGCCTCCAGCACACTTCCCAGCCGAGCTCAGGTAACAAACAAGCTGGCAGCTTTTATACACGCAGGGGGGTCCTCTCACAGCTGCGGGTTCTCTCTCCCTTGCCTATCCGGTAGTCCGGGGAAGGTCCAATGCCCACACAGCACGCTGCACTCAGCAGCAGTCCCTGAGGCCAACGAAATGACCCCAGATGCCTCCAGCACACTTCCCAGCCGAGCTCAGGTAACAAACAAGCTGGCAGCTTTTATACACGCAGGGGGGTCCTCTCACAGCTGCGGGTTCTCTCTCCCCTGCCTGTCCGGTAGTCCGGGGAAGGTTCAACGCCCACACAGCACGCTGCACTCAGCAGCAGTCCCTGAGGCCAATGAATTGACCCCAGATGCCTCCAGCACACTTCCCAGCCGAGCTCCAATGTGAGGACATTTCTGCTGTCCACAGGGAACACCTGCTACAGGTGAGTAACTGCTTTTCCAAGCTTTACTGTCCTTTTCTTTAATTCTGGATTTGTTTTCTTCTTTAGCATATGGTAAACCGCTCTGATGTGCAAAGAAAGAGTGATACAATTTTAGATATAAACATAAACATACAAGTTAATAAATAAGTGTGATGGGGAGAAATCAAAGTATTTGTATGCCTGGGAAGAGGACCTTGGGGCGAAGGTTAAAGGTTTAAAGGTGAGGTCAGAGAGGCTGTTGCCAAAAAAACATCTTTCAGGAAATGGAAAAAAAGAGCCAAACGAAGAAAACTGGAAACAGCACAAGCACTGGCAAGTTAAATGCAAAGCATTGATAAGGCAGGCAAAGCAAGAATTTGAGAAGGAACTTGCTACAGAAGCAAAAACACGAAACAAAGACTTTTTCAAGTACATTTGTAGCAAAAGGCCCGTGAGAGAGTCAATTGGACCATTAGATGACAGAGGGGTAAAAGGGGCAGTAAAAGGAGACAAGGCTATAGCAGAGAGACTGAATGAATTCTTTGCTTCGGTCTTTACTGAGGAAGATGTAGGGATGTTACCCAAGACCGAAGTGGTATTTAAAGGTGACACTGCAGAGGAATTGAGAGAAATATTGCTACACCGGGAAGATGTATTACAACTATTTGATAAACTGAATAGTAGCAAATCACCTGGACCGGATGGTATACATCCAAGAGTGTTGAAAGAACTGAAATATGAGATTGCAGACCTGCTATCAGTAATCTGTGAACTATCATTAAAATCATCTCTAATACCTGAAGATTGGAAGATCGCTAATGTAACGGCAATTTTTAAAAAGGGTTCCGGGGTGATCCAGGAAATTACAGACCGGTGAGCCTGACATCAGTACCGGGGAAAATGGTAGAAACCATCATAAAGAACAAAATTACACAGCATGTGGATAGTCATGGCCTAATGGGAGAGAGCCAACATGGCTTTAGACAAGGAAGATCTTGTCTCACTAATCTGATATGTTTTTTTGAAGGTGTGAATAAACAGGTAGACAAAGCTGAGTCAGTTGATATAGTGTATCTGGACTTTCACAAAGCCTTTGACAAGGTCCCTCATCAGAGACTTTTGGAAAAACTAAAAAGTCATGGGATAGGAGGCAGTGTACTATTGTGGCTCGGGAACTGGTTAAAAGATAGAAAGCAGAGGGTAGGGCTAAATGGAAAAAGGTGACTAGTGGAGTACCCCAGGGATCTGTACTGGGTCCGCTACTTTTTGACATATTCATAAATGACCTGGAAAAGGGAATAACGAGTGAGGTTATCAAATTTGCAGACGACACAAAACTGTTTAAAGTTTTTAAAACCCAAGAGGACTGTGGAAAACTGCAGGAGGATCTGGATAAATTGGAAGACTGGGCATCCAAATGGCAGATGAAATTTAATGTGGACACGTGCAAAGTTATGCACCTAGGAAAGAACAACTCACACTATGGTTACATGATGCAAGGTTCCACATTGGGAACCACCACCCAGGAAAAAGATTTAGGAGTCATCGTGGATAACATGTTAAAACCCTCCGCCCAGTGTGCAGCGGCGGCCAAGAAAGCAAATAGAATGCTAGGTATGATAAGGAAAGGAATGGAAAATAAAACAAAGGATATTGTAATGCCTCTGTATCGTTCCATGGTACGACCGCACCTTGAATATTGTGTGCAATTCTGGTCGCCGTATCTTAAAAAGGATATAGAGTTATTAGAAAAGGTACAGAAAAGAGCCACCAAAATGGTAAAGGGGATGGAAGGCTACTCCTATGAAGAGAGGCTACAAAGGTTAGGGCTCTTCAACCTGGAAAAGAGACGGCTGAGGGGAGATATGATAGAGGTCTATAAATTAATGAATGGAGTGGAACGGGTAAACGTAGATCAATTGTTTACACTATCAGAATATAGAAAGACTAGGGGACGTGCAATGAAGCTACAGGGTAAACTATTTAAGACAAATAAGAGAAAATATTTTTTCACTCAACGTGTAATCAAACTCTGGAATTTGTTGCCGGAGGATGTAAGAGCTGTTAGTGTAGCTGGGTTTAAAAGAGGTTTGGACAAGTTCCTGGAGGAAAGGTCCATAAACCATTATTAAAAAGGGACCCAGGATATCAGTGCTTGACCCAATACAAGCATTGTGGAACCTTTGTCTTTTGGGGATACTGCTAGGTACGTATGACCTAGATTGGCCACTGTTGGAAACAGGATACTGGGCTTGATGGACCTTGGTCTGACCCAGTATGGCATATCTTATGTTCTTAGGAGATGAGTGAAGGGCAATGGAATGACATTTTTGATAACCATTACACCATTACAGTAACGACATAGTTGAAAATGGATATAAATTCGTATTATATGCCAAGGTACCTGAAGCCTCTGTTTCAAAGTGTGAATGACACATGCAGGAGAAATGGTAGGTCTAGAGAGACCTTTGCCCATGTTTGGTGAGCGTACATGGTCATCCAAGCTTTTTGGGGTCCAGTGTTTGATTTCTTAAATGGGTTTGTCAAATGCCCAACCCAAGAGTGATGAACATGGCTCTGTTAAAACGTAAAGTCTATGGTGCTTTAGGTGCCTCTGATAAATCTTTTGTTTTGGGAGGCATTGCTTCCAGGTTGGTGGTAGTGGTGTGATGAAATCACACATGTGCCCCCATGTTAGGGATGGTGCAACTCAAGTTGGACGGTGTGATATAGAGGTTATCTGATATAAGTAACGATGAATGGTCTCGGTATTTGGGACTATGGTCTTATCACCTTAAGTGTATGAAGGTGAGTGGTCTATAACATACTGACCTTCAGACATGGTTGGGTTGGATTGGATTGGTTCTATTAATTGACTGGAAAATTGGGGGTACATAGTTATCTTACTTTGGTAAATGTGTATTATGTTGTTGGAGATGAGGCGTTAATGTTTCATTTTGTTTTGCCTGTGGTGTACTTAGACTTATTTATTTATTTATTTATTTAACAGGTTTTTTTATACCGCCTTTCATACAATCAAAGCGGTTACAAGACTACGTCAGGTTAGCATAACTTATAAACATTAGACTATACCGACCAAACGATAAATCCAGTTTATACCACCTTATCAAAATATCAAAGTGATAAGCAATGGATCCATAGGTAACAGGGAAGGACTACATCATGTTAACATGCAATACAGACATACCTCTAAACGTAGGAGCAGCCTAAGGGAGAGACAAAAAGAGGACATTATACAGAGAATACGTTTTTAAGAATGTTACTTTATGGAAATGCTTTTTCCTGAAAAATATTAATAAAAAAATATGGGCATCATTTTCAACCAGAGTGGCCACCGTTTAAAGTTAAGTGCCAATCTCGGTACTTAACTTTATATGTATATTCAGCGATGCTATCTGTTTAATTAGTGCCACTGAATATACGTATGCTGGCAGGGTCAAACCAAGGGCTGTGTGAGTGGTACAGCCATGCAGGGCGCAAGTACAGAAGGAGTGCCGACATTATCGCTGAGTTCCTGCATATGGCTGCGGTGGCACCAGGTTCCCAAGCCACATAGGGCACATTTCTAGCTTTGTATAGTCCTACAGTGACCATGCTGGCTGTTTACTTTAGACCTGCTATTTGGCCATCCTACAGTAAATGAATAACTTACCTGTTTAGAAGCCTCAATGTAGAGGGAGGAGTGACCTAGTGGCCGGGGCAAGTTACCTCGGGCTGGAGGGCCAGAGATTTGAATCCCGCTAGAGGACAGCAACCTTGGGCCGGAAGGACTGGGGTTTCTAGTCCCACAGGTGCTCCTTGTGGCCTTGGGCAAGCCACTTAACCCTCCGTTGCCTCAGGTACAAAAACATAGATTGTGAGCCCTTTGGGGACAAGGAAAAAATATATATACAGTACCTGAATGTACACCGCTTTGACTGGTAGAATAGCGGTATATAAGCCTAGTTAAATAAATAAACCTCTAAATGTTTACCTGCTGGCTTGGTTTTTGTTCCTTCATAAACTTGTCCCTTATTATACAAATAACCTGTTGACTAAGCAAATGTTTATGACAATACATACATTGGTGAGTTATGTGTATTCCACTTGTTAGTGAGTGCATAACTCACTTTGTATATTGTGCCCTGTATTTTTTTAAAGATCATATTCTGGCGTTTAAGTACATGTAGTAAAGTATTGTGTAAACAAGTGTGCCACAGAGTAACTTCAGAATCTCCTCATGAATCTTTTCCATGCTACAGGCTACTGGTAATAAAGTGAGATTTATGAAGGCAATATCTGAAATCATCATACCCTCTTGTAAAATGAAAACATAAAATATGTTATATTTTCTAATTTTGAATTTCTTTGACCCTCTTTATTTAATTCTTTCAAGTTAGATTGTTTCAGGCCTTTAATTAGAACAAATAACTTATTCATTTTTTGGTTGCTTGATATCTTGACCATTGGATGAACCTGCATTTTCTTTTACATGCTGCTTTTCAAACCTTTCTTAAATATCAAACCAGTCACCTATTTAGAGTTTTGTATGTCTGACTATTTTATTCCCCTAGGAAGAACCTAGGAAAGTCCGTTTCGACTATGATTTGTTCCTGCACCTTGAGGGCCACCCACCTGTAAACCACCTCCGTTGTGAGAAGCTGACCTTCAACAATCCCACAGAAGAGTTCAGAAGAAAGCTACTGCAGGCAGGAGGGGTGAGTCCCACTCCCATGTCAAAAGCCTTCACGGTTAAAAAGTTGCCGATTATTCCTGGTGCATTTTTGATTGGGGGGAGGCATAATAGAATGTTTAAGTGCAAAATTTGATAGAATGCTTGAGTGATGAGCTAAGTGGGCATTGTTTGGGAGAGAACAGGTGAGCAAACAAGCATTTTTTTCTCTCAGACACGCTAATCCCAAAGCGCATTAACAGCCTTTAAGATCCTTTGTTGGTTTTTAAGGTCAAAGTAGTTAAAATTTATTTCTCAAAAGGCAGTTAGTAACTTCAGCTTTTATGCATGGGAAGGAGAACTGTATATATCTCTGAGATCCCAATGCACTTTGCTTAGTGGAGAGAGATCAATTAACACAGAGAGATAAACATTTGCTTTCCTGTGAGGTTGTAAAGCCAGGATGAAAAGCAGGGAGTGTTTTCCCTTCTCATGTGGAGTCCCTCAGCTCCAGAGAAAGATCAGGTCTGCAGTAATCTTCACAGACACATGCAGATGAGTTGTGAAGAAAGATGAGACCACCTTGTCTGGTAGATAAAAGAACAAAGATCTCAAACAAGTGTGTCCCTGGAATACTTGTATACAAGTCATTACAGTGCTGAAAATAGAGAGTCAGAGTGAACAATGTGTATGGAAGTTTACGTGTATGAATGGCCTCTCACAAAATACCAACCAGTGTAAAAGTGCATTAGCATGAAAGCATCTTCCCACAAGTTGCCTTAATTCTTAAGCTTTGAAATTAATCAAGTAACTGAGTAGATTGCTGCATACAGAAAGGGCCGCATATGCTCAGAGCTTATACTAAGTTCTGAGCTCTTGGACAGCAGTTGCAACCCAGCAATGTGCAATGACATCACCCTGCTTAATCTGGAGGTCTATGGAAAACACCTGTTAGAGGTCAGCAACAATTCTTTCCAGGAAAGCAATCAAAAATGTGTGTAAACAAATAGTATAATGCAGCAGAAAAGTAGAAACAGTTCTAGGTTAGTTATACACCTTCCAAACTTTATCTTGATGACTGCCTAAGAAATAAAATTGAGAAATGTTCATTAGTTGAAGAAAGAATTGCAGACTATAAGGAGAGAATGGTTCCCTGTAGTGTGCTTTGCAATTATGTTAAATTGTAATGTTGTTGTTAAGTGCCGTTGAGTCCGTGTCAACTCGTGGCGACCCTCTGGATAGCTTTCCTAAACTGTGTTGGTCTTCAGTCAGGCAGCTCATTGTTGATAGAGTGCCATCCATAGCTGCTGTTATTATATTTATTTATTTATTATTCTTCTATACCGCGTTTCCGAGGATCAATGCGGTTTACAGAGAACAGAACTTCAACATTACACGGAACAGTTTTACATTATAATAAGGCATTCTTCTTTTGTGTTGACCTTCAACCTTGCCAAGCATGATGTCTTTCTCTAATGATCTCTCTTTGCATAATGTGTCCGAAGTCTGAAAGTCGAAGCCTTGTCATCTAAGCTTTGGTTTGCTGTCCTCTAGCACTAACTAGTTTGTTCTTTGGTCAGTCCATGGTATACATAGTAGTCTTTGCCAGCACTATAATTCAAAGGCATTGATTTTCTTCCTGTCTTTTTCTCTGTCCATCTTTTGCATCCATAAGATGTTATTGAAAATACCATGGCATGAACAAGTCATATCCCTATGGAGAGAGACATCTCTTCTCTTGAGAATCTTGTCTAGGTCCTTCATAGCCATTCTGCCAAGAGCAATGTGTCATCAGATTTTCTGACTGCTTGTCGTTTCTTTATTGATTGATTCAAGCAGGTTAAAGTTGTCAACTGTTTCAATTTCTTCTCCATCAACGATGAACTTATTGATTTTGCCAGTTGTCAGGATGTTTGTCTTCTTTACGTTAAGGTGCAGGCTAATTTTAAGACCATGTTCCTTGATCTTGAGAAGGAAATGTTTCAGATCGTCTTCGCTTTCAGCCAATATTGTGCTGTCATCAGCATAGCGAAGGTTGTTGATGAGTCTTCCACCAATCTTCACAGCTCAGTTGTCTTCATACAGTCCTGCTTCTCTGATGATTTGTTCTGCATATAAATTAAACAGTAGGGGGAAAGTATGCAACCTTGTCTTACACCTTTGCTGGTTTTAATCCATACTGTTTCTCCTTGTTTCATTCAAATGTTTCTTCTTGATCAATGTAAATATCGTGCAAGAGAACTATCAGGTGTTCTGGTATATCTATGATTCTTAATGTGGCCCACAGTTTCTCATGGTTTACACAGTCAGAAGCCTTGCTGTAATCGATAAAACACATTTTGATATCCTTTTGATACTATTTCGTCTTTTCAAGGATCCTGTAGTCTGTGCTGGATGATCTTGAGTAGAATCTTGCTGGCATGTGGGATCAGAGCGATTGTGCAATAATTTTCACATTCAGTTGGGTCCTCTTTCTTCAGTATTGGTATAAACGCAGATCTTTTTCAGTCAGTTGGCCATGATGTATTCTTCCAAATTTCCTGACAGACCCTTGTAAGTATGGCATCAGCTGCATCCTGTTTTTCTAATAATCCCATCAATACCTGGTGTTTTTTTCTTCGATGATGCTTTTATTGCTTCTTCGACTTCTTCTTTCATCACAAATGGTTCCTGATCATAAGGTACAGGTTGAAACAGCTGTTGGTTCACTTGATTTTTATGGTATAATGACTCTGTGTATTCTTTCCACCTTTTCTTGATCTTCTCAGTATCATTCAACATGGATCCTTGAGCATCTTGTAGCATTCCATTTCAAGGCTGGAATTTTCTGGTAACTCTCGTAACTTTAGGAAAGCAGATCTTGTTTTTCCTCTATTTATTTATTTAACTAGACTTCTATACCGCCTTATCCTTTAATCAAAGTGGTTTACATTGCAACTTAAACCTGATACAGTGAACTTGGATCAAGAGGTTGGCATGCAGGGCACTTAACAAAGGTATAACCTATTTACAATTGGTTTGTCTTATTTTCAGTCGGAAAATGTCATTTACAGTTTGGGCAGGTTAACAGAAAGCAGTTTTAATGCTCTGACAGG
Organism: Ichthyophis bannanicus; assembly: GCA_033557465.1. Lineage (NCBI taxonomy): Eukaryota > Metazoa > Chordata > Amphibia > Gymnophiona > Ichthyophiidae > Ichthyophis > Ichthyophis bannanicus. Next base: position 811,107,575 of record CM066032.1, on the reverse strand, counting down.
TTCGAGTCAGGGGAGACTGGCGCAATTGCTGGACTAGGTGACGTTTCTGATTCTGTTTCCTTGCATGCATCGTCGTAGTACTTCTCCTTCTTTTGTCTTGCTGCACATTGGAAATCTCTGTTGAATTCTGTGATTGCCTTTCTTTCTCCTCTGGCTTTAGCTTCTCTGCGTTTCTGGGCAATTTTCAGAGTTTCTTCGGTAATCCATTTTGGCCATTTTTTCTTTTTCACTTTTTGTCGAGGCTTCTTAATTTCTTTGAGCACAACTTTTTTGATATATCCCATAACTCTTCTGGTGCTTTGTCATTTGTATCCAAAGCAACAAAATCAATTTTGCAGGCATTGTTTAAATTCCAGTGGCACTGTATGTTCTCAAGGTCATATTTTGCTACATTCATGAGTGGCTTGCTCTTTTTCAGCTTTAGCTTGAGTTGCATACTGGTAATTGGTTAACTGTACCACAGATGTTCCAGATTTTGGCTTTGAGTTTTTCCAATATTGACTTATACAGATGTAGTCAATTTGATTTTTGTACAATCCATTGGGAGAAGTCCATGTGTACAGTTGCTGCTTGTGTTGCTGGAAGAAGGTGTTTGAGATGAATAGATTGTTGGTCTTGCAGAATTCTATCTCTTCAGCTCATTTATGTTGCCAAGGCCTTTTTTTTCCAACCATTTTGTCGTCTTTGTTGCCAACCTTTGCATTCCAGTCATCCATAACTATCAGGATATCCTGTTTGCATTTTCTAACAATTTTGACTTGTACTTGTTCATAGAACTCATCTACTTCATCTTCTGCAGCTGTTGTTGGGGCATATACTTGAATAATAGTTGTGTCAGTGGGCATTCCCTGTATATGAATAGAAATTAAGTGTTCACTGATTGCATTGTATTTCATTACAGTTCTTGCAAGTTTCTTCTTAATTATAAATGCAACACCATTTCTTCTTTCATTTCCAGAGTAGTATACCATGTGATCATCAGATGTAACGTGCCTGATGCTAGTCCATTTTAGTTCGCTGACACCCAACAGATCGAGTTGTACACATTCTATTTCAGGCATGTCCAACAGGTAGATCACAATCTACCTGTAGATCGCGGAGGGGTCAGAGGTAGATTGCCAGCCCCACTTGGCTCCATCTCTCCAGCAGCTCGCCCTGTTGCTAGGAGAGAGCTCGTGCCGGCAGGTCATCTGCCGAGGGCTTGCCACCGCTGCTGATCCTTTGCTTGTCTTTTTTCCGTGCTTGCGGGTGTATTGGGGATGCTTATTGTTTTCATGCCAAGAGTTTGTGGGTACCCCAGGGGGCCGCCGCCCGCGCCCCATGACGGGATGCCACAGGCCTGGCATCATACCTGGTCTCCTGCCTCTCAGAATCACCCATTCCTGCCCCCACCCCAACACCCCTTAGAAGTGTGTTATATACCGGGTGATATCCATTCACCCGGGCTTTACCTGAATACACTTACCATATTAGTTGTGTCGTGTGCTGGTCGTTGGTCGCTTTATAGTTTGCTTTCATTAAACGTTTTCGAACAGACACAACAAAGTGTCAAGAATTTGGTGATTTTGGTGGGCTTTTCCAATTTTGTTCTAACTTGCCTATGCCTTGCCTTCAAATTGGTTCAGACCACTGTGACTTTTGCTTGCCTCTGTAATTTTATTTTGCCTAGCCTTTGCGTTGATTCTACACCATGTGCAGAATTTATTAAATTGCGTGTGGTAGTATTTGAACTTGTTTGGCGGTATTTGATTTTATCTGGTTTGCCGGACAGGTGTTTTGAGTTTTTTTGATGATTGTTTGGTAGTATTTGATTGGTGCCAGTATGATGAATTCTTATTTTTACTTTTAGAACTGCATGTGTGGTTTTGGCATCTCCAGTCCTTGTATTGAACATCATCCAGAGGTCTTCAGTTCCTGTTGATCTTTAATACTTTGGGACAGTGACAGTTTTGGACCAGATTCAGCCAGTGTTTATACTAACTTAGCATATTCGGCCTTCTTACATCCAGCCACCCCAGTATAATGAAGATGAGTGTTCCAAAGAAGAGCAAAACCTACCTCTTTCATGATGAATGGGAAATGGACTACTTCTTCATCATGGTGAAAGACAAGTGGTGTTGTCTAATTTGTAACGCCCCAGTATCCTTGCCCAAAAAGGGTAATCTGGAAAGTCATTATAAGGCTCTGCATAGCAATAAGTTTGATGCTGATTTTCCACCCAGAAGTGAAATTCGTAAACTGAAGCTCAAAGAATTTAAATTGAAATTGGCTACTCAGCAACAGTTGATGGCGAAGCCAAGGTCACATTCGGTCAATGCAACCATGGCATCCTTCAAGGTCAGCAACCTGATCGCAAAGAAATGCAAACCTTTCACTGAAGGGGAATTTGTAAAAGATTGTTTTCTTGAAGCAGCTATAAGAAAGAGATCATAGCTGCTATTCAAGATGTACAATTGTCAAGAAACACCATCGTGCGGCGAATAGAAAAGATGTGTGGAGACACAACTGAACAATTGTTGGAGGATGTTTCAAATTGTGTTGCTTTCTCACTCCAACTGGATGAATCTACAGACATAAGAGACATAGCCCAGTTACTAGTCTTTATCCGGATGGTTTTTGAAGACTTCAGTGTTAAAGAACAACTACTTGGAATGATTTCTTTAAAAGGGAGAACTACCGGTCAGGAAATATTCAGTTCTTTCCATTCTTTTGTGACAAAGTGTAATCTTCCATTGCATAGACTTGTTTCCATCACTACTGATGGAGCAAGAGCAATGACAGGTGAGGTTAACGGCTTCATAGCCCTCTGTAGACAGCATGACGACTTCCCAGATTTCCTTTCTTACCACTGCATCATTCACCAGCAAGTTTTGGCAAGCAAGAGACTCAATACAAAGACTGTCATGGACATCACTTTCAAAACTGTAAATTCAGTTTGTGGAATATCACTTCAAAGACGGCTTTTCAATCTTACTCTTAATGAAGGGACAGCAGAAATCATTTTGCACACAGATGTAAGTAGGCTAAGTAGGCTCAAATTTCTGCAAAGATTTTGTGATTTGCTGAATGAAATAAGAAGTTTTTTGAAGGAGAGGGGAGATGACCAAGCAGAGTTGGAAGATGAGGAGTGGTTATGTGATCTGGCATGTCTCGCTGACTTTACAGGCGAACTAAGTGATATGAACCTTGAACTGCAAGGTAAAAACAAATGCTTTGGCGAGATGATGAGTACAAGAGCAAATTTGAGCTAATGATGACTGACCTTGCAAACAACACTTTTGATTATTTTCCTTATACACAGGACCATCTGGGACAATATCCAAATTTTGTTTTTCAGAATGAGAAGTATGTGACAGAAATCTGTTCTGTTATCCAGGAATTAGAAAATAGATTCTGTGACTTCTAAAAAATTGGAATAGTTGTGGAGTACTTGTCATACCCATTCAAAGTAGATGTGGACATTAAAGAAACGGCAGCAGCTATCAGTAAAAATTACTCATTGAACAAGCCATCTCTTGAAAACAAAATATTAACCCTTAAAAATAACATTTTTCTCAAGACCCATGCTGAGCAAGAATCGTTTTGGAAACTAGTGCCTAGAGACAAATTTCCCAACTTGAGAAGATACAGTGAAGCTGTACTCTCCTGTTTCGGTTCAACTTATTTGTGTGAATCTGCATTTTCCCATCTGAAAATGACAAAGAGTACACAACATTCCAACATGACAGATGAACATCTCCAGGATTCCCTGAGACTGGCCCTCACGCAATATTCACCCAACTTCAAAAAGCTGGTGGATGAAATGCAGGCTCAGACGTCTCACTAACGAGCAAGAGCAAAATATTAAAGATTGTGCAAGATCAGCCTGGAGCAATACTTGACCTAAATTTAACACAAATTACTTAATAAAAGTTAAAAAAAGTTATTAAGACAGTTAAAGAAAGTTATTACTCAATAAAACTTTAAGAAAAAATGTACTTTCCATATCCCCTCGCAGTTCTTACTGGATCTTCGTCTCTCTGTTTTGTTTTTGCTTAATTTGCTTAACAGCTGATCACATCCAAGTAAATGACAGAAGGTTCATTAAAAATGGGGGGGGGGGGGGAAAACCTCCAACTTTATTGGGTTAAATTTTAATTTGAAACTTAATTTTCATGGTGGTAGATCACCAGCACTTTTGGCCGGAAAAAGTAGATCACAACCTGTTCAAAGTTGGACATGCCTGTTCTATTTCATTCTTGACCACCTCCAACTTCCCTTGGTTCATGCTTCATATGTTCCATGTCCAAATATGTACTGTAAGACATCTTTGCAGCTTCTGATTCTCATTTCATACACAGCTACATCAGCAGTCAAATGTCCCGAGAGCTTTGATCCAACCACATCATAAATGCTGGCTTTACTCTGAAAGGTCTTCAGCTCATCTCTAGTAGCCAGTCGGGTGCTGTCTGACGTGGCTACAGTGCAGTTTGTTTTGTTGTGACTATCCTTTGGGTTTTTGTGGCAAGGTATGGAAGTAGATTGCCAGGCCTTTCTAATGTGCAGGTTAATACTAGGGTTGTTGCTGTTGTCACAGAAATGTAATTCTCCTCCACCAACAATGTCTCATTCTGCTGCTTCCCAGATGGGTGGTTTGTCTTAGTCTGGCACCTCAACTGAGACTTATCCATCTTGGGAGACCCTGACAGTAGTTACACTACCGATAGATCTCAACATCACTGATGCACACAAGCCCTCATAGCATGATGAGCTGGAAACCAAGTGAAGGATGTTAAATTGTGTTAGGTTGTATAATGATTTTCGGATAGAGAGGTGCTGCTTTATTCCACCTAAAATTGAGCCAGGATATTTTAACCTTGTTGAATATTGCTAAGATGTAGGCAATCTTTTGCAGATTTGGTTTGCTAGAAACAGGGGCCTTTTGAGTTTTCCTTTGCTAAGTATAAATAGGATTGCAATTATATTAGACGTTTGTAGACATTTACGCAAGGTCATTGAATTAGTTCACTGACTTATTTTCATTAAGTTTGAACATCTCTAGAGATAAGCATTCCCTAGAGGCTAAGCTGAAGCACCTCCACTCATTTTCTTTGTTAAATTGGATCTCGAGAGACCATTTTATTTATTAGAGACCTTTTTATTTATTAATATGCTGATACTCTCATTCTTGAAAATGCATTGGCAGCATCAGACTAGTTATTGATTTAGTAAGATTTATTAACCGCTTTATGAAGAGATTCACCCACTGTTGCTAAGGATGGCTTAAGTTTACCTCTTAAAGAATTAGAAGACAAGAAACCCTAATGCCATGAACATAAAGGAAAAATCCATAAAATTGATCTTGAGGACATAATTATTAGATCAGGAACATCTTACTCTTCTTTTGTGTTCTACTTCTCTTTACATTCTTCTTGTACACTCCAATCTTTCATGCAGTTGAGTGTGTTGGAGTCTATAGAATGTACCTGTCCCTCTCCAGACAGAGTATCAACAGTCCCTATTAAGAGAGACTGCAGCCCAGAGTTCAGGACTGGGAGGGCAAGGCTTACAGGGAGAGGTTAAGAACCCAGCAGGCTGCAGGAGTGAGAGAGGCACATGGAGCCAAAAGTCCTTCCAAAGCAAGCCAGGCAAAGGAGTTCTGAGGTAGGAACTTTAACTGAGGCTAGGAGAACCAGCTTGTGGAGGTTTAACAAGTATGGAGAGAAGCAAAGCTGATTTTGTTTTCCTGAACTACTGTCTGTTCTGGGTTTTGTTTTGTGGAAGTTTAATAAGCTGGAACAGAATAAAAAATGCTTTTGTTTTTCTGGAATTGCTGTCTGGCCGGTGGTTTAAAGAAAAGCCCTTCCCACTACATGCCACATTAACACATATGGTGGCAGCTTGGGTATTTTCTCTAACCACATGACTGAGGGCAAATCCACCTCCCTCCAGGGTTGGGCCTCTGCAGCAGTCAGAATATTTTTGCTTGTATGGGCTAAGAGGGTCGGCCTTGCCCTAGTTAGGGAGCTTGAAGAATGTATAATCTGTGCCAAACAAACAGGGTTTGTTTTGGCCAATAGAGGCCACTAAAGGTTTGTTGGAGCTGGAATACTCCAGGGTTAACTCAGCTACAGAAGAGTGAGCTGTGGTGGTGTTGCAAGAGGACAGTGACAAGCCAGGATGAAATGGCTCCTCCAGATTCTGGCAGACGGTCAGCAGCAATAGTATTAGCAGCTACAGCAAACATGTCAGTAGCAGTTCCAACACACCCTGCTGGAAAGGCAGCAACAGCAGATACAGGATCTTATTTGAGTGCTAGGGGAACTCCACAAAGAGTTTCCTAGCTCAGTTGACCCAGGCCCTGCAGAGACAGCAATTCCACCCTCCAACTCAAGCACTTCTTAAAATGATGGCAGAAGATGAACCAGATCATTTTTTGGTGAACTTTGAACGAACAGCCCACATGGCCGGGTGACTGGAGGCAACATGGACAACCTATTTGGTAAATCTGCTGATGGGCAGCAGTCAGGCTGCATTCCAGGATGCCAGCCCAGATGGGCGAGCTATGTATGTAGCTGTTGAGGCCACCATACTGGAAGAGGCTGGCTGTACCCCAGAGGTCTGCCACCAGCAATTCAGAAAGGGGGGGGGGGGACTCCAAATAAAACAGAGTCCTCAGAGGTTCCTCTATCAGTTGAAGGATCTTGCATGGAAGTGGCTGCAACCAGAGTGAAAGACCAGCCGGAGATAGCCAAGATTGGGCTATTGGAGCAGTTTTTGGAGGACTTGACCACCCCAATGAAACAGTGGGTACATCAGCTCCCCAAGCTTACACTGGAGAGTGCACTAGAAATAGCCGAGGGGGCATCATGATGCTCAGCCATTGACTGAAGCGGACAGTGCGAAGGGGAAGAAAATACCTATCAGCCCAGGAAAAGGAAGCTGGAACGAATGTTGGTTCCCATATTCTGACTCCCAAAGTCACCTCCTAGATGAGGACATGACCCTAGCCACTACACCTTCACCTGTTTTAGGTGTGGAGCCCAGAGACACTTTGCTTGTTAATGTTCTATCCATTTATTTATTTATTTAGCTGTGCTTTTATATCGCTTTTCGCCGGGTCAAAGCAGTTTACAAACAACAGAAGGATACAGTAAAACGTGGCGTGAATGTAAGTAATTTAACTATGTACAGGTGTAAAGGGTTTTTAGATTGACATCCATCCATGGATGTCAACCTAAAAACCCCTTACACGTGTACTTTTGTGGACACTCCCCACCCAGGGCACAGAACTTTGTGATTCCAATGGAGCTCAAGGGAACCCACCTCCAGGCTTTGATAGACTCTGAGAGCATATGGATCCTCATTTTCCGGGAAACCATAACCCGATTCCAAATTGACTATATAAAGATGGTAACACTGGCCTTTATACATGGAGACCAGACGCAGTGTCCAACAGCACAGGTTTCACTTAAGATTTCAGCAGGGCAAACCATGTTTGTGGTTGTGGTTCTGCCCTGGCTCCCATATCCAGTGGTGATCGGCTGAGACTTCCCAAACTTTGGAGTAATATGGGCCAGGCTAACTGACGGCTCCGCCAAGACGGAGCAGGAATATTTCCAAGAGATTTTCCTTCTGGAAGACCCAGATCTGTATGTTGAGAATTCTAAGACTGTTAAGTCCCGGAGTTGGCATCCCTGGGAAAAGCTATGCTACTAAGAGAATCTGGGAGCGGCTATGGGGGAGGGATCTAGGGAGGGAGAGCTAGGGAAGAAACCCCTAGGGATTCCTCAGGGCTCAGTGGTAGTGACCCAAATGTAATTGTCAATTTCGCAGATTCAGGGAAGACTTAAGGAATGTCAGGAGGGCCCAACAAGAGGATGAGTCCCTTAAATATGTGTGAGAGTGGGTTTTGGAGGTGGATGGGGTTCCAGTAGGTAACAGAGAGTACCCTGCATGAACCTTTCCCTATTTTGTGCTAAAAGGAGATTTATTATTTATTTATTTCTTTATTTACATTCTCTTATATACAGCGCTATTCTGCATCAGTGCGGTTTACATTGAACAAACTGAAATTATATTGAACAGGGCATCATAACTTGGAGATAACTATTTTACAGGGAACATGGGCTATGGAGGGTTAAGTGGCTTGCCCAAGACCACAAGGAGCACCTGTGGGACTAGAAACCCCAGTCCTTCCGGCCCAAGGTTGCTGTCCTCTAGTGGGATTTGAACCCCCAACCTTCCGGCCTGAAGTACCTTGCCCCAACCACTAGGCCACTCCTCCACTCCAACAGTGTGTCTGAGGGTGCCCTAGAGGAGGAAGAGGTAGAACAACTGATAGTTCCCTGACCCTATTGTCAGCAGGTTTTATTATTGGCCCATAGACATTTATTAGTGGGACACCTCAGGGTAGAGAAAACAGTAGAGCATGTTTTGCCTGATCTAAACAGGTACAGTTATATTGCTAGTCACATCCCACCTGCCAACTTCATAACCCCGCCAGAATCTGACCGGCCCCTCTAGTGCCTCTGCCCATCATTGAAACCCCCTGTGAAAGAGTGGCCATGGATCTGGTAAGACTCTTGGGGCGAACCACCCGAGACAGCAAGTATATTTTAGTCATCCTGGACTATGCTACCCGATACACGGAGGCCATTGCTCTAAGGAATATGAAGATTACTACAATCGCGAATGCCCTTTGACAATACGCAATGAGACCCTCACAGATCAAGGAACACCCTTTGTATCCAAGGTGATAAAGCAAGTGTGTGCCTTGGTGAAGGTCAAGATGCTGCGAACATCAGACGGGTGACCTCATTGAGTGATTTAATAAAACTCTGAAACAGATATTTAAAAAGTTGATGCAGGAGGATGGAAAGAATTGGGACATTCTCCTACTCTATTTGTTATTTGCCATCTGCGAGGTACCCCAGAGTTCCACGGGTTTTTTGCCTTTTGAGTTGCTCTTCAGAAGACAGCCAAGAGGCATATTAGATGTGGTAAGGTAAACCTGGGAAGAAGAACCCCATGCCGGGCATAATTTGGTGGAGTACGTTGCAAGAACGGCTGAGGAAAGCCGGACAGGTGGCCAAGCTCAGTCTGGAAAAAGCCCAAGCCAAGCAGACCAGGGACTACATTTGGGCAGACATGCACCCCATCTTTCAACCAGGAGACAGAATTTTAGTCATGATGTCCTCATCCAAGAGCAAGTTACTCTGTAAATAGCAGGGGCCCTTTGAGGTGGAAGAGAAAGTGGGGCCTGTTAGCTACAAGATTGCCCAGCCAGATAAACAGAAGAAAGACAAAATTTACCATATTAACCTATTGAAAAAGTGAACTCCAGTGACTGCTATAGTGGTACAGGAAGATGATTTTGTGTCGGATCCAGTTCATGTCGTGATTGGAGGCCAGCTCTCTGCTACACAGAGAAGATATTTATTCCATAATCTCTTCTGTTCAAATTTATAAATTTTATATCTTTCTGTTTTTTGAAAATTTGTTCAAAAATTGTCCATATTACAACAACCCCTTTTTAAAAAAACAAACAAACAGTTCATTTCATTTACATCCAGCTCATCGCTTGAAGATTCAATTCATATATTTCCTCCATATAAATGTTGTAAAGGGTCTGCTTCTTGTTAGTCACTCCAGGCCAGGGAAGTCCCGAACCCTCATCTGCGGTGTGCTGCTCCGGCTGGCTGGAATCCAGGGGAATAAAACTCACAGACCACACAGAAGGAAAGGTATGCAAGTTTATTCCAAAGGGTGGAGGGATTGTCCGTATTTTATACATTATCAGAAACATATTCATACGTCAAAAGAGCTATCATCTACTTATCTTCCTACATCAGGGAATTTGGATTTTATGGTCCCATTACACAGCTCTCTTCTTACAGCATGTTCTTCTCTATGCTTTAAGAGAAAAAATGCTGTCACCGTCTAAATGCACTGAGAAGGAAGAATCACCTGATCAAAAAGGATTCACCAATTACAGAAGAGATAATCATTCCATCTCCAAATTCAAACCCTTTGGGTGAGCTGCTTGCAAATTAAAGATCCAGTACTGTTCTCTTTTCTTCAATAAAGCATCATGATCTGCTCCTTTGTAGTTAACTAGAACATATTGTCCAATAAAGATCATCTACAGAGTCTTGCTACATAGCCTGTGAATGATCTATATTTGATGGTCCTAAAACACTTTATTAAAAATTTTCAGAGGCGGGGTGTTTTGCCTCAAAATTTGCCTAGTTTTCTTGAATGTTTCAGGTCTTTTCTTTAATTTAGGAGCACACATCATTTACTGACCAGAAAGCAGGTTCTTTAGTTCTCTATAGCAACCTGAAGTTAGATTCTGTGACAAGATGTGCACGGGGCAGTTTTCAAAATTGTGCAGTCAGATGCAGCGTCCTTGGGTAACTTTTGTCTGTGGATTTTGCACCAGTTCTGAAAGAAAAGGTATATGTATACTTTCCCTTTGAAAACTGGCCAAGGAAAAAGTTCCTTGTATTTCCCGCCTGTACTCTCCAGCACAAGCTGTACCCATAGTTCTGAAAATGCAAAACTACATGTTTTGTTATCTATTTCCACCTGACCTCCACCCTGGAAGTACCTCCACGAAAGTGTGGGGAAAAGTCTTCATGTCCGACTTCTCCCTTAAAGTGGGTGGGAGAGAAACTGCATTAGTTGAGGATACAATTCCCCAAACACTTAGAAAATTTATATAATTTTATTTTTAAACCTCTGCTACAAGAGACAGAGGCCTTATTGAGGGAATTGCTTTGTTTGCTGTTTCCTTAATGGGCCATATGTTGTTATATAAAATGATCATAAAATATCCCAAACAGCTGTATGTGTTCCAGACTGTGCCCTTTGTATCTACTCAGACTGGACATGTGGCTTTTTCAGATATTTTTGTGGACAAAAAGGCCTGAATAGTGTTGTCATTTTTGATGTCCCTTTGCAGTTGAAGTAGTTGGATCCTACCAGATTTGGATATGTATATATATAACTAGGCTTGTAATTTGTGATGCTTAAGAGATTGGTTAAGAAGTCCATCCCTCTTTTTAACTCGGAGGGAGCAGGCCTTTTTGCGACCACTCTCTACAGCATTTGCACTTCATGCGGAGACCTCATGGCTCCCTTCTTATTTAAAGAATAGTGTACTATTTAAACCATTGAGACAAACATAGAGGAGGCTGGGTAAGTATAGAGGCTTCATCCCATGTGTTACATCATGGTTACTACTATGAGATAATAGAAATTTTCAGGTGGGCATGACAATGAGGACATATTTAGAATGAGCAGAGAAAGGGTTGCATTATGTAGGTCAGTTGGGGAGATGATGAGGGGTGGGTTAATGCCTCTCTGCACATTGGCGCATGAGTATCGGCTGACCGGGAAAGACTTTTTTGCCTACCTTCAAGTTATTTATTACATATGAGCCTTGGAAATGGAGACACTGTCTGATGACATTAAAGAATGGTTGGAGGACTGTTTGAATTTGGAAAGGGGAAGGAACTTGTAAAATATTAGACTTATTTTAGACCTTACTACTTGAAACCCCTGAGCTTAATATTAACAAGTGGGCTTAATGACTGGAACTGGGACTTAGAGTCACTATAACAGGGGAAGTGTTGGTGACATTGTTGAAACTGATTTGTATGGTATTTTGTTTATAGGATTAAGAGAGCAACAATACAAATTTTTTATCAGGGATTTTATTTCTCCTAAACAAAATATGAAATCTTGGACATTGAGTGATGAGAAGTGTCCAAAGTGCTCAGAATCTAATGCTACTATGGAGCATTGATTTTGGAAGTATAGTGTTATCGAGAGATTTTGGTTGCAGGTGACCTGACACGTGACCAGAGTGCCAGGAGTGGTTGTGAATATGAATATGATGGTTTTGCTTTTTGATGACTTTATAGATCTTGTGGATTTGTTAAGAGGTTGTAAATTTTTTCTTCTTAAGGAAATTCTCTTAGCTAGAAAAGTGATCTGGTTTTCGGAGAAGCAAAAGACCTCCCACCTTGACATAGTGGAGGAACTTGCTTTTCAGTTTGATGATCATGGGATGCTTGGCAGTAGGGAAGAAGGATCCTGATGTCATTTTATTACTATATGGTAGTCACACTAGACTCACTTGTCACACTGTATATATAGTTGCTTGTTGAACTATTGAATAAGGAATGATGTAAGTACAATATCTGGCTAATTAGCCTGGCCGGAGGCAGGGGAGCTTGAATTATGTTCCAGTGAGCCATAGAACCCTATGTCAGGGTTGGGGATAGTGAATTAGGAAGACAAGTGGAGATGGGGTAGTAGTAGGGTGCAGGTGCACAAATAGAAAATTGAGTTTGAAAATGGAAAGGTTTTTTGGGAGTTCCTTTTTGTCTTCTTTACGGCTTTTGTAACTTGACAGTTGTCTTGAACTGATGGATGCTATTGTGATGGTAATGAAAAAAGATACCAATAAAAAATTATGTCTGCACATCTACCCACATACAGGGTGGGCAGCTTTCAAAAAAATCCTTTTAGCCAGGTAAATAGCTTTAGAAAATTGTTCTCATGAGGTTTTAGTCAAAATCTTGTAATTCTGTGAATTTTTTGCTTCTAATAATCTTAACTTCTCACTGTTGTTATCCATCATTTAGGGGCTAGTCTACTAAAGGCTTTAACATGCATTAATAAAATTAACAAGCATTAACTGTCCACGGCCCTTTTATTCCTGTGGGTGCAGTGGCACGTAATGCATGTTAACCTTTAGTAAACATGCCCCTAACTCTTTATCACATATTCTTGTTTTCTTTTTACTCAGATATGTATTATGTGATGGTTTAAATTGTATCTGTAAATCATGGTGAGCGATTTTTGTAACCGTGGAATGCATATTGAAGCAAAATAAATGTGGCATGGTTTGTATTTGAGGCACAGTGAAGTAGGCAATGGTCTCTCTGGCCACCGAATACTAGGAGCCATAGTGACTAGTAGAGACTGAAAAGTTTTCTTATAGTTACTTGCTGTTCACAAGTAATATATTTAGAACTTTGTATAACTTTTAAATGTTTCTATGTGGGGGAATGCTTAACTTAATACTTTCAAATTACCCAAAAAGAGTAAACCCTTCACCTGAATACATCTATTCAGAGATAAAATTTGAATATTTTAAGAAGTAGAGCAAAATGACAGACTCCCTAGCTTCTGTGCTCTGCAGTATTTACCTCATTTATCTTGCTATGATCAGGAGAAAAAAGAAAGAGAAATTCCCTGCCCACTCCACTGGCTCTGGGACACCTTGTTTTGAGGGCCACCTGGATTCCTGTGTTTGTCGCAGAGCTGAAGCACAAGTAACACCAGGAGTCAGTCAGTGGAGGCACAACCGGTGGAAGGAGGACCAGCAGCCTCTTTGACCTTGGATGTTACACTCTGAAGGTCTAAGCTCTGAAGATAAAAGACAGCCTCCAGACCAAGCAAAATTAAAGTCTGTAGATTACAGTGAAAGATTTTATTCTTCTGGTGGTGGCATCAGGTGGGGCGAAGGTCCCACCCATAGTAACACAAGAGGAATTGTTTATTTCACCTGATGAAGATATGAGAGAGAAAAGAGTGACTTGGTGACTTTTCTTTGGATACACTTGGTGACTTTTCTTTGGATAAACCAAAATTTATTACAATTATAGATGAAAAAGATAGGAAGAAAATTGATGCCTTTGAATTATGGTGCTGGTAGTGAATACTATGTATATTGTGGACTGCCCGAAGAACAAACCAGTCAGTGGTAGAGGAGATCAAACCTAAGCTTTCTTTAGAAACTCAGATGACAAGAATTTGACTTTCATACTTTAGACATATCATGCAAAGAGAGAGATAGTTGGAGAAAGACACAATGCTTGGCAAGGTAGAAAGTCACCATAAAAGAGGAAGACCGGCAATGAGATGGATTGATACAATAACAGCAGCTATGGATACCACTATATTAACAATGAGCCACTTGGCTGAGGACCGAACAAAGTTTAGGTCAACTATCCAGAGGGTCACCTGGATTTGACACCAACTCAACGGCACTTAACAACAATAGATGAGCTGGGTAAGGCCCTGAGGAGGCAGCTTTAACATTTTTTCTGACCAACTTACTAGTCATGTGTCAAAGTATAAACCCAGGCTACAGAGATTGAGGTCTATAGGGATAGACTTGATCTGCTGGAGTGTAAGGTGGGAAAGTGGGAACAAGAAGGACATATTTTCTTTAAAGACAATATTCTGTATTTTGTTAAGGAAAATTGGAAATTTGGCTAAAAGAGTGAATTTGCACTTTATAAATTTTCCTAAACTTATCTGCTAAAGAAATGTTAAAAAAGTAGGTAATTGAGGTTTTGAAGCTGCCTCATAAGAACATAAGAAATGCCTTACTGGGTCAGACCAAGATCCATTAAGCTCAGTATTCTGTTTCCAACAGTGGCCAGTCCAGGCTGCAAGTACCTGGCAGGTTCCCATAGAGAGACACAGGTTCCATAATGCTTGTTCCAGGTTCTCTTTAATAATGGTTTATGGACCTTTCCTCAAGGAACTTGTCCAAACCTTTTTGAAACCCAGCTACACTAACAGCTTTTACTACATCCTGTGGTAACAAAGTCCAGAGTTTAATTACGCCTTGAGCAAAAAAATATTTTCTCTATTAGAAACATAGAAACATGATGACAGAAAAAGACCACATTGCCTATCTAGTCTGCCCTTCCATACCAACCATTACAACAGTCCCCTTTAGAGATCCTCTGTGTTTGTCCCATGCTTCTTTGAATACAGATACTGTCCTCATCTCTACCACCTCCACTGAGAGACTATTCCACGGTTCCACCACTCTTTCCGTAAAGAAATATTTCTGCATATCACTCCTGAATCTGTCCTCTTTCATCTTCATCCCATGTCCCCTTGTAGTAGAGCTTGCTTTCAATCGAAAGAGGCTCTCCTCCTGTGCATTTATGCCACGGAGGTATTTAAATGTCTCAGTTGTATCAACTCTATCCCGTTTTTCCTCTAAGGTGTACATATTAATATCCTTAAGTTTATCCTCATATACTTTATAATGATATTATAATGCCTCTGTATCGTTCCATGGTGCGACTGCACCTTGATTATTGTGTGCAATTCTGGTCGCCATATCTTAAAAAGGATATAGCGTTATTAGAAAAGGTACAGAGAAGAGCCAGCAAAATGGTAAAGGGGGGATGGAAGGATACTCCTATGAAGAAAGGCTACAAAGGTTAGGACTCTTCAACCTGGAAAAGAGACAGCTGAGGGGAGATATGATATAGGTCTATAAATTAATGAACGGAGTGGAACGGGTAAACGTAGATCGATTGTTTACATCATCAGAATATAAAAATACTAGGGGACATGCACTGAAGCTACAGGGTAACCTATTTAAGACTAATAAGAGAAAATATTTTTTCACTCAACATGTAATCAAACTCTGGAATTTGTTACCGGAGGATGTAGTAAAAGCAGTTAGTGTAACTGGGTTTAAAAAAGGTTTGGACAAGTTCTGGAGGAAAGGTCCATAAAGCATTATTAAAAGGGACCCGGGACATCACTGCTTGACCCAGTACAAACATTGAAGAACCTGTGTCTTTTGGGGAGACTGCTAGGTACTTATGACCTAGATTGGCCACTGTTGGAAACAGAATACTGGGCTTGATGGACCTTGGTCTGACAAAGTATGGCATATCTTATGTTCTTAGGTAAGACTGCTAACCAATTTAGTAGCCATCCTCTGTACTGACTCCAGCCTGTTTATATCCTTTTGAAGGCGCAGTCTCCAGAATTGCACACAATACTCCAAATGAGGTTGCACCAAAGACTTATGCATAGGCACTATCACCTCCTTTCTTCTGCTGGCCATTCCTCTCCCTATGCACCCAAGAATCCTTCTAGCTTTTCAGTCACCTTTTCTACCTGTTTAGCTACTTTAAGAACATAAGACACAATCACGCCTAGGTCCCGTTCTTCTTAGTCTTAAATGGGTTGCATTGTAGCTTTATTGTATGTCTTCTAGTCTTTCTACTCTTTGATGGCATAAACAACCGATCTATGTTTACCTATTCTACTCCACTCATTAATTTATAGACTTCTATCATATCCCCACTTATCCTTCTCTTTCACAAGTTGAAGAACCCCAACCTTTTAAGCCTCTCCTCATAGGCGTATCCTTTCATTCCCTTTACCATTTTTTCACTCTTCTTTGTACCTTTTCTAATTCAGCTATATCCTTTTTTAAGATATGGCAACTAGAATTGCACCTATATTCAAGGTGCAGGTCGCACCATGGAACGATGCAGAGGCTTTTTAATATCCTTTTTTTTATTCTCCATTCCTTTGCTTATTTTTCCTAGCATTCAATTTGCTTTCTTGGCCGCCGCTGCACACTGGGTGGAGGGTTTCAACCTATTATCCATGATGACCTGTAAATCTTTTTTCCTGGGTGGTGATTTCGAAGGTGGTATCTTGCATCATGTAACCATAATTTGGGTTGTTCTTTCCTAGGTGCACAACTTTGCACTTGTCCACTTTAAATTTCATCTACCATTTGGAAGTCCAGTCTTCTGATTTTTCAAGGTCCTTTTGTAATTTTTCACAATCCTCTCCCGTTTTAACACCTTTGAATAACTTTGTGTTATCTGCAAATTTGATCACCTCACTTGTTGTTCCTATTTCCAGGTCATTTATGAATATGTTAAAAAGCAACGAGCCCAGCACAGATCCCTGGGGTACTCCGCTATTTACCTTTCTCAATTGAAAAATTTGCCATTTAGTCCTACTCTACTCTATGTTTTCTGTCTTTTAACCAGTTCCTAATCCACAATACTACACTGCCTCCAATGCCATGACTTTTTAATTTCACCAAGAGCCTCTCATGAGGAACCTCGTCAAAGGATTTCTGAAAATCCAGATACACTATATCAACTGGCTCACCTTTGTATACCTGATTAGTAAGACACACCTTCAAAAAAAAATATAACTGATTAGTAAGGCAAGACTTTCCTTGGCTAAATCCATGTTGTTTTCTCCTATTAAACCAGGCTATCTACATGTTCAGTGATTGTTTTCTTTATAATAGTTTCTACCATTTTGCCCTGTACCGATGTCAGGCTTACCGGTCTGTAGTTTCCCGGATCACCCTTGGAACCCTTTTTAAAAATTGGTGTTACATTGGCCACTCTCCAATCCTCGGATACTACTGATGATTTTAATGATAGTTCACAGATTACCAATTGTAGGACTGCAATCTCATATTTCAGTTCTTTCAACACTCTTGGATATATACCATCCAGTCTAGCTTATTTGCTATTCTTCAATTTATCAAATAGTTGTAATACATCCTCTCGGTTTATCAATGTTTCTTTCAATTCTTCTGCTACATCACCTTTATATACCATTTCAGGCATGGGTAACGTCCCTCATCGTCTTCAGTAAGGACAGAAGCAAAGAATCCATTCAGTCTCTCTGCTATGGCCTTGTCCTCCCTTAGCGCCCCTTTTACCCCTCTATCATGCAGTGGTTCAACTGACACTTTCACAGGTTTTTTGCTACAAATGTACTTGAAAAAGCTTTTGTTATGCATTTTTGCTTCCACGGCAAACTTCTTTTCAAATTCTCTCTTTGCCTGCCTTATCAAAGCCTTGCATCTAACTTGCCAATTCTTGTGTTGTTTCCAGTGTTCGTCAGGCTGCTTTTTCCATTTCCTGAAGGATTATTTTTTGGCAACAACAGCTTCTCTGACCCCACCATTAAACCATGCTAGCAGTTTTTTGTCCTTTCTTCCACTTCTCTTAAAGCATGGAATACATCTGATCTGGGCTTCCAAGATAGTACTTTTAAACAATGTCCATGCTTGATTTAAATGTTTAATCTTTGCAGCTGCTCCTTTTAATCTTTTCTTAACTATTTTCCTCATTTGATTATAGTCTCCCTTTTGAAAGTTAAAAGGTAGTAAGTACTGTGGATTTCCTTTCCGTCTTTCTTCCATTTATTAAGTCAAATGCAATTATGCTATGATCACTATTGTCAAGTGACCCCAAAATCCTTATCTCTTGCACCATATCCTGTGTTCCACTAAGGACTAGATCCAGAATAGCTTCCCTTCTTGTCAGTTCATGAAACAGCTGCTCCAAGAAGTAGTCGTTTATTTTATCTAGATACGTTATCTCGCTAGCGTGTCCTGCTGTGACACTGACCCTGTCGATACCAGGGTAATTGAAAGCACCCATTATTACTGTGTTGTAACTTTTGTTAGCTTCCCTGATTTCTTTTAGCATTTCATTATCCATCTTTTCATTCTGGCCAGGCGGTAGATAGTACACCCTGGTTGCCGTCGCCTTCCGCTTTTTACATGGAACCTCTTTCCATAGAGATTCTATAGTGTATTTTGTTTCCTGCAAAATTTTAATTCTATGTGACTCAATGCCCTCTCTAACATAGAGTGCAACCCCTCCATCAATTTGATCTACTCTATCATTGCGATATAGTTTGTACCCAGGTATCACAGTGTCCCTTTGGTTGTCCTCTTTCCACCAGGTTTCTGAGATACCAATCATATCTAACCTTTCATTTAGTGGTATATATTCTAGCTCTCCCATCTTATTTTTTAGAATTCTAGTATTTGCATACAGGCATTTTAGAGGTTATATTTTATTCATATTAATCTGGTTATCAGTTGATAGGTGTAATTTGGAATCTCTTAGCTCTGTATTGAAGGACATCTGAGTTACTTTTATCTTTGTTGGAACCTTTCTGTCAGGATTCCCCAATTTCCTTGTTTTGCTAATATCCTTGGGTGACTGTCTGCTTTCCCCTACTATCTGGTTTAGAAGCTGCTCTATCTCCTTTTTATTTATTTATTTAACATCTTTTATATACCGCGCTATTTTTTATCAGTGCGGTTTACATTTAACAAAGGTTGCACAATTTAGTCAAGACTTTTTTGCACTTACATTGTAACAGGAGATAAAACTTGGTACAAAACAGGTTAACTATATACATATTGACATAGAGCATAAGATTATGATTTGGCCGGTATTGTCATGAAAAACTATAGGCGGGGCAGCAATTACTTGAGACCCCTTTGTTTATGTAGTGTATGGAGAGTTTGTGGGGTTTAGTGGGTGATTTTAAAGGTTAATGCTAGCAACCTGGTTCCATCCTGGTTAAGGTGGAGACACGATCCCTTTGAAAGAGCCCCTCCCTTCCCGAGAATGTTGCCCGGTTCCTAACAAATCTAAAACCATCATCTCACACATTGAAATTCCGGAGCTCTGCCTGCTTTTTGGGTCCTGTGCGTGGAAAGGGAAGCATGTCAGAGAATGTTACTCTGTTTCAGAGAATACTACCCCGATTCTTTGCCAACTAATGCACTGGCCTTTTATGTTCTGCTTCCAAGGGAAGGAATCATCGCCAGCTCAGCAAATGGAGTCTCCACATATAGTTCAGATTTATCCTCTTTTCTTTTGCCTTCTAGGGATATTACAATGCTATAATCTTTGATTGTAGCATTCATGTTTGAGACTAATAGCGATTTAATCCTAAAATTATTTTTTAAGCATTGGTTTTTCCTGATGTTGGTAGATCAGCTCAAAAGAGAAGAAAACAGTTCTTGATAATGCACAGTTGAATTTTGTAAATTGGCGAAGTTTTATCTAAAATTCCCATGCAAGCGTATTGTAAAATTTAAGAATGTGAAATATATATATTTTGAACCATCTCAACTAACTTTCTTTTTAAGTGATAAGGTGTCCCCTCTTCTATTGTCATGTGTGTCCTACTCTCTAATGTGCCCGGCCCCTAGAGAAGTGACTTAATTTGATTTAGCATGCACTTTTCAGGTGACCAGTCATCCTGTTGCTTGCTTATATAAAAGACTCTTGTCCATTTCTTAGGTGTGTAGACTGCTTCTGCAGCCCTGTGGAGGATTTTACAGAGATAAGAGTTAAGAATATAAGATATGCTATACTGGTTCAGACCAAGGTCCATCAAACCCAGTATCCTATTAGAAGTGCTGCATTTGAGTTGTTAGTGTACAGTCTTAAATTGTTCTTTTTATTTCTTTTGGATTATCTCTGATGTTGACAAGTGTGATACTTTTAATATTTATAAAAACTTTATAAATAAAAGTTTAAAAATGTCAATCTTTTATATGAAATATTGCTTTTTTAACAAGAATGTCATTTTTTTATTAGCATTTAGCTCTCTCTTTTCCAATGGTAGTTCAAGGCGCGTTACATTGGGGTACCTAGGTACTTCCCTGTCCCGAGAGGGCTTTCAAGCTAATTTTGTACCTGAGGCAATGGAGGGTTAAGTGATTTGCCCAAGGTCACAAGGAGTGCCAGTAGGAATCAAACTATATCTCTTGGGTTCAAGGCTGTTGCTGTAGCCATTAGGTTGCTCCTCCACTCCACATTGCTTTTTAATATATTTTTTCATGCACCTGGGACCTTAGGGGCAGTTAAAAGCACTTACATTATTTCATTTGATACAGAAGGGTTTGCGCTTTTTTAAGATCATGACTGGTGTTCTTGCCGAACATGTCCTAGGCAACGTTTGAACATGCTAATAGGTCTAGTTGAAAATATGCTTTTAATACATATTCAGTCTTTTTTTCTTTTTTGCTTATTTATCAGTTAAGAACAGAACCTTTATAATGTAATAATGTTAACTTAGAATTATTCTCTCTGCAACAGTGTGTTGAATATGTCGTCACAGACAAAATTGATGCCAGTTTTTATGTTTGTTTCTTTGCCTTGATAATACTGCAAATATATCTGCAGAATTGCAGAAAACGTTAACATGGCAGGTAGTGCATGGTATCTGGCCACGTTAACAGATAATGCATGCACAATGCAGATACAGCAAATGATATCTGCAAATTTCAGTGCATTATCTGCTAGGGAAATTCTGTGCATGCCCCCAACAGGCAACACATGGCGCTTGCAGCTAACGCCATGCTATCTGCACTTTTTTGTATGGGCATAGTTTGAGGGGGTGAGAGCGGCATTGCACCCCGCCCCAACTAGTTGCCCCATTGGTCACCACCCTTTGTCTGCCCGTGGTGATCCGATCTCCTGTGGGCAGAAGAGGGCATCTCTTCTCTTTTCCCTGTGGGGATGGGATCCCCGTGGGTAGACACTTTGCCTCTGGGATACATTTCCTCCCTCCTCTTCTGCCCACGGGGATTCCATCTTCCACTGGCAGAAGAGAAGGGGATGGCTGCAATCCTGGCAAAGACTCCTTCTATCTGCTTGTGGGAGATCCAGTCCAGTGGCAAGATGTCTGCCTGTGGGGATCCAGTCCCTCACAAGCAGAAGAGAAGAAAGACTCTCTGTCTGCCCATGCTAGATCAGATCCCAGCAGGCAAATAAGAAGAGGGAGGTCGTGGTCATGGTCTGCAGCAGACGAGATGTTTGGGGGGGAGGAAGTGAGGTAAAGGCAGGGACAATTTAAAGGGGCTGTGGCCTATTTAGAAAAGGAGGATGGGGGTGGATTTTAGGGCAAGGGTTGAGAGTGCAGGGGGGGTTAGTGAAGGAGGGAGAGTCTGAAGGGTAACAGAGGAGAGAGGTTGGAAGGGAAGAGTGCAAGGGGTTCCCAAAAGGTGCATTCCCCTCTCCTTAGAACACACACAAGCACCCTATCCCTAGCCCTACATCACACACACACAGGCACCCCCCCACACACACACAGGCACACACACGCGCAGGCACCTCCCCTCCTACACCACATATACACACACAAGGGCACCTCACCTCCCACACCATATATATATATATATATATATATATATATATATACACACACACACCTCACCCCCCCGCACCACAGGCACCTCACCTTCTACACCACATACATACACACACACACCTCACCTCCACACCACACAGAGAGCCTCTCCAGTGCTGCAGCACACACATATATACACCGCAGCCCCACCCCCACAAAGGCACCCATTGCCACATCCCGTACCCACACGCACAGGCACCTCACCTCCACACCACACAGAGAGCCTCCCCAGCTCTGCAGCACACACACATATATACCGCAGCCCCGCACCCCACTCTCACAAAGGCACCCACCGCCAAGCACAGACACACGCACCAACCATTCAACACACACACTGTTGTTACCTGTATTCTTGTTTAACGATGATGCGCAGTATAGGGAATATGGCGCAGTCTTGTAAGACAAGGGGGTAGGGCACGAGGTCACAAGCATTGGCTCCTAAGATGCCCACTGCAATATTTCTGGTGCTGCTCTATTTTGGGTAGTCTATCTATTGTGTTAATTTTAAAAGCTGGTGTCATTGCGATATGGTAGATTTGCATTATAGATCTTCAGTGACTTTTGTAGGGTTTTGTATGTGTTTCAATCTGCCTGGTACTAGAGAAGCTGTTAATGAAATGACATTAGAATCAGATTTTGTGTTCCTGTATGTTGGATTCTGTGGTGAAATGCCCTCGTTCTGCTCTGCACCTACTGTTGAAGGAGGGATTTCGCTGGATGCAAAATAGATGTTCAGAAAGAAAAAGAGAAACCAATAGCACAGTTTCTAACACCAGAATAAAATTAGTTATTTTATTTTGGTGTTAGAAACTGCACTGTGGTTCTCTTCTTTTTGTCTCTTGGCATATGAGCACCTTACATATCCTCTGTTTTTTGGAGAATATATATTTACAGGTATCAGTATTTTTTTTTAATCTTAGAGTACCAGGCTAAATAATAAACAGCTACAATTTTTGTTGCATTTTAATTATCTAGCCTGGGAATATGTTTTTCCTTTTTTTTTTTGGCAAAGCCACTGAATGAAAACCTCTGCTCCCTCTTTGAGTATCTTGGAGGCACCAGCTCATCCTTCACCTGTTTGATATACTGGCTTCCTATCCATCTAGTATTTTTTAAGATTACCATAATGAATGGGCAAATAATATGCAAATATGTCATCCTCCCCCACCCATACACCCAAATAAAGCTATCAAACTATGCCCATGCTTTTTTCCATGTTAGGTGCAAAAGCCTAGTAAACAGACTCCCAAGAATCTGGAGATGAGACAAATAACTAATTTTATGTAAGGAATGTTTAGATGGTTTCAGTGCAGTAGCTTTAGTAGTCCAGTAGTACATTTTGTGCAGATATTAAAATTAGTGGTGTTTTTGACCACAGAAAGACACATTTGAGTTCATTTCCTTTACCCTGCGGATAATTCAGTTAATTGCTAGTTGGGTTTGATTGATTTTCTTTTGTGAGATGTGTTCCATGATAAATGTATTTATATATTTTGTACAAAGCTTTGAAACTAGTATGTTCAGGGAGGTAATATATGATAAGCTTTCTAAAATAAATTAAGAACTTTGATATGTTGTACAGGAAGCTCTTTTTAGTTGTATGTGGTTCTTTTAATCTGTAATTCTCAGAGAAGATAATGAAAGATATCTTTATATATGCAGCATTTAATGATGTGGTTTGAGGTTCTCGATCAATTGGATAAGGCAGTTTTCCAGTGTAGATAATAATGTAGATAATTCACTTGGCAATAGGTTTTATTGATGGATGCATTGTTGGCATAAACTCAGCTATCTTGCTCCTGCAGTGATTTTAGCTCTTATTTGAATTGAAAAGGGGAAGGGGAGAAAGCGTACTTACTCACCATCGGAGCCTGCATGGTAGCTTCTCCCCAGCTTTCAAAGAAAGCCTTTGTGAGATGCACCACACATGTGTGGTCCTCTTTCCGCCCAAGGGTGCCATGTTGCCTCAGGAGGATGATATAGCTCAAAGACAAAAATGACACAAAAAGCAACTCTAATTGGAGGAGGGAGGGTTATGAGGACTGATTCCTGCTGTCCCTGGAGAACACCTGTTACAGGTGAGTAACTACGCTTTCCCAAGGAACAAGCAGGAAGTCAGTCCTCACAAATGGGTCTCCCTAGCTACATACTACCGAAAATCTGTAAAAAGCCATGGGTGACCAGGAAAAGGTGAGCTGTAAGCAGCAGCAATGAGTTCTTGAGAAGAAAGATTCCCAATCGGCCCAAGTGTCCAGCAAGAAAGCAGCACTGCAGTAGCCTGAACACACAAGGGCCGGAGGGCAGGGGTTGCCTACACCCTGAACAAATGACTGAGTACTGCCTGGCCAAAGGCACTGGCCCTTCAGGACCTCCTCTCCAGGCAGTAATGGGTTGCGAAGGTATTGACTGAGGACCAGGTGGCGGCTCGGCAGATTTTCAACAAGGGAATGGAAAACAGGTTTGCAATGGATGCTGCCATGGCCCTGATGCTGTGCACCGTGACCTGGCGCTCCAGCGAGAGCCCAGCCTGCACGTATGTGAGAGCAATGCAATCCGTCATCCAGGTGGACAGAGTCCGCTTGGTCACCGCTGCCCCCAGCCGACTGGGTCAAAGGAGACAAAAAGTTATGAGGCTTTGCAGTGGCCCTGGGTACGTTGGAGATAGAAGGACATGACCCTCTTACAGTCGAGAATGTGAAGGATGGTAATCTGACCTGCTGGTGTGAGGCTGTGGAAAAAAGATGGGGAATACCATCTCCTGATTGAGGTGGAAGGGGGACACCACCTTGTGAAGTTACTTCTAATATGTGTGAAGCATGACCTTGTTCTTATAGAACCTCATGTAGGATGGATCCCCACCAACACCTGGAGCACGCTGATTCTGCATACCAATGTGAGTGTCCCCAGGAACATGACCTTCCAGGATAGGTTCCACAGGTGGTAGGTAGCCAAGAGCTCAAACATTAGGCAAGTGAGCTGCAACAGCACCACTTTGAGGTTCCACTCCATCGCTGCAGAAAGCGGGTCACGAGAGGTTGGATGGAGAGGGACTTGCCCTCGATAAGGAGTGGTATGCCATGAGTGCACTCAGATGGACCCTGACAGGATTGGACTTCAGTCCTGTCTGAGACAGGTAAAGCAAATATTGCAGCACAAGCTGCACAGAGCATGAGAACAGGTTGACCCATCGCTCTGCGCACCACACTGAGAATCTGCGCCATTTGAAGGCATTAGCCTATCTTGTGGAGGTCCTCCACCTCCCCTGAAAGGTTGAATGGTGCCAAGACTACCCTTTCAGTAGCCAGGCCGTTAGCATCAGAGATCCCAAGTTGGGGTTGTAGGAGGGAGCTGCCCTCCTGTGACAGCAGCCCCAAGGCACTCCCCAGGGGGACTGGGGTCACTGTGGATAAGCAAAGGAGCAGTGGGAACCACGGTTGCCTGGGCCACCAGGGAGCCACTAGAATCAGCGATGTCCCGTCATGCTAAAACTTGAACAAAGTCTTGGCAATCAGCAGCGTGGGATGGAAGGCATAGAGAAGTCTCTCTGTCCACGGGATGAGGAATGAATTTGCAGCTAACCAGGATGGGTGTGGCTGCCTGGAGCAGAAGTGGGGCATCTGGGCATTGGCCGGACTGGCGAAAAGATCCAACCATGGAGTCCCTCAGAGCTGGAAGAGCCAGTAAGCCACTCTGGATCTAGCCACCACTCGTACTCCTGGGCATTGTCCTGGTCCAGCAGATACACACCCGTGGGAGTATCCCGTGGCAGTTTGCATATGAGCAGAGAGCTACTGCCTCTTGTCAGAGGTTATATGACCCTGTGTCCCCCCGCTTGTTGATGTAGACCATCACCACATGATTGACCATCTGGACCAGCACTAAATGATGTTGCATGTGGTGACGGAAGGCTCGGAGGGCCAGGGATATGGCCTGGAGCTTCAAGAGGTTGATCTGCTGCAGACTGTCCACCTGCGACCAACTGCCCTGCGTGCAGAGGCCATCGCTGTGGGCTCTCCAGCCTAAGAGGGAGGTGTCTGTGGTTAGGATCCTCTGGGGTGCAGGGGCCTGGAATGCATCCGGGCCAGGAGGTGCTGGAGGACTTGCCACCAGGCAAGAGAATCGGCCAATTGATAGGTTACCACCACCCTTTCCCGCAGTCTGTCTGTGAATGGAGGCCCTATTGATCTGTCCTTATGTGAAGGCGGGCATCCGGGGGTAACATGAACTGTGGACACATGTGACCCAACAGGCGGAGCAGGAGGTGGGTGGGCACTGAGCGTCAGCATTGCACGGCCATGGCTAGTGCCCTGAGGTGGTCGGCCCTGTCCAGAGGGAGAAAGGCTTTTGTCTGACGGTGTCCTGCCTTGCCCCTATAAATTCCAGGCACTGTGTCAGGAGATGGCAGAATGAGGATGGTGCACACCATTACGTGTTGCACCTCTGCGGCAGTGCAGCCTCTTATGAGCCAGTCGTCCAGGTATGGGAAGACGAATGCTCCCTGGAGGCGAAGGTAGGCCACGACTGCCGTCAGGCACTTGGTGAACACCCTTGGTGCAGAGGCAGCCTCCCACCATGAGTCTGAGGTATTTCTTGTGTTTGGGGTGGATGAGGATGTGAGCCTACGCATCCTTTAGGTCCAAAGAGCATAGCCAGTCTCCCAACTGGAGGTATGGCAACGGTGTTCCAAGGGAGAGCATTTTGAACTTCTCTTTCACAAGGAACCTGTTCAGATCCTGCTGGTCCAGGATTAGCCAGAAGCTTCCGTTCCTCTTGGGTATGAGGAAATACCGGGAGTAGAACCCCTTGCCCTTGAGGTGTGCAGGCACCGGTTCCACCTCCTTTTCCTTGAGAATGCCTGCAAGCTCTTGCAGTAGTAAAGTTTGCTGGTGGGGAGTCCTGGGGGGCTCTACCAGAAGGAACTGAGGTGGCACCTATATGAGGTGGAGGAGGAAGTGACCCTCCCTCACTACCTGGAGTGCCCAGGAGTCGGTAGTGATGGATGGCCATCAGTGGGTGTAGAGAACCAGACACTGCACCCCTATGGGCTGCTGGGCTGGGCCTCCTGTGGGAAGGAGTCAAAAACCCCTGCCGAAGCCGGTGTCTGGGGTTTGGGAGCCTCAGGCTTATGAGGGCCATGCCCTTGTCCCTTGGCCTGCTGCTCCAGTTGGGGAGCTGGGAAGGCCTGGCACTGAGGGTAGTTTCCATAAGCCGCCTTCTTCTTTGGGTAGAAAGACTTTTTACCTGAAGGCTTCTATCTGGAAAGGTCAGCGGTCTTCGTGGAGAGCCTGGTCCTCATCAGGAACTCGGACTTCAACTCTGCAGCCTTATCCGTCATGGGTTTGTCTAAGAGATTTTCTCCCTGGCAGGGTACATCGACCAACTCAACCCATTGCTCCAGTTCCAAAGTCTGTAGACAGACTTGGCATCGGGCACCAATACCCACCACAGCTACTCTAGCTACCAACTCGAAGCCGTCATAGGATGCCCAAGTCATAAACTTGGAGCAGTCTCTGACACCTGAGGCCAGGGTCCAGAACCACTGGAGAGGCTCCTTGACGAGACCAGCCGAGAACCTGGCAAGTTCCTTTGCCATGTCCCTCAGGTAAATGCCCATGTACAGCTAGTATGCCTGGATCTGGCCAATGAGCATCGAGCCCTCATAGCACTTTCTGCCCAGAGCATTCAAGGCGCAGGCCTCCATACCCAGGGACACTGAGGAGTGCATCTTCTGGCTCTTAAGGTGATGCATGGCTGACTCCACCACCATGGAGATGTGCGGCAGCTGTGCTTTCTAGAAGCCAGGGCTCCGGCGGACCCGGTACATTGGGTCCAGCCATCTGCTCACTATGGGCACCGATGCGGGGGTCTCCCTCATGCGGAGGAGCAGCAGTTCCAGGGTCGGGGGAGCAGGCACTGTAATTCCTCTATCGGAGGGGCCTCATACTGGAGGATCTTTTCCTCAGTCCGAGGGTCCTCCTCCAACTCAGTCTCGAAGGCTCTCCTCCAACTCAGTCTTGAAGGCCAGTGCTTTGACCATGTCCCTCATGAAGTCGAGGAAAGCCATGTCCTCAGGCAGGGACCGACACTGGAACTCGGTGAGAGATGGGCCGGAGGGCACATCCTGGTGACGATGGGTATCCGTTGATTCATCATCCTAGGTCTCCCAGTCTGACTCGTAGTCAGTGGAGATGTCGAGGGCGGTCCAGACTCCAGGGTTAGTCCCTGAGCCAGATGGCCCCTGGCCCCTGGAGGCCCTGCATTCAGAGCCACGGGCACTCATCGGGGATGATCTCTGTCCCAAGGACCAGGACTGAGATCGGGTCCGGTGTCGAAGAAATTCTCGAGGCTGGTGGCACTTGAGGATCGGCTTGACGTCCGGGGAATTCCTCGAGGAAAACCTCAGGCCCAGCCAGGGACAAAAGAAGGCACAAATGGAAGCTCTCGAAAAAAGAAAGAAAAAAAAGAAAGGACTCGAAATGTGATGCCGAGGCAAGCGAGCACGGGGGCAGGAAAGAGAACCTGTATGCCACCGGGGAAGAAAAATTAAAGAGAAGAACTTAACACTTTTTCCAGGGAAAACAGACAAACGTCCGGTGGGCTCCGTGGAAAAAAGGAGACTGAGGCAAGATGGCACCCTTGGGCTGGAAGGGGACCATGCATTCGTAGTGCATCTCCCAAAGGCTTTCTTTGAAAGCTGGGGAGAAGCTACCATGTGGGCTCCGTCTGTGCCAATGTCACCCATATGTGAGGACTGACTTCCTGCTTGTTCCCGGAGAAATATGATTAAAATTTTAAAAGATAATATATATAAAATGCTACAGGTGTCAGAAAGGTTTTCCAACTAAGTGGTCAGGATTGTTATGATATATGTAAATATGTGCACAGAAATATATATGCATGGGGGTATTTGTTTGGGAGTGTGTTTACACGATGAAGATGGTGTATTTCAGTTTATATAGATATGTATCTGTATGTCTATATAAGCAGAAATATGAAGCCTTGCTGCAGGGAGCTCCATTATGGGCAATAACATAGGGAACTACAGGAAGACTCGTTCAAAGGTGATGGTGCACTGTGAATGAACAACAATAAAAGCAGATTTGTGCTCCCTTCCCCCTGTCCCTGCAACTGTGAGGGGTGGGGGTGGTTGCCAAAGTTGCAACAACCATTTGCAAAGCCTTCCCTGAGTGAGTTGGGATAAATGGACATTTATTATTCACATTGTCTTTCCAAAACTCACCGTGACTTAAAGATACATTGGGAGCACAGAGTTATACTGCAGCCAGCCAGAAGCCAAGGCACCCCTAGATTTATCGTTAGCCTTTTATTTCTCTCTTACAATTCCAAATTAAAGTAAATTATAGTTGCATCTCTGTTTCCACTTTGCTCCATTTCAAGTCAGCATTGGAAGCCTGTTTCCAGCAACTCTAGCAGCATGCCTTCATGTGACCTTTATCCTGTTGTTCACTGCAGTACCATTCTCTCTGGCGGAGATGTATTCATTCTCCTCTTCCAACAGATCATGATCATGTCAGATGGAACATCCGTCTCAACAGGACAGAGCCTTCAGCTCCCTAGCCTTCCTAATAACTCCTTGTCTTTTTCCGATGCGAAGAAGAGCAAAGCATCTCATGGGCCAAAGGTCAGTCTCCCGACTAAGACCTCCTTAGACATGGCAAGTGGGGATGGAAAAAGCAGTCATGAAGAATATTAATTTTCAACACTGCTTCCTTAGCATTTTTTTTTTTAAACTTTGACAGTTAGGTCGTCGGAGGCCCAAGTCGCCAAAAACAAACAGCTATAAAATTTGCAGTTTTGTTTTGTTCAGGTTATATTGTTCCTGTCACTACCAGAGAGACAGACAGACACACACCCCTCTCTTTTTGTATGCATCTCAAGCACATTGGCGTTTTCCGTACTACCAGATATCTGGATGGAGAAAGAGCTTCTCAGTATATTTATTTATTTATTTATTTGACCTTTTTTTTTTTCTATACTGCTTTTCAGGTTATCAAAGCAGATTACATTGAATGAGTAAGGGGTCCAAGGCCCTATGAGGGTTGCTCAGAAAGTAATGCCCCACATCTTTTTCTCAGTCCAGAATGAAGATAGAGGTGTGAAACTGAAAGGGTAGTAACTTGGAACTTGAAAGGACACGTGTGTAATTTTACAGTCGTCCGACAAATAGCGAGGCGGTAGTGATCCTTCAAATGGCGTCTGTGAGTGACACACGGTACAAACAACGAGCTGTAATTGAATTCTTGGTGAAGGAGAAAAAAAGTCCTGCCTCAGCCACCAGTCCAGATCGGCGCATCACGAGTTGGGAATTGTCCGTACAGCTTTCCGTCAGTAGAGGTAGTGCAATGGCAATTATTGACTCTTTGGGATATTCAAAGGTGTGTGCAAAATGGGTTCCGCAAAGTCTCAAAACCGAACACAAACGCCAAAGGAAAGACATTTGGTATGATTTGTTGGAGCGTTTTGAAGCTGAGGGGAAGGCCTTTATCCCAAAGAGTCAATAATTGCCATTACACTACCTCTACTGAAGGAAAGCTATATGGACAATTCCCGACTCGTGATGCACCGATCTGCACGAATAATGTCATCAGCGCGCTGCAATTTGTCTGGACTGGTGGCTGAGGCAGGACGCCCAGACCGCGGCCGATCTATCAGTTCCGTTTTACCACTCCCTGAAGCCTTTACTCTCTTCACCCATCGTCCAACAGTGCTCCTATCTACCGCAGAACTTCCATACACAGCACACAACTGTTTGTGAATGTTTCTCACACTTTCTTTCTCCTCCACCAAGAATTCAATTACAGCTCGTTGTTTGTACCGTGTGTCACCCACAGATGCCATTTGAAGGGTGACTACCGCCTCGCTATTAGTCAGATGACTGTAAAATTATACATGTGTCCTTTCAAGTTCCAAGTTACTACCTTTTCAATTTCACACCTCCTATCTTCATTCTGGACTAAGAAAAAACATGTGGGGCATTACTTTCTGAGCAACCCTCGTGTATATATATATATATATATATATATATATATATATATAAATTAACTTATGTACATAATTGTAATCATGGTAAGGAGTGTGTGTTACTTTTTTAGGTTCGAGTCGAGGGTAAGGTATTATGTAATATTACGTATCGGTTCCAAAAAATTCTTGGAATAGATGGGTTTTCAGGTTCTTACAGAAGTCATTAATGTCTTTGATGGCTCTTAGGGAGCTCGGTAGGGAGTTCTATAGTGCTAGTTCATAGACTAAGAATGATCTTTAACATGTTGTTTGAGAACTTTTTGCCTTATAGGGTGGGTTGTTGAGGAGATTATGATTTCTTTGTTTCCTTGCGCTGGTGTTTGGGGTATTTTGAATGAGCATGCGAAAGCATTCTGCAGCTTGATTATGCTTGGTTTTGAAGGTGATCATGATGGTTTTGTATTTAATGTTGATATAGGAAGCCAGTGTAGGTCTTTTAGTACCAGGGTGATGTGCTCATGCTTTGGTGTCTCCATGATGAGTCAGGCAGCGGTGTTTTGGGCTAATTGGAAGGGGTGGAGGGTGTGCTTTGGGGGGCCTTGAAGGATACACTTGCAATAGTCTAGTTGTGGGTTGATGATGGTTTGGCATACTGATCAGAAGTGGTTGAGATCCAGAAATGGTTGAGGTCCAGAAGTGGGCACAGATTGTATAGGGTCTTCATTTTGTAGTAAGTGGTGGTTGTAATATTTTTGATGTGCTCTTGCAGGTTCAGGTGTTGGTCTACTCTAAGGTGATTCCAAGGTATATAACATTGGCCTTAACTGGGAGGGTGATGTTGTTGATTTTGATGGTTTTAAGGGGAGAGTAGGAGGGATCTCTAGATATAAACATGACTTCCGTCTTATTGTAGTTGATTGAAAGATTTTGGTCGTGTAACCATTCCACCTCTGCATTGAAGCATGAGTGTATAGGAGTATAATCTGATTTTTTATGGAGATTGGGGCATAAAACATTAGGTCATCTGCATATAAGTGATACAGAAGTTTATGGTTCTGGATGATTTTGCAAATGGTTGAAGATGAAGGTTGAAGAGAAGGGTCAAGAGGGATGATCCTTGGGGAATACCTCATTGCTGTTTGAAAGGGTTGGAGGTCTTGTCCTTTATCTTGATTTGTTGAGCATTTGGTCAGGTAGGGACGGAACCAGTTCAGTGCAGTGTTGCTTATGTCTAGTTCCATCAGACATTCTAGGAGTTTGTTGTGATTTATGGAATTGAAAGCAGCCGATATGTCCAGGAATATAAGAATGAATCCTTGCTTGGTCTGTTCAGTTCCCTAAAGTAGGGTGTTCATAAGTGATGTGAGCAGTATTTCAGCATTAAGGTTAGGCCTGAAACCATGTCGTTGGGAGTTGAGTGGAACAAAGGTGTTTATAAAGTCCTGTAACTGGAGCTGTACAACTTTTTCTATTAATTTGGTTAAGAAGGGGATGCTGGAGATGGGTCTGTATGAGAATGGCAAATTGATGTTAGCTGCAGGGGCTTTTAAGATGGGTCTGATTGAGGCGGTTTTTAAGTTAGGTGGTAGGTGCCCTTGTATGAGGGATGAGTTTATTATTTTGAGTACAGTGGGTGAGAATTTGTTTCTTGCCATATTGCTCCATGAGACGGGACATGGGTCAAGAAAAAAGGTGGTGATATTGATCATGGATAAGATTTTTTCAAGTTGTTGGGTTGATATTGGTTCAAATGAGGACTATCTTGGCTGGGTTCCTGTAATGTTGATGGTTGGCTGGTTTGTTACTGTGGTGACACAACAGGGTGAAAATTTGTTCTGTAGGAAGGTGGTGAATTAGTGTGGCTGTAATGCGGAGTCTCTTTGTGCCTTTTGGGGAACTGCTAGGTACTTGTGACCTAGATTGGCAACTGTTGGAAACAGGATACTGAGCTTGCTGGACCTTGATCTGACCCAGTATGGCATATGTTATGTTCTTATGTGCTGGTGGATCTCTTGTGAATGACCTGACTATTTTGAACATTTCTTGGAGATGCTTGAGTGATTTGAGGATTAGGTTGGTGTTGTACTCTCTTTTTTTGTCTTAGGATAAGTTGGTTATATTCTTTTTGATTAGATCAGTATTCATTCAGGTGTAAAGGGTTTCTGATTCGCCTCCAAAGTTGTTCCAACCTTCTGATGGGTTTTTTTGCTTCTTTTATTTCTTGGGAGTACCATGGTGCTTTAGTCTTTCGAACAGTGGCTCTCCTCTGTGGGGCTTATGCATAAGATGATATGGTTTTATTCCAGTTGTCCATTATGGTTGCAAGGTCAGATGAGTCTATCTTTAGTCTTGGGATGATCTGTTCCAGCAGGTTCTGCTTATTGAACTCTTTGAATCTACGAGGACTGAGTGGCTGTTTTTGCTTCATGCTGTTGAAGATTAGGGGTAAATCGAAAGTGACCATGTGATGGCAGTGATGTGGGTGTGGACTTGTGGGGTACAAATAGAGAGCCTCCTGGGTACAAATAGAGATCAAGGTTATTGCCCGCCTTGTGGTTGGGGACCAATATGATTTGAATGAGTTCCAATATTTCCATTTCTTCCATGAAGGAAGTGGCCTGTGTTTTAGAGGCTGAGCTGAGATTGAGGTCACAGTAGGATGATTGGTTTATTTTGGACTGAGTGGGGAACCTGCTAAATCTAGGAGTGTGGAGAGAACATCTGTGTTTGAGCTTGGTGATCTATAAGTCAGGCAGATAGTTACCTGTTTATTTTCTATGACTAGGATGTTTGTGGTGTCCATCGCCGTGGTTGTGGTGGTTTTTAGGTTGAGGTTTTGCTGGATAGAATTAATATTCTTCCACCTCACCTAGAAGGTCTTGGGCAGTTGTGGAGTACAAGGTTTGGGGTGATCAGTTGGTTTATAAGGACATTATTGGTTTCAGAGAACCATGATTCAGTGACCAGCATGATGTCGAGATTGTGGTCATTGATGTAGTCTGTTATGGTGTGGATCTTGTTGTGTGCAGATCGAGCATTGACTAGGCCACCTTTCATGTACTGTGTAGTATGAGTGGATGCCTGTTGGGGCATTGTGGTTGAGGTGGTGTTAATGTTTATTAGTCTATGTTGCCTTCTGTGAAGTTGCGCATACAGTGGGTTCTAGCTGTTGAGGTCCCTTTGTTTATGTATTATGCCATAGCTGATAGAGGTTGAGCTGGAAGGCCTCATTAGCGAGAGTACCAGGATTATTCCAGTCATTATTCACATCGTATCCTGATGATAGTTTGTTTATTTGGAGTTGAATGAATACTTGAGGTATCCGCTTGTTTATAGGTAAGAGAGTCGTGATTATTAGCTGGGTGGTGGTTGAGTGTGACGGTTGATTTTATTACTTTGTTGGTGGTATTGATTATATCTATCCCCCTGAGAGGTCTTCATGGCTAATGAGCAAGGTACAGTTGGACTTGGTAGGAGACTTACATGTGGTACTTTATTAAGACAGGCAGCGTGTGGGGGACTTACCTCCTTGTTTGCTCTAGTTTGTCTCTGCAGTCATCTGGGCTGGTGAGCTGTTTTCTTGGTGGGGAAGTACAGTAATCTTTGGCTCTGGTTGTTCCTGCAGGGTTGGGGCTCGTTTCCGTGGTCCACACTTAAGGGCCACACCCAAGGGCCCTTCGGCATGGCCGTTAGGAGCGGGCCTGACAGGCATGGGTGTGCCTAAAGCTGCTTGCTAATAAGGAGGGGTCCGATGATGCTGGGACTGATAGAAGGAGCTTATCCCCTCATTGCACGGCTTCCCTCTTTCTTTTCCTTTGCTGGTGCTGATTTTGGCAGTGGGGAAATTGCAGGCTGCTATTGAAGGGCTGTGCAATACTGGGCTGGTCTCCTCCTGCACACTGATTGCATGGGTGCCGAGTAGGGAGGCAGAGGTCTGCTCGCTATTAATTATTTTATTTTATTTAGTGAAGATATTTTCAACAGATATTTTGTTTATCCCAGAAGCTTGTTCATAGCTAGATCCTATCCAAGAAAACTATTACTTTTCCCCAGATGAGGGGAAAAAGGAATACAAGAACAAATTGTAGTGCAGGGCAGGCTTTTGTAGGGGTGATGAATTTTGCCAAATTTAGGCATGTAAAGCATCACTTTTAAGGTATTTTACTGTCTGAGACTGGAGCCGAACTTAAGAAGTGCGACCAAGATATTTTTTATCATTTGGATACTGTATCGTATTGTGAATAACCAGCACTGAGGAGATAAGGGGGTATTTGCCTCCTTGTGTATGAAGTTAATTATGAGCTCTTATGAACTTTTGGAGCAGAAACTATTAATTTATTTATTCATTTTCAAAGTTTTTATATACCGCCCTGAATGAATTGCTTTAAAAAAGCAATGACTGCTTCTTGGAGCAGCTGGTTCATGAACAGACCAGAGAGGAAGCCATTTTGGACCTAGTGGAACACCAGATCTGGTGCAAGAGATAAGGGTGTTGGGGCCACCTGGCAATAGTGATCATAGCCAGGGCCGGATTTACCTTGAGTGAGGCCCTACGCCAACAAAAATTGTGGGCCCCCAGCAGGGGCGGCCCAAGGGGGGTGCAGGGCCTCATTTGCATAAGGGGCCTCATTTGCATAAATATTTGCATAATGTTACCATATACTAACTTTTAGTAAACGTGCCTCTTAATGAGTGTATGGATAAAGAAAGACTAAAAGATTTCTACATTACTATAATCCAGTGGCAACTGCCAGACACATTAGGAACTACTACAAACACTGCCCATTTAGAACCCATAAGTACTAAAAATACACCCCCAAAAAATCAATCCCAACTATCCAATTCTTTACTTTGATTTCAAACCCAGCCCATATATAGTGGAACTATGACTCCTTCTCACTTCCCAAAATGCCATAAACACAGTTATGTGAAGTATAGCCTATAGCACAGTACCCATTTTTTTGTCGGATCACTCACCATGAACAGGAACTTTCCTGCTCTCGAAGTAAGTCCTCCTTTTTAATCAATTTAGAAATGACCCGAAGGCCATAAAAAATAGGCCATAATAGTGCTGCCGGTTCTGTTTTTTATGGCCTTCGGGTCATTTCTAAATTGATTAAAAAGGAGGACTCATTTCGAGAGCAGGAAAGTTCCTGTTCATGGTGAGTGATCCGACAAAAAAATGGGTACTGTGCTATAGGCTATACTTCACATAACTGTGTTTATGGCATTTTGGGAAGTGAGAAGGAGTCATAGTTCCACTATATATGGGCATTTAGAACCCATAGCAAACCCGCCGTATCCTAACAGCACTACCAAGACGCACAAAGCACCATACTCTACCAATCAAAAGGCAACACTGCAAATATTAAACCAATACATTTCAGAGAACAACAATACATGACCTACTGGGGAAAGAGAACAAGTGGCAATGTCAAATAGGAATTATATAAACAGAACACCTCAGCTCAGTTACACATGCAGAACATAGACCATCACCAAACAAGTAATCACAATTTAGAAACAGGAAGACAATAATTAAACTGGGAATCCCAAAAACCAAACTTGGAATGTACAACACTGCAGAAATAAAACTATACATTAATTTGCTCTTGTACTAAACAAAGCGCAGACGTTAATGATGCACATTTACCAGAGCTGACATATTCCAATTAATAAATTCAAAATAAAGAGATATTTTTCTACCTTTTGTGCATTTTTTTCAGCTGCAGTTGCTCCAGCCACTTTCTTCTGGTTTCTTCGTGTCTTCTGCGAACTCTCCATCGTCTGCTGTCCATTTGTCCTTTCTTCTCTCTTCTAGTTTTTTTCCATTCTCTCTCTACATCTGCTTTAACATACTAATCTTTCTCCTTTTGCTCTTTCCTCATTCCTATTTCATCCACTCAAATTTTACCCCTCCATCCTCAATCCCCACTTACTTTGTTTGAGGAACTTTTTGAAACAGAAAGAAAATAAGAGGCATCTTATAGCCCTCCTGAAATACATTAGATCAGCCAATATTTTTTTTGCTTGAAAGAAGGAAATTTCATCCTTTTTTAACATAAAGAGAAGGAAACCAGCCAATTCTGCACAAACACCAGATCTTGCAGCCCTTGCCATAGCCGCAGAATCACAGGAAACCTGGAGCTGTGCCTATAGATCTCTACATAGAAACTACACTTTGCTTCATCTCCATGACAGAAATGTATTTCCTCCTGTCTTGTGCTAAATACAAAGATCTAAACGAAATATGGTTTCCAAAAGCTGGTGGAAATTAGAAGATACCTCACAGAGGAATGAGCAGGAAAAACTATATAATCCTTGACGAAACCGGAGAAACAGCAGCAGCTGTAGAAACAGCAACATACACTGTCTCCTGCTACCAGACCAGAGATGTAATGTGACCAGAGACAACACTGAATAGCACCAGAACCCTGGGCTTGGCCTTGTTATTCCTCTTCTCTACCTTGTAATTCTTTCCTTTCCGCTTTATGGATTCCTTTAAAAACACATGTACGCAATGTCATGCCAATAGTGTTTCTTGAATCTGAACGTGTGTGTGTATGTATATGAGAGGCACAGACAGTGTGAGAGAGAGACAGAATTTCTGCATCTAGTGAGAGCCAGCTTTCAGAACTAGGAAACCTCATAATTGTACATTACCTTTACAACTATATAATTATAATGGGATGCCAGCAATATTTAGATCTTTTCACTAGTAAACTAGGACTTGACTGGATTGTCCCGCGGGGCTCCCTCTGCCCGGCTGAATCCCCTCCCTGCGGGCTTAACAGAGGCGCGAGGGAGACATTCTCCCTTCGCGCCTCTCAAAGCCGGCAGGGAGGGAGGGAGGCAGGGAGGGGATTCAGCCGGGCAGAGGGAGCCCCGCGGGACAATCGATGCTGCCGCGGCAGCAGAGGGGGCCCCGCGGGAACAGTCTATGCTGCCGCGGTGGCAGCCAGCGTTTTTTTTAAATTTAATTTTAAGATTTTGTGGGCCCTTGTCAACTGTGGGCCCTACGCCACGGCGTAGGTGGCGTATAGGTAAATCCGGCCCTGATCATAGCATGATCGCGTTTGATGTAATTAGTGGAGGAGGGATGGTAAGGAAATCCACAGTACTACCTTTTAATTTTCGAAACAGAGACTATGATAAAATGAGGAAAATAGTTAAGAAAAAACTAAAAGGTGCAGTTGCAAAGGTTAAAGACTTACATCAAGCTTAGGTGTTGTTTAAAAATACTATCTTGGAAGCCCAGACCAGCTGTATTTCACGCTTTAAGAAAAGTGGAAGGAAGTCCAAAAAACTGCCAGCATGGTTTAAAGGTGAGGTCAGAGAGGCTGTTGTTGCCAAAAAAGCATATTTCAGGAAATGGAAAAAAGAGCCAAATGACAAAAACTGGAAACAGCACAAGCACTGGCAAGTTAAATGCAAGGCATTGATAAGGCAGGGAAAGAGAGAATTTGAGAAGAAGCTTGCTGTGGAAGCAAAAACGCGTAATAAAGACTTTTTCAAGTACATTAGTAGCAAAAAACATGTGAGAGAGTGAGTTGGACCATTAGATGATGGAGGGGTAAAAGGTGCTAAGAGGGGACAAGGCCATAGCGGATTGACTGAATGAATTCTTTGCTTCGGTCTTCACTGATGAAGATATAGGGATGTTACCAATGACTGAAGTGATATTTAAAGGTGATACTGCAGAAGAATCGAAAGAAATATTGATATACCGAGAAGATGTATTACAACTATTTGATAAACTGAACAGTAGCAAATCACCTGGACCGGATGGTATACATCCAAGGGTGTTGAAAGAACTGAAATATGAGATTGCAGACCTGCTATTAGTAATCTGTGAACTATCATTAAAATCATCTGTAATACCTGAAGACTGGAGGATGTCCAATGTAACACCAGTTTTTAAAAAGGGTTCCAGGGGTGATCCGGAAACTACAGACCGGTGAGCCTGACATCAGTACAGGGAAAAATGGTAGAAACCATCATAAAGAACAAAATTACTGAACATGTAGATAGTCATGGCTTAATGGGAGACATGGCTTTAGACAAGGAAGATCTTGTCTTACTAATCTGTTATGTTTTTTGAAGGTGTGAATAAACAGGTAGATAAAGATGAGTTGGTTGATTATAGTGTATCTGGACTTTCAGAAAGCCTTTGACAAGGTCCCTCATCAGAGACTTTTCGCAAAACTAAAACATCATGGGATAGGAGGCACTGTACTATTGTGGATCAGGAACTCCTTAAAAGATAGAAAGCAGAGAGTAGGGCTAAATGGCCAATTTTCCCAATGGAGAAAGGTGAATAGTAGAGTACCCCAGGGATTTGTGCTGGGTCTGCTGCTTTTTGACATATTCATAAATGACCTGGAAAAGGGAATGACGAGTGAGGTTATCAGATTTGCAGATGACGCAAAACTATTTAAAGTTGTTAAAACCCATGAGGATTGTGGAAAATTGCAAGAGGATCTTGATAAATTGGAAGACTGGGCATCCAAATGGC
This sequence comes from Ichthyophis bannanicus, assembly GCA_033557465.1. Classification (NCBI taxonomy): domain Eukaryota; kingdom Metazoa; phylum Chordata; class Amphibia; order Gymnophiona; family Ichthyophiidae; genus Ichthyophis; species Ichthyophis bannanicus. The sequence goes on along the minus strand of CM066032.1, from coordinate 811,068,274 downwards.
AAATTAAATTTAATGTGGACAAGTGCAAAGCTATGCACCTAGGGAAGAACAACCCAAACTATGGTTACACGATGCAAGGTTCCACATTAGGAACCACCACCCAGGAAAATGATTTAGGCATCATCGTGGATAACATGTTAAAACCCTCCGCCTAGTGTACAGCGACAGCCAAGAGAGCAAATAGAATGCTAGGTATTATAAGGAAAGGACTGCAAAATAAAACAAAGGATATTATAATGCGACTGCACCTTGAATATTGTGTGCAATTCTGGTCACCATATCTTAAAATGGATATAGCGTTATTAGAAAAGGTATAGAGAAGAGCCACCAAAATGGTAAAGGGGATGGAAGGATACCCCTATGAAGAGAGGCTAAAAAGGTTAGGGCTCTTCAACCTGGAAAAGAGATGGCTGAGGGGAGATAGGATAGAGGTCTGTAAATTAATGAATGGAGTGGAACGGGTAAATGTAGATAAATTGTTTAAATCATCAGAATATAGAAAGACTAGGGGACATGCAATAAAGCTACAAGGTAAACTATTTAAAACTAATAAGAGAAAATATTTTTTCACTCAACGTGCAATCAAACTCTGGAATTTGTTACCGGAGGATGTAGTAAAATGATGTTAGTGTAGCTGGGTTTAAAAAAGGTTTGGACAAGTTCCTGGAGGAGAGGTCCATAAACCATTAATAAAATGGACCCAGGATATCACTGCTTGACCCAATACAAACATTGTAGAATCTGTGTCTTTTGGGAAACTGCTAGGTACTTATGACCTGGATTGGCCATTGTTGGAAACAGGATATTGGGCTTGATGGACTTTGGTCTGACCCAGTATGGCATATCATATGTTCTTATAAAGCTGATTATCACTGCTACAGTAAGAATACTGATAAAACTGCCATTTAGTTTCCTTGGTTAGTGGTATCTGGAACCAAGTCTTGTTTTTCAGTCATTGTAGAATGCCAAGTATGATACCTACTAATAAGAAAAAGACTAAGTGGATATAAGCATATGATCTCAGATTCGTAGAGAGGAAGTAGGAAAAGCATAATAGGGAAAATCAGATGCCTATATGTTAAAAAATGTGCTAAAATTCATGTATGCTAAGCCTGGTTCACTTTTTCCTCATGTCCATGGCTGACCATGTTTTAACACCTGATGTAGCAAAACAATATACAGAATACATGTGCTCTGAAAGGGTTGCATGAAAGAGAGGGCAGTCCATACAACATGCCCGCTTTACATATCCTTCAGGTTTCTTCATGCTAACCTCCTGAAGTTGGAAGGCCAATTATGCTTTCAAAATCTATCTTCCGCATCCCATAAGGCCTTTCTAATAGGAGAACAGTTTCTTACCGTCTACCAACTTGGCTTCTGATGGTGATCTGGTATCAGTCACCCAGAGACCACGCTAAATTTAACTGCTTTGTTTGGTGAACTTAGTAAATAGCAAAGTAATATTGAGGTCATTACTAAGCTATTTACATCATACTGTGCATAGGTGGGTGCATTAACTTTCCAATTTTTACTAATTATGATACAGTATTTTAACTCTCTTTATGACGTGTTTGGCCCAAGATATCGTGCTGCAGGTGTAGTGGACATAGGTAGCTTACATTGTGGTAAAGGTTTAATTATAAGAAATTGATGAAATGTCAGCATAATACAATCAGAGCAGTGAGGTAAACTTGGAAATTGGTAAGTTAAGTTATATTAATTGCAATAATATGATACAGCATCAAGGTTACACATTAAAACAGTACAGTAGAACATTCATATAACATAGTGTTAGTACAATAGAAATGAAACATCTTTATAGGTAGTAGTGGGAATGTGCAGTTGTGATATATAGATGAATAAGATGGGTAAAGCAAAGCCAAATAAGATGGGTTAAATGGTATGTGCAGGTGAAAGTACAGTTATGCCTTACCTGAAAAAAAGTCATTAATGAGTCTTGCCAGACCAGTGGGATTTGTCTTCCTCCAGTAGGTGGAGACAGAGCAAATTTTATTCACTTTCCCTATATATATACTGGTGCAGCCAGGAAGCAGAAAAGTATGTTTTTGCCAAAGCTGCTTCTTGTATAACTTAAAATTAATTTTTAATTCAATACATTATTTACTGTATCATTTTATCAGCATTTCTCACCCTTTTATGTGTGTGTATGTATACATACAGATATATATATTTTTTAATGTGTATATCAAGCAACAGATTTTCAGGTTCTCCATCTATCTACCACTGTAAGGTAGGATCCTGGACTGGTCTGGCAGGACTTAAGGAATGACCATTATCAGGTAAGGCATAATTGTACTTTCTTCTTTGTCCATGCCAGATCAGTCCAGACTAGAGGAATGTGCCAGAGCTTCCCTATAAGTCAGGCAGGAGCTGTGGTAGCTTTTCTGCAGTACTGCACCAAGCGCAGCCTTCTGCACTGCCTTTGAATCCTGGTTGCTATATCAGTTGGTGAGTGGACACCTTCAAGGTAGGATGCTTTCTCAGATGTCCAAGTCACTGTCATTTCTTTCTGCTAGTTTCCTTTTGCTTGGTGGCGTGTAATAATGTAGACCATATAACTACCTTAGTAATACTGGCAATAGTGGTCTGAGCTACCATATCTTCCCTGTGGCATATCTGGACTGACATCAAACATGTCGGCCACGTGCTGGAGACAGAGCAATAATGATTTGCTTTCTAGCTGCCCTAGCATATATAGGGAAGGTGAGCAGATTTGTTCTCTCTGCATCTATTGGGAGGAAGGCAGTCCTACTGGTCTGACATGGACAAAAAGGAAAAAGGTATGTGTAACTGGTCTCAAAGGATGTGTGGCAAGCTAGTCCTAATGCAGTGTGAATGACTGGCTGGTCAGTCATCACAGCCATTAAAGCTCGAGAGAAGATCCAGGTTTTCATGGGTTTCTTAAAGTGGAAGTAGTCTTGAGTAGCTTCTCTTGGGGTGAGTTCCAGAGTGTGTGGCCTCAAAGGTGTGCAGAGTTAAAATATTCTTAATGTGTTCTGACCAATTTTCTCTAAGGGCCTTCAAGATCAGAGATAGGGTTTTTTAATTTGACCCCTGTTGAGTACTGGCAGCCAATGCACCTGCCTTGATATCAGTTTTGGTCTGAAGTCTGGCTTTTGCACACTTTTTTCACAGTGTGGAAGGTTTGTATGAATCTGTTTCTTTGTTGTTTTTTTGGTTTTTATATTACAGGATTGTTTAATACTGTAAACTGCCTCAAGCAGATTATTTCTGTGAGATGGTATACAGGCATTTTAATAAAAATAAATTGGGTACTGTTTAATATGTTCAATATAACCACCTTAATTTCCTTGCTAAACTTAGGTCCCTTGAATAGGCAATGTGAACTGATATCCTGTTCCTTTGGTCTTGGTGATTACCTCTTTCACCCTGTGTGAAAGGAGGGGGTGAATGAATTATAGTTAAGGCTTCTGATTTTCGAGTTTAACTGATAAACACTGATAAAAGGGAGACGTGGCATCACCAAGCTGAATGATAGCTTAGGATATAAGCTTCCTCAGGGCTCTGAAGAAAAGATTGATTTTTTGCTAGCCATTAAGCTTAAAGTATAAGAGCAGACAAAAATAAGTTTCAAATGTTAGCAAATCTTCAGATGACATTAAAAAAGAAAACATCAGATTTTAAAGCTTTTTGCTTACCAAAGAGCGAACTCCGCTTTGTAGTATGAACCTAAAATGGCAATGAGAGGGAGTGTCTGATGACACACACTAAGGCAGTGTTTCCCAACCCAGTCCTCGGGGAACGCCAGGCCAGTCAGGTTTTCAGGATATCCCTAATGAATTTGCATGAGATATATATGCATTAGAGATAGCTTGCCAACCTGACTGGTTTGTGGCCCTCCAGGGCTGGATTTGGAGACCCCTGCCTTACACCTCTGTCATTTAAGATTGTGAGTGGGCAAGGTACAGATGTCCTAGACATCGAAAGGGTAGATAGAACGTGTCACATTCCTCCTCGATTCTCACCACCACCAAAAAGTTGTCTAATAGACAATATTTTGGTGGTGGTGAGAAGTCAGGAGGAATGTGACACGTTCTATCTACCCTTTCGATGTCTAGGACATCTGTACCTTGCCCACTCACAATCTTAAATGACAGAGGTGTAAGGCAGGGGTCTCCAAATCCAGCCCTGGAGGGCCACAAACCAGTCAGGTTGGCAGGCTATCTCTAATGCATATATATCTCATGCAAATTCATTAGGGATATCCTGAAAACCTGACTGGCCTGGCGTTCCCCGAGGACTGGGTTGGGAAACACTGCACTAAGGGGAAGGTGTGCAGTGTGATCAATTGGTACATGGGCTTGGCCGAGATCAGCTTCCAGAACACCCTGAACTGCACCAGTGATTTGATGGATTTGATGCCAAAATTTTAATTGTAAGTGGGGAGAGAGATCCATAGCAGCCTAGAATTATGAGCCAATATTAATGACATTAGCCACAGGATGGAGAAAGCAGGGAGAGAACTGGAGGAGATTGGGGAGGACATTCTGGGGGTGCAGCAACATGTTGACCTGAATCAGAGTGAAGATGCCCTCCTAAAACAGAAGATTTAGAAAATGAGTTCAGAAGGAATAATCTGAGGGTGAGGAGGATCTCCGAAATGGTTCTAGAGGAGCTAAGAACCAGGTAATTCCTGCTACCTTAAATGTGCTCCAACTGATTTTAATTGATAATATACCGATTGAATTACTTTTGTGCTTTGTCTGGTCCAAATACCATTGTTCTCAAATGCTCTCCCCAAGGAGCAAAGTTCTTCAACCCAAGGAATTGATTTTCAATTGAAGAAATGAATAACATATTCTCAGTTACTCCCATTCCCAGGAAGACTGTTTTATATATTTTCAAAATCAAGCCAGTCTGCTCCAGCCAATGCCTAATCTGTTCTAAACATAGATTAATCTTCTGAAGGACTGTATCTTATCTCCCTCCAATAGTTCTAACAACTGAATATTGACACTCTATATTTATTTATTCCTAAGGTCAATGCAATTTACATAGAGCAAACTTTAAAATTTTAAAAAGAACCAGTAAAATGTAACAAGACAATTAGCATATAGGGCAATATTATGATTAGTAACTATTTTAGCATTTAGCAATAATACACAAGCGTGTTTTAACGCAGTAAATGTAGGGACAATGTGTTTGATTAAAGACCGGTTTGTTTAACGGCAGAACTGAAGACCTGTGAGGCTGTAAGGGGATTGCCCATAATTGCAATATGAGTAGGTAGGCTGGGAGTGATCAGTTGCTATAAGACCCCATTCCTAATTATGTTGTTTTATCTCCAGGAACAAGCAGGAATGTAGTCTTTGCATATGGGTATCGTCAGTATCGACGGAGCCTGAGTGGGAACGCTCCTTAGCGTCCAAAAGGAAAGCTTTTGGGAGCATCCCACAGCGCATGCATGCTGCCTTCCCGCCTCACTGCCTCTCTCACTTCAGTTCTTCGTTTTCCGCGGAGCCGACAGGACGTCTGTCCTGTCACCGCAGAAAACTTTATCTTCTTTCTTATTTTATGTGGTCGCATCTGCCTTCTTTCGACGCCTACTGGTACCACCGGTTCTCTTTTCTTATTTTCTTCTTCTAAAAAAATAAAGAAACTTTTCTTCTTTTCTTCGGTGCCTCACCCCTCCTGGGGTTAGGCACCATTTTTGGCACTAGGCCCAAAAATCTCCAGACATGGAGAAGCCAACTAGTGGTTTTAAAAAAAATGTTCAAACTGTGGCGGTACTATTTACATCACCGACACCCACGAATGGTGTCTCAAATGTTTAGGTCCTGAATATTGTCCAGCGGAGTGTCTCTCCTGTAGAAAGATGACCAAAAGGGGCCTGCAGAACAGAGCTGAAAAGGCTGGTTCTCTTTTCAAGGTTGACACGATTTCAGTTGCATCAACATCCTCCAGGGCTTCATCTTTCTCCCATGGATCTCAGGTAACTAAACAAAAGTCTGTAAAGACTAGCCGGTTCTTGAAGCATCGAGATGCCACTGGCACTACCCTCGAGGAAAGTACACCGGCAAAATTGCCCCGGCGGGAGTCTTCAGTCTCCAAAGCACAAACGGGGTCTCAGAATGTTCCAGAGGCCTCCACCTCTGCAGAACTTCTGTTGCCATGTTCTGGGGTCATAGCCGCTTCCACCGGTACCGACCAGGCATCGGCATTAGCAATGGATAAGAGAATCCTTGCTATTGAACACAGTCTAGCGTCCCGCTTAGCTGCCTCGGTACCGCTAAGACCGCTTCAAACGGTTCAAATGAGCTCGGTACCGACATCGGTACCGGCTCCAGTGGCACCCACTCAGGTGGGATGGCTTCCTCCCATGCCGAGCCTCGAGAGTTTCTCTTACATCGAGGGGTTGGAACCAAAATGCCACGGTACCGATATTCATCGGTACCAGCATCGATCGATGCAAAGCTCCGATGAGTCTTCTGATTCCGATGACTCTACCGATACAAGAGCAGTTCTGTTGAAGGATTCATCTCCTTCTCCTGAGCGCAGAATGTCTCCTCCAGAAGACATGTCTTTTCAGGATTTCATACGTGATGTAGCTAAAGGGCTTTCAATCACGGTTACTCCTGAAAAGGACCCTAAGGCAGAAGAACCAAGAATTCTGCAATACCCTATGGCTCCCAAAGAGGCAGCGATGCTGCCCATTCATCAGATCCTTCAAGATCTTATGTTCAGAATGTGTGAAACTCCCTTAACGGTGTCACCGCATTCTCGACGCCTCAATATCATGTACCGAGTCCCACCTTCTCCAGGGTTTCAGAAGACTCAGTTACCACACTATTCCATGGTAGTGGAGTCAGCCAGAGGAGAATAAAGAGTGCTAAAACACATTCTTCCAACCTGCCAGGCCGTCAATCGAGGACACTCGATGCCTTTGGGCGTCGATGCTTTCAATCCTCCGTGCTAGCAGCTAGGATTAGCTCATATTCCCTTTACATGGGAATGTTTCTCGAGGAGGTTACAGCGGATCTGGAACACATGAGCCCTCTTCTTCCTGAAGATAAATGGGGGTCAGTACCTCACTCTGCTCAAGCACGCTCAAAATGTGCCTGGCTCCAAGCATCAGATTTAGAGGAGTTGGGTGCAAGAGAAGTTAGGAAACATTCCTTGCACAGGTGAAAACTTATTTGGGAAGGATTGGCAGACCAAGGCTAATCAGATTTAATCTGATGATACCACCTTGAATAGACTATCAAAGTCTACAGCCAACCCAGGAAAGAAAGAAACAGGCAAGACGTTTTTCTTTACCAAAAGAAAAAATCTTACCACTCTTATTCCCATCCAATTCACTGTCCAGTTCATGCTCCCCAGAAAGGGCAGCAACCTAGACAACAAAGAAAGCCGCAAGCTCAAAGAGCTCAACTGGCTTAGCAAGTACAGCTTCCCCAGGGACTTTGACTTCTACCTAGAGAACTTAACCATTTGGCCTCTGAAGGGTCCAGAACCCTTGACCATTCCGGGCAGATTATGCCATTTTGCCAAAAGATGGCAACAAATAACATCAGAAAACTGGACTCTGTCCATTGTAGGACAGGGGTACAAACTTTACTTTCTCAGCATGCCCCGCCTACAATCATAAAACAATTCAATTCTCAAGGCCTTGTCACCGACATCCTGTGTCAGGAGGTCTCTTCACTTCTTGCTCAGGGAGCAATAGAAGAGGTACCCATATCCCAACGTGGGAGGAGGTTCTACTCCCCCTATTTTCTTATCCCAAAGAAGACAAGGGGATACAAATTTCTGTTCCGAGAAAAGTTCAAGATGATCTCCCTCGGAACTCTTTTATCATACCTTCTGAATCAGGATTGGTTATGTTCTCTAGATCTAAGAGATGCGTACACGCATATCCTCATCCATGTAAATCACAGGAAGTACCTTTGATTTCTCTTTCAAGGAAACCACTTCCAATACAGAGTCCTTCCTTTCGGGCTGGCCTCTGCCCCAAGAGTCTTCACAAAATGCATGGCTGTAGTAGCAGCATTCCTGAGAACTCTGGGGATATTCGTCTTCCCCTACTTAGACGATTGACTCATCAGAGCACCAACAGCTCCAGAAACAGAACGAGCTGTTTCTCGTGCCATGAGAATTCTCCAATATTTGGGTCTGGTAGTCAACCACCCAAAGTCTCACCTCACCCCTTCTCAATCCCTAGAGTTCATAGGGGCTCGCTTAGACACGCAGCAATCAAAGGCATTCCTGCCACAGCCACGCTGTCTACGAATAATAGAATTGGCTTCCCAAGCAGTAAAGAAAACCCTACTAACTGCCCGGGAAATGCTTCAACTGCTGGGGCATAGGGCATCCACGGTACATGTGGTCCCTTATGCCCGCCTACACATGCCAGCAGCTCAGTGGACCCTCTCTTCGCAGTGGACACAAGCCACAGGTCGCTTAATGGACAAAATCAAGAATTTGACATGTCTCGTTTTGTCCCTACAGTGGTGGCAGTCCCTCGAAAACCTCCTGGTAGGTTCCCCCTTCCAGCCACCACTGCCCCAGATCACCCTGACAACAGATGCGTCCAGGCTGGGTTGGGGAGCCCACTTGCATGATCTTTCTACTCAGGGTCTCTGGACCTCACAAGAGGTCTCTCTTCAAATATACCTCTTAGAGCTAAGAGCCATTTACAATGCTATAATAGCATTTCAGGCCCAGCTCAGTCAAAAGACAGTTCTGGTCCAAACCGACAATAAGGTTGCCATGTTTTACATAGACAAGCAAGGCGGAACAGGCTCTCTTTCGCTATGCAACAAAGCTTTGCGACTATGGGCCCTCGCCAGAGAGCTCCAAATTCACCTTCTAGCGGTATACCTTCCAGGCATTCAAAGCTTGTGGGCAGAGAAGCTCAGTCGAATACTGCTGCCACACGAGTGGTCTCTCCAGTCAGACCAACTGGCTCGAGTGTTCCAAACCTGGGGAACACCAGATATAGACCTCTTTGCAAGGCCACAGAATGCCAAACTTCCCCGGTTCTGTTCCAGAATTCCGGCTCAATACTATCTAGCAAACGATGCATTCCAGCTCCATTGGGGTCAGGACTTCCTGTATGCCTTCCCACCCTTTCCCCTAATTCCCAAAACTCTTTTCAAGCTTCAGAGAGACAGCGGTTATATGATTCTCATAGCTCCACGTTGGCCAAGGCAATCGTGGTACCCTCTGCTTCTGCGTCTCTCTCAAGCAACTCCTCTAGAGTTGGGATATGCTCCAGATCTCCTTTCCCAGGAGAACGGGAAGCTTCTGCATCCCAATCCTCAGTCCCTGCACCTCTGGGCCTGGCTGCTGAAGGCATAGAACCTTTAGATATCCACCTCTCTCAGCAAGTGAAGGATATCTTTCAAGCTTTGAGAAAACCTTCCACAAGGCGTTCCTACACTTTCAAATGGAAAGGTTTTTTATATGGTGTTCAAAAAGGGGGCTTAACCCCCTTTCCGTGCCCATGGAGTCGCTTCTGGGGTATCTCCTCCATCTTTCAAACTCCGGTCTTAAGACAAATGCAGTGCGAGTCCATCTCAGTGCTATTGCGGCTTTCCACAAGCCCCAGGATGGACAACCAATCTCTTCTCATTTACTTGTGTCAAGATTCATGAGAGGTCTACTATTGACAAAGCCCCCTATAAAGCCGCCAACGGTGGCATGGGACCTGAATCTGGTTCTTGGGCAGCTTATGAAGCCGCCTTTTGAACCTTTAGCCACTACAACTTTAAAATTCCTTTCCTGGAAGGTCATTTTCCTAATTGCAATAACTTCTGCTAGACGCATTAGTGAACTGCAAGCTTTAGTGGCTGACCCTCCTCATACAAGGTTCCACCATGATGAAGTAGTCCTCAGGACTCATTCACACTTTATGCCAAAGGTGGTTTCGTCTTTTCATTTAAACCAGTTGGTTTACCTTCCTGTATGCTTCCCTAGGCCTCATGCTTCCAGTGCAGAAAGGAACCTTCATACCTTAGATTGTAAAAGAGCTTTAGGTTTTTACCTTCAAAGAACTGAACAACATAGGAAGTCTTCTCAACTCTTTGTTGCTTTTGATTCTAGTCATTTGGGACTTCCAGTTTCCAAACGAACCCTATCTAAGTGGATTGCAAACTGCATATCCTTCACTTATGATAGTAAAGGTCTTTCCCTTGAGGGCCATGTTATAGCTCATAATGTTAGAGCAATGGTAGCCTCGGTTGCTAATCTCCGCTCTGTGTCTATAGATGATATCTGTAGAGCGTCTACTTGGGCTTCAGTACATACCTTCACAGCCCACTACTGTTTGGACAAGGACTCCCGTCGGGATGCCTCGTTTGGCCAGGCTGTCCTACAGCATCTCTTTCAGACTTAATGCAGCTCCTACCCTCCATCCTGGTAGGATGCCAGGGATCCATGGGAGGAAGTATGACCCTGTTCACACAGGTTCACAGCTCGCTGGGGTCATTCCTCTGGCATCTTTCAGCTGGGGAGTCCCCATATGTGAAGACTACATTCCTGCTTGTTCCTGGAGATAGCATAGTTACTCACCTGTAACAGGTGATCTCCAGAAACAGCAGGAATTAAGTCTTCAAAACCCACCCACCTCCCCTAGGAGTTGTCTCTATCTCTCTCTCTCTGTCTCTCTCCTTGGCTCAGCTTTAAACTCAACTGAAGTGAGAGAGGCAGTGAGGCGGGAAGGCAGCACGCATGCGCTGTGGGATGCTCCCAAAAGCTTTCCTTTTGGATGCTGGGGTCCGTTGCCGCGCAGGCTCCATCAGTACCAACGATACCCATATGTGAAGACTTAATTCCTGCTGTTCCCGGAGATCACCTGTTACAGGTGAGTAACTACGCTTTCTTCAAAATGGTCTTTAAAAAGAAGTATATACACAGAATATTAGATCATATGATCTTACCAGTTTTCCTAATGGTTGAAGATAACTATTAAACAAGACCGCTGAGAGCGGAAAACCCTGTAGTACTCCCATTTGCAGTAATGTTTTTCTGACCAGTAATTACCCTATCTCACCTTAAAGCTTCTATCTTCTAAGAACAGAATCCACATTAATTTTTATTTTATGTATTTATTTAATGTTTCTTCTATACCGCGCTATTTAACATCATTGCGGTTTACAGGTAACACATTTGTGCAGTGCAGGCAGGTCTACATGGACTTACAGTGAAACAGGGTTATTTAAACAGGGCTGACAAGGAAACTATTTACATTTTGGCTGTCACGGGCTATATGGGCAGCTCAGCATTATTTACAGATCTAACAACGTAACTATGCACATTCTAGCAGTGTGTCGCAGGGTGTGTGGGCAGTTCATCATTATCTACAGTTAGGGTCAGCTATACACAGGGGAGGTGGTTTCCAGGGGGTGGGGCTCACGTAGGCGGGCTGAAGGTGTGTGAGGAGGCTACGCCGGGGGTGCTGGCTTGGGTCCGGGGTGTGGGTGGCTTTGAGATGCCATCTGGTTCAGTATAGAACTGGAGAAACAGATGGTGCTTCAGTGCCTTTCTAAACTGGGGGAGGTTATTGATGGCCCGGATGGCCGGTGGCAGGGCGTTCCAACAGGAAGGTGCATAGAGAGCGAAGGCTCTGTTTCTCGTGGCCTGTGAGCATTTAGTGATCACCTTAGTGAGTAGCAAAGTGTTGGAGGTGGCTGACCTCCTTACCCTGTTGAGGGGGGTGGTTTGGATGAGCTCCGTGAGGGAGGTGGAAGAGCACCTGTTGATGGCCTTGTATGTCATCGTTAAGATCTTGAAGGAGATCCTGCAGTGTACTGGGAGCCAGTGCAGATGTTTCAGAATTGGGGTGATATGGTCCTTCCTGGAAGCTCCATGCAGGATTCTGGCCGCTGCATTCATTGCGAGCTGCAGGGGATTCAGCGAGCTTTTCGGAAGGCCGTGCAGTATTGCATTAGCATAGTCAAAGTGTGGCATTACTAGTGCTTGATAGACTGTTCGGAAGTCTTCTGGCTCTAGCAGCTGTCTCAGCATCCGAATTTTGTCGTATATCGCCTTTACTATATTGCCTATCTGGGCATTCATGTTGAGTTGTTGGTCCAGCGTGACCCCAAGGTACCGTATCGTGGGCTTACTGAGGAGCTCTGCATCACGTACCTTCAGTGAGGAGGGCGGAGTGAATGCAGGGTTCCTGCTGATGAAGAAGACCTCAGTCTTCTTGAAATTTGTTTTGAGCTTCTGTGTGTGTAGCCAATCTGTGACCGCGTCAAACAGATGGATAGCGGAGAGATGCCTTAGATTTTATACCATCTTCAAAGAAAACCACAGGATCTTCTTATAAACAACAATAAATCAGCAGGTGCAGTCACAGCCACAAAACCTGAAGGAAAAAAGACCTCAGGATAAGCCCTCAAGCGAACGCAATAGCCACGCACTTATAACAAGCTTATTCTCTGCTAGAGCCACCATCGGCTTCCTGCAGCATCATATCATATCCTCACATCATAGGTCATAAAAAAACCCTCCAGGTCTCACTCTCAAGGCAATTGTTCAATAGGTCAGCACATAACACAGTTAAATCAATAGTAGCGCATAGCACAGTAGCAAATGGCAATAGCACCAACAGCACAACACAGAGCTTAATGCTAACACAAACAAAAGCGCTCAACACAGGCCTTATTCCGATGCCAGACGTTTCGCCGAGGCTGCTTCAGGGAATAGTACCGACTGCTTCAAACCCATCTTCTGTGATTCCCACATGCTTAGCCAATGCTGCAGCCAAAAACACCATCAACAAAGCACTCCACACAGTATTGAACAAACAGTATTGCTCTGTGTTGTACCGTTGGTGCTATTGCCATAATCTTCCAAAAATCTACTAATCTGATTAGCAACTTCTTTTTTCAACAATTTAGCCATCATGTGTAAGTTTAATATAGCAAAAACCACAAAGAGGCAATATACACCACAAGATTATAAACCAAAATAGAAAAAGAGGTGATAAAACAGCAAGATAAAACATGAAAATTTAATAGTACACAAAAAATTACAAATCCTTAAAAACAAAAATATTATACCTATAAATACATAAAAATGCCCATAACTGGTTTAAAAGAAGCTCAACATGTTTCGGTCCAAAGCCTGCATCGGAGTAAATTTCATATGTATGAAACAGTATGATAAAATGAAGTTCACAGTGGTAGGAGGTATAACCTATAACAGCATTGGTAAAAATGAAAATAAATAATAAGACAGAGAAATAATAATAATGTCAGAAATGTTACATAAAACTTTACACAACATAAAACTTATCCTAAAAGTTACAGATCACCACATACTAAAATATTACTCAAGAAACTGACATAAAAAAATAACAAAGAATAACATAATAGAAATAAAGGTAAAAACAACAAAATAAAGGGGTAAAAACCAAGCTCCTGGAGGTGACAAGTAGCGTCACTAAGGGCAGAACTGTGAGCCAATGCCACCTGTCAATAAAAATGTAAAAGTATACAGGAAATATTTTGGGTGCAGTTGGTTTCCATGGTTGTCTCTCACTCAATTAGGTAGCTTGGCTTAACTAAGAAGTCTGTATGCTTTCACATTTATTTGCAAGTGGAGCCCTATTCCAACAGGGGCACATCTAGGCCATCTGGACGGTCAAAAAATGGACAGCCCTAAATTGCACTCGATTCTGCAACTGTGGTTGTAGGATCGGCCCAGCATAGCCCTGACTCAGCGGTGCAGGACATACTCCCAGCAGCCCATCCAGCCCGCCCTATGCTCCTGTTGGTGTGCTGGTGCCACGGTGTACCATCACCATGGCACCAGGATACCCAGCAGAAGCGTAGAAATGCCACAATGGAGGAAACCCTCATTTCCCCACTGCCTAACTCTCGGTGAGGACAACCAGGCTGGGATCAGCTGGCAGGGACACCCCTGCATCTGCTCGGCCACTTTGGTGTGACTGCTGGCCCAAACCCCGCAGTCAGTGGGACTTATTCCACCTCTGAGGTGGAATACGTCCCACGTCTTTCTTTCCCCCTCTGGATGTATAGGGCTGTGACCTGAATAGGCCCTGTATGTGCTTTGGCCTGCCCCCGCTCTGCCCACTCTCTACCTCCGGTTCTCCCCTCCTGCCCCCCTGTCCAGCATACCCTGCACTACCCCTCAGTACATGCTGGGAGGAGGGCTGGACTCGGGATTGAGCACTGGGCCAGAACGGGGGTTGTGCATCCTACCAGGACATCCAACCCCACTATTTGCATCTCTGTATCAGGCTCATATTGTTTTATATATTTGTCTGGTTTATTTGGTATGGTGAAAGTTAAGTGATTGTGGACTTCCTGTATACGTTTACATTTTTATTTATTTTTTTAAGAGTATCTATACATTCCTACCCCAACAATCCTTCTCCCGACTCTCCCATCTTTTCCTCGCCACCCGGTTTATAAACTCACCATCCACCCATACCCAATCTAGTAATACCAACGCCTACCCATGCCTCCCTGGAAGGCTGGCCCACAAAGAAGTGATGAAGAACAAAAAACAGCAGGTGCACACACAAGGTGGTGAATCTCACACTTTATTCAACCAAACACCCTAACGCGTTTTGATCGTGTCTGCCTTCTTCAGGGGGTACAAGCCTCGAAGATAAAAAAAACTGTATATACATTAAATAAATAAGTAAGCATAACAGATAAAACATAAACTAAATAAAATCATATAATATTGTTTTGTAAAATAATTAAAGATAAGTAATAAAAGCAACAAAAAATAAATAAGTAACAATAAGTAACAGCCGGGTCGAGCAAGGCTGAAGTAAAGCAGAGACACCTAAACTTGTGTGACTGCAAGAAAAGAAAAGTAAGTATTAAGGTCATAAATGTATGCATATAAGATTGTGTCTAGTTAATATGACCAACTAGGGGTGAGGAGGACCACTAGAAACATATATCTACAGAGAGACTGTGTAAAAGACAAAGAAGTAACTACTTAAGAGCCCACCCCCTGTCGTTCCTAATAAAATACTCACAATACCCCCTCTCAAAACTCATAATACTTCAAATGCTGCATGCATTAAGCTAAGCAAATCTCTCCATAGCAATTAACAAAAACATAAGCTCTGTTTCATAACCAGCACAGGAGAAAGATCAAACTATACACATTAAAATAAGACATTCAGAAGCAACAAATTCAGTCAGTCAGTTCTACAAGACCATTTGCCACTCAAAGGGTTAAAAAACAAACTCGCCAAATCAGGGCACGCCAGCCTCCATGACGTTCTTGTTAAGTGATTGCCTTCGAAGCTGACCTCTTCCACTGGAAGTACGCTGCCACTGAGGAGTGTCCTTCGGGAAATGCAATTTTTTAGTCTTAGAGAGATCTGTTGTTAACTCTTCAAAGAAAGTAGTGGAAGCCAAAGCAAAGGGGTGCAACCAACAATATTGAACTCTGTCTGCTCTCAACTCAGTTGTGAGGTTACTTAACTCACGACTTCTATGCAGGGTGGCGGGAGAAAGATCTTGACAATTTTCTATCTGGTACGCGTCCCATGTGAAGGGCCCATGCTTGAGTGCCCTTGTAGCTATCCACTCGCGATCCTTGAATCTATGAAAGCAGGCTGTTATGTCCTTTGGTAGGTTAGTGCGGACCCTGCCAAGTGCACAGTGCACTCTCTTAACTTTAATTCCTGAGGTAAAACTATTCTCCAGGAACAAGCAGGAAATCAGTCCTCACATATGGGTGACGTTGGTGCTGACGGAGCCCTCGTGCGGAGCTATTCCCCAGCTTTCAAAGAAAGCCTTTGGGATTGCATCGCGCATGCGTGGCCCCCTTCCCGCCCAAGGGTGCCATCTTGCTCAGTCTTCCTTTTTCCGCGGAGCCCAACGGACGTAGTCCAACTTCCCTCGCGGAAAAAGTGCGTCAAAACTCCTGACGATTCTCTTCTTCGGCCCGCTTCGGTTCGGTACACCAGTATCGAGTCCAGTCACTGATTTTTCGGTTTTTGTCCTTAGTGACTAGCGTTCACACTTTTTTTCTTTTTCACTGGTAGCCCGGTCATTTGACCTCGCAGGGGCCCTTTTTCCCCCAGTGGCTGCCAGCAGGTTTAAAAAGTGTGATCGGTGTAAAAGATTAATGTCTCTCACCGACACACATCACTGCTGTCTCCGCTGCCTCGGGCCCGACCATGACCCAAAGGTCTGTGGCCCATGTAGCAAAATGTCCTCTAAGGCACTTAGAAGTAGGCAGCAGTAGCGTAAAAGGATTTTCTCCGAGTCCGCATCCACCCGGGTCCAGACCTCTTCAGAGCCTCGATGTCTCAGGAGCTATCTGACTCCGAGCATCGTCGGGGGTCTTCTGCGCGGGGGTCTCCTTTGCGAGAACACCAGAGGAAGAAGAAACCTGTGAGGGCGTCGTCGTTGGATGCCTTTGATTGGCCTAGGTCCTTGCGGGCCAGGTCGCGGAGTCTGACCACCGCCCCGGGTCCTCGGAGTCGGAGAGGTCTGCAAAAGTACCTCGCACGGAGCCGGAGACGCCGAGGAAGGTAACTGCTCTTGTCCTCATTGACTCTCCTCCAGGAGAACCGGTATCGGGCCCGACGGCATCGGGACCCGTGCCGGAGGCTGTGGAGCCTTCTGAGCTCGGTCTCAGAATGGCGGCCTTGGAGTGCAGCATGTCTGCCTTCATGGAGCAGCAGTGGGCGCTGATGGCCGATCTCACCGGTCCATCCGTCCCAACCACTGGGACCTCGATGTCCAAGTCGACGCCGGAGGCTGAGCCGATCCTCAAGGCTCTTTGAGCTTGAGTCGATCTTCGTCCGAGGTCTCCCTCGACCTCCCGTTGAAGACCGAGGTCGTCAACACCAGTGCCCTTGGTGTCCGGCGGTCGAGACCGAAGCCCTCATGGCCGGAGCCCATCGATTCCTCCTCGGAGGACTCAGCATGGGAAACGGAAGACAAAGAGTCCCCGGACACCCACCGGACCCAGTGTGTCCCATCGGACTCTCCGGGGTCTGAGCCTTGAAGAAGATCCCCCCCCCCCCCCGGAGGATACCCAGTTCTCGGACTTCATCAGGGACATGGCCAAGGCTTTGGCATTCCCGGCGGACACCAAGGAGGATCCTCAAGCCGAGGAGCTTGAAGCCCTCCAGTATGACTTTTCCCCTCGGGTACTGGTTCCTCCAATGTTGGAACGGCTGATGCTCTGCATGTGGGAGTCACTGGCCTCGATGTCAGTTCTCAGCAAGTGGGTCAATTCCATCTATCGAGTTCACAAGATCCCTGGGTTCCAAAAGGCACAGCTGCCGCACAACTCCATGGTTGTGGAATCGGCCATGCATGGGCTCAAGAGCCAAAAAACGCACTCCTCGGTGCCCCCTGGCAGGGAGGCCCGGAACCTGGACGCCCTTGGCAAAAAGTGCTACCAGGGCTCGATGCTGTCATGCCGGGTCCACACTTACCAGCTGTACATGGGCATGTACTTGCGGGACCTGGCAAAGGAGATTGCCGGGTTCTCAGCTGGCCTCTCTAAGGCACCTTTGCAGCGCTTCAAGACCTTGTCCACTGGGATTCGGGAGTGCTCGAAGTTTATGTCTCGAGCAGCCTATGACGGCTTTGAGGCTTCGGCCCGGGTAGCCGTGGCCGGCATCGGTGCCTGCCACCAGGCGTGGCTAATGTCATCAGACCTGGAGCCATGGGTTCAGGACAAGTTGGTCGATGTCCCTTGCTGAGGTGACAACCTCTTTGGCAAGCCCATGACTGAGAAGGCTGCTGAGCTCGAGTCCGAGTACTTGACCCGGACAGGACTCTCCAAGAAGACTTCTGCCCCTTCTAAAAAGAAGGGCTCGGGTAAAAAGCCCTTTTTCTCGAGGAAGCATGCTGCTTACCGCAATTACCTCACTTACCATGCCGCCCTGGCTCCCCAACAGGGGCAGCAGGCCAAGGGACAGGGCCATGGCCCGCATAAGCTGAAGACCCCCAAGCCCCAGGCAACGGCTCCTTCCCAGCCAGTAGGGGTTTTTTGACTGCCACAGCATAGTCTCTCTCCAAACAGGGGTGAGGCTTTGCACAGGAGGAAGGCTGACCCTGTACGCCCACAGGTGGCCATCAATCACCACAGATACCTGGATCCTACAAATAGTCCAAAAGGGCTATTTGCTTCACTTCAACCAGGTACCTCCCTCCTACAGGAATCTCCTCTTACAGGAGTTGGCCGGTCTTCTAGAGGATCAGACTGTGGAGCCGGTGCCCCACAGCCTGCAAGGACAAGGCTTTTACTCCAGGTATTTTCTGATACCAAAGAGAACAGGAGGCCTCAGGCCCATTCTCAACCTGGAAAACTTAAACAGGTTCCTGGTGAGGGAAAAGTTCAAGATGCTTTCCCATGGAATATTGCTGCCTTACCTCCTCCAGGGAGATTGGCTATGCTCCTTAGACCTGAAGGATACCTACACACACATCCTCCTACATCCAGACCACAGACAGTATCTCAGATTTGTAGTGGGAGGAAGCCATTTTCAGTACAAAGTACTTCCATTTGGCCCAGCCTTTGCCCCCAGAGTGTTTACCAAGTGGCTGGTGGTAGTGGCAGCCTTCCTCAGGAACCAGGGAATTTTCGTCTTCCCATTCCTGGACGACTGGCTCATCAGTGCCCCGTCGCCTCAAGAGGCCCAACAAGCCACAGCTCGCACTATCAACATACTGCAGCATCTAGGCTTTGTCATAAATCAAGCAAAGTCCACTTTGCTCCCTACTCAGAGTTCATAGGTGCAAGGCTAGACACCCTTCAAGCGAAGGCTTACCTGCCAGAGGACAGGGCACAGAGGCTTCTGGAACTAGTACACCTAATCAGCCACAAGTCTCAGATATCAGCGAGGCACTTTCTGTGCCTTCTAGGACACATGGCCTCCACAGATCATGTGACCCCAAACGCCCGTCTCCACATGAGGGCAGCTCAGTGGTGCCTCCGGGATCAATGGACGCAAGCCACGGGGTGACTCGGAGATAGGATCAGAGTGTCCAAACGACTACTGAAGTCGTTGACCTGGTGGCTTCAGCCATCCAACCTGCTCAAGGGAGTGCCTTTCCAGCCTCCCAAGAGTGCTGCGCTGGGGAGCCCATTGCCAGGACTCATGCACTCAAGGGTTGTGGTCCCCTCAAGAGAAGATGCAACAAATCAACCTCTTAGAACTTTGGGCGATACGCCTAGCTCTTTGAACCTTCTCTCATGTTCTCTCACATTAGTCGGTCTTGGTGCAGACAGACAATCAGGTAGCTATGTTCTACGTGAACAAGCAGGGAGAGATGGGGTCCCGTATCCTGTGCCAGGAGACACTGGAGCTCTGCTCCTTTGCAATCCGACAGGGTATGTCCCTCAAAGCAGTTTACCTGCCAGGTCAGGAGAACTTCCTAGCAGACAAGCTAAGCAGAATTCTCCAACCACACGAGCGGCAACTGAAACTGGAAGTAGCTAAGCAGATCTTCCACTGCTGGGGACATCCGTCCATAGATCTCTTTGCCAGTCTGCAGAATCATCAGTTGCCCAACTTTTGCTCCAGACAACCACAACCCCAAAGGATGGCTGCAGATTCTTTTCTAATCTCCTGGTCCGTGGGCCTCCTGTGTGCATTTCCTCCCACGCCTCTGGTGGCCCGGACGCTATTCAAAATCCTTTGGGACAAGGCCTCGGTCATTCTGGTAGCCCCCAGTGGGAACCTTGGTTCCCACTTCTCCTCCAGCTGACAGTGGAAACCCCACTCTCTCTGTGGATGCAGCCGACCTCCTGTCCCAGGAGCAGGGCTCTATCTTACATCCCAACCTCAGGTCCCTCAACCTGACGACATGGCTGCTGAAAGGGTAGTGCTGCCTCCTCTCCGCCTGCCTAAGAACGTAGAAGAAGTGTTACTGGCCTCAAGGAGACAGTCCACTAGGAAAACCTATGCCTTCAAGTGGGGTAGGTTTGAGGTGTGGTGTAATCAGTAAAACAAAAACCCTTTCTCTTGTCTTGTACCAGTGGTGTTGCAGTACCTGATTCACCTCTCAGAATTAGGCCTCAAGTCTAACTCTGTCAGGGTCCACCTGAGTGCTTTGTCAGCACACCACTCTCCAGTGGAAGGACAACCTCTTTCGGTTCACCCCTTGGTGTCCAGATTCCTCAGAGGTCTACTTCTACTAAAACCCCCGATTCATCCTCCGTCAACCGAGTGGGATTTGAATGTGGTCTTGCAACAGCTTACACGCCCACCTTTTGAGCCGATGCCCGCTTGCCATCTGTGCTTCCTCTCCTGGAAGGTGCTCTTCCTGGTGGCACTCACATCTGCCAGATGAGTGAGTGAACTACAAGCTCTTGTTTCAGAAAGATCATACATATGGTTTTATAGGAACAGGGTGGTCCTTCGCACCCACCCCAAATTCCTTCCGAAAGTGATCTCTCCGTTCCACCTCAACCAAGAGGTGGTTCTTCCAACATTCTTTCCCAGACCGCATGCTAGCCAGGCAGAGGCAATTCTGCATACCCTTGATTTGAAAAGGGCATTAGCCTTCTACCTGGAGCATACGCGGGGACATAGAAGGGCTACTCAGCTCTTCGTCTCTTATGACCCCAGTAAGCTGGGGCTACCTGTCTCCAAGCGCACATTGTCCACCTGGGTGGCAGACTGCATTGCCTGGGCATACAGGGCGGCCGGCCGACCTGTTGCAGGGTCGAGTCACGACCCACCGTGTCAGGGCTAAGGCCACATCAGTGGCTCACTTCCGCTCTGTTCCGCTGGCAGACATCTGCCAGGCTGCCACCTGGTCTTCAAGCCAGACTTTTGCAGCCCATTACTGCTTGGATGGAGAGTCCCGACGGGACAGTGCTTTCGGCCAGGTGGTCCTCCGTAACTTATTTGAGGTTTAGGCAACTCCTACCCTCCGGCCCTCTGGTGTCAGGCTACCGAGGGTGTTGCGTCTCCGCTGAATTCCTATCACAGCTGCTGAGGCTCTTCTAGAGGGAGCCATTTTTCAGCTATGGGTTCTCGGTAGCCTATAGCTAGGGAGTCCCATATGTGAGGACTGACTTCCTGCTTCTTCCTGGAGAAAGCGTAGTTACTCACCTGTAACAGGTGTTCTCCAGGGACAGCAGGAATCAGTCCTCATGACCCTCCCTCCTCCCCTGGAGTTGCAGTCCTACTATTGATTTTTATTCATTTTGACGTCTTTTTAGCTATGTCATTTGACTGATCAAGATGGCACCCTTGGGCGGGAAGGGGACCGCACATGCGCGATGCAATCCCAAAGGCTTTCTTTGAAAGCTGGGGAATTGCTCCGCACAAGGGCTTCGTCAGCGCCAACGTCACCCATATTTGAGGACTGATTCCTGCTGTCCCTGGAGATCACCTGTTACAGGTGAGTAACTACGCTTTCATGAGTTTATCTTTTAGTAAGGCTGCACAAATCTGCTGCACTTCATGCGAACAGTCTGTATATTCTGGTGCCTCAGGCACTCCTTGAAAGCGCAAATCACAGCATCTGCTTCAATTTTCTAAATCATCCATTTTATCTAATCTCCATGTCCTATCTAAAATGTGCCTTTAATGTTAAATGAGTTGTCAGATAAAATAAATAACACATTCTTAATAAATGGCTGTAGTAAATTTTATAGAAAAGGTACATAATTTTTAAAAAGCCCTTGACCTTGTTTGTGATCTCTATCTATAAATTGTTGTTAAGATTATTATAATACTTCTGGGTAGATTCTGTGTGCAATCCATTATTCTCTATTTCCATTATTTTGAATTGCATCATTTATGCTGAGAGTGCAAAGTCCACCATCAAGGAGGAGTTCCTCTATTTGCTCACCGTTCAGGTTCATAGGAAATGGCAAAAGAACTCGCTTTGCATTAGAACTGATCTCATGAAACCTCCTGCCCAGAAGTATTTGCTGCTGTAATCACTGCATTATCGCAGTTTCTGCACATTTGAAGACAATCATTACAGTTCTGCAGGGCAGTAAGCAGTTTGTGTTTGAGATAACCCACTATACCATAGACTGCAGCAGAAAGATACCACTGTGTTTCACTAAACAGTTTGTGCTTAAACCAATTTTTAAATATTCTGCTTAGTCCTGGCCTCTGATTTGTACTGTCAAAGAAGCACTGTTATTTGATATGGCTGTGGTAGGTTAGCCTTTTAAAGCATGGGGAGGATAAGGGACGATGGGGCTGAGAAAGTGAGAAAACAGAGCTGCTGAAGGAGGGATGGGGAGGTGGAAAAAAGACTGCATAGGGACTGTTGGTTGGAGATGAAGAGAGGGATGAAAGGAATTCAATGGAAATGTTGGAAAGAATAATGAAGGAAACAAGGGGAAAGGGCTAGGGAAGGAAATGGGAGAGGACTTGATATAAAGAGAGGGAAAAAAATGGAGACAGGATCATTTGCGAAAGGAAAGAGGTAAAGATAATGAGTAGGACATAAAAACATCAATTGGTCCAACCAGTCTGCCCAATTATTCACAGTTTACCCTGGAAATATATATTCTACCTACCAGCCATAGAAGCTTAACTCTCTTTAGGATGATATGCCTTGCTCAAGTCTGCCAATGCTACCATTAAAACTACTAGTAGTAGCAGTTAGAGTGTCTACGGTGTGAATAAAAGCACTAGACTCTATATAGGTAAATATAAGAGACACTCTCTGCTCCATGGACAGTTTCATAACAGGACATCTATGTGAAATACCCAGAAACACACCTCTTTTATGCCTGCCTTATAAAGATAGACACACCATTTAAAAATAATATATCTCAATAAGCATGAAAACCAGTATGGCTATCAATAAATCAAAAAATTCCCATCCTTTTAGCAACTCTATACTCTGCTCAATAGACCATCAGATTTCAAAGCTGAATAACAGCAGCTTTATCAATACTGTGTAGCTCGCTCAATACCTTCAGTCATTGCTCCCATACAGTATTTTTTTTTCCATCTTGAATGCAATTAAAATGTGCATTATAAGTTTAGGACCACAGCCTTCCTTAAAGTGAAGTGTTTTTATGAAGGTTTCATTTAAGCTGCCTCTGGTACTTATCAAAAACACCACAAAATAAATTCACAGATTGTAAATAGCACTGATATTTATCAAAAGTGTCACAATTTTATTGCAATTTGCTGCCAGGTTTCGTTGGTCACTGTTTCAGGGAATGGTGGGATATCACTGCGATTTAAATGTCAAAAACATCAACCTGAGACACTGTTTCTTCCTATGTTGTACAAACTACAAAGATTCAAAAATGCACTTTTCCAAAGCTGACATATTCCAATCACTAGAAACGCAAAATAATTTGGTTTGTACTGTTGTCATCTGTTCATTTTATTTTTCTAATTGGATTGTTCCTGGTCTCTTTCTTCCACTTCATCCTTGTCCATCTTTTTGTATTTTTTTTCCAGGGTGTCTTTTCTAATTTTTTTTTCTTCTCCTTGTCTTCTTCCCTTCTTCTCGTAAATCTTTCTCTGACAATGATCATTTTCTTCCACCTTTTTTCACTGTTTCTGTCATCTGCCTTTCTAACCACCCTCTTCAATCTTCCTTTTTTAACTTCTTATCTCCTACCTATCAGTTTCCATCTCCCTCTCATTTCCACAGTTCTCTCATTCCTTTTATGCCTCTCCCACTCTGATATTCTTACTCTTCACCCACTCTCCAGTCCCCCATTGCCATTAACTGTATGACCCCCTCCCCCCCAATCTACCTTCTTCTTTTCATCCACTTACCAGCCCCAACGCCTTCCCTGTCACCTATCCTGTCTACTGTTTAGCATAAGGAAGTTCCATCCATAAGTACTGAAACTGTGGTGCTGGCAGCTTAACAGATTGCAGAGCTGTAGGGATCAGAGGGATGAATTCCTATTTATTTATTTAGCAACATTTCTATATCACTGTATCTACAAGTCACAATGGTGTACATAGAACAAGAACTAGTATAACTTTACATGGCACGTAGATGATAAAAGGTTAAACAGTTTATAATAAGGGAATAAAGTGTGAAAATTAGGGCCCAATTTTCGAAGGCAGTTACACGGGTAAGAGCCCATGTTACCCGTGTAAATGCCTTACCCAGGATTTTCCAAAGGCACCTACAGGGGTAGTGCCTTTGGAAAATCCCGGTTAAATCCTTAACGTGCCCAGATGCTATCCGTCCACCGGAGCGGAGTCGGGGAATAGCACTAAGTGGGTAGCAGCTATTTTTGATGCTGCCCGCTTAGCGCTCTGTGCCTTAAAGATAGGCGAGGAAAATGCTTGCCTATTTTTAAGACTCTGGGGCTAAACGGGCAGCATCAGAAATCGCTGTTACTCGCTTAGTCTCGGCAGCTGCCGGTCTATGTGGCATGACCCTGACTTTCATTTCCTTCGCCCAGGAAATGAAAATCTGGGTTAAGGGGGTCAGTGAGTAGGCTAATCGCGTACATGGCGCATAGCCTGCCTAAATGAAAATCGGGCCCTTAGCGCAATAAACAATAGTGGGGGAGATTATTGTAAATAGTGTGAGATAAAGTGTGGGGAGTTGGGGTGAGAGACTACGTAACAGAACCGAAATGTTCCAGGAACAGGTAAGTCTTTAGTCTGCAGCGAAACTCTCCAGCATCATTTAAACAGCAAAGTTTTGGATTGAGGGAGATCCAGATGGGTGCGCAGAGTGAGAAGGCTCTGCTGGAGGTAGAAATATTGGTTTGAAGGAACTACTACTCTTCTTGCTAGCGGTAGGAAACAGGGAGAGCGGGAGGCAGCAGAAATGACATTCCTTTGGTACCATAAGCAACCGCCAGTTTGCCTAGTGATTAAATCAGCCCTACTTGGAAAGCCCCGTCTTAACGTGCATTCTGATACACATTTTCTCAGAACTTGTATGAAGTCATTCATTTTGGTCGTTTTTGCTTTTTCACCTTTTGCAGAGACCTTTCGCTTTCTTAAAATACAAATTTCTTGATGTCATTCCATAACTCTTCTGGTGCTCTGTCATTTGTATCTGAAGTGATGAATTAATTTTACAGGAAGTCTTTATATTCCTGTGGTATATTCTCAAGATCACATTTTACTACATTCATGAATGGCTTACTTTTTGTTCAGCTTTAACTTGAGTTTGCATACTAGTGCTCTGTACCACAGTCAACTCTAGGTTTTGTCTATGTTGATATTGTTGAGCTTTTCCTTCATTGACTTCCACAAATGTAGTCAATTTGATTTTTGTACAGTCCTTTAGGCAAAATCCAAGTGTGCAGTCACCGTTTGTTTTGCTGGAAGAAGGTGTTTGAGATGAATAGATTGTTGATCTTTTAGAATTCTATCACTCTTTCTCCAGCTTTGTTTCTTTTGCCAAGTCCATATTTTCCAACCATTAACCGCCACCTTCATTCCCAATGTTTGCATTCCAGTCACTTATGACTATTGGTATATCTTGTTTGCATGTTCTGTCAGTTTCATCTTGTACTTGTTCATAGGTCTGATCAATATCTTCCTCTTTTGCAGCTGTTGGTGCAGATACCTGAATAATAGTAGTGTTCAAGACTGGCGCAACTCACTGTGCAAACTGTGCACTTGCATAGGGCAGCATGGTCTGCACAGAGAGCTGACCCCGCCGTACTGTGGGTTAGGCAAGCAATGAGTGGCAGGTGGCAGACGGCAGACAAGCAGTAAAATCGGTGCCCATGCAGCGTGTATATGGGCTCCAAAGCCCTGCTCTGATTTTCAAGGGCTCTTTGGTCCGCCACCGCAACCGACTCAGTGCATGTAACTTGAGCCACGCAGTGGAGGAAGTTGTGCTGATCTTGCAAGACTTGAAGTAGCGAGATCAGCATTACTTCCCTCTCCACACGGCTCAAGCTGAATGCAGAGCCGATCGCGGGGGAGGGCCATTCAGCAGTACCATGATGAAATGGTAAATCACCAAGTACTGGCATGTGCCGGTGGGGGGGGGGGGGAGTGGGAGAAAGAATAAGATGGAGACACATTGGGTGGCTGCATGGGAGGGGGAGAATAAGAAAGAGAGACATATCAGAAGTTGACTGCATGGGGGAGGCATCGAATATTGGCTACGTGGGGGGGGATTGGCTCGATTGCAGAGAGAAAGAGACACAGACACACACACACTCTGTATTGCCTGGAGAGAGAGAGAGAGAGAGAAAGAAAGAGAGAGACACACACTGGGTGTTGACTTGGGGGGGCTGAGAGAGAGAGACACACACACACACACATTGGGTAATGGCTTGGGGGGGCTGAGAGAGAGAAAGACAGACATCCATACTGGATGATGGCTGGGGGACTAAGAGAGAGAGAAAGAGACACACACTGGGTGATGGCTGGGGAGCTAAGAGAGAGAGAGAAAGAGACAGACACACGGTGATGGCTAGAGGCTATGATAGAGAGACAACGGGTGATGACTGGGGGCCTATGAGAGAGAGAGACAAAAGGTGATACCTGGAGATGTGCTATGGGGGAGAGATACAATCAGTGATGACTGGGAAGGTGCTACGGGAGAGAAATACTGGGTAATAGCTGGGGGGAGTGGGCTGTGAGAGAAAGCGAAAGAGACACACACACACTGTGACACTCCCCATGACAGACAAACATGCGGCTCCCAACAATCCCCATGATAAACACACATGTACACCGCCTCCAACACTCCTCTTGACTCACCACACATGTACCCATCTAGCCCCTGATACTGTCTGACACGTCCTGTGAGAGAGACACGTGAGCGCCGCACATGCCTGATTCTGGAAATGGAGGAAATGCGCCTCTGTGGCTAGTGTACACTTTTCCACTTGTTACTGTTAAAATTGGTGAGTCCTGTCATTATGTTATAGCAGGTCTGCTGTGGACTCTGGTCTTTTTTGCAAGGTTTTATTATACCTCCTTATATACTGCTACTGCTACTACTTACCATTTGCATAGCACTAGAAGGCATTCACAGCGCTGCACAGAGACATGGAAGAAAGAGTTCCTTCTCATAAGAGCTTACAGTCTAGTTGAGATAGACAACACAACAGTCAAGAATAACAACACAACAAGTGGGGACTAGGATGTATCTGGGGGAATGGTATATGGTAATTGGCGCTGGAGGTAAGTCATGTAGAAATCTCTAACCCCGCTGCACATGTAAATGATGTTCAGACATTCATAGACTTGTTAATTTATTGTTGGGACAAAAATGACAGAGGTAGGCGGCACCTTATAGACTGACCAATTTATTGAGACATGAATCTTAATAAATTCATTGGTCTATAAGGTGTCACCTGCCTTTGTCAATTTTGCTGTCCATTTTTGTAAGCCCTTGGAAAATTGTCATCATGCTAGGACAAAAGAGAGACTTGTGAAGGGCTCCATTGGAGCCCACTAGGGGCATGAGGGGGGTGGGGCAGCACCGGCCCTGGTAGTGTTGATGGACATTCCTTATAGATGAATAGAATTAAGCATTCACTGTTTGCATTGTATTTCATTACATTTCTTGCAAGTTTCTTCTTAATTATAAATGCAACACCATTTCTTCTTTGTATTTCATTTCCGGCATTGTATACCACTTGATCATCAGATTCAGTGCCCAATGCCAGTTCTTTTCAGTTCACTGTTATCCAACAGATTGAGCTGTGCATGTTCCATTTCATTCTTGACCTCCTCCAGCTTCTTTTGATTCATGCTTTGCACGTTCCATGTCCCAATATGTAAGATATTTTTGCAGCTTCTGACTCTCATTTCATACGCAGCTATGTCAGCGGTCAGATGTCCCAAGGGCATTGATCTGATCAGATCATGAATGCTGGCTTTACTCTAAAGTGTCTTTGATTCTTCCCCAGTGGCCTGTTGAGTGCTTTCTGACCTGTAGGTCTCATCTTTCAGCACTATATTGTTTTGTTGCGACTTCATTGGATTTTCGTGGCAAGATATAGATATTTTAATTCCCAAAGCATTCTGGGAAAAATAGCTCTTGGTGTGGGAGGAAGGGTGCTCTTGAAATATACTATAGATCCCTAAATGCCTTTGCATGGAATAAATAAAGAAGAAACCTGCCAAAACTGAATGCTCATGGAGTGATCAGGTAACCACCTCAACTCTCTCCTGCATTAAACTGACACAGAAAAATCTAATATGTATATAGTCATTATTGGCAGATTTTGAAATGATTATTTTGAAAATCATCAATCCAAACCAGGTTGTGTTAGAGTTTTGCTTTGCGTGAACAATTACAATCTATAAAATTATATCCTGACCTATACTATAAACCCTCCAGAGGGAAATGTTCATAAAAATGTTACTGGAAGTGTCATTTTCAGGTTGTGGACCAGTTCTATTAGCCTCTGTATGGTCTTGTGTCTTACTTAATGCTGTCAGGTAGGGCTCATGTAGAATGAGACCCAACACGTGGCCGAAGAGAAGAACTTTGTGGTGAGGGAAAAGGGAATAAAGGATTCTGAAGTCCCATTGCAGCGAGTATTCCAGAGGTGATAGTATTTGGGTTCTGATTCAGAGATTTACTACAAATTTTAGGCAGTCATGCAAACCCTTGTATGAGCAGTTCATTCTCTTGGCTACCTATACTGAAATGCTGCTTTAAGTGGAAAGGCCAACTTACTGAATCCCAGAGCATGTTGGGCATCCTCCTTAGTCCATTTCTGCACATTTTGATATCTGTGTATGTCTGTTTGTTTTCAGGACCCAAGCAAAAATGGCACCATGAACAGCAGCTGTAACAGTTTATCGAAACCCCACAAATCGTCAAAGGAGCACAAGGAAAAACCATTAAAAGACTCTAAAGAACATAAAAGTGCCTTCCATGAACCTTCCAGGGAACACAACAAATCTTCCAAAGAATCCTCTAAGAAGCCCAAAGAAAACAAGCCCCTTAAGGATGAAAAAATAATTCCGAAGATGGCCTTTAAGGAACCCAAACCTATGTCAAAAGAGCCAAAATCTGAACATCATACCGTACTTACTGTAACAACGGGACAGCATCAGGATAAGAAGGCTCTTAATAAAAGGCCTCCTAATGTGGATTCTGAGGAACTTGCAGCCAAAAAAAGAAAGAAAAGTAGTTCTGAACCTTCCGTGAAAACCCTTTCTAGCGCTTCTGTTTTGATTCTTTCTTCTTCTGACAAAAAGCAAGTAAAGGACAAATATCAATTTAAGCCAGGAAAGGTGAAAATTGAAAGTGAAGTGTCCGAAAAGAAGAAACAGCCTTCTTTACCACCATTTGAAGATATTGTGGACCCCAATGATTCCGATGAGGAAGATAACATGTCTTCCAAATCTGAAGTGAGTTGTACTCCTTGTGTGCTCTTTGTGGCTTTAACTGTTCCATTTTGGTTTGTGGTTTTTTTTTGATGATGTAGGGGAGGTGTCTTAAAGTAGCAGTTCATTTAATCTGTTTTACAACAGCTTTTTATTTTTTTTATTGGCAATGTTTATTTTGTCATTGTGTAGAAGTAAGCTGTGGAAGGGCTTGATGACTGTGCAGATAATTTCACTACTCTAGAACCAAGTAAAATTTAGTGTGTTCATACATCAAGAAGTAGGGGTATGACGTGTGATGAAAGCATGAGAGGTAATTTTATAAGGGATCACAGAAAGTTGTGTGCCATCAACAAGGGAAAAGCATGTGTTTTTAGTGACTTACATGCATCAGTGGTTCTCTCTATGTGTGCACTTCAGCCATCCATAAGTACATGCGTCAGGCCATTGGCACGTACTTTCACTGTGGGTGTGTATGGGGTGGAACATGGGTAGAGCAGGGATCTACATGTGCAAATTATAAAATACTACAATTTTACATGTTTTCTTCAAAAAATCTAGGCAGGTGCAGTTATACCATCCCTAAGGTTGGTATTAGTGCTCGCACCCAAATTTAACGCATTTTTCAGCCACTTAAACCACTATTTTATAAGGAAAAGGAAGTACCTGCTTTTATTTATAAAATAGATTTAAGATGGGCACATTCTGGTCACCTAAAACTAGGCGCTGGTTATCAAATTACTCTCATGATGTCAAGAGAAAAGGTTGTTATTTTTTTCCAACATGGGTCATGGTCATAGTCAAATATGAGCATCTTTAGTACAAGATACGATTTCTGGAAAAAAGAGGACTTAGAGCAAATAGATCAATAGCGGGACTGAGCCAAGAAACCAGAGGCTTCGTTTTTGTTGTATAAGGGCAGTACAATAAAAGAGAATTCAGTCAAATATACTTGGCATTTCATTATTGGATACATTTATTTCAGGTCCAGGTTTTAATGTTCTCATGATCCCTCTGATGACTGTTTAAGTGATTAAGGTGGGCAATCCAACATGTAATGCAACCTGCAAACAAACTCTAGCAAAGTGGCTCGCAGAGCGTGCACAAAGCGTACGTTCTCGGAGGCAAGCTGCACGCAATGTGATCCACTTAGTTCGCGAGCACAAATTAATTGGGGAAGTGCTCCAAATAGTGTCTCAACTAATGCTGCACGCCCCTTTGTCAAAAACCGGCAAAGTTTGGATCTGAATGAGCATGAAGCGAATGCTTGTAGCATGCACGCAGGATGCATGGGGGCTATTTGTGAACACGTCCCAACTAGGCAAACATCGCAGGCTAGGTTCCATTGCATGTTGCATTGCACCTAGTGTTTATGCGGCTTTACATGTCCTTTGATTGTATGATGAGATTTGACAGTAACCGAGGTATCCGTATGCCCACCCTTTGCCTGGCGGCAGCCATAGCACTTTACCACCATTCCACACTCCAAGCCTCCTTAAATCAATGACATCTCCCCCACCCCCCCCCTTTGCTTTCACATTTCTCCCATAACAGAAGACACACAGACCATAACCTTGGTGAACAATTAGTTGGTCGCAGCTTTATTTATAACATTGTAAACCGGCCCAACATAGGCCAACAAACGTTCTTAATCGAAACGTTCCCCCCCCCCCCCTCCACCTCCCAAATTCTGGATGATACCCCACCAGCCATTCCTAGCAAAGCGGTGCATCATCCACCCCCCCATTCCCCCTCCGCCCGCCTTGCCATGTTATTAGCAAAGGCCGGCATTTTCTTCCACCGGGCAGAGACCACAACCGTGATGTCTCTCCCAACCTACAGCAATGCTGCTCCTCTGCCAAGCGCCATTCCTCAAATGCCCCGCTGGGTTGGCGAGCGCCGGCTCGCTACTCCGCCACCGGCACAAGGTAGCTCCCCTATCCTTGTGCCGCCCCCCCCCAAAGAAAGCTGCGACCAACACCAATATTCAATGGCCTCCTGCCAGTCATTCAGCAACAAATCCTGGCCAACAGGAGCAAGGTGCACACCGTCCAGGCGGTACAGGCCACTGCAGCGTACTTCCGCCCACGGATGCAACACCTGCCGTCCACCTGTTTGCTGAACCCACCGCCCGATCTGCCTGTTGATTTTAATCAGGCCCCGCGACCACCGCCGCTGCGTCCAACAGGCGGGGCACGGAATTATATCAGACCAAATAATGGCCACATCCGGAAAGAGTTCCTGCAGCAGACCAAGGTCCCTCTGAACAACTCGGATGAGCTGCCGGCAAGACCAACTCGCCAAGTCGTTGCCCCCCAAGTGGATCAGAAGCCCGACTGGCCTCCGATGCTGCACCATCTGTGCCTGGACGAAGTCCACGAGCTGCCACCACCGCAGTCCACGTTGTCCCATCCAGCATAGGCGAACTCCAGAAGCAGCTAGACCAAGGTGTAGTCCCAATGGCCTCGACACCGCCCTCCGCTCAGCCCAGTAGACGAAAGAATGGCCGATGACCCACCATTCGCTGGAGCACACACCATCTGAAAGGACAAAGCGGACTGCCACCAGCAGGCAACTCTGAAATAGGAAGAAAACTGTTAGTAGACCCCCCCCCCCCGGTAACCACTTTAACACCAGTGTGATGGCTAGGAGGAGTCGCCGGTCCAACCCGGATGCGGAAGTCGGCCACCTAAGGGCGCACATACCCTTCATACGCTCCAGAGTGCCACCTCCCAATCCGCCAAATGACCGACCCCTCAAGCCCCACGGCCGCCGCACTCGTGGCCGCACCGATCCGAAACGAATGCGACGCAAAGCTCCGTTCGTCGTAGCCTAAGGACCGTAACACCAAGCGCAGCACCACCGTAAAATGAAACTGCGTTACCGGCCTGCTGTCCTCATGCAAAAAGAAATAGGAACCATGCAAACCCGAACGCCTCTGCGAATAACTTCTCAAGGCCTGCACGGGGTACGAGGGCAGGGGGTAGATGGCGCCCAATACCACCCAACTCCCTTTTCCCGCCTGATCTGTCTTGGACCGCGGGAGGAAAATACGGACTTGAGACCCCTGGATCGTGACGTGGGCAAACTCGAGACCA
The DNA here is from genome assembly GCA_033557465.1 of Ichthyophis bannanicus. Classification (NCBI taxonomy): domain Eukaryota; kingdom Metazoa; phylum Chordata; class Amphibia; order Gymnophiona; family Ichthyophiidae; genus Ichthyophis; species Ichthyophis bannanicus. The sequence continues at coordinate 811,035,943 of CM066032.1, read as the reverse complement.
CCAGGCGCACCCTTCCTGGCGGAGCGGGGCACCAGTACGCACACGCGAAAGGCCCCAAAAAAGGCAGTCACAAACAAGGCATGGAACAAAACAGACTCGAAAGGAAAAGCCGCAACACGAGGTAAGACCTCGCAAACGCGCAGCAATAAATCGTGGGAAACTGGAAGCCGCCAGTCCTGGGGCCTGGGGTGAGCCCTAGCCCAACCCGCCAAAAGATACCGGACTAAAAATGAAACCCTTGGGTTCCCCCACCCCGCCGCCTTGCAGAAGAAGGAAAACCCAGCTACCGCGGACATAACAGCTGTACGAGTCCAACCCGCCTTCTTCGCCCAAAGCACGAACTGACCCATCATCCCCTCGGGAACCTTCCCCCCGCCCCAGCCCAAAGAGCTCAAGTACGCACTCACCTGGGAGTAGCCACGCCGATACAGGGCCCACGTACTGCGCGCCACGGACGTCGACAACAATGCCATCAGCTCTGCATTCCAACCGTCCAGAGATGCCCCGGGACTGGGGAAGCCGCCGGATCTGCCTCCGGAGCCAACCGCCGGAATTGCGCCCACTGAAAACAGGACAGAGCGTCAGCAATGGAATTCTGGGCCCCCGGCACATGCCGAGCCCTGGCGGTGACATTCATTCGTAAGCAGGCCAACACAAAAATCCTCATTAAAGCAGCTACCTTCGGGCACCGAGGCGCATGCCGATTGATTACCTCCACCACCACCGCGTTATCACACCAAAAAACACCCGCCGATCCCGTAAGCGCTCGGGCCAAACCCAAAAGGCAACCACTATGGGAAAAAGCTCCAGAAAAGTAATGTTCCGCGTCAAGCCGGACTGCACCCACTCGGTAGGCCACGGCTCCGCACACCACGCCCCATGACAATAAGCCCCGAAACCAAAACTGCCGGCCGCGTCTGTAAATAAATGTAGGTCTGCATTCGACAGCTCAGGTAACTGAATGACCGAGCGACCGTTGAAGTCAGCTAAAAAGGAATCCCAAACCCGTAAATCCTCGCGCATTCCCGCCGTCACCCGAATTCGGTGGTGTGGGAGGTGGACTCCCGCCATAGCAAGCGACAACCGCCGAGCGAAGGGGCGCCCCATGGGCAGCACCCTGCAAGCGAAAGTGAGATGCCCGACTAAAGATTGCATGACACGCAGAGTAGTCTTGCGCGCAGATCCCACCACAGCTACCATCTGCCGAAGACATGCCACCTTCCGCTCCGGCAAGCGGACAACCATAGCCACAGTATCAATCTCAATCCCAAGAAATGTCAGGCAAGTAACAGGCCCAACCGTTTTGTTAGCCACCACTGGAATGCCGAAGTCAACCGCCAAACGCAAAAAGGTCTCCAGCAATGTGTCACAAGTTTTTTCCCGTCTGGGCCCGACGAATAAGAAATCGTCCAGATAATGTACAATAGTACATAACCCCGTCGACTTCCCCAACACCCAGTGCAAGAAGGTGCTAAACGCTTCGAAGTAAGCGCAAGATATGGCACAGCCCATAGGCATGCATTTGTCAAAATAATACTGCGACTCGAAGGTAAAGCCCAACAAGGGAAAGGATGCAGGATGAACTGGCAGCAACCGGAAGGCGGATTCTATATCCACCTTCGCCAAGGACGCCCCGGCCCCGCATTGCTGTACTAAAGCGACAGCGGCGTCGAAAGAAGCGTAGCGCACGGTACACTGCTCCCGAGGGATGTGATCGTTCACGGAATCCCCGATAGGGGAAGATAAGTTGTGAATTAACCGGAACTTGCCCGGCTCCTTCTTGGGAACCACCCCGAGCGGGGACACCGTGAACGGGGAGAAGGGAGGCTCGCGAAAGGGCCCTGCCACTCGGCCCAGCGCGCACTCCTCCGCAATCTTCTTCCGCACCACCTCTCCGAGAGAGCGCACAGAATTAGCGTTACGCGACCCACCCCCCGCAGGCGAACCCTGACACGGAATCCGAAAACCCTCCGAAAAACCCTCTAATAACACACTCCACGCCCCCCCGCGGTTAGCCCTGCCATACTCAATCAACCATGGGCGCATGACTTCAACTCGCACGGGCGTAGGAGCCAAAGCCCCGAAACCGCCCTCACTTACCCCCCGCCGGGGCACCCGCTGCACCTTTTCGACTGCACTTAGTGGCCGCGTGTCCACTGCCACACAGGGAGCAGGCGTGCTTAAATTTGCAGTCGGGGAACGGGCACGAGGATTTATTGAAACGCCAACAGACGTCACCGCCCGCAACACCACCCCTGGACTGAGGCGCCGGGGTGGCGGCCGTCCGAAAGGGCCGCACACCCACCGATGACGTTGCGGCTCCGGCCTTACTACCTCCCCCGGCGGCCCCACCTGCACGGCACCGCATGGACATCTGCGTCGGCCATAGATTGATGTCTTTCGTGCCCCACGATAACTGTTTACTCTCCTCCATCATGTCCCTGAACTCCTCGTCATAGTTCAGCCAAGCCCACCCTTCCTGCGCCTGCGACGCTGCCAAAATCGTATCGCCGTAAGCCAAGAGCGCCCCATACTGGTCCGGGTAATAATGACCCCAAACGCTAGCCAGCCGTAAGAAAGCCCGAGTCCAATTCAAGGTGTTGCGAGATGGCTTACACACCCGACCCACTTTTTCATCTTCCTTACGTTTTTTCTTACTCTCCCCGAAGCGCTTCCAGCCCTCAAGAAGGCGGAAAATATCAATATACCTCCGACGCTTGATCCGGTGCCGCAACTTCCGAGGGACACCCTCCCACAGCTCCGCGCAACGCACCACCGCGGACCCACCACCCACCTCCTTCTCCCCCCCCCGCAACCACCGATTCGTCAGAGGAAACCGAGGACGAGGAGGAAGAGGAAGCACGCCGGCAGCGACGCCCGTGTTTGCGCTTCGCTGTCTCCTTTCCACCGGCCACCCTAACCACCTCAGGACTCTGCCCTCCCCCAGCCGAACTGCCCACACCCGCAGCATACTCACCAGCAGGTTGAGGAAGAGGCGAAGACACAGTAAGGTTCTGACCCTCCGCCGCCGAACCGCTCCGCTCATCCACCGCACTCGCAGGGCCCACTCGAACAGGGTCAGCGATGTCCATTCTGGGCCAATCACTCTGAGGAACCTGAGGCAAAAGAGGAGAGAAGGCGGCAGGCCCTGCCCGCAAAGTGTTGGAAGGAACGCTGGGTCCCCCTCCCCAGCCCCACGCTGAGGACCCGAGGCCACCCGCCTCCCAAGCTGCCGACCCCCTACCCACCGGAACGGAGGTCCCTCCGACCCCGCCCCCCCGCCACCCATCCCAGTCACCACTCCACTGCCCCGGTCCACCCCATGCGCCCTCACCAAACGGCCAAGGCCCCGGAGCTCCAAAGAACCCAGAAGGCGGAACATGCCCGCCCATGTACCCGGGACTAGACCAGCCGGATGAAGGCGGATGAGAATACATTCCGGCGATCCCGCCGCCCTCCACAGGAGTCACCCCCGCCCCCAGGACTCGAGCCTCGGAGGCTGCGGACCCAGCCCCAGAGCGCTCCACCGTGGCATTCCCCCCTGCTGCCTCACCCAAGCCCCCGTCCCCGCCCTCCGAGCCAGAAGGCCCAGGCACCCCGCTCCCGTGGGGCTCAGCCAAAACAGCATGCGCTCTGGCCCGTGTTACCGGAGCGCGCCCTCGGCGACCTCCCTCTACCCCGCCCCCCCCCGCGGGTCCCGAGACACCGCCACCCCCCCTCCCCACCAACAGAAGGAACAGGCCTAGTCTTCCCACTCCCTTTCCCCCTAACGGCCACCCCCGAGCCCCCACCCTCTTAGGAGCGGCCTTGCCAGACCGCCGGGCCATACCTGCAACTCAGCCCCAAGGCACAGAGTAATGCCAGGGAGTCGTATTGGGCCCTTTGTGCACTGAACTAAGCAGTCTTTAAACAGACTTGCAGCCCCCCTTAAACCCGGAGCACTGAGGCCCGACCAAAAGTTTTTTGTTTTGTTTTTTTTAATAACTACCCCGGTATCATGCAGAGGCCCTTTGCCTAGCCAGCAAACAGGGAATTGAGGCCCCCAACAAAGGAACCCCACGAGCCGAATAGCCCCACCGCCAAAATTACCAAGGAAGCCCGTCAACGCGGTAGCACACCCGAAGGCCCCGCCGCACGAATAAGCCCCCCCAACCCGCCCCAAACCGCCAAAATCCCTGCACAAACCTTTCGGACGGCTGGCCACGCTGCAAAGAGGGAGAGCGCACACCAGCGATCTCCCTCGCGTGCCGTTGCTCCGCCCCCCGGCCGGCGCCAGCACCAATCAGCAAGCACTACACGTACACGTCTGTTGCTGGCGCCGGCCGCGCTTCACCCACGCTCTCACCCCCCCCCCCACCCAGCAAACCGGACCACGATTCTGCCGCCGTAAGGCTGGGCCCCGGGAACCCAGTTACTACCGGCCTCGGGACCCTGCCCTGCGGCGCGGCGGCATATAAGCCATGTGGCTGCCTGTTACCACTGCCCATATTAATTTCCCTCTATGGGTGTGAAAATTACATAGTCAAAAAGCTTCTTTATAATTTCAGCGGTTTGGTATTACCACTGTGAATAGATCTGATGTGTTACATGTAGAAATTAAAAAATCAAAGGAATGTGGTAAATGCCTGGACAACCCAGGAGCTTTACTGTTCGAAAGTTATTTTTTCAGAAACCTTAAAACGCCAAGTGCTGTTCACTTTGGACATCAAATAAATTTTATATCTGTTGTCCATCTTTGTTATCAGATTTAGAGGCTTTATTTTTCTCCTCATTACATAGATACCAGCTGGTAAACGGTTGGTCTTGTACAATATATCTTGAGTTCTGATTTGTCTGTGGACTAGTCAAGATATTTCTGCTTGTGTGTTCAGGCGTGCTGACATATATGTAAGAGAGGAAGCAACAACATAATTTGTAGTAGTCTTTCATTCTGTAAGTTTCAATATGATTTATTGGATATTTCCTACTTGTTACATCGATTGTTAAAAATTATTGGGAAATTGGAGTATCCAGGGGGAAAAATGCAGTTCTGAATTTTGTATTTTTTATTCATGTTGTCTTGTTTAATTTTTAACACATGAATTTTTTTTAGTGTGCACCAAGAAATACCATTTAACATGCATGAAATAATTTTGCTTGGGTAAATTATTTTAGCATGCATTAAAAACATTCACGCAATGCTGAACCCCAGTGGATTTTGGCATGAGGAGGGTTCCAGGTCTAATCCGGCATCAGATTTTCTTATCCTGGATTGAATGGGGCTGGGAATGACTGCCTTAAGGAGAAGAGGCCATGGTCATTGCTAGAGAATGATACCTAATAATTAGATTCAGGGCCCATGATTACAGAGAGCCAGGGGGAATTCTGTTGTACAGTATTGACATTAGCCAAGGGCTATTACAACAATGACCAGACCAGGGGAAAAATGCAGAAATAACTACAAATGAAGGCCCATGGTACCAGCTCCCAGTCCTGGTTCTAATTAAGCTCAATGTATAAAAGATCAGAGGAAACTATGAGATAAAAGAAATTAACACATGCTAAGCAAAACAAATAGCTTTGAACTGTGAGATAGGAATCTGAGACTCTTGTTTAGCTTTCGAGTCAGATAAAAGAATGTTGAAGGTCCAGGTAAATAGGATGTCTGAAAATTACCCTCACCTAGTGCAACAAAAGTGTTCATGTAGGCTTCTGTAGTCTACATGCTAGAGGGGAGACTTTCTTTTGGGGTGGGGGATATTTTAAGAGGGCTTGGAAATAATGTGCATACATTGTATTTTCAAACCTACATTCTTTATTTTCCATAGAAATTCTATCTGTACATTTTTAAGAGTAGAAGATTCACCTCTATTTATGTTTAGTTGATGTTTAGCAACATTGCTGGGGCTTTACCTTAAAGGTGGCCACCTCGGTTGAAGATCAGGCTCCTCTTTTTATAAAATCAAAAAGAATACCGCTACTCCCCAACCACAATCATCACCAAATTTTTGTCGGGCATAAACCCGTTTTTTGGGTGGTTTGAATGCATGGACACACTACTTTCTCATTGTGGACACTTGAAGCAGAAGCTTGTCGCTTCGAAACGTGCACGTCGTGATTGAGCAGATAAGTGTGGACTTGTTTTAAGTTTAAGAGTAAATACTTTTTGGATAAAGAACAAAGGAAAATAAAAAAAGGGGCATGTACTGCGCGAGATGTAGAGGAGTTTCCTCTTCACCTTGTGGTTTATGCCCGACAAAAATTTGGTGGTGATTGTGGTTGGGGAGTAGCGGTATTCTTTTTGATTTTTCATCTTTTGAATACTAGCGATATTGGGAATTTGAGTAGTCCTCTTTTTATAAAGCACTGGGGTGATTTGCCCAGTAGCCTGACTGCAAACCATGTGGGTGCTTCCAATGGGAAATGATCTACATTGTTTTCCTTTGAAGACTAGCTTGAGCTTGGATTTGGAAAGGCAAATAATCAAATCTCAAAATCCAAATCCAAAAGAGTTTGCAAACATTGCACTGTTATTGATGCAAATGACCAGAAGAATGGGCACAATAAATCAAATCAACCCAGTCCTTTTCTCCTCTCCCTACTTAAACATGCCCACAGAAATTCACCTTTTCCTCACAGCTAAAAGTGCGTGTGATACGAAGGCTATGCAAAGCTATAACTGCATTTAAGGCGGGACAGTTTTCCGTTAGACCACTTTACCTGGGTAAATGCTCTATAAAAGCAAATCCACATCACTTACTATTCAAATCTGTATGCATTTGTACAATTGTCACAAGATTTCAGAAACTTAGCAGCACCATTTTCCAGATGTTGGAACAGGAAAACTAAAGGCTGTGAGTGTAGTGACATTTGATTCAAGTAACCATGTTGACGTCACCTTTTCTCAAGCTGCTACCACCGTGTAGCTATCAAGACAATAAAACCAGGGAGCCTCACTAAAATCAGTAGAGTTTCCTAATGTTTTATGTCATTTCTGTTCTCTTAAAAAGTATGCATCATGGTGCAAAATTCTCATCCCACCCCGCGCACACAGAATTGCATCATGGAAGTCAAACAATATGCCGCTTGATTATTTTTCCCAAATGTGTGCACTTGGATTTCACTGACATGTTAAAATCCTGCTTAGTGTCCAGAATCCTAGTGGCAGGAGTGAGTTCTTAGTGTGGTACAATTGCTGTTATCTGAGCACTGCTTCAGTTCAGTCATTAGTTTCCATGGCAGCATGTTGTAGAATTGTGTTATCTCTGTGCACTTTGTACCTTTGCTTTATGTACCCTGCCGAATCATCTCGTGTAGAGGAAAGCTTGGTTTTCTGTTTCCTAGCTGGAGTTAAGTGTCAAGACACTGTGGGTGGTAGAGACCATGGTGAAGCCGAGGTGTTAAATGTTTTCTTTCCAGGACACTGACCAAGGTCAGCTCTGTTCTTCAGAATATTTTGCTGCGGGTCCAGCTATAGCAAAATCGCAGGACCTGCCATAAAATTGAATGACTTATGAAGCCAATTCAAAATATGTGTTGCTTTGTGCAGACTTTATATTGGCAAAGTGGAATATGTTTGAAATCCTTTACAAATGTATTTATTTCATTACCGCATATATGAGCCACTCAGTGCAGTTTACAACATTTGAAAATAAAATTACCGCACAGCAAAATAGCTCTGAACATTTCTTAATAGAACCTGATTGGTTCGTTGATAGGCGTAGATCAGTCAATCTCCCCAGCAGTCAAACTTTGCCTAAAAAGGTGGGTCTTCAATTCTTTCAGGAATGCCTTCAAATTTCTTATAGCTCACAACTCCCAAGGTAGGCCATTTCAGAGCAGGGGAGCCCTAATAGAAAAGGTTCATGATTCCTCACCTTCCTCAGAAACGTAACAGTTGGGACAGACAATAGGTGATAGCTGTGTAATTTAAGTGTCCCTGGCAGAAGCACTTGTGCATAATTTAAAAGCCAGATAACTGCTAGCGAAGGGGGCGGGGGGCAGTATCTTGTAGGACCTGATAAATCAGAGTAAATACCTTGAGTTCCATCCTAAATTTAATAGATAAGCCGTGAAGCTGCTCGGAAGGCTGGTGTGATGGTGATCAGATCGACTAAAGCCTTTAATAAGTTTTGCTGCATGATTTTGAGCTAGTTGAACCCCCTAGAGATCTTGCTGCAGGATACCTAACAACAAAATGTTGCAATATACAAGGAATGGTAAGATCACTACCCTGGTTACTGCTTCCAAATTTCCCGATGACAAATAAGGGCATAGTTGGCAGATTTGCCACAAGATAGTGACCAATTTTGAGAATTGGGCATTCATTGTTAAGTAACAATTAAGGTTGATTCTCAAGTTTCAGCTGACCTGTAAGTAACCAGTTTTCACCAATGACAGGATTCTATGTTGAGGGTGTTCACCAGCTAGCCACAGCAGCTCCATTTTAGTTATATTGAGCAGTAGTCTCAGCTTAAGAAACCAGTCCTGAAGGAGTGCCAATTTCTCACAAATCAATTGACTAATATATCTTTCTGGTATGATGGGAACCAAAACTTGGACATCATCAATGTAAACAAAAAATGCCAAACCTGCTTCTTACAGAGCCCTGCCTTAGAGGTGTCATATAGATATTAAACAGGTATGGTGAGAGCACCAACCATTATGGCATCCTCCTCAGTAACATTTGAGGCAAGGAGGAGAAACACCCTTCACTCTCAAATTGTTCTCTTTCACCCAGATAGGAGTGAGCCAGTTTTTCACTCCACTTCCCAGCCCTATTTCTGTTAGACAGTCCATCAAACACTTATGACAAACCGTATCCAGTGCAGCTGAGATGTCCAGCTGGATTAGAACACCCACACATACTCTTGTCCAGCAAAGCAAGGATGGCATCAGCTGAAGAGACAAGCAAAGTCCTGGTACTATGGAAATGCCAAAAAATGGTTTGTCTGTCATCCAGCACCTGTGACTGCTCAAGAAATTCCATAAAATGATCTGCCACCATCATCTCAATAACCTTCCCCAAAAAAGGAAGGTTAGAGATAGGACGGTAGCTCTCCAACCTACAGGGATCCACTGCCTGCTCCTTAAAACAGGAGTAACACTTACTTCAAAGAGTAGTAGGGACAAACAATTTCATGTTAAGGAGGCATTTGGAGTTTGCTGCAACCGAATCCTCAATTCTTCACAATCTAGTCATACTAAGGAGGCTGGGAAGAGATCAAGTGGATAAGTGGCCAGCACCATATGCTACAATAATTTTTCAGTTTCTGATTGAGAGGCAAACAAAAAGTGTGTCCAACCCTGTAAGTGGATCTGTCCACCTACAACCCAAACTCCACAGGATAATGGAGTGTTATTACACTCCTGTTGACCCTTGCTAACTGAGTTTCCAACTCATCTTGAACATCCCAAATCTTATCTTCAAAATAACAAACTCTTCAGATGACTTCCCGCAAAGTTAACAAATATACTGTTGCAAATAAGGCTCTGGTGTTGGGTTGAGACATCTGGAACTCATTTTCTGAAAGCACTCTTCTATGTCTCTTAATTCTTCTCTTTATTTCGTTGCTCTTGCTTTCCAGAGAAGGGGGAGAGGGATCCTCCTCCCTATGAGATTAATGCAACCTACGCTTCAAGCATCTGCAGTTCTGCCTACTGGTTCTAAGTACCTCAGTGTTCCAGGGAGAACAATTAATGTTGCATGTTGCAGTCGAGGAATTTGATTAAACATGCTAGCAAGGCTCCGTTTCCACTGGGTAACTGTACTGTTGACCCCATACTGTCTTGCTGCTTTTATTTTCTGTGGCATTTCCTGGAGGAGAGTGCCTAATGAGTATGTTCATTGAAGGGTACTTCAACAAACATTTATTAAACATGCTCCTAAATTTCACCTGCCATTTGAACGCCCAGTCTCCCAATTTCTCAAGTTCCTTTTGCAATTTTTTGCAATCCTCTTATGAATTAACAACTTCCAATAATTTTGTATAACCTCACTCATTCCCATTTCCAAGTCTAAAAAGCAGTGCACCAATACAGATCTCTGTGGTACTCCACTACTCACGTTATTCCATTGAGAAAATTGACTTTAATGATTTTAATGTTGGTTTACAGATTACTTATGGTAGATCTGCAGTTTAATTTTTTTAGTTCTTTCAGTATCCTGGGATGTACAGTATGCCTTCTGGTCCAGGTGATTTACTATTCTTTAGTTTGTCTCATTGCCCTATTAGCTCTTCCAGGTTCACCAGTTCTCTGGTTCCTCATCTTTAAATGTCATTTCTGGAATGGGTGTCTCCCATATAAAGGCAGAAGCAAAGAATTCATTAAGTTTCTTTATTATGACTTTTTCCACCCTTAGGGGTATGTTTACTAAACCGGGCTAACGGTTAACCTGGGCTCTAGGTCCCATTGAATAATATGGGACCTAGTGGCAGATAGCCTGGGTTAACCATTAGCCCGGTTTAGTAAACATACCCCTTAGTGTTCTTTTTATCTCTCTATCATCTAATGGTCCAGCTCACTCCCTTGCAGGCTTTTCACGTCAAATGTACTTGAAAAAGTGTTTGCTGTAAGTTTTGCTTCCAGAGAAAGCTTCTTTTCAAATTCTCTCTTTGCTCGCCTAGTCAATACTCTGCTTCTAACTTGCCAGTGCTTATGTTTCCATTTTCTTCATTTGGATATTTTTCCCATTTTTTGAAAGATATTTTTTTTGTTATAATGACCTTTCTCACCTCACGTTTAAACCTTGCTGACAGTCATTTGACCTGTCTCCCACCTTTTCTAAAGTGTGGTATACATCTAGTCTGAGTTCTAAAATTGTTTTTAAACAATGTCCAGGCCTGATGTAAACCCTTAACCTTTGTAGCTCCTCCTTTTAGTTTTTTCCTAACCATTTTCCTCATTTTGTCAAAGTCTGTCTTTTGAAAGTTAAATGCTAGCACAATAGATATCCTTGCTCTCATCCCTCCATTTATTAAATCAAATTTTATCATGGTCACACATCATATCCAACTAAAGACTAGGTCCAATAGAGCCCCCCCTTGTATCGATTCCTGAACCAGCTACTCCATGAAGCAGTGACTTATTTCATCTACAAACTTTATTTCCCTGTGGCATTGGCTCAATCTATATGTTGCCTGTTGTGTTAGTTTTCCTAATTTCTGTTAGCATTTCATCATCTGTCTGTTCGATCTGGCCATACACATGGTATTCCCCCACCCCCACCCCATTATTCCTTTCCGCTTCTCGCATGGAATTTCAATCCATAAAGATTGTACAGTGCATTTTATTTCCTGCAAAACTTTTATCTTGTTTGACTCAGTTCCTTCTTCTACTGTGAGATACGCCTTCCCCTTTTCCAACAGTGAACAGCAGTTTTTATGAAATGGGCATGAAGGTAACTTTAATCAGTTCTCCGGTTCTAGATGTGTCCTATTCTTTGTGCATGCCATGCATATCAAAAGACGTACTGTAACCCGATACAGAGCAGTAACCTTGCAGAGGTGAGAGACTCTATGTGATATAATTGTCTTTATTAACGTAGCTAGTGAATGTGATGTGCTGTGTCCCAGGGTCCTGCTAGGCATGGCATTAGTAAAAGCGGATGTGCTCAGGATGCTCTTTGTAGAATTTTGCAGGGTAGGTGATGCACGGATGAAGCCCTTCCAGGGAGCAGATGAGACTCCTTTTCCCGCTGGACCTACCCTTCCCGGTCTGTATTGATAGATTTCAAAGCTTCTGTGTGCTATCAGATCATTGATCCAGTGCAGGTGATAACTGTTGAATGGTCTCTGTAAGGTTAAGGTATGCTTTTCTATATAACTTATTTGTATTTTTACATAGTTTTACCTTGTTATTCCCAAGTTTACAAATCCCTGTTACTTGTAAAATGCATTTTCAGTTCTATGTATGCATATTTTTGTTCCATGTAAACTGAGCTGATGACAATAGCGCGGTATATAAAAGATGTTAAATAAAATAAAAATAAATAAAATAAATAAATAATGAAGGAGAAAAAATATCGCAGAGATCAGAGATTTTTTGTAATGTTTTGATACACGTTGAGCCAGCAATTGATTATGCTTTGTAGCTTGCCTCCTTTTTTGTTTAGACTCTAGAAACCCTTTTCATGTTTCATACTGCAGTGTCTTTCCAAAATATGTCTTATGGAGCCTGTCCAAATATGCATTTGAGAAATTATGTAAATGAAATGCTGTCGAGACTGAACTGCCTCTAGGCTGCAGTTTGCACCAACTTTAGGTACTGAATATAATATGTTCATGTGCTTCCTCTGCCAAATTTCTGAGGGCCTGACCAGCGTCATTGGTGTTATGTCTGAAAATGGATAGTGCATTGTTTGTTTGTTTTGAAGAGAGATCAGAAAATGTAATGTTTTTAATGAGATCAATGTTGTTATTCTGTGAGTCAGCAACAGATTGACCCCAGATTCCTCATTAATGACTCATTTGCCACTACTCGGGCTCCCAAGAAGAGCGTTTTAAAAATAATCACCTGACCCACATGAGTTGCTCTTGGATATGGTCTTTTCTTGCCTCAGACTGGGTGACTTAATTCTCAAGCATTTGTGCTTAATGAACTAGGCTTTGACAAAATGCCGGTTAGATGCATCATGTCCTGCTGCCTCTTGTTCTAGGGCGCACCCACTGGGTGCTTTTGAAAAATCTTCCAGTTAATAACACACAATGAATCCCGGTAGAGGAGAGAAGAGGACTGGGTAATGCAGCCAACTGGAATTTGGTCAGAGCCAAATTTGGCTGGTTTATAAAGCTTTATTTTACTGCTTTCCCATTATGTGAAAATAAACCTCAGGAAATGTTTATAATGTGAATATCTACTCTTGGCCTCCTACAAAACTATAGTTTGCAGTGAGTAGGAGTTTCTACTTGGACCCCACGGACAAATTTTAATTTAATCTTTATCTTTATTGTTATTGGATGCTTCTGCTTAATGACTGATATATCCATTACTGATAAATAGAGGTACATGGGATAATTGGCTCTTTTCTTTGAAAACGATTTGATTCCAAAAAGTCAGGAGAAGATGGGACAGCATATGAGCATATATTTTAAAGGAAACGCGTTATAAAAATGTTTCTTTTTACATCATTTGTGAGCAGATGGTACATTCGAGACTCCAGTTTCAAAGCAGACTTTCCAAATCCATATTGATGCCAAAAATCTTTAAATGGTCTTAAAATTAGGACCTTGGGGATTTTTGAATTACAATTTAACAAATGTCAGTATTATATAAGTAGGAATAAAGCATGGTTTTCTTGATTTTATCTCTTTTTTTTGTGAAGTATGTGTATTGGCAGAGTGATCGCATGACGTGTGAATCTGCATACTAGGAAGTGCTACTTATTTGTTGAGTTATCCTGTAAAGGTTTGAGTAATGGCTTGCTTTTTCCTGTTTGCCAAATGGTCTTAGAAATCTTAATTTGCGTGTAGTCATGACTAATCTCTTATGCTGCTTGGTCTCATTATAACATTGAACATTTGGAGTTTGAACATGAGGATTACTATAATAAGACCTGAAATGCTGATGGATTTGAAAATTTTTAGGCGATTGCTAAGAACTTATTTTGGGGGATGTCATACCCATTTTGTAATGGGACAGGTGAAAACACTGGTATGACACAGCATTTGAAAATGTGTAAAAATAGGATCCTTTCTGTAAAATAATTCATATTTATATGCCTCTTGCAAATATTGCATCATTCCTTGAGTGCTTGATTTATTTGGCCTTGGGCCTATGTGTCATAATGTGCTCATAATGGGTTGTGTTAAATGGTTAAAACCCCCCCCCCCATGCTATATCTTAATTCTTGAACAATCTGGACTTTTTAGAAATGACTGATCTAGTTTGCTTGACAGTTTATCTTAGCTCTATAATTATAGCATCAGAATTAAAGGTACAGTGTGCCTCTATAAATCATGAACCTCCTGTCCCTCTTGCATATATTATAGCAGTATGCCCATTTTTTAAAAACCTGAAGTGCAGACACTTCATTCCATCTATCAAAACTAGTATATATATATATATGTAGAAAACATGATTGGAAAACATTGGAGTTTGACGACCTTAAATATGGTAGATCACTTAGGGGCTTGTTTACAAAGCCACGGTAGCGGCTTCCGCCCGATATCGGAGCTGCGGCCCCATTGAATTCAATTGGGGCCGCGGCTCTGATATCGGGCAGAAGCCGCTACCGCGGCTTTGTAAACAAGCCCCTTAGTGTCTTTGAAAGAAACTTCACTCTGGGAGAGCCCAGGACAAAGCATATAATCCAATAATTAATATTCAGTCCTCTTTTTGGTGGCTGCCAGATGTAGTGCTGCTAAATCAAGAAACCTCCATTGACAACCACTTTACAGCCTTGGATATTACGTGTAACTTTAGTATCATGGACACCCATTGATGCTACATTACGGAGATGTACATATCTCCATTTCTCTGTTCGAGTAGTGGATATTTATGGATGATAAAAAAGAAATGAGACACAGCTATTTGAGTATGTTTGGTCAGTAGATGTTTATCCAGAAAACGGGGCGTGGGTGGAAGTATGGGAATATAGGTGTGCATCTGTTCTTTGAACTTCAGGTTATAGGTCCCCAGTGAATGTATGATGATAACACTTCTGGAAATCCTAAGCCCAACATAGTTTTTTGTTTGGATATGAATGTAATCATTTGATTTACTGCTTTTGAGAAGCAACAAGTGGTTCACAATTAAAACCAAGAAAATAAAGCCAGGAGGGAGCAACATAACAGTGGCATCATACAAAAGGTTGAGATACGGTTAAAGAACTGCTCTAGAGAATGGATGCAGAAGATTGCTCAGGATAGGGTTACTGCAGTAAGTACACGGACTACTGTTAGAACCCAAGAGCCCGTGCAAACAGCTAAGCTTTTAGTTTGCTTCTAAGTTTAGAGTAGAGTAGTCAGTGTTAATTTTTATTTCTTCTGGAGCAGAGCTCCAGAGTGTTGGGGCCTGATAGCTGAAGTACATGCAAGTATGTTTCTGTTTAGTTTTACTGGGAGGGGGGAATTCATAATCAACTACAATTGGAAAATCTCAGTAACCATGCTAGAGAGGAAAGCCTGCCAAGTAAACAGCGTACTGTGTTTTGAAATCTGTGCATCTTTGTTAAAAATTCCCAATCTGACAATTTCATGTTCTTGTCAGACATTATATTCACAAGCAACCTTCCCTGAGGCACTTACAATCTATTGGTTACTTCCTTGTTTATGTATGAAATGCTCTTTCTATACATCATTTTTTTCTTTAACGGTCTTGTATTCGCCAACTTCAGGTTTATAGTTTGAAGTTTCTCCAAGTGGTGCACTTTTGTATCTCAATATACAGTGTTATGATGATCCTCATTAGGGAATGCCTTAGTTACCTATCTTGGTAACATTGTACAATTTATGGAGTAAGTCTATTGTATTTCCTTTTATCTCCAGTTCCATGAATGTTTTCGTACCTGTTTTCTTAGTTGGTAATTCTGTAGATACCACGTTTCTTGTCCCTGTAATTGTTAGGTTTAGAATATAGCAAACCTTACTGTAGTAGTCTAGACCCAGAAAAGTAGCAGATGGTCACATATATAGTTCAAGATGGCTATGTTTAATTTCATTTTAAGAAAAGTGATGCAGAAAAAGATATGGTAATTCCATGCTTTATACCTGGGGGGATTCTGCGCAAAAAATAATTTCTGTGCAAAAACTTTGAAAATTCTTTGTTTTATTAGTAACCTTTTGTGCAGAATTCCCCCATCATAAAGCTTAACACCTCTTCTAGACCTGAAATTTCCCCTGCCTTTTCCCTTCTTAGCTCTCTTGCTTCAATCACAGTTCTATACCCTCTCCTCCCGTTTTCTCTCCCTCAAACATCAAGCCCCCAGCCACCCCAGCAGCCCATCTCTAACTACAACAGCCCCAACTCACCAGCAGCCCTTTTGTCCCCAGCAAACCCCTGATTCACCTGCCCCCCATCTCCAGCCCCCCCCCCACCGATTCCGCAGCAGCCCTTCATCCTGCCACCAGCAACCCCCCCTCCCACTCACCAGCAGCCCTTTCCTGCCCCCAGCCAGCTCCCTCCAGTCGACTCATCAGCAGCTAGCAGTAACACAGCCACGGGAGCAGTTTCCTTTTGCTCCCATAGCTGTGCTAGAGTCCGATGCTGGCGCATCTTCAAAGGTACCCAAGAAGTATACAAAATGCACCGGAGTCTGACTCTAGCATAGCCGTGGGGAGCAAATGGAAGTGCTTCCATGGCTGTGCTGCTGGCTAACAGTGAGGCAGGATCAGGCGCTGTTACAGCTTGTGCATCTCATCCTGCCTCACTGCCTGGCTGGCAGGTGCCCTCGCAGAATTCTGCACAGCAAATGGAAAATTCTGCATTAGACAGTTGCACAGAATTCCCCCAGGAGTAAATTCATCCTGGGGATGTCTAAGAAGAAAAAAATCGCATTTGCAGGCTTTAGAGAGAGGCTATGCGCAGGCCAAGAACTTGGAGAGAGCGCATCGGTTGCAAGGAGGCAAAGATAGCTAGCGGACCTTGGAAGAAGCCTGAATGAGGGTGAGAAATCTTCAGTTGGAAAATTTAATTTTTAAGTTGCAGCGTGTGCAACAGCGGCATTACAAGTTTGGAGACAACTCTTGGCGTCTGCTAGCCAGCTGCCTAAAAGTCCAACAAGCTCAAAAGGCAGTGGTGAGGTAGGGGAAGAGTGGTTGGTGATGAAGCTATACAGGAGGAATTTCGGAACTTTTAAGAGAAAATATTTTTTCACTCAACATGTAATCATAGTAACATAGTATATGACGGCAGATGAAGACCAGTATGGTCCATCTGGTCTGCCCAACAAGGTGGCAAGAGCAAGTGCACTTACCGCTCCGTACAGGTCACCTCTCCCCCTGCCTTGGTTTAGGGGTGTACCCACCGCTCCTTGTAGGTCACCCCTATTTGTTCAGATATAAGAGAATAGTTATGCTTATTTTGATTTTATCCTGTTGCTGTAAAGGGATCCATTATGTCTGTCCCATGCCATTTTTAATTCTGTCACTGTGTTTGCCCCAACACCACTTCCATCGGGAGGGCATTCCAAGCATCCACCACCCTTTCAGTGAAAAAGTATTTCCTGACATTGCCTTTCAGTTTACCCCCTTGCAGCTTCATGTTATGCCCTCTAATTTTACAGCTTGCCCGTCTTTGGAAGAGGTTTGTTTGTCCATTAATACTCTATAAGTATTTAAAGGTCTGAATCATATCTCCCCTGTCCCTCCTCTCCTCCAGAGTGTACATAGTTAGGTCTTCAAGTCTTTTCTCATAAGTCTTATGACTCAGGCTCTAAATCATTTTGGTCACCTTCCTCTGAACCGCTTCCAGCCTTTTTATATCCTTTGCGATATACGGTCTCCAAAACTGAACACAATATTCCAAGTGAGGCCTCACCAGCGACTTGTACAGTGCCATTAGTACCTCTTCCTTTCTGCTGGTAATTCCTCTCTATATGCAATCCAGCATCCTTCTGGCTTTTGCTATCACCTTGTCACACTGTTTCGCCACCTTGAGATCATCAGAAATAATCACACCAAGGTCTTTCTCCTGCTCTGTGCACATCAATTTCTACCCCCTATCACATTCAATTCCCTTGGATTTCTGCTTCCCAAGTGCATGACACTACACATCTTCACATTAAATCTTAACTGCCAAGCATTAGACCATTCTTCCAGCTTTTGTAGATCTTTCCTCATGTTCCCCACTCCCTGAGAGGAGTCCACTCTGTTGCAAATTTTGGTGTCATCTGAAAAAAGACAGACCTTTCCATTCATCCCTTTGGCAATATCACTCACGAATACATTGAAAAGTACCAGTCCCAAAACCGAACCCTGGGGCACACTGCTAATCACCTTCCTGTCATCCAAGTGAGTTCCACTTACCATCACCCACTGTTGTCTGTCAGTCAACCAATTTCTGATTCAGTTCACCATATTGGGACCCATCCCCAAGCTGTTTAGTTTATTGATAAGCCTCCTATGAGGAACAGTATCGAAGGCTTTGCTGAAATCTAGGTAGATCACATCCATCGCATGCCCTTGATAGAGTTCTCAGGTCATCCAGTTCCTGATTCAAACTCTGCAATTCGTTACTGGAGGATGTAGTTAAAGCTGTTAGTGTAGCCGGGTTTAAAAATGATTTGGACAAGTTCCTGGAGGAAAGGTCCATAAACCATTATTAAAGGGGACCGGGAAATCCACTGCTTGCCCCACTACAAGCATTGTGGAAGCTGTGTCTTTTGGGGAAACTGATAGGTACTTGTGACCTAGATTGGCCACTGTTGGAAACGGGATACTGGGCTTGATGTACCTTGGTCTGACCCAGTATGGCATATCTTATGTTCTTATGAGAGTTCTAAAGTTGTTTCGGGTGGCTAAGGAAGAAAAGCTGTGAGATATGGTCTTAGTTGTTGATGCGGAAAAAGCTTCTGATAGGGTAGGATGGGATTTTCTCTGGGCAACAATGAAGAAATATGGAATGTGGTGGGAATTCTATTGGTATGGAGCATGTATAGCCGGCCTCAAGCTGCGGTAAATGTGAATGGGGGATATTTAGAGTTCTTTGAGTTGGAGCGAGGCACACAGCAAGGATGCCCACTTTCTCTTTGCTGTTTGCTCTTTCAATTGAGCCCTTGGCTGAGCAAATTAGAATAAGGGGGAGGATATTGCAAGGATTAGTGTAGGGGAGGAACTGCATAACATTTTGTTGCTTGCTGATGATTTGCTGATGGTCGCTGAGCTGGAAACCTCACTCTGGGGCTTGCAGGGGAAATTGGATGGGTTTTGAAGGGTTTCTGGATTCAAGATCAGTCATGATAAAGCAGAAACCTCAAGTATAGCACTTTCAGGGGCAGAAGAGGCCCATTTAAGGGGTGTTTCCCCTTTTAAGTGGGCATCATGGTATTTAACTTATTTGGCGGTAAAGACTGGGTGGGATTATACAAAATTACATCAGTTGAACTATCCGCACTTGTGAAGGGTGATTTTTGGTGAGCTGGGGAGTTGGTTGAGGCTTCCTTTGCCTTGGTTGGGGTGAATAGTGTATAAAGGTGATTACATTGCCTAAGGTGCTGTACTATTTTCAGATGCTGCCTGTAGTGGTCCCAAGGACAGAGTTGGAGAAGGTTCAGCACAGAAATTTTCAGTATATCTGGAAAAAGCGTCCCCCAAGGGTAGCAAGAACAGTTCTTTATCGCTCTAAACAGCAGGGAGGGTTGGCAGTGCCCAACCTGTACTGGTATCATGTAATGGCACAATTGAATAATGAAGTGGGATGGATTGAAGATCATGGGAGGAAGTGGTTACAAATTGAAGATTTCTATACTAAGGGTATCCTATTAAAGCATTTGATGTGGGTTTCGGGGAGTTACATTGTGTAATCTTTATGTTTGGTATATAGATAAGATGTGGCGGTGGCTGTCTTTGCAAGCGGATGAGGGTGAAGATTTCCCTATTACAACCCATTAGATATAACATGAAGTTTGGGCCAGGATAGGTTGATCCAATGTTAAGAGATGGGAGTGAGGTGGGTTGGGTTCCCAGATTCAGGTGGTCTCCTTTTCTGACCTTCAGGAGGAATTTGGGTTGAGATCTAGGGACTTTTATGGGTACTTACAAGTTAGACATTGGTTGAGGGCTAAGGTTTGGGAGCAGGTTATTGAAAAAGGTTTATCTGATTTTGAAAGTATATGTTGGTACTCCACTGCTCAGCTCAGGGATATTTCAAAAAAAAATGTAGACTACTAGTAGGGCAAGCAGGGGAAAAGATGAAGCTCCAGTTGCAGTGGGAACGTGACCTTGGTAGAGAGCTGGATGGGGGAAGATTTTTAGAAGGATGGTTAAGGGATCGGTTTCTGCATATCTTGTTGAAAATAGATATCAAGTTATGTATTGCTGGTACTTGATCCATAAAGTGATCGGCAAGTTCCCAGATACCTGTTGCAGAGGGTGCGAGGCGCTGGGTGACTTTTGTCACATGTGGTGGGGATACCCACATATAGCAGAGTTTTGGGAGCGAGTGAGGGCGCTGTTAAGGAGAAGTTGGGGACTGATGTTGAGTGGGGATTGGAAGGGGTGTTGGGGATAGCGGGAGGGAGTTGGCAGGGAGTTCAGGATTGGTTGGTTCATATGTGTGCTATATCTGCAAGTGTGAGATGGCACTTGCATTGACTTCCAGAATAGGGCTTGCAATTCAGTATTGGCAGATTAGAATGCATAGTGTATTTGTATGGAAAAATTGACAGCACTTCGAAACTATAAATTTTCACAGTTTGAAAAGATGTGGGTGCTTTTCACCTCCAAATAATTTGATCATATATTTGGTAGGAGCTCACGGCCTTTGTGGGGAAGGGAGGGTTGTTTTTTTCTTTATATTGTTTAAGCTGCTGTATTTCTACATATATTGTCTCATTTTGAAAAAGCTGAATAAACATTAAATAACAAAAGAAAATAATTCCCCTATGAGTAATTCCATTATATTAGTTTTAAATAACCAAACAGATAACTTGGATAAAAGAATTTAAAGAATAAATAGGTTCAACCATTAATGCCTATAAAGATAAAATAATCCAATTAAACATTTTTAAAATGTTAACATTCATCCCTCTTCCCAACGTTTTGCTTACTACTTATCATCCTACTAGACCAGTCTGGACGAATGATATATGCTCCCCAGCCAGTAGGTGGGGGCAGACTAGAACAGCTTTCAGTGATGTCATAACTTGTTATATCATCTGGTGCAGCAATGAGAGAAGCCAGTATTACTGCTTCCAGCAGGTGACAAGGTGTGTGAACAGATGCAGCAGTGCAGGTAGATCAGACTAAAATCCTGTGGCCTATGTGCTTGAGACCAGTAGGCCCAAGTTTGCTCCAAGCTTGGGTAAGCCCCTGTCTTCTTTTTTTATTTTATGTATTTATTTATTTTTATTTAACAGGTCTTTTATACAGCTTTATCATTTCAATCAAAGTGGTTTACATTGTAACTTAAACTTGGTAATGTACATTAAACAGAGACATTGATAACTTTTCTGAGGCAATGGAGGGTTAAGTGACTTGCCCAAGGCCACAAGGAGTGCTATTGGGAATTGAACCTTGATCTCTTGGTTCCCAAGCCAGTGCTCTAACCTTTAGGCTACTCCTCCACTCACTCCACTTTTTGAGCCAACTGCTTGCCCTGTGTCTAGCACTTCTACCTATGGGTTCCTAGCTCTTTGTGCACAGGAGAGCCTGGGGGGAGGGGTAAGTTTGGGCCTAGGCCCCACTTTCTTCTTTCTCTACGCTCTCTGCTTGCTGAGTTTCTCTTATTTTCTGACTTTTCTTTCCCTTTTTAATTGAATGGGCTGTATTGGACTCTCTCTTTACTGGGATTCCCTTTACAGGGTTCCTTTTTTGCTGTAGTTTTTATAGTCTTTTTCGGCGAGACTTTTTTTTTTTTTTTTACCTATGGTCATTGCAGTGTTTAATTGGGCCAGAGGCAGTCTGCGGCCTTTGGTGATTATTTTTCTTCCGCCATGGCTGCAGTTCTTTGCCCTTGGTGATGTAGAATTGCCTCCGGAAATATTTTTTGTCATGTTCAGGATCCCCAATAAGGGGCCCAGGACCAATGTTTGGTGCCTCAGTTGTGCTTCCTCTGTCTTTTTTTCCCCTACAGTTGGCTCTTTGATCATTTTGAATGGCAGAATGGTCCCTATGGAGGGTGGGGCATGGTGGAGTGACTGCAACCTCAAACCTATGGGCTCATGAAGATCCTCTGGAGCCCTTCTTTCACCTTGGCTTGTGCAGCAGCTTTTGAAACAGATCGTAGGCTGTTTTTAAATCCATACTAGTTGTTTTCATCTCTCTTTGTGTGGGTCTAGGACTCAGGCCTTCCCTCCATACTTAGGGCCCACAAGTGCCTCTGTCACCAGTGGCAGTGGGGCTACATTCTCCTGCTTCACCCTTCTGTTCTTCCAGGAAAAAAAGTCCAGCCTTATCCTCTACGGAGTTATCTGGGATGCAGAAGAGGAATCTTTTTTTTTTCTTCAGAGGATAGGGGGTAGGGATGATTGCCTTACTGGATGGCAAGGATCCTCTGTGACCCTCTTATTCCATGGAGAGGGCCTTCCTATTCTAATTCAGGATGCTATGGTGGCCCTGCATATTGCTGAGCCTGCTCCTATACAAGCTTTGTGAGCAGACCCTAATTTGGAAGGTTCTGGCCTTGCTTCTACCTGAGCCTTTAAGGCAGTTTAAAGGGTCCCAGTGGGAGATTCCCAAGTGGAGCCCTAAGGTCCTTTATCAACTGCACTCCTGCAACTTTAGAAGCCTTCCAACAATGTTACTGCTACTGCTCTAAGATCACAACCACAAAAAGAGAATTCTTTACTAAACTCATTATCTTTCAGCTGTTCTAAGTAGCTGTATTTGGTGGTTTCTTCCCTTCTTCGTCCCGATACCTCTATTAATCATACTGACATACCTTCCTTTGAACAACTAGCCAAATCTTCAGGAACAAGCAGGAATGAGTCTTCACATATGGGTATCGTCGGTACCGACGGAGCCTGCGTGGGAACGCTCCCCAGCGTCCAGTAAGAAAGCTTTTGGGAGCATCCCACAGCGCCTGCGCGCTGCCTTCCCGCCTTTCCCAACCACCTCTCTCCAGTTCTTCTTTTCCGCGGAGCTAGCAGGTCGTGTTCCTGTCACCGCAGAAGAAGTTCTTTATTTTTTTCTTTATTTTTCTGTGTCACGTCTGCCTTCGACGTCAGACCGGTACCGCCGGTCTTTTCTTTTCTTTCTTCTTCTTCTTCAAAAAAAACCCTTTCCTTTATTCAGCTGTGCATTTTCATTTTGGGCCTTAGGCCTAAATATTTTCTCCTCAAGGAGAAGCCCGCTTCCGGGTTCAAAAAGTGCACAAAATGTGGCGGTACTATTTCTGTCACCGACACCCATGATTGGTGTCTGAAATGTTTGGGTCCTGACCATTCCATCACGGATTGTGTGTCCTGCACCATGATGTCTAAAAGAGGTCGGCAGAACCGAGCAGCCAAGCTCAGTACCCTGTTTCCCTCTGATGCAGCCTCGGTGGCATCGACGTCTTCCAGGGCTTCTTCTTCCTCCCATGGATCTCAGGTAACCAAACATAAATCTAGCCGGTCCTCGAAGGGCAAATCTCCATCTAAGCATCGAGATGCCTCCGGGCTTGTCCTTGAGGATTCCGCTCCGGCAAAATTACCCCGGCGGGAAGTTCCGGCTTCCAAAGCTTTCTGTATGGGGTCACAGGTTGACATCGATGGCTCGGCCTCGACCGATCACCTGTTGCCGTGTTCTGGGGTACCGGTGGCCTCCACTGGTACCGACATCCAGACTTTGGTGGCGGCAATGGATCAGAAAATTCTGTCCATGCAGTGCACCCTCACGGCGTTTATGCAGGCTTCGACGCCTCCGGTACCGCAACAATCTCCGTTGCCGGTACCGATTGCATCGACATCGGCTTCGGTGTCGACAGCAACGCTACCCTGTCCTATGATGCCCATCGGTACCGAACCGGTACCGCTTACTCCCGATGTCGATCCCACTCGGTACGCGTATCGGGCTTTACAGGAGCATCCAGACAGGCGATGCTTCGATTCCTCCGAAGACTCTGATGAGTCGGAGGCTTCTGTCGATGCACCGGTACTTCTTCCTCTGGAGTCTGCTTCTCCAAAACGAAGAATTTCTCCTCCAGAGGACGTCTTTTCAAGACTTCATTAGGGAACTGGCTAGAGGCCTCTCCATCACAGTGGCCTCTGAGTCAGAGCCTAGAGCCAAGCAATTAGATATTTTGCAATATCCTAAGGCTCCTAAGGAAGCAGCTACCTTAACTATTCATGAGATTCTTTATGATCTCATGTTGGGCATGTGGGAGACTCCTCTCACCACCTCTCCTCATTCTCGTAGGTTAGACACCATGTACCGTGTCCCTCCCTGTCCTGGTTTTCATAAGACTCAGCTTCCTCACCACTCTATTGTGGTTGAGTCTGCTATGAAGAAAATAAAGAGTGCAAAGAGACACTCATCTAACCCTCCAGGACGTGAATGTAGGACTCTAGATGCTTTTGGCTGAAGGATTTTGCAGGCCAATATGCTTGCTGCCAGAATCAACTCCTATAGTCTCTATATGGGGATGTTTCTAAAAGAAGTCACAGATCATCTGCAGACTTTAGCTCCTTTTATTTCAGAAGATAAAAGGCAGAAATTTCTCACTTGGCTCAAACATGCCCAGGATGTTTCCAAATTCTCCAACCGTGCAGCCTTTGACTCTTTTGAGTGTGTAAGCAGAGCCACAGCTATTGCCATAGGTGCACGCAGAATTGCTTGGTTACAAGCCTCTGATTTGGAACTCTGGGTCCAAGATGAGTTGGGAAACCTTCCTTGTACAGGTGAAAACCTGTTTGGCAGGGATTGGCAAGCAAAGGCCACTCAGATGGATGCTGAGAACTCTGCTTTGGATCGACTTTCAAAGTCTACCTCCGTCCCTGTTAAGAAAAGATTGTTCAAAAAGACATCTTTTTCTAAAAAGGGAAGATGATATCCTGCTCATGGGCAGACATCTTCTGCAGGTCGTTTTGCTGCAAAGCGTCAGCAACCACCTAAACATGCCAAGTCAAAGGCTGCCAGGCCTACCACAGCCCAGCAGCCTCAACCTCCTCAAGGCCTTTGACTTGCACCTAGAGAACTTAGCCTTTCTAGCTCTGGGAAAACCAGAGCCCCTCACCATTCCAGGAAGGTTGACTTACTTTGCTCCCAGATGGGAGCAAATCACAGCAGAGCAGTGGACCCTCTCCATCATAAAGGAAGGGTACAAGCTTCATTTCTTAAGCCTTCCTCCTCACACCATGGTGAAACAGTTCAATTCTCCAACATCTCTCCTCAACCTTCTAGGTCAGGAGATTACTACCCTTCTTGCCCAAGGGGCAATAGAAGAAGTACCTCTTCTTCAACAGGGCTCAGGGTTCTACTCCCCTTATTTTCTTATCCCAAAGAAAACAGGGGGCTACAGACCCATATTAGATCTCAGAGAATTGAACAAGTTTCTATTCAAGGAGAAATTCAAAATGATTTCTCTAGGGGCTCTGCTTCCATACCTTCAGAGTAAGGACTGGCTTTGTTCTCTAGATCTCAAGGATGCGTACACCCATGTCCTCATCCATCCAACACACAGAAGGTTCCTTCGGTTCCTTTTTCAAGGAAAGCACTACCAATACAGGGTGCTTCCTTTCGGTCTGGCCTCTGCACAAAGGGTGTTCACGAAATGCATGGCAGTAGTAGCTGCATTTCTCCGCACTCTAGGAATATTCGTATTCCCATATCTGGACAACTGACTCATTCAAGCCCCATCCCAGTCAGAGGCCCAGACTTGCCTAACCTGCACAATGCGTATCCTTCAGTATTTGGGACTAGTAATAAACATCCCAAAATCCAATCTCACCCCTACTCAGTCTCTGGAGTTCATAGGGACCTTGCTGGATACCACAACTGCAAGGGTCTATCTTCTTCAGGCCCGTTGCCTACGTTTAGTGCAGTTAGCCTCCCAGATTCAGTTAAAGTCCCACTTAACTGCTCGAGAGATGCTACAACTATTAGGCCACATGGCATCCACCGTGCATGTGGTTCCATATGCTCGCCTTCACATGAGGGCAGCTCAATGGACTTTGTCCACCTAATGGACTCAGGCTTCTTGTTGCCTGTCAGACAAAATAGCAAACTCCAGTCGCCTTTTTTGGTCTCTCCAGTGGTGGAAGTCCTCTCAAAACCTGTTGCTGGGGTCCCCTTTTCAGCAACTTCTACCCCAAGCAACTCTCACAACAGATGCTTCTCCAAAGGGTTGGGGAGCTCATCTACAAGATCTCTCCACCCAAGGCATCTGGTCTCCACAGGAGACTTCTCTGCATATCAATCTATTGGAACTCAGAGCAATATTCTTAGCTCTCAGAGTGTTCCATACCCTGCTCAGCTACAGGACAGTCCTCATCCATACGGACAACCAAGTAGCCATGTTCTATGTGAACAAGCAGGGCGGGACTGGCTCTCTTTCGCTTTGCAGCGAAGCTTTGTGACTGTGGGCCTTCGCCAGAGAGCATCACATCCATCTTCTGGGAATATATCTTCCAGGCGTTCAAAACTCTTGGGCAGACAGACTCAGTCGAGTTCTGCTTCCACACGAATGGTCCCTCCACATGGACCAAGTAGCCAGGATTTTTCGAATTTGGGGAACCTCGGACATAGACCTCTTTGCAAGTCCGTGGAATGCCAAACTTCCCCGGTTCTGTTCCAGAATTCCATGTCAGGGAGTTCAGGCCAAGGATGCCTTCCTCCTTCACTGGGGTCAAGACTTCCTTTATGCCTTTCCACCAATTCTCCTAATTCCCAAAACACTATTCAAGCTTCAGAGAGATCGAGGGACCATGATCCTCATAGAACCACATTGGCCACGCCAAGTGTGGTACCCTCTACTTCTGCATCTCTCTCAAGCTCCCTCCCTGGACTTGGGCTCTGCACCAGACCTTCTATCCCAGGAAGAGGGAACATTATGGCACCCAAACCCACAGTCTCTCCATCTCAGGGCTTGGTTGCTGAGGGCTTAGACCTTCAAGATTTTCATCTCTCTCAGCAAGTCAGAGATGTTATTCATGCCTCTAGAAAGCCTTCTACTAGATGTTCCTATGCTTTCAAATGGAAAAGATTTACCATTTTATGTTCAGAGAAGGGTCTAAACCTTCTTGCAATACCTCTGAATTCTCTACTAGAGTATCTCCTGCATCTATCCCATGCAGGTCTGAAAACGAATTCAGTAAGAGTCCATTTGAGTGCTATTGCAGCGTCCCTCAAGCCTCTCAATGGACTACCTATTTCCTCTCATCCTCTTATTGCAAGATTCATGAGAGGCCTTCTTTTAACTAAACCTCCCATTAGACCACCTCCAGTGGCATGGGACTTAAACCTGGTTCTTGGCCAGCTCATGAAGCCACCCTTTGAACCTTTAGCCACCACCTCCTTGAAATTTCTTTCTTGGAAGGTTATTTTTCTCATTGCAGTCACCTCAGCACGCCGCATCAGTGAATTGCAAGCTTTGGTGGCTAATCCACCTTATACAAGGTTCCATCATGATAAGGTAGTCCTCAGGACCAATCCACACTTTATGCCTTTTCATCTGAACCAAGAGGTGTATTTACCTGTCTTTTTTCCAGGACCTCATGCATCAAGTGCAGAGAGGAATCTTCATACCTTGGATTGTAAGAGAGCTCTTGCTTTTTACTTACAAAGAACACAGCAACATAGAAAGTCTTCTCAACTCTTTGTTGC
Organism: Ichthyophis bannanicus; assembly: GCA_033557465.1. Taxonomy (NCBI): domain Eukaryota; kingdom Metazoa; phylum Chordata; class Amphibia; order Gymnophiona; family Ichthyophiidae; genus Ichthyophis; species Ichthyophis bannanicus. The sequence goes on along the minus strand of CM066032.1, from coordinate 811,008,563 downwards.
TTTTGATCCTTCTCATTTAGGACTTCCAGTCTCTAAGAGAACACTGTCCAACTGGATTGCTCAGTGTATTTCTTTCGCCTACCAGAGTAGAAACCTTTCTCTGGAGGGCCATGTCACAGCTCACAATGTGAGAGCCATGGCAGCCTCAATGGCTCATCTAAATTCTGTGTCCATCGACCAAATCTGTCGAGCGGCCCTCTGGGCCTCGGTTCATACCTTCACAGCCCATTACTGCTTGGACAAGGACTCCCGCCGAGATGCCTTGTTTGGTCAGGCTGTTCTCAAACACCTGTTCCATTCCTAATCAACTCCTACCCACCTACCCTGGTTGGATGCCAGAGATCCATGGGAGGAGGTAGAGTCCTTTTCAAGGAGACACAACCTGGGGTTCTCCCCTGGCATCTGCAGCTAGGGAGTCCCCATATGTGAAGACTCATTCCTGCTTGTTCCTGGAGATAGCACAGATCTCCATGAACAAGCAGGAATGAGTATTCAGATATGGGTACGTCGGTACCGACGGAGCCTGTGCGGGAACGCTCCCCAGCGTCCAATCAGAAAGCTTTTGGGAGCATCCCTCAGCACCTGCGTACTGCCTTCCCGCCTTTCCAACTGTCTCTCCTCAGTTTTCGTTTTTCCGCGGAGTTGGTAGGATGTCCTCCTGTCACCGCAGAAAATTCTTCTTTAATTCTTTTTATTTCTTGTGGTCGCGGCTGTCTCCCCGACTCCACAGGTACCGCCGGTGTTTCTTTTTTCTTTTTACTGAAAATTTTTCCCTTCAGGGTATATTTTTTCTTCTGTCTTAAATTTGAGGCCTTTTAGGCCTGTCCGTGTTCCTCATGGAACCGCCATCCTTTTTCTCTAAGAAATGTTTAAGCTGTGGCGGTACAGCTTTATTCTTAGACTCCAAAAGCTGGTGTTTAACCTGTTTGGCCGCAGCCCTCCGGCTACAGTTTTGTGAGAAGAGATCTTCAACATCGAGTTTCTCTCGATACCAGGTTCCCGTCCAGTGTCAGGGCACCGAACATTTCTTCTTCTGCACGGGATCAGATAACCCACAAACAGTCTGTTAAGACTAGCCAACCCTCGAGTGGTAGGTCTCATGCACGGCATGAAGATGGCTCCGGCCTTGCCCTCGAGGGTCCATTGGCTTCAAAACCCCGGCGGGAGTCTTCGGTCTCCAAAGCCTATGAGGGGTTTCAGGTTGTTCCTTGGGCTCACCCCTCACAGAACGTACCTGAGCCATGCTCGGTGGTGACATCCGCTTCGAGCGGTGCCGATACCCCAGCATCGGCACTGGTGTTGGACGTAACACTCCTCACCAGGGATCGTCATCTGGCTTCCTCGGTACCTTCGGGACCGGTGGATACGTTCCAGATTGACTTTCCAGTATCGGCATCGACGCCGATACTACCACCGAAGTCGGTACCCTCTAGACACGCATCGATAGACTCGCTCCCCTCGATGCCGAGTCTGGAATCGATCTCTAGTCTGGAAGACTGGGTACCGACACGTCTCGGTACCGATACCTGTCGGTACCGGACGCTAGGTACTGAGGATTATTACCAAAGGCGTTCGGTTACCTCGGTACCAATTGAGCTGACACCAATGACTGCTCTGGTGTCGGTGTCGCCTTCGATTCTGACAGTGCTACTGGTATCGGTATCGGTACCGGTATCCGCAGTGGCATCAGGGCCAGCTCTTTCCATACTTCTTTCACCAGGGTCGCTCCTTTCTATACCAAGTCTGGAGTCGATACCTGGCATGGACGATGCAGTACTGACTGTCACAGGTCCTGACCTCCAGTACCAGCATCCATCCCTTAAGGATCCTTTTTTGCACCATGCAGGATCTTATCTTCCTATATACTCAGGTAGATCCTCCGGTGCCCAGGCTAGTTCTTCAGATCTAGCCTGTCCTGGGAAGGTTCTCTGTGGAGGTCCTTCTTTTCAGGATTTCCTCTTGGATATGGCAAGATTCCTTTCCATTCCTATCCCTGGCCATGATCCCACACAAGGCTCTATTTCTACTGAAACAAAGGAGAACATAATGCTTCCTTTGCATCATTCCTTGCGGGATCTTCTTCTAAGAATGTGGGAAGCACCTTTAAGGGTACCCCACCTTCTAGAGCAACTGATCTTCTGTATCAAGTGCCCCCCTCTCCAGGGTTTCAAAAGACTCAACTTCCTCATCATTCCATTGTAGTGGAATCAGCAATGAGGAAGGTGAAAAGTAAGAAAAAGCACTCTTCTTACCCACCAGGTCATGAGTCTAGGACACTAGATGCCTTTGGACGTCAAACCTTCCAGACATCCATGTTGTCAGCAAGAATTCTCTCATATATTTTTTATATGAGTCTATCTCTTCAGGAACTCACAAAGAAATTATATCTTTTGGCTCCTTTTCTTTCAGAGCCCAAGACTGCAGACTATTCCTTACTACTTAGTCATCTTCAAAATTTCTCTTGGTTTCTTATTCGTGCTTCCCTAGACTCATTTGAGTCTATTAGCAGAACTTCTGCTATAGCTATAGGGGCACGACATAGAGCCTGGCTCCAAGCTTCAGACTTAGACAAATGGGCACTACAAAGACTGGGTAATACTCCTTGCATTGGAAAAAATCTCTTCAATAAGGAGTCTTTACATCAGGTTGCTCAGTGGTTCACTGACTTCCCTGTTTCTGAAGGCTATCCTAAGCCTTCTCCTTCCCCAGTAGGTAGGAAATGCCCTACCAAACCTTCTTTCCCTAGGAGGAGAAGGTTTTCTTCTTCTCCTGCCCACCATACAGATGTTCCCAAACAGGGGAGGCATCGTCCTGGTCTGAAAAATCCAAACTCTCACCAGGCTAAACAAACCCAGCAACCATACGGTTTCTGATTAATCCTTTTTCTGCCTCTTGGGGTTTACAACCTACAGTTGACTTCTTCTCAACAGAGGTTTTTCACTGTTTTCTCATTAAAAACTCTACACATGGATCCAGTTACTCTTCGATATGCTGAGCTGTCAGGATATTCATGTCTATAGGTTACAGAATTCTCCTCTTCTTCCTGTCAAGAAGAGAGGTTTTATAACTGTCACATGATAGTTTTTCTATACCAACATGAATTTTTTTCCTCCACCGACTTACCCTATAGTAAGTCACCCTTCAGCTCTTATTTCTCTACCCTCTTATCCAGGTTTCTCCCCTGTAAGAGTGGTACCATACCACTGGAAGACTTCTTTAGCCTTTCTAGTCTTTCTTTCCTTTCCAGTGTGGAGTTTTTTCTCTTGAGTAAACTCCCTCCTTTTTGCCTGGGCAGCTCATCAGACAGGGACACGGATTTTCTTGTTCTGTCTGTTCTTTCTGTTTTACACAGAAAGATTCTCTCTGCTGTCTTATTCAGCAGCTACCCATGCAGGAGTTCTAGTGATTGGACTACTGGTACCTTTCCACAAGTTTCCATTCTTGTCCTCCATTAATTCTGTCTCGCCTTAGTAGTGATTCCAAGACAGTGTTACATCTTCTTGGATAATCCTTATCACTACAGGCTTATCACACTATCTTCTATTCTTGCCACCTCCAATCCCTTGGGTTTGGCAGCATAGTTGGCCTGGCTGCTGGTTTCTTCCAACAGCCAGTTCTGTCTCTCAATTCTCCTGCATAATGCTCTCTGCAATCCTACAGAGAAGCTTTCCACTATGGGCCCTTGCTAGAGAGCATGGTTTTTTTTCTCTAATAACTATCCTACATGGTTGAAAAAGGCTTCCTCAGTCATGTCCCATGACTGTGGGGGTTCTTCACACCCTACTATCTCCTTTTCAAACAAAGGACATAAGCCTTCTCTACGTGAAAGTCTAAAGAGTGGTCCAATTCCTACAAGGAGTATGCTCTCTTTTTCCTTGCAGCTTGTCCTCATGGTATCCTAATCCTTCATGGACAGCACATATTTAACTAAAAAACACATGATACCCCTTTTTTGTCCCTCAAGTGGGTCAACCTGGTATCTCATTCTATGCATTTTCTGTCCATTTACCATGCTAGGGTTCTGCAGAACTCAGGACTTGCTGTTTACAGACTGATATTATCCTCTGTTTTTTCACGCAACAATCCTGGTTATTTCACTGGATAGCATTCCTGCACTATCATAACCAGGGGGAATAGATTTTCTATATATCTTTTCAAGTAGGTTACACCTTCTTGTTATTGGATGAATCTTTCCTCTTCACATCTCCCATGTGAATGTTCTATAGGCAAATCTTTGTCTGCTTAATTGCAGACATTTATCTTTAGACCTAATATTCATATATGTATATATATCTATATACATCTCTATAGATACATATGTCTGTCAGCTGAATGTGTATATGTTATGCCCCTCTAAATCTCACTATAGACATATATATATACACATATATATATATATATATATATATATATATATATATATATATATATATATATACCCATATATATGTGTATCTGTCGAGATGCTTCGTTGTAGGTAGATATGTATTTACATACTTATCTCTCTAACTGTCTAGACTCATAAAGGTTTTACCTTCCTATATGTTCCAGAGAGTGGGCTTTGCACATCTTCATACTGTTCCACAGTATGTTTGGGGTATTATGCACACAACAACTGCTGTGGTACTGACAGCTCCTACCATAACCCTAGGTTTAGGTATCCCTGAAGCTCCATGCTCCAATATCTTCCTACCTCTCACCAGTTAGGAAAGACATGGTGGATCTTCAGTAGATCTGAGGTTTCAACTCCTCAGACATCTGTCCTTTCTTAGGAATACGGGGTTTTTTCCATACCCCTTCTTCCCTCAAGGACTAGGCCAGTTTGTCCAAATCGGTCAGTCTTCCTCTTTTGCTCCTAACTGTGAGTAACTCTGTAGCCAAAAGAGTTTTCAGCTTTTTCCATAAAGCTTCCCACTAAAGACCTACCGTTTGTACTACCCCAGTTGAATCCTGGGGTCACCTATCACTTCCAGATTTTGACCTTCAGTGAGGTCACCTTGAAGATTCCTCTACTGGATCCCCAGTAGACTCCATCAGCCTCTCTACTTCCTGCAATCCAGTAGGTGAGGTCCATATTGCGATTGTTCATTTCAATATATTTCATGATAATTATCATACATACAAGGACTCCTTGCCTGTAGTCCTATCTTAGGTTAGCTGTTTTCTACAGCTCCTCTCTTTTTCAACTCCTACCCTCCATCCTCAGGATGCCTGGCCATATGAGGTGTAGCATGTTTCAATCTCCAACATGCTAGGGCTCCAGGCATCTTAGCTTGGGAGTCCCCATATGTGAAGACTCATTCCTGCTTGTTCCTGGAGATAGCACAGTTACTTACCTGTAACAGGTGATCTCTGGGAACAGCAGGAATAAGTCTTCACAACCCACCCACCTCCCCTAGGAGTTGTATCTCTCTATCTATCTTTCCTTTCCTCTCTCTCTCTCTTTGTCTCAGCTATAAAACTCAACTGAGGAGAGACAGTTGGAAGGGCGGGAAGGCAGCACGCAGGTGCTGAGGGATGCTCCCAAAAGCTTTCTGATTGGACGCTGGGGAGCGTTCCCGCGCAGGCTCCGTCGGTACTGACGTACCCATATGTGAAGACTTATTCCTGCTGTTCCCAGAGATCACCTGTTACAGGTAAGTAACTGTGCTTTACTTACCTGTAACAGGTGATCTCTGGGAACAGCAGGAATAAGTCTTCACAACCCACCCACCTCCCCTAGGAGTTGTATCTCTCTATCTTTCTTTCCTTTCCTCTCTCTCTCTTTCTTTCCTTTCCTCTCTCTCTCTCTCTTTGTCTCTGTTTTAAAACTCGAACTGGAGAGAGGCGGTTGGGAAAGGCGGGAAGGCAGCGCGCAGGTGCTGTGGGATGCTCCCAAAAGCTTTCTTACTGGACGCTGGGGAGCGTTCCCGCGCAGGCTCCGTCGGTACCGACGATACCCATATGTGAAGACTTATTCCTGCTGTTCCCAGAGATCACCTGTTACAGGTAAGTAACTGTGCTTTACTTCTCTAGGAAAGTATCTGATATATTCTGAATTCCTCTCTCAAGAACATTGTGTCTCCTTAACTGTCTCCCTTTCTTGCCACCTGGCTGCCCAGCATACCTTTGTCTCCTCTAGCTTTCCATTACCCCTTTGAGACTCTCACACCTGATCCTCGATTGACTCTGTTACATTGTGTTCTGTCTCTAAACTTACTGTTTCCTCCAGGAACGCAACCTTGTTCACTTGATCCAGTACCTTCCTCTTGGCTCAGCATTGATTCACTTGCCTTACTTCCATTATCCTTGTCTATTGTTAGCACTAGTCTATCATTTGGTACTGTCCCCGATTTATGGTAAAACCCCCCCACTAATTTGCCCCATACAGAAAAAAGCCTCAGTTGATAGAACCTCTGTGATCAATTACCATCCAGTTTCCAACCTTCTGTTTCTATCAAAAATTCTTGAAAAACGTTTTTTCACAGCTTTCTGTTCACTTGGATAACACAAATGCACTATACCCTAGACAATCTGGTTTCCGTCCTGGACATAGCATAGCAACTATTCTAACTTCATTACTTAGTGACAATCATAGTATAATTGATTAAGGTAATATTACTCTTGCAGTTTCTCTCGACCTCTCCTCTGCTTTTGATTTGGTTGATCGCAGCATCTCTACTTTCTTCTTTATAATCATGACCTACAAGTTACTGTCTTCTACTGGTTCCATTCTTTTTTAACCTGTCACTCGTTTTCAGTCTGTTTCTGCTCTACTTCTGATCCTTATCCTCTCACCTGTGGTGTCCTTCAAGGTTCTGTCCTTGTCCCGTTGCTTTTTAATATCTTTATTGCTCCACTCACTACCATTATGTGGTACTGTTTGAGATTACAGCCTATTAATATTACTACTACTACTAAGCATTTATATAGCACTACCAGGCGCACGCAGCACTGTACAAAGATAAAACACACAAGAGACAGTCCCTGCTCAAAGGAGCTTACAATCTAAAAGACAAAACAAGAAAAGGAGAAGGATAAGATAAGTACAGGAGCAAAGAGAGGAGAGCAGTAGAGACAAGACAAAGGAAAGAGGTAAGAACAAGTATAAGAGGAAGTAGGATAGGAGAACAGCAAAATCAAGAACCAAAGGCAGAGGCGAAAAGATGAGCTTTTAACTTAAGTTTGAAGAGGGACAAAGAAGATGCCTGACGTATAGACAAAGGAAGTTTATTCCAAGCGTAAGGTGCAGCAAGGTGAAAAGAGCGGAATCTAGAGTTGGCAATAGAGAAGAAGGGCATAGCAAGAAGCAGCTGGCTAGAAGAACGGAGTTCACGAGGGGGGAAGTAAGGAGAAATGAGAGAAGAAAGGTACTGAGGAGCCGCAAAGTGAATGCACTTATAGGTCAAAAGGAGAAGTTTAAAGTGAATGCAAAAATGGATAGGGAGCCAGTGAAGAGATCTGAGGAGAGGAGTGATATGGGCAAAACGAGGCTGATGGAAAATCAAACGTGCAGCGGAGTGCTGAATAGACTGAAGGGGGAAGAGATGAGTCTGAGGAAGACCAGCAAGGAGCAAGTTACAATAATCAAGACGGGAGGTGATAAGGGAATGGATGAGGGTTTTAGTAGTGAATTCAGAGAGAAAGGGGTGGATTTTGTCAATGTTGAAGAGAAAGAAGCGACAAGTCTTGGCGATGAGTTGGATATGAGAGGAGAAAGAGAGCGAAGAGTCAAAAATAACACCCAGGTTGCGAGCGGATGAGACAGGTTGGAGAACAGAGCCATCCACAGAGACTGAAAAAGAAGAAGGAGAAAGGGAAATTTTAGGGGGAAAAACAAGAAGCTCAGTCTTGGCTATGTTCAATTTCAAGCTATGATGGAACATCCAGGCAGCGATGGCAGAGAGACAGCTAGAGATACGGGACTGGAATTCAGAAGAAAGATCAGGAGTAGAGAGATAGATCTGGGAGTCATCAGCATAGAGATGATACTGAAAACCATAAGAGGAGATGAGCACACCAAGGGATTGGGTATAGAAAGAAAAAAGGAAGGGACCCAAGACAACATTCTTCTCGTTCATCACACTCGCCCCATTCATCCTGATCTAACTCCTGTGAATTACTGCCTGTCTAAGGTAGGTTCTTGGTTAAAGACTAACTTACTCAAGTTCAGCATTCAAAAAAATCTCCATTACCTGGCTTACCAGAAATTCCATTATGCCTACAGTTACCCCTATCCTAGATAATACTCCTCTTCCTCTTTTAAATACATAGGTGTGGTACTCAATTCTGGTCTAACATTTTATGATCTAATCCATTCCATTATCAGAAGTCCATTTTACTCACTGTGTCAGATTCAAACCCTTTGTCCCTTTCTTAGTCCCTCTGCATTAACCACATTAATTCTTGACATAGTCCTCTCCAAAATGGACTACTACAGTGCCATTTATGCTGGTCTTCCCACATATCAGCAGAAAAAGACTTCAGACTGTTCAGAACTCAGCCATTAGATTGCTTGTCTATGCCTCCAGGCTAGATCATATCACCCCAGTATTAATTTTATTTTCACTCAATTCCGATCACTTGTCATATCCAATACAAGATTCTTATTCTAGCCAATAAAACCCTCTCTACTAGTGTCCTTTTTATCTCTTTAAATTTATTATTCCCCACTCTTCTAGCCATATTCACACCAATAGACTTTTTCTTCCTTTAGTCTCATATGCCAGAAATGATTCCACCAGACAGTCCGCATGTTTTTTTGCCATTCTGCCCCACCCTCTGGCATGCCGTCCCTCCTGAATTTTGGCAGGAGCTTTCATTTCAAAATGTCAAAACTGGGCTCAAGACAGACCTGTTTCAAAAGTCTTTTACTTTAGATTTGATATGATACACATTCCTGCAAACTGCCTGCCTGCTGGCTGTTTTATATGTGTGTATGATTGTTTGTGTGACCTTTACTATATGATTTTATTTAGGTGTTCCTTATCTCCAGGAACAAGCAGGAATGCAGTCTTCACATATGGTTATCGTCGGTACCGACGGAGCCTGTGCGGGAACACTCCCCAGCGTCCAATAGGAAAGCTTTTGGGAGCATCCCACAGTGCTTGCGTGCTGCCTTCCCGCCTTTCCCAACTGTCCCTCTCCAGTTCTTCGTTTTCCACGGAGCCGACAGGGCGCACATCCTGTCACCGCAGAAAAAAATCACTTCTATTCTTCTTTTTTGTGGTCGCGTCTGCCTTCCCTCGACGCTACACTGGTACCGCCGGGTTCTTCTTTCTTTTTTGGTTTAAAAAAAAAAAACAACCTTTCTTTCTGGAGTCTTTCCAGTAATTTTCTCTTCAGGTGCCATGCACCATTTTGGGCACTAGGCCCAACTTTTTCCTTCAAAATGGAAAAACCCGCTTTGGGTTTTAAAAAGTGTTCTACGTGTGGCGGTACCATCTCCGACACCCATGAGTGGTGCCTCAAATGTTTAGGTCCTGACCACTCTATTTCAGAGTGTGTTTCTTGTGGGATGATGTCGAAGAGGGGCCGGCAAAACCAAGTTGCTAAACTTAGCACCCATCGACGTCTTCCAGGGCTTCATCTTCCTCCCATGGATCTCAGGTAACTAAACATAAATCTAGCCGGTCCTCAAAGGGTAGATCTCCTTCTAGATATCGAGATACCTCTGGCGTTGCCCTTGAGGGACTTTCACTGGCAAAATTGCCCCGGCGGGAGGTTTCGGCTTCCAAAGCACTAACGGGGCTCCAAGATGTTCTCGAGGCTTCAACCTCAGCAGAACTACTGGTGCCATGCTCTGGGGTGCTGGCCGCTTCATCCGTAATCGATACCCAAGCATCGGCAGCGTCGATAGACCAGAGATTCTTGGCTGTTGAACAGTCTGGCGACTCTTCTCACGGCCTCGATGCCCCTGAAACCGCTTCAGACAATTCAACTGGTACCGGCACCGACTGCATCGACATCGGCAGGTATTCTACTGGGACCGAGTCATGCGTGTCTATCCAGCATCGACAAGTCGGTATTGGACCACTCCGATGCTGACTTCGATCGGTACCGGTACGATGCCTTCCATGATCACCCGGATCGGAGATACTTCGAATCCTCGGATGAGTCTGAAGACTCTGAAAGCTCTGCCGATACCAGAGTACTTCTTCCTGAGGATTCTTCTTCTCCTCAGCGTAGGATGTCTCCACCAGAGGATATGTCCTTTCAGGACTTTATCCGAGATGTGGTCCGAGGTCTTTCCATCACAGTGGCTCCTGAAAAAGAGCCTAGGGCAAAGGAATTAGAAATCCTACAATACTCTAAAGCTCCCAAGGAGGCAGCTACCTTACCTATTCATGAGATCTTGCATGATCTCATGTTAAGGATGTGGGAAACACCTCTAACCACATCTCCTCACTCTCGAAGACTCGACACCATGTATCGAATTCCTCCTTGTCCTGGGTTTCAGAAGACTCAATTACCACACCATTCCATGGTGGTGGAATCAGCTATGAGAAGGATAAAGAGTGCAAAAAGGCATGCATCTAATCCTCCAGGACGTGAGTGTAGGACTCTTGATGCCTTTGGACGTCGAACCTTCCAGACTTCCATGCTTTCTGCTAGGATCAGTTCCTATATCTTATATATGGGAATGTTCCTTAAGGAGTTCACAGGAGATTTAGAGTTTATGAGCCCTCTCCTTCCTGATGATAAGAGGCAAGATTACCTTGCCCTTGTCAAACATGCTCAGGATATTTTCCAAGTTTGTTAATCGTGCAGCCTTTGACTGCTTTGAGTGCATAAGCAGAACCTCTGCCATTGCCATAGGTGCACGTAGGATTGCCTGGCTCCAGGCATCTGACTTGGAACTTTGGGTACAGGATAAACTAGGGAATATTCCTTGCACAGGAGAGAATCTCTTTGGCAAGAATTGGCAGGAAAAAGCTAATGAGATAGATGCTGACAATATCACTTTGGATAGATTGTCTAAATCTACAGCTGATCCTGCGAGGGAAAAATCCTCTAAGAAACCATTCTTCAGTAAGAAGAAGAAGTTTTATCCCTCCTATACCCAGCAGGGGCATCGTTTAGGTCAGTCTGCCCAAAAGGGACAGCAGCAACAACATAGGCAAAGAAAGACAAAAGCAGCTAAACCTCAACCGGCTCAGCAGACTCAGCCTCCACAGGGGCTTTGACTCCTATCTAGAGAACCTTGCCTTCCTGGCCCTGAACGGCCCAGAACCCTTCACTATCCCAAGAAGGTTATATCATTTTTCCCCCAGATGGGGTCAAATAACAGCAGAAAATTGGACTCTGTCTATTGTAAGAGTGGGGTACAAGCTTCATTTCCTCAGCATGCCCCCTCCTACAATGGTAAGAAGTTCAATTCTCAGACCTCTCTCACCGACCAGTTAGGTCAAGAGGTCACTGTGCTTCTTGCTCAAGGGGCAATAGAAGAGGTACCCATTCCCCAACGGGGTACAGGGTTTTACTCCCCCTATTTCCTTATTCCAAAGAAACAGGAGGGGACAAACCCATTTTAGACCTCAGAGAATTGAACAAATTCCTGTTCAAAGAGAAGTTCAAAATGATTTTTCTAGGAGCTCTGCTGCCATATCTTCAGAGTCTGGATTGGCTTTGTTCTCTAGATCTCAAGGATGCGTACACTCATATTCTCATCCATCCAACTCACCGAAAGTTCCTTCGCTTTCTGTTTCAAGGGAAGCACTACCAATACAGGGTTCTTCCCTTTGGCCTGGCCTCTGCACCAAGGGTGTTCACAAAATGCATGGCTGTGGTGGCAACATTTCTCCGCACCCTGGGAATATTCCTCTTCCCTTACTTAGACGACTGGCTCATTCAAGCCCCTTCAGAGCCAGAGGCCAGGGTTGCTCTCTCTCGCACAATGTGCATCCTTCAGTATTTGGGACTTGTCATAAACTTTCCAAAATCCAACCTTGCTCCCACTCAGTCCCTTGAGTTTATAGGAGCTCTGCTGGATACCAGACTGACAAGGGCCTACCTTCCACAGCCCCGCTGCCTTGTCATTATGCAGTTAGCTTACCAAGCAGTGCTAAAACCTCACCTCACTGCTCTGGAAATGTTACAATTGCTAGGCCACATGGCATCCACCGTGCATGTGGTTCCTTATGCTCGCCTCCATATGAGGGCAGCCCAGTGGACTTTATCCACTCAGTGAACTCAGGCGTCAGGCTGTCTATCAGACAAAATAGCAAACTCAGATCGCCTTATTTGGTCCCTCCAATGGTGGCAATCACCGCAAAACCTTTTGGTGGGGTCTCCTTTTCAGCAACCCCCACTCCAAGTCACTCTAACAACAGATGCTTCACAGGTGGGTTGGGGAGCCCACCTACAAGGCCCCTCTACCCAGGGTACCTGGACTCCACAGGAGACCTATCTACACATCAATCTCCTGGAACTCAGAGCAATCTTCCTTGCTCTTCGAGTATTCCACACCCAGCTCAGCTACAAGACAGTCTTAGTTCAAACGGACAATCAAGTAGCCATGTTCTATGTGAACAAGCAGGGCAGAACAGGCTCTCTGTCGCTCTGCAACGAAGCTTTGCGACTATGGGCCCTTGCCAGAGAGCATCAGATTCATCTTCTTGCGGTGTATCTTCCAGGCATTCAAAACTCTTGGGCAGACAGACTCAGTCGAGTTCTGCTTCCACACGAATGGTCTCTCCATGCAGACCAGGTGGCCAATTGGGGAACCCCGGACATAGACCTCTTTGCAAGTCCGCTGAATGCCAAACTTCCCCGGTTCTGTTCCAGAATTCCGGCTCAGGGTTGTCAGGCCAGGGATGCTTTCCTCCGCCATTGGGGTCAGGACTTCCTATATGCCTTTCCACCCATTCCCCTAATTCCCAAAACCCTGTTCAAGCTTCAGAGAGACAGAGGTCATATGATTCTCATAGCTCCACGTTGGCCACGGCAAATGTGGTACCCTCTGCTCCTACATCTCTCTCAAGCTCTGCCTCTGGAGTTAGGATCTGCTCCAAATCTCCTTTCTCAAGAGGACGGGAACTGTGGCATCCCAATCCCCAGTCTCTGCATCTCAGGGCCTGGTTGCTGAAAGCCTAGAACTTCACGGTCTTAACCTTTCCCAGCAGGTAAAGGATATCCTTTATGCTTCCAGTAAGCCTTCCACAAGACGCTCTTATGCATTTTAGTGGAAAGGTTTTACCATATGTTGCTCGCAGAAGGGTCTTAACCCTCTTGCGATACCTCTGGAATCATTACTGGAGTATCTCCTTCATTTATCAAATGCAGGGCTTAAGACCAATTCAGTGAGAGTTCATTTGAGTGCTATTGCAGCTTCTTTCAAGCCTCTAAATGGACAACCTATTTACTCTCATCCTCTCATAGCGAGATTTATGAGAGGCCTTCTTTTAACTAAGCCTACCATTAAGCCACCACCAGTGGCATGGGACTTAAATCTGGTTCTTGGGCAGCTCATGAAACCGCCCTTTGAACCATTAGCCATTGTTGTTGTTGTTGTTAAGTGCCGTCGAGTCAGAGTCGACTCGGGGCGACCCTCTGGATAGCTATCCTAAATTGTGTTCTGTCTTGAGTCAGGCGGCTCATTGTTGACAGACTGGTACCCGTAGCTGCTGTTATTGTATCGATCCATCTCATTGCTGGCCTTCCTCTTTTGCATTTACCTTCTATCTTGCCAAGCATGATGTCTTTCTCTAATGATCTCTCTCTTCGCATGATGTGTCCAAAGTATGAAAGTCAAAGTCTTGTCATCTGAGCTTCTAAAGAAAGCTTAGGTTTGATCTCCTCTAATACCGACTGGTTTGTTCTTCGGGCAGTCCCTGGTATACACAGTATTCGCCGCCAGCACCATAATTCAAAGGCATCAATTTTCTACCTGTCTATCTTTTTCACTGTCCAGCTTTCACATCCATATGATGTTATTGAAAATACCATGGCTTGAACAAGTCGAATCTTTGTATGGAGAGAGACATCTCTGCTCTTGAGAATCTATTCTAGGTCTTTCATAGCCATTCTGCCAAGAGCAATATGTCGTCTGATTTCTTGACTGCTTGTTGCTTCTTTATTTATAGTTGATCCAAGTAGGTTAAAGTTGTTCACGATTTCAATTTCTTCTCCTTCAACGATGAACCTGTTCATTATGCCAGTTGTCATGATCTTTGTCTTCTTTACATTAAGGTGCAGGCCCATTTTGAGACTATATTCTTTGATTGTGAGAAGCAAATGTTTCAGATCATCTTCACTTTCAGCCAGTAATGTGGTATCATCAGCATAGCGAAGGTTGTTGATGAGTCTTCCACCAATTTTCACACCTCTGTTGTCTTCATACAGTCCTGCTTCTCTGATGATTTGTTCTGCATATAAATTAAACAGGTAGGGGGAAAGTATGCAGCCTTGTCTTACACCTTTGCTTATTTTAAACCATTCTGTTTCTCCTTGATCCGTTTGAACTGTTGCTTCTTGATCAATGTACAGATTGTGCAAGAGTACGATCAGGTGTTCTGGTATACCCATGCTTCTTAATGTGGCCCAGAGTTTCTCATGGTTTACACAGTCAAAAGCCTTGCTATAGTCACTTGGTTTGCAAGCTTGTCGTGCTGTGAGGGCTTGTGTGCATCAGTGATGCTGAGAGCTAAACTATCGGTAGTTTAACTACTGGCAGGTTCTCCCAAGATGTACAGGTCTCAGCTGATGTGCCAGACCAAGACAAACTACCCATCAGGGCAGCAGCAGAATGGGATAGTGTTGACGGTGGAGGATTAGCCACTACCTTTTTGAAATTTCTTTCCTGTAAGGTCATCTTTCTTATTGCAATCACATCAGCACGTCGCATCAGTGAATTGCAAGCGTTGGTGGCTGATCCTCCTTATAGAAGGTTCCATCCTGATAAGGTAGTCCTTAGGACTCATCTACACTTTATGCCAAAGATGGTGTCAACTTTTCATTTAAACCAAACGGTTTACCTTCCTGTATTCTTCCCAAGGCCTCATGCCTCAAATGCAGAAAGGAATCTTCATACTTTGGACTGTAAAAGGCCTTTGGCCTTTTACTTGCAAAGGACACAGCAACATAGAAAGTCCTCCCAACTCTTTGTTGCTTTTGATCCTATTCATTTGGGACTTCCACTCTCCAGAAGAACACTGTCCAGCTGGATTGCACAGTGTATATCTTTTGCCTATGAGTAAATCCTTCCTCTTGAAGGCCATGTCACAGCTCACAATGTGCGAGCCATGGCAGCCTCTATGGCTCATCTTCACTCTGTCTATCGATGACATCCGGCGAGCAGCTACTTGGGCTTCGGTTCATACCTTCACAGCCCATTACTGCTTAGACAAGGACTTCCGCCGGGATGCCTTGTTTGGTCAGGCTGTTCTTCAACACCTGTTCCATACTTAATCAACTCTTACCCACCATCCCTGGTAGCATGCCAGAGATCCATGGGGGAAGTGGAGCCCTTTCACAAGGGCACACAACTTCTGGGGCCTTCTCCCTGGCATCTGCAGCTAGGGAGTCCCCATATGTGAAGACTACATTCCTGCTTGTTCCTGGAGATAGCATAGTTACCTGTAACAGGAGATCTCCGGGAACAACAGGAATTTAGTCTTCACAACCCACCCACCTCCCCTAGGAGTTGTATCTCTCTATCTCTCTCTTTCTCTCTTTCCCTCTCTCTTTGTCTCAGTTTTAAACTCAACTGGAGAGGGACAGTTGGGAAAGGCGGGAAGACAGCACGCAGGCGCTGTGGGATGCTCCCAAAAGCTTTCCTATTGGACGCTGGGGAGCGTTCCCACGCAGGCTCCATAGGTACCGATGATACCCATATGTGAAGACTAAATTCCTGCTGTTCCCGGAGATCACCTGTTACAGGTGAGTAACTATGCTTTCTGTTTCAGATATTGCTTTATTTTCTAAACCATTCTCATTTTGAATGGTGGTATATCAAGCTTTTAATAAACCATAAACCTTCTCCTCCATGGGGATTTGGATCCCTCCTCTTTTGGGCTCCCATGGGTGGTTGCCTGCATCACTGCGGTTACAAAGTGCACAGCCATCCCAGTGAGAGGGAGTACTGCACTATGAGAATTTTATCGTGTAAGAGTAAAGGCCCTTCTTAAGAATTTCTTTGTGACCTCCGTCTTAAGTTCTTCAGTGGTGTGGCATGCAGGTTTGGTGGCATAAACCCTTTTGTGCTGGATCCAGCAGCTGTCGGAGAGCCCAGAGGCTGTAGATTTGCAGTTTGAAGCTGTGTATTGGCAGATAGCCTCTATGACCTGCTCTGGTTCTCCTCCACAACACTGTAGGGGGGGTTAGTAGCTAAGTGTTAGCTTTGGCTGCCCAATTGGCCAGCTGATGCTGCCTTCAAATTACATCTGAGCACAAGCCAGTCCCAATGGATAAATAATAGTTTCTCTTGCACGTCAGCTTGCCTTCTAGTCTCCTACAAGGCAGATTGCTCTTTCGGAGGACCTGGAGAAATTTTTGTAAGGCCTTGGAGGGGCTCATCCTCAAAGGCTTCTGGAAGACAGGATCAGGGATGCTATGAGTGCCTCTCGAGGGCATTGTTTGTAGCATGAAGGTGCCCTCAGATAGCTAGCAGTCCGGTAAGACCTATTCTTCTTCTGGTTCCTAGACCCTTTTGGAGATCGCAGCACTCTTGAGACTCAGCTACTTCATCCTCTGGAGTCAGTAAGCTCCTGCAATGTGATTCTATATGGACTCCCACAAGCAACTCTAAACCCTCTCCAACTAGCAATGAACACAGCCTCCAGCGTATTGGAAGGAATATCGAGGACAGACCACATTACACCAATCCTGAAAAGGCTCCGCTGGTTACCGACCCATGCCAGAATCCAACATAAGATCATAATCACGACCTTCAAAGCCCTGAACAATCAATCACCCACAGCCATCACTGAACTATTACGTACTTCACCCCCCAATAGAATCAGAAGATCCGCAGCAATAAACACCCTAATTGTCCCAAAAGAAATAGCGAGATGCACAAAGGCAACAGCTAAAAGAGCCTTCAGCATTTATGCCCCAAAAGCCTGGAACGCCCTCCCACCAGACTTGAGAGCTATCACCAGCTTAACCCAATTCAGGAAAAGGCTCAAGCACTACCTATTCACAAATTACTTTCCGGTATAGATTCCATAGAGAAATACACACACCATGCATATAACCAGAGTTTTTCGACTATGTGAATAACTGTAGATAGTTACCCATGTTCTCCCAAGTTTCAACTCCTGTTAAATGTAAAATACACTACGGTTACCCTGTATGTATATGTTTGTTCATTGTACACCGCGCTGATGGTAAGAGCGCGGTATAAAAGAAATGTTAAATAAATAAATAAATCTGCTGGGTCCCTACTGAGATACAGCCAGTTGGGGGCAACTCCGTCTGTTTCTCTGATTGGACCCATATCACTTCAAACTAATAGGTCTTTATTTAGTCTTTATCTTTATTTAGTCTTTTAATATACCGCTTAAGGCACAGGTATCAGAGCAGTTTACAATGTTACAAATAAACGCTGCAAGTTCAGAAGGAGGAGAGGAACGCCAATGTTATAATAGGAAAGGGGAGAAACAGTCATACCTAAGAGAGGAGGGAAGGTGAGAGAGGAAAGGCGAGAGAAGGGAGGGGAGAAGGGAAAAGCTAGGTCTCTAGGGAAGGGGAGGTCAAAAGCAGTGTGGAAAAGATGGATTTTCAGCAGAGCTTTGAAGTTCTTGAAGTGCACTCTAGGCAAAGGGGAGGTGGGAGAAAGAAAAAGGCAGAGTTACGTATGATCTCGAGACAGGCTTGTGATGCTGAGGGAAGGACTTGATGATTGGTGTCAGTGGACCGCAGAAGACGATGAAGTGTATGGAAGTGTACAAGGTCTGAAAGATATTGTGGGGTGGAAGTGTGAATGACTGTGGACCAATGTGAGTATCTTAAACTGTATCCTGTATTTGATGGGGAGCCAGTGAAGATGAATATGCAAAGGGGATGATATGGTCTGTTCGTGAAGTGTGCATCAGGATATGGGCGGCGGTGTTCTGAAGAATTTGTAAGCGGTGCAGTTGGTACTGAGGAAGACCGGCTAGGGCAGGGGTCGGCAACCCGCGGCTCCGGAGCCGCATGCGGCTCTTTCTCACCTTTGCCGCGGCTCCGGAGCATACTGCCCGCCCGGTATTTATGGCGTTATGGGCTCCCTCCCTTCTTCTGCAGCCGCGGTTCCCTGCCTCTTAGGGAACCGCGGCTGTGCTTTTAAAATCATCTCGGAGCCCTTCCTGTCTTGACGGGCTCCGTGCAGCATTGTCCCGCCTCTAAAGGAAGTTGTTTACCACTTCCTTTGGAGGCGGGACAATGCTGCACGGAGCCCGTCAAGACAGGAAGGGCTCCGAGATGATTTTAAAAGCACAGCCGCGGTTCCCTAAGAGGCAGGGAACCGCGGCTGCAGAAGAAGGGAGGGAGCTGACAGGGAGGGAGCAGATATGGATGGATGGAGGGGGCTGACATGGAGGGAGGGAGCTGATATGGAGGGAGGGAGGGAGGGGGGCTGAAATGGAGGGAGGGAGCAGATATGGATGGATGGATGGATGGAGGGAGGGGGCTGACATGGAGGGAGGGAGCAGATATGGATGGATGGAGGGAGGGGGGCTGACATGGAGGGATGGAGGGGCTGACATGGAGGGAGGGAGCTGATATGGATGGATGGAGGGAGGGAGCTGATATGGATGGAGGGAGGGGGCTGACATGGAGGGAGGGAGGGAGCAGATATGGATGGAGGGAGGGGGGCTGACATGGAGGGAGGGAGGGGGGCTGACATGGAGGGAGGGAGCTGATATGGATGGAGGGAGGGGGGCTGACATGGAGGGAGGGAGCTGATATGGATGGAGGGAGGGGGGCTGACATGGTGGGAGGGAGCAGATATGGATGGATGGCGGGTGGGGGGCTGACATGGAGGGATGGAGGGGGCTGACATGGAGGGAGGGAGCTGATATGGATGGATGGAGGGAGGGAGCTTCTATGGTTGGAGGGGGGCTGACATGGAGGGAGGGAGCAGATATGGATGGATGGAGGGAGGGGGGCTGACATGGAGGGAGGGAGCAGATATGGATGGATGGAGGGAGGAGGGCTGACATGGAGGGAGGGAGCAGATATGGATGGATGGAGGGAGGGGGGCTGACATGGAGGGAGGGGGGCTGATATGGAGGGAGGGAGGGGGGCTGACCTGGAGGGAGGGAGCAGATATGGATGGATGGAGGGAGGGGGGCTGACATGGAGGGAGGGAGCAGATATGGATGGATGGAGGGAGGGGGGCTGACATGGAGGGAGGGAGCAGATATGGATGGATGGAGGGAGGGAGCTGATATGGATGGAGGGAGGGGGGCTGACATGGAGGGAGGGAGCAGATATGGATGGATGGAGGGAGGGGGGCTGACATGGAGGTAGGGAGCAGATAGGGAGGGATGGAGGGCGGGGCGCTGCCATGGAGGGAGGGAGCAGATATGGATGGATGGAGGGAGGGGGCTGACATGGAGGGATGGAGCACTGGTAATGGGGTTGAGGGGACGAGCACTGGAAATGAGCTGATTAGGGGAGGCTAGGACTGGTAATGAGCTGATGGGGGGGTAGGACTGGTATTGGGCTGATTAGGGGAGGCTAGCACTGGTAATGGGGTTGAGGGGGGATTAGCACTGGAAGGTACTGGGAGTGAGGACTGGAAAGGGGCTGATATTGGGGAGGGTTACTGGGACTGGAAATAGGCTGATGGAAAGAAGTGAAGAAAACGAAAGAAGAGATAAGAAATGGCAGATGGACCATAGACCACAGAAAGAGAGCTAAGAGAAGACAGGAAAGCAGAAGCCTCAGATCGGGACCAGCATGATCAAAGAATAAATTGGTCAGACAACAAAGGTAGAAAAAATAATTTTATTTCATATTAGTGATTTGACTACAAAATCATCATAATTTTGAAATCAAATATTGTTACTTGTTGTTGTGATATTTTCTGGCGTTTTTTTTTTTTTGGTGTGTGAAGGAAGAGGGGTAGTCTTATACGGCGAGTATAGGCCAAACACCTATATTTTAACAGGAAAAGTAGGGGGTCGTATATAGCATTAAGGTAAGAAACAATATATGCAGTGTTAGATTTGTTTTAAATGTCGCAATGGTTTTGCGGCTCCCAGTTTTTTTTTTCCCTTCGGAAACGGGTCCAAGTGGCTCTTTACGTCTTAAAGGTTGCAGACCCCTGGGCTAGGGCTACATTAAAATAATCAGTCCATGTGATGACTAGGGAGATGCGAAGTGTAGTTAAAGAGGGAAAGGAAAGGAAGGGACAGACAGTGCGAATCTGATGTAAGGCTCAAAAGCAGCGATAGACGAGAAGGGAAAGATGTTCATAAAATTATAAGGAGGAGTCTAGGGTGACACCGAGGTACCGAAGGAAAGGACACCAGCGGGATGGCAGTGTGTGTGAATGTGGGGGCTAGCGAAGGGCAGGGATCTCCAAAAGTGAACTAAATAGCAGACGTTTTAGAAAGGCTAAGGTGTACGTAGTTTGTAGATAACTAGGAGTTTGTGTGGGAAAGACAGGAGTTTAGAGGAGCTAATTCTGGAGCAGAGGTACTAGTATGATGTAAAAGAATAATATTGTCTGCATAACAGTAAGCTGATATGCTGTGTTGTTGGGTGCGAATGGTCAAGGGGGCCAAGAAAATGGAAAAAGGAGGGGGGCTAGTACAGAGCCTTGTGATACATCGCAAGAAAGAGAACCAGAAAGAACAGAGGAAAGAGGAGAGGAACCAATGTAAGACAACTCCATGAACCCCAAAATCATGAAGGCAAGTGAAAAGGGTGTGGTGGTCAACTAAATCAAAGGCAGAGGATAGGTCTAGAGAGACAGCTATGGAAATATCACTATGATTGTGTGAGGTGTGAAGTTTGTTTAGGAAGGAGAGAAAAATGGTTTCTGCACTATGACAGGACTTAAAACCAGATTGACGGGGGTGAAGGCCACAGGTCGCATCAAGGTGGAGGACAACTGTGTGAAGACTAACTTTCTTTAGAATCTTAGAAAGAAAGGGAAGATTTGAGATAGGACACCAATATGCTGGGACAGAAGGATCTAAGGTGGGTTTCTTAAGGATTGGATGGACCAGGGCTTGCTTCCAAGGGGAAGAGAAGGGAGCCGGAGGAGAGGCTGGTGTTGAACATGGCAAGTATAAGTGGGAGGAGGGCCAGAGAAGATTTGGATAACCAATGAGAAGGGGGGTCAGAGGGACAAGTAGTCTTGTGGGAAGAGGATATGGCCTTTAATAGTGCTGCAGATGAAACTGGACGGAAAGAAGACCAGGCGTGGGATAGGGAGGGGTGAAGGTAAGGGAGGAGATACAGGCACAGTATTGGAGGCGGTTGGAAGTAGAGGGGGAGGGCAAGTAGGGAAGGTAGAGTGGAGAGTTTGGACTTTTTCTAAGAAGCAAGTAGCTAAGAGAGGATGGGAACTGCTGGTGTGGAGGGAGTAATACAGCATGATAAATGAGTTGGCCCAGAAGCAGAAGGGGCTACAGACTAAGATGAATTGGGATGGAGTTGGAGGGAGAAAAGAAGGCAAAGGTGATCGGACCAAGGAAAGGAAAGGTCAAGAGGGCAGTGGGTGCAAAGGGAGAGTCAGGATGCGTGATGATCAGGTCAAGGGTATGCCTGGCAGTATGAGTGGCACAGCGAACATGTTGGTGGAGTGAGAGATTGGCCAGGTGGGTGAGAAAGACCGTATTATGAGGTTCAGTGAGAGAATCAAGGTGCATATTGAAATCCCCCAAGATGACTAAATGAGAGTATGAGAGGGAGATCTCGGAAAGGGTGAGTAGCAGGGAAGCCCATAGGTGAGGGTGGAGAGAAGTGGGGGAATAGACCAGGAGAAACTAGAGTGGAGGGAAGGAATCAAGTTGGAGCAAAAAGGTTTCAGGGAAGAGACTTCTGTTATGTTCAGGATAGGGAAGAGACTTCTGTTATGGGGACAGTAGAGCGGTGGAGGACGGCAGCTGTTCAACCAGGACTCTTCACCATCCCATAGCCAGGTCTCGGTGAGAAAAAGGGTGTCTAGGGCATGCTGAGAGATGAGATCATGGATAAGGACATGCTTGGAGCGCAGGGATCTGCAATTGAGGGCAGCTAAGCTAAGGAAGAGGTGCGCAGGAATGAGTGGCCAGTGGGGGGGAAGGGGAGTGAAGAGCGTCAGGGAATCAGATTAGCTGGAATTCGAAAGAAGTGACCAGGCATAGGGTGTGGAGGCACCGAGCGCCAGCCCCAGTGCACCAGGATGATAGACATGGTAAGGCAGTGAAGAAGACACAAAATAGAGTAGAGGCTGAAGGCTGTGGATGGGTTACACTTACCCGCCAGAACACGACGAAGGGCTAGAGCAGGCAGCAATAGGAGCTCAGGGATGAGAGATCTGGATTGGACGCCAGCGCCCCAGGAGTCGCTCCAAGGAGCTTGCCGAAGGAGGAGTTTATTTTTTATGGCACAGTCACTTCAAAGGAACGTGTGGGCGGGACAATGCGGAGTGATTTGGCAACACAGTGGAGGCACAACTAGGAGTTATTGGCAACACAGTACCTCAAAGGAACATGGTTGCATCACTTCCAGTTGGGCGGGACAAGGAGGAGTGATTGGCAGCAAGGTGGGAACACAATGAGGAATGATTGACAGCACAGTGCAGTACCTGGGAGAGAGCAGAGAGAAATCCAGTCAGCAACATATGAAAAACTACAGGTCAGAGCAGTATAATACAGGTGTGTTCTGAAGGTCTTCAGTCAGGGTACACGCTGGAGTTTGCATAAGCTTGTATGGGACACTTTTGTAGAGTCTTCTTGCAGGTCCTTACTCTATCGAGCAGCGATCAAGGAAAGTTTTCAGCACCTCCCACAACTGCAGGCTATTCTACTTAAACCCTCCAAAGGGCCAGTGGCACTATTCCATTTACTTTGGCACCCAAAAATACCTTCCAGCCTATTTTTGGTAGCCAATGCCAAACTTCAAGTTCCTCATTTTTGTATAGGGATCATCCAGCAAGAGGAGTTTCTCCTTTCTTAAAGAATCGCCAAGGTGTACTTGCACATTCCCATCCATGAGCGACACCAGCAATTTCTTTGTTTCTGCTTCCTGTGCTGCCAATTCCAATTTTGGGCTCTATCTTTTAGTCTGGCCTTGGTTCCTAGCACCTTCTCGAAGGTCATGGTGGTGGGTAGTGGGTGGTGGCGGTGGTCGTGGTCCTGTACAGTTAAGGGATACAGGTTCAACTGTACCTAGACCACTGGCTGATTCGGTCAGACTCCTGGAAGAAGTCTTGTGATTCTTTAGCTAAGAGAGGCTGGGGTTCGGCAATCGCCATCCAAGAGCAGCCTGGTTGCTTCCCAGGACTTGGAGTATCTTGGTGCTCGCTTCAACACTCTCCTGGGTTGAATGTTCCTCATACGGAGAAATTACTCAAGCTGCAGAGCTAGTTAAGCAGGTTCAATGTTTAGTCAGCCCCCTAGGACTTGGGACTTAGGGTCCATGGCATCAATCTTGGAGCTAGTCCATTGGGCTAGGACACACACGCGCACCTACTCCAAAGATATCTTTTGTCTCCCTGGTCTCAGTTGTTCAACCAGATCCTCCTCCTCCTCTCTTAGGGGATCAAGGAGGAGCTGGTGTGGTGGTTGCACTCTCTCTGTATGATGAATAAGATTTCCATGGAGAAGCCAGAATGGGTGATAGTCACCATGGATGCCAGCCTGAAGGGCTGGGGAACTCAGTGTCTTAAATCAGTTTGCTCAGGGACTCAGATTCACTCAGGAGGCCTCTTGGTCAATCTACCAGTTGAAGACCTGCGTCGTCAAACTGGTGCTACTGAAGTTCCAGACTCTCCTGGCAGGCTAAACAGTCTGTGTGTTCTTGGACAATGCCGCAGCTGTGGCGTCAACAAGAAGGCAAGACTTGTTATACCGGAGTAATTCTCAAAGTGGCAGAGCTGTGTAATTGGGCAGCGGAGCATCTAATTCCTGTTCACAGCCCTCAAAGCAGGAGTTGACATTGTGCAGGCTAACTTATTAAGTTGGAATGCTATGGATCCTGGCAAATGGGAGTTGAGCCCTCACTCATTTGACCTCATAATGCAGAAAATGGGGCCTTCCAGTATTTGATTTAGTGGCCACTTGGGAGAATGACAAATTGGAGAACTTTTTTAGCTGTAGGAAAGATCCGTGGCTGGCAGTCTTGAATGTCCTGCTTGAAAAGTGGCCTCAAGAAGGGTTTCTGTGTCTTCTTCCTGTAGCACTTGGTGTGCTATCTGCTGCACACCTCTTGAATCTGTTGGCAGGATCTCCTATTCTGCTTCCTCAAAAGAGGGGCCTCCTGCAGCAAGGGACCCTGGTGATGGAGAATGTTGTTTCCTTCTTGCTTGTGGCCTGGCCCCTTGATAAGCATAGGCTGTTCAGGAAAGGTTACACTGGAGCGGTGCTTAAGGCCTTGGTGGGGGGAGGGGTCTCTAGTTCCTTAGTCTATGTGAGAGTCTGAAGGTTTTTTTGAGAGATGGTGTTCCTCTTGTACCTTAGAGGTCAGAAAGGTGTCTGTCATCACCGTTTTGTCCTTCTGACAGTTCTGTTTTGACTGGGGCTGGGGCCTGAATTCTCTCAAGGTTCAGGTTGCAACTCTGGAGTGCTACAGGGGGCGTTTTCAAGGCATGTCCTTGACAGCATACCCTAACATCTCCTGCTTTCTCAAGGAAGTAAAGTAAATCATCCACCAGTACACCTGGTTGTTTCTCAGTGGAATCTTTCTGTAGTGTTAAAGGTACTGAAAGAGCCTCCTATTGAGTTTATTCTCTCAGGGATTTGACCCTTAAGGGAGTTTTCCTGGTGGCTATTGCATCCATCAGGCAGGCCTTATCCTGCAGGGAGCCTTCTTGATCATCTTAATGGCTTCTGTCTCCTTGTGGTCTGTTCCATCCTGTATCTGAAAAGAATAGTCTCCCTTTCACCTTAGTCAAACTGTCGTCATGCTTTCCTTCACAGAGGAGGACCCCCTCTCTGCATCTGGTAAACGTGAGAAGGGCGTTAGTCAGATACTTAGAGATTACTAATTCATTCCGTCAATCGGACCATCTATTTGTTCTCTTCAGCCACGTAAGAAAAGGTCTGGTAGTGACCAAGTCCTCAATTGTCTGCTGCATTGAGAAGACCATTGGTTCAACATACCTTTGGACTGAAGTGCCGGAGGGAGTCACATATCACTCCACTAGGGCACAGGCCTCCTCTTAGGCGGAGTCTGCCTTGGCATCTTTGGAAGGCATCTGTAAGGTGGCTACCAGGTTGTCTTGGAACATCTTTATAAAGCACTGCAAATTGCCTGTGGGAGCTGCAGTAAATGGTGCTTGCTCAAAGCATTGTCTTCCTCCTATCCTGGTTCCTGACAGTTTGGGTAATCCCACTTATCTTGACTGGTCTAGAAAAATAATAAGGAAGGAGAAATTGTACATACCAAATAAATTTCTTTCCTTGAATCCTGCTAGACCAGTCCAGGAACTATTCTGGAAAATGTTGCTTACAGGTTTGGGAATCCTGCTGCCACTTGGTTACATGGTCAGTTGTAGGGCCTGACGCAGAGTCCATTTTGGAAGAGAGCCAAATACATGCTCCTATTGATTGTTCCGAAGTATGTTTGTTGCATAATAATGTTTATAGTTTGAGTTTTTCTGACCTTTTCAGTCTTGCTTAATGCATCAAAAGTGTCATACAGACTCCTCTCAGTGCTACAGCAGAGTAGATGCCAAGTAATTATATCACTGAAAGCTGCTCAAATCTGTCTCCCTCTGCTGGCTGGGAAGCATAACCCACTCATCTAGACTGGCTTAGCAGGATTCAAAGAAAGAAAATGATCAGGTATGCAATATTTCTCCTTATTTTAATTTTGACTGTGCAAGGTGTCAAAAGGAATACTAGGCAGATCTTTTTTTGAAACATATAGATGAACACAGCAATTGTTTTTCATAGGAAACATATCTGCTTTAAAAAGCCACACATGTAGAAATATTAAACATCAGATTCTCATTTATTGCAGTACTACATTAACAATCTAAACTAGTAGAAAATGGCATTTTAAAGAATATCTGTTCAAACCCCTATGTTTTTTTTTAAGGGTCGTTTTTGCCTCAACATGTGCTCTTATATAATCTCTCCCTGTCTTTGAAATGTGGAAAACTCTGATGTCCTCTCCCAAGGCTCACTTTCATAAACAGTTTCAGGAAGTTAGGACAATCCATTTTCAAAATTATAAAAGGCGGAGAGAGAGGGGAGGAAAGGGTCACATATACATACATAAACTACATGCAGTTGTTATGAGAAGCGTTAAATTTGCCCCTCTCCCTCGCTTCCCAAAATCACTCACCAACTTTGAAAAGTGAAAAATTCTAATGTCCCTCACTGACTTTTTTCTCCATATGAAATTTGTGGAGTTAAGTATAGCCATTCTAGAGTTATTAATGGGAGGGAGATACACCTAAAGATGCAAATCACAACACATACTGAACAGAAGCTAAAAAAGGGAGACCTATTTTTTTTTTAGTAGATTTGGTTTCGTAAATTACTCCTTTGGTAAGTGCAACAGGGCTCGTGTATGGTAAGGTTCAAAACCCTGTGGAAAATCTATTGTAATACTGAAAGTTTCTTTGTGTTTGGAGGAAAAAGATTCAATGAGAAAACTGGCAAAAAGTGTAACGGCTATGAAAATAAAAATAATTTTATAATTTGAAACAGAGCAGTTTCTTACGCCATAATTCATTTTTATCAGGGATCCTACTCTTTTGAAGAAAACTGAATTCTGAGGCTAAAACTGAACCTGGGGGTAAGAAATTGATACACCTTGTTTTGTTTCATTGTCACCCAGCATACCTATAATTTATAAAATGGTTTTCCTAATGTAATGTGCATAAATAAGGATTTTATGTGCTGAGCTCTTATTTTGTGCTGCTCGCTTTTCTTTGGCAGAAACCTTTTTTTGAGGGAGAAAAAATTGTAGAGCGTGACTAAGCTGCATTTTTCTAGGAACAACAGAGATAAAAATGCCCCCCCCCCCCCCACACACATAAGCAGAATTTTACATTCTTTCGGTTTGTTATGACTTTTCTCTCTTTCTCCGGTTCATAGTCTACTTCAATTGTCCGGAACCAGCAATAAATACATGTATCCTGCTTTTGAGGAATCTGTATAGGTTTTCATTTGATGGAAGGGTGTCATGCTCTTTTAAAATTTTATTTCCTAAGTGGCCTTTTAAAAATGGCTCACACGGGTGCTGGCCAGATTTGTAAAGTTTGAAAGGCTGTCAGGCGTGCAGCTAGCAAGCTCCTCTTTCAGTCTTATTTTCTCAGGAAGCAAAACGATGTTTCTTTCACTACTGTGTATCCACCCAGACATAAGTCTAGGGCACATCACAAAGCTAGACAGTTTGTAAAATGTGGACACTTTCTTCTTTAGTAGCTTACTTTTTTCATTCTAGGTACTTGCTATCTTGTTTGAATGTTAATCCTCAAAATATAGTTTGTTGGAAACTTATGTATTTGCTGGGCAGTGACCAATGAACATAAGCATCTTCATAAGCACTAATATAAAATGCCTTTTTAATAATAATAAATAACAGTAATAACATACCTAGAGCTTTACATGGCTGTAGCAATCTATTTTTCTTAGTGAAGTTTTTAAGTGAAGTACCAGATCAAGGGTGTAGTGCTGCAGGGGAGTCAGGGTCAGTAATGCCTGCACTTTCTAATTTTGGTAGGATAGCGCAGGAGAGAGCCTTGTTAACGGAAATAAATCAGAAAGAGGAGGAGGTAGGTAGGTACAACAGACAGGTCAGCTCCCTGCTTTACTGACTGAGGGGCTGAATAAGCTGTGCCATCTTTAGCATAGTAGTTAATTTTGATTTCCCTGTGCTAACCTGGCTCCAGATGAGTAAGGGTTTCAGCACAAAAAAAAAAATTTGGCGTAACATCTTTGCACTAAGGATAGTACGGTTGGCATGCAGATGTCATACAAATTCGCTGAATCAGGAATTGCTTCCAATGTTAATCAAAACGAATAAATAACTAAAAAGGCTGATAAGCGTTGACATAGACTTTTTGCTTCCTCTTTAGGGCAGAATCTCTGCTTAGGCTTAGCTCAAATAAAGATCTTATGCAAGAGCAGTGGGGTTATCTGAGGTGACGTGCAATGCTTCACCGCAGAGGGAGGACTTCTGGGTCCAGTTGCCACCTCATCCCTGAGGCTGTCTGATTCGGGGTGCCTCTGGCCTGGGCAGCTTGGGTCAGGAATACTCTCAACGAGAAAGCCTCCATGCTGCGATCTCCCCTCCCCTTCCCCCCCCCCCCAACTTGTAGTACTTAACTGGTCTGGGTAGGCATCAAGTACTTTTCCCATCACTATCTTATTGGGAAGCACCCCCTTTTTTGGACAGACTGCCCCCTGCAGTGCATCCTGACATACCGCTAGGGGTTGGGTGCCCCATTTTGCAAGATGGCCATGCTGGTGGCTGGAGCGAGTAGGAATTTCTTCTGCGTTTTGAAGCAGAGATAGATAAGGAGGGGTTGGGAAGTCCCGGGGCCCACTGGGCCACCAGCAATAGTCTTATGGGGTGGGAAAGGGAATCTGAAGGACTATAACTATCAGAGAGATCTATGCTGGGTTGGGGGATTGGAGGTCTGGAGAACTAATGTGCCACCAGGAATGGTTTTGTGGGGCCGAAGGTTATGGGCCACAAAGGCTTGGTTTTACTGGGTCCTTTTTTTGGTCTCTCTTCCTATCAGTGCATGAAGCACTCTGTGCTCACGTACTACAGGAATGGAGACACTTTACACCCAGTGCCCTGATGGGATATTATCACAGTAGTGTGCACTGTTTTTTTCTGGCAGTCTACATTTTTTAAACACTGCTGTAATTTACATGCTGTTAGTTGACTACCTCGGGAGTAAAGAGTGTTTTTCAGCCTGTGCATTAGTCCCTGAGCTCCTGCTGCTCTTTAAACGGGAAGAGAGGCAAATAAATGGAGAAAATATGCACAGTTAACATTTCCTCGTGGTCCAGGCAGACTAGATTTACTAAATTGTGTTGCCACATTAGCACACTTTTCCTAAAATGGGACCCTTGATAAATAACATCTGAGAGCTTCTATATGCAAAGCAGATTTTCTTCCGCTGAGTCACTATCCCAGCGCAGCATGCCAGCCCATACGTCCGGCAGTAACAGGTCTTCAGAGCTGTCTCACATTTCCCTTTAAAGTTACTGATCTTTTAATTCAATAGTTTATTAAATCAACCAATATCTTTAGCATCTGTTCACTCTCTGCTTGCCTGCCTTAGTGCCGTGATGGTCTAACCTAGTTTCAGGATCGCACTGGAGCAAGTGAGGCGCTTACTGTTCACGTGGGTGTGGCAACTCCTTTCGTAACACTTTGCCTATTCTTTGTCACTCATCTAACTCATGTTTCTTTTCCTATCTGCCTGCCTTAGTGCCATGATTGTTCAACCTGGCTTGGGACTTGTGTAATCTTTGTCTGCCTCTGCCTGATGCCACCTGCTGGCACCTCCACCCTCCAATGCCTGCTTCCGCAATTTGTCAGTTCTCTTATCTTTAAATTACAGGATGTTTTTGGCTAACTTTGGTATACTCAGGGCCAATGAAAGGGTATTGGGCACCATAGGCAAACCTACAGTTTTGCGCCACCCTCAATTTATTTTCAGATCATAGTGTGCTCCCCCCCCCCCCAAGATGATAGTAACATAGTACATAGTAACATAGTAAATGACGGCAGATAAAGACCAGTATGGTCCATCTAGTCTGCCCAGTAAGATGGCAAGAGTAGGTGCACCTGCCGCTCCGTGCAGGCCACCCCTCCCCATGTCTTTGTTTTAGGGGTGAACCCACCGCTCCGTGTAGGAAACCCCTGTATGTTGAGAAATTAGATAGTTAAGTTTATTTTGATTTTATCCTGTTGCTGTAAAGGGATCCACTGTGTCTGTCCCATGCCATATTGAATTCTGTCACTGTATTTGCCCCCACCACTTCCATCAGGAGGGCATTCCAAGCATCCACTACCCTTTCAGTGAAAAAGTATTTCCTGACATTGCCTTTCAATTTACCCCCTTGCAGATTCATGTTATGCCCTCTAGTTTTACCGCTTCCCCGTCTTTGGAAGAGGTTTGTTTGTTCATTATTTCTCTTTAAGTATTTAAAGCTCTGAATCATATCTCCCCTGTTCCTATTCTCCTCCAGAGTGTACATATGTAGGTCTTCAAGTCCCTTCTCATAAGGCTTATGACGCAGGCTCCAAATCATTTTGGTTGCCTTCCTCTGAAGAGTTTCCAGTCTTTTTATATCCTTTACAAGATATGGTCTCCAAAACTGAACACAGTATTCCAAGTGAGGCCTCACCAGTGACTTATACAGTGGCATTAGTACCTCTTCCTTTCTGCTGGTAATTCCTCTTTGTATGCAACCCAACATCCTCCTGGCTTTTGCCACTGCCTTGTTGCACTGTTTTGCCACCTTGAGATTCGCAGAAATAATCACACCAAGGTCCTTCTCCTGGTCTGTGCACACCAACCTCTCGCCCCCTATCGCGTACATTTCCCCTGGATTTCTGCTTTCTAAGTGCATGACACTGCACTTTGTATTAAATCTTAACTGCCAAGCATTAGACCATTCTTCCAGCATTTGTAGATCTTTCCTCATGTTATTCACTCTCTCAGGGGAGTCCACTCTGTTGCAAATTTTCATGTCATCTGCAAAAAGACAGACTTTTCCATGCAGTCCTTCAGCAATATCACTCACAAATACATTGAACAGTGCTGGGCCCAGGACCGAACCCTGGGGCCCCCGCTAATCACCCTCCTTTCATCCGAGTCAGCTCCATTTATCATCACCTTCTGTCGTCTATCAGTCAACCAATTTCTGATCCAGTTCACCACCTTGGGACCCATCCCCAAACTACTGAGTTTATTGATAAGCCTCCTTTGAGGAACAGTATCAAAGGCTTTGCTGAAATCCAGGTAGATGACATCCATCGCATGCCCCTGATCTAGTTCTCTGGTCACCCAGTCAAAGAACTCAGTCGGATTTGTTTGGCAAGATCGTCCTTTGGTAAAACCATGTTGCCTCAGATCATGCAACCTGTTGGTTTTGAGAAAGTCCACTATTCGCTCTTTCAGAAGTGCCTCCATTACTTTTCCCGCCACCGAGGTAAGGCTCACAGGCCTGTAGTTTGTCACGTCTTCCCTGTCACTACTTTTGTGAAGAGGTACCACATCCGCCCTTCTCCAGTCCTGAGGATCTACTTCTGTTTCCAAGGATCTGTTGAAAACATCCTTTAACGGCCATGCAAGAACCTCTCTGAGCTCTTTCAGTATCCTGGGATGTATCCCATCCGGTCCCATGGCTTTGTCCACTTTCAGTTTTGCAAGTTGTTCTAACACATCATCTTCTGTGAATGGTGTGGTATCTACTTCATTCCCTTTTTTATATTTGGGAGTCACAGATGATCCTTCTCCAGGATTTTCTTTAGTAAAAACAGAGCAGAAGTATTTGTTTAGCAATTTTGCTTTTTCAATGTCACTTTCCACAAATCCGTTCCCAGCACTTCTGAGTCCTGCAATTCCATCTCTGATTTTACTCCTCGCCCGAATATACCTGAAGAAAGTTTTGTCGCCACACTTCACATCTTTAGCCATCTTTTCCTCTGCCTTTGATTTTGCTTTCCTTATTTCTCTTTTTGTCTCTTTTAGTTTGATCCCGTATTCCTTACTGTATTCCTCTGTTTGCAAGCTTTTGGATTTTGTAAAAGCTGTGTTTTTTGCCTTTATTTGAGCAGCCACTTCTTTGGAGAACCAAATAGGTTTCCTTTTCCTCTT
Source organism: Ichthyophis bannanicus (assembly GCA_033557465.1). Lineage (NCBI taxonomy): Eukaryota > Metazoa > Chordata > Amphibia > Gymnophiona > Ichthyophiidae > Ichthyophis > Ichthyophis bannanicus. Next base: position 810,976,645 of record CM066032.1, on the reverse strand, counting down.
GTTTTTATTTACTTTCCTTACATATTTATCTGTTGCCCCTTTTATTGCCACCTTTAGTTTAGCCCATTGCAATTCCACTTCCCTTATCCCCTCCCACCCTGCCAACTCCTCCTTCAGGTACTAGGCCATTCTACTGAAGTCAGTGTTTTTGAAGTTTAGGATTTTGAGCTTGCTGTGATTGGACTGCACCTTGGCTTTTATCTCAAACCACACCGTGTGATGATCGCTGCTGCTCACAGGGGCACACACCCAAACATTCGACATGCTCTCACCATTGGTGAGCACTAAATCCAGCATTGAGCTTTCCCTGGTTGGGTCCATCACCATTTGTTTAAGTGACGCATCTTGGAAAGCATCCACAATTGTTTTGCTTCTTGCCAGATTCGCAAAAGGAGAACTCCAGTCCACATCGGGTAGATTAAAGTCACCCAATATGATCACTTCCCTTTTTGTGGCTATCTTGGCAATCTCTATAATCAATATCTCTAATCAATTCTTAGATTTGAGTTGGAGGTCTGTAGACTACAGCAGTATGGATGACAGTGCCTTCTCCTCTTTCCAACACAATCCAGAGCACTTCTTCTTTTCCCCATGCCCCCTGCATTGCAGTAGCTTTAATATTGCTTTTTACATACAAGGCTACTCCTCCTCCCTTTCCTCTTTCTCTGTCTCTTCTGAATAGATTATAGCCAGCTATGATGATCATTAAACAACAAGAATCATGATCATTCCAGCGTCACCTCTCTCAGAAACATCCTGTAAGATGCATAATTAAGCATCATACTTTTAAATACTAAACTTTGGTCCCTTCTATTAAGCTTCTTTAAAATTTTGTTGTAACCGTATGTTAGTATGCAGTAACTACAAAGCCTTTATTAACTGTTGGAGATAGGCCCAGCATTTTCCCATATGATTAGCGCACAGACTGTATGCTTTTCATGGATTACCTGCATTGCAGATAGCACAGGTGCTTTTAACACCACCTGTTAAAATGTCATTAAGTGCTCCTGTGTTATCTGCTGAATTGTCAGTTAACGCGAGAATTAGCGTTTCCTAATTGTCAAGCCACTTTGTTAACTGTTAGTGTAGGCATCTGCTCATTGTGTTCTAATTTTTATGTTAATGGCATAACACATAATACACTTTAGTAAAAGGGGCCCTTTGTGTGTCTGTGTGTGTATATATATATATATATACAATAGTGGCCAAAAAATTAAGGCAGGTATCTTTTTCAACAATTTATTGCTAAATAATGTACTGTGGAGATGTCAAAAGTGCTTACTTATTTAATCAGCATGGCGATTAGTCACACCATGCGTCTGGCGTCCATTTTAGTTTACTTACACTCTGTAGTAGGTTTCTTGGATGATTTTTGAATTTTTACAACTAAGAAAAGATTGAAAGTTACATGTAAAATACACAATCAAGATGGGTAGAAAGTGTGATGTTAATGACTTTGTAAAGGGACAAGTTGTCACACTCCATGCTGAAGGATATTCGCAATGTGCTATTGCAAAACATTTGCATATATCAAGGTGTGCAGTTCAGAATATTCTGAAATCAGGTGGCAGTACACGTCATTTGAAATGTGGGCACAGACGGATAGCTACTGGACGAGAAGACCGATTCCTCAAAAGCATTATTACATCTAGTCCACATACTTCATCTCAATGTGTGGCTCAGTTAGCTAATGATCGAGGAATAAAGATAAGTGCCAGATCTGTCTGATGACGGCTTGTGGATGAATTCAAACTTGTGGCCAGAAGACCTGCCAGGAAGCCTATGATGACCAGGAAACAAATTGCTGCCCACATACAGTTTTGTAGCAAGATGAAAGACAAATCTGCTGAATGGTGAGAGAGGGTAATGTTCACAGATGAAAGTACATTTCAACAAGTACGTGGGAGTAGTTACAACTACGTCCGTCGACCAGCAGCCGAGAGACTAAATCTGAAGTACATGATCAAGACTGTTAAACACCCACTATCGGTCATGGTATGGGGTGGTATCTTGGCGAATGGATGATGTCGCCTGCACATTTTTGAGAAAGGTGAAAGAGTAAATGCTGCAAAATACATATCTGTGCTGAATAGTAAAGTAAAAATACACATGAATGTTTCTGGCACAACTATATTTCAGCAGGACTCGGCACCGTACCACATTGCAAAAACAGTCAAAAAATGGTTTGTGGACAACAAGATCGAACTGCTACCAAGTTGGCCATCAAACTCTCCGGATCTCAATGTAATTGAAAACTGTTGGAATCTTATGAAGAAAAAATGTGGCAGCACACCGTCCAACTTCAGAAGCAGATTTAAAGGACATACTCAAACATGTATGGATCAACGAAATCACACCGGCTTACTGTGAAACGCTAGTTAACAGTATGCCTACAAGAATCCAGGCTGTGCTGAAAATTCATGGACACCCTATCAAATATTGACACATATATTGTTTCCTGAATAAAACTTTGAAAATGACATATATATCTTTGGTTCTTAAAGCTTTTGACCATGAAAGTGACAATAACACGTAACACGCACTTTTCTAATAAAATTCTGATATTTTGGACTCTGCCTTAATTTTTTGGCCACTACTCTCTCTCTCTCTCTCTCTCTCTCTCTCTCTCTCTCTCTCTCTCTCTCTCTCTCTCTATATATATATATATATATATATATAGGGAAATTTAAAAAAAAATCACAGAGGTAAAAAAGCTACTTATCTTGGTAAATGGTCTTTGAAAATTGCCCTCCCCTCCCCATGGGTAAAAATACAGGCAGGAGATTCTTTGAATCTATTTGACTATCAGGACCTATTGTTTTGCTTTGATTCCAATTGCTTTTGGCTGCCCCCCAGTCTCCAAAAACGATTCCCTGGATGATTGCCTATAATTCCTGACTGTACTGGGGTTATCTGTGATTTTCTTTTCCATGCCTTCTGTTTGCCAATTGACTTGCATGGCTCTGTCATCCTCTCACCCCTGCTACGGCTGCTGCCATCATTTGCTACCCTCCTCTTTTTGTAGTAGCTATTCATGCAGCCTCAATTGCAAAACAACATTTTAGTTCCACTGTCAGCTCCCCAATTCTACTTAGTTCTGTACTCTAGTATGCATCCCGGAAAAAAGCCTGATTCTAGCACCACTGTAAATAGCCCACCCTGTATATAGCTCAAACAAATCAAGCACCCAACACATCCCTCACACAACTAAGTTTTATCCTCACTGCATGTACAACACACACACTTTACCTGATTGCTTGCTGTGATACCACCTTGATTATTAAGATAAGGCGGTTTAGAAATACTGTTAAATAAATAAATAAATAAATAGTCAGTGGTAGGAGAGATTGCCAGAAAGTTTTATTCAGACGTCAAACAAGCCACAATACTCTTGTCTTTCAACCTTTGTGGATGCAAGTCAAGAATGCTTTTCTGAGATATTAACCTCATGAGATTCAAGATCTGTGAGGATGTTGGCTCTCTTAGCAGAACTCAAGAGTTACTGTATATAATTTTAAGGTGACTGTGTGGGTGTGGCAGCAGGTATGGGCAGGTTAGCAGGATGGAAGTAGTTGTCATGGAGAGTACCTGCACTTATGAATTTAAAGCTATACCACTGTTGCAGATTGACAGCATTTGCAATAAAAGACATCCCGTTATCCCTTTTTAGAGCAACACAAAATGTTATAAAGCTTTTTGGAACATGAGGGAAGAAAGAGTGAAGAGTTAGACCAGAAGGATGAACAACATTTTTATGTTTGTCCCTTTAAATGCTTCATAAAATAAATGGACCAGACAGATTTTAGATTGGTCTTTTTATATGCATGGTAAAAGTTTTTTTATAGGGTGAAAATGAGAAGCAGATTCTCAGAGGCGTTATAGTTGTACTATTATCTTTCAGTCCAAGCCAAGTTAATAAAATACCAAGTACCTAAAATGGGTGATGGTGGTTAGCAATAGTATGTCTGTTCTCATTAGTCAATGACTACGGAGAGATGTGGGCTGAGTTTTCAGTGAGTTATAAAAGTGGTCTCATTTCTTCTCTTAGCAAGCAATGGGAGTATCAAGGAGCTCACAATTTTATTTCTTACTTATGTTTCAGGGCAGCAGTTCTCAACTGGTGTGCCACGAAGCACCGGGGGAAGTGGGTCGAGGGGCCGGCACAAGTAGGACAGCAGTTTTAGAGAGGCATTAGCGGCAGTGGGAAGCGTGGCAGCAAACGAGGCTGTACAATCCACAGATGCAGATGCTAATGCCTCCAATTTATTCAAAGTCATGCTCCTTCCCAAGACTACTGCAGCAGCAGGAAGTACTTATGGTTTTAGTTCCAGTGCACCAGAAGTTAAATCATATTAAGTGTGTCATGCTGCTGCGACCTTCGGAAGGAGCGCAGCTTTGAGAAAATTAAAAGTGGCCGTGGCTTGTACAGTCGTGATTTCCTCAGCCTAGAAGAAGTTGATGTTGCACTCTTGGGGTTGGGATTGGGGGGGAGAAAGCATCAGTGCTGTACTTGGGGAGGTGGTGGAAGGCAGATAATGAATTGGGGTGGAAGGGAAGAGGATTAAAGAGAGACGGCAGATACTGCATTATTGGGGTGCTGGGGAAGAGGAGAGATGCTGTACTTGGTGGAGGGAGGGAGAAGGCAGATGCCGTACTCTTGAGGTGGGGGGATGGGGAAAGCAGCTATTGTACTGTTGGAGTGACTGGGAAGGAGAGAGGGCAGTTGCTGTACTTGGCTGGGAGGATGGCAGGGAGAAGGCAGATACTTCAGTTTTGCAGTTGGGGAAAGGAAGAAGGCAAATGCTGCACTGTTAGGGATAGCAGGGCGGGGCAGGGCAGGGGAGAAGGCAAATGCTGCAGTGGTAGCGTGGTGGGCAGGGGGAGAAGACATGATGCACTTTTGGGTTGGCAGGGAAAATGAGAGGGCAGATGCTGCACTGTTGCAAAGGGGAAGGAGGGGATGGAGGGAGATGCCAGGAGACGAGGAGAGAGAGGGTTGCTGTTGGGCTTGGGGGAGTTCTCAAAGAGATGAGTGAGAGGAGGCTTCTGAGTGCAAAAGACAAAAATGTGGTTAATGGGGAGCTGATGAAAGATAGAAAGGAATAAGAGATCGGGGAAGGGGTGAGACAGGAAAAATGGCATATCTGGGGGAGATAGACTGGGCAGGAGGTGAAAGGAGATGGACAGTTAATAGGTAGTAAAAATTGAAAAGAAGGAGATTGAGGGTGAAGTATGAGTGGACAGAGAAACAGAAAAGACTCATAAATAGCTGTAAGGAGGAAATGGGAAAAAGACAGGAGGAGAGAGGAGAAACAACAAATAGCAGATACTGAAAAGAGAAGGCAGACGAGGAAACCACCAGAGAGAGACTGGCACCAATGTGATTGAGAAGATAAAATGTTCAGACAACAAAGGTAGAAAATATTTTATTTTCAAGTTTTAACTGGGATATGTTTGCTTTCAGAAATTTGGAACACAGATTTTCTGCATTTTATTCAGTACAAGATGAAATGCATTTGTGTTTTATTTCTCCAGTATTTTTGGGAATCTCACTTCAATTTTCATCTTCATATTTCTGTTTCTAATTTGTGTTCCCTTGTTTTGAAGTTTGTGAGAGTCTATATTTTGCGTGTGATTGAGTTGTGGTAGTATTAGCGTATTTCTGTGTAGAAATGTGTAGTGGCTCCACTGGGTCTGTTTTACCAATAGTAGGTGTATTGGTGTTCTTAGGGCCCAGTATAATGTTGTAGTGCTGCCTATTGATAGGTAGGGTTCTTGATGTTTGAATCATAGGAATTAGTGCTGCTATGACATGGTAGGTGTGCTACATCTGAGTTCTGTTGGGACATTATTCAAGTTTTTTATTATTTGACAGTGTTTATGGTAGTGCAGGTATTTATGTTGCTGTTAGTCAGAAGACATGAGAGTCTGAATATTTTTGTATGTTTTTATTTATTTTAAAATATTTCTATACCGCCAAATGCCACAGCATTCTAGGCCATTTACAACATACCATAAAAACATTGTCACATAGCGATCCCATCAACCAACCCTGAATACCTGAGTATCTACAATGCCCAGCACTAGTCTTAGCCTCTTCATTGAGGGAAAAGAAAGGTGGTCAGATTTTTCCTAAAAAACAACAATTCCTGTGCCTTCCGCAAAATCACTGGGAGTTTATTCTACCACATCAGTGCTGCCGTCCTAAACACTCTGTCTCTCCATCTCTTCTGTCTCATTTACTGGTCCCCTGGGACCACCAGGAGATGACCCTGACTCAATCTTAACTGTCCTCGTTTATACCAGGCTAACAGGTCTCGCAAATAGGCTGGCCCTTGTCCTCTAACTGTTAAATGCTAACACTAATAGCTTAAATATACTCTGCTGCTCAATAAGAAGCCATTGCAGTTGTCGAGTACATCAGCAACTGAGTCTCTCTTTCCCCTCCCCAAGATTAGCCAGGTAGTGACATTTTGCCGCCATGGTGACTTCCATGGAGAAATACCCTAGTGCTGCTCAGCACCTAGTGTTGGAAGAAGAAAGGTTTTTTGTGGATGCAGAGTATTTTATTCCATGCTGTATATCCCCATGGACAAAGAGCACAGGTAAATGGAGCTCACTCTGAGGAGAAGGATGTTACCATTGGTGTGCCACACGGATTTGTCCTTGGTCTGATTCTTTTTAACATTTTTGTTAGTAATATTACGGAAGGGCTGTCAGATAATGTTTGCGTCTTTGTGGATGATACCAAAATCTGCAACAGAGTAGACATCCACGAAGAAGATAACATGAGGAGGAATCTAGCTAATCTTGAAGAATGGTCTGGCAGCTGTAAAGCGTTGCAAAATAAAGATTATAAAAAAAAAAAAAAAAAAAGTGGCTAAACAGGTAGAAGAGTTGATGGCAAAATCCAGAAGGATGCTTGGGTACATAGGAAGAAGAATGGCCAAAAGGAAAAATGAGGTGATAGTGCCTCTGTATAAGTCTTTGGTGAGACCTTATTTGGAATATTGTGTGCAATTCTGGAGACCGCACCTTCAGAAGGATATAAACAGGATGGAGTTTGTGCAGAGGGTGGCTACTAAAAAAGTCAGTGGTCTTTGTTATAAGCCATATGAGGACAGACTTAAAGATCTCAATATGTATACTTTAGAGGAAAGGTGGGAGAGAGGAGTTATAATAGAAGCATTTCAATACTTCCATGGCATAAATGCACAGGAAGAGAGCCTCTTTCAATTGAAAGAAAGCTCTGCAACAAGGGGGGCATAAGATGAAGGTGAAAGAGGATAGATTCAGGAGTAATATGAGGAAATATTTCTGTATGGAAAGAGTGGTAAATGCATGGAATAGTCTCCCAATAGAGATAGTAGAAGCCAGGACAGTATCTGAATTTAAGAAAGCATGGAACAAATGCAGAAGGCCTCTAAAGGAAAAAAAGGAGCTATGGTAGTTGATGTGAAAGGGCAGACTAGATAGGTCATATAATCTTCTTCTGCTGTCATGTTTCTATGTTTCTATTGATCCGTAGAGCGGGTATTACATGGGCAATGGTAGCTAACGCTTTTTCATACTTACCTGCCAATTTACTTCTACCCTGTTCTGAAGAACACCTTTAATTGTTAGAAGCATAATGTAGGTTAATGTTTACTAAATGTTAACACGCATTAATTTTATTAATGCACCTTAAAACCTTTACTCAACATGCCCCTTTGTCTGCAGGCTTATGCAGTCTTTGGCCTCTCTGCTGAAAGTAGGCGAGAAGGAGGAGCACTGCTCTCGCAGATCAGGAGGGGAACACAGGAAGCAAGAGCTGTAGGTTGGTGAAGACTGCTTTATTGAGAAACACCCCAATAAAGCAGTCTTCACCAACCTACAGCTCTTGCTTCCTGTGTTCCCTTCCTCTCTGCTGAAAGTGCCAGCAAATCAGGCCTGGGTAGCGCAAACCCTGCCTGATTTAATGGGGTGTACTGCAGTGTGTTCCTTATCCTCCAGCCCATTCTCCTTATCACATCCCCCCTCCCGCCCCCAGGTCAGCAGCAGAAGCAGCCTCTAATCGCATGTCATCTCCTGCTGCTACAGGGTTCGTCTTGCGATATGATCTGCAAGATTGTGCAACTTCTGTGTTGTGCGACTAACCCCATGGCAGCAGGAGATGATATGCAATTACCTGCTTCTGTTGCTACTGCCCTAGGGAGTGAGGAGAAGGACCAATTAACTGTGGAGTCGTGCTCAGCACAAGAAAACTGCACACGGAGATGTGTGTAAGCATCAGTGCACTCTTTGTTTAAATCCAGTGGTAATGAAGTCATTAGCTGTTAAGCCCGGATGCAAAGAAGTGAGCATAAGTCCTGAAGGCGTAATGCCTGGATTTCTAATGCTGGGAGTTTAGCTCATGGTCTGTGGAGGAGGAGGAAAAAGCTCACTTTTCTGCATCTGATGCAGCATGAACTACCCACAGCTTTTATTCTTGATTTAATGCCTCTACTGGAAGAGCTTGAGAGGAAGAAAGAGAAAGGGGAAATAGAGATTAGGGTGATGAGATAGAAAAAAGAAGGAGAGAGATGGACCGAGTAACCCACGCTCAAGAATTTTCAAATTTATGTGTGGAAAATACATTTGCCGTTCCAGATGTGCACATAATCTGATATTCTCATATTGTGTTTCATATGCTAACGCCTGATTCAGTAACCTCTGTGCATGTTTTCCCATGTTTGTACACATTTTGTTTGTGCCCAAAGTATATTTGCATGTGATCTGTTTATTGCATCAGGTATAAACGTTTTTTAACATGTACATTAGGAAATGGTACATCAGTCCCTCTGTTCTTGAAGGAAGTGGAGTGTATGTTACAGCACTGGAAGTGCAGGTTTTAAATCAAGATTCTCTCCCATGCTGTATATATAGAATGTAGACTTCACTCCCGTATAGAGCTGATCGAATGGATGCTATCAAATAGATTTAATGGTAGTTTTATTGACTGATTTAAATTGGCCAGGGGTTTCTTTGTGAATGGAAGGCCCTTGGGAATTTTTCTTCTAGTGTCTCTTATATAAAGGTTGGGGGGGGGGGGCGGAGGGGGACAGACCGTGATGTGTGGCAATGTCTCTTTGCATACCTTGCTTGCACTCCCCTGCTCCCGTGCCTCCCCCAAATACTTGTGTCTACAGAGCCCATCCTTATTATGGTGATTTTAGGGCATTTCTCCAATGGGAATTGACTGACGCTGCCAGCTCATTTCACTAGCCTAACCAAGGAGCTTTCAGATAATAATGACTTTCAGTTATTACTGACCTCAGAAAGATTTGAACTAGTTGCATATTGATGAAAAACCGTGTGCAAGTTCAATGAACCACATTTTCAAGAACTTATCATAATACATGGAGTATGAGCCGATTAGCCCTGTCTGCGGAAAGGGTAAAACAATTTATTTATTTCATTTATTTGAGCAGTTTATATACCGCATTCTAATGTTCAAAACAGTTTACTTAGAACAGAACAGAACTGTTATAATACTAGACAGCAAGATTTCCTCCCTTCTGTACTATGGCTAGGCAGGGTAATCTCTGTAAATACAGACAGATTTATGCGTAAGGCTTTGTAATTTTTTGAAATTAGTTGATATTCCTTATCGTCTCTCCCGTCCAGTCCCGGAATCTCTGGGGATCTAGGTTCCTCCAGCAGCTTGGAGACTGAACAATGACATTCTTTGATGTCATCAGTACAAGTACCCGAGGGACTGCCTCCTTGCTCCAGTTTGTTCAGTCTCCAAGCAGCTGGAGATTGATGAACCTAGAAATTCTGGGCTCACAATTAAGCAGTCTTCCTTCAATTTAATTTACCTAGATTTATTTTTTTCATTCTTCAATTGAGTAGCAGGGGCATAGAGGTTCAGAGGTGTGCCCTCCCTCTCTCCTTTTTTGTTTTCCGTTTTGCCTGCCAAAAGCCGTGTTTATTTATCTGTTTATTTGGACGGCTCAGTTCACTTAACAAAGATTTTTGTCTCCCGAACCTACCTACTTTAGGTGAGGAGTGAAAAGAAAGGCAGGATCGTCACAGCCGAGTGCTGTTTCGGAGAGCCTCACAGTTGATTGTGCTGCCGGAGCGGATGTAATTCTCTTTTTATCTTCTGTGCTGTCCGCCATTTCCGGTTTCTCCCCCGACGCGTAAAGCTTTGTATTTTTCTGAAATTAGTCGATATTTGATTTAATAGAAAATCTGGGTAAAAATCAAAGGGGTCATTATTCTAACATACTTATCTGGATAAGGGCACCTGCTGTTTGGTTAAGTGCTGCTGGCTGGGGTTATGCGGTGGTTTTAAGCGGCATTATCATTGACCATCTCGGAACTATCCAGAGTGTGCTGGGGGGGGGGTGTGTCTGTGGGTGAAGCTCATAATTTCCTGGAGAGCAGTGATGTTTAGTCTGCTGTTCGAATAACTATCTGCATAAAGTTAGGACAGCTTAAAGGCCATCCTAATGTACCCAGATAGCAGCAATATCTGGATAGCTATATGGATATTCACTACCAACCACTGTTTGGATCGCCACTAAATAGCTGTGTTTTTTTAGCCACTCCAGCCAGTTTAAAAATTTGTAGTAGCTGAATATTGGTCCATAAATTGTTTTCAAATTTTGTTTCAAACAATTAGAAGATCCAGCCACAATGTTTACTCTTCTGTTGATGAAGTCAGACTAAAATAAATAAATGTAGCTGGTGTCTAGCAAAAGAGGAGAGCTTGATGATGCCTCTTTAAGAGAAGTCAAATTGATGAAGTACTGTCCCTGAGGAACTGGTTCTGGAATTTGTGCATTTGGATTCAGAGTTAAAGTTAATATTAACCCTTCAGCAGAAGACATCATTTTGATTTCTGTTGATATTACATGCTACATATAACCAATATTTTGTTTAAAAATAAGAATAAGAGTCCTGATGTACTTTGAACTATTTTGATTTTACAAGGCTCATAGGTCTTTATGGGATGATTACTTAAGGGTCAGTTTTCAAAGGGGTTAGGCCCCCAACTTTGGAAGTTAGGTATATAAATCAATCCCTTTGAAAACTGACTAGGACTGGACATCTAAATTTAGGGGCCTAAAAAAAGAGTGGTAAGGGAAGGCAGAGTTAGGGTGGGGAACAGATGTTAGGGACTTGGCACTGGGCATAGGATCCCAAATCTAAACATATGAATTGCAGGTCTTTCTTTGTTAAGGATCCTAAACTTTACAGTTCTGCATTTAGGGAAATTGTCAGGTGATAATTTGAGCTCCTAAATTTATCTGAAAATCTTCCTGAATTGATGCACAAAACTTTATTTGAAAGTTAGCCTCTTATCACTTTGAAATAAATATATATTGATGCATATTAGTAATGGAATATTAGGTAAAATCATTGGGAACAGCAGATAGACTTTGAAATGCCACATGTCCATTATCCCCCACTTATCCTCCTCCCATCTTGCGTCTCTGTCCTCCCTCCCTCTAGCAGAACTGAAGAGCAGTGTATGAAATAGCTGATCAGCTTCAGAACAGAACAAAAGTAGGTTTCCAAGGTGGTTTTCTACCACTAAAAGATACATAGGAAAACTATATAGCCTGATATATATATTTTCTTTTACCAATAGCGATCAAAGGCATTTATATATCTAGACAATGGGATATGCCACACAAAAAGCAAATAATTGATTTGCTGACTTAGACCTGAGTTTGTGCACATGTAGAAGGGAACAAAGCGAAATGGGTAGAGATTTATGGTTTCATTGAACCTCAGAAGAATAATGCTTTTTTTCCCCTTGAAAACTCAAAACCTCTATCTGTATTGTTTTATTTTATTTTTTCCCAAAGATCAAAACTGCTTTGAGGAATGTAAACAGGATGTTTGAGTGAAGGAGAATATGCCAGCTTGTTTCCTAGAAAGTATAGTGAAATAGTGTGATAAAATGGATGTGCTTGACGCTCTTACTACTTCTCTTCACCGAGTTCTGAAATATGCCTGGTTGTGCTTAGTGTCCTCCTCTTCTGACCTGAGGAAGGGCGTGTTAGCTCCTATAAGATAGTCAAAAAATGTATTGCTAGACCATAAAAAGTTATCTCCATATATTTTTCTTGTTTTTATTTTGTAAACTTTATTTTTTTGTATGATGTCTGCGAAGACGGGGATTTTAGTTTCCCTTTCTTGATTTTAAGTCATTGTCGTCGAAACTGATCTCTAAGAGGGCTATAAAGCTAGTTGCAGCCAGGGATGGATTTCCTTGGGGCATTGGGCTTGCTCCAGTGGGCCAGTCAGGTGGAGGCAGGAGTCTGCACATGCGCGAGGCAGGATCGCAGCTGCTCTGAGGGTGGAAGCACTGTGCAGGAGGTGCACTGGCACAAGGAAAACCGGCAGCAGGAGATGCAGCCACACAAACCCCGGCATACCTAATTGGATGTTCGTTAGCTTGTGCTCCTTCCTTGGGTCCCGCAGCAAGTGGTACTCTGGTTTCACTTCCAGTGTGTCCCTCGCACTAGAAATGAAATCATAAATGCCCCGTGCATAAGTGACCCAAAGAAGAAGCACAGCTTGCATCCAAGTAAATATGCTGGGGTTTGCTCAGTCGCATCTTCTGCCACATTGGAAAGGGGAGATATGGCACTGTTGGGAGAGGAGGCTGGAAATACTTGACCGTTGGGGAGAGAAGGGGAAGGGAAGGGGAGAGAAGCTGGACTGTTGGAGGGGAGAGAATGCGCCACTATGCTCCTACAATCCGCCCTTGTTCACAGTGGCCCAACAGCCCCAATACATTCGCAGCAGCTGTCCACAGTCACTGAATAGAGCTTTCCTATAAGCTGTTATGCATGCACCCTGAATTTGGTCAGTCCTAGGAACTGAGAACACTGTTTTCAAGACTGTGCCTGGTTCCAGCTGACCTCGGGAGTTGAAGCTAGGTTTGAGTACTGACCCTGAATCTCCTGCACAGCAGCCTACATGCTTGTCATGCCAGTCTTGTTTCTCTGAGTACATTTTTCCTAAGAATCATAGCATGAAGTGGCACTTCTCTAAGAACTCTGAGAACAATGGATGTAATTTTCTAAAGGATTCTTCACACAGAAAACCATTATATGCACATAAAAAGGCCTCTTCTAAAACTTACACCACAGGTTACACATCGAAAAGTAGGCATGGTGACAAGAAGGCACACATTTTTGTGCAGCCTTTGAGTATGTGGGTTCAGGAACATAGTTTTGGTGCCGCATGGGTGGAGTCATTTATTCGTAGTTTATAAAATTCGCATCTGCACATGTACCTGAGTCACTTATATGTACTCTTGCTCCTAAGCAGCTATAAAGTACACTGCTGTATTTTAGCTATGTTTATGCAGACACACAAGCCCCTATGTATCTTCTAAATTAGCCTTAAAATAGGCACCTACTTGGTCTCCAAACCTAGGCAGCCCATAATAAACTTGCCCTTGATATGTTTTCTATTTCTTAGTTGTGTTTTGAAGCATGTACTTGCAGCACTGTAATCCTTCACTGAAGGGTGTAGTAAAAGCTGTTAATGGAGGTTTAAAAAAGGTTTGGGCAAGTTCCTGGAAGAAAAGTCCATAAACCATTATTAAAGAGGACCAGGGAAAAATCCACTGAGCTAAGCAGCATGGAATCTGTGTACCTTCTGGGAACCTGACAGGTACTTTGTGACCTGGATTGGCCACTGTTGGAAATAGGATACTGGGCTTGATGGACCCTTGGTCTGACCCATTATGGCCTATCTTATGTCTTTATGTGGTTGATGGCCAGTAAATGATCAATGATTGCATTCACTGCATTGTCTCCTCAACATCTTTAGATGAAATCTCCAGTTAGCATTTGTTGGTCCAGCCAGGGCATTGTGAATCCACAGAAGCCCATCAAATGCTTTTGATGGAGATCTAAACATATAATTAGATAGGGATGAAACATTTTGTAATATGTTGTTCTCCGTGACTTAAGAAAATAACTTTAAATATTAATCAGAGTGATAGCAATTGAAAGTATAGTTTTGCATCATTCAGAGGGCATGCAAATCACTTTTCGTGTAGATAGCAAACCTTTTTGTGGGCAGAGAGATGCAGCAGTCACAGTGCAGCAGAATTTTTCCCTGAATCAATTGATGCCTATTTTTAAATTATTTTAAAATATGTCTCACCAGTAACTTACCACAATACCACAATAACAATACCACAATAAGAAAACCCCATATCCTCCTTGGGGACTTCAATCTAGCCACGCTTTCCAGCAGCCAATCGACAACATTCCTTGACTCAGTGGAAGAAATGGGCTACACACAGACAATCAAATATCCCACACATATTAAAGGCAATACTCTAGATCTGGTATTCCTACCAGAACACATAACCGAGCTACCTCAATACACTCCTCCTACAATATCCCAGGTCCCATGGTCAGACCACTTCATGATACGCTTCTCTTCCACATCCATCTCTCCTTCAACGGGCAACATACCACCACTCATCATGGACCCAGATTCCGACCCATTGCCATGGAAAAGTTCCTGGAAACAATCATACCAAAGCTTGATGATGACGCAACCAACCTCGACAAAGCTGTATCAAATTGGAACTCCACCATAAAGAAAGCTTCTGAACCAATTCCAATTTCTAACAGACCCCAGCTAAAACCATCTGAAAAATGATATTCTGTCGAGCTAACTAAACTAAAAAAAGAACTCAGAAAACTAGAATATCTATATGGAGATCAAAGAAAACACCTGAAGCCAGAGAGCAATATTTCGCAATGCTTAACTCTTACAAGGAAGCTACAAATAAGGCCAAAAAACTTCCTCATACAAGAATGCTATCCAAAGCCATTAACCGGCCAAGGGAGCTATTTGAGATAGTGAAAACTTTATCCAAAGCCCCCACTAGCAACAGCCACAAGATTCCTATAGATCCCAAAACCATAGCTACCTACTTTGCAGGTAAACTTAAACAAGGCACCCTTCCTGCGCCTGACCCTCTACAACCAATAATGACAATCCCCAATGAATAGAAATCCTTCCGCCGCATTGACAGAAAATCACTCCTCGAGATATTATCAAAACTCAACACAACCACGTCCATTCTGGACCTGTGCTCTGTAGCCTGGATCAAGGCAATGAAGCAAGACCTGATCCCTTTCATCTTAGACATAGTGAACCAGTCCTTACATCAAGGCTTCCTACCAAAAGAACTCAATCTCTCAGCAATTCGCCCTTTGCTCAAAAACAAAGCTCTAAACAACAATGAGCCTTCCTCTTATCGACCTATCGCTAGCATCCCCTTCCTGGCTAAAATCATTGAAAAAGTGGTCCAGCTCCAGCTTCAGGATTTCATAGACACATCTGCACCACTTGATGAGCATCAGTATGGGTTTTGCCCTTTCCATGGTGTGGAAACACTCCTCATTGCCGTTTTCGACTCCCTCATCAGAGGTATGGACAACATCAAGCAAGCCTTTATTTTGGTGTTCCTAGACATATCCTCCGCTTTCGACTGTGTAAATCATGACATACTCATATCCAGACTCAGTCAAATAGACATTAAAGAAGTAGCGCTTGATTGGTTTAAATCATATATTTATGACCACGCCCAATTTGTACAAATCAACGAAATTTCATCACCACCCTTCCCACAAGAACAGGGAATCCCACAGGGCTCAGCTCTGTCTGCCTTCCTTTTTAACCTGTACCTTCAACTGATATGCTCCATATTCAGAAGTTACAACATAAACTACCACATCTATGCGGACGACATCATTTGTTCACCCCACTGAACATATCAGACCCTAACTATGACAAACTAGCAGCATGCCTTTCTGAAGCAGATCTATGGCTTCGCTCTAAGAATATGTACATCAACCCTCAAAAGACAGAAGTACTATTCACCTCAAGAAACCCTAATTTCACCCCCCCCCCCAATCAGTTATCAAGTTACAGAACTTCACCCTCCCAGTAAAGCATGAGATAAAATACTTAGGCATCACCCTTGACAAGACAAGTCTAACTTCACACATAAAACAAACTACCAGATCAATCTTCTTCATACTCAGGACCTTACAACATTTAAGACCACTTTTAGACAAAGATCATGCAAGCTCTAATAACGCCTCATAGGGACTACTGCAATGGAATTCTCCAAGGCATAACCAAAAAAAACCTTAACACACTCCAAATGGCACAGAATGTTGCAGCCCGAATAATTACCAAGGCCAGACTATCTGATCATATTTCTCCCACCCTCTACACCCTCCATTGGCTTCCGGTTGCCAGCAGGATCCAATATAAAACCATAGTGACTACCTTCAAATTAATCAACAAAATTGCACCCTCACATCTTTCTACCTTGATACATAGCCCCCCTCCCCCGGAAAACAGAATAATAAGAAGAATGAACCTCAATACCATCTTAGTACCCGATGCAATCAGAAAATCAAAACAGATAACAAGAAAAAGTGCTTTCTCCTTTGTTGCAGCGATACAATGGAACAATCTTCCAGTTCAGCTTAGGGAGACTAAAGACCTCCAAGCTTTTCGAAAGGATCTGAAAACATACTTATTTATACAGTACTATTATAACCTAGACCATCCCGTTGAAAAAAACACGCAGTCCCAGTCTGACCACCCAACCTAACACCATACCTATAAAACCTTAGCCCTACCCTACTTCAGCTAAGACAATAGACTTCTCACGCCCCGCACATATGTATGTTTGTTTATTTGACTTGATATACCGCCCTTCATTACACCAGGGTGGTTTACAAAATATTACAGGGATGGGCACAAGCCCTCATTGCAAGAAAGGAAATGCATAGCTAGACAGGAAAGAGGAAAGAGAAAGAGAATACATAGGAAGGACAAAACAGAGGGGAGAACATGGGTAGACATGTATAAACCAGGTCAACTGTATGCGGCTGGGAGATTAAAAGCAGAGACAAAGAGATGGGTTTTTAGTAGTGATCGGAAGGTAATATAGTTTTCTTTCAAAGGAAGAGGCGTAGGTAAAGAATTCCACAGAGCTGGACCATAGAAAAAGAAGGCAGAATGGCGGGTGGATTGTAAATGTGCACGAGATGGTGGGGGAAGATGAAGCCGGTTGATGTGGAGAGAGCGAAGACTACATGTGGGAGTGGTAAAATGGAGAAGATCGGTAAGATGTAGTATATACCTCAGTACCTTCTGGAGCCCCAATGACTCTAATTGTAAATAGTTACTATGTTCAATCACAGTTGTGTAAATAGTTCCAAGTTCAACTAAGTCCTACTGTTTGTTGTAATGTTATATTGTTCAGAACATTCAGTGTATGGTTCCTTGTTGTTACTGTTGTTCAGTGTAAACCGCCCCTGATCTCTGGAAGGGGAGGTATCTAAAAGTTTACAAATAAATAAATAAATTTTAAAGTTTCCCATAAAGTGCCGAGTTAAAGCTGGCATGCGGTCAATTAATTTGACCTATTATGGGTTCATGGAAGTAGTTTGAAAATGCCTGTGGCCTTGTAAAACATCCAGTTTTGTATGAATATGATAGTTCTATCATCTGCCAGGTCTCGAAGGCAAGGTAAGATGTTAAGCAGGTAACAAGTACTGTTTAAATACTAATAGTATTGCAATAGAAGCCAGAGAAGGCTTTCATCAAATGTCTTTAAAAGGATTCTGTGCCAAGGCAAAATTTAACTGCCAGATTATTTTTATCCTCTGAAAACTCAACCAAAAGCAAAGTTTCAGTTTAAACCCAAGGGGTAAGGGTGTTGGTGCATTTTCTCCCTTTATATCTTGTATGTGCACCTAAAGGCACATTTTAGATAGATTGTGGGGAGGGGAATTCACATCTCCAGGTCAAGGTGTGGAGAATTCACATAGGGCATGTTTTGTAAAAAGTGTCATGGTAGTTGGTCTGCAAAACCAGTGTAGAGGCCTGAGCCAACTTCAGGGGGCATATGCATCTGTCCTCTGGCCATTGGTGTATTGCTAATGCACAGCACCATGGAATTAGACATGCGGGCGCATTTTTCACTACCCATTAGTCTGCAGTTTCCTCCACTTCTTCTCTGCCTTTCTTTTCTTTTGTAATTTTTTTCTTTATTATGGAAATCCAATACAAATATATCACATGGTTCTTGAGCTTATGACAAGATTTTACCTCCCCCCCCCCCCCCCATATCGTTCTGTCTTTCTCAATGTTCTTTTTTGCAGTCTAAGCTGTTAGTTATACCAAGGGGCAACATAGCTACGCTGAGCATGTCTTTGATTATATGTTAATAATGAACTTTATTGAGATATCAAAGTGTTCCAACCATCAGCAAGTTGATTAATATCAGTTACAGGAGTACCTTCTTTAAAAGGCTAGCTATTCTCAAAACTTTTAAAATCAAACATGCATCGCGTGTGCCTTTAACTGTAAGAGCTTTTGAGATAGCAGCAACTTAAAATGAATAAGAACATGATCTGTCCAGGGAATCACAGACTAAGTTAAAGCAGTGCACTGAGTAATATTTGTGTCATCATTTAGTTAAAAAAAAAATAGATCCATTATATGACCTCCAGAGTGGGAGGGAAAATTAATATTCTGTTAATAATTTTTGCAGTCATATTAAGCAGGAAATCCTTTGCATGGCTAAGCCTCTGAACCATAATGTATGTTTAAGTCACCACAAAACTACAACATTTTTTAAATCAAATGTCACCAGCCACTCAGATATTTCAAATAAATCAGTTGTATTCATATGCGGTGCAACATAACAAAGTCTATCCCCCATTCGCCATTGCAAGCTAAGGGGCTTGTTTACAAAGCCGCGGTAGCGGTTCGCGGTCGTTATCGGAGCCGCGGCCCCATTGAAATCAATGGGGTCGCGGCTCCGATAACGATCGCGAACCGCTACCGCAGCTTTGTAAACAAGCCCCTAAAATTGCCTCGAGTAGTCTGTATTAAAAGTAATTTTTATTTCCATCCTTAGAATATCAACCTAACACCACCTCTTCTACTATTCTTCCAATCAACCCATAGTGATATTTTATTTTATTTATTTATTTATTTATTTAACATCTCTTATATACCGCACTATTATCATCAGCGCGGTTTACATGGAACCAAACATATACATACAGAAAAACTGTAGTGCATTTTACAAGTAACAGGAATTTGAACTTGGTAATAAAGGGAAACTATGTACATTATGTAACTATATACAGTAGTCTATACACATTAGTCACAGTTGAAGTTGTCTTGACCTGAGTATGGATGTAGTATTTCTCTTGTGCAAAACTAAATTGGGAAATAGCTTAAGAAGAGGTGGTGTTTGAGACTTTTTCTGAATTGTGTTAGGCTGGTTATGGCTTGCAGTTCTGGTGGGAGTGCATTCCAAGCTATTGGGGCATGAATGCTGAAGGCTCTTTTAGATGTTTCCTTAGTGTATCTGATTGTTTGTCTTGGGATTGTTAAT
Organism: Ichthyophis bannanicus; assembly: GCA_033557465.1. Taxonomy (NCBI): domain Eukaryota; kingdom Metazoa; phylum Chordata; class Amphibia; order Gymnophiona; family Ichthyophiidae; genus Ichthyophis; species Ichthyophis bannanicus. Next base: position 810,957,198 of record CM066032.1, on the reverse strand, counting down.
GAGTTTATAGCAGTTGATCTTCTGGATCTATTGGGAGTCTGTGTGTGTAAAAGGTTGGTGATCGTTGATGGTGCTTGATTGTTTAGGGCTTTGAAAGTAATGACTAGTATCTTGTAGTGGATTCTTGCGTTGGTTGGTAACCAGTGGAGGCTTTTTAGAATTGGGGGGTTAATGAGTCAGCAGCATGTAACCGACATGCAAAAAATGTCAATCGATGAGTTAAGAATTTGATTATATATTATCTGTGATTTATTTCATAGTCACCTGTAAGTTGGTGTACAGAGTAATAGCCGAGTATTAATTTGGGAGTGCCTACAATGACTTTCTAATTGATTTACCCGCTTAAAACCGAAGTCACAATACCTACCATGTCCAGTTACTACTGCAGTCTGAAACCTTTCCATAAATAAAATATGTCAGATAAAACCATGCAGGCAGGCATCCTCATTATTAGCAATTAACAATAACCTATACTCAAAAAGTGAACAATAGACAATTAATCATACATACATACATTACTTATCTGATCCCACACGGTCGAACAACAACCCTTTACAGCACGGCTAACATCTCAGCAAGACCAATAGTAAGCACTCAAACAGAGTACTTGGAATCAGTTTTAAAAATAAGCCCTCACTTGTCCGCCTCTTTTCATCCTCCTGAAACCCCAGCAAGGAAAAACCTTATGCAGAGGCCTTATCCAACATCTCCCAACAAATTACTCCCTTACAGGTTCCTCGCAGCGTCTAAGGCTCAATTTAAAAGCCCTCCGGTAACGTAAGGAGACTGAGCCAGCAGGGCTCTTGCAGGGGACGGGCTTAGGCACATGATTCACACAGTTCTACTACGGGTGCTCAGGCAGTCCCAGTCGGAAAGGTCCAGCAAAGCTCTCCACAGGCTGAAACGACAGGAAATCTGGCCAAAGACAGACAGCAGGTGATCTTTCCTCATGGCATCCAGGGCTCAGTTTAAAGGCACACAGGTGACCTCGCTGGGTGAAGCCAGCAGCATTTTTGCAGGGGCTTAGGCACCCAACTCACACAACTCCATTACTGGGCAGCCCCAAACAGCAAAGTTCAGCAATGCTCTCCAGCGACCCATGTACAGCACAGGCTCAAATGGAGGAAATCTATGCGTGTGTATGTCTCTATAACAGTGGTCCTCAACCCAATCCTTGGAACACACCCAGCCAGTCAGGTTTTCAGGATATCTGCAGTGAATATGTATGACATAGATTTACATGCATTGTCTTTGCCTTGTTCGGGGCCACTGTAATCACTTACGACACCCTGGCCAACCTTTGAGAAGGGACCTCACTGTCCCCCCAGCACGCACACACACACACACACACACACACACACACACACACACACACACGAGAAACAGAAAACATTTCTGATATATTATGTACTGTGCAAGAAGCTGAGAGCAAGAGATCCAACATAATGTCAAACAATAATTATTGCATCTCAAAACAGGAGTGAACAGTTAACAAAGTCATTTAGGCCAGTTTAAAAATATAAAATCTCTAGAGATTAAGATCCACAGAGTGCACAATTTAATTATTTAATTTTCAAGACTACCGGTAGCAGCAAAAATGGACCAGCAACCTCAGGGCTACATTTACCTTTGAGCAGTCAGGCTCCTGTCATGCCGGGCACAGGGCAGTTGCCCCTTTTGCCCATAGGTAAAATCAGCCCACTATTCAAGAGATCAAGATTTAATTCCCACTGGCACTCCTTGTGATCTTGGGCAAGTCACTTTACCCTCCATTATCTCCGAAGAAAAGACCTGGCAATCCAAGGGCTGCTGGGTTACCAGGAGTCAGCACGGACTTGATGGCACTTAAAAAAAAAAAAAAAAAAAAGTTGTTTTACTGCACTTGGAAACAATCTGCAAATGACACTATTTTATGGAACTTATATGACACATTTGTGACAAGCTTGTGAGCACTACATTCCTTTCAGCATGTTAATACAGTGATTCGTTGTGGATGTGATGAAGGGAGCATAGCTTTGAAAGGATTTTGGATTTAGTGCATGATTTTTATTCGGTAGAGCTTAAGATAAGTTATATTCAGGTACACTTGGTCTTTCTCTGTTCTCTAAGGGCTTACAATCTAAATTTGTACCCGAGGCAATGGCGGATAAAGGGATTTTCCCAAGACCACAAGGAGTGATATGATCATATATATGTTAACTTTGTAAACTGGAAAGATGTAAGCTACACCTTTTTTGTTGACCTTAAACTTGTTTTTTCATGCTCATTTAGAAATAGCTGGACTGCATTCTAAAGTATATTATTTTTTTCAAAATAGGTAGTTATGTTGAAATACTGTGCACGCTTCTGTGGTGTAAAAAAAGGGCTATTAAAGTTAGCTCTAGTACAGTGGTTCCCAAGACTGTTCTGGGGGCTCCCCAACTAGTCAGGTTTTCAAGAAATCCACTATGAATATGCATGAGAGAGATTTGCATACACTGCATGCATACCTCTTGCATATTCATTGTGGATAGTCTGAAAACCCAACTGGCTGGAGAGCCTCCAGGACAGGTTTCGGAACAACTGCTAGTCACATGGGGAATAGCAGATGCCCCTGGATAGGAAGCTATCTGATATGACCTAGAGGTCATCTTAAAGAAAAACTTCTCCCTTTTGCCAGCAAACAGTGGCATACCAAGGGTGGGGCAGTGGGTGCAGCCTGTCCTGGGTGCCAGCTAGGAGGAGGGTGCCGAATCTCGGGCCCACACAGCAGAGCCAGCACAACAAACCTACCTTAACATGGTGGGTGGCTTGCCATTCTGCTCCCTGAGGGGGCGCCATGATGGGGGGGCACTCTGTGAGGGGTGTGCACCCACTCTGGGTGCAGATGGCCCTTGGAACACCACTGCAGCAATGCTATGGTAACATAGTAAATAAAGGTACATAAAGCGGTTGCCCAGTTATTGTAGTCTACACTACTAAGGATACATCTCAGCAGCCAATTGTAGACGTTTCACCACTTGTAAGATATTTCTTCTTATCCAAGTTATTTTTTATTTTATTCCTGGTAACCTGATTGGATTCAGAGACCTCAGCAGTCGAGAACAGCTGTTCAAACACAGCTATGCCCCATACAGCTCCTTAGTCAACATATACGTTTCACTACATCCATGATATCCAACTTAATCTCTGTTGACAAAACATATGACCCTTTTCTTACCCCTGTCTTTGTGGCTTAGCATAAGGCATTTATGCGCAGCCATAGTTGTAGCATATTCATGCAATCGTGCTCTGCTCTGTTACAAGACGACCTGCTTATATGCATTGCCCTTTCATTCCTTGACAAATGTAATGCTGCATGGCAAATTTCCTCTGCTACTATCACTGTATTGTGGTATCAAGGCAATGGTACTATGTCAGTGTTTTCTTTCTCGTTTCCTTTACATGGCCGAGTACATCCAATATGTGGTCCTCGCCAAATATAAGAGGTTGATTTCATAGTAAAACCACTCTTCCTTCCAAAACTAATCTGAGTTAAGGGAAAAATAAGGTTTCATATCATTCATGATTTGTATAGTTCGAGTTACTGAAGCTTGATATGGTGGAATTTTATGCTCTATCAGATGAATGAATTATAGTTAATCACAGTGTATTATCAGCACAGTGGTTTTAAAGTAAAATTGCTTTCCTTTCACTGCATACATTTTTGAAAATAAATCTTTCAGTTTAGCATATCCAGTGACTCTTCTTCCCCCTCCAAAATAAAAGACTGAACGAAGCAATGATAAATCATATGTTGCCATCCAACCACAAATTGTTTTCCTTGGCTAAAAATTGCCATGTTTTATATGAAGAATTTTATCTGCTCCCAGTGGTTTTCCGCCAAAGCAAAGAGCAGTGAAACTGTGTATTTTCCTTCCTGAACTTAGTTGTGGTCAACATTATTGGCATCCTTGCATTTTAGGTATATTGTGTACAATATCTTTAGAAATAATTGTAAATATTCCAACTGTATGTCATCATAATATATTAATAGTATGTTCAAAGATATACAACAAAAAAAGGATGTCTCTGCAACTTGGACGTTGTAATTTCTAAGAAAAAAAACAAAATATGACCAGGATTAATGGCACCCTTCACTAATATGTGGTTGCGCAACCTTTGGCAGTGATGACAGCCTCCAAACATTTCTTGTAGCCATCTATAAGTTTCATACATCTGTCTGCTGGTAGTTTCTCCCACTCTCCAAATGTGATTTGTTTCAGCTCATGAATATTTCCAGGATTTCTTTTACCAGTGGCAGATTTCAGCTCTTTCCAAAGGTTCTTGATTGGACTGAGATCAGAACTCATTGCTGGCCAGTTTAAAACAGTCCATTTGTTCCTTTTTAACTATTCTTTTGTACTTTTGGATGTATGTTTTGGGTCATTGTCCTGCTGGAGGACCCATGACCTTCGACCTAGCTTTCTGACACTAGGTAGCACATTTCATTCCAAAATACCTTGGTAGTTCTCTGACTTCATGATTCCTTTAATACGTTCCAGGCCTCCATTTCCTGAGGCAGCAAAACAACCCCACAACATTATGGAATCTTCACCATATTTAACTGTAGGAAGGATGTTTTTTTCCTTATGAGCTTCATTTCTTCACCGTAAATGTATCACTAGACTGCATTGCCAAAGAGCTCATGTTTGGTTTTATCTGTCTACAGAACATTTTCCCAGAAGGATTGTGGAATCTCAAGGTGGGTTTGGGCAAAGATCAGACATGCCTTTTTATGTCTGTTTTTGAGCAGTGGGGTCCTCCTTGATCTTCGCCCATGAAGTCCTCCTTTATTTAGTGCCTGGTGTATGGTGTGGGTTGAAACTACCACTCCAGATTGCTCCAGGTCAGTCTTAAGCTTTTTGGATGTTATACATGATGTTTTTCCAATAGTTCACACTAACCTTCAAGACTTCTTGGATTAATTTTCTTCTTCCCACCACATCCTGGGAGATTCTTGACAGTTCCATGAGCAGAAAACTTCTTAATAACATTGTGAACTATACTCACAGGAATCCCAAGTTCTTTGGAAATGGCCTTGTACTCCTTGGATTTTTGGTGATAATGGTTTTTCTGATGGTCTCGGGCAGCTCTCTTGTCTTCACCATTATGAAAATAGAACAGGCAGTGACTGTAGCCATTTTAAACATTAGAGCCATCGTTCATTGGTTGATTCAAATCGTGAGTACTGACAATTGATCTTAGGTGTGTCTGATTTTACTGCAGTGGGAATGTGGTTCTTCTGTTCAAATTGATTTGAATTGTTTATAAGGGTGCCAATAATCATGTCCTGAGAATGTCCCAGTTTTTATACTATTTCTTACTATTTCCTTTTATATTGGTCTTGTTTTATTTGATTCTTTTATGTGTCAAATATGTGTGCATATACAGTCCAAAACCATTTCACTGGCCACCTTCTTTTTTTTTAGGAGATATTCGTTATTAAGGGGGTTGAACTGCTAGGGTGCCAATAATTTTGCCTACAGCTGTAGGAAACACAGGAGATCCATTTGTTCTGCCGTCTTAGATCTCCTGCCTACGGCTTTGACTTTTTCGTATCAGATTGACTCTTGAAAGCCTAGGCATTGTTTATATAGTGCAAGTGTCTGAGCAGCAATATGTTTTTAATCCAAGTAGCTATTGAGTGTAGGTTGATTTAACCGCAATAGATCAACAAGAGTGAGAGAGCCAAAATATATTCATCTACTTTCCAAGTGCAAAATAATTCTTAAGAAGTCTTTTTTTCCTAGCTTGATTTATAACAATACCTAAAAAAAGACAATAAACAAAATTTACGGTGGCTGAAAATGAATCTGGGATTGCTAACCTCTTTGATATGCATCGGAGTGACTTGCAGTTCTCTGGCATTTGAGAAGCAATATGCAAGAATGTCAGGAAAGAAAACATGAGCCACTGTAGTGACTAAATCCTGTAAAATAATCAGTGATAGCAGTGTACAAAGAGTGTCATTTTCATGTCATGATTTGAAAAGCCATTAAAATTTTGTCCTTATAAAAAATAAACACCACATGAACAGTGAAATATATTTTTCAGATCCACAGCATTTCACAAATGTTCCTTGTGGAATATTGCTGTTTCTGTTGGCTCCATCCAAAATTCTCCTTTGGGGTGCTTTCATGGCTCAGTAGCAGGTGCTTCGATGTGCACTACTGTGCAGAAGACCCAGGTCCAATTCCTGCGCTCGACTTTGACTCTCTAGGCTGTCTGAGGGCCCTGCAGATGCAGGGTTCACAGTCTTTGTGGGAAACAATCCCATTCATTGCTCAAAGGTGTCACCTATTAGATAGAACAAAAGCAGGGGTAGGCAAATATGATTATCTTTGAACAGCGAGCCACATTAGTGTTTGGGTGGGTTCCCCTCATTGCAGTGACTTTTTAGAGTATGCCCCCCCCCACTCTTCATCATACTTCTTTATAAAAACTTTCACAACAAGCCCCTGAAAGCTCTCCCACATTCCTCACTCCATTTCATGCCTTCTCGCCAGACAATTCACATCACCTTTGTTTTTATTTTGTTTTACTTATGTTGGTGGCCAGTAGTATTGTTTGGTTGCCTCCCGGTTGCAAACGTGTTCATTCCATTGTTTTTATTTTTTAACAGAACTATGGAGGAGCCGCCCAGGACTCGGACAAACTCAGTGGTCATCTGTTTTAGGCTGTGACCAGTCAGCTTTTTTGGGTTATGTTGGTTAAAGCAGGAGGGAGCCTAGCTTACTGAGGCAGAGGGAAGGCCTAAAAAGATGCAGTGTGGCGACATTTATTTTTTTCTGTGTGGCCGATTGTAGAGCTGGCAGAGAGGTGGAAAGAGGTACCATACTTAGAACACATGTGATCACTGAAGGCTGGAAGAAAGGTGCCCCAAGGGATGGTTTGCCCACCTCTGAAGTAGAATGTACGTGTACTCTGTTCAAGAGTGAACTATTCCCATCGAAGGACCATCACCGCAATGGTTGAGCTTGGTGAAATTATCAAAAAATAGAGAACATACCTTTGTAGTTGCAGTTAAAGAGCCCTACTTTCTAAGCATTTTCCTATAAACACAAAGAAGCCTATTCTCTTCTGGATGTCCAGCCCGTGTACGTCCCTTCAGAACCTGGTCTACTGGCTTGTATGTGCAGGCCAGCCCCTATTCTGATGGGCCACACGTCCAGGCATATCGACCTCTACCCCTAACAGACTTTGTAATGGAGCCACAATGCCATGGCGTCCCGTTGTCATGACACCGCAGCTCCATTCAGGAGCCGTGATTGCTAGCCACTGCCGACTGTCCTTTTCCCACAGCCAGACCCACGATCCGGCCTCCCATGGTCCAGGACTGGCTGCAGGGCTCCCCCTACACACCTCCATGATTTGTCCCTGCTGGCCGCTGCCACTACACTGCATCCAGAGGGACTTATTCCACCTCTGAAGTGGAATAAATTCCCTGTCTAACTGGCCTAACCTGGACATACAGGGCCAACCTCAAAATTAGCCTTGTATGTCTGGGGTGCTGACCCGCCCTTCCACTGCCCTCTCTCCGCCTCCCGCACGCCTTTTCGCACCCCCATCTAAGGCTCCACGTACACCTCTGCTGTTTGTACAGGGAGCTTTACACGGGGACAGCAAGGGGGACGTATAGCGGGGATGTATGTCCAAGAAGGGCATACATATCCCCACTATTTGGGGCTTGGAATAGACCCCAAAATGTTTATTTTATTTAAAAACGTATATATCACCTTATGGGCAAAATGTCATCCAAAGCAGTTCACATAAAATAAATAAAATACATAGGAAAAGCAATGGCATGACTGAATCTCAACAGATACATACTGTGAAATAACAGCTGACCTTCAGTCTGATACTTAAATCCACTTTGAACATAAACATACAAAATGGCAACTGACTTTCATTCCATTATTTAAACCCATCTTAAACATAAACAATAGGTATTTCCCACCCTATCACGGATCTCTCCTGAAAGTATCAGAAAGCAATCTCTTTTTTTTTTTTTTTATTTCTTTATAAATTTCAATTACATCACAAGAAAAACTAATACAATACAAAAACAAACCATCCACATCAAATACAATTCAAAAACGAAACAATTTAGTCCTCATCAAGAAGGAACTCGAGAACCAAAATAAGAAAAGGAAAGAAAAAATCCCATCATGGCCCGATAATCCCTGGCAATCCCATAAGATAAAGGAAAAAAAAAAACCCCAAAAAAACCAAGAGCCAGAATACACTTCATCCCTTATCCTTTAGAAATTCCAATAATTGTTGAGGCTCCCCAAAAACATAACGCTTACCTTGAAAAACAATGTGGCATTTACAAGGGAATTTCAAATAAAATGACGCCCCTAGGGCCACAACACGTGGACGAATCTCCAAAAAGTCCCTCCGACGCTGCTGTGTGGCCCTAGAGACGTCAGGAAAAATTTGCACAGATTGCCCACAAAATTTCTCATGTTTCTTTTTAAAATATGCTCGAAAAATTTTCTCTTTATCTATCTCAGAAACTAATGTGATTAGCAAAGTGGCACGTGTTGTTATCACGTCCTGAGAGGTTTCAAGAAACTCAGAAATATTTAAAGGAGAAACAACCTGCTGCTCATTTTGTAAACACCTTCCCCTATTTAAATCTTTAGATAAATTTCTCACAGGAAGATACAAATTTTTAGAAAGAACAATGGAATTTACATCAGATATCAACAGGACTTCTTTCAAATATTTTTGAAACAATATAGTTGGAGAAAGGTAATGGGTACACGGAAAATTTAGCAACCGCAGGTTCCTAACACGCAAGGAGTTTTCCAACAGCTCATCCTGACGTTGTAAAAAGGAAACATTCTGTACCACTGCACTTAAAACTCCTTGCTGTGAGGGACCCTGCACTTCTTCCAAACTTTTTTCCACAACAGATAACCTAGATTCATGATTCGAAAGCTTTGCCACAGTCTGTTTTGAAAAATCAGAAATTTTCTGTAGAGAAGGCCCTAAGGCCGACTCCATCCGAGATAACATAAACCAAATGTCTTTTAATGATATATCCTCCGGTGGAAGTTGTGGCTTATCAGCCACAGGAAATACAACAACTGAGGGAAGCGGTGGGGGCAATGTCTCGACTGTAGAATCAATATTCAAAAACGAAGAAGGTAGGAGAGGTTTCTCAGCGTCAGTCAGAGCTAAACCTCCTAAGGGAGATGAAGTGAAAGCAGGAGGTTCCTTATCCTGATGAGCCAGGGTCACATTTCCATTCATCGGGGAAGCATAAGAAGGAGAAGTACTTACAGTGGAGGCGTCCTCCAAAACACTGTCCTCAGCACGAATTTCAGGCAGCGTCGATGAAGGCTCCCCAATCTTTACATGCGCATCCATTGGACCTACCACTTTAACGGCCTTCACCTGCACCGCCGGAGGGTATTTCTTCTTCCGTTTCCCCATCGGCGCTTACAAAACAAACGCCGAAAAGCGCCGAAGGGGCGCCAAAGGGGCAGAACCTGCCCCTTTGGACACGCACCGCGGGCACGCGCCCGCTACCGCGTCCCGCGGAGAGGGCAGGATGTATATAGCACCTCCAATCTAGCTGCCCCAATCAGAGCAGCCACAGCAGGTAAACCGGGCCAGTCAGGAACAAGCTGATAGCAGTAGTAAATAAACGAACTCCTCGGCGTCCCGCGGAGAGGGCAGGATGTATATAGCACCTCCAATCTAGCTGCCCCAATCAGAGCAGCCACAGCAGGTAAACCGGGCCAGTCAGGAACAAGCTGATAGCAGTAGGAAATAAACGAACTCCTCGGCGTCCCGCGGAGAAGGCAGGATGTATATAGCACCTCCAATCTAGCTGCCCCAATCAGAGCAGCCACAGCAGGTAAACCGGGCCAGTCAGGAACAAGCTTATAGCAGTAGGAAATAAACGAACTCCTCTGCGTCCCGCGGAGAGGGCAGGATGTATATAGCACCTCCAATCTAGCTGCCCCAATCAGAGCAGCCACAGCAGGTAAACCGGGCCAGTCAGGAACAAGCTGATAGCAGTAGGAAATAAACGAACTCCTCGGCGTCCCGCGGAGAGGGCAGGATGTATATAGCACCTCCAATCTAGCTGCCCCAATCAGAGCAGCCACAGCAGGTAAACTGGGCCAGTCAGGAACAAGCTGATAGCAGTAGGAAATAAACGAACTCCTCGGCGTCCCGCGGAGAGGGCAGGATGTATATAGCACCTCCAATCTAGCTGCCCCAATCAGAGCAGCCACAGCAGGTAAACCGGGCCAGTCAGGAACAAGCTGATAGCAGTAGGAAATAAACGAACTCCTCCTCAGAAAGCAATCTCATAAAACATTTCAAATCAAATTGGAAATAAGCAAGTCTTCAGATGTTTCCTGAAGTTATCATAATTCTGCTCCAACCGAAGACCTATTCTGAAGAAAGTGGCAGCTCTCTTCCGAGTCTCCACCTTCCTTGTGACTTTCACTGATGGAATAACAACTTGTCCCTGCTGGGATGAATGCGAAGGCCTCCTAGGATTATACCAGTATAATTTATTCCTCAAGCAAACTGGTCCCAACCCATGCAGCAACTGAAAAGTCCTTTAGTAAATAGACCCCAAAGACTTATAGTACCATTGCCCACTACAGTCTGGTTGCAATTGAACTGGAAATTCAAAGTCACAGAAGGAGACTATAGTGCCAAAAATGCACTTTTTAAAAAAATTGCATTTAAATGATATGGTAAATAAATTTAGTCTAATCTAGATATTCCATAGATCATTTGCAATAGCAAACAGGGCAGAATTCACCATTAAGATTTGGCAGAATACAAATACATTAAATAATAATAAAAATACATTAGTGATGAGTTCTTGAGTGGTACAATCCCTTCATCATATTAATGCAGCGATTACTTACCCATGTGATAAAATGGACTTGGGGAAATCCACTGAGTATTCATGGGATAAGCAGCATAGAATCTGTCTACCTTTTGGGATCCTGACAGGTATTTATGACCTGCATTGGCCTGTTGGAAGCAGGATATTGCCCTTGATGGATCTTTTTGTCTGACCCAGTAGGGCAAATCTTACAATATGTTCTGAAGCATAGTGCTCAAAAGCTACTCACACGGGGAAACATCATCTTATCCTGGGAGCACCCGCGGTTTTCCACCTACGCGGAGCAGGGCTGCAGGAGGGAGAGGAGACCCGGAGGTACAGCTACAGGCACCTGGGCGGACGTTCCTGCCGTGGAGGACCCCCCCTGCGATCCCCATAAAGATCTGTGAGCGCTACTCACGGCTTGCGGGGCCGTGTCCTAAGGGGCGTGTCACAAGGGGCTAGACACGCCCCTTTTGCGCTCCTGAGAAGCACTTGAGAGTGCTTGACGTTGCCTGCTGTGTCCATGGGGAAACGAAAAGGAAAATCGGTGGTTAAATCTGGAGCTGGAGATCAGGATGTTGGAGGTAAAGTGACTGGCCCTATGGACAGGCATGTCTCGTCGCTGCAGCCTGTCAATATTTCGTCAGACCGAGCTTCTTTAAGCCCGGAGTTCCGGCTACCGCCCCCCCTCCTCCAGCCCCTTTCGTCTTCCACCTTGTTAGAGGCTCCTATAGCGCCTTTGGCTTCACCTCTGAGATCGGTTTGCCCAGCTGGTTCTGACCAGAATCCTCCTTCTATCTCTGGGGAGGTAACATTAGCTGATATCTGGACTGCTATACAGCAAATTGATAAACGTTTGTCAACCACTGTTGCATCATTATGCTGTTTTACGGGCAAAGTTGTTGATAGATTTAATATTGTTGATCAACAGTTGAATGCTTTGGCTCAGATCCCTGCCCGTGTTGATTCTCCTCTCCCTTTACTTAAAGATATTTCTGCTGTTTCCTATCGTGTGGAGTTGTTGGAGAATCAACACCGGGCCAGGAATCTACGTTTTCTTAATTTTCCCTCGACGCATCTACTGGCTCCTAAAATGTTACTCCAGAAGTATTTCTCTGAAATATTGCAATTGAAAGGCTCTGTGGAAGTAGTCCAGGTGTATTCCTTTTCTTCTAATTGTCTGTCGACGCCTGTTACAGAGGGGGCTTCTGCTCCCTCTGTTCAGTTGGTTGGTCAAGACTTAACAGCTTTCTTGGAGGATTCTACAGATTTAATATCCAAGCGTTGCACTTTAGTTGCGACGTTTGAATCTGAATTTATTAAATCTGTGCTTAGAGCTTACTTTAAGCACAGAGAAGCTTTATTTTGTGGTTTTAAGCTCCATGTCTTTCCTGATGTTGGCCGAGTAACACAGCTTAGGCGCAAACAGTTCTTGGGATTAAGAGCCAGAGTAGTTGCTTTGGGTGCATCTTTTTTTTTTTAATTTCCTTGTCGTTGCCTGGTTGTTTACCAGGGACAAAATTTTGCTTTTACTGATGTTGAGCAGTTACAGAAATTCCTGTTTGATAGGGAACTGGTAGAGAAATAAGGGGGTGGGATAATTGTTTATATGTGCTCCTTAGTTTGTTAAACTCCTTATTGCTAACATATATTTTGATATTTTTCTTTATATTATTGATTGTTTTTCCGTAATGTGTTTGAGTTTCTTTTTTCTTTCATATTCTTTATTTGAATTGTACCTTGAATACTTGATGTTTTCTTCTGCTGTTTTGTATTCAGGAAAGAAAAAGCCTTAAATAAAAGATTTAAAAAAAAAAAAAAAAAAAAAGCTACTCACACTTTTATAATAATTTACTGTAGGAAGTTATTACCTACAATTTGTCTGTCCACCTTGAACGCGTTTTTTTCAAACTCCTTTAGAAATAGCTGAACTGCATTCTAATTTAAAGCATAGTTTTTTCAAAATAGATGATTTCTGAACTCAGGAAAGCATGGGAAAAGCACAGAAGATTTCTAAGGGAGAGGAAGGGATGATAGTGCTTAGTAGTTGATATGGATGGGGCTGAGTGGATAGGTCATATTTTCTTTCTCCAGGAACAAGCAGGAAGTCAGTCCTCACATATGGGTGATACTGGCGCCAACGGAGCCGGTACGGAGGAATTCCCCAGTTTTCACAGAAAGCCTTTGAAAATGCTACCACGCATGTGTGATCCCCTTCCTGCCCAAGGGTGCCATCTTGCTCAATCTCCTTTTTTCTGCAAAAAATCCTCTACAAATTGTCCTTAAAAGTTGTTTTTTCCCGGTTTGTGTACCGGTTCTTCTTCCTGCCTCGAGTCAGTGCTGTCCTCTGCTCTTCCCTTCTTTTTGATAAGGCTTGCCTTGACTGGAGTTTGCACCCTTTTTCGCCCGGGGGTCGTCAACCCCGGCTGGGTGTCTCCCACCATGTCCCGCTGGGTTCAAAAAGTTTGACCACGGCGGTCAAAACATGTCTGTTAGGTAGGACAGACTAGATAGGCCATGTGGTCTTTTTCTGTCATCATTTTTCTATGTTTCTATGTTACAGACACCCATGATTGCTGCTTGCATTGCCTTGGCCAGGACATGACAGTTCCACCCATGACCTGTGTCAGGCCATGACTCCGCAAACCAACAAGAAAAGTTTGGAATTGCAAGAGAGACTGTTCCCATGGTCCAACTCAGCCTCGGCTTGCCTGACGCTGAGCCCCAAGCCGAGCACATCCCGAGAGGCCCAGGCATCTACAGAGTCCCACGGCGGTGGCTCCTCTGTAAAGATGCTGGACCCTGGGAAGAAAAAAGAAAAAATCCTCAAAACCAGCTGAGGTTCCACCAGTGAAATCCGGTAGTCCCAAGGCGGGACTCTGGCGACTCCCAGCAGCACCCTCCTAAGGTCTCTAAGAAAGAGTCCTTGGTCAGTGGTGACCATGCGAGGCTCCCCGAGGCCATGGTCCTTGTCAAGGATGCACTCGTGAGAGTGCCGGCATCGGGCCCGAGACTCTCGGTGCCCATGCCGAAAACAGCCGAACCTTCTGGCATTGAGTCCAGAATGACGGCCCTGGAGCAGAACATCTCTGCAATCCTGGCCTTGCAGCAGGCAATGATATCAGGTTTGTCCGCATCATCTGCTCCGACAACCATACCCCGACTGCAGAGGAGTCCCTGGGCATCGAGCCAGGCCCCGAACGACAGTGGCCTCGGGCAAGCCCTCAGCACCGATCAAGGTCCCGGTCCCAATCCTTGGATGTCCAGTCCTCACCGGCCAGTTTCCAGGAGTCTGACCCGAGACTTATTGGGGGATCCTAGTTCCTCGGGGATGGCCTCGAGACCTAAGAGCCCCAAGACTCGGAATCCTCGACACCCTCTGGCTTCAACTGGGAGACCTACGTCGAGGCATCTCCCGAGACTTCTCGACACCAAGACATCTCTTCGGAACCATCTCCTCCAGAACCATGGCACCATTCTCCCCCCGAGGACATGGCCTTCCACAACTTCGTCTGGGACATGGCCCAGGCCCTCTTGATCCTGACTGAATCGGAGGAGGAGCTATTTATTTATTTTATTTATTTAAAAGTATTTCTATACCGCCTTCTCCTTCAATCAAGGCGGTCTCCACAGCAAACAATCATAAGAGTGGTTCAAGTGTGTTCATGCAGTGATACAGATTGTGTGTTTGTGGTGGTGTATATTAGATTCTTGGTGAGCTAGTTACATCATGCGCTATTATACAATCTTATGTACAAGTGTCAGGGGTGGGGGGTTGGTCTTTTGTTCTTGCTTGGTGAGTAGATCATGTGACGTGTCCATAGTGTTCAATGAATAGTGTTGTCTTAAGCTGCTTCCGGAAGTCTTTGAGGTCTGTTGTTAGTCTTAGTTCGTCTGGGAGGGTGTTCCAAATTGCTGGTGCAGCCAGAGAAAGGACTCGTTCCGCGGTGTCCTTGCGGACCTTGGTGAGGTCTTTTGGGGTGTATACATGATTGGAAGTGCCTCTCCTCTTTGGTCGTGTGCTTCTGTCAGGTTGTATGAGTGTTTGTAGGCTGAGGGCTGATGACTGTTGTTTGATCTTGAAGATGTTTATGACTGTCTTATATTTGATGCATGAGATGATTGGGAGCCAGTGTAGATCTTTTAGTATGGGTGTGATGTGTTCTTGTCTTGTTGTGCCAGCTATTATGCGGGCCGCTGTGTTTTGTGCCAATTGCAGCGGTCTGAGTGTTTGTTTTGATAGACCAAGGTAGATTGGGTTGCAGAAGTCTAGGAGTGGGGTTATTAGTGCCTGGCAGACTGTACGGAAGTGGTCTGGGGCGAGGAGGGGCTTAAGGCATCGGATAAGTCTCATCCTGTGGTATGCGCTTTTGGTGGTTCTGCTTATGTGTGATTGTAGATTCAGTTCCTTGTCCAGGGTTACTCCGAGGTACTTTATTTCCGGTTTTATGGGTATGGTTGTGTCTTTTATCTTGATGTTGAGTGGAGGGACGAAGTCAGTGTTTCGAGTGATGATTAGTGCCTCAGTCTTGCTGTAGTTTATGGTGAGGTTGTTGTTTTGAAACCAGTTGGTGATGTGTATGAGACAGTTTGTTATTTTGGAGTAGCTATGTACTGAAGAACTGGAAATCCTCCAGTATGAGTCCCTGCCAAAGGAGACTCTTACGGTGCAGGTCCAGCCCATCCTCGAGTTTTTGCCCCTGCCGATGTGGGAGACCCCAGCCTCAGTGCCGGTGGTCAGTTGATGCTTCGACGCCATCTATCACGTCAAGAAGGGCCCTGGCTTCCAAAAATCTGAACTCTCACATAACTCCATGATCGTGGAGTTCTCGATGCAGAAGCTCAAAAGTCAGAAGAACTATTCTTCTGTTCCCCCGGGCAGGGAGGCCCGAGCCCTCGATGTCCTCAGGCGCAAGTGCTTCCAGAGTTCGATGTTGGGCTGTCAGATATAGGCCTATGAACTATAGATAGGCATGTATCTGAAGAGCCTTATCAAGGAATTGGCAGGCTTCTCTGCAGGCTTTACCAGGGAACCACTCCAGAGGTTCCAGGCCCTAACAGCCAGGATCCAGAACTTCTCAAACCTCCAACCTCAAACAATCGGTGCAAGAAAAACTGCTAGATATCCCCTACACCGGTGAAAACATATTTGGCAGACCCATGGCTGACAAGGCAGCCGAGATTGAGGCTGAGGTCATTACCAGGCAGAGGCTCTTGAGGAAGACCTCAACCCTCCCCCGAAAGAAATCATCAGGGAAAACACCACCTTTCCTGAGGAAAAAGGGGTCTTTTCAACAGGGCCATTACCAACCCTTCTCGGGGCAGCAACATCAGGGCCCTCAGTCCAAGAATCAGGGCCACGGACCGAGAAGGCCAAAGGCTAAGACGACTGATCCCCCAGCTCCCACCCAACTGGGAGGGGGGAACTTTTGACTTTCCAGGCAGGGCCACCTCCTCCCCCCCCCCCCAGGAGACCCTCCCCAGCCCACAGGGGGCCACCTGGCGCTCTTTGCCCACAGGTGGGCCGGGGTCACCACGGATCAGTGGGCCCTCCAGGTGGTAAAGGAGGACTATCTCCTCCAGTTCCAGCAAACACCACTAGGGTTCTTCCCAGGAGAGCCGCTGCGGCCTCTTCTTTACCAGACCTTGCTCCACTCAGAAATCACAGGCCTGCTCAAGGACAGGGCGGCAGAACCTGTACCCAAACATCTGTAGGGAAAGGGCTTCTACTCCAAGTATTTCCTTGTCCCCAAAAGAACTGGGGGCCTCAGGCCCATTCTGGACCTGTGAAATCTGAACAAGTTTCTGGTGAGAGAGAAGTTTAAGATGCTCTTCCTTGGAACACTGCTGCCCTTTCTCCACCAGAGAGATTGACTATGTGTGGACTGATTCCTGCTGTCCCTGGAGAACACCTGTTACAGGTGAGTAACTATGCTTCATCTGCCATCGTTTTCTATGGGGGGAGTATTCAGTGGTGGCGGCTAGCGCTTGTAAATCGCCTAGCCGCTGTTGCTAAATTCCAACTCCACATATTCATTGCTGGGGCTATATCCAGCCACCGACATTGAATATCCAAGTCACCACACAATCCACAAGCTAACCAGGCAGCGATGATATTGAGCTGCTGCTTGGTTAGACTCCTTGGGTAAAGTTTAGGCATCCTTTGCCACGCCTGGCTTTACCTGCTTATCACTAACCAGGTAGCAGCTCAATATCGCTGTGGCCTGGTTAGCAATGGGTGTTGCCTCTTCTCCACCCCAGAACGCCCATGACATCATCAGGGCATGTAGCAGTGGCTCCCATGGATATCCAGCGGCACTGTTTTAGTGCCACAGAATATTCCGTTTCGCAGCATTTACATGGTTTGCAGGTCTGAAAACCATGTAAATGAATACTCCCCCCCCCCTCATGTTTCTAACTTTATACAGTATTTCACAAGAATAATGTTCTCAGAAAATGTGGTTCTTTTCAGCAGTGATTCCTTAACAGGTGAACATGGTGAATGTGTGAAATACATCTTAAGGTAATATTGTGACAGTATTTCTATGTGGACATACAGGACATAATTTTATAACAGGTCAGCTAGGAGTGAAGGCTGCATAAGCACCTAGATTTAGTGTATTTTATAAAGACACATAGGCACCCATGTGTTGTCATAAAATACTAGGTGTAAACTAGAAGAAATGGCAACCAGATTGAAGCCATGGACATTAACGCCTGCTAGGAAGCAGATGTACATGTTAGCATGCATTTTAGAAAATATGCAAGTAAATGATGACTCCACCTGCAGTCCACTCCAATTCCTCCCCAGAGCAAGCCTACATGCTGGTTGTATGGAAGTACACACCACCTCATCACTGTATATACTTTTATGCCCATAATTCCTATGGTGATTTCATAAAAGTCCTTTTACACACAAAAAAATCCCTTATAATAATTACCTCCATGAAGGTGATTTTATGAACTTTTTTCCCACAAGTAAACCTCATTTTATCCATAGATTAGCTCCAGGGTTATGAATTCATAAAGTAGGTTATAGGAATGTTTGGGGAGGAGTTTGGGTGGAACGCAGGCAGAGTTGTGAAGTACTTGTGTACAGAGGCAGTGGAACACCTTTTTGGTTGGAGAGGCTACACAAACCAATCTCCAGTTCTGCTTCAAGTTCCCTATTTCTAATGCTGTTAGACAAAATATTGGTGGATCATAGCCCCTGTGGCCCACCCTTTTCTCTGCTGCCTATGCGTGTGTACTGCGACGCTCCTGCCCGGGCCCGAGAGCTTACAGGCAGGAGTGGCCTTGTAATGTCCCTGAGGAATGAAGCTTGTACTGGCCCCTGGGAATTCTGGGACTTGTAGTGTGCTTGTATTTCCTTCAGGATTAAATTGTAGTCGTGACACGAATGTTAAGGCTGCAAGAAATTTATTGTTGTGGGGATATTTTCCAGCGCATCAAAATTCAATGGTACATAACCCAAAAGGTGCAACTTCAGCCCAAACAGCTGAAACCAGGAACATAGGAAGTACAACTGAAATTAAGTTAGCTTCTAATTGGCTCTTCACAATCACAGCAGCTTTAACTCAGCAGTGCCTCATGTGGTCTTTCAGAATTATTGCAGCACCAAACAAACAGCTGTTCCTTCCACAGCGTGGCTTCTCAAAACAACAAACGAAAACAATTTGTAAACCTGTTAGCTTGGCAGCAAGTACAGCAAACTCCCTGTATTCTTTTCATACAGTGTTCAAGGGTTTCTTACATTGCTGTCCTCTTTGAGGCAGATTGAGCAGTCCATTGGAGAAGGGTCCGCTTCTAAGGCAGGCAAGTAATTATCCACTTGCATGCATTCATCAGAGCTAAGGCTATCGCTGTCTCTGTCAGGCCTGCTAAGCTTCCCTGACCTCAGTTCCAGAAACTCTTGAAACTGTTTTAAAAGCAATTCAGCCTGTAACTGCTCTTTATCCATGTGAAAGTCTTTGGTAAGGGTGACACCCTTCCCCCACTTGCTATCAGCTTCTGCAGCTGGGTTTACCTTGTGAAGGTTAGCACAAATAAAAGGTTTCTCTAGTAAAGCATTAAAAGTAGAAAAGTCAGCTTTACCTTTAGCAGGGTTTGAATAAGAACTGGCACCTTTCCTCCAGAAGTCTCTCTGGTTCAAAAACTCAGCAGCCTTACTGCTATTTCCTCTGCTCTGTGAATTTCTCTTTGAAAAGCTTTCTTCCTTGCTTCTGTAGCCTTGTTTGCTACCAGACCAGATACCTTCTTTCCATGTGCTGAACTTGCTAGCCTTCCCTCGCCCAGGCTCTGCCTTGTAGTAAGGTTCTTTCTCAGAGTGTGCTGGGCTCCAAGGTTTACTGCTCCAAGGTTCTGCCTTGCTCCAGGGTTCTAGCGTTTTCCTCCTTCCTTTTCCCTCTTTTTCTCTTTCCTCCTTTTCTCTTTTCCTCCTCTCCTCTTCCCTCTCTGCTTGGGGATTTAAAAGGGCTTCATTTCCTGGCACGCCCTGACCTTCCCCTGAGCGTGCCCAATCAGTGCAGAAGCCTGTCTCCTCCCCTGAGCTGGGGCGTGTCCTGTGCTCAGCAGAGAGCTGTGTTTTTTTCAACTCTGCATTGGAAATCCTGTGTGCTAGTGCTGTTTCATTACTTCTACCAGGATTTTCCCCTATCTCCATCTCTTCTGGAAGGCATTCCTCACCACAGTACTTCAAGTGCATACATTTATACCATCTTCCATGTACCAGGTGCATTTACTCCAAAATTGTAGCACAATTTTCGAAGTTAAAATTTGATAAGGATACACAAGTGTCTATATCGCCTTTATAAAATGTCACCAAAATAGGTGCTTACTTAGACTTCCTACCTGTGTGACCTGATTTAAAATTGCTCTCAATAATTTTATCAGCTACTTGCTTATAAAACAGTTATTTTTTTATCAGTTGTTATTACCAGTGAAGTACTTTGTCAGCATCCATTAACAGAGGATATCAATATAGCTCATTGACTGCCATCCCTCCATTACAAAATGTCATGAATGCTATCAGTTAGTTGGATATAAAAAGCAGCAGTATTAAAAGATTTTTTAATACTGAGATTTCAGTTCAACAATGTTATTGAGTTGTTTTTTTTCTTCTTCCTCTTAAGAGAGACTTCGTTTTACAGTTCTTAATAGCATATCCTACTTCTAGTAAGTAAATGAGAGTTCTTTATACAATCAAGGTGTTGTGACATTGCACCTTAGAATCCCAAGCAAAAATTACTGCAATACTTGTCAAAGAAGAATATCTCATGAACCACTGAAAGAGCAGTCTCTGGGACAGAGACTTTAAAAAGCGAATAGCATGACTTTGGTAAAGGTGTACATATTTTATTTTGAAAAAGTGTGAAAATTAAAAAACAATAAACTAGAGCAGGCCAAAAAATGGGAATCGGAAACACAAAATATATTGAGCTGGCAGTGCTATGTCCAGCACCGTTACCCACAGGTTCCAGCACTACTGGGTCTGAGAGGAGCAGGAGGATACCACGGGGCCAGCCCCTTTCCCTCTTGCTCTCCTTGATCTGCATGCTTTTTTTCTCTTTTCCTTTTCTTCTGATTGGTTAATTTTCCTCCCACTGATTTCAGCGGGCTGTATTTGGCTCTCTTGCTGCTTGAAATAAGAAAGAAAAAAGAACTTTGCTTGACAGCTGGGCCTTCCAAGCCTGCGTGGGCATCAGCTGCTTCCCTACATGAGCTTCCCCAGTCAGCATGACAGATGCTGGGACTCCTTTTTCACTGGGCCATGCTTTTTTGTGGCGGACTATTTGTTCTTGATTTTCTCTTCTTTTTTTAATCTTTGCCGCTGCAGTCTTCAGCCTTGCAGCACGATGCAGCCTGCGATCCACAGTGTTTTTTGCCCACAGCTGCTATTTTTATGTAAAATCATTTTTATTGGTTTCCATATAAATGAACATAGTGAGAAAAACATTCAATCAAGCCTAAATACAGAAGAGCACTCTAAAAACACAGCAACCAACATTCAAACAAAGGTGCAGGAACTTATTCCAAAAACAAGGAGGCTAAGAACATAGATTGGTACTAACACCACTGCCAAGGTCAGCCCCCCCTAAGCGTCACATGTCACCGAAGAAGCACTCAGGCCAGTGTCGTCTTTATAGCTCTGGACAGGCCTGCAAGAAAAGAAAAGAAAGCACAGACAAGCTTCCCCCCCAACCCCTCCCACTCTCCCCACCCCCTCCCACCCTTCCATCCTCTCCACCCCCAAATCTACTCCCCTCTAAATCCCCCCTCTCTCTAGACCCCCCTCCCCTCCCTCCCTGTGACCAGAGATGACCACCAATCGTACCATACATCTTGCTGTGTATGAAGCAGCCCCCCCCCAAGGGGAATCCCCCTACTTCCCTCCCGTCATACCAGATCCTGCGGGGCTCATCGCAATCCTATTTCTGTAAAGCAACTGCAGAGCCAATAGCGGGCGCACGTATCAGGGGTGCCCAGACCAATTGGAATTGGGACCAGACTTTACCCCCAAGGATCTGTGCTGTCTGACGCTCCATGCGCATAAGGTCCCCAAGCTGTCCCTCCCAGGCTCTTAGGTCAGGGCCCTCCTCTGACAACCAGTAACGGAGGATGATTTGCTTAACCACTAGGAATCCCTTCTCGCAAAACCGCCGGTGAGCTCCTGATCCCAGGGCCTCCGAATGTACCACATGAAACAGACACCACTCAGGGTGTAACTCTATCCTGTCTCCCACCCAGCAGGCCAATTTGGACCCAACCCTCTCCCAAAAGGTATTGATCACAGGGCATAACCAGAATCTGTGCAAAAGCGTACCCACATCCCCTTTACAGAGACCACACACATCCGATTCCAACAGACCCATCCTATAAGCGCCGACCTCCGAGACGTAGGCTCGCCAGATCAACTTAAATTGCATTTCCCGATAGCGCACCGCCTCCGAAAGCTCCCGCACCTGACGAAATGCTGCCCCCATCAGCTCCACCGTGAGCTCCGGGAGTCCATCCTTCCTCCAGCGCTCCACCAAGACGAGCAAAGCCGCCTCATTGCCAGCAGGGGTCAAGTCCCCCTTCAAGGTCCTGGCCGCAGTGCTCTCCTGAAGCTTCAACAGCAGCGACCATAGACTATGAGCTCGAGAAAGCAGTTCAGCCCTTCCGGGCATACTATGAACATAGTGCTGCACCTGGAGGTAATAGTAAAACATCGCAGTCGGCAGCGCATATCGCCTCCCCAATCTTTGAAAGGAATCCAGCTGGTCCGAGGTCTCCATGCGTAGTAGACCGATGTACTCGATATCGGCCTTCGCCCATGTCTTTCCCGCCCCACTAACTACTCCCGGCGGGAACTGTCGATTTCCCTGGAGAGGCAAACAATCAGTGACCCCCCAATGAAGCCTTCAAATCCGACATATAGCCCCCCATGTCACCCGCATCGTGCTCAAGTAACCCGAGTCCCTCCAGGCTCGCGGCAAGAGTGGCCCCCTACAATGCAGCAAAAACGTTCTATGCCAATTCTCGGAATATTGATCAATGAGAGTGACCGGTATCCGCTCTGCATTGCCCACCACCAGATCGCTCAATCGCCGTGCTGCATAGCAAAGGTTATAGGTTCGCAGGGAAGTCAGTCCGAGTCCCCCCTCACTCACTGGACGCATAATCGTCGCCATCGCTATGCGCGCCCTTCGGGATCTCCATAGGAATTTACCGATCTGCTTGTATAGATCCCTCAGGTCACATCTAAGAAGCCAAATGGGCAGATTCCGCAACACATATAGCCAGCGGGGCCACTCGACCATACGCACCAACGCCACCCGGCCCATTAAGGAAAGCGGGAGGTCCTTCCATTTCTGCAATTTCTCCAACGTAGAAGATAGGAGAGGATGAACATTAACCGCATAAAGATTCTGTAGGCGCGCAGGAATCTGGACCCCCAGATAGCGTATCTGCCCCTCCGCCCACCGGAGCGGGAAGTGCCCCCGCCAAGCGCAACGAGACCGCCCATCCACGTCTAAGACCATCGACTTTGTCCGGTTAATACGAAGGCCAGAAAATCGACCAAAGTGCTCAATGACTTCCAACGCCGCCGGCAATGACTGCATCGGACGGGTGAGACAAAGCAAGATATCATCTGCAAAAGCGCTCAACTTAATGCTCCCTCCACGCCAATCAACTCCCCTGACGTGCAGATTCAAGGAGGGAGAGCAGAAGCGGCTCCAATTGTAGGACATATAGCGGTGGGGATAGAGGACACCCCTGACGCGTGCCACGCAGTAGAGTAAAGGGCGACGAGCGTACCCCACTGTCCTCAACCACCGCCAGGGGAGAGGCGTACAGCGCCTGCAGCCATTGGAGGTATAAACCGTGGAAGCCAAACCGCCTCAGGGCCGCAAACATATAGCGCCAAGACACTCTATCAAAAGCCTTCTCCGAGTCCAAGCTAACGAGGATCATCGGGTCCCGCAGCAGCGAAGTCAATTCCATTCCCAGCAGCACCCGGCTGATGTTCGCGCACGCTTCTCGGCCTCAGACAAACCCCGCCTGATGGGGGCCCACCAGCCCCAGAAGAAACAATTGAAGGCGGGCTGCTAAGACGGAGGCAAACAGCTTCTGATCCACATTGATCAGCGAGATCGGTCGATACGACGCAGGTTCCTCAAGATCCTTGCCCTGCTTTGGGATGAGAATAATGCTAGCAGTACGCATATCTCTCGGGAAGGTACCGAGCTCCGCAGCCTC
This sequence comes from Ichthyophis bannanicus, assembly GCA_033557465.1. Lineage (NCBI taxonomy): Eukaryota > Metazoa > Chordata > Amphibia > Gymnophiona > Ichthyophiidae > Ichthyophis > Ichthyophis bannanicus. The sequence goes on along the minus strand of CM066032.1, from coordinate 810,933,569 downwards.
CTCGTAGACAGCTGCCAATGTGGGCACCACTGCCCACTCCAGCATCTTATAAGCTTCATAGGAGTAGCCGTCCGGGCCGGGCGCCTTATGTGGGGTCCCGGCTTTAATCGCCCGCTGGATCTCTTTCCCCAGTCATGGGGTGATTCAACACCGCCCGTTGCTCTTCCGTAAGTTGTGGGAGCGACACCCGATCCAAAAATTCCTCCATTAGGGGTTCATCACCCTCCCCCGAGGTGTAAAGCTGCTCGTAAAATGAGCGGAAGACCCGCACCACCTCCGCAGGTCGTGTGTGGGAGTGGCCGTCCGAATCACGAATCACCACAACCCCACGGGGACCGGCCTTTTCTCTCACCAGTCGCGCCAACAACTTCCCTGACCTATCCCCATACCGGAAGAACTGATGCCTGTAGTATTGCTGGGACTGAATAGCACGCTCCTGCAGGAGCTCATTCAACCGCTTTTGGATGTCAAGATAACCCTGAACGCCGCTGCGCTGGCGAAGAGCCGCAGCCTTAGCCCTGCGTAGGTCATTGGTCAGTCGAAGCACCTCCCCATTAACCCTTTTCCGTTCCGCACCCACATAGGCTATTATATGACCCCGAAGGACGGCCTTTCCAGCCTCCCAAAAGGAAGCCGCTGAGCTGGCCGTTCCCTCGTTAAATTCCACATACTCCGCCCAGTGTCGGTTCACATAGTCTCGAAACTCCGGCCGCTTCCATAAATAACTGGGGAAGAGCCACTTACCTTGTCTTGCCCGCTCACATCGCCAGACCACAGTGACCATGGCATGATCAGAGACAAAAATAGGCCCTATCTCTGCCTCACTCGCCTTCCCAAACCACGATTTCGACACCAGAATATAATCAATTCGTGACCACGTTTGGTGAGCACGTGACAGATGTGTGTAGTCTCTGCTACCCTGATGTAGGATCCGCCAAACATCAACCAGCTCTCCCAGATCGCAAAGATAACCTACCCCCCTATGACTCCAGCCCCCTCCCGGATGCGGATGGGATCGGTCCAAAAGGGGATCATGGGGACAATTAAAATCGCCGCCAAGAAGAACCGGAACCTTCGGGGCTCCCAGAAGCTTGTGCAGGATAAGCTTGAAAAACCCATGGTCATAGGTGTTTGGGGCGTAGATATTCCCTAGAAACAGCTCCTCGCCCTGAATCTTAACGTGGGCGAATAGGTACCTGCCCCCAGGGTCCTCCTCCACCGACAGCACCTCACAGGGCAGATTCTTATGAATCAAGATAGCAACCCCCTTGCGTCTGACGGTGGATGAGGCAGATAGGACCGCACCCACCCAGTCCCGCCGCAATTTACCATGTTCTATGGCAGTTAAGTGTGTCTCCTGCAAGAGAGCCACCTGCGCCTTTTCTCTCTTTAAAGCCTGCAGGATTTTGGCGCGTTTTTACCGGCGTGGAGATTCCCCCAACATTCCAGGACACTAATTTTAGATCAGGGGTGGAACTGTAGCATTACGATGCTCAAAGCTAACAAGTGAAAGTGTATTCTAATGGCACAGGGCAGCCCAGCCTCCACCCCACGCCTCTGGAAAACCATTCCGTGGTCTGTAGGTCCCCGCTCAATTAACTGGTCCCCCGCAGTGGGAGGCAGCCGCCAGCGTAAACTCCCCCCTCCCTGGTCATCCCTAGCCCCCCCCTTCCCCCCCTGTCCCCCCCCTCGCTCCCCTCCACCCCCACACCCTAGTCGTACCCGCTCCCCAACCCCCCTTAAAATCTCCATATCCAAACCCTCAGTTCCCAACCCTGAGGCCTCGGTCAATGTGATGCCTTAGGGCAGCCACAGCCCCAGTGAAAAATGAAAAAGGAAATCCCCCCCACCCCCATTCCCTGAGCTCCCTCCAGCTGACGCTCTATCCTGCAGGCCAGAGGCCCTACCACAGCAAGAAACAGTAGAAAAACACATTGAGCAACTATTATAATCAGACAGAGAGAAAGATCAAATACTCAGTCCAAAAATGCAGTAAAGTCCAAAGTAATACCGCCTGGTTCCACCGGGCTCCAGCCAGCCAGTGTACGCTCATCAGGCCCGCTTCTAAGGCCGCTGGTCGGTGGAGCGCCGTACATTCGAACCGGCACTTAAACCCAGCGGGCGTCCAAATACAGCCCTCTCCACTCCACATGGAGGTCCCAAATCAGCTCGCTCCGTTTTCCCCACACGTGGTGGGCAGTTGTGCCACAAACTGCTTTGCCAAATCCGACTGCTCAAAGGAGTGGGTCTTCCCCTGTATGGTGACACGCAGAGTGGCCGGGAAGGCCAGGGTAAATCGGGCCTTCCGCTTGAACAGCTCAGCACAGATGGGCGCGAATTCTCTTCTTTTTGATGCCACCGCAGCCGAGTAATCCTGAAACAACAGTATCTTCCGGTTGTCTAGCATCAGATCTGGTGTTTTATGGTAGGCTTGCAGAATCAGGGATTTGTGTTGGAAATTGAGCACTCTGAAGATCACCGCTCTAGGCCGGTCTCCCTTCTCTCGCCGCGCCCCGAGGCGATGGGCACGCTCGATTTTGAAGTGGCCCTGCAAGTCAGCCAGCCCTAAGGCCTCTGGTAACCAGGTCTCCAAAAATGGTAGCAAGTCCCGATCAGCTTTCTCCTCTCCGAGTCCTATGAGCCTCAGATTGTTCCGTCGGGAGTGGTTTTCCAGGTCGTCTAGTTTTTGTTGCATTTCCTGGAGTAGTTGTTTGTGCCGGGCCCATTCTCTATCGCGGCCACCCTCCTCCTCTTCTATACTGGCAACCCGGTGCTCAAGCTCATCGACCCGCTTGCCGAACTCTGCCAGGGAATCCTCCATACCTTCTAGCTTTTTTAAGAGCAGATCAAACTTCGGATCGAGCAGCTTTACCACCTCTTTGGCTAGCTCCGCTGGGGCCGAATCGATGCTGTCTCCGCCTGGCGAGGGCGGCTGTGGCAATGCCGACGTGGCTGGCCCGGCCTTCGGCAGCCGCTCCCTCTCTTTCTTTGACGCCAGCGGCATCACAAAGCGGCACTTTCGCCCACCTTGAGCCACCCACACTCACGCAGATAGTGGCAGAGGTTAGGAGGATTTTTAGGAGCGGTAAGGTGGATATTTTGCAGATTATTTGCTGTGGCTGCCCCAGAGCGAGCGGGAAGCGTCCGCGCTCACTCACGCATCACGTGACCTCTCCACAGCTGCTATTTTTGGTCCTGATTGTGGTGCCAGTATCCAAATCACTTTCTTATGGCATGTTGGGACTCTCAGTACGGGTGTCCCAGGGCCCAGTACCATTTCTGTGGTGCCTGCCATTCCTTTACTGTTTTTATTCCTTGCCAGTGGGCACTGTGACTATTTGAGATGGCTGCTTGGTCTCCAGTGGAGGCAATCTTGCTGAGGTAGCCCTAACCTCAAACCCATTGGCTCCTGGATTCACTGCAAGGCCCCAGAGCCCCCCTTTTCACCCTGCTTGAGCTGCAGCTTCTAAAACAGCCCATAGGCTGTTTTCAGTCTTTTGTTGCTGTCTGTAGCCACCTTCACTGTGGCACAAGGCCTGGGCCTTCCCTAAAGGGAACCTGGAGCCCTCAAACGCCTTTGTCATAGGCAGTAAAGAGATCATGGACTCTAATGTAAACCGCTTTGATTGAAGGATAAAGCGGTATAGAAAAACTGCTTAAATAAATAAATACATCGACTTTGCATTCATCCCTTCCTCTGGGAGCCCATCTTTATCCCCATGGGGATTGGTTGATAGGCTCAAGAGAAATCCTTTCTTCAGAAGATAGTCTGAGGAGAAAGTGGTGATTCCCCTGATGGGAGGCCAAGATTTCCATGATCCACCTGTTTTGCCGAAGGGTCTTTTTTATGCCCTTTCAGGACATTATGGCATGTAATTGAGCCTGCTCTTGGGTGAAGTTAGTAGGTGCCACCCCTTCTTTCCAGAAGGTATCTGGTCTCCTATTGCTTTTATCTCTTCCATATCCTATGCAGCAGTGTGTTAGGGTATCAAACTGAAAACATCCGCGTTCCTAAGATTCTGTCCCCTGTTCCCTTAAGGCCCTTCCTTGGCTGTACCCTTGGCCCAGGGCAAGTTGAATCTGCCTCTCAGCAAAGCGCATGACCATCCCTGTGGAAGGGGATGATGCACTCAGAGTCTCTTGTTCAGGGGGTTGAGGTCCTCCCTAACAATGTCTTTGCCACTGCTACCTTAGGTTCTCAAGCAACACTATATGCAGGCTTGGTGTCAAGCCTCTTATGATGAATCCAGCCATTGCCAAGCAGCCCAGAGACTATGAGATTGAGAGCAGACCACCTAGATGTCTGGTGCCCTCTACGACTTGATCAGATTCTCTTCTAAGGCCATAGTGGCGGTGGTAGCCTGATGATGTCGCTTGCTCTGTGATTGGTCAGCAAATGCTCTCTGCTTGGTTGGCAAATGCTCTCTCTAAGCTGTGGCTGAGGAAACACCCCTTAAGGACTGGTTACTCTTCAGGGAGGGCCTGGTGAAATGATGAAAATCCTTGAGGAGGCTTGCCCATGGAGATTCCTGGAAGATAGGCCTATAGCTGCCAGAAGTGCCTCCTGTAGATCCTGGAAATGTCCATTGGGTCTCAGGCCAAGAAGGGCAGTTCTTTCAAAGCTTCAGCATGCTGGAGTCTCCACCATAGTTATATTGGGAGGTGCAGCTGGTTGGGGTATGAACCCGTCGGTTTCTCTCCTAGTGGAGCCATACCACGGCAGACTAGAAAGTTCTTGAGAGACTTCAGTCAAAACTTGAAGTACATTAGCTTTTCCTGCAAGATGTCTGCTCTCTAACCTTAAGGTCACTGGTTCAGGCCAGCCTGGGAAATAAGATGCAAAATATTTCAAGTGCAGCAGTACCTCTGTGGTATGCCCTTATAGACTTTCCCTGTGGCTCCCCGCTTATGCAGGTGAAGTTCGAGGGAATGCCTCAGCATCTCTTAAAATTGCAGGCTGTTTTACCCATGCCCTTTTCAGATCAGTGACCGTGATCTTCATAGTGGTGCCAGGAAGGGAGGTTCTTTCTGGCATATCATTGACCTGTAGGTAGTCGTAGTAGAACTTCAAGTTTCTCCTTTTTGTATGAGGGCCATTGGGTCTGTCATTACATTGGTTAGGCAGGGGAGTTCCTCACCTCCCTAGACCCTCACCAAGGCATATTTTCACGTTCGGATGTGGGAGCTGTTTCAGTGATTTCTCTGCTTCTATGTTCTGGGCCACCATTTACAGTTCCAGGACCTGTCCTTTGACCTAGCCAAATCTCCTTGTATCTTTTCCAAAGTAATGGTAGATGTGTTTCTGTTCAAGCAGATTATTCAGGTTACTCCATACCTAGGCATCTGGCTGATCCAGTCGGACTCACAGGTGAAGTCCAGAAATGGCAGGCATGGTGATTTCCTAGCTGGAAAGGCTGAGATTTGTGATCAGCCACCGAAGAGCAACCTGTTTCTGTCCCTAAGACATGGAGGTTCTGGGGGCTATGCTCCAACCTCTCCTGGTTTGAGTTTTCATTATGATGGCGAGGTCCCTCAATTTTTAGAGCTACCTCAGAGCATTTTGTGCTCAGTCAGCTGCACAGATCTGGGTCTACCTCCATTTCCTCTGGTTCATAGCATTTACCTTGAAGCCAGTTCCTTGGGCCAGGGCTTCAGAAGGAGGTTGTATTTCTTCCCTCCATGGCCCTTTGATGAGCCGCCATCTGTACAGAATTTAGGCCTATCCAAGCCTAGTGTTTTTAGTGGTCCCAGATTGGCCTTGCCAAGAATATGCAGATCTCTTGAATCTGTTGGTGGGCTCCTCTCTCTTATTGCCTCAGGAGAAGAGTCTTCTTACAGAAGGGGCCCCTAATGATGGAGGATCCCCAGTCCCTTCTCACTTACAACCTGGTGAGAGGCATGGGCTGTCCAAGAAGGGCTACTCCGAAGTGGTGTTAGACACCCTGTTTAAGGCACAAAAGACCTCTTCATTCTTGGCTTATGTTGGAGTCTGGAAGGTTTTTGACAGGTGGTATTCCTCTTGTTCTCTGGAGGCCAGGAAGGCAGACATAGTTGCTTTTTGCGCCTTTTTACAATCTGGTCTAGACCAGGGGTTACCCTTGATCTCTTTCAAGGTTCAGTTGGCAGCCCTGGCATGCTACAGAGGTCGCATCTAAGGGGTGTCATTGGCAGTATACCCTGATGTCTTATGCCTTCCTCGAGGGAGTGAAACAAATCCAGCCAGTGGTGTGTTCAGTTGTTCCTCAGTGGAGCCTGTCTCTGATGTTGCTAAAGGAGGCCTCCATTGAGCCTATTCGCAAGGCCTTTCTCAAGAATTTGACTCTGAAGATGGTGTTCATGATGGGCACATCATCGGTAGGCAGAGCTGCAGACCTTGTCCTGCAGGGAGCCTTTCTTGGTCATCTTGGCAGCCTCTGCCTCCTTGGGGACTGTCACCACCACGAAAAGGCAAATAATCACGTAAAGCAACGAACCCAGTACAGAGCATGATTATAAACGCAGTAAGAATAAATTAATAAATTCTGCTTTTATAATCACGCTCTGTACTGGGTTCCATGGGGACTGTGCCATCCTTTCTTCCAAAGGTGCTCTCCTTCTTTAATCTTAACCAGACTGTCATTCTGTCCTCCTCTTTGGATGAGGATCTTCAGAGGGACCTTTTGCTATATCTAGTGGATGTGCGGAGGGCGTTGATCAGGTACCTGGAAATTTCCAATTCTTTCCACTGGTTGGATCATCATTTTGTCCTCTTTTCCAGCCAAAGGAGGGGATAGGCAGTGGCCAAGTCCTCTGTTGCCTGCTGAATTAAGGAAGCCATTGATTCAGTGTACCTTCTGCCTGGTAACCGCGTGCCAGAGGGAGTTTAAGCTCACTTCACTATGGTACAAGCCTCCACCTGAGCAAAATATGCCTTGGTGTCTCCAAAGGGCATCTGCAAGTGGCTTCTTAATTGTCTCTGAGCACCTTTATGAGGCACTACAGGTTGCATGTGGTTCCAGAACTGATGGTACCTTTGATAGGGTAGTCCTGTCTGGAACAACGCCTTCCTTAAACCCTGGGTCCTGCATAGTAGGTACATCCCACTTTTCTGCACTGGTCTAGCAGGATCATAAGGAGGGAGAAAGCTTACCTGATAATTTTCTTTCCTTGAATCCTGTTAGATCAGTTCAGGACCCGCCTGGAAGGCTTCAATTACAGGTTGGGAAGCCCATCTGCCTTTTAACCGCATTGTCAGTATCAGTTGCTGATGCAGATTTAACTCTGGTAAGAGAGCCAAATACTTGCTCATGTCATTTGTTATAAGGTTGGGTTGTTGGTTATTAAAATTATGCGTGATGAGTTTTTCAGTTTATTGCATGGGAAGTGTCATACTGGCTTCTCTCAGTGCTGCACCAGCATGTATACCTAGTTATGACATCACTGAAAACTGCTGAAGTCTGTCTTCACCTGCTGGCAAGGGAGCATAAATAACTTATCTTGACTGGTCTAGCAGGATTAAAGGAAAGAAAATTATCAGGTAAAATTTCTCCATTTATCATACTTTAGTACTAGTCCATGGTTAACTGGGTTGCTGATGCTGCTTGCAGGTGAAATTTTTTTTCCAGATTCTTTTCATTTTTTAATGTTCACTGTGGGTTACATTATATTCAAACTTTCAGTAATGATAGCAGTAATACCATGATATATGTTGTCAATTTGTGCAAGAATCATTAATCTTCTGCCCAAGGGATCGTGAGCTAATGGAGTATGGAAAAATTATGGGCCACAGTTTTGTTTATGCTGGATTTTTCTGAATTTAAAGAATCTTTTCTGCTGAGTGTTGCTTTTCCTACACTGTAATCTGGACTTTCGATGCATGGTCTGTTCTGGAGCATGCTGCCTGTTTGGCTTCATTGCCAGGAGGTTGCAATGTTTCTATAAGAAATGTTTTGTTTTACTTCCAAAATATTTCTATTTTAAAGTATTTTATTAATACTTTGAGGATTTTGATGGATGATGATCATATTGTTAACAATGGTGTGAGCGAAGCTCTTGGTTCTTTCTCAAGAGATAATGGGCATCTGTTCTTATATTCATGGGAAGGTGCAAGGCGTTTGTTTTTTTCCAATTGCCATTCGGTTTCTACTCTTATTTTTTTATTTGTTGATAAAAAAGTCTCATGTTTTGAAAGTGAAAAAATGGTTTATGGTTTATTATTCTTTATATACTGCCCTTTGCAAGCAGTCAGAGCAGTTTAAGAATCAAGGTTAAAATCAGAAAAATCACATGAACATTAGAAAAGGAATTCCATTCTTTAAAAAGGACAGGTAAAAAAAGAACAAGTTTAAACAGGCATTAAGAATGCCTCCCAAATGAAATTAACTGAAATTGTAGTAAAATTTGTTCCAGAATGACGAAAAAGTCAAATTTAGCATGAAATGTGTTAATGTCTCAGACATTACCTCCGTGCATTTTACACTAAGTGGCCTCCTTCTATAATTCACTCACATGTAACTTGACTGAGAGATAAATGTCTTTGAAATGTAAGATAGTGCTGCACCCTATTAATTCTTCAACTAGTCCAGTTTGCCAGTTTATGAGTTTCTCTACGAGAATGGGTATTGGACAAATTTGGAGAGTAAATTCCTGATGTTTTAGTTGTTGCAGCTGTTGTTCCCACATTTCTGAGAAAGACCATAAACCTAAATTATGGTATGAGCCAAAGAGCAGTCTCTCTTGACTCCTCTTCCCATCTGTGATCCAGGTTTCCTTATTCACTTATTTGTTGGTACTGTTGGGTTTATTTGAGGAAATCTGATTCTCAGGCATGCCCGCCGGTGAGGGAAAATAACCCGTTATGGACCAAATTCTATGCTGATGACATTTTATTGTTGGTGCCGTTTGCCAGAGCTAATGGTATTAGTTCTGCTAAGATAATACTTCATTTCGCTGAACTTTTAAAACCTGGTTACGTGCAAATAGATTGCTTATTAATTTTATAAAAACTGAAGCCACAGTTGTTGGCATATAAAGCAAAAACACACGCACGTGCTTGGTCAGTCGCAGGCCCTTTATTACAGACGCTCTCCTGGAGGAGCTATACTTAGAACAAGATTACTGCAGCTTTCAAAAGAAACTGGAGAATATTGTTTACTTATTCTTGAAATTTTAAGAATGTAATTCCTCATGTTTTTATTTTATGTCATAATATATTACTTTACTGTGTTTACCTTACTGTGTGTTACTTTACTGTGTTTGTAGTGTCTGGGGCCACTAGAACGGTTCATAGACTATATGTAAATACATATAATATTAAGGTCTAAAAGAAAGAAAGCTACCAGAAGGCATTCACGTTGCTAGCAGGGCATATCATCTACTTGCAACATGTGGAGTGGCACTATTCTGGAATCACAAGAGCATTCAGTATTGATAAACAAAATATTCTTCCTGTTTTAAAAATGGCATTCTTTTTCATTTGTTTAATTCTTAAATTTGATGTTAATTGTTTTAGAATGTGCTCTTGGCTGAACTCTGAAGCTAAGCTGGCTAGTACTTGGATGGGTGAGCACCTTGGAGTGTCAGGGGTTGTAAACTCACTGCGTGGAAGAAAGTCCTGGCAATCTACTTTTGGTCGACCTGGCCAAGGAAAGCTGGGCTCTGGGCCGCCAGGAGTTAGCATTGACTCAGTGGCACACGTTGCATTTGCAAAGATTGTAAACCTCTTTGAATTTTATAATCGAGGTGGTGTATAACGTATACATTAAACTATAAACTACTCTTGCTGTAGTTCAGCTTCAGTTCTATAGTTTATACTCACTATAACTTAAAATTTTGTTAGAGAAGAATATGGGGTAATCCACAGTTCGCTTCAGGGGCATCGTGATCTATAAAACAGTATAAACAATCACCTAAGATGGCAGGCTGTTTGGAAGAGCAAAATTGCTTCTGTGAGCCTCTCGTGACACTGCTGGCTATCTTGATCTGCATTGCAACCACTCTTCCCGCCGTCTCACCGTTCTGGGCAGACTTTGCTCTCGATGTAAATATGTAACTATGTTGATTTGGACCACTACACTCTACAGTCTTTGCAGTTTCACAGTACTGCTTCAAGCCACTTCTTTAAAAATATGCCCAGACCTGAGCTCATCCTTTAGCACACGGGTCTCTATATTCACATCCCGTATACAGCCTGATGCAGAGCTACCCAGTGCTTTACTCAAGTATAGAAATGGTGTCCTACCAACTATAATTGAAAGCGTGCCGTGTACCACTAATCAGGGATGGCCAGGAGCAGTTAGCTGACCAACTGCAGCTGTGCTTCCCCTGTACTTGTTGCTGCCAGTTTAAAATTTCCCACTAGCCCACTGCAGGGCAGGTGGGTCTCTCTCTCTCCCTGTTATTGGTACTCACACACCACCCTGCTGATGCTTGCTCTCAGAAGCCCCTGGCTGGCTCCCAGTACGCAGCCTCAACTCTCAAGTGGAGCCACCCACCCAACAAGCAGTGTCTTTTGCATTTGCCCATTCAAGTTCTGTACTTGAGTAAAATGATATCCCATAAGAGTCCATTTTCTCTCTGCAGATCTGCTCCCCACTCCTATTACAGAAATCTCAACAGAGCTGCTCAAGAAAATTGCTCAAGACTAACATGGAAATGCTTGTGCTTTTACCGGCTGTACAGTGCCCAGGCTATATTCAAAGAGCTAGACTTGTCAAAATCTTTAGTTCACTTACTTCGTAGTGAGAATGGCTCTGAATGCTAAGCGGGTCATTCCCGTTTGGACATCCATCCCCGCTATTCGCTCCCCTGCTGGCCCCGGCTACTGCCTCCCCATACGAACAGCACGTTTGTACGAGGAGACTTAGACTGGGGCGGAGGGGGCATTGCTGAGGCGGGAATGGGCGGTCCGCGACCCCGGACATACAGGGCTATTCCTGAATTGAGCCCTGTATGTCCGGGGCCATGAACGTAGATGGGGGACCAGGGGATCCTGCTGTTGGGCCCTGTTAAAAAAAAAAAAAAAAAAAGTAGGGGGAGTGCAGGAAGTTCCCCGCAGCTGGACCCTAGCCATGGGAGGCCGAATCCAGGGTCCAGCTGCAGGGAAAGCAGTAAATCGGTGGTGGCCGGCATTCGCAGCTCCTGAATGGAGATGGGATGCCATGGCACTGTGGCTCCATTCAGGAGCCTGACTGAGGTAGCCGGGCATGTGGCTGTGCATGAAGGCCAACTGGAATCTGGGCCCAGTCTGCACATTCAGGCCCTAGACCTGATTCTGATCCCACGGGCATGCCTAGCCCCCCCCCCCCCCCCCGGATAAGAATCGGGTCTACCTCTGGGCGTCCCGATTCCGATCGGATGCACAGGGTCCTGGATAGCCACATTGGAATGTGTCTCTAAGCTTATTTCTTGATATTGGATAAAGTGTTTATTACTGTTGATGTCACATGAAGAGAAAACACAGCTTCTAACTAATAAACCATCAACTTCTTTGCTGAACTTTTTATTTATATTAGGCCTTACATCAAATCCCAAAGTGTGCTATTGCATTAAAGCAATCAAACTTATCCATATAAGCAAAGTAGGAAATTAATGCAGAACAATAAAGCCCCTCCCATACATACAAACATACATTATAAAAATAATAACTATACTCTATACAATGTATTTTTTAAAATATTTATTGGTATTTATCTTATACACATCCAGATATTCCATGAATGAACAGATAATGGCATTATTACAAAAGTATATGAGGAAAAAAGACAGTAACATTAGTAACACATAGCCATTTTGATTTAGCCCACAAGTAAAGGAATTAAAGAGAGGGGTACCAGGAAATTGCAATAGCAATAATACAACTTTAATAACCCAAAACTATATAGAAAGAAAGGCAGGTAGAGACTTAAGCGTCAGCCGTATGAGACGAAACAGGGACTTCCACTAGATCTTCTTCCCTAGCACTTCAGAACTTTAAGAGTTGTCTGGGCTCAAAGAACAAATACACTTTATCTTTATAAGATACTGTGATGAGGAAAATCAAAAATCTACCTTTAAGGAAAGAGACAGGCAGTGAATCCATAGCCTGCAGAGTGCAGGAAAAGAGAAAAAACATGCAGTGGCTGAGGGCAGGCCACACCCAAGCTCTGCTAACCTAAGGGCAGGCTTGGAAACTAATGAAAAACACCTGAGCAGGGGGCAGTGCACGATAGGAGAAAAACAGCTTTATAAACCCAGAGGAACAGGAAGGAAGGGGAGTTCACCAGGGAGTTCAACCAGGAATTCGATCGGGGAATTGACTGGGGAGTTGGAGTTGACCACAGAGACTGCTGGGGAGAGAAGCACCCAAGAAAGACCCAGAGAGTTCACCGGGGAGGAGACCGGTGGAGACATCCGTGGGGACTTCAGAGGTGAAGGCAACACCCCAAGAGAAAGTCAGGCTTGCAGGAAAAGTACAAGTAGTTCTGAAGCCAGCAGAGGTGTGGCTGGGAGAATTACTGGCCAGCAGCAGAGTGCAGTTTCTACAGTTCGTGAACCAGCTCTAAGGGTTCAAGCTCCCAGAAGGTGGGTGAACAAAAGTACAGCTCACAGTGACCTGAAACAGTTAGAGGCACTGTGGCATTTAATTCAGAAAAAGAAGCTTCGCCTTCCAGGTGAAAACCTTGCTCGTAGCGGAAAGCCTCAGTGGAGAAAAGTTCAGGAGCTTTTGGAGTGCATTGAGCCAGAAGCGTTGCATGGAGCTTTAGAGTCAGATGTACCGGAAGGAGATCCAGAGGAAATGCAGGTAGATTGTTCTGAACCTGTTTCTATGTCTGAAGATTCATTAATGGACTGTTCATGGTGTCAGAGAGCTGAATAAAAGCTTCTGGAGAAAGAAAACCCTGTAACTTGAAAACCCCAAAGCATTAAGGAAACAGGGAGAGTTATTCTAGTCAGGAAAGCTAAGAACCCTGTTTAATGCAGAGCAGACATTTACTTTTGTTTGAAAAAAAAAAGGGACGTATTTGTTTGTTATATATTGAAAGACAGCTGCATGTGTTAAGAGAGCCTTCTAAAGCAGTTTCAGTCTTTGGTTTCATGGAATTTCCTGAGGAATATTGTTTGGAGAAGAATCCTGTTGCCAGCCTTAGTGTTTTTGGGGAAAAAAGAAGAAGTAAATTCCTGTTTGCCTTTGAGAAAAAAAAAACCTTCAGTTTCCATACTTCTGTTTTTGAACAAGCAACACAACTACAAGTCCCAGAAGCCCAGGCTCTGGACGAGGATAACATAATCTTTATTTAAAGACTAACAAGGGCAGCCCTACGCCTATAGACCGCGGCCTAGGGCTAGGGTCACCCACAATACATAACATCTAACAGGAAATTTCAGCTGAATGGTTTCCTCCAAAGCTAAGACGCAAGGCTGAAGATCCAGGAACTCTTTTCTCTTCATTTGTGAGGCATGAGGCAAATCTGGAAATATCCTAACCTGAGATCCTAGAAAAACTTCATTAAAGTTCTTAAAGTAAGACCTAAAGATTAAGGATTTATCTGACTCTAGGGCAAGGGTAACAAGAAAGGTAGATCTATCGGTAATTAACTCCAAGTAGTTCTCTAAGAACACCGTAAGGTTCCGAACTCCCAAACAAACCGAACCAGGGACCAAACCTTTGTCCCCCTCCCCCCCAACCAGAGACAAGTACTGTACTCATGTCAGGGGAAGAAAATGCTCTGGAGAAATGTTTTTAATATCTCAGCAGTATTTCCTCACCACCTCCATTGGTGACAAAACTGAATTCCTAGGAAAGTTCAGGAGTCTAAGGTTGTTCTAGGCAAACTTGATTTTCCAAGTATTCGGCCTTCCGTACAAGCACAATCTTGTCTTTAATCTGGGCAGTAACCAGGTCTCGAAGCTGTCCCATTTCAAGTTCCATTTTTAGAAGTTTCCCTGCTTTTGCTGCTCTTGAACTCTAGATACACTGGAGTAATCATTTTTAACCACTGATAATTCAGCACTCACAAAACCAACCAAAGAACTTAGGGAAGAATTCACAGTCGCTATCGGGTCCCACAGCACATCCATTGTTGTTACCAATGGTTTCACCAACTGCCAAGCGCCAAGAGCTGGCAACTCTCGAGACCTCGCTGACCATACCTCCAAGTCAATTGCTGGTGACCCCACAGATCCTCCTCGCTATGCTGCCTGGCCAAGAGAGATTGCCACTGCCGCTGGGGTGCCCTCTTCGCTCCCCTGCAATGGCGTCCTCATCGGCAGGCCAGAGGGAAGCAATTCCCCAGCCGACAGCATACTTCCGGGTCGCAGCAGAGGGGTATGCCGAACCGGAGAGAGCTAAACACCCAATGCGCACAGAGCGATAGTCCATCTGACAGCCCTGCTGAAAACGCTGCTCCTGCACTGGGAGTAAAGCCGCAGAGGTCCAGAGTCCTTTGTCCGGAGATGGTCACAGGAGCTGAGCCCAAGGGTAAGCCGGCTTGCTTTCGCTTCCTATGGCCCATTAGCATGATAGTAGGAGTGACACCCAGATTTTGGAAAGAGAATCAAAGCGGTTTACGGAAACTTCGCCCCCCACATTTCACCCCTCACATTTCGCCCCCCACATTTCGCCCCCGAGGAAACATCGCCCCTCACATTTCGCCCCTGCACATCTCGCTCCTGGGAAAATTCATCCCCACACATTTCGCCCCCGGAGTAGACAAACTTATTCAGAATATTACCATAGTTCATGTTTTAGCACCACCTTCATTTGCGAAGGTGCTCACTGAAGGACGTTGGCGCCCAGCACAATCCAATTTGCACACATGCCTAATTGGCTAATTTTTCATGTTTTTCCATTTTTGCACAAAATTTATGTTTGTACGTTGCACAAATACTGAATTTTTTTGTTGCACAGCATTATCCTGGATCCACCACTGAAAGAAAATTACCGTTTAAAATTTAAAATTATATGAAATGCCTCGTAAGTAAACAATCAAGTTCCTGTTGTCAAAATCTTGAACAATACGTCGAACTCTAACAGAAATTGACAGATATTGTTTTTCTCTTATTGTCTGGGTTTCCTGCAACCAGTTGAGCAATTTCGTAGTCATGCAAACCTTGCTGCCTTTTCAAGCACTGGATAAAACGGTATATATTGGGGTAGAGCATGCCACAGGTTTCTTGGAAGCTACGATGCCACCCTTCAATATCATTGTTTGTTCTGTGCCGACCGTCCAGAGTTCTTTGGTATATGTTCCATAAATGTGTAGGAAATGGAGGCATTTGACGACCATGACGCTGCCTTCTTCCGATGTACGTATCTTCAAAATAATTGGCAATAGGCATCGCCTCAGCAGGAAAATCGGGGCTTTCTGTTAATTCTTCGAAGGCATCGACCATGTTTTTGGGAGGGACAAATGCCAAGGCAGGGATCATTCATACCCAGCGTGCAAATTCGTGATCGTTCTGGTATTGGCCCTAAAAAATGTTTAAGTTGGGTTATATAGTACAGCACAAATGCAGGATTGCTTATGTGCTACATGTCATTGAAATTAAGGAAACAAGTAATTTTTGGTCATTAATGAGGAAGGTTCAGAAAATCAGCTGAGTGTGTATACAGCGATGTATATCTTTCATTTACATTTTTTGCCCTAATAAACTTGACTTTTGAGAAATACGAAGTGCACACGTCTGACGATCTCTGCACAGTGTAACGCCATTTTAATGAACAAATTTATGACAGACTTAAAAATTAAACCTTTGAGCTTTCTTAATATGCATGTTTTGAAGCTACTGTGCGAAACATATAGGTGCATGGACTGTAAAATGTGTACGTATAAAATTTTCTAAACTTAAAATTTTAGGATTATTTGCATTCAACTCAATGGTCCTCTCCATAACTCCATAGTTTCGAGATCTTGTGTTCAATTTATTACCTTTAGTCCTTCCTGCGTGACCTTTCGCCAGACGGATTGTGACAGGTGGAAAAAGCAGCCAGTTTTGCTCACGCCTGGAAATTCTTCATCAAACGCCAGAATAGAGGCTTGTTCAAAGTCGGCCATCAATCTTTGTGGATGTAGACCAGGCCGGAGGCTTTTTAGTTCACGCAGAAACCGAACGTAGGTTGCTCTGGTCTTATTGGGAAGTAAGGCGTAAACTGCTGGCACGACCAGGTCTCCATGAATGGCATGCAGCGTGTAAAGCTGTTGAAAAAGCATGGGAGCTGTACTGAAAGTGCCGTCTGCGAACCATTCTTGGCTTTGGGACAAAAGCTGGAGATTGTTAGGAGTCGAAAAAATCAGCATGCGGTCAGCTTCGTTGCCAGAGTCGAACAATAGAAAACGTTGTCTAATCCCATCGATAGTGATGTACTGGTAATCCTGAAACATTGAGATACATACGCGTATGTTGCAGTGATACTAGAGTAAGGTGCTCTAAACTAGAATTTTGAAAGTGTAAAGTAACTCCAGATTTTTGTGCTTCTTTTCCTCAAAAAAAATTTCTCAGGTGCTTTTTCATAGAGAACGTGTAAGGGGCTGTGCTGTTGCTTATTCCTTCTCATTGCAGGATTGTTTGTGCTCCCTGAATGCTAGAACATAATGGGACAATGTATAAAAAGTATCTGATACTTTGCAGTCAAATTAAAAATTAAATGAAGTACGCAACAGCTATTTAATTTTTGAGCATATTTTCCTTCATCCAGTCTTGTCAAAATTTCAAAATGATACGCTTAAAAACTTGATAAAATCACAGTTCGTTTTTAATAAGTCCTCTAGCCCATATAACCAAAAGCGTTAACTTAGTTTTATGGTCATAATTTTTTGCTCTCCAAAAATATGAAATCATCAGAGCCACCTTAAATTTTGAGCAGCATACCTCTGGTATAACAAGCTGATCAACCGATTGGGGCAATCGAGGAACTCCACCTTCCCGACATGCGTTCCGTATAGTCCTTTTCAGTGAATCTTTCCTTGGCAGCAGGGCGGACACATTTGCATGGGCTTCACTCACAACGTTTGTAACGATCTGTTGCGGCGTTTCTTGTGTGGTTCTTGCTCTGCTCCTCATTTCGTTGATCAATTGAACTGCCTCGGGCCTTGCAGCTTGAGCTGCATGATTGTGCGCTGTAACAGATTTCACAAATTCACCATTGGCACAGGATGTCCACACTCGGCCTCTACATGTCGATCGCTTTTCGCAAACCCATATTGCATTAAGCTCGTCTTGAGTCCTCTTTAAAAAGACATAAACGTAGTTCTCATGGACCAGCTTCCTTTTTCCACGGATTGAAACAAGCGAGTCCATGTGCGTGATATAAAGAATTGGATATACTGACTGCAGATATTCGCTTCACCCTTATATACACGTCCGACGATCTTGGCAACCAATAGGCTGCAAAACTTTCCCCACCATCATTTATGATTGGCTGATCATCGGCAACAAGAGATAAACAATAATAACTGCACAATGTCAAATGTATTAGAACTTCGGGGGCGAAATTTCCCGGGGGTGAAATGTGCAGGGGCAAAATTTCCCGGGGGCGAAATTTCCCAGGGGCGAAGTTTCCTCGGGGGGGGCGAAGTTTCCATATCCCAATCAAAGCAGCCTCACACCAGTGCACCTCCCTGCTGCCATTACACACATGCACTCCCTCCCAGTCCCCATCATTCATTGTCTCTAGCCAGTCCCCATCACGCTCTCTTCTCCTTTCCATGCCAGTGCCCATTCCTCACCTCTCCCAATCCCCATTTCACATTTTATTTTTTTTTATTTTATTTAAAAGGATTTATATACCGCTTTATCCTGAAATCAAAGCGGATTACACAGCAAACAAATCAAGTGGTAGGATGCGTGGGTGTGGGCATGCAGTGATAAATCGAGGGGTGTGTGTGTGGTGTGAGGTTGATTGCGTGGTGAGCTATATACAGTATGAGCTATGTGCAGGAGCTATTTATATTTTTCCTCCTTTTACATTTTGGTGGCAGAGAGGGAGTTTGTTTGGACAGTTCATGTGATGTCCTTGTAGTGTTCTGTGAAGAGTGTAGTTTTTAGCATCTTCCGGAAGTCTTTGAGGTCTTTTGTTGATCTCAGGTTGTTGGGGAGTGAGTTCCAGAGCGCGGGAGCGGCCAGGGATAGTGCTTTTCTTGACGTGTCTTTTCTTGTTTTAGTAAAGGCTCTGGGTATAATGATAGTCTCTAATGTGTTTCGCCTTCTAGGTCTGATGCCTGTGTCTCGCCTTCTAGGTCTGATGCCTGGGTCCGGTCTATTGAGGGGTTTCAGTGATTAGTTTAATTGGTGGTCATCATTGAATTGTTCAATGGATAGGGTGGTTTGTAGTAGTTTCCTGAATTCTTTTATATCTGTTGTTGATTTTAGTTTATCTGAGAGGACATTCCAGATAGCATTGGCAGCAAGAGAGAAGGCTCTCATTGATGTGGATTTATTGGTTCTTGTAAATAGATTGGGTGTTGGTATATTGTTTTTGGTGCTATTTCTGTCTGGTCTTTTGCTTGTTTTGGTTCTGATAAGTTCATGTAATATTTCTGCTGACATGTTGTTTTTAATTTTGAAGATGGTTAGTGCTGCTTTATATTTTGCATGTGATGATATTGGTAGCCAGTGCAGGTCATGTAGTATTGGGGTTATATGGTCTTGTCTTGATGCGCTAGCAGTGATGCGGGCAGCAGTGTTCTGTATTATTTGTAATTGCCAGGTGGTTTGTTTGGGTAGGCCTTGGTATAGTATATTACAGTAATCCAGTACAGGTGTAATGATGGCCTGGCATACTGTGCGGAAGTGTTCTTTGTTGAGGAGCGGTTTTAGTCTCCGGAACGTTGCAAGTTTGAAGTAGGCTGTTTTGGATATCTTGTTTATATGTGGTTGGAGGGTGAGTTGCTTGTCTAGAATCACTCCCAGGTATCTGACTTCATCTTTTATTGTAATCGGTGTATTGGATATGTTGATAGAGGTAGGATGAATGAATGTGGTGTTTCTTGTTATGATGATTCCCTCAGATTTTTTAATGTTGATGTTTAAGTTGTTGTTATTTAGCCAGGTTGTGATTTCTTGAATGCAGGTAGATATGGTAGTATAGTCTGGTGAGTCCAGTTGAATAGGGGTATATGCCATGATGTCATCAGCATATATGGTGTATTGTATCTTGTATTTGTTAAATATTTATTTATTTATTTACATTCTCTTATATACCGCGCTATTCTGCATCAGTGCGGTTTACATTGAACAAACTTAAATTACATTGAACAGGGCATTATAACTTGGAGTTAACTATTTTACAGGAAACATGGGCTATGGAGGGTTAAGTGGCTTGCCCAAGACCACAAGGAGCACCTGTGGGACTAGAAACCCCATTCCTTCCGGCCCAAGGTTGCTGTCCTCTAGTGGGATTTGAACCCCTGACCTTCCGGCCTGAAGTACCTTTCCCCAACCACTAGGTCACTCCTTCACTCTAGTTTTCTAGTGATTGCAACCATTGAAGGGAAAAAATTAGTCATTGAGAGTTTATTATTTTGTCCAACAAATGACCTGTGGCCTGTGTCCACTGTGTGGATAGGGTCCACTGAGCTGCTCGCATGTGGAGGCGAGCATATGGGACTACATGAACTGTGGATGCCACATGTCCCAGTAACTGTAGTAGCTCTCGAGCAGTGAGGGAGGATTTGCCTGCTGCTTGAGAAGCTAGTAGCATTATGCGAAGACACCAGGCCTGTGGAAGGAAAGCCTTTGCCTGTCTGGTATCTAGACAGGCTCCTATGAATTCCAGGCATTGGGAAGGAAGAAGTTGGGATTTTGGGACGTTTATTACCAATCCCAAGTATTGGAGAATTTGCATTGTACGGGACAGTGCAGTGCTGGCCTCTGCAACTGTAGGGGCTCGAATGAGCCAGTCGTCTAAGTAAGGGAAGACAAATATCCCCAGGGTTCGTAGAAATGCAGCTACTACTGCCATGCATTTCGTGAATACCCTTGGTGCTGAAGCCAGACCAAAGGGAAGAACCCTGTACTGGAAATGTCTTCCCCTGAAAAGGAATCGGAAGAATTTCCTGTGATCTGGATGGATGAGAATGTGAGTGTATGCATTCTTTAAGTCTAGAGAGCAAAGCAATCCTGGCTTTGAAGGTATGGCAGAAGAGTTCCTAGAGAAATCATTTTGAACTTCTCTCGAAACAGGTATTTGTTCAATTCTCTGAGGTCCAAAATGGGTCTGTGTCCTCCTGTTTTCTTTTGGTTAAGAAAATAGGGGGAGTAGAACCCTGTGCCCCGTTGAAGAATGGGTACCTTCTCTATTGCCCCTTGGGCAAGAAGTGTGGAGACCTCGTGATCTAGCAGATTGTCTGTGGAGGTTTGAGAATTGAATTGTTTTAGAATTGTATGAGGGGGCATGCTGTGAAAATGAAGCTTGTACCCCTCTCCTACAATGGACAAAGTCCAATCTTCTGCTGTTATCTGATGCCATCTGTTGGCAAAGTGGCATAACCTGCCCGGGATATTGGGGGATTGGGGACCCCTCAGAGGCAGGAAGGCAAAGCTCTCTAGGAAGGAGTCAAAGCCCTTGACGGGGCTGAACCTGGAGTGCTGGTTGGACTCTCGGCCCTTCTGGCTTCTTTTGCTGTCTAGCTTGTCCTTTTTGGGCAACCTGACCCTGAGTTTGACTCTGCTGGGTATAGGAATTTATTTTATTTATTTATTTAGCTGTATTTATATCCCGCTTTTCACCGGGTCAAAGCGGTCAATTGGGAGATACATTTAACACGAGGGGATATGACACACATACGCTAATACTTACAGGGAGCATGGGCAATGGAGGGTTAAGTGGCTTGCCCAAGACCACAAGGAGTGCCTATAGGACTAGAAATCCCAGTCCCTCCGGCCTGAGATTGCTGTCCCTAGGTGGGACTTGAACCCCCGGCCCTCCGGCCTGAAGTACCTTGTCCTAACCACTAGGCCACTCCTCCCACCACTAGGCCACTCCTCCCTCTTTTTGCTGAAAGAGGGTTTTTTATAAGGCTTCTTTTTGGTTGGAGTGACTGTAGATTTTGACAATCTATCTAAAGTAGTATTGTCAGCATCTAACTCGTTAGCCTTTCCCTGCCAGTTCTTGCCAAAGAGATTCTCACCCGTGCAAGGAATGTTGCCTAATTTGTCCTGTACCCAAGTCTCCAAGTCTGATGCCTGCAGCCAGGCAATCCGTCGTGCACCAATGGCAATAGCAGAAGTTCTGCTGATGCATTCGAAGCAGTCAAAGGTTGCACGATTTACATACTTGGATACATCTTGAGCATGCTTAACTAGAGCAAGAAAATCTTGTCTCTTGTCATCTGGGAGAAATGGGCTCATAAGTTCCAAGTCTCCTGTGACTTCCTTGAGGAACATTCCCATATATAGAATATATGAACTGATCCTAGCTGAAAGCATGGAAGCTTGAAAAGTTTGGCGCCCAAAAGCATCCAGAGTCCTGCATTCACCACCTGGAGGATTGGATGCATGCCTCTTTGCACTTTTCATCCTACGCATGGCTGAGTCCACTACCATAGAATGGTGTGGCAGCTGAGTTTTCTGAAATCCAGGACATGGCGGAACTCGATACATAGTATCAAGTCTCCTAGAATGAGGAGAAGTAGTCAGAGGTGTCTCCCACATTCTGAGCATCAAGTTATGCAGAATTTCATGGATAGGCAGAGTGGCTGCCTCCTTAGGAGCTTTAGGATATTGGAGAATTTCCAATTCCTTTGCTCTGGGTTCCTCTTCAGGAGCTACTGTGATTGAAAGACCTTTGGCCATATCACGGATAAAATCCTGAAAGGACATGTCCTCTGGAGGTGACTTTCTGCGTTGAGGAGAAGAGAGATCTTCTGGGAGAAACCCTCTAGTACCAGCAGAATTGTCAGAGTCTGCGGAATCGGAGGATTCGAAGTATTCCTGACCCCGATGCTCCTGCAAAGCACGGTCCCACTGTCGATCGAAGTTGGTACTGAGTTGATCCGGTACCAATCTGTTGATTCCAGCCAAAGATGGCGTGGGAAGAATTCCCACCGGGGCCGGTATCGTCGGTACCGGTACCAGTGTCTGCAAATAGGTTGAATATGGATGTTGAAGAGAAGAGCTGATAGTGATGAGCCTTGAGGAACTCCTTGAGTAGTTTTGAAGGGTGTTGAAGTGAGGTTCCCAGAATTTACTCTCTGCTGTCTGTCTTCTAGGTATGACTGAAACCATTTAATGGTAGTATCTTGAAGGCCAATCTCCCTTAGTCGCGTCAATAAGATGTGATGGGAGACTGTGTTGAAGGCTGATGAAATATATATAAATATTAATAAGAAGCCCTGTTTTATATTGTCTATTCCTTTGATTATGTTGTTGAATAAATGTATGAGGAGTGTGTCAACACCATGTTTTGGTCAGAATCCGTGTTGGTGGGGGTCTAGTGGGGCAAATTCGTCAATGTGATCTTGGAGTTGTCTCTGTACTATTTTTTCAGTTATTTTAGCCAGGAGTGGGAGGCTGGATATAGGTCGGTAGGTTGAAGGGTCTGTGTTGTTGGGTGAGGTGGTTTTAGGAATGGGGCATGTGGTGGATTGCTTGAGTGCTTTTGGCATATAGCCCTGAGTTAGAGAGGTGCTTACTATCTTTTGGATGAATGTGTTGAGTTCTTCTTTGGTGGACTTAATCCAAGTCACTGGAGAGGATTCCAACGACGTTCCAGTTTCCGTAATTTTCTTTTGGATTCTCTTATTGTGTTGGAGTACCATGGTGTAGATCTGGGCCTGTTTTTGTTGTGGTGTGAATTCATTCGAGGTGTGAGTTGTGATGCGGCAAGGATAGTGATATTCCATATATTGATAGCTTCATCGAGGTCATTGACATTTTGGGGTAGGGACTGTATGGTATCTTTATTTATTTATATATTTGTGCGCTTTTCTATACTGCCCCTTCCAGAGATCAGGGGCGGTTTACAGAGAACATGGTAAACATCAATTACATAGAACATTTTTGAGCAAGTAACTATTTTACAGAGAAAAGATTAACTATTTTACATAGATTGATCTTTGATGAAGTGTTCTTTGTTGACGGCTTTGAAGTGTCTGGTTGGTTGTTCTGTTTTCCAGGCTGTCTTTTGTGTATTATGGGGGAGCACAAATGATATGGCATGATGATCTGACCATGGTATTGGTGTGGTTTTAGGTGTTGTCATGAGACCTTGATTTAGGGTGTTAGTTGGCACGAATATGCGATCTGGTGTAGAGCCAGAACGATGGGATCGACCTGATAGGACTTGCTTGAGTTGAATGGATTCCACAGCTTTGTGGAAAGCGATTTCAATTGTTGTTGATGCAGATGTGAGGTTTAGGTCTCCTAGCACAATGAGCGTCTTGTGTGGTGAGTTAGCTGCATATATCATCTCCAGGATGTTGGATGTGTCTTCTGTTAGGGCATTGGGGGTTTGGTATATCAGGCAGATGAATAGATGTTTATTTTCAGTGTTGATGAATTCGTAGTGTTCGGAGCTTTTGGAGGTTGCTGTCTTGAGCTTTAGGTCTTAGTACTCCGCCTCCTCGTTTATGGGTTCTGGGGCAGTTGTATGCTATGAATGCTGGTGGTGTTATTTGGTTCAGTATTACCTGGTCTGTGTTCTTGAGCCATGATTCAGTAATGCATAGTATGTCAATGTTGTTTTCATGGATATAGTCAGTAATAGTGTTTGTTTTGTTGCATATTGATCTTGCATTTATCAGACTTATGTTTAAGCGGGTGGTATGTTGGGTGTGTTGTTGAGGTGTGGGTGTTCTTGACCATGGTTCTATTGTCGTGTATCTCGTAGGTCCTTTGTTGGGAGGTTTGTAGTAAGTGGATGTGTGTATAGGTTGGTAGATGGTAGGGAAGTATGATATATATATAGGTGGAGTTTGTAAGGCTGTGAAGTAGGTAGTGTAGTAAAATGCATTTGTTTGGTAAGAGCATAGGGTAAGAATTAGTATTATGGTGTATATTTTTTGGAAGATTGTTCTTTTGTACATTTGCTGTCCGTATAGTAGCTCGTTGCTGCCGTGAGGGGGTTCCTCCGTGTGGAATGGGTTACTCATAGTTGGTTGGTGATCTGTGTTACTCACAGTTAGTTGGTGATCTGTGTTGTTAGTCTGGAGAGTTGGTGTCATTGTTGCGCTCGTCTTGTGATGTACGTTGTTTTGTTTGTTGTTTTATGCTCCAGGGCTCAAAAGCGGGCCATTGCAGCACTCTCTCTGCATCCTCCTATCCCCTTCTCTTTCATGCCCTTCCTCCTGACCAACATCATCTCTGCTCTGTCCTTCCCCATTCCATCCCATCTCACCCCCCCCCCCCCCAGTCACAGCCTCTCATTCTCATCCTCTCATTCTCCAGCACCCCATAGTTACTATTCCCTTTCTCTCTTCTGACCCCTCACACAACTGTCCACCACCTCATTCACTGCAGTCAGGTAAGGCAGGCTATGGATGATCAGGAGATAAAAGTGACTGCAGCAGTGCTGGACTCAGAAGAGATTCTATAGCCTCAGGGCAGCAGAGTCACCCAGGCTCTGGACAACAGGAAAAGGAAAGCAGCAATATAGCGACCTGTCCGGCCACTGAGCATGCAAGCTGGCCAGCTGAGGGTGGACTCTGACTTGGATCTCATTGATTTTCAGTTGGCACCAGCAATCTCCGGGTCAGGTGAGGCAGGATGGATGGGCCAGGCTGCAGCTAGGGAGGAAGTAAGGTGGAGTGTTATGTTCACTGTTGCTGCTCATGCAATCTGTGGTCTGTGCCACTGTTGGGTGGGTGGCTTCACTTGAGAGTCAAGGCCGCTTGCTGGGAGCCAGCCAGCCAGGGGCTTCTGAGAGCAAGCAGCAGCAGGGTGGTGACTGAGTACCAGTAACAGAGAGAGAGACACACACACCTGCCCTGCAGTGGGCTAGTGGGAAATTTTAAACTGGCAGCAGCAAGTACAGGGGCAGCACAGCTTCAGTTGGTCAGCTAACTGCTCCTGGCCATACCTGATTGGTGGTACATGGCATGCTTTTCAATAGTTGGTAGTGCACACGCACTACCCAGCATGCTTCGCCCCGCTCCACAGTGAATATGCATGTGATTCATTTGCATATATTGGAAACCAAGTTCTTGTTAACCTTTTTTGCATGTTTATTGTGGATATTTGGAAAACCTGAGTGGCTGTGATGTCCCCAGGGCAGTGTGGGAAGATAATGTTCTAGTAGAAATCTACTGCATGAGAAACAACATATCTATTGTAGGGAATATAGCCTTTTGAACTACAGTTATTATGGTGTTTGCTAGTGCACTACTGGTTTTTCAGGATATGTTAATATTTTGATATGCTCTGGAAGATAAATATCTCTATCACAGGTCCAGTCAGTTTCTTGTTTGTATGCTCATGAGTGGGGTAGAACAGTAAAGATGAATCAGTTGTTTACGAGTCATACTCGTTCAAAAAGTACAAAGTCTAAGGAACACTTCATGAAGTTATTAAGTAGCACATATAAAGAAATTGAAGGAAAATATTTTTTTTCTCTCAGTATACACTTCAGCTCTTGAATTCATTGCCCAAAGGATGTGATAAAAGCAATTCCTTATCCTGCTTCATCAGTCCAGATGAGTGGGTTATGCTCCCTTGCCAGCAGATGGAGGCAGACTTGAACAACTTTCAGTGATTTCATCATTTGCTATATACTCTAGTGCAGCACTGAGAAGAAGCCAGTATTTGTCTCCAGCAGGTGGCAAGCTATGTGAACTGGTGCAGCATTGCAGATAGGCCTGTCTTCCCTGGCCCATACCACAGTGCTGTGGCCTGTTTGACTGAAACCGGTAGGCCAGTGTTGCTCAGAGCTTGGATATGCCCCTGTCTCTTAGAGCTGACTGCTGCCCTGTGTCCCAATGCTGTTACCCACGGGTTTCAGCACTGGTGGGCCAAAGAGGAGCAGAAGGACCCCATGTGGCGCCCTGAATGGGGGGGGAGGCGTTGGTAAGTCAGATCAGGCTGCCCCTTCCCTCTTGCTATTTTCTGCTGTAGTTAGTTTTTTAGATATTTTTCTAAATGTAATTTTTTTGGCTCTCTGTACTGCTTGATAAGATAGTGTAAAAAAGAAGTCAGGTCTTTGTTCGACAGTGGAGCTTCCTAGGCCTGTTATAGACATTTGAGGAAGTTTACTGATTTAAGTGTCTGAACCATTCATTAATAAAGAAAGAAGCACTATGTAAGTCAAGAGTTCTCAACCCAGTCCTTGGGGCACACCTAGCCAGTCAGGTCTTCGGGATAACCACAATGAATATACATGACAGAGATTTGCATACAATAGAAGGGAGTGCATGCTGATTTCTTTCATGCATATTCATTCTGGTTATCCCGAAAACCTGACTGACTAGATATTTCCGAAGAACTGGATTGAGAATCCCTGAGGTAAGTACATGAGAATAACAAACAAGCCTGTAAGATTGTGGTCACCCACTCAGTTGACCACTGTAGCAAATAGAAGAAGAATGAAGGCTCTCCCCAGCCCCAGATGTTCTAGTTTGCATTAAGTTTAATAACTTCACATCTGAAGCAACAGAGCTCTAGTCAGAGGTAGCATGTTAAAACCCTGGAGGCTAGATTAGTGCATCCAGAATAAGCTAGGCATTGTCACTGTTCAAAACTCGTTCTTGCCACCTAATGCACCATTTGGCATTTGCATCAAAGTTCTTTAGGGAGACTGTCCAAACAGGGTGCCTTATGTGCAGAATGGTAGCTTAGTGGATTAAAGTCATTGTGAAGGAGGGTTAGTCTGCCACTGATGCTGAAGAGTTGACAGCTGCCTTCCATGCTTGCCGAAAAAGCGTTTGATCCTGTACTCCTCCCAGATGCTCAGATTTTTATTTTATTTAAGTGAAGTTGCTACAGAGATTTGCCACCTAAAGTGTGATCTGTCCTTCCTCCCATAAGTTTACAAAAGACATGCACGTCCCCTGCTTATTTCCTGCAACCTGGTATACATGTACTTGTCCTTAACATGTTATCACAGATCTGTTTGCTAGTGGCTCAGCCCAGAGTGAGACATTTGGTTTTTGCAGTATGGCTTGCTCCAGATATACTCAGAATGAAACTATGCATTAGTCTGTTTTGGGCTTTTATGTGTATGTTGTGGGTAATTTTATGAGAGGGCACCTATGTGAAATGTCCAAACAAGTGCCTATTTTCTAAGGCTTAAAACAAGATCAAAAAACTACGCACAGACTTCAGGTACACTTCAAAATACAAAATTATTGGAGGATGGTGCTAGTGGAAGCTCAAAGGCTGGTGGAGGGTGAGGTGGCCTGGGCTTTATAGAATGTCATGTTGGGGGTGGCAGGGGAGGGATGACGGGGGACACGGGGAAAATTTGTGCGGATCTGTATGGTGGCATCCCGTAGTGAAGTAGCCTTACACTGTAAGTCAGCATATCCTCCAACAGCTGTCTCTTGGAAAGCCCATATGCAGAATTTGTATATTATGGAGGAATTAACAGCCCTCAGACAAAATAATATTGGCAAATTTGAGAAGATTTGGGCTCCATTTGGTAAGAAATTGCTGGGGGGGGGGGGAGAGGGGGGCCAAAGGCTACTGGTAGGCTTTTGATGACTGGTTGTACTGGGGAATTGTTGTTCTGTGTACTCTTTTATACAAAAAACAATTTGTATTCTATAAATATAAAATATAAAAAAATACAACTCATGTATCTCCTTTCAATTAGCAGTGAAATTCTTACTTAAAGGGCCTATCAGAAAAAAATCTACATACTGCAGCAATTTATAAACCACCAACAAAGGTTAATTATTTTATTTGTCAACTCCCCCCCAAAAGTCTATATGTATTTATTTTTTATACTACAGATAAACACATTCAAATGACTGACATAATATCAGCTTTCATAGCGTCCTGTAGGAGCTGGGAGCTGGAGGCGACTACCTGCAGCTAATTCTCTTCTTTCTTTCTTTTTTTGTTAAATTTTTTAAAATTTCTTATATTTTATGCATTCTGTGCATTGCTTTGATAAAATTGTGAAAAGTGGTCAAGCAAAACCTAATAGACATAACAGCATAGCACATGTATTTGGCCATGCAGTGCAAATTGCTGCATAAAAAACACCGGTGGAGGTATTTTGCTAAAGTGTACTAGCTGAAAAATAAATCCCAATGTGGAAGATTGATAAATACCTCACCAAAAAATCTCCCCAAGACTCCCCAATGAAGATTAATATATCTTTTTGTTGGGCCGCAGAGAGGGAGGTTCAGACAATTTTCAAAACCACACCAAGCTACTGCGGACCATTTTAATCACCCAACAGTTCTTTAGTGAAATAGGCGAAGAAAGTGAAAACTTATCTTAAAAATGCGAAGAGAAGGAACTCAGAGACTTGAGTAGACTTGAATGCCAAAGTCCAAATTTCAAATTGCACGACGTGCACGTTTCGGGGTCCAAAAGCCCCTGTATCAAGTGCTCCTCATGTAAGTCGCCAAAAGGTGGTTCTTCTCCCTGCGTCAATGAAACGAATCATTCTGCACTCATTTTTAAAAAGGCCCGGTTCATACCGGGTAACCAATCATAAAGGAATCCGTCTCTCAACCATTGGTCGGCCAAACTGTCATTCAACAAGGGAACCAAAATTGGGTAAGGAATTCGCTGCCGCGATCCTTCAACCTATCGGATGAACGTAAAAGAGTGGTGACATCACATCATTCATTGTTAGACTCAACCAATGCTAAAGAACAGCTCAGAATGAAGGGGAATCCCACTACCACAGGGAAACCCCTATATCCATGAGCGTGAATTTAAAGAGCACTCAACCATTCAATCTCCCGGTTTAAACCCCCGGGATGGACACTGGCCAGATCATAAATCCATCGTTGTTCACATCGTTGAAGTCGAAGGGTTCTGTCTCCACCCCTAGGGTCCCCCGGTATGTAATCAATCACAGTCCACTGTAAATTGTCAAAAGTGTGCCCATGCTCAACACAATGAGATACTATGGGAGCTGATAGAATCTGTTGTTGTAGACGAGAAGCATGTTCAGCGATTCTAGTTTTTATTAACCGCGTTGTGCGTCCCACATAAAGGAGAGGGCAACTACATTGAATCAGGTAGACAACATAGGATGAAGAACAGGTGGTGGACCAGTGTCGTGTGTAAACGCGACCGGTATGTGGATGTGTCCATGTAGCTCCCGACATGGTGTTAAAACAGAATTTGCAACGTTGGCAAGGGAGATGGCCACCCATCGTATCGGCCCGTGGTGGCTGGTCCATCTCCACGGTGGAACTTGTCAGACGGTTGCCTGGATGAGAATCTTCACACTCTTGGCAAATGCATATTTCTATATGATTTGCAAGGTATTGTGGGCAATGTAGTTCATTCACACCAGACACAGCTGCTGACAATAATTTAGTTGTGCTCTTGGGTAAAGCCAATAAGATATTTATTTATGGGGTTATTTCTCCCAACACAGATATGCTTGGTAGCACATAAATTAGGTTACTTGCTTTCAGTGTTAACTTGGAAAAACAAAGTTAAAATCAGGAAAACAACAAATGAAAAGTCACAAAGCAAGACCCACATAGATACAGAAGTGATTCTCTCCTTGCTCACAAGCAATTAGGTAAGGCTTAATTGCTAGCAGTTACCAGCTGAAACCCCTTAGCTGGCTTGCCTTCCACTGTGTGGGTCAAATCCTGCTTCAGGAGCTTTTCTGAGTAGATTAAAGAACAAATTTGTATTTCATTGTGATGGTTGCTGTACTTTATAACAGAAAGTTACCAACGGAGTTTAGATAGAGAGCAGTCCATATAAACAGGATCCTCATCTGCTATTATTCCCCCTTGTTCAACAAGCATGGGTTCAATATCATGGATTGGCACAGATGAATCTCTCAATGGAGCATTTTCAGGAGAATACTTGTTTCCCTGCTGTCTTTCAAGGTTATAGCTAGGGCATAGATCAGTGTTCATACCTGAGCTTCCATTGCTGCTAGAGTTCCTCTCTATATAGCCTGGCCAGTATGTAGTCCAGATCTTATGTCCAGCCTTCCAATCCAGATCCCTGGACACTGGATCTCTCTTCACATACCTTCTGGCACAGGTCTTAGGGTCCCTTCCACGTGCAGCCATCTCCCTCACAGGTAGCCTCTGGTGATTCCTAGCTCTGCAGCACCATTCCTCTGGCTTTCCCCAGTCCAATGGTGTATGCTGGCCCTTGGAATACCTCCCAGTATACGTACTGCTTTGGACTCTTCTAGACCTCTCAAAGGCTTTTCTCTTCCTTCTTCCAAAGGGTCTCTTTCCCTCTCTGTCCATCCGGTTTGGCTTCTGCTTCTGATGATCCTTCAGATGAAACTGATGATCAAACTCAAGCTGATTCTCAGGATACTGAGGACAATTCTCTGGATATCCAAGGTGATCATGAAGATGGTCATCTGTAGAATAAACTCTACTCTTATTCTGCTTAGATGAGCGCTCCTCCCTAACACAGCGCAGCTGTGCTGAATCAGGCCTTGCCCTTTGAGATGAGTGTTCCATCCTAGCACAGCGCAGCTGTGCTGAATCAAGCCCTGCCCTTTGCAATGAGTGCTTAGGGATTACTTCATAGCCCTCCTGATTGAACACACGTTTCCCCACTTCAGCTCCTCTAATGGCTGCTGGAAACCTGGTGCATTCTGGGACTGGTAGTCTTTTATGGGAAAATTCTGTTTTCTTATTTCTACCAGAACTGACAGGTTGCTTGTTCAGAGTCACTTCACCTTTCCTATAGCTCCTTCCTGAGCTATGATAAGCTTCCTTATCACAAACTCACCAATATGTCACGAAGACAAGTGGCTTTCTTAAAAGCTGGCGTGAATGGGTGGGCCAAACTAGAGTGTACCGAGAGAATCGGCCAATGTTTACAAAGAATCTTCATAATAGTGGTGCTACGTACCATATAGGGAAAAACTCCCACTATCGTCTTGTCAGATTCATTTGGTGAAAGAGTGGGAGAGCCCAGAAGCCAATCTCGATGCGTATAACGCGCACGTTTATAAGCTTGTTCCACAACCGGATGAGGATACCCCCTTAGGAGTAATTGTTGTTTTAGCTCCCGAGCATGATGTCGGAAATCTTCCATCGAAGAACAAATCCTGCGCAAGCGTAAGAATTGCCCATAAGGCAGACCCCTCTTCAATGAAGGCGGATGGAAACTGGCATAATTTAAGAGGCTGTTCTTCTGAACAGGCTTTCGGAACAAGGTAGTATGTAAAGAGGTGCCCTCTCGAAAGATGAGCATATCCAAAAATTTGATGCGCTGAGAATCCATATGAGCCGTAAATTTGATATTAGTTTTAAGGCTGTTCAGCCAATCGATGAATAATTGTAATTCAACGGCAGTAGATGTCGAAACGAAAAAAATGTCGTCAAGGAATCTCTTCCACATAAGCACATGGGTGAACCACAGGGATACATAAACCAAGCTTTCTTCCATTTGAGCAAGATACAAAGTGGCGATAGAAGGTGCCACCGTGGCACCCATGGCTAGTCCGAAAGACTCTTGATAAAATGTCCCCTCAAAAAGAAAATAATTTCTGGTAAGCACTAGAGTAATCAAATCCAATAGAAATTGTTTAGGTAATCTCAATGGAGCGGTGGTAAAAAAATTTTGAAGTAAAGTAAGTGCTTCACCCTGATGGATGTTAGTATAAAGTGCTGCAACGTCGAGAGTCACCAGAAAAATTGAAGACTGAGGCAAAATTAAAGTAGATAATTGTGTCATAAAGTGAGTAGAATCCCTTATAAATGAACGAACAGAAGCTGCCTCATCCTTAAGAAAAACGTCACAAAAGTTTGACAGAGGTTCAAGAACAGAACCCCGGCAGGAAACAATAGGTCGCCCTGGAGGTAAGGTCGATGACTTATGGATTTTGGGCACTGTATAGATGGTAGGGATTTTCGGATGGAGAGTTTTCAAAAAAATTCCTTCCCGTTTGATAATCCACCCACGATCTGTACCAGTAGAAACTAGAACCGAGATAGAGGTTTGTAAAACCGGAGTGGAGTCACATGGCAATCGCTGATAAACCATAGCATCAGACAACTGAGTGCGAAGGCCACTCAAATAATCTGCCGTCGCTTGCAGAACGATAGCACCGCCCTTATCAGCAGTGCGTATGGTAGTTGTAGTGTCAGAAGCTAATTGACGAAGAATGCTGCAATCGTCCTTGGTAACATTTGAAACCCATTTTGGTTTTTTCGATTCCAACAAGGCCAAATCACGAAAAACCAATGACTGATAAGTAGCGATAATAGGATCAATAGGGCCGGGTGGTACCCATCTAGAAGGAGATGATATCACTGAGGTGTCCGGTACCGATGGACGCGATTCAAAAAATTGAATAACTTGTAATTTTCAAAAACGTTTTGTGAAGATGTACTCGCATCCAAAACCCATCATAATATGCTGTGGGAGCAAATGAAAGGCCCAAATTCAATAGCCTATCCCAAGATGGATCAAGTGGTTGTCCCGTGAAATTCACTACGATTGAAGTGGAAGTTGTCGGGTTCGTTGCCGGGTGGCTGGGAGATCCCATCGATCGTTTTGATGAAAACCCCGTCCCCTTCTCCCGCGGCCTTGGCCCCTCTGAAAATCCCGTTGGTTAGGATTAGTGGACCTCTTAGAACTGGACGAAGTACCAGAACTATCATCAGTTTCCTCAGAGGAGGTGTCAAACGTAACTCTTTTAGGTTGCCCATCTCCTTCATCCTCATACATCCATCTATACACCCTGCCAGAATCATAATCGGTCTTATCGCGGTGAAATTTATCCAATTTAAACGCCTTCAGATGATCAAAAAAGCCTTTCAATTGTTTATCAATGTCCTCCAATCTGACCTGAAAATCATCCGCCTTCATAGTCTTAAGTATTGTCACCTTAGTCTCAGATATAAGGGCGGTGAGAGATTCCTCCTCCTTGATGGTGCGTTCAACTATGAGGGCCATGAGGTCAAAACTGCATTTGTTAAAGATCTTATTCCACTTATCAATAAAATCCGGGTCTGAAAGAAACATTTTCGGGGCCTGTGTCATGTGGAGCCCCCTTGGAATAATCCTCGTTTTGAGATATTGTGTCATAGACGCCCCATGTAATTGTGTGCGAATCAGTCGTTTTTTATAGGATTTCAGCTCCGTTAATGATGTCGTAAGCTCCTCCTTAGCCTGGTCAATGTTATCAAACAAAGTTGGTCTATTACGAAAAACATCCAATTGTTCCTCCGAAAATGCAAATACATCTGCCGCCATGAAACAACCGGGATCCTTAATAAATCACTGATAAATAAATCCCAATGTGGAAGATTGATAAATACCTCACCAAAAAATCTCCCCAAGACTCCCCAATGAAGATTAATATATCTTTTTGTCGGGCCGCAGAGAGGGAGGTTCAGACAATTTTCAAAACCACACCAAGCTACTGCGGACCATTTTAATCACCCAACAGTTCTTTAGTGAAATAGGCGAAGAAAGTGAAAACTTATCTTAAAAATGCGAAGAGAAGGAACTCAGAGACTTGAGTAGACTTGAATGCCAAAGTCCAAATTTCAAATTGCACAACGTGCAATTTTTTCGAAAATTACAAGTTATTCAATTTTTTGAATCTCGTCCATCGGTACCGGACACCTCAGTGATATCATCTCCTTCTAGATGGGTACCACCCGGCCCTATTGATCCTATTATCACTACTTATCAGTCATTGGTTCTTCGTGATTTGGCCTTGTTGGAATCGAAAAAAACAAAATGGGTTTCGAATGTTACCAAGGACGATTGCAGCATTCTTCGTCAATTAGCTTCTGACACTACAACTACCATACGCACTGCTGATAAGGGCGGTGCTATCGTTCTGCAAGCGACGGCATATTATTTGAGTGGCCTTCGCACTCAGTTGTCTGATGCTATGGTTTATCAGCGATTGCCATGTGACCCCACTCCGGTTTTACAAACCTCTATCTCGGTTCTAGTTTCTACTGGTACAGATCGTGGGTGGATTACCAAACGGGAAGGAATTTTTTTGAAAACTCTCCATCCGAAAATCCCTACCATCTATACAGTGCCCAAAATTCATAAGTCATTGACCTTACCTCCAGGGCGACCTATTGTTTCCTGCCGGGGTTCTGTTCTTGAACCTCTGTCAAAATTTTGTGACGTTTTTCTTAAGGATGAGGCAGCTTCTGTTCGTTCATTTATAAGGGATTCTACTCACTTTATGACACAATTATCTACTTTAATTTTGCCTCAGTCTTCAATTTTTCTGGTGACTCTCGACGTTGCAGCACTTTATACTAACATCCATCAGGGTGAAGCACTTACTTTACTTCAAAAATTTTTTACCACCGCTCCATTGAGATTACCTAAACAATTTCTATTGGATTTGATTACTCTAGTGCTTACCAACAATTATTTTCTTTTTGAGGGGACATTTCATCAACAGTCTTTCGGAATAGCCATGGGTGCCACGGTGGCACCTTCTATCGCCACTTTGTATCTTGCTCAAATGGAAGAAAGCTTGGTTTATGTATCCCCGTGGTTCACCCATGTGCTTATGTGGAAGAGATTCCTTGACGACATTTTTTTCGTTTGGACATCTACTGCCGTTGAATTACAATTATTCATCGATTGGCTGAACAGCCTTAAATCTAATATCAAATTTACGGCTCATATGGATTCTCAGCGCATCAAATTTTTGGATATGCTCATCTTTCGAGAGGGCACCTCTTTACATACTACCTTGTTCCGAAAGCCTGTTCAGAAGAACAGCCTCTTAAATTATGCCAGTTTCCATCCGCCTTCATTGAAGAGGGGTCTGCCTTATGGGCAATTCTTACGCTTGCGCAGGATTTGTTCTTCGATGGAAGATTTCCGACATCATGCTCGGGAGTTAAAACAACGATTACTCCTAAGGGGGTATCCTCATCCGGTTGTGGAACAAGCTTATAAACGTGCGCGTTATACGCATCGAGATTGGCTTCTGGGCTCTCCCACTCTTTCACCAAATGAATCTGACAAGACGATAGTGGGAGTTTTTCCCTATATGGTACATAGCACCACTATTATGAAGATTCTTTGTAAACATTGGCCGATTCTCTCGGTATACTCTAGTTTGGCCCACCCATTCACGCCAGCTTTTAAGAAAGCCACTTGTCTTCGTGACATATTGGTGAGTTCCACCGTGGAGATGGACCAGCCACCACGGGCCGATACGATGGATGGCCATCTCCCTTGCCAACGTTGCAAATTCTGTTTTAACACCATGTCGGGAGCTACGTGGACACATCCACATACCGGTCGCGTTTACACACGACACTGGTCCACCACCTGTTCTTCATCCTATGTTGTCTACCTGATTCAATGTAGTTGCCCTCTCCTTTATGTGGGACGCACAACGCGGTTAATAAAAACTAGAATCGCTGAACATGCTTCTCGTCTACAACAACAGATTCTATCAGCTCCCATAGTATCTCATTGTGTTGAGCATGGGCACACTTTTGACAATTTACAGTGGACTTTGATTGATTACATACCGGGGGACCCTAGGGGTGGAGACAGAACCCTTCGACTTCAACGATGTGAACAACGATGGATTTATGATCTGGCCAGTGTCCATCCCGGGGGTTTAAACCGGGAGATTGAATGGTTGAGTGCTCTTTAAATTCACGCTCATGGATATAGGGGTTTCCCTGTGGTAGTGGGATTCCCCTTCATTCTGAGCTGTTCTTTAGCATTGGTTGAGTCTAACAATGAATGATGTGATGTCACCACTCTTACGTTCATCCGATAGGTTGAAGGATCGCGGCAGCGAATTCCTTACCCAATTTTGGTTCCCTTGTTGAATGACAGTTTGGCCGACCAATGGTTGAGAGACGGATTCCTTTATGATTGGTTACCCGGTATGAACCAGGCCTTTTTAAAAATGAGTGCAGAATGATTTGTTTCATTGACGCAGGGAGAAGAACCACCTTTTGGCGACTTATATGAGGAGCACTTGATACAGGGGCTTTTGGACCCCGAAACGTGCACGTCGTGCAATTTGAAATTTGGACTTTGGCATTCAAGTCTACTCAAGTCTCTGAGTTCCTTCTCTTCACATTTTTAAGATAAGTTTTCACTTTCTTCGCCTATTTCACTAAAGAACTGTTGGGTGATTAAAATGGTCCGCAGTAGCTTTGTGTGGTTTTGAAAATTGTCTGAACCTCCCTCTCTGCGGCCCGACAAAAAGATATATTAATCTTCATTGGGGAGTCTTGGGGAGATTTAAAGTGTACTAGCTGGCAGTGTGTGTCTGGTACAAGCTAAAAGTGTGTTTTGGACACATGTTGCCAGCTAGGGAGGGGCCATGACAGCTTGGGCTACTTCCCGCACTAATTGTTCAACACACTTTAGGACCATGAGTGGGCAGGTTAGGGGCAGAGAGTGGGTGTGATGAGCTTAGCACAGATAGTGTGGGGTTCACACCGTGTGCTAACTGCGTACCATGTGATTAGCACAGGTGCACCCAACGGCACCTCAATAGGTGGAGTTACATGCACCCACCAGGAAAATGCTTTCCACACCCTCAACACTTAACATGGTGATGGTGTACCTCATGTGCCATAATTTTGGTGCTTTTGGCTCATTAGGTGCAACACCGTAGAAACTCTTTAGTAAAAGACTCCCCCTTGTTGACTAAATTCATTATTTCATTTTATAGCCCAGCAGAACTCAAACAGATGGCTTAATATATGAAATTCTCCCAAAAATTCCAAGGTTCTGGCCACCCTCCAATCCTCGAGTATTGTGGTTGTTTTGAATGATAGGTTACAGATTATCGGTAGCAAGTTAGCAACTTCATGTTTGAGCTCTTTCATGGCTTAGGGTGAATACGGTCTGGTCCTGGCACTTAATTGCTCTTGGGTTTGTCGTTTTGATCTATTGCATCTTCTAGATCAGGCATGTCCAACAGGTAGATTGCGATCTACCTGTAGATCGCAGAGGGGTCAGAGGTAGATCACCAGCCCCACTTGGCTCCATCTCTCCAGCAGCTCGCCCCGTTGCTAGGAAAGAGCTCGTGCCGGCAGGTCGTCTGCCGAGGGCTTGCCGCCCCTTTTCTGATCCTTTGCCTGTATTTTTTCCCTGCCTGCGGGAATCTTGACTGCGGGTGTATTGGGGCACTTGTTGTTTTTGTGCCAATAGTTTGTGGGTACCCCAGGGGGCCGGTGCATGCGCCCTGCGCCCCGCGATGAGATGCCACAGGCCCGGCATCATACCTGGTCTCCTGCCTCTCAGAATCACCTATTCCTGCCCCCGTCCCAACACCCCTTAGAAGTGTGTTATACTGTATACCAGGCGATATCCATTCGCCCGGGCTTTACCTGAATACACGTACCGTATTAGTTGTGTCGTGTGCTGGTCGTTGGTTGCTTTATAGTTCGCTTTCATTAAACGTTTTCAGGCAGACACAACAAAGTGTCAAGAATTTGGTGATTTTGGCGGGCTTTTCCAATTTTGTTCTAACTTGCCTATGCCTTGCCTTCAAATTGGTTCAAACCACTGTGGCTTTTGCTTGCTTCTACAATTTTATTTTGCCTAGCCTTTGCGTTGATTCTACACCAAAATTTTATTTCACCTTGGCTTTGCGTTGATTCTACACTGTGTGCAGAATTTATTAAATCGCATGTGGTGGTATTTGAACTTGTTTGGCGGTATTTAATTTTATCTGGTTTGCTGGACAGGTGTTTGAGTTTTTTTGATGATTGGTGGTATTTGATTATTGGTGCCAGTATGATGAATTCTTATTTTTACTTTTAGAACTGCATGTGTGGTTTTGGCATCTCCAGTCCTTGTATTGCACATCATCCAGAGGTCTTCAGTTCCTGTTGATCTTTAGTACTTTGGGACAGTGACAGTTTTGGACCAGATTTGGCCAGTGTTTATACTAACTTAGCAGATTTGGCCTTCTTACATCCAGCCACCCCAGTATAACGAAGATGAGTGTTCCAAAGAAGAGCAAAACCTACCACTTTCATGATGAATGGGAAATGGACTACTTCTTCATCATAGTGAAAGACAAGTGGTATTGTCTAATTTGTAACGCCCCGGTATCCTTGCCCAAAAAGTATAATCTGGAACGTCATTATAAGGCTCTGCATAGCAATAAGTTTGATGCTGACTTTCCAACCAAAAGAACTTAAATCAAAATTGGCTACTCAGCAACAGTTGATGGCGAAGCCCAAGGTCACATTCGGTCAATACAACCATAGCATCCTTCAAGGTCAGCAACCTTATCGCAAAGAAATGCAAACCTTTCACTGAAGGGGAATTTGTAAAAGATTGTTTTCTTGAAGCAGCTGACAATCTTTTTGAAGGATTTAAAAATAAGAATGAGATCATAGCTGCTATTCAAGATGTACAATTGTTAAGAAACACTGTCATGCGGTGAATAGAAAAGATGTGTGGAGACACAACTGAACAATTGTTGGAGGATGTTTCAAATTGTG
The DNA here is from genome assembly GCA_033557465.1 of Ichthyophis bannanicus. Lineage (NCBI taxonomy): Eukaryota > Metazoa > Chordata > Amphibia > Gymnophiona > Ichthyophiidae > Ichthyophis > Ichthyophis bannanicus. The sequence goes on along the minus strand of CM066032.1, from coordinate 810,895,077 downwards.
TTGCTTTCTCACTCCAACTGGATGAATCTACAGACATAAGAGACATAGCCCAGTTACTAGTCTTTATCTGGATGTTTTTTGAAGACTTCAGTGTTAAAGAAGAACTACTTGGAATGATTTCTTTAAAAGGGAGAACTACCGGTCAGGAAATATTCAGTTCTTTCCATTCTTTTGTGACAAAGTGTAATCTTCCATTGCATAGACTTGTTTCCATCACTACTGATGGAGCAAGAGCAATCACAGGTGAGGTTAACGGTTTCATAGCCCTCTGTAGACAGCATGACGACTTCCCAGATTTCCTTTCTTACCACTGCATCATTCACCAGCAAGTTTTGGCAAGCAAGAGACTCAATACAAAGACTGTCATGGACATCACTTTCAAAATTGTAAATTCAGTTCGTGGAAGATCACTTCAAAGATGGCTTTTCAATCTTACTCTTGATGAAGGGGCAGCGGAAATCATTTTGCACACAGATGTAAGATGGCCAAGTAGGCACACATTTCTGCAAAGATTTTGTGATTGGCTGAATGAAATAAGAAGTTTTTTGAAGGAGAGTGTAGATGACCAAGCAGAGTTGGAAGATGAGGAGTGGTTATGTGATCTGGCAGTTCTTGCTGATTTTACAGGCGAACTAAGTGATATGAACCTTGAACTACAAGGTAAAAACAAATGTATTGGCAGGATGAGTACAGTTTCATCCTACAAGAGCAAATTTGAGCTAATGATGACTGACCTTGCAAACAACACTTTTGATCATTTTCCTAATACGCAGGACCATCTGTGACAATATCCAAATTTTGTTTTTCAGAACGAGAAGTATGTGACAGATATCTGTTCTGTTATCCAGGAATTCGAAAATAGATTCTGTTACTTCCAAAATATTGGAACAGTTGTGGAGTACTTGTCATACCCATTCAAAGTAGATGTGGACATTAAAGAAACTGCAGCTGCCATCAGTAAAAATTACTCATTGAACAAGCCATCTCTTGAAAACAAAATATTAACCCTTAAAAATGACATTTTTCTCAAGACCCGTGCTGAGCAAGAATCGTTTTGGAAGCTAGTGCCTAGAGACATATTTCCCAACTTGAGAAGATGCAGTGAAGCTGTACGCTCTTGTTTCAGTTCAACTTATTTATGTGAATCTGCATTTTCCCATCTGAAAATGACAAAGAGTACACAACATTCCAACATGACAGATGAACATCTCCAGGATTCCCTGAGACTGGCCCTCACGCAATATTCACCCAACTTCAAAAAGCTGGTGGATGAAATGCAGGCTCAGACATCTCACTAATGAGCAAGAGCGAAATATTAAAGATTGTGCAAGATCAGCCTGGATCAATACTCGAACTAAATTTAACACAAGTTGCTCAATAAAAGTTTAAAAAAGTTATTAAGACAGTTAAAGAAAGTTATTACTCAATAAAACTTTAAGAAAAAATGTACTTTCCATTTCCCCTCGCAGTTCTCACTGGATCTTCGTCTCTGTTTTGTTTTGCTTAATTTGCTTAACAGCTGATCACATCCAAGTAAATGACAGAAGGTTCATTAAAAATGGGGGGGGGGGGGATCCTCCCACTTTATCGGGTTAAAATTTAATTTGAAACTAATTTGAAACTTAATTTTCATGGTGGTAGATCACCGGCACTTTTGGTCGGAAAAAGTAGATCACGACCTGTTTGAAGTTGGACATGCCTGTTCTAGATGTTCATTGATGTGCTTTAACTAATACAGTCAAACCTCGATTTTCATGATTAATCCGTTCTAAGAAGTCTGACTAAAACCGAAACATACGAAAACCGAAGCAATATTTCCCATAGGAAATAATGTAAATTCAATTAATCCGTTCCAGACACCCAGCTCCTGTCACTTCTCTCACCTGCCCGATCGTCCACAGGACAGCAAACACACAGATACTGTATTGTACTGTACGGCACTGTAATCTGATCGCTGACTCCGTCTCAACAGCAATTTGCAAGCGTACCCTGCAAGAGAAAGAACTGCCTCCCACATTCATGCAACATCTCCTGCTTACATTGACAGCTACCCTGCTACCTCCGAGCCTGAGGGGGCGCTCCAGAGAACAGGCAGGCAGTGGAGAGATCGGGGCCTTCCTCTCTGTGCAATCCTTGCATCTCTGACTCTGGCTCGAGGATGTTGCTCAGCTGACTTTCGCTTCTCAACACGCGATCGGTGAGTCCGGGGGGTAGTGCTGCCGGGACTTCCGGGGGGTAGTGCTGCCGGGACTGGGCGGGCAGTGTATACAGACCAGCGCCATTCTTTACAAAAACCGAGGCGATATCCGATAACCGAGACAAAATCTCAGTCAGAAAAGACGTCGAAAACCGAAACGTACGAAAACCAGGGCAAACGAAAACCGAGGTTTGACTGTATTGGTATCACCCCAACATCCTTCTCAGTAAATATGGAGACAAGGAAATCATTTAATTGTTCTGCTTTCCTGAGTATTCCTTTTATCTCTTCATCGACCCTTGGTCCAGATGACACTCTCATGGGCTTCTTGCTTAGTTAATACTTGAAAACATTTTTAGTATTAGTTCTTGCCTCTACAGCAAGCATTTTACAAAGTCTCTTTTGGCCTGCCTTAATGTTAACATATGACATGAGCAATATTGCCTGAGCTGAATGAGGGACTTTCCAGCTGTTTCTCTCACAGCTCTGTTCTGAGGTCTGTTGCTTTGCCTTATCCTTTATGGGTCTGGTGCCACTGTCGCTCACCCTCTGATATTATCAGAGCCTGACTTTAAAGTCAAGGCCTGGTGCAGAGTTGGATCTCCAGGAACAAGCAGGAATGAGTCTTCACATATGGGTACGTCGGTACCGACGGAGCCTGCGCGGGAACACTTCCCAGCGTCCAATCAAAAAGCTTTTGGAAGCATCCCACCACGCCTGCGTGCTGCCTTCCCGCCTTTCCCAACTGCCTCTCCTCAGTTTTCGTTTTTCCGCGGAGCCGGCAGGACGTCCTCCTGTCACCGCAGAAAATTCTTCTTTTAATTCTTTAGTTTTCTTGTGGTCGCGGCTGTCTTCCCCGACGCCACCGGTACTGCCGGTGTTTCTTTTTCTTTTCTTGTAAAATTTTTCCTTTTAAGGGAAAACTTTTTTCTTTTGAGTGTCTTACGGTTTTTCAGGCCTTCTAGGCTTCTCCATGTCCTTCATGGAACCGCCAGCCACTTTCTCCAAGAAATGTTCAAACTGTGGCGGTACAACTTTATTTTTAGACTCCCAAAATTGGTGTCTAACCTGTTTGGGTCCTGACCTCTTTCCTCCGGAGCCCTCGGGCAACAGTATAGTGAGAAGAGGTTTTCAACATCGAGTTTCCCTCGATATCAGGTTCCCTTCCAACTTCAGGGCACCGACCATTCCTTCTTCTACACAGGATCAGGTAACCCACAAACAGTCTGTTAAGACTAGCCAACCCTCGAGTGGTAGGTCTCATGCACAGCATGTAGACGGCTCCGGCCTTGCCCTCGAGGGCCCATTGGCTTCAAAACCCCGGTGGGAGTCTTCAGCCTCCAAAGCCTATATGGGGTTTCAGGTTGTTCCTGGGGCTCACCCCTCACAGAACATATCTGAGCCATGCCCGGTGGTGGTATCCGCTTCGAGCGGTACCGATACCCCGGCATCGGCACTGGTGTTGGACGAAACACTCCTCACCAGGGATCGTCGTCTGGCGTCCTCGGTACCTACGGGACCAGTGGATACGTTCCAGACTGACTTTCCAGTATCGGTACCGGCACCGATACTACCACCGATGTCGGTACCCTCCAGACGTGCATCGATAGACTCGCTTCCTTCGATGCCGAGTCTGGAATCGATCTCTAGTCTGGAAGACTGGGTACCGACACATCTTGGTACCGACACCTATCGATACCGGACGCTCGGTACCGAGGGTGACCGCCGAAGGCTTTCGGTTACCTCGGTACCGATTGGGCTGTCACCGATTGCTGCTCCGATGTCGGTGTCTGGTTCGGTTCCGACAGCGGTACCGGTATCGTTATCGGTACCGGTATCCACAGTAGCATCGTGGCCAGCTCCTTCCATGCTTCGTTCAACAGGATCGCTCCCTTCTATACCAAGTTTGGAGTCGATACCTGGCATGGATGATGTGGTACTGACTGTCGCTGGTCCTGACCTCCAATACCAGCGTCCATCCGTTAAGGATCCCATACTGCACCGTGCAGGATCTTATATTCCTATATACTCAGATAGATCCTTCGGTGCACAGGCTAGTTCTTCAGATCTAACCTGTCCAAGGGAGGTTCTCTTTGGAGATCCTTCTTTTCAGAATTTCCTCCGGGATATGGCAAGATCACTTGCCATTTCTATCCCTGGACATGATCCTACACAAGGCTCTGTTTCTACCAAAGCAAAGAAAAATATAATGCTTCCTTTGCATCATTCCTTGCAGGATCTTCTTCTAGGAATGTGGGAAGCACCTTTAAGGGTACCCCCACCTTCCAGAGCAACTGATCTCCTATATCAGGTGCCCCCCTCTCCTGGGTTTCATAAGACTCAACTTCCTCATCATTCCATTGTAGTGGAATCAGCAATGAGGCGGGTGAAGAGTAAGAAAAAGCACTCTTCTTATCCGCCAGGTCATGAGTCTAAGACACTAGATGCCTTTGGACGTCAAACCTTCCAGACTTCTATGCTTTCAGCAAGAATTCTCTCATATATTTTTTATATGAGTCTATCTCTTGAGGAGGTCACAAAGAAATTACATCTTTTGACTCCCTTTCTTTCAGAACCCAAGAGTGCAGACTATTCCTCACTGCTTAGTCATATTCAAAATATCTCTTGGTTTCTTACTCGTGCTTCCCTAGACTCATTTGAATCTATTAGCAGGACCTCTGCTATAGCTATAGGGGCACGACGTAGAGCCTGGCTCCAAGCTTCAGACTTAGACAAATGGGCACAACAAAGACTGGGTAATACTCCTTGCACTGGAGAAAATCTCTTCAATAAGGAGTCTTTACGTCAGGTTACTCAGTGGTTCACTGACTTACCTGTTTCTAAGGGCTGTTCTATGCCCTCTTCTTTCCCAGTAGGTAGGAAATGTCCTACCAAACTTTCTTCCCCTAGGGGGAGAAGGTTTTATTCATCTTCTGCCCATCATACAGATGTTCCCAAACAGGGGAAACATCACCCTGGTCTGAAGAATCCAAACTCTCACCAGGCTCAGCAAACCCAGCATCCGCAGGGTTTCTGATTAATCATCATCATATTTTTTTGTGCCTCTTGGGGTTTAGAACCTACAGTTGGCTTCTTCTCAGTAGAAGCCTTCCACTGCTTTCATTCTAAACTCTAGGCATGGATCTCTTTTCACAAGACATCCATTTTTTCTCTGTTATGCGAGCTCTTAGGATGTTCATGCCTATAGGTCACAGCTTTCTCCTCTTCTTCCTGCTAGGGAAAGAGGTTTAACAACTATCAAACGATAGTTTTCTGTACCAGCATGAATTTTTTCCTTTCTACAGACTTACCACATTGTAAGTCACCATTCAGCTCCATCTTCTCTACCCTCTTACCAAGCATTTCCTCTGTAAGAGTGGTACTTTATCACTGGAGGGCTTCTTCTTCAGCCCCTTTAGGTTTCTCACTATTCCAGTGTGGAGTTTTCCTCTCTGAGTTAACTCCCTTCTTCTTTTTTGCTTTGGGGCAGCTTATCAGACAGCTCCAGAGTTTTCTTACTCCTGTTCTGTCTGTTCTTTCTGTTTTTAAACAGAAAGATTCTTTCTGCTGTCTTACTAGCAGCTGCCCATGCAGGAGCCCTAGTGATTGGACCACTGGTTCTTCTCCACAAGCATCCAGAGTTGTCCTCCACTACATTCTTTCTGGCCTTAGTAGTGACTCCAAGACGGTGAATTCAGCTTTCTTGACAAATCTTATCACTACAGGCTCCTCGGATTGTCTTCTATTCTTGCCATCTCCAATTCCCTTGGGTTTGGCAGCATAGTTGACGTAGGTACTGGCTTTTCCAGCAGCCAGTTCTATCTCCTAATTCTCCTGCATTATGCTCTCTGCAATTCTACAGAGAAGCTTTCCACCATGGGCCCTTGCTAGAGAGCATTAGGATTTTCTCAAACAGCTGTCCTAAATGGTTAGAAAAGGCTCCCTCAGTCATGCCCTTCATGACTCGAAGGGTTCTTCCTACCCTACTATCTCCTTTTTAATACAAAGGACATGGGCCTCTCTTACGTGAAAGTTTAAAGAGTTGTTCAATTCCCTGGTTTGATCCTTAGGATTCCCACCAGGAATATGCTCTTTTTTTCCTTGCAGCTCGTCCTCATGGTATCCTAATCTTTCATGGACAGCGCATATTTAGCTAAAGAACGCATGATACCCTTTTTGCCCCTCAAGTAGGTCAACATGGTATCTCATTCCTATGCGTCTTCTGTCCATTTACCATGCTAGAGTTCTGGAGGACTCGGGACTTGCTGCCTGCAGACCGATATTATCCTCTGCTTTTCACGTAACCATCCTGGTTATTTCACTGGCTAGCATTCTTGCAGCAATCTAGTCTGTTCCTTGTCAGGGAGATTTTTCCCCTGACTCCTTCCATCATAACCAGGGAGAATATATTCTCTGTATATCTTCTCAAGTAGGTTCCACCTTCTTGTTATTAGGTGAATCTTTCCTCTTCACATCTCCTATGTGAATATACTTTCTATAGGCATATCTCTGTCTGCTTAATTGCAGACACCTATATGTAGGTCTATATATTCATATCTATATATATATATATCTCTATAGATATATATTTCTGTCATTTGTGTGTGTATTTGTTTTGCCTTTCTATATCTCACTATAGATATATATTCTTATATGTCTATCTATATATCTATATGTATATATATACTTATATATATGTGCATCTGTCGAGATATTTATTATAGGTAGATATGTATTTACATACTTATCTATCTGACTGTCTATGCTCATATAGATATATATGTCTCTATATGATTCTGACAGTTGGGCTCTACCCATACCCATGCTGTCCAGCATGTTTGGGGTGCTACACACACAACCACTCCCGTGGTAGTTAACAACTTTTCTACCATAACCTTAAAGGTTAGGTACCCCTGAAGCTCTCCATGTCCCAGTATCTTTCCTAGCTACCACCACTTAGGAAAGACATTGCGGATCTTCAGTTACTCTGAGGCTCTAACGCCTCAGACACCTGTCCTTTCTTTTTGGGATACAAGTTTTTTTCCATACCCTTTCTTCCCACAAGGACTAGGCCGGTTTGTCCAAATCGTTCAGCCTTTCCTCTTTTTGCTCCTAAGAGTGAGCCACTCTGCAGCCAAAAGAGTTTGGGCTTTTTCCATAAAGCCTTCCGCTGAAAGCCTACCATCTTTTTACTACCCCAGTTGATCCCTGGGGTTACCTCTCACCTTTCAGGATTCTGACCTCCAACAGGTTTATTACCTCCACTTCACAGTGAGGTCCTCCTTGAGGTTCCTCTACTGGATCCCCAGTAGATCTCATGAACCTCCTTACTTTTCTCCAATCCTGTTAGGGGAGGTCCATACTGCAATATTTCATTTTCAATATATTGATTCTTGTCTGCAGTCCTATGCTAGGTTAGCTGTCTTTTACAGCACCTTTCTGCTTCAACTCCTTTCCTCCATCCTGAGGATGCCTGGCCATATGAGGTGTAGCATGTTCCAATCCATAACATGCTGGGACTCCAGGCATCTTAGCTTGGGAGTCCCCATATGTGAAGACTCATTCCTGCTTGTTCCTGGAGATAGCACAGTTACTTACTTGTAACAGGTGATCTCTGGGAACAGCAGGAATAAGTCTTCACAACCCACCCACCTCCCCTAGGAGTTGTATTCTCTATCTCTATCTTTCCCTTCTCTCTCTCTCTCTCTTTGTCTCAGCTTTAAAACTTAACTGAGGAGAGGCAGTTGGGAAAGGTGGGAAGGCAGCACGCAGGCGTGGTGGGATGCTTCCAAAAGCTTTTTGATTGGACGCTGGGAAGCATTCCCGCGCAGGCTCCGTCGGTACCGACGTACCCATATGTGAAGACCTATTCCTGCTGTTCCCAGAGATCACCTATTACAGGTAACTGTGCTTTACTCCCAGGTGAATAGCTTCCAAAGGGGTAAACCAAAGGAGGTTGTCCCATTGGTAGAGACTGGAAGGATTGGGCCTACTGGTGTAGAGTGTCTATAGGGGTTACATTTTCCCATGGTTAGGAAGTTATGAGTTAGTAGTTTTGGTTTTATTTTAGGGAAATATTTATGATGACATATGTTAAGGTCAATATTCAGCTGTGCATTCAATGTATGATTTGGAACGTCTAACTGTTTAGGTAATTCTGTTGAATATCGACATATAGAAACATAGAAACATGATGACAGAAAAAGACCACATGGCCTATCTAGTCTGTCCTTCCATAACAACAACTACAACAGTCCACTTTTTACCTTTAGAGATCCTCTGTGTTGGTCCCATGCTTTTTTGAATTCAGTTACTGTCCTCATCTCTACCACCACCTCCACTGGGAGACTATTCCACGGATCCACTACTCTTTCCGTAAAGAAATATTTCCGCATATCACTCCTGAATCTATCTCCCTTCACCCTCATCTCATGTCCCCTCGTAGCAGAACTTGCTTTCAATTGAAAGAGGCTCTCTCCCTGAACATTTATGCCACGGAGGTATTTAAACATCTCAATCATATCACCTCTATCCCGCCTTTCCTCTAAGGTGTACATATTAAGATCCTTAAGTCTGTCCTCATATGCTTTATAATGAAGCCCATTAATCATTTTAGTAGCAACCCTCTGCACCGACTCCATCCTGTTCACATCCTTTTGAAGGTGCGGTCTCCAGAATTGCACACCATACTCCAAATGAGGTCGCACCAAAGACTTATACAGAGGCATTATCACCTCCTTTTTTCTGCTAGCCATTCCTCTCCGTATGCACCCAAGCATCCTTCTAGCTTTTGTCGTCGCCTTTTCTACCTGTTTAGCTAGTTTAAGATCATCAGACACAACCACGCCTAGGTCCCGCTCTTCTTTAGTGGACAAAAGTACTTCACCTCCTATACTGTATTGCTCCCTTGGATTGCTGCAGCCCAAATGCATGACCTTACATTTTTTAACATTAAATCCCAGCTGCCAAATTCTAGACCATTCTTCAAGCTTAGCTAGATCCCTCCTCATGTTATCTACACCTTCCTGGGTGTCTACTCTATTGCAGATTTTGGTATCATCCGCAAAGAGGCAAACCTTACCCGACAGCCCTTCCGCTATATCACTAACAAAGATGTTAAAAAGAATCGGACCAAGGACAGATCCCTGGGGCACACCACTGGTAACATCCTTCTCCTCAGAGTGAGCTCCATTTACTTGTACTCTTTGTCGCCTCCCACCCAACCAATTTCTAACCCAAGCGGTAACTTTAGGGTGCATCCCTAGGGTGCTCAGTTTGTTTATAAGTCGCCTGTGAGGAACAGTGTCAAAGGCTTTACTGAAATCTAAATACACCACATCTAGAGCTCTCCCTCGGTCCAACTCCCTGGTCACCCAGTCAAAGAAATCAATCAGATTTGTCTGACAAGACCTGCCTCTGGTGAATCCATGCTTCCTCGGATCCTGTAATCCGCCAGACTCCAGAAACCTCACTATTTTCTCTTTCAGCAGCGTTTCCAATAACTTGAACCATTTACATTAGAAATGTCCTATTATACATGCTATTTGTGCAGATCACCTAGATGCATAATTTATATGTTAGTGACTGAATATTGCTGCTAAGACTCAAATGTTATACATCTAAGTTTCACTGGCCCAGAATTCCCCAAATTCCACCCTTTCATTAGGTGGGGATTTGTTTGCAGAACGATTTATATGCCCAAAATTATCTCATCAAGTGTCTCAGATCTTTTTTAAAGCAATTATGTGGTGGGCCCCACCACCAGTCACATAACTGCTTAGATTTGAAGTCTTTCGGCAAAAGGTAGATCCCAGAATGTAACTTCCATACTTGGATGTAGGTTGTGTTGAGCTACTACTGAAAAGGCATGAACTAGATCCAAATGAGTGCTTTTGAATATGAGCTTCATTATGTTTAGCCTGTATTGGGTTTTAATGTATTAGAGGGGAGTAGATTTTAAGTCCCTTTTCTATTTATGAACAGCCAGTTCATTTCTTGGTGGGAGTTGTAGATAGAGTGCATTAATAATAGGGAAAATTTGTATTGTATTCTGACTTATGCATATTGTTTTTAATGATAACAGCTTTGAGTCCCACTTTTGGGACAGAGGCCATCCATAAATGTGTAAATGTGATAAGACATTAAAGTAAAATGTCATTATCGTTTTTGGTCTGGATTCTTAATGATGCGGATATTCCCTTTAACACGTTTCACTCCCCTGATCTATTTTACATAAGGAGCTTTCCAATAGATTTTCCATCTTTTGTTTCCACATACCTCCTCTGCTTCAAAACAAGAGGAGAGAGAGAGGGTGCCTCTCAGATGACCGATTATAAAGAGGAACTTCGAGATGGGCGAGCTTTGCTGTGGCAATCCGCCATATGTTAAAAGGAACTTTGTCATTTCTTCAGAAGTTTGTATATAAGCGCCATTAATTCGTGCGGAAGTAAAGGGTTCTTTTTATTTTTCTGGGCAATCTTCCATCCTCTTTTGCTCTTTTCTTCCTAACATTTTAATGTAAGCAAAACCTAAATCTCTGTGAAATGTGTTTTTTTTTTTAAGAAATGTTGAAAAAACACATTTTCTTCTAGGTAATGGCACCTGTGGAAAGGGGAATGTGAAACTATGAGTAACATTTTCCATGTAGTTGGGATAATGAAGATATAAAATATCAGAGTTGGTGAAGAACAGCATGAGCCATCTTGGAAAATGACTTAGAACATAAAAACTGCCATACTGGGCCAGACCAAAGGTTCAACAAGTCCAGTATTATGTATCCAACAGTGGCCAAACCACAATACAAGTACCAGGCAGGATCTCAAAAGTAGCTAGACTTCATCTTCTTATCCCCAGGGATAAACAGTGGCTTTCCCAAGGTCTTAATAATGGTTTATGGACTTTTCCTCCAGGAATTTGTCCAAATCTTTTTTAAACCCAGCTCCGCTAATTGCTTTCACCACATTCTCAGGCAGTGAGTTCAAAGCTTAACTATGCATTGAGAGAAAAGATATTTTATCCAATGTTTTTTAAAAAACTACTTTGTACCTTCATGGCATGTCCCCTTGTCTTTGTACTTTTTGAAAGAATGAACAATTGATTTGCATTTATCCCTTTCACTCCACATATTTCCCCTCAGTCATCTCTTCTCCAAGATGAAAAACCTTAACCTCTTAGCCTTTCCTCATAGGAGAGGTGTTTTACCCCCTTTATCATTTTAGTCACCCTTCTCTGTATCTTTTCTAATTTGGAGTGATGCAAAGCCCATTCTTTATTTTATTCTCTATTCCTGTCCTAATAATTCCTAGAATTCAGTTCATTTATTTATTTAACAAGGCTTATATATCGCTTTTCTAGCAGTCTTTGCAGTTGACAGGGAAACTTTGCAGTTGTTCAGCTCCATCAGCTCTTCATTTAAGGGCGCCTGGGCTGTCTCAGCTTTTATGCAGCCTGCCTTTTAGGATGTCCTGTCTTCCCTCTTGAGTGGTTGTTGGATTTCCCTCGGGTTTTAATTTAAAAGCTACTGTATCTCATTTGAAATGTTAGCAGCAGCAGCCTGGTACCACTCTGGTTAATATGGAGCCCATCTTTTCGGAATGGGCTCCCCCTTAACTAGAATGTTGTCCAGGTCCTGACCACAGGATTACTTCTGGTGTACCAAGGTGATGTTCTCTTTCAGGTGATCTTTCTTCTCTATGGCTTCTGTACAAACCTCTCTGACTCAGCTCTTCCAAGTCTGCTACTGTAGCCTTCAAAGATCAGACTTGTTCCCTGAGGGTTAGATGTTCTTTGCATTAAGTGCACGCACACAACATCTCACCAACTGGAAGATAATTATACTTGTGGCACTCAATGCAGAAGATTGGTTAGTTCCCATTTTGCTGCCAGGCTGCTGTCTGCATCTTAGAATTGGTGAATTGTTTAGTTGTTTAAAATTGTTAAGGGAGTAGGGAGGCATCAGCTAATATAAAGTCCCTTATATGTATTAGGTATATTGTATGCCATTTATTTTATGCTTCCTTTAAGATGGATTGAAGAACCTAGAACTAGCCTTTTCCTAAGGGCTATAAAACTTGCTGATGAAGATGGTCAATTAAATCTTAAGATGAAAAAAGATTCCATCCTATCCCTAAAATTGGCTCAATAGCCTATAAATCAAAGAGTGATCCTGGGGTGGGGATGGGAGTGGAGCCGATTGGAATCGGACACCAACAAAAAGGAAGCTAAACTTGCCTTAATTGAATTTATAAACTCACAATTTCAGTTTAACCCAAATCTCTCGTTTCCACAGGTTTCATAAAATGGAGATTGCTTCTCAGCAGTGGCAGGTCCTTAAGGAGTGCGGAAGCAGCAGAAACTTGCAGAGGAATCTTGTGGCCTGTGCTTACATGCAATGTTTTTCCCATGTGTCTTGCCATCGTTCATGTGAAATAACGTTTAGCTGGGTTTTGCTGAGTGATACAGTTTTATATGAACAAGGCTTTAAATGCTTGTTTCTCGTTTAACCGGGGATTTTCAACCCAGTCCTCAGGACACACCTAGCCAGTCAGGTTTTCAGTATAACCATAATGAATATGCACAAGAGAGATTTGCATACACTGTCTCCATTATATGTTAATTTCTCTCATGCATATTCATTGTGGTTATCCTGAAAACCTGACTGGCTAGGTGTGTCCCGAGGACTGGGTTGAGACCCCCTGCTTTTAAACCATAAGATCTTCCCATGACTTTAAAATCAAGCTAAAGGTTACGGGCCCGATATTCAGCACCGGTGCCTTGGCACAAGTATAACACCTAGCTGTTGACGCTGAACTCTGAACCTGAATATTCAATGCTGGTATCATATTCGGGGTCACCACACAGCCTCCGTTATTGCAAAAGCTAACCGGATAACGGTGATATGGAGCTGCTACCCGATTAGCCGCTACAGGTAAAGCTAGGCCAGGTTTTGTTGCGTTTAGTTTTATGTGTGTGTTGCTAACCAGTTAGTGGTGCAGTATCGTTGCTACCTGGTTAGCGACTGTCGCCGCCCACGACATGCTCCGATGCTAAGCGGTTAGCATTGGGGCATGTAGCATCATTAGTAGTTGAATATCCTGTCTAGCAGCATATACATGGTTTACAGGTCTGTAAACCATGTAAATGCCTTTGAATATCGGGCCCTACATTTCCTTGTAGTTAACCTGCTGAGTTGGTCTACTCCTCCTCCCTTTTCCCCATTCTCCAGATGCCCAGTACATTTTAAATCCAAGCATATTAGCATCATGTATCCCTCAAAGAGGACTTCATGCCTCAGTTAAGAACTTCTCTTTATACCCTAGCAGCAGGGCAGACATGCATATCCAGTTTCGCTGTTCAAATGAGACTTGCTTACCGGTGAGTTTGCAACTGCTTAAGGCATAACATGATTCCAGCAACACACAATCCTTACCAGGGTGTGCTAGTTTGAAACCCATTCATGTCTAAACCTTAGTCCAACCAGGCAGGATTCCCTTACTTGTTTAGATTGAATTATATTCCACCTACTACTGACAGGGCTCAAAGTGGATTACAAAAGATAAAAACACAAGTTAAAACATGAGTACAATTACAAATCTGGATATAAAACAATTGAATTTAAGTTGTAACCAGGTACGGCGCACTAGTCGCCTCGCGACCCACTCCCCCATCCCCCAAGCCCTCCCCCCCCCCTTTCATACAACCTTATGCAATGACAACACCACACCTGTTCTGGAATTAAACTGGTCGCAGCTTTATTTGCCTTTAACAATAACTAAACAAAGTTTACAATTAACAACCAAAACCCCCCCCCTCCCCCGCAGATCAAGCCTTCACCAGCCATATCAGTAGCAAGGTGACGCTGTCTCCGCTTCCGCCGGGCCCAAGCCCCGGCTATTTTCTTATCCCTCCCTCTTCCGGCTTCGCCATATTATTAGCAAAAGCCCGAGGGATTGTCCAGGTCGGGGGTACCCCACCCCCGTCCTAAGGATTGCCTCCGGCTCCGGACCCCGGAAACCTCCGGGATCCCGCCACCCCCTCCAGCTGCAACAACCCCAAACAACCGGGTCACTCAGACCCTCACGAGGGTGGGCGGGCGGGAGCAACCGTCTCCCCGGGCCACCGCTCAGAAGAACGGCCGTGCTCTGCGCCGCCCCCCCCATCAAGCCCCGACTTCAATACATGATTGGCTCCCGCGTCGCCAAAACAACTGCGGGAGCCAATCACTTCGAAGCCAAACACGCGGCCGGCGACGGCTGACGCGGCCGACAAGCCGAGCGCGACAGGCGCCCCCCCGGTTAATTCCGGCCGCGGGCACGAGGCTCCGCGGCCTTCTTGTAACCGGGTACGGCGCACTAGTCACCTCGCGACCCACTCCCCCATCCCCCAAGCCCTCCCCCCCCTTTCATAGAACCTTATGCAATGACAACACCACACCTGTTCTGGAATTAAACTGGTCGCAGCTTTATTTGCCTTTAACAATAACTAAACAAAGTTTACAATTAACAACCAAACCCCCCACTCCCCCGCAGATCAAGCCTTCACCAGCCATATCAGTAGCAAGGTGACGCTATCTCCGCTTCCGCCGGGCCCAAGCCCCGGCTATTTTCTTATCCCTCCCTCTTCCGGCTTCGCCATATTATTAGCAAAAGCCCGAGGGATTGTCCAGGTCGGGGGTACCCCACCCCCATCCTAAGGATTGCCTCCGGCTCCAGACCCCGGAAACCTCCGGGATCCCGCCACCCCCTCCAGCTGCAACACCCCCAAACAACCGGGTCACTCAGACCCTCACGAGGGTGGGCGGGCGGGAGCAACCATCTCCCCGGGCCACCGCTCAGAAGAACGGCCGTGCTCTGCACCGCCCCCCCCCCATCAAGCCCCGACTTCAATACATGATTGGCTCCCGCGTCGCCAAAACAACTGCGGGAGCCAATCACTTCGAAGCCAAACACACGGCCGGCGATGGCTAACGCGGCCGACAAGCCGGGCGCGAGCGCGACAGGCGCCCCCCCCCCCCGGTTAATTCCGGCCGCGGGCACGAGGCTCCGCGGCCTTCTTGTAACCGGGTACGGTGCACTAGTCGCCTCGTGACCCACTCCCCCATCCCCCAAGCCCTCCCCCCCCCTTTCATACAACCTTATGCAATGACAACACCACACCTGTTCTGGAATTAAACTGGTCGCAGCTTTATTTGCCTTTAACAATAACTAAACAAAGTTTACAATTAACAACCAAACCCCCCCCCTCCCCTGCAGATCAAGCCTTCACCAGCCATATCAGTAGCAAGGTGACGCTGTCTCCGCTTCCGCCGGGCCCAAGCCCCGGCTATTTTCTTATCCCTCCCTCTTCCGGCTTCGCCATATTATTAGCAAAAGCCCGAGGGATTGTCCAGGTCGGGGGTACCCCACCCCCGTCCTAAGGATTGCCTCCGGCTCCGGACCCCGGAAACCTCCGGGATCCCGCCAACGGCTCAGGACACCTCGACCTGAGCCGCCCCAAGGCTAAACTGTGACCAGCCCTACGTTCTCGCGGAATATCCTCCAAGGCCTCCTGCCAATCATTGAGGAGTAAATCCATCCCTACAGGGGATAGATGTACACCATCCTGCCGGTACAATCCCGTACAGGCCACCTCCGCCCAGGAATGGAAAATCTGACACCCCCCTCGCTCCCTCACCCATCGACCAATCTGTCGAATTATTTTAGTTAACCCCCTGGACCACCGCCGCTTACCCCTGGAAGCAGGCCTTGGAATGATATCTGACCAGACGAGAACCACATCCGGAAACATACTTAACAACTCTCCAAAATCGCGCTGCGCTGCACGAATCAACTGGCAACAAGTCCAAGCTCCCAAATCGTTGCCCCCAAGATGAATCACGGTGATGTCAGGCATCCCTCGCTGACGCTCATGGTGCCGCAGCAAAGGCAAGAGCTGTATCCACCGAAGACCGCGCTCGCCCAGCCATGAAACGGTTACCAAGGAAGTTGCCAGGCCGAGGTTCACGCCTACGGACCGTGTCACTGCTCGTCGACCGGCCCAGTAAACAAAAGAGTGGCCAATCATCCAACAGCTACACGGTCCCGTTCCCAGATCTGCAAAACAAAATAAACAGTTAGCCACATCCCCTCCCCTAAAGTCGCACATAGCTGCGGAAAGCCTGGGACTTCCATCTACCAATCTTTTTAATTTCCGCCTCGGGCAACCCCACCCCCGCCGCCGTCGTCGCTGCCCCTATCCGAAACGAGTGAGGCGCAAACTGGCTCAAGTCCTCACCCAACCAGCGTAGCGCTAACCGCAAAACCGCAGTAAACTGGAAGCGCGTCAGCACCCGCCCATTCACGTGCCGAAAAAGACTGCCCGCACCATCGGACCGCAGTTGCAAGTACGCCTGCAGCGATGCAACCGGACAAGTGAGTGCTCCGGGCATCGCCCACAAAAATACCCAAATTCCCTTTCCCGACGGATCCGTCTTGGAACGCTCTAACCGAAGGCGAACCCCGCCCTCCATGAAAACCACGTGTTGTAATAGCAAACCCTGAGGCCGCGACAAGCGACCTGACTCCGCCACCAGCTCGCCAATTCGAAAAGCCCCGAAAAAGGCAACTGCAAAGACTGCTCGAAAAAGCGCAGCCTCAAAATGGGAGGTAACCACCTCAGGCAGGGCGCCACAAAGCCTAACAAGTAACTCATGGGTAATAGGGCGCCTGCAATCACCCGGGGCAGGGCATGAGCGTTCCCAACCCTGCAACAACCGATGCGTCAAAAACCCTCCCCCAACAGCCCACCACCCCACCGCCTTCGAGAAAAAAGAAAACCCAGCCAAATGCATACGCACTGCGGTCCGCGAAAACCCCGCCGCCTTGGCTGAGAGAACATACTGACTCGTGAGATGATCTGAAACCGGTCCCTGTCGCCATCCGCGCTCTGCGAGAAAGCTCTCGACACTGCTGCAGCCCCGTCGATATGCAGTCCAAGTAGCAGCTGACACAGAGCTTCTCAGCAAGTGGATCATCTCAGAAGACCAATCTGCCATAATTGCTCCGGGACCGATGCCCCCTCCTTGTCCGCCGCTGGCACCAACGTCCGAAACAGCTCCCACTTGAAACGGGAAAGAGCATCAGCAATCTTGTTAGTAGTTCCTGGTATATGCCTAGCCCTCACCACCACATTAAGTCTCAAGCAGGCTAACACTACCTGACGCATCAAGTCTGCCACCGGCACACACCACGGAGCGTAATTATTAATAACACTGACGACCGCGGCATTATCGCACCACCATAGCACCGTGCGATTGCGAATTCTGTCGGGCCATAATGTGAGAACCACGAGTATCGGGAACAATTCCAAAAAGGTGATATTACGGGTTAAGCCCGCAACACTCCACGCCCGCGGCCATGGCTCTGCACACCACGAACCACCGAAGTACACGCCTAGACCTAAACCTCCAGCGGCATCCGTATACAATTCTAACGCGTCACTGGTAGTTTCTAAGTCTCTAAGACCGTGGCACCAGTGAATTCCTGCAAAAATGTGTCACACACACACACAAATCCGCTCGCATACCCCGTGACATTCGAATCCGATGATGAGGTCTCGTTACCCCCATCATGGCCACAGCGAATCTACGCAAAAACACCCTACCCATCGGGATCACTCGACAAGCAAAGTTTAGGGAGCCAAGAAGTGCTTGCATCTCCCTCAGCGTCAACTTATTGGAGGCAAGAGCGTTTGCCACCAACACTCGCAACTTAATCACCTTCTCAGGGGGCAAGCGCGCCACCATTGCCACGGTGTCTAATTCAATACCTAAAAAGGTAAGTCTCATCATCGGGCCGGCTGTTTTGTCTTGAGCCAAAGGAACTCCCCACTCATGAGCTAAATGCAGAAATCCATCCAATAAGGCCTGACACCGACCAGAACGTGCTTCACCCACAAACAAAAAGTCGTCCAAGTAATGCACTGCATTCGCACAACCAGTTTTCTTCGAGAAAACCCAATGCATAAACGTACTAAACAATTCGAAATATGCACAGGACACCGAACAACCCATGGGCATGCACTTATCATAATAGAACTGTCCCTCGAAGCAAAACCCTAATAAATGAAAAGCTGATGGATGCACCGGCAACAAACGAAACGCCGACTCAATGTCCACCTTGGCCAACAGGCTCTCACTACCACATCGCCGGACAAGCTCCACCGCCATATCAAATGACGCGTAACGAACTGTATAATGCTTCTTAGGGATGTGGTCGTTCACGGAAGAGCCCGGAGGAAAAGACAAATTATGAATCAACCTGTATTTTCCAAGTTCCTTTTTCGGAACGATCCCCAAAGGGGACACTACAAGGTTGGAGAAAGGTGGCTTCACAAAAGGGCCAGCCACCCTACCCAACCGCAGCTCTACTGCAAGCTTTTCCCGCACAATATGCGGAAATCTCCGAACGGACGGCACATTCTGAACCTTACCCGACACTACTGTACCCACCACAGGAATCGAAAAACCCATTTGAAACCCCTCTGCCAACACCTTCCCAGCCCTGTGCCTAGGATACCTCCCTAACCACAAGCGAATAGCTGAAAAAAGAATTGGAGTCGGAGCTAAACCCATGAGGTCCCTACTGCTTGGAAGCCGGCACTCCGGCACCGACAGACACCCGCTTGACACACTTAAGGGTGGAATGTCCCCCGGTGCAGATAGAACAGGCGTGCCGGAACTTGCAGTCCGGAAAGAGGCACGAAGACTTGTTAAAGCGCCAACACAAATCTCCTGCGCCTCCCCCCGCTGTTCTCTGTCCCGCCGGCAGGTTGCTCGCACGAAAGGACCGCAGTGATCCTTCGACAGCTCCTGATCCGCTTTTCTGACCACTCGCTAACCTCCCACCAGGGCGAACCGCCATCTGGGTTAACCAAAGATTAATATCTTGAGTCCCCCAGGACAAGAGTCGATTCTCCTCCATTTTATCGCGGAATTTCTCGTCGTAGTTGAGCCAGGCCCAACCCGGATGTGACTGAGAAGCCTCTAAAATGGAATCCATATATGCCAAGAGCATGCCATACTGCTCTGGATGCAGATGACCCCATACACTCGCGAGATGTAAGAAGGCCCTCGTCCAATTAACAACGTTCCTAGCTACTTTGCGCACTCGCCCAGCCTTCTCATCCTCTTTCCTCTTCTTACGACTATCCCCCGTGCGCTTCCTGCCCTCTAGTAACCAAAACAGATCGATATAACGCCTTTTTTGGATTTTTCGCCGCAACTTCTTCGGCACCCCTTCCCATAATTCCGAGAAAGCTGCTAACGTCGGCTGCACCGAACTCCTAGTAAGATCACCCCTCTCGCTCTCACCAGACGTAGAAGAAGTTGACGAAGACCGAACCGACGAAGAAGAAGAAGAACGAGATTTACGACGCCGGCGCAAGGAGTGCTTATTTTTCTTTTTGGCCTTTTTGCCTACCTCCCCTGATACCGCCGAAACGCCCCCTTCCCCTACACCGTGTACTGGTGCCGAAACACCCCCGCCCCCCACCTCCCCTGTAAGGCTCTGAGCCAACTCACCTGCACCACCGCTGGGTGTCCCTTCGAGTGAAACGATCCCTCGCTGAACAACTGGAGTCGCAGGCCCCGCACCGGCATCCGCTTCCGCACGGCTCCATTCCCCGCTCGATGCCACCGCACCTTGCTGGCTGGATCCATAAAGATCTGCTTCTCCCCGGAACTGCCAACCCGACGGTACCTGAGGAGAGAAAACACCACAAGGCGAAGGAACACCGGCCATGGCCCAGGGCGGTGGCCACATCCCCATCCAATTTGCCCTGGAAGAGCCTTGACCACCCCCACTCCAATGCTCCCAAGCCAATGGCGTGCCACCCTGTACTATAGGGAAACCAGACACACCCGGGAAATTTGTACCCACCCTCCCCCCCCATCCAATCCGCTGACTGCCCTGACCAAGCCAAAGTAGGGCTAACACCTGAGACCCCCATAGCCTCTGGCCCCCCCCCCCCGGCCACAAGCGCCTCCCACACTACCTCTACCCCCCACCTGAGGAATACCAGGGCCGCCCGGCCCCTCAGTAAAGGCACCCCCCGTAGGCATCACATCTGTACGCCCTCTACCCGCTTGTACACTATTGCCCCTAGCCATAGGTCTCCCTCGGTCCTGTCTTTTCCTGCTCCTCCCCCGCTCACGCCCCCGTTGCGTCACAGCCCCACGCCTCGAGCCCCTCTGCTCCCCCAACCCAGACCCCACGGAAGTCACCCGCTCCCCTACACCTTCTCCCAGTCCTACCCCCCTCCCTGCCCCCCTACCACGCGGAGCCCCTTTACCCCGTTTCTGATGAGACCGCATGGTCAAAACCGGCAGCACGGTAGTTTAGTTTATTTTTAAAACCTGCAAATGCAACAAGCACAGTCTAGCCAAATAATACCCCCCCCCCCCCGCCAGGAATAGCACAACGCGCCAAAAAAAAAAAAAAAAAACAACTTGCCTGACCCGATGTCCCCGCAGCGTGCCCGAGATCGCACACGCGCTCCAGACTCTGCTGACCGCCGCCAAGCAAACCCCGGTGAAACGCTGTGCTGGGAGCCCCGACCCTGGCTGGAGCGCAGCACACGACTCCCCAAACACCGGACCTTCAACGGCGAAGCTACCGATCCCGACCCGACCAAGCAACAGGCAATGAAGAGAGGAACGGCTCAGAGCAACCGTCTCCCCAGGCCACCGCTCAGAAGAACGGCCGTGCTCTGCGCCGCCCCCCCCCCATCAAGCCCCGACTTCAATACATGATTGGCTCCCGCGTCGCCAAAACAACTGCGGGAGCCAATCACTTCGAAGCCAAACACGCGGCCGGCGACAGCTGACGCGGCCGACAAGCCGGGCGCGAGCGCGACAGGCGCCCCCCCGGTTAATTCCGGCCGCGGGCACGAGGCACCGCGGCCTTCTTGTTATGTTTGGTTTTCCAAAGCTTACAGGGAAACAGTCCAGAATACTTAACCTTAGTGATAAAGATTTACATATCTATAAGAGCTATATGGAGTACTATAACTGCTTTGCTATGAACTATTCCTAGTCCCTCAGAGTAAAGATTGTTAAGTACTTGAGATAGGATTTCATGAGGTCTGCCTCAGGAAGTTATCAATTCAGTTGGAACACTCTTACCTTAGATTTCACACAATTTTAAAAGCTTGGCTGTTTACTAAATATTTCCAAATCTGATTATTTCGAATGGTTGTACGAAGGGACTTACTGGGATGGACCATAATAGTAATTTTACATCATCTTTTTATGTATTCATCTAAATTTCATTGTTTTATATCCAGATTTGTAATTGTACTCATGTTTTAACTTGTGTTTTTATCTTTTGTAATCCACTTTGAGCCCTGTCAGTAGTAGGTGGAATATAATTCAATCTAAACAAGTAAGGGAATCCTGCCTGGTTGGACTAAGGTTTAGACATGAATGGGTTTCAAACTAGCACACCCTGGTAAGGATTGTGTGCTGCTGGAAGTATGTTACGCCATTTCATTATTGCAGCTGCAGGCAACCAATATGTAGTTTAATCAAATATGGTGAGGCATTCTTCCCTTTATGACTTCTTAAAACTATCTTGATTGACCACCCATTTCCCTAACTCCTGCGGAGGAGAAATAACTTTCTTGGTATTCCCAGATAAGCTATATTACAAAAATCAGTACAGGCCAAAATAATAGCTTGAACTATTTGTCTGAGATTGTCAACAGATAAATCAATCAATCTAACTATTCTTAAATAACAAAGTACATTTTGGCCCAGTTTACTTACTTGCTGCTCCATTGTTAAATAGGAATCAATAATGACTCCTAAACTTCAAATGAAGGAGCCCAAGAGTAAGACCATAGCATTCACTGTAAGGCCAATATTTGGTATCTGCCTACCTAAAGCATCTCAGATTTCTCAATATTCAATTGCAATTGATGCGTATCCATCCAGTCTTTTATGTTTTTAGAATATAGTTTAGTTATCAACAAGGCCTCAAATGACATTAGTATTTCTATATTGTCTGTGTAAATATAATAATCTATGCCAGAATACCTAAAAATCCCCCCTAAGAAATTTAATAAACAAGCTAGTATCATCTCAACACTACAGGATTATATGGTATCCAATACTTCTAACTGCCACAAGAATGTTTGCATTTGGGTTGTCACTACCAGCTTGGATTTGGAGCTTAGGAGATACCTATTTACAGTGAGACATGACAGACTCTGGAAATCATCATTGCTGTCATGAACCTTCGAGCAGAAATTTTAAAATAAGGCTAAACAAACCATTGCACTAATGTTAGACTGTTTTAATATGATGGTGATTAACTTTCTGTTTGCTGCAGAGATCTTTATCAGTAAAGGTAAAGGGCCATTAAAGTAAGCAGACTGGTTAAAGCCTGCCAGTCAAAATGCATTTTAGGGATGCATAATAAATAGTGATTGCTTTAGTGTACAGAATAAAGTGGGCGTGAATTTAGGTTGTAAAATAGTACCTCACACAGAGCAACAAAGTTGAATTAGTAGATCTCCAGGAATAACCAGGAATGAGTCTTCACATATGGGTACGTCGGTACCGACGGAGCCTGCGCGGGAATGCTCCCCAGCGTCCAATCAGAAAGCTTTTAGGAGCATCCCTCAGCGCCTGCGTGCTGCCTTCCCGCCTTTCCAACTGTCTCTCCTCAGTTGAGTTTTTCCGCAGAGCCGGCAGGACGTCTTCCTGTCACCGCAGAAAATTTTTTCTTTAAATCTTTTACTTTTTGTTTTCTTGTGGTCGCGGCTGTTTCCCCGACTCCACCGGTACCGCCGGTGGGTTTTTCTTTTCTTTTTCCTAAAACTCAGGGATTTTTTTTTCCCTCTGTTTCTGTCTTGAATTTTTGGGCCTGTAAGGCCTCTCCATTATGGAGCCTTCTTCTCCTAAGAAGTGCCTTAACTGTGGAAATACAGTTTTCTTTTTAGACTCCAATAACTGGTGTCTAACCTGTTTGTGTCCTGACCCCTTTCCTCCAGAGCCATCAGGCTACAATTTTATGAGAAGAAATTCTCCATTTCGAGTTTCCCTCGATGCAGTTTTCCCTTCCAGTGTAAGGGCACCGACCTTTTCTTCTCTACAGGATCAGGTAACCCACAAACAGTCTGTTAAGACTAGCCAATTCTTGGGTGGTAGGTCTCATGCCAAGCTCCCTCAAGACCTCATTGGCTTCAAAACCCCGGCGGGAGTCTTCGGTCTCCAAAGCCTTTCAGGGGTTTCAGGTTGTTCCTGGGGCTCACCCCTCACAGAACATACCTGAGCCATGCTCGGGGGTGGCATCCGCTTCGAGCGGTACCGAAAACCTGGCATCGGCACTGGTGTTGAGCGATCCACTCCTCACCAGGGATCGTCATCTGGTGTACTCGGTGCCTTCAGGACCGATTGATACCCAGATTGACTTTCCAGTATCAGCAGCTCCGTCGATATGACCCCTGACGTCGGTACCATCTAGACATGCATCTATAGATTCTCTTCCTTCGATGCCGAGTCTAGAATCGATATCTAGTCTGGAAGACTAGGTACCGACGCGTCTCGGAACCGACACGCACCAATTCCGGATGCACGGTACCGAGGATATTCACTGAGACTTTCGAGTTTCCTCGGTACCGTTTGAGCAGCCTTCGATGACTGTTTCGATGTCGGTATCGCCTTCGATTCCGGCTCAGCTACCGGTATCGGTGTCGATGCTGGTACCTGCAGGAACATCGGGACCAGCTCCATCCATGCTTTTTTCACCAGGATCTCTCCTTTCTATACCTAGTTTGGAGTCGATACCTAGCATGGACGATACAGTACTGACGGTTTCAGGTTATACCCGCCAGTCCCAGTATCCATTCATTAGAGATCCTGCTTTGCACCGGACAAGTACTGGTGCCCAGCCTAGTTCTTCGAGTTTAGCCTGTCCAGGGATTGTTCCAATTGGAGATCCTTCTTTTCAGAAAATTCTCCTTGACATGGCAACATTCCTGGCTATTCCTATCCCTGGCTATGATCCTACACAAGGCTTTTCTGGGAAAACGGAAAATATAATGCTTCCTTTACATCATTCCTTACAGGATCTTCTTCTGAAAATATGGGAAACACCTTTAAGGGCTTCCTTACCTTCTACAGCAACTGCTCTTCTGTATCAGGTGCCCCCCTCTCCAGGGTTTCAAAAGACTCAACTTCCCCATCATTCCATTGTAGTGGAATCAGCAATGAGGAAGGTAAAAAGCAAGAAGAAGCATTCTTCTTTCCCGCCAGGTCGTGCATCTAGAACACTAGATGCTTTTGGACGTCAAACCTTCCAAACATCTATGCTGGCAACAAGGATTCTCTCATATATTTTTTATATGAGTCTATCCCTTCAGGAGGTCACAGAGAAATTATCTCTTTTGACTCCTTTTCTTTTAGAGCCCAAGGCTGCAGACTATTCCTTGCTTCTTAGTCATAGCCAGAATATCTCTAGGTTTCTTTCTCATGCTTCCCTAGACTCCTTTGAGTCTGTTAGCAGAACCTCTGCTATAGCCATAGGAGCACGACGTAGAGCCTGGCTTCAAGCTTCAGACTTAAGCAGATGGGCACAACAAAGACTGGGTAACACGCCTTGTACTGGAGAAAATCTCTTCAACAAGGAGTCTTTGCGTCAGGTTGCTCATTGCTCCACTGACTTCCCTGCTTCTGAGGGCCATCCTAAACCTTCTCCTTCCCCAGCAGGTAAGAAATGCCCTACCAAACCTCCTTTTACTAAAAGAAGAAGGTTTCATTCTTCTCCTGCCCATCATGCCGATGTTCCCAAACAGGGGAAACCTCGCCCTGGTCTGAAGAATCCAAACTCAAGCCAGGAAAATTGACCCTCAATAGGGTTCCAATTAATCTGTTATAACATACAGTCCACTTCTTCTCATTAGAAGTTTTTTCACTGTTTTTTCATTTAAACCTCTACACTTGGATTCCTGTTTCCAGGACATCCACTTGTTTTTAGGTATGCTGAGCTGTCAGGATATTCATGTCTATGGGTCACAGGATTTTCCTCCTCTTCCTACACTGAAGAGAGGTTTGCCAACTATCTCATGATAGTTTTCCTGTACCATCATGAATTTTTTCCTTCTACAGACTTACCGTATGGCAAGTCTCACCTCAGCTCCTATTTTTTCTTTACCTTCTTTTCCAGGGTTCCCCTGTAAGAGTGGTATCATACCAATGGAAGGCTTTCTTAGCCTTTCCAGTCTTCCTTTCCATTCCAGTGTAGAGTTCTTTCTCTTGAGTAAACCCCTTTTTTCCTCATCTGGGCAGCTTGTCAGACAGGGACGGGATATTCTCCTCTTGTTCTGTCTGTTCTCTCTGTTAAAAACAGAAAGATCTTTCTGCTCTGCCATTCAGCAGCTGCCCATGCAGGAGCTTCAGTGATTGGTCTACTGGTACTTTTCTATAAGTTCCAGTATTGTCTTCCACTACTTTTATCTAACCTTAGTAGTGCTCATCTATTTTGGATAATCCTTATAACTTCTTTTCTGCCATCTCCAAATCCTTGGAGTTGACAGCATAGTTGAGCTGGCAGCTGGTTGTCTCCAACAGCCAGTTTTCTTTCCCAACTCTCCTGCTTAATGCTCTCTGCAATCTTACAGAGAAGCTTTCCACTATGGGCCCTTGCTAGAGAGCATGAGGGTTTTTTCTCTAATGACTATCCTATATAGTTGAAAAGGGCTTCCTCAGTCTCCTCCCATGACTGTGAGGGTTCTTACACCCTTCTATTTCCTTTTAATAAAGGACATAAGCCTTTCCTACGTGACAGTCTAAAGAGTTACTAAATTCCTACAGGCAATATGCTCTTTTTCCTTGCAGCTCGTCCTCATGGTATCCTAATCCTTCATGGACAGCATATATTTAACTACATAACGCATGATACCCCACCCCTTGTCCCCCAAGTGGGTCTACCTGGTGTCTCTTCCTATGCGTATTCTGTCCCTTCACCATTTTAGAGTTCTACTGGACTCAGGACTTGCTGTTTACAGACTAATATTATCCTCTGTGTTCTCGCAACCAGCCTGGTTATTTTACTGGGTAGCATTCTACTCCTTCTCTACCAGAGGGAATAGATTCTCTATATCTTCTCAAGTAGGTTCCACCTTCTTGTTATGAGATGAATCATTCCTCTTCACATCTTCCATGTGAAGATTCCTGTAGACATATCTCTTTCTGCTTAATTGCAGACATTTCTCTTTAGACATATATATATATATATATATATATATATTCATATAGGTTCATATGTCTATATGCTTTCCCCAGTTACTTCCAAGTTGATCTCCCTGTTTATTGTAAATACAACTCAAAGTTCCTTGTGTTGTATAGTTGATGTTAAATGTAAACCGCTCTGATCTAAAATAGAGCGGTATAGAAGAACTGTTAAATAAATAAATAAAATAAATTTAGACGCATATGTCTGTCAGCCATGTGTGCATAGACTATACCCCCTGGATCTCGCCATAAACATATCTATATATATATATAGATATATCTATATATCTATATATATCTACACACACACATATATATATATATATATATAATATGTGTTTCTCTGTCGAGATACTTCTTTTAGGTAGATATGTATTCACATACTTATCTCTCTAACTGTCTGTGCTCATAAAGGTATTTTTTCCTTCCTATCTGTTCCAGACAGTGGGTTTTCACATGTTCATACTATTTCACAGTATGTTTCGGTTTTATGCACACAACCACTGCTGTGGTACTGACAGCTTTTACCATAACCTTAGGTTCAGGTATCCCTGAAGCTCCCTATTCCTTTATCTTCCTACCTCTCGTCAGTTAGGACAGACATGGGGGATCTTCAGTAGCTCTGAGGTTTCCAACTCCTCAGACATCTGTCCTTCCTTGGGATTACGGGGTTTTTCTCCATACCCCTTCTTCCCTCAAGGACTAAGCCAATTTTGTCCAACTCGGTCAGTCTTCCTCTTTTGCTCCTAACTATAATTAACTCTGTAGCCAAAAGAGTTTAAAGCTTTCTACTAAAGACCTACCGTTTTTGTTCTTCCCCAGTTGAATCCTGGGGTCACCTGTCAGTTCCAGATTTTGACCTTCAACTCACTTCTGTGAGGTCATCTTGAAGATTCCTCTACTGGATCCCCAGTAGATTCCATCAGCCTCTCTACTTCCTGCAATCCAGTAGGTGAGGTCCATATGGTGATTGTTCATTTCAATACATTTCATGATGCTTATCATATATACAGGGACGCCTTGTCTGTAGTCCTATTTTAGGTCAGCTGTCTCCTACAGCTCCTCTCTTCTTCAACTCCTACCCTCCATCCTCGGGATGCCTGGGCATATGAGGTGGAGCATGTTTCAATCACCAACATGCTAGGGCTCCAGGCATCTTAGCTTGGGAGTCCCCATATGTGAAGACTCATTCCTGCTTGTTCCTGGAGATAGCACAGTTACTTACCTGTAACAGGTGATCTCTGGGAACAGCAGGAATAAGTCTTCACAACCCACCCACCTCCCCTAGGAGTTGTTTCTCTCTATCTCTCTTCCTTTCCTCTTTCTCTTTTGTCTCAGCTATAAAGCTCAACTGAGGAGAGACAGTTGGAAAGGCGGGAAGGCAGCACGCAGGCGCTGAGGGATGCTCCCAAAAGCTTTCTGATTGGACGCTGGGGAGCGTTCCCGCGCAGGCTCCGTCGGTACCGACGTACCCATATGTGAAGACTTATTCCTGTTGTTCCCAGAGATCACCTGTTACAGGTAAGTAACTGTGCTTTCCCATGCAATGACTGGCTTGGTAAATAGAGGACTGTGGGAGCCTATGGGATGAGATGCTATCACTGCATGATGACTGCGCCTTAAGCAGTGATAGCATTTCATCCCATAGGCTCCCTATGAGGACCTTTCTTACCTGAGATTTGTTCAACACATGTCAAAAGAGGTCCATTTCTCCTTGCAGCAGGAGCTGGAACCCTGTTGAGATGTGTTTGGCTTCTTAAAATTCATAGAGCCTCCAAAAAAGCCACTATGGCCATTCTAATCCATGGCCTCCTACAGGAGAAACAGCTTCATATGTTCAACCCCGTAAATGTTTCAACATGCATCTAAAAGAATGGACTTAAAATTCAGCTAGTACTTGGTTTCAGTAAAGTCCATCTCCCTTACATTCATCTTTAGTAGTTGAATTGGCAGTGAAGAATACAAGAAAATGCAGTAAATATTTTAATGCCCTACTCGGTAAAGGCCTTAGGTTCTTGGATCACTTGGACAAGAAAATATTCCAGGGAGCAATAAGAACATAAGATATTCCATACTGGGTCAGACCAAGTTCCATCAAGCTCAGTATCCTTTTCCAACAGTGGCCAATCCAGGTCACAAGTGCCTAGCAGGTTCCACAATGCTTGTATTGGGGCAAGCAGTGGATTTCCTAGGTCCTCTTTAATAATGACATCACTAATAGTAGGTCTGCAATCTCATATTTCAGTTCTTTCAATACCCTCGGATGTATACCATCCAGTTCAGGTGATTTGCTACTCTTTAGTTTATCAAATAGTTGTAATACATCTTCCCGATTTATCAATATTTCTTTCAGTTCTTCCGATGCATCACAAGATTTTCATTTCAGGTGCTATTTATTTATTAGTGCTTATTTACCGCTTTTCGTGAATCAAAGCGGTTTACAGATAATGCAAGGATTGAAAAGGGACAAATTGAAAGTTCTTTGTAAAAGTTAATGTTTATAATTGAATGTTCTTTGTAAATGTTGAAGTTAATGTAAACCACCTTGATTAAATGAAAAGGCAGTATAGAAAAACTGTTAAATAAAAAAATAATAACTATGTATAGAGAACTAAGCATATATATAAATTAGTTACAATGAACTTGAAAGCATCTTGAAAAGTGTGAGGACTGTCTTTTTTCATGTAGAATTGTCACTAGGTGACTGGTTCACCAAAGTGCTCCTTGAACAGGAATGTTTTTAGCAGTTTACGGAAGGCTTTAGGATCCTTAGTATTTCTTATGACAGAAGGAAGTGAGTTCCATAATAGAGGGGCGTAAAGGGAGAATGCTCTCTTGGATGTAGTTGCATTGCAGTTTCTGAAGTCCGCATGTACCTCAAGAGAATTTCTATTGTTACTTCTGCGTGGTCTGTTTTCCGGAGTGATTTGAATAAACTCTTTCAGGCAGATAACAGGTTCTGTTTGGAGGGATTTGAATATAATGTGGAGTGCTTTGAATTTTATTCTGATCTCAATTGGTAGCCAGTGTAGCTGCTTTAATATTGGGTTAATATGCTCTTTGATAGAGGTTTGCACCTAGCAAGATGATGCATCAAAGAGGAGATGCTCTAATACTGTATACATGGATTGTGTTCATCAACTAAACGCAATAAATGTAAGAAATTGATGTCTACCATGTGCCATTGAGACAAAGCAGAGGAGGCAGCACACCAGCAAAGAATTCTTGTGACCAAAAATTATCTACGTTGTTCTTGTTGGCAAATGGTAGAACGTTGAATTTCTGTTTTAGGTTACATAATAATACTTTTTTCTCTCTTCAACACCCCCACCTCCATTCTCTTCTGTAGGGCATTCTTATTTTTCACAGCTAGAGGTGGCAACCCTAATGTGAGGCCCCATTGAGCCAAATAGGTTCAGTTAGCCTAAGGCCACTCTGCTAGCCATGATACTCAGGGATGAGACAACACACCTCCTTTAGAGCCTCAGCTTTACCAATTATTTAAACAAATCAACACTTCAGCTGTTTTGTATATAGATAAAGTAAACTTTTTCTACCATGAGACCGATTACAAAAGCAAGTTCTTTTGCTACATAGCCAGGGTCTGCTTACAGATGTTAGGCTATATAGTAGCTTTGTCCATGGCATCTCTTATGCCCACCTGAACATGAAGAAGCCACCATGGGATCTCATATTCCAGTATAATTAATGTACCAGCTGCCTTCTACCAGAATTCATCCATTAGTTTTACTTCAAAGTAGGTGGCTCAAATCCAACCTGACCAGAGGTATCCCATTTGTGTGTTTAGAATATCACTCTTTCCTCACAACGAATACTTCCAACATTGGTTGGGAAGCCCACCTCCGTTCTTACCTCAGGTAACCTGGACACAAGCTGAACAATGATTTCCCTTCAGTCATCTAGAGCTCCAAGCAATCTTCTACTCTCTTGACTTTTAATGCACCTCCTACAAGAATCTTCAATGCTAATTCAGACTGACAATTAGGCTGCTATGTTTTGTTTCAACAAACAAAGAAGAACAGGTTTGGTTTGCTTATGCCAGGAAGCAACAAAAATTTAGGATTTTGTCATTTCCAACTGCATACAAATTTAAGCCACTTAAATTCTCGCAATCTCAGCAGAGTTGTTCAGCCCCATGAGAGTGGTCTCTGGACCATCAAATACTATAGAACATTTTTCAAGCCTGGGGGATGTCTCAGATATACCTCGCCAGCAATGAAAATTCAAAACTGCCTTGAATCAATTGGAAAGGGATGTGGTAGCCATAAAGTAAATTTGGCTGCTTTTCTTCGCTTATTCTACCTTTTCTGTTACAGCAAAGACCCTCCCCAAATTTTGGCACAGTGATCCACAGAACTGATTCCCTCTTGTCAAGTTCTTCCTCTAGTTCACAGTTCTTCCTCCATGCGGGCTTCATATATTTATGTCAGTGATAACCCAAAACAAGGATTCCCCTCTATATCTTATTCTTGAATCGCTAACCCTGACAGCATGGAAACTGAGTAGTGTTGAATTTCCAACCTAGGTCCCCCAGTGCCTATACAGAATCTCTTGGTCACAGTAAAAAAAAAACACCACGAATTGCCATACTGTTTCAGACCAAAGGTCCATCAAGCTCAGTATCCTGTTTCCAACAATGGCCAATCCACATCACAAGTATCTGGCAAGATCTCAAAAGGTAGCAAGATTCCAAGCTGCTTACCCTTAGGGATTATCAACGGCTTTCCCCCAAGTCTATCTTAACAATTTATGGACTTTTCCTCTAGGAATTTGTCCAAACGTTTTTAAAACAGCTACACTAACTGCCTTTACCATACCCTCTGGCAATGAATTCCATTAAATATGCATTGAGTGAAAAAATAATTTTCTCCTATTTGATTTA
This sequence comes from Ichthyophis bannanicus, assembly GCA_033557465.1. Taxonomy (NCBI): domain Eukaryota; kingdom Metazoa; phylum Chordata; class Amphibia; order Gymnophiona; family Ichthyophiidae; genus Ichthyophis; species Ichthyophis bannanicus. The sequence goes on along the minus strand of CM066032.1, from coordinate 810,863,706 downwards.
AATGCTCTACTTCATAGTGTGCCCTTCTGGTCTTTGTATTTTTTAAAAGAACAAACAATTGGTGGGCACTTTCCCGTTCCATTCTACTTAGGATTTTATAGACCTTTAGCTTATCTTCCCTTAGCCATCTCTTCTCCAAGATTAATAGGCCTATCCTTCTTTAGCCTTTCTTAGGGTTTTTCCAACCGCTTTGTCATTTTGCTGATCCTTTTCTAATTCTGCTGTCTTTTCTTTATGCGGTAACCAGAATTGTACACCATACTCAAGGTGCAGTTGCAACATGGAGCAATATTCTGTTTTATTCTCTACTTCTTTCCTAATAATTTTTGACATTCTATTTGCTTTTTTGCTCTTTCTCTCTCTCTCTCTCACTCTTTTCCATTTGGTATTTCACAAATGATCATTTTTCAATTGACAAGAGGGCTTCTTCGTGTCAAACCATGTTACAGCAATCTCTTTTACTCTGGGACCTAGTTTTGTCATTAAGCTGTCGTTTGAACGAATGCAGTTCGCTTTGTTCAAGCATGCTACCTGAAAAATGCTTTTACTTGTAGTAGTTACTGCGGCTAGAAGAATAAGTGAACTTCAAGCCTTGATCAGATGCGACTTGCATACTCAGTTTAATCATAACAAAATACTTTGTACTTATCCTAAGATAGTCACATGTTTTCACGTCATTGAGGAAATAGTACTTGTAATTTTTTGCCTTAAACCTCATAAGAATCGAGTTGAGAAGTCTGTTCACAATCTTGATTACAAAAGGGCTCTTGCTTACTACCTTATAAGAACTTAATTAATCAGAAAATCTATATAATTGTTTTGTCTCCTTCAACCTCAACAGTGTTCATATTCAGTAGCCAAGCAAGCTTAAGCAAATTGGCTAGCATCCTGCATCCAGTTCTGTTATGAATACACTGGTAACCAGAAATGTGAAACCTTATCAATCCAGAGTCACAGCTGCCACTGTAGTTCATTTGAAATCTGCTTCAGTGGACCCCACCTACAAAGTTGCAATTTTGTCCTTGCTTAATACCTTCATTTCACAGTACTGCTTGGACCAGTCCACAGTCTTAGGAATGCATTTGATTAAGCTATGCTAGCAAACCCGTCTTTGGAACATTGCCAACACTCACATCTTTCTTTGACTTGTCTGCTCCGAAAATGGACAAATTATAGATGAACTGAGCAGCCCTCAGCATGAGAGTTATACACTAATGTGCCTTACTCAATCCTATTTGTCAAGAGAAAAAGCATTGTTTCTCATATTTAGAGAGAGTTTTTCGTGGACTGCAGTATTGATCAGGCAGAGAAACCTTATTTCTCAAAGGATTGCAGTCCTCCTTGAGCTATGAAACCATCTGAAAGGACTGATGAGGAGATCACTGCACGTGAGAAGGACTGTACAAGCTCAGAACTTTACACTAGTTCCAAACTCTAGCAGAGTCGCCCTAGCCAGATGCTGTCAGATGATTTCACCCACTTGTGTGCCTACTATCTATGGAAAATGTGTGTTACAGGTGGGAAGCCATGTTTTTTTCCTATTGAAAATGCCCTTTCGGCTGATGTAGTCTGATGTGGTGCCCCGGAGAGACCACTGCATCTGTTGGCCAATTTCTGCTACTGTTGTATAATATACATAACTTTAGAGTCAAACATAGATTTTTCATATTTTTCAGGATCTTCAAAATGATTTAGGAAAAAGTGCATAAAATCTGCAAGTTAGTTTTACCTATTTCTGAACTAGCGTATCTATTGCCCAAATCCTTAATTTCCAGCAACTTTCCAGAAGGGCAGAATTTTCAACTAAAACACTGTGCAAGCAAAAACTTGTGCAAAAAAAACAAAAAACCTGCTGTGGGACTTTCCTTCTTAAGGGCTAAATTTAAAGACTGGGTAAGAGTTCCATTGCTTATTGGAAGGTTTTTATGGGTGCTTCATTCTGGTAGAATTACAGCAGGGCATTCTTTGGGTATTATTGTGGCAGGTGCAGGCCTGTGACCCACGGTGTCTGACATAGGCAGGCCAGCATGGCTAGCTTGACCTGTAAATGAGGCCTGTGGAGAGGCATATAGGATTGCACATCCCCCAATATGCTGCTATTGTAAGAAAGAACTCAGTAGAAATATTGAATTAGCTTAGATAAGCAGAACTGCAGAATTAAGAAATGGAAAAATACAGAAAAGATGTGTTTAAAAGTTACTGATAAGAAAAAGTACATTTGCAGAGAAATAATAAGGAGTGCTGACAGATGAGTTACAGAACCTTGCTCTTCTGCACGCACAAATGGTCCCATAACCTTGAAAGTGTGAAAGTAACAAGTTGATGAACTGACCATTGTAATTAGGACTAGAAGGGGGGCAGGCAGGTGTCATGCCTACAGAAGCCCACAGAAGGAACATAATTGGAGAAACTTATCAGTACCGGGACCAATAGAAGGGCTACGGGAGGTACGGGAGAGTACCGGGACCAATGAAATGTTTTTCTATACCTAGAATGGAACAGAAGTCTATAAAAGTTGTTGTAATGCTTGAAAACTTGGCTCAGCCATTTTTGAAATTGCCTTGCTTGAGACTTGTGCACAAATAAATGATTTGGACCTTCTGAACAGACTCCTGGTATCATTGGTTTGTCTGCGCTTTGCTGCTACATATTCCTTGGTGCGTTGGCCGGGAAGTTGTGGAATCAAAGTGTATATAGGGCAATATACCACGACTTTCCGCCTCTATAGGCTTGGTCCTGCCGGGATCGCGCCCTTCCGACGAGGGCCGCTCCCTGGCGCCACCGGTCCCTTGTATCGGAGGGAGCTGGTCGGACCTCGGCGGGTGCCCGGCCCGGTTGGAGCCAACGCCTCGAACCCGAGTGAGGGGAGTCCGAGGTCCAACTCATGCGCCTGCTTGGGAAGTTTGAGGACCGGATCCGGTGAGTATAGTTTTGATTTTGGGTCTAGACAGAAATAGAAAGAGCAGTACTGCCATTGGAACTTGGAATTTGGAATTTGTAATCTCGAGATATTGGGAATTGGTAAGAGAGCATGATCAACTCTCAAGGAAGAGCCGAGTAGCCTGGCATGGGAATTCGCTAGGTGAAACCCTCATCCTTTTTGTAATTGGGAAAAGACTAGTCAGAACAGATAGAAACGAATGCATTCTGGGAATACGTTGCTAGCATGATTGTGTGAACGAAGTGTGAATGAGAGGTCTGGCAGCACGGACCAAGTGAAGGCGGACCCCTGATTAGCGCATTTCCTGACCGGGCGACCGCGTTCAGGTCGCGAAAAGGGGGAAGCGATTGTCGTCTTGTCTTGTTATTTGTATTCCCTGTACGTTTCCAGGGCCGTGAGGACCCCTTACCCACGGTCCGCACTCCTTTTCCCTTCTGTCTGTTGTTGCGCGCACACATCGAAATGGGAGGGGCGGGGTCTACTAGAAACACTCCATTAGAATGTATGATCGCACATTTTAAAGAGGGATATTCAGGAGATTATGGTATTAAAATGACAGCAGCCCGTTTGCAGATTTTGTGTACTAGGGAGTGGCCCGATCTAGACCCCATCTGGCCCCGAGAGGGAACGTTCACCGTAGAGATTATCCAGTCAATACATCGTAGAGTGCGGGTAGCGCACCCCGATCAGTACCCCTATATAGATTCCTGGTTAAGTATTTGTGAAGATCCGCCCTCCTGGGCGCAGCGCTGTTATGAGGAACAGTGCAGAATAATGTTAGCTAAAACAGATTCTAGACAGAAAACGGAACAGCCTAGAATGAAAGAGCAGGATAAGAAAGCCACGAAGAAACCCATCCTGGCAGATCCTGATTCCCCAGAAGTAGTCCTCAGGCAGCCCCGAACCCCAGGTCCAGTAAGAATAGCCCGGCGGCGTCCTGCCCCAGAACCCCAGAGACGGCCAGAGCCGAGGCGGGACCCAACCCCTGACCCCCTCATCCTGGAGGAGAGAAAGAGAAAGAATTAGTGGAAGGAGAAGTGGAGGACGTAAAAAGTGAGTCAGAAGCAGAGATAGAAGGAGGAGAAGAAGGAAATTCCCCAGAAGAAGAGGAGGACAGTGTACAAATAATTGAGAAAGCCAGCGCTAGCACTAGCACGCCAGCGAAAGAAAAAACCAAAGCAAAACCAGTTGAGAAAAAGAAAGCGACTCCTGCAAAGACAACGACAATAACCCTTAGATCCCAGACCCAAATGACGCCTGGGACAGCCAAACTGTTTCCCTTAAGGCAAGTCCCGGGAGTGCCCATAAAGAATGATAATGATGAAGTGGTAGCGGGACCCTTAACTTATGTGTATATCCCTTTCTCTACAACTGATTTATTAAATTGGAGGTCGCATTATGCCTCCTATACTAGTAAGCCCCAGGAGCTGACCGAATTAGTAACTAGTATTATGGAAACTCACCAACCCACTTGGCCAGATTGCCGTCAGCTCCTGACCACCCTATTCACTGACTGTACATAGTTTTACCTGTTAATCCATGTTATATATTCCCATGTTCTATGTAAACTCAATGTTACTTGCATACATTGTTGTATATTTTGTTCAATGTACACCGCACTGATCTTAATAGCGCGGTATATAAGAAATGTTAAATAAATAAAATAAATAAATAAATAAATAAATAAGAAGAACGAGCGAGAATTAGAAAAGCAGCTATTGAATGGATGGCAGAAAACCCTGCAGCTCCAGCGCAGGGGCAGAATATAATAGATCGTAGAGAAGCAGCTCAGAGAGAATTCCCGAATGAAGACCCCCAATGGGATCCAAATACAGATGAAGGATCCACAGCCCTAGCCCGCTTTCGCCAAGGCTTTTTACAAGGCCTGAGAAGAGGGGGCCAAAAAGCTATGAACCTTTCCAAAGTAGCAGGAGTTATCCAAGGAATAGATGAGAGCCCAGCAGATTATTATGAAAGATTAACTGAAGCTTATAGAATGTATACTCCCTATGATCCCGAGGCACCAGGAAGTTTATGCATGGTGAATTCTGCTTTTGTAAACCAGTCTCAACCAGACATTAGACGTAAATTACAGAAATTAGAAGGGTTTGCGGGCATGAATGCAACACAGTTATTGGAAGTCGCTCATAAAGTGTATGTGAATCGTGATACTGAAAGACAGAGAGAATGTGATAGAAAGATGAAGAAGAAAGCTGATTTTTTGGCTGCGGCCATAGTTGAAAAGAAAAGGGGAGGTGTCCCTAATCGAAGGAGCAGAGGAAGAGGGCGGGGTCAAGGCGGAGGCCGGACCCAGAGACTAGGCGTGAACCAATGCGCCTATTGCAAAGAGGAAGGACATTGGAGAGATACGTGCCCGCAACTCGAAGACGCCCAGCAGGATGACGACAACGATCATCAGTGGCGAGAAGAAAGACGAGGCCGTCCCCGAGGCCGAGGAGGAGCCAATCGAGAACAATTCCAGTGAGAGAGAGGAGGAGGAGCCATTCAAGCATTGGCCACACAGGCCCATGATGAGGATGACGTGGATTAGGACAGACCGGGCTCCAAGTTTGCTTTAGGTCTCCAGGAGCCTATGGTCGAAATACAAATAGGAGACCAATTTATGAACTTTATGGTTGATACTGGAGCAGAACATTCAGTAATAGACAAAAAGATAGCCCCATTCACCAAGAAAGCAGTCACCATTATAGGAGCAACTGGTGCCAAAGCCACAAAGTCTTTTCTTCAAAACCGGATATGCAGTCTAGGAGGACAGCAAGTAACTCATCAATTCCTTTACATGCCCGAATGTCCAGTACCATTACTGGGACGAGATATGCTAGCCAAGCTTCAAGCACAAATATCTTTCTCTGAACAAGGAGAAATGCAAATGACAGTGAATTCTCAAGCCAAACCAGCAGGAGTAATGCTGCTGACAGTACCCCGAGAAGAAGAATGGAGATACTACATTGATGATTCGATTCAAGATACCTATTTTGAACAAACTTTAAAGAACATTCATGCACCACTTGAAGTATGGGCAGAAGGCAGTCCCCCAGGCCTAGCCAAGCATATAGCACCAGTGATTGTAACCCTCAAGCCTAGTGCTACACCAGTGCACGTCAAACAGTACCCTCTCCCAAGAGCCGCAATTGAAGGCATTCATCGCCACCTACAGAGATTGCTCGAGTATGGCCTACTAAAAGTCTGTCAATCCCCATGGAACACCCCACTTTTGCCAGTAAAGAAACCTGAGACAGATGATTATCGCCCAGTGCAAGATTTGAGAAGAGTAAATGATGCAGTTGAAACTATACATCCAGTTGTGCCCAATCCTTACACTCTTCTAGGACTGATACCTGCTGAAGCTACCCATTTCACTGTACTGGATTTAAAAGATGCATTCTTTTGCATAAGATTAGCCCCTGTAAGCCAAATATTGTTTGCATTTGAATGGCAGGACCCCATCTCTGGAAGAGGGGGCCAACTAACCTGGACAAGATTACCCCAAGGATTCAAGAATTCACCTACCATCTTTAGTGCTGCACTGAATCAAGATCTTTCAAGCTATCCAGTAGCCCCGGGGAAGAGAGTGCTTCTCCAGTACGTGGATGATCTGTTGATAGCTGCCGTATCAGAAAGAGAATGTATATTAGCCACCAAAGATCTCTTGCAGTTACTAAATGAAGCTGGATATAAAGTTTCCAGAGCCAAAGCACAACTATGTCAAACAGAAGTGAAATACTTGGGTTTTCGTATTACCCAAGGAAGCAGAAGATTAGGCAGAGAAAGAAAAGAAGCAGTATGCAGAATTCCAACTCCAACAACCAGAAAGCAAGTCAGAGCCTTTCTGGGAGCGGCAGGATATTGCCGAATCTGGATACCCAACTTTGCCCAAATTGCCAAACCACTGTATGAAGCCACAAAAGGAGAAGAGAAGTCACCACTGGAGTGGGGACTTGAACAGGACACAGCCTTCCAGAAGTTAAAAGAAGAATTGATGTCATCACCAGCACTTGGACTACCAGATGTCCACAAACCTTTCCACTTGTTTGTACATGAGGCACAGGGAAATGCCTTAGGCATGTTGACTCAGAAATTAGGAAATTGGGAACGACCTGTAGCCTACCTATCGAAACAATTGGACCCTGTGGCCAAAGGATGGCCACCCTGCTTGAGAGCAGTTGCAGCTACAGCGCTACTAGTAAGTGAGGCAGACAAACTCACACTAGGACAGAACATACGAGTCACTGTGCCACATGCAGTCCTTGCCCTTATGGAACAGAAAGCAAATTATTGGCTCACCAATTCCCGAATGTTGAAGTACCAGAGCATGTTATGTGAAAACCCACAGATACAACTCGAAGTGAGCCATGCCCTGAATCCAGCTACCTTGATACCCATCAGCGAAGAACTCCCAGAACATGACTGTATCGAAGTCATGGAAACTGTGTTCTCTAGTCGACCTGACTTGACAGATGTGCCCATAGACAATCCCGACCAGATCTATTATGTTGATGGGAGCAGTCTCATCCTTGACGGACGACGCTGTGCCGGATATGCAGTCGTCACTCAACATGAAGTAGTTGAATCATCAGCTCTAGCCTCAGGCACATCAGCCCAGAAAGCCGAATTGATAGCACTCACCAGAGCTTTGTTGTTAGGAGAAAAACTTGTGCTGAATGTATATACAGATTCCAAATATGCCTTCACTACTTTGCATGCCCATGGAGCTCTCTACAAAGAAAGAGGACTCATCACATCCGGAGGAAAATCAGTCAAGTATGGTCCCGAGATATTGATGTTACTTGATGCAGTCTGGGCCCCAACACGTGTAGCTGTCATGCATTGTAGAGGACATCAAGCAGGAAAAGAAGAAGTTGCCCGAGGAAATAGATTCGCAGATGCCTCAGCACGACAAGCAGCTATGACAGGACAGATTGCCCCACAAGCTATGCCAATGCAAGCGGCATTGTTTCCAGTACCCTTGAATTTATGGACCCCACGATATACCACCAAAGAATTAGATTACTATTGTGACAAAGAAAATGGAGTATTGAAAGATGGATGGATTGAGCTGCCACCAGAAGAGGGCAGTCAACCTCCGGGAAGAATAGTAATTCCTGAACTGTTAGGACCATCTTTTGTCAAAGCTTTCCACGAAGCCACACACTATGGGAAGAGTGCTATGGAAAAAGCACTCAGACCACATTTCTACATCCCTCTGATGACAACCATATCAGCCTCAGTAGCACGACAATGTCAAACCTGTGCCAAGAATAATGCCAAGCAAGGCCTTATTACAGCACCCCGAGTTCAGTCAAGAGGTGTCACCCCCATGCACAACCTCCAAGTTGATTTCACCGAAATGCCAAAAGCCAATGGATACCATTACCTACTAGTATTAGTTTGTACTTTCTCTGGGTGGGTAGAAGCATTCCCAACCAGAACTGAGAAAGCCCGAGAAGTCACCAAAGCCTTAATGAGAGAGATTGTCCCCAGATTTGGAATCCCAGCCGTAATAGGGTCAGACAATGGACCCTCATTTGTCTCCCAAGTTACTCAGCAGTTAGCAAAAGCTTTGCAGATACAGTGGAAACTCCACACTGCATACAGACCCCAGAGTTCAGGGAAAGTTGAGCGAATGAATCGTACCTTGAAAGCCCAAATGTCTAAGCTTTGTCAGGAGACACACTTGAAATGGCCCCAAGTGCTCCCCATAGCTTTACTCAGAATACGCTCAGCCCCTGTAAAATCAACAGGATTTTCCCCTTTTGAAGTTTTGTATGGTAAACCCCCACCAATAGTGCAGGGAGTCAAAGGAAGTTTAGCCCAGATTGGTTCAGAAGTAACCAGACAAGAACTCCTAGCTCTTAGTTTTGTTCTGCAGACTCTCCATACGTGGATCCAAGACCAGTTGCCTATCAACTTGACGGAACCCTTGCATCCCTACCAGCCTGGAACTTCGGTGTGGATCAAAGATTGGAAAAAGATACCGTTGGAACCCCATTGGAAGGGACCGTACACCGTCATCCTGTCTACCCCAACTGCAGTAAAGGTAGCCGAGATCGACGCCTGGATCCACCACAGCAGAGTCAAGCCCGCCGCCGATCCTGAACCAGAGCGGTGGACAGCAGAGCAGCGCCCTGATGTACCCTTGCGAGTTACTCTGAGACGGCAACCAGCAGCATAGACACTTCATCACAAGTGCTTTGCAGTAGCCAAGTCTTTCGAAGAGGATTGCTGTTTTCCATGCAGCAACAGTTTTGTTTCAACGAACCCAATTTGTGTGTGTGATTTGACACACTACTTTGAGACTACATTGACTAAGCCAGACTTCACAAGCCAACTGAATTGCTAAGTTGGTTAATGTGTGCTGGACATCTTGAGGATCTTCAATCAACACTCAGCACCCGTTAAATTGCTTCATTAGCAAACGGGACGAAGAATAATAGACCGTCGTGATCAAGATCAGCAAGCTGAGGATTCAGAAGAACTCCAATCAACATCAACATGTATCTTTGTTTCTGCTTTGCCTTGGTTGCCTTCTTCGGAGGTTTTGAACAGACTTATGCTCTACCTCCATGCACTGCTTGCATTACCTCTACTAGAACTGGACTGAAAGTAACTCAGACTTTGCTTTATCATTCTTACTATACCTGCAAGGGAACAATAACTCGGTGTGTCTATAACACCACTGAACTAAATGTTTGCACTCATGGCAAAATCAAAGTATGCTATAATCCGCATCAGAATCCATCCTATTACACGTTGGAAATAAGATGGAAGGATGCAGATGGACCTATATTAGCTGCTACACCACCACTTAAGGACATTACTAAACCTGCTGTTTTGAATTTTGATGCATGTAATGCTATTAATAGAGATAGTCAGTCCACCTGTGGTACATGGGAGAAAGCGTATCGAAATGACCATAAGTATATGTGTCCAGAAGGTGCCACGGGATGGAGGAAGTGTACAGGTAAAAAGGAACCAGGGTATAGTACTGCTACAGCGGCAGACTACTATTGCCCGTATTGGGAATGTGTTTTCTATGCTACCTGGAACACTGGTATAACTGATGAGAAAATAGATAAACGGATGGCTACTCTAACCAAGCCAACCACAAATGATAAATGTCAGAAAGATGCTTGCAACCCCTTACACTTACGTGTACATAATCCCCATGCATGGAAACAAGGATATAAGTTTGGTTTACGAATTGCTGGAGGGGGAACAGACCCAGGGACCATTGTATATATTAGATTGAATACTCAAGCCCACAAGTCATCTAAATATCATATTCATAATACCTTTTATGAAGCTATGCATGTATATAAGTTTGAGATCCCTCACCCTTCACAGAATTTGTTTCTAGAATTAGCCGGAGCAGTAGTATCTAGTCTTAAGATCACAGATTGTTATTTCTGTGGCGGAACCCAAATGGGAGACCAATGGCCCTGGGAAGCCCAAGAATTGAATTATTCCATGATTTACAATCAGACTGAATTACACAAGACAACCAGTGAATGGGTGTTAGCGCACTCAATCGTTGGATGTCTTTGCTTTGCCAGAACTGGACCCCAGTTCACCCAAAAGGTAGGACAGCTGGTCTGTCTTAGCCAGAAATACTATAATGCCACGACTAAAAAGACAGCTTGGTGGTCAGGAATCACACATCCTGAACCTCCTAACCCATTAGCTAGATTTCCTGAACTTGCAGGTCTATGGACTAACCTTGCCAAAGTCCAAGCCTGGCAAGCCCCACCTGGCCTATATTGGATCTGTGGAAACCGAGCGTATGCACAACTCCCACCACACTGGGGAGGAGCATGTGTCTTAGGAACCATCAGACCTTCTTTCTTCCTGTTAAACACTGAACATGGAGAACAATTAGGATACCCTGTATATACTACCCACAAACACAAAGGAGCATCAAGACAGAAAAGAGAGGCCTTACAGATAGGCAAGTGGGAGAAGTGGCGAGGTGATGATTGGCCACCAGAAAGAATTATTGAGTATTATGGACCTGCCACTTGGAATGATGATGGTATGTTTGGTTATCGTACCCCAATCTATATGATCAATCGTATTATTCACTTACAAGCAGTAGTTGAAATAATAACCAATGAAACTAGTCATGCTCTCACGCTCTTAGCTAGACAAAGTACTCAGATGCGCACTGCCATATACCAGAATCGCTTAGCCCTTGATTATTTGCTAGCAGCTGAAGGAGGAGTATGTGGTAAACTGAATTTAACTAACTGCTGTTTGAAAATAGATGATAAAGGTCAAGTAGTTGAAGAAATTGCTAAAGATATGCAAAGACATGCTTATGTGCCAGTACAGACTTGGCACGCCTTGAAATTCCCTAATTGGTTTGCTAACCTTTTCTCTTGGCTGGGAGGATTTAAGACTTTCGTTATCTTAGTACTAATCCTTGTTGCTGTTGTCCTCTGCTTACCATGTTTAATCCCATGTTGTATGCGTTCCCTTCATAGTGCTATTGATAGTACAGTAGAGCGGAAGACCGCAACTAGAATAATGGCTTTATACAAAGCTAGCCCTAGTGGAACTAGTAAGAATCCTTTAATCAGGATGTGAATCTTCTAGAAAGTGATTTAATTCTCACACCTTATTAAGTAATAGGGTGAGATTAATCAAAGGGGGGAATGTGGCAGGTGCAGGCCTGTGACCCACGGTGTCTGACATAGGCAGGCCAGCATGGCTAGCTTGACCTGTAAATGAGGCCTGTGGAGAGGCATATAGGATTGCACATCCCCCAATATGCTGCTATTGTAAGAAAGAACTCAGTAGAAATATTGAATTAGCTTAGATAAGCAGAACTGCAGAATTAAGAAATGGAAAAATACAGAAAAGATGTGTTTAAAAGTTACTGATAAGAAAAAGTACATTTGCAGAGAAATAAGGAGTGCTGACAGATGAGTTACAGAACCTTGCTCTTCTGCACGCACAAATGGTCCCATAACCTTGAAAGTGTGAAAGTAACAAGTTGATGAACTGACCATTGTAATTAGGACTAGAAGGGGGGCAGGCAGGTGTCATGCCTACAGAAGCCCACAGAAGGAACATAATTGGAGAAACTTATCAGTACCGGGACCAATAGAAGGGCTACGGGAGGTACGGGAGAGTACCGGGACCAATGAAATGTTTTTCTATACCTAGAATGGAACAGAAGTCTATAAAAGTTGTTGTAATGCTTGAAAACTTGGCTCAGCCATTTTTGAAATTGCCTTGCTTGAGACTTGTGCACAAATAAATGATTTGGACCTTCTGAACAGACTCCTGGTATCATTGGTTTGTCTGCGCTTTGCTGCTACATTATGTTCTGATTCATTCCATTGGGTGATTGTAGACACACAGCCCATTTTTTATGAATGGGGATAGAATCCAAACACCGCACATATTTTAACTCATTTGGACATGCCTCCATTGACTTTGTATGTGAATGAGTTCTTAAGGACTTTCTGGTGTTTTGGGGTCTTTGTACTAATTCTTTTTTTCTTGAGGGGCATCAGTATGTCTACCTTTTCTGAACATTTTTATGCTAGCTGATTGGAAAATTAGTTAAAAAGATTATCCAGTTTTTCACTTTTACATAAAATATTATGACCTTTTAAGAACTGGTAAATTGAAGTATTTATGTACAGTGGTGTGCAAAAGTCTGGAATCACTTGTAAATTTGATGTTTTTTCAACTTCGTGACCTTATATCTTAATTTCTTTTTCCTCCCAGTGGCTTTTTCTGTGAATCTCATGATAAGTGATAAATTTGGCTATTAGGGCCAACTTTTAGTATTGGTTTGGCTCTTATTTTCTGAGTTTGTTCCCTATAGTTGTCCTGTTGATAGATTTTCTGTGAAAATCGCGTAATGTACATCATTGGCCAACAATATATTATTGTAAGTATGCTTTAAAATATTATGGACGCACGCCAAGTTTCCTTCAAATTAATGTATGTGGCATTGAAAAAGGCCGTTTTTATGTGTCAGTGATGGCTCAGTATTTGATGGGCCACCCTTTGTTCTTGATTACCTGACTGCATCTTGTCGGCATTGAATGAACCAGTCTGACAAGGTGATCGTTGGTGACAACGTGGTTCCAAGCTGCAATGAGTGACTCAATCAGCTCACGCTTTGATGTCGGATACCTCTTGGATATTTCCAAGGCCACCTTGTGCCACAGGTTCTCGATTGGATTCAGATCTGGAGACTGGGCAGGCCAGTCCATTGACTTGATGTTGTTCCGCTGCTTCCAGCTGATCACCTGTCTGGAGCGATGGCATGATGCATTGTCATCTGGGAACATGAACTGGCCAGGAAACAGCTGGTGTGCTGATGGCACCATGTACTTTTGCAGTATGGTGATGTACTTGGCCCCGTTGACCATTCCATCGACGATGTGAAGACCTCCAACACCACTGGCAGCCATGCAGCCCTAGACCATGACCTTCAAAGGATGCTTCACAGTGAGGTTGAGACACTCAGGCTTCAATTCTTCTCCAGGAACTCTCCTCACATAGGTGTGGGCCTGGTTAACAGAAAGGCAGAAGGTGCTTTCATCGCTGAATAGCACCTTTTCCCACATTTCAGTCGACCAGGTTAAGTGCTTTCTCGCCCATACAATCCGGTTGTGCCTTTGTATGTCAGTCATCAGTGGCTTATTCCGTGCTTTGCAGCCCCGGAGACTAAACTGCAGGCACCGGCGATGAACTGTTGATGAGCTGACTCTGACCTCACTTTTATCTGACCACTCTCGAAGTAACTGAGGAGAGGTCAACTTGTGATTAGTCAGTGAAATGTGTCATAGTGCGTGATCCTGGCATGATATTGATGCACATGGATGACTGAACAAGGCTGTCCAGCACGGAACCTGTTTCTTTCTTCTTCTGTACAATCTTAACAACAGTGCTATGACTGCAGCCAGCTTTCCTGGCTATCTGACGGCTTGAAAATTCTTCCTCGCTCATAAAGGACACACAAACACGCTCCTCCAACGTCAGGGTCCAAGTCATCTTCATGGTCGATCTAGAAAGCCTATGAAATTCAAAAATTCCGTGCATTTTTTTAGCTGCACTGTTGGCGAGATATCTGCATTGTGATTGGTTAGTGAAACCAGCCTCCTGATTGGTCAGAAATAACGTGTGCATATTGGATAATCTCGATCCAGTTTTGACGCAGAATCCACAAAAATCGCAGTAGCTATCTCCCAGTGTCTGTAAAGTATTTAAATTGGAAGCAAGGAATGCAAAAAAGTCAAAATAGCCAAATGTATCCCTTTTAACGTGGTAGAAAGATGAATATGCTGGGCTAATGCAAAGGTTTTAAAAAAAAAGTTAGAAAGTACGAAAAACGCAAAGCTCACAAGTGATTCCAGACTTTTGCACACCACTGTACATTTCTCTATTCTTTGTCTCATGAAGCACTATGATTTTTGTATACACGGGTTTGTCGAATTATTATCATGTTTAATGGATTTTATTTGTTCTGGACTTTTTGCACTTTTTAAATTAACAATGTATCCAATCTGAAGAATCTGCTACTACAACTACTAATCATTTATATAGCGCTACAAGGCATACGCAGCGCTGTACAAGCATATAAAGAAGACAGTTCCTGCTTATAGAGCTTACAATCTAATCAAGAGAGATAGACAATACAAGAGAAACAAGGGGGTTCAGATAGGTAAAGAGACACAAGGAGAACAAGGGATTAGGAATCTGGAATTGAAACCCTTATTAGTTGGGCTTCAGGAAGAAAAAATAAATAGAACAGTGAAGGGGGCCATAAGACCTTTTGCCAGCAATGTCCAGAACTTCCATTACTGAAGGACATTCTTTGAACTAATTTCAGCCTCATAAAAAATCTATTTGGTAATTAGTAACCAGTGAATGGGAGCAAAAATTTCCAAGAGAATAATGACCATAAATACCAAAGTCCTTGAGGTAACAGCCTGTAAAACTGTCACAAGACTTGCTAAGGTGACAAAAGATAGCCTCTAGTTCACAAAAATGTCAGCTTACTAGATCATAATCCATATCTATAAATGGGAAAGCATTTTATTTTGTGTTGGTTTTTTTTAACTATATATACTTGTTTTCCTCAAATGTTCAGTACTACTACTCAACGTATACGCAGTGCCGTCACTACTATTTCCAGTGGTTCTAGCTCCTGCAGATTAATATTTCACCTTTGCAATTTTGTTTTACTTATTTATTTTTTATTTAGACAGTTATATAGCAGACTTATAGCTTATTTTGTTTATCAGTAACACGCCGTGCAGCATCTGTGTAGTGTGCATCAGTGGTTTCGATATGGTGTACAGTTCTAAATATTTTTGTATGCTAAGTGTAGACGGCAGTGGTCATTAAAAGCCGTACTGAGCAGCTTCCATTGCAACAGGAATAACAGAATGACGCTAGAAGTCCTTTTGTTTCAGAAGATGAACAGGAAAAAAAAGTAAGAGAAGCAGCCAAGAGATAGATGTGCTTTCTGGAAGATTTGTTTCAGCAGGAGAGAAAGCTCGTCAGGCTAACTAAAAGCCGTTATGCCGCAGCTCCTTTTATATTTGGGTGGCTGCTCAAGATACCTTTACAAGCTCTTGTAATCCAAAAAGTGTCCGCTGGAGCTGACTACCATCATTATGTTATCATAAACTAAGTCATTAATGGTAGCCCCACAAACTCTGTTTTTAATGCGCTTCAAAGCTGGACCTATATGGATTTGTTACAAGTGCCATGCACTTAAGAGTTCTATTCTTGAGATGTTGAGAACAAATGTCCCATTGAATGGTGAGCTTCTTACTTTTGGTGGCACTCAGGCTGTCTCAAATTTAGTGTCTCAGAGTTTGCTGCTTCTACTTTTTAAACTTTCGGGATGTGAAAACTGGAGTGACATTTAATCTAGAGATAGCAGATGTTAAAGGCCTCCCCCTCCCCTTCAAGCAACCTCAGGAATAGAGGACCTTTCTATTACTGAAATGTGCATCTTTTTGACTGTGAGAAAAGACGGTTAAAGGTTGTAAATCTGCCTCCTTATTATGGAGGCACACAATAGATTGATTTATGGGGAGAAGCAACTGTTCAGGCTTATGTAAGCTAGATGCATGAATGTGCATGTTAACGCAGAGCTTTATGATGTTTCAATGATATTGCTTCCATTTGTAATGGGAATTAAATGAAATTTTGCAGCTTTCACTCTCTCGCTCCCTTCTCTCCTACCAAATAACTTTTAGTTTCCCCCTTTTTCTTTCTTTAGCTTCATAAGTATTGAGACTAACAAGAGCATATCGGTGATCATCGAAGGCCTTGGCACATAACAAAGGCTCTTGAGAAGAAGACAAAATAAATAAATCCATAAAGCTTACCCTGCTGGAGCAGATCCATTTGTGCCTATGCGGAGCTAACGGCGGTTCAGCATGCCCCTCTCTTTAATGTCCCATAGCCCGCTGTGTTCTGGCTGCTTGTGCTTCCTTGAGCGTGCAAAATCCTGATTTATTGGGAAAACATTGCAACGGTGATGGATGCACATTATATCTCTAGCTTTTCCTTTCATCACATCAAAAAGTCATTTTAGCCCAAAAGCTCTTGGAATAGGGCATTAGTAAACATTGTGTAGGCAGAATAAACATAATGGTGTTACTGAGCCCTAACGACAAGGGCACATCTTATTCGTCTTCCTGAAATGGCACCGAGTATGCCAGCTCAAAAGTGATTGGTTTGCCAGTAGGACAGTTTTGTGGTTGACAAGTAGCTGTGAATTACATTTATACTGTGAATTCTTTGCAAGCTCTTAAATCTTTTCATGGGTCAGGAGAAACAAGTCACCTAACCCTTCGTTGTCTCAGGTATATTTGCTAAACTATGTTAAAGGCAATAATATGCATTATTTGCCAATTAATGCACATTAATTAGCAATGATGTGTGTTTGCTGATTATGCAGTTTCTTTTTACCGCAGTGGACATTACATAAGAAGCTGCAAGCATATAGATGTGTGTAGAGGCATGCAGAACAGCTCATTACTATGCAAAATGAATAATTCAGCTTGTGTTAAAACTCAAGACCTGCTGTTAATGTTCCTTTCTAGGAATGTTGGGCCGCTAATGTGCAGCTCCGTGCTCTAAAGGAACAGATTAAAGGGACTGATGCTTAGTTGAAGATGCCCCCACTCCTGTTTGTGAAATTACAACACTCCGCCCCAAATCCCCTATGAAATGACAGCCCCCCTGAACTCCCCACCCTCAGTCCATATTCAAATCGAGCCCTTCATCCTATCCACCCTCTCTTCCCCACTAGCGCCTATCAGGGTTCTCTCTTATGAGTCATGGGGTTAGCAGGAATAATGTCCCCAGTGCTCCTGCTCCTTAGTCGAAATAGTCGTGTTCGTGAAATTCATTAGTTTCTGTACTCTGGCCATATAGCCTTAATGGTTTCATTGGCTCTATCATTACCGCTCAAACAATACATATTTTAATTCATGCTTTAGTCATATCCCATCTAGATTATTGTAACTCCATGTACTGCAGAATAGGAATCTCTGGTCTTAAGTGGCCGCAGACTGTCCAAAATGCAGTTATTACATTACTTTGCAAAACATCCAAATTTGATCACGTCACATCTCTACTCTGTGGTAATTATTGGTTGTCCATTTCCCATTGTTCCCAATTTGAAATCTTAACTCTTACACACAAAACTTTCTGTCTAAGCCTTCCATTGTTCTTGTCTTTTCTGCTCCCACCATATTGCCTATCATGAGTTTTATGTTCTCAGAAAGCAAACTTTCTATCAAGACCTTCTATTTCTCGGCATTCTTCTTCCTAGTACTGATGCTAGGGAATGTTCTACCAGCCTCGATTGAGTCATCTTTTAAAACAAAAATTGAATAAAGGCCTGAGATCAACCTGTTTAGAGGCAGCTTTCAAGGAATGGGTATAATAGGCTCTTCCGAGTTGCAGGTATCACAAGACTTTTTCTTTGTTGACTGCCCTTCCTCTCTTCTATTGCTTGTTTTCTGGCCTGTTGCTTTTTATTTCAATGTGGTTCTTTTCTCACTTTGTTTTCTGTGTATTGTAAACTGCTTTGTTACCTTTATTAGTAAACATCAACATAGCCTCGTCAGTCCTCCACTGGAGTGGTAGTACTGACAAGGCATTTTGAATAAGGGAGCCAATGCCGGAGGAGGAGCACCGGGAGATCTGCTTGCCTCCTCCCCCTCACTACAATCCACCAAGGAAGACCCTTCTGTGGGGTGCAGGGATAGGGGGTCGGATTGAGGAGAGGCCAGATTTGAAAAATGGATAGGGGGTAAGGAGTTGTGCGGGGTGCTGTCTTGTTATAAGGGTTTACGGGTTGGGCACTATCATTTCATAAGGGATCAAGGATGGGAGGTTATTTTTTTTCAGTTGTCTAGCATTTTTAAGGTTAGCAAGCTCAAATTGGGACCTGCTATCTTTGCATTGCAATTACTGGTAATGCATGATATTTCCAGCTGCAGCAGTATAAAGATACATTTGTCTTGGGATTCACAAACATAAAGGTACCATAGATGCAGGGATTTTGAGTAGTGCGTGTAGTGTTGTAATACTCTTATCTTGTGGTATACAAACTTTGCAGCCTTGCTGATGTGTTATTTCAAGGTTAGTCACTGATCTAAAGTTATACCTAAGTAACGAACCTCTGGTTGTACCTCCAGTGCATTATTTTGGATTTTTAGTGTACTGGTGAATTGAAGGTTGTTTCTCTGGTAATATCAAGAATGTCAGGTTTTATGTAATTTATGGATAAACTGTGTTCCAAGATCCAATGTGTTACTGCTTTGAGGCAGTTTCTTAGCACTGTGTGTACACTCTTAATAGTGGAGAAGGGTGCATAAGCCATATCATCTGCGTATATGTGATAGAAAACATTGTAGGCCTGTATAATTGAGCAAATTGCTTATAGGTAAAAGTTGAATAAGAGTGATGATAGTGCAGAGCCTTGTGGCACTCCTTGCTGTTGCTTAAAGGGAACAGATTTGGGTGGTCCTATTTTCACTTGTTGTTGGCATTGTTTTAGATACTCTAAGAGTGGAAGTATTTCAATGTTGTATTGTGTATTCCTGTGGTTTGTAATCATGATATTAGTATGCTGTGACTGATTAAGTCAAAGGCTGCTTTTATGTCCAAGACTATTAACATAAACCCTTGTGTTTTTCAGTGCCTTTTATGAGTCTGTCAAATAGTGCTGTTAGAAGCATCTCTACTCCATGCTTGGGCTTGAATCCATGCTGTTGTGGATCCAGAGGTGCATGAGAGTTGATGCAGTCTTGTAGCTGATGTTGTACTGCTTTTTCAATTATCTTTGCAAAGAATGGTAGGTTGGAGATGGATCTGTAGGAACTGGGACCCGATATTCAAAGAATTTACGTGGTTTATAGCTCTGTAAACTCTGTAAATGCTACTTAGAGGGACATTCAGTGGCATTAACACGGTCAGTGCCATTGAATATCCCAGAGTAACGCCGCTGTATGCCCCAGTGCTAACTGTGTAGCATTGGGGCATATTTTGGGCATTCCAGGGCAAAGTGGAGTTGGCACTTGTCGCTAAGTGGGCAGCAATGATATTGCATCGCTGCCTGGTTAGCAACCCACGGGTAAAGATAGGTGCAACAAACGCTGGCCTGTTTTTATCTGTGGGAGCTAACTGGGGAGTGGCTCAATATCGCGGCTTTGTGGCAACCCCAGATATTCAATGCCGGGGCCTCATATGACCCCAGCATTGAATATCCACGTTTAATGTTCAGCACCGGCGGCTAGCCACTGTAATCATGCTACCCACCGGTGCTGAATATCGGGCCCACGGAGTCGTTGAGTCTAGTGAGGCACTCTTCATTATGGAATGGACAGATGCACATTTGAGGGTGATAGGCATGTACCCTTGTGCAAGAGATAGTGTAAACATGAGTAATGTGGGGGGGTTAGTTCAGGTCAGACCATTTTGATCCAGGAAACTGGACATCAAGAGGAGATGTGGTGGTGTTGAGGTTGGTAATGATCTTCTGAATGTGTTCTGGAGAGACTTGCTCGAAGGATCATCAAGCGTTGTCTCTGGGGTTATTATTTAATGCTGTTGGTCTTGCAAATGTTTTATTATGATCTCTGTTGGTCTTAGTTTGAAGGTAGTTGACCATTGCTTCTGGGGATCGGACATTGCCCTCTTTCCTTTGATCGGGGTCCTTTATTAGGGATTTTGCTATATGGAATAGCTGTCCTGAGTGGTTTTATTTTGTTTTTTATAGTATGATGCATCTCTCCTAAATTATTGATCATATCTCAACCTTTAACTTAAAAGTACTGCAGCATATGCAAACAGTCCTGTTTGACACTTTTGTCAACATAGTTCCTATAAGCTTGCACTACAATTAAAATAATGCTGAGTTTGTTAAAAAGAAATATTGTCCACTCACCGATGCCTTGTGGCATTACTGAGGCTTCTTTGTTTTTTGCTTAGTACCCGTTGGTTTTGCCTACTTGTTTATATGCTTCTGTAACAGAGTAAGGAAAAGCTGAATTTTGTGGATTTCTAAAAATTGGAAAACTGCTTCTAGAGTATTGCTTTTAACGTTTTTGCAAAATTAATAAAATCTATATGAAATTTATATGCAAAATGTTGAATTTTGTTATGTATTATGTTTGTTTATTAAAACGTGATATACCATTGGGTAGTGAATGTGGTTGCAGAGTCCATGGAATTGTGTACAGTTATATCAAGATGTAACACTGAGATATATTTTATGAGGAACATCTATTAATTTTTGTGTTGTCGACTTCACCAAAGGGGTTAGTTTTACACATAGAAAAGGCCTTTATAAGGTTGCACAGCAGTATACACGTATATAAATATGCACAGTGACAAAATGACATGCTTATGTGTGTGCCATGTGTAGGTGATCATGGGGGTGTAGTTTGGTGTGGAGCAGGAATGGAGCTGCAGAATGCATGTATATTTTATAGAATAAATGATTATGCACTTAAAGGGTAAGTTTAAAGTCATTTTCACATACGTGCATAAATAGCCTCTTATAAAATACTGGCTGGTGTGAAAGTATGCTCGTTAGCGTGACTGCACATACAGTGGTGTGCAAAAGTCTGGAATCACTTGTGAGTTATGCATTTTTCGTACTTTCTAATGGTTTTTTTTAAATTTTGCGTTAGCCCAGCATATTCATCTTTCTACCACGTCAAAAGGGATACATTTGGCTATTAGAGTTGACTTTTTTGCATTCCTTGCTTCCAATTTAAATACTTTACAGATACTGGGAGATAGCTACTACGATTTATGTGGATCCTGCGTCAAAACTGGATCGAGATTATCCAATATGCACATGTTATTTCTGACCAATGAGGAGGCTGGTTTCACTAACCAGTCACAATGCAGATATCTAGCCAACAGTGCAGCTATAAAAATGTGCGGAATTTTTGAATTTCATACGCTTTCTGGATCGACCATGAAGATGACTCAGACGCTGACGTTGAAGGAGTGTTTTCTTGTGTCCTTTATGAGCGAGGAAGGATTTTCAAGCTGTCAGATAGCCAGGAAAGTTGGCTGCAGTCAGAGCGCTGTTGTTAAGATTGTACAGAAGAAGAAAGAAATGGGTTCAGTGGTGGACAAGCCTCATTCAGGTCGTCCACGTGCATCAACATCATGCCAGGACCACGCACTACAACGCATTTCACTGACTAATCGCAAGTTGACCTCTCCTCAGCTACTTCGAGAATGGTCAGACAAGATTGAGGTCAGTGTCAGCTCATCAACAGTTCATCGCCGGTGCCTGCAGTTTGGTCTCTGGGGCTGCAAAGCACGGAATAAGCCACTGAGCCTGACGTCAATACCGGGAAAAATGATAGAAACCATCATAAAGAATAAAATTACTCAGCATGTAGATAGTCATGAACTAATGAGAGACAGCCAACATGGCTTTAGACCAGGA
Source organism: Ichthyophis bannanicus (assembly GCA_033557465.1). Classification (NCBI taxonomy): domain Eukaryota; kingdom Metazoa; phylum Chordata; class Amphibia; order Gymnophiona; family Ichthyophiidae; genus Ichthyophis; species Ichthyophis bannanicus. The sequence goes on along the minus strand of CM066032.1, from coordinate 810,841,780 downwards.
AGATCTTGTCTTACTAATCTGTTATGTTTTTTTGAAGGAGTGAATAATCAGGTGGACAAAGGTGAGTCGGTTGATATTGTGTATCTGGACTTTCAGAAAGCCTTTGACAAGGTCCCTCATGAGAGATGTTTGGCAAAACTAAAGAGTCATGGGATAGGAGGCAGTGTACTTTTGTGGATCAGGAACTGGTTAAAAGATAGAAAGCAGAGGGTAGGGCTAAATGGCCAATTTTCCCAATGGAGAAAGGTGAATAGTGGTGTACCCCAGGGATCTGTGCTGGGTCCGCTGCTTTTTGACATATTCATAAATGACCTGGAAAGTGGAATAACGAGTGAGGTTATCAAATTTGCAGATGACACAAAACTATTTAAAGTTGTTAAAACCCAAGAGGATTGTGGAAAATTGCAAGAGGATCTTGATAAATTGGAAGACTGGGCATCAAAATGGCAGATGAAATTTAATGTGGACAAGTGCAAGGTTATGCACCTAGGGAAGAACAACCCAAACTATGGTTACACGATGCAAGGTTCCACATTAGGAACCACCACCCAGGAAAAAGATTTAGGCGTCATTGTGGATACCATGTTAAAACCCTCGGCCCAGTGTGCAGCGGCGGCCAAGAGAGCAAATAGAATGCTAGGTATGATAAGGAAAGGAATGGAAAATAAAACAAAGGATATTATAATGCCTCTATATCATTCCATGGTGAGACCGCACCTTGAATATTGTGTGCAGTTCTGGTCGCCGTATCTTAAAAAGGATATAGAGTTATTAGAAAAGGTTCAGAGAAGAGCCACCAAAATGGTAAAGGGGATGGAAGGATACTCCTATGAAGAAAGGCTAAAAAGGTTAGGGCTCTTTAACCTGGAAAAGAGACGGCTGAGGGGAGATATGATAGAAGTCTACAGATTAATGAGCGGAGTGGAACAGGTAAACGTAGATCGATTGTTTACCTTATCAGAATATAGAAAGACTAGGGGACATGCAATGAAGCTACAGGGTAAACTATTTAAGACTAATAAAAGAAAATATTTTTTCACTCAACGTGTAATCAAACTCTGGAATTTGTTACCCGAGGATGTAGTAAAGGCTGTTAGTGTAGCTGGGTTTAAAAAAGGTTTGGACAAGTTCCTGGAGGAAAGGTCCATAAGCCATTATTAAGAAGGGACCCAGGATATCAATGCTTGAACCAGTACAAGCATTGTGGATCCTGTGTCCCTTGGGGAAACTGCTAGGTACATATGACCTAGATTGGCCACTGTTGGAAACAGAATACTGGGCTTGATGGACCTTGGTCTGACCCAGTATGGCATATCTTATGTTATGTTCTTATGATGACTGACATACAAAGGCACAACCGGATCTTGTGGGCGAGAAAGCACTCAACCTGGTCGACTGAAATTTGGGAAAAGGTGCTATTCAGCAATGAAAGCACCTTCTGCCTGTTTGGTAACCAGGCCAACACCTATATGAGGAGATTTCCTGCAGAGGAATTCAAGCCTGAGTGTCTCAACCTCATTGTGAAGCATCCTTTGAAGGTCATGCTCTGGGGCTGCATGACTTCCAGTGGCGTTGGACGTCTTCACATCATCGATGGAATGGTCAACGGGGCCAAGTACATCACCATACTGCAAAAGTGCATGGTGCCATCATCACACCAGCTGTTTCCTGGCCAGTTCCTGCTCCAAGATGACAATGCACCCTGCCATCGCTCCAGACAGGTGATTAGCTGGAAGCAGCGGAACAACATCAAGTCAATGGACTGGGCTGCCCAGTCTCCGTATCTGAATACAATCAAGAAACTGTGGCACAAGTTGGCCTTGGAAATATCCAAGAGGCATCCGACATCAAAGCATGAGCTGATTGAGTCACTCATTGCAGCTTGGAACCGCGTTGTCACCAACGATAACCTTGTCAGACTGTTTCATTCAATGCCGACAAGGTGCAGTCAGGTGATCAAGAACAAAGGGTGGCCCATCAAATACTGAGCCATCACTGACACATAAAAACAGCCTTTTTCAAGGCCACATACATTCATTTGATGGAAACCTGGCGTGCGTCCATAATATTTTAAAGCATACTTACAATAATATCTCGTTGGCCAACGATGTACATTACACGATTTTCACAGAAAATCTATCAACAGGACAACTATGGGGAACAAACTCAGAAAATAAGGGCCAAACCAATACTAAAAGTTGGCCCTAATAGTCAAATCTATCACTTATCATGAGATACACAGAAAAAGCCACTGGGAGGAAAAAGAAATTAAGATAGATAGGTCACAAAGTTGAAAAAACATCAAATTTACAAGTGATTCCAGACTTTTGCACACCACTGTACTTTGCCCGTAGGCGTAGCCAGGGGCTCGGGCAGCGTTCATAAATACATGAAATACCTTAATCTATGCACGTGCTTGTGCACGTTACCTATGTTCATTTACCCTTCCCCTTGAGCAGGTATGAATTTAAGGCACGATCTCTGCTTCTTATGCTAGTAGTTTATAAAGATACTTGTGGTCTTTATAGAATAGCGCTATGGAGGTGCCTACTTGTCCTCTTCAGTCGGGCACCCTTCTGTAAAATCACTCTCATAGGGTGCACGCACATATTTATCCCAACTTCACGGTGGGTGTAGATGTGTGCGCTGGCATTTGAGCACTGCGGGGGCTGGATCTGGGAGCCTGGTTAAAGGTACGGGTGCGCCTTTGTTGCATTTCTAAAATAGGCGCTTTTGCGGACTTCTCATATAGACGTCGTATTATAAAATCAGACCCAAAATGTACAGGCACATATGGCTGTCTCATTTATGTTTTCTTTTTGGTTGAATCTCTACTGGTTTCATCTCAGACTTCTGAGATGACCATGTGTTTTAAGATATTGTTTTCTGTCCTGTTTAAGGAAAATCAGGACACACAATTGTCCTGTTTTTCAGTCTGGCAGTACACAGAATTTTGACTAGGTTGTGTGATGCATCGTCATTCCCCGACTTGCTTCTCCTTTTCTTTTTCCCTTTTACCCTTTTTCTGCATCTCTCATCTCCCTGTTGGGTTCCTCTCCTTAGCAGAGTTCTCACTATCTCTCCTGCTCCTTGGATTCCTCCCCCCCCCCCCTCCTTCCCTTAGATTTTTCTTCATGCCTCCCCTCCCACATTTCTTCAGGTTCCTCTGTATCTAACGCCTCCCATTTCTTTGTCTTCTCCCCCCCCCCCCACCAGATCTTAATCCGTGTTTTTTTAATTCACTCTTTTCCCCCCTCCTACCTTACAAGCATGCACATATCTCCAAGTTCTGTCTTGCCTTCCCATTCTTCAAACACCTCTCACTCAGAACCCTCATCATATGCAAATTTCTCTCATTCATATTCATTGTGCACATCCTGAAAGCCAGACTGGCTGCATGTGTTCCTTTAGCTGGGTTGTGAAACAGTGATTTAAGGGAAGATTATTTTTTTTCAAACTATCAGTTCATGCTGTTCATTAAATTATTTTCTTTTTTTTCCCCTACGTGGCTTTGTATGTTTTTTGCAGAATTTGTATTGTTTGATTTGATTGGTTTCCCATAAATGATTCCTAATGAACTCTGAATCTAAGTTTGGTAGTCAAGGGCAGTGAGGCACATTCTAATATGTGCGTACAGGCCCCTGTGCGCCCGATCCGAATCAGGATGCCCAGAGGCAGACCCAGCTCTGATCCTATGGGGGTTGTGCCCTGCAGGATCGGAATAGAGTCTAGGCCTGTACGTGCAGGCCAGGACCCAATTCAGATCGGCCTGCACGTACGGATTCCTGCCCAGCTAACTCAGTCAGGTTCCTGAATGGAGCTGCGGTGCCATGGTGTCCTGTTGTCATAGCACCGTAGCTCCATTCAGGAACCGTTATCACTGGCCGCTGACCACATTTTCCTTTCCCCGCAGAGTGACCCCCTCACCTTTCCGTCACTGCCTGGGCCTGCCATCCCCCGAAGTCCAGGAGGACTTATTCCAAATCCAAGGTGGAATAAGTCCCCGGTCCAGTCTGCCTTTGACATATAGGACCGACCTCAGAATCGGCCCTGTACGTCCAGGGTCACAGACCGCCCATGCCCCGTCCTCACTCTGCTCCCGAACACCCGTCCCGTCCCCGACTAAGCCTCCCCATATAAACTCCTTGTTCATTTGGGGAGGCTTCTGCCGGGGACAGAAGGGGGACGAGTAGCAGGGATGGATATCCATCCCTGCTATTCGCGTTAAAGAACAGACCCCAGTGGTGGTAATATATGCTTTTTGTGAAAGATTATAGAAAATGTACATAATTGAATACAATAGGCTGGAAGGTAAAGTATGATAATTGTCTTTAGCTAGCCTGGTTCTGAGGTTTGGCAGCAGCTAGCATGTGTCTTCCCGTGAGACAGAATGGGCTTCACGTCTCTTGCCATCCTCCTGTTGGTTGACATTCTGGCTGATGACTGAGGGGCTTACAGAAAGCAGAAAGATCCCCTGTCAGTTCATGTGGATAAATTGATTGTTTTGGAGTCTTTCTGCGAGGCAAAACCACGGTACTGCTGCAGAGGTTAAAGCTTTCTAGGCGTGTAGTTAAAAGTGATGTCTGTAGTCTCTAGCAGATTGTGATTGAGTTATCTACAAACCCTTACATGGGAACCACGCATAGCTGTACTGTTCTGTATTTTACTTGGTTCTTTACTCAAGCTGTAATGAGAGAGAAGTGATGTTGTTATTTTAGCAGAGGGGTTTATTTATTTAGACAGTTTTGTATACCGCCTTATCCTTCAATCAAAGCGGTCACAACACAATTGGGGGATACATTTAACACGCGGGGATATGAGACACATACACTAATACTTACATGGAACATGGCCAATGGAGGGTTAAGTGGCTTGCCCAAGACCACAAGGAGCATCTGTGGGACTAGAAACCCCAGTCCTTCCGGCCCAAGGTTGCTGTCCTCTAGTGGGATTTGAACCCCCGACCTTCCGGCCTGAAGTACTTTGCCCCAACCACTAGGCTACTCCTCCCGTTTAGATGGGGAAGTGAAATGGATACTGCGATGTAGGGGGTCTAGTTTTTGTTGTGGGTTGTTTGGGGAGTGAGCTACTAATATTTATTAGTTTGGCTAATTGGGAGAATGCTTATGATTTTATTGCACATGTTGATGTACAACCTTGCGTCCCTCTTTATTACTTTTTATTTTAAATCACTCTGAAACCTATGGGTGAGGGCAGGGTAGAAATTTTTAATAGATTACATGTATAGTGAAAAGTAATGGCAATATTGTTTTTCAGAGTACAGGGAAAATAGCAGTCATCAGATTCTATTTTTGTACTGTCTGAAATTCTTTAAATTGAGCGCAATTGGGGGTGGGGGGGGGAGGTTATCATTACTGCTAATTGTCACCCTGTACATCCTGAAAAAATCAAATCAAATGTGTGTCAGCTGACAGTTCCAGACTGCATAAGCCTCCAGAGTGTTCCTGGAGCTCAATGGCCAGTAAAGCGGCGCGTGGTAGAGCCGCTCTGCCTTCGCCAGCTCTTCCTCCTGCCCCTGCTGCCTGCTGCTTGCGCCGTGAGAACAGGAGGCTGCAGCACACTCGGCCGCTCCCTTGTTCTGGAGACTTCAGACTCGTGCTTCTGGTAGCGAGGTGTAAGGAGGCGGAGGAGGAGAAGCAGCGAGTCGCCACTATGCACTAGGCAGGCAAGCCGTGAGTAATTTTGTGGAGGACAGAAGAGGCAAATGCTGGGAGGGAAGATCAGTGCTCAGCGAGCGTGGGGACGTGGTGCATACTATTCTCCAGGACCAAGCAGGAAGTCAGTCCTCACATATGGGTGTCATCGGCGCCGATGAAGCCCCAGCGGAGCATTTCCCCAGCTTTCTATGAAAGCCTTTGGGAATGCAGGCACGCATGCGCGATTCCCTTCCCGCCTAAAGGTGCCATCTTGCCTCAGTCTCTTTTTTTCCGTGAAGCCCGTCGGACGTATGTCCCATTTTTCCCGGTTAAAATCAGATTTTTAGCAATTTTTGCTCTTTTTTCTACCGGTTCGACGCCAGTTCCTCTCCCGCCGGGTTCGGTACACCGGTATCAAGCCCGATTCTTCTTTTTTGGTTTTTGCCCTTCGTGGCTGGCGTTCGCGCCCTTTTTTCTCTTTTTCCCTGGAAGGCCAGTCCTTTGACCTCGCGGGGACTCTTTTTTCCCCGATGGCTTCCAGTGGCTTTAAGAAGTGTGATCGGTGTAAGAAACTAATGTCTCTCACCGACACACACGACTGCTGCCTTCGGTGCCTCGGCTTCGACCACGATCCTAAGTCGTGCGGGGCCTGTGCAAAAATGTCTTTCAAGGCACTACGGAGTCGACAGCAGCAAAAGGAAAGGCTTTTCTCGGACTCAGCCTCCAGCCGGGCTCGGACCTCGTCTGCGGCCTAGACATCTCGGGATTCCGATCCCAAGCACCGTCGAAGCTCCTCGGACAGGGGGTCCCCCGACCGGGAACCCAAGAGGAAGAAGCGGCTCGCGAGGGCGTCGTCGGAAGAGGTCCCTGGCTCCTCGAGGGCCAGGTCTAAGACCACCGACCGTCGCCCCGGGCCTGTGGAACCGGAGAAGCCTGCCAAAGTTCCTCGTGTGGAGCCGGAGTCTGCTGGACATGTAAGCCCCGTAGTCCTTGTGGATTCTCCTCCCAGGGAGCCGATGTCGGGCCCGGCGCCCCCGGGGCCCGAGTCGGTGGCTGCTGCGTCTCCTGAGCTGAGTCTCAGGATGACAGCCTTGGAGAGCAGAATGTCTGCCTTCATGGAGCAGCAGCAGGCACTGATGGCCAGCCTGTCTGGCGCATCTGCCCCGACCACCGGGACATCAACGTCAAAGTCAACCCCGGAGGCCGAGCCGATACTCGAGTCCATCGTGACTCGGAGTCGACCTCGGCCGCGGTCTCCCTCGACCTCCCGTTCGGGACCGAGGGCGTCGACGCCGGTGCTTCCGGCATCGGGGCGGGTGCTCCAGGGCCCCGCGGGGTCGGACCCCGACTCGTCCTCGGACGAGTCAGCTTGGGAGACGGAGGACGAGGAGTCTCCCGATACCTTTAAGACTCAGTGCGTCCCTTCGGACTCACTGCAATCTGAACCCCGGAGTAGGTCCCCTCCAGAGGACACCCGGTTCTCGGAGTTCGTCCAGGATATGGCCACTGCCTTGGCTATTCCGGCGGATCCTGAGGAAGAGCCTCGAGCTGAAGAGCTCGAGGCCCTACAGTATGACTCTCCTCCGAAGGAGGCCTTTACTGTCCCGGTTCCTCCGATGCTGGAACGGCTCCTCTTCCGTATGTGGGAGGCACCGGCCTCGGCGCCAGTTCTTAGCAAGCGGGTCGATTCCATCTATCGACTCCAGAAGAGCCCTGGGTTTCAAAAGGCACAGCTACCACACCATTCCATGGTTGTGGAATCGGCCATGCATCGTCTGAAGAGTCAGAAGATGCACTCCGCGGTGCCTCCTGGCAGGGAGGCCCGAAACCTAGATGGCGTCTGTAGAAAGTTTTTTTCAGGGCTCGATGCTTGCTTGCTGTGTTCAGTCTTACCAGCTGTACATGGGCATGGACTTGCGGGATCTGGCCAAGGAGTTGGCCAGATTCTCTGCTGGTCTCTCCGGGGAACCCTTGCAGAGATTTAAGTCCTTGTCCTCGGGAATTCGGGACTGCTCAAAGTTCATGTCCTGCGCCGCCTACGATGGCTTCGAGGCTTCGGCCCGAGTTGCGGCAGCCGGCATCGCAGCTCGATGCCAGGCATGGCTGCAGTCATCGGACCTCGAGCCATGGGTTCAGGACAAGTTGGTCGATGTCCCTTGCCGAGGTGAAAACCTTTTTGGCAAGCCCATGACCGAGAAGGCCGCACAGTTCGAGACCGAGCACCTCACCCGGACAAGGCTGTCGAGGAAGACCTCTGCCCCTTCTCATAAAAAGAAGGGCTCGGGTAAAAAGCCCTTATCTCCAGGAACAAGCAGGAATGAGTCTTCACATATGGGTATCGTCGGTACCGACGGAGCCTGCGCGGGAACGCTCCCCAGCGTCCAGTAAGAAAGCTTTTGGGAGCATCCCACAGCGCCTGTGCGCTGCCTTCCCACCTTTCCCAACCGCCTCTCTCCAGTTCTTCTTTTCCGCGGAGCCAGCAGGTCGTGTTCCTGTCACCGCAGAAGAAGTTCTTTATTTTTTTCTTTATTTTTCTGTGTCACATCTGCCTTCGACGTCAGACCGGTACCGCCGGTCTTTTCTTTTCTTTCTTCTTCTTCTTCTTCAAAAAAACCCCTTTTCTTTATTCAGCTGTGCATTTTCATTTTGGGCCTTAGGCCTAAATATTTTCTCCTCATGGAAAAGCCCGCTTCCGGGTTCAAAAAGTGCACAAAATGTGGCGGTACTATTTCTGTCACCGACACCCATGATTGGTGTCTGAAATGTTTGGGTCCTGACCATTCCATCACGGATTGTGTGTCCTGTACCATGATGTCTAAAAGAGGTCGGCAGAACCGAGCAGCCAAGCTCAGTACCCTGTTTTCCTCTGATGCAGCCTCGGTGGCATCGACGTCTCAAGTAACCAAACATAAATCTAGCCAGTCCTCGAAGGGCAAATCTCCATCTAAGCATCGAGATGCCTCCGGGCTTGTCCTTGAGGATTCCGCTCCGGCAAAATTACCCCGGCGGGAAGTTCCGGCTTCCAAAGCATTCTCTATGGGGTCACAGGTTGACATCGATGGCTCGGCCTCGACCTGTTGCCATGTTCTGGGGTACCGGTGGCCTCCACTGGTACCGACATCCAGACTTTGGTGGCGTCGATGGATCAGAAAATTCTGTCCATGCAGCGCACCCTCACGGAGTTTATGCAGGCTTCGATGCCTCCGGAACCGCAACAATCTCCGTTGCCGGTACCGATTGCATCGACATCAGCTTTAGGTGTCAACTGCAACGGTACCCTGTCCTATGATGCCCATTGGTACCGAACTGGTACCGCTTACTCCCGATGTCGATCCCACTCGGTACGCGTATCGGGCTTTACAGGAGCATCCAGACAGGCGATACTTCGATTCCTCCGAAGACTCTGATGAGTCGGAGGCTTCTGTTGATACACCGGTATTTCATCCTCAGGAGTCTGCTTCTCCAAAACGAAGAATGTCTCCTCCAGAGGACTTGTCTTTTCAAGACTTCATTAGGGAAGTGGCTACAGGCCTCTCCATCACAGTGGCCTCTGAGTCAGAGCCTAGAGCCAAGCAATTAGATATTTTGCAATATCCTAAGGCTCCTAAGGAAGCAGCTACCTTACCTATTCATGAGATTCTTTATGATCTCATGTTGGGCATGTGGGAGACTCCTCTCACCACCTCTCCTCGTTCTCGTAGGTTAGACACCATGTACCATGTCCCTCCCTGTCCTGGTTTTCATAAGACTCAGCTTCCTCACCACTCTATTGTGGTTGAGTCTGCTATGAAGAAAATAAAGAGTGCAAAGAGACACTCATCTAACCCTCCAGGACGTGAATGTAGGACTCTAGATGCTTTTGGCCGAAGGATTTTTCAGGCCAATATGCTTGCTGCCAGAATCAACTCCTATAGTCTCTATATGGGGATGTTTCTAAAAGAAGTCACAGATCATCTGCAGACTTTAGCTCCTTTTATTTCAGAAGATAAAAGGCAGGAATTTCTCACTTGGCTCAAACATGCCCAGGATGTTTCCAAATTTTCCAACCGTGCAACCTTTGACTCTTTTGAGTGTGTAAGCAGAGCCATGGCTATTGCCATAGGTGCACGCAGAATTGCTTGGTTACAAGCCTCTGATTTGGAACTCTGGGTCCAAGATGAGTTGGGAAACCTTCCTTGTACAGGTGAAAACCTGTTTGGCAGGGATTGGCAAGCAAAGGCCACTCAGATGGATGCTGAGAACTCTGCTTTGGATCGACTTTCAAAGTCTACCTCCGTCCCTGTTAAGAAAAGATTGTTCAAAAAGACATCTTTTTCTAAAAAGGGAAGATATTATCTGCTCATGGGCAGACATCTTCTGCAGGTCGTTTTGTTGCAAAGCGTCAGCAACCACCTAAACAGGCCAAGTCAAAGGCTGCCAGGCCTACAACAGCCCAGCAGCCTCAACCTCCTCAAGGCCTTTGACTTGCAACTAGAGAACTTAGCCTTTCTAGCTCTGGAAAAACCAGAGCCCCTCACCATTCCAGGAAGATTGACTTACTTTGCTCCCAGATGGGAGCAAATCACAGCAGAGCAATGGACCCTCTCCATCATAAAGGAAGGGTACAAGCTTCATTTCTTAAGCCTTCCTCCTCACACCATGGTGAAACAGTTCAATTCTCCAACATCTCTCCTCAACCTTCTAGGTCAGGAGATTACTACCCTTCTTGCCCAAGGGGCAATAGAAGAAGTACCTCTTCTTCAACAGGGCTCAGGGTTCTACTCCCCTTATTTTCTTATCCCAAAGAAAACAGTGGGCTAGAGACCCATATTAGATCTCAGATAATTGAACAAGTTTCTATTCAAGGAGAAATTCAAAATGATTTCTCTAGGGGCTCTGCTTCCATACCTTCAGAGTCAGGTCTGGCTTTGTTCTCTAGATCTCAAGGATGCGTACACCCATGTCCTCATCCATCCAACACACAGAAGGTTCCTTCGGTTCCTTTTTCAAGGAAAGCACTACCAATACAGAGTGCTTCCTTTCGGTCTGGCCTCTGCACCAAGAGTGTTTACAAAATGCATGGCAGTAGTTGCTGCATTTCTCCGCACTCTAGGAATATTCGTATTCCCATATCTGGACGACTGGCTCATTTGAGCCCCATGCCAATCAGAGGCCCAGACTTGCCTAACCTGCACAATGCGTATCCTTCAGTATTTGGGACTAGTAATAAACATCCCAAAATCCAATCTCACCCCTACTCAGTCTCTGGAGTTCATAGGGGCCTTGCTGGATACCACAACTGCAAGGGCCTATCTTCCTCAGGCCTGTTGCCTACGTTTAGTGCAGTTAGCCTCCCAGATTCAGTTAAAGTCCCACTTAACTGCTCGAGAGATGCTACAACTATTAGTCCACATGGCATCCACCGTGCATGTGGTTCCATATGCTCGCCTTCACATGAGGGCAGCTCAATGGACTTTGTCCACCCAATGGACTCAGGCATCAGGTTGCCTGTCAGACAAAATAGCAAACTCCAGTCACCTTTTTTGGTCTCTCCAGTGGTGGAAGTCCTCTCAAAACCTGTTGCTGGGGTCCCCTTTTCAGCAACCTCTACCCCAAGCAACTTTCACAACAGATGCTTCTCCAAAGGGTTGGGGAGCTCATCTACAAGATCTCTCCACCCAAGGCATCTGGTCTCCACAGGAGACTTCTCTGCATATCAATCTATTGGAACTCAGAGCAATATTCTTAGCTCTCAGAGTGTTCCATACCCTGCTCAGCTACAGGACAGTCCTCATCCATACGGTCAACCAAGTAGCCATGTTCTATGTGAACAAGCAGGGCGGGACTGGCTCTCTGTCGCTTTGCAACGAAGCTTTGCGACTGTGGGCCTTCGCCAGAGAGCATCACATCCATCTTCTGGCAGTATATCTTCCAGGCGTTCAAAACTCTTGGGCCGGACAGATTCAGTCGAGTTCTGCTTCCACACGAATGGTCCCTCCACATGGACCAAGTAGCCAGGATTTTTCGAATTTGGGGAACCCCGGACATAGACCTCTTTGCAAGTCCGTGGAATGCCAAACTTCCCCGCTTCTGTTCCAGAATTCCGTGTCAGGGAGTTCAGGCCAAGGATGCCTTCCTCCTTCACTGGGGTCAAGACTTCCTTTATGCCTTTCCACCAATTCCCCTAATTCCCAAAACACTATTCAAGCTTCAGAGAGATCGAGGGACCATGATCCTCATAGCACCACATTGGCCACGCCAAGTATGGTACCCTCTACTTTTGCATCTCTCTCAAGCTCCCTCCGTGGACTTGGGCTCTGCACCAGACCTTCTATCCCAGGAAGAGGGAACACTATGGCACCCAAACCCCCAGTCACTCCATCTCAGGGCTTGGTTGCTGAGGGCTTAGACCTTCAAGATTTTCATCTCTCTCAGCAAGTCAGAGATGTTATTCATGCCTCTAGAAAGCCTTCTACTAGACGTTCCTGTGCTTTCAAATGGAAAAGATTTACCATTTGGTGTTCAGAGAAGGGTCTAAACCCTCTTGCAATACCTATGAATTCTCTACTAGAGTATCTCCTGCATCTATCCCATGCAAGTCTGAAAACAAATTCAGTAAGAGTCCATTTGAGTGCTATTGCAGCGTCCCTCAAGCCTCTCAATGGACAACCTATTTCCTCTCATCCTCTTATAGCAAGATTCATGAGAGGCCTTCTTTTAACTAAACCTCCCATTAGACCACCTCCAGTGGCATGGGACTTAAACCTGGTTCTTGGCCAGCTCATGAAGCCACCCTTTGAACCTTTAGCCACCACCTCCTTGAAATTTCTTTCTTGGAAGGCTATTTTTCTCATTGCAGTCACAGCACACCGCATCAGTGAATTTGCAAGCTTTCGTGGCTAATCCACCTTATATAAGGTTCCATCATGATAAGGTAGTCCTCAATACCAATCCACACTTTATGCCTAAAGTGGTCTCGCCTTTTCATCTGAACCAAGAGGTGTATTTACCTGTCTCTTTTCCAGGACCTCATGCATCAAGTGCAGAGAGGAATCTTCATACCTTGGATTGTAAGAGAGCTCTTGCTTTTTACTTACAAAGAACACAGCAACATAGAAAGTCTTCTCAACTCTTTGTTGCTTTTGATCCTTCTCATTTAGGACTTCCAGTCTCTAAGAGAACACTGTCCAACTGGATTGCACAGTGTATTTCTTTCGCCTACCAGAGTAGAAACCTTTCTCTGGAGGGCCATGTCACAGCTCACAATGTGAGAGCCATGGCAGCCTCAATGGCTCATCTGAATTCTGTGTCCATCGACCAAATCTGTCGAGCGGCCACCTGGGCCTCGGTTCATACCTTCACAGCCCATTACTGCTTGGACAAGGACTCCCGCCGGGATGCCTTGTTTGGTCAGGCTGTTCTCAAACACCTGTTCCATTCCTAATCAACTCCTACCCACCTACCCTGGTTGGAAGCCAGAGATCCATCGGAGGAGGTAAAGAGTCCTTTTCAAGGACACACAACCTGGGGTTCTCCCCTGGCATCTGCAGCTAGGGAGTCCCCATATGTGAAGACTCATTCCTGCTTGTTCCTGGAGATAGCACAGTTATTTACCTGTAACAGGTGATCTCTGGGAACAGCAGGAATAAGTCTTCACAACCCACCCACCTCCCCTAGGAGTTGTATCTCTCTATCTTTCTTTCCTTTCCTCTCTCTCTCTTTGTCTCAGCTTTAAAACTCGAACTGGAGAGAGGCGGTTGGGAAAGGCGGGAAGGCAGCGCGCAGGCGCTGTGGGATGCTCCCAAAAGCTTTCTTACTGGATGGACGCTGGGGAGCGTTCCCGCGCAGGCTCCGTCGGTACCGAAGATACCCATATGTGAAGACTTATTCCTGCTGTTCCCAGAGATCACCTGTTACAGGTAAGTAACTGTGCTTTACCCGAGGAAGGGTACTGCCTACAAACAGTACCCACATTATCAGGCTGCCCAAGCTGCCCCCCAGGGTCAGCAAGCCAAGGGCCAGGGTAATGGGCCCCGTAGGCAGAGAACCCCAAAGCCTCAGGCCCCTGCTACCTCTCAGCAGGGTGGGGGCTTTTGACTCCTTGAGCATAGCCTCTCCTCCACTGCTCTCCCAACCCTGCATAGGAGGTCGTCTTGCCCTCTTTGCCCACCAGTGGCCCCTTATCACCGGGGACAGTTGGGTGCTGGAGATAATCCACAAGGGATATGCCCTCCATTTCCACCAACTGCCACCCCCATATTTTCCAGGGGATCCTCCAAGGCCTCCTCTGCACACAGACCTTCTCTGTCAGGAGCTTCAGGGTCTGTTGGTGGACAGGGCGGTGGAGCCTGTGCCTCCCCACTTGCAAGGTCACGGATTCTACTCCAGGTATTTCCTGGTGCCCAAAATGACCAGTGGCCTTTGTCCCATTCTGGACCTCAGGAACCTCAACAAGTTCCTAGTGAAAGAAAAGTTCAAGATGCTTACTCTTGGAACCCTTCTGCCCTACCTCCAGCAGGGAGATTGGCTATGCTCCTTTGATCTAAAGGATGCGTACACTCACATCCTCATTCATCCAGACCACAGAAAGTACCTAAGGTTCATCGTGGGAGGAAACCATTATCAATACAGAGTGCTGCCTTTCGGCCTCACCTCCGCCCCCAGAGTCTTTACAAAGTGCTTAGCAGTGGTGGCGGCCTTCCTGAGAAATCAGGGCATCTTTGTCTTCCCCTATCTGGACGACTGGCTCATCAGGGGTCAGACAGGTCAGGAGGCCAATCAAGCCTCCCTCAGGACCATTGCTCTTCTACAACGCCTGGGGTTTGTCATAAACTTCGCAAAGTCCACTTTGCTCCCTTCCCAGAACTTGGAGTTCATAGGGGCAAGGTTGGACTCTCTCCTGGCAAAGGCATTTTTGCCAGAAAACAGAGCCCGAAGGTTAATGGCCTTGGCAAGTCAATTTCTCAGCAGGTCCCTGGTCTCCGCCAGACTCTGCCTGCGGCTTCTAGGCCACATGGCTTCGACAGTACATGTGACCCCCAATGCCAGGCTCCATATGAGGCCTGCACAGTGGTGCCTTCGGTCTCAGTGGTCACAGGCCACAGGCAGCCTCAGAGACAGGATAAGGGTGTCCAGATCATTTCTGCACTCCCTCAACTGGTGGCTACACCCACCCAATCTGCTGAAAGGGGTGCCCTTTCAGATTCCAGATTACACAGTGATGCTAACAACAGATGCCTCCCTGCAAGGCTGGGGAGCGCATTGTCTGGGCAAGTACACCCAGGGCCTCTGGTCTCCCTGGGAAGCTGCACAGCAGATCAATCTCCTCGAACTCAGAGCTATTCGATTAGCACTCAAAGCTTTCACTCCTACCCTGGCTCATCAGTCTGTCCTGATTCAGACAGACAACCAAGTTGCCATGTTTTATGTGAACAGACAGGGCGGAACTGGGTCCAGGATCCTTTGTCGGGAAGCTCAGGACCTTTGTTCTTTTTCCCTCAAGCACAACATGCTCCTCAGGGCTGTGTACCTTCCAGGCCAGGACAACTACCTGGCAGACAGATTGAGCAGGATACTGCAGCCCCACGAGTGGCAGCTACATCCTTCAGTAGTTCAGAAGATCTTCCTGAGATGGGATCTCCCTTTGATGGATCTCTTTGCCAGCCCCATCAACAAGCAACTGCCACAGTTCTGCTCCAGGCAACCACATCCTCTGCGGTCAGCAGCGGATGCTTTTCTGATATCTTGGTCTCAGGGCCTCCTCTATGCGTTTCCTCCCACGCCCTTGGTGGCCCGAACCCTATTCAAGATTCTCCAGAACAAGGCCTCGGTCCTGCTGGTAGCTCCCAGGTGGCCGAGACAGCCTTGGTTTCCTCTTCTGCTTCAACTGGCGGTGGATCCTCCACTGCCTCTGGGGTTGCAACCCGACCTTCTCACACAGGATCAGGGTTCCCTTTTCCACCCCAATCTCAAGTCTCTCATTTTGATGGCCTGGAGACTGCAAGGGTAGTTTTGGCTCCCTGGGGCCTACCTCAGGAAGTTGAAGAGGTTGTCCTAGCCTCCAGGAAACAATCCACTAGGAAAACCTATGCTCTCAAGTGGAAAAGGTTTTCTCTGTGGTGTCACCTACGTACAAAGGATCCTTTCTCCTGTACTGTGCCAGTAGTGCTTCAGTACTTACTGCACTTATCTAATCAGGGACTTAAGTCCAATTCTGTTCGGGTCCACCTCTCAGCTCTAGCAGCTCACCACTCATTGGTAGAGGGACAATCTCTATCTGGTCACCCCTTGGTGTCCCGCTTTCTCAGGGGCTTGCTTTTGCTCAAGCCTCCCATCCGTCCTCCTGCCCCTGAGTGGGAGCTGAATGTGGTCTTGCAGCAACTGACTCGCCCACCTTTTGAGCCGATGGCTACTTGTCCACTACGCTTCCTCTCCTGGAAGACACTCTTTCTGATAGCCCTTACCTCGGCTAGGCGAGTAAGTGAGCTTCAGGCCCTGGTCTGTGACAGGCCTTACACCAGGATTTACAGGAACAGGGTAGTCCTCAGGACTCATCCAAAGTTCCTCCCTAAGGTTGTCTCCTCTTTCCACCTCAATCAGGAGGTGGTTCTTCCAACGTTCTTCCCTAGGCTTCATGCTAGCCAGGCTGAAGCAGTCCTACATACCCTGGACTGTAGGAGGGCCTTATCCTTCTTCCTTGACCGTACGCAGGGGCATAGAAGGGCTACTCAGCTCCGTATCTTTTGACCCCATTAAGTTGGGGTTGGCTGTGTCCAAGTGTACCTTGTCCATCTGGGTGGCTGACTGTATCACCTGGGCTTATAAGGCGGCTGACCTTCCTTTGCAGGGTAGGGTCACGGCCCATCGTGTCAGGGCAATGGCTGCCTCAGTGGCTCATCTCCACTCTGTGCCCTTGGTAGACATCTGCAAGGCTGCAACTTGGTCTTCAAGCCAGACTTTTGCAGCCCATTACTGCCTGGAGAGGGAGTCCCGTACGGACAGTGCTTTTGGCCAGGCAGTACTCCGGAATCTCTTTGAGGTATTGGCAACTCCTGCCCTCTGTTGGGCTACCGGTGGAGGTTGTGTCCTTGAAAAGCCTTTCTTTGCTGCTGAGACTAGAGGGAGTTCTCGTGTTCAGCCTGGGTTCCTTGGTAGCCCAGAGCTGGGGAGTCACCCATATGTGAGGACTGACTTCCTGCTTGGTCCTGGAGAAAGAGTAGTTACTCACCTGTAACAGGTGTTCTCCAGGAGCAGCAGGAATCAGTCCTCACAACCCTCCCTCCTCCCCTTGGAGTTGCAGTTGTACATAGTTTATTTTTCATTTTTGTGTGCTGTTCTTAGCTATGTCATTTGACTGAGGTAAGATGGCACCTTTAGGCGGGAAGGGAACCGCGCATGCGTGCCTGCATTCCCAAAGGCTTTCATAGAAAGCTGGGGAAATGCTCCGCTGGGGCTTCATCTGCGCCGATGACACCCATATGTGAGGACTGATTCCTGCTGCTCCTGGAGAACACCTGTTACAGGTGAGTAACTACTCTTTACCCTGCATCATTTTCGTCATGCTGACGATGCAAGCTTAGGCTGTTTAGTAATTCTTTAGCCCCGCTGACATCCTTAATTTTCATTTTCTCTTATTTGCTTTTCTTTTCAAGTCTGAGCAGCCCAGCCCTGCCAGTTACAGCTCCAGCTGCAGCTCCAACTTTACACCGTCCCAGAACAACAGACAAGGTACTGAGTAATCAGAATGTTACAAAAACAGTAAATTCAGAGAGAAAAAAATGTGAAATTAGTCTCTCTCTCGATATTTTGTTTTTACCATCTCCTTATTGCTTTTCTGCTTTCCGTAACCTGAAAGAGCAGAACTGAGCTTGTGTATGTTCCCCATGTGCAGGTGAGTGCACGCTTAACATTGAAGACGATTGACATAGAAGCGTCATTTTATTCACTTCCCCCTCTCTCCAACATAAAGTACACCACAGCTCAACAAAAAAAGTTTTTAAGTGTATTTTGTTTTGTCTTAAAAGTTTTAGTTTGGGTTATAAGCTGTTGAATAATTATTTCATCTAAGGGGTGATGTTATAAAAATTGTTCTGCATGTAAAGCATGCTTTTGCAAGCAGAACATATCTGCTTTAAAACTGGATAGCTAATTATGTGCATATAAGTGTATGTGCCAAGATGGCTTGTACTTCAGTGCATACTATGTGAAGGCGTTCCCAGGTGCATAGTTGCGGTGCTGCAGGGTCAGAGTTGCGATGTACACAGTATTTTATAAAATACATGAGTACATGCATAGAGGACATGCACACGGCCTTAGAGCAGGTATATCCGTGTGGGTTGGCAGTTGCACACTTTTGGGATGGGATCTAGGAGCCCATATCATGAAGGCACATATGTGCCTCTTGCCTTTATTTTTTTGATCATTGATAGTCCACACTATCTCAAAATTCTAGGCAGATTGCATGATAAACATACATGAAATCAACGTGACATTATGTACAATAGAACATTAAAATAAGCACACAATAAGTAAAAACAAAAGTCACAAATGACTTTAATATTCCCGACCCCTAGCAGACCACACACCATAGCAACCTTATGGCTTATTCTAAGCTGCTCAATATCGTTTGGTGACCCAGATTAATCATACAGATTAAATAAGCTATTTGAACTTCTCACATAGGGCTCCTTTTATAAAATCATACCCATAGAAGATGCACACACACATCTTCAAAACAGGTATAAATAGAGAATTTTTCAACTACTGGAGATCATTGTATGAATCTGTTTTATAAGGGCCCCTGGACATCTGTGTTGACTTTGCTCCTAGGCATCCTGTTCTGAAATTTTCCCCATATTGGTCAAAGCAGAGATGCATGCTAGCCAAACTATTAACCAGTAGGAACTGGCACTGTTTACTTTAGTGTTAAGAATAATACTGTACGCTGTGAAGAACATTTTTTATAAAAACCCACAAAATAGTTGACATTTGTGTGTGCGCATTTTCTGGCAAATCCTTTTTTGAGGAGTAGGAAGAGGCGAGGTCCTAGCTTTGAACCTGATGATGCAGAAGAATCCGAATGTCACTTCTTCGCTGACTCTGTGACTTTGAACAAGTTGATTTATCTTACACATAGGTGTCTTTATGAAATATTAGGGGCGAACCAGCAGAAGTCTCACCTGGATTGAAGCAGCGGGCATTTACACCTGCTCGAGAGCAGTCATAAGGGTTAGCGTGGGAAATACACATAAACATGCATCTTGCATAGAATGCACATGTAACTCGCAGCTCCCCACGAACTCCACCTCAGAACACGCTTTCACGATGGGGTCACATTAAAAGCACGCACCTTCTTGTCACCGTGAATACTTCTACACACATAGGCCCTAGGGTCGTTTTATGAAAACCCTTTTGCAGGTGAGAAATGCTTATAAAAGCTCCTCCTTAAAGGCAGCTGCTGGGAGGGGGCATATGCAAAACAATTTAGCCAGTTGGCAGATGTGCCAACCGGCAAAGTTCAGCGGGATATTCACTTGCACTAAAATGTTTAGTGCCGCTGAATATCCCCTCCTAACCGGTTTGTGTGCCCCAGCGCTAATTGCTTAGCATTGGGGCATTCTGGGGGGTGATACTGAGGGTTATCTGATCAACAGCGATATAGAGCCACTGGCCTGTTAACCTTAAGCGGCTAAAGTTAGGCCAGAAAAAATTCTGGCCTAACTTTAGCTATGCAGCCAGCGGCTGAATATCACTGCTGACCGGATAGCTGAAACACTATCGGGGCAATCTGGATATTCAGTGCCAGTGGCTGGATATGGCCCCGGCATTGAATATCTGGGTTTGATTTAAAGTGACGTTGGCCTGCCTATTTACTCGGGTTGGCCACGGCCACTGAATATGCTCTCACAAGTCCATTGGAATAGTAGCCCACCTGTGCATAGCTTTCCTGTTCAGCTCCATCCCAGCACAGCCTCTGCTTCCCAATGGCAAGAGTAGAAGCAATTTTGAAAGTGGCCTGCTGTAGGTAGAAACCAGTTAACCTGCTCAGAATCCCGTGGACGTTTGTTGCACATTTCACATTAAACACTGAAAAGCCGTGTTTCAACACACAAAAACAAGTGGCTTAACTGGGTTTCATCTTGAGAAGGGATCCTGTTGGCAGCTTTTCAGCATTTGGCTTGGACTCTAGTGTTAACAAGATGATAGCTAGCAGCGTGCATTTGCCCAAACTAGGCATGTCTAGTAAAAAAAAAAAGTGCTTCATTTTTGGGGTGTTTTTTTTCCCAGTTCGTTTCACACATTCATCGCAGTAGAAAATATTCATTTGTGCGGTATTGTTTTAATGCACACGGACTGACTTAACATGCATTAATTCTTAGGCGAGTGCACCTTGAATCAAGTTAGCATGCACTAAACCTTTCAGGGCGCTCTAAAATACCTAATACACACTAAGGAAGGTACATCCCTAATGCCCGGGAGTATTCAGTAGCCCGATGGTGTGATTTGATCAGTGTACCAGATAGGACACCGAGTCATTGTCATTTGCCCATCTTGCTTCTCTAAGATTGTTGCCTCTTTGAGGTGGTTGCTGTTGATGGTTTGCGTCCATGATCTGTGATCAGTGTCTCCTTTCTGCATAACACCATTTGTCTTATGCACAACACAGAAATAAAAGGTTGACAAAGAAGCTGTGGGTAATAGCTTTTTACTAGACATACTCAGTACATTTGGGGTATAGCTAGTTTCCCCTCCAGCTTGTTTCTTTATCTTATCTAAGTGAGCTAAGGCCACAGACAGACTGCTTTAATCTTTTACACTAAAAAACAGGGGCAGGAACATAGTATGGCCCCTGCATATATTTAGCAGTTATGAGAACAAAAACCCCTCTCTTCAGCCGAGATTCGACCTTTACAACCTAGTTGTGATATGTGACCTTACATTTACTTTTCTAATATTACAGAGCCAGGGGACGAAATCTGAATCTGATTCTTTTTGGTTTCTTGGGCATTTCATTCCCATGCACAGGCTCTTTTCATGGGAAAGAAATGGGGGTAATATTACATAGGAGACTGCCACGCGTCGTCCATCCAGACCTTAGCAGAGCATTCGTCTGACCAGGAGTTGACCTTGAAATGAAACGAACGGCTAAAGATAAATAGATCTAAAGCAGTCAGACAAAGGCTCCGTAGCCTTGGGAAAGCCGTGATTTATTGCTCTGTGCTTTTCAGTGCACAGCTTAACCTTAACAAAATGTCCTATTTACAAATATGTCACTCTAGATTGTTTTAATAGTCTCTTGCTGAAGATAGAGTGCTTCCAGAGACCTTTTTTCTCTTTCTCTTTAGCTAGCACCTCTTGTTTTCCCGAATGGTAGTCTGCATTTTCTTGTCGGTGTTCAAGCTGAGGCACACCATAACAGGATTCAAGGGGGTGAGCTGACTGATTAAAGAGAGGTTGCAGATCTCTACAAATGCTTTTGTAGAGGCATTTATAATTTATTGGTTTATTCGGTTATTTAAAAATTTTTTGCCACATAATGCCCTTTGAGAGGTGCCCAAATCAGAAACAATAAAACCGCAGGTACACAGAGCCATTTCAGGCTGATGAAATAAAACATTCGTTGAGTGATTAGAAATGTCCTTTAGCGGAGTCTGCAAAAGGCCTGGCAATCTACTTCCGGTGACACTGCCAAGAAAACCCAGGAGCTTCTGGGTCGCCAGGAGTCAGGACTGACTCGAAGGCACACATTGCATTTGCATTTGCATTTTTGCAAGTTGCCACTGTTAGGTGGAATCTGATGGTGCAAGGTAGGGTCACTCTTGAGAGAGCCTCATTCTCTCTGCATACCATTCCTGAAGACCAAGGTCTGTAGGGCAGGCCTCAGAATGGTATCTGAAGGCATCAGGAAACCCTAACCCCACCTTTTCCAAATAAAAATGCATAGTTTGCTTGTTTTGCATACATATCATCAGGTGAGCTGCATTGGAATCGAGCGACTAATGTAAATTGTGTTTCTTTTTTTTCTATTTGGGTTTTTTCTTAGGTCCCTTGAGGTCCATTATAAAAGATTTGCATTCTGATGAAAATGAAGAGGAGTCGGAGGATGCTGAGGACAATGACTCGGAAGCAGAGAGAACAACGCACGCTCATGGGGGAAGCAGAGGCCGCAGGTGGGTGTCTGGCCAATGCTGGTGTCCTGAACAAGACATGAAGGGGGCAGTTTTCATATGTCTGGGGGTACTTTTACCTGTGGACTTTGCACCACGTGTCAAAGGGGAGAATAAGCATGTACTTTAGAAATTACCTCGGAAAAGAGTATCCACAGAGATTTTTACTTGATTTTCCTAAAGGTACTTTTCCCTTCAAAAACAAAACACTTAGGGCCATGTTTACAAATGGTAAACGTGTCTTGACTGCAGTAATACATTCTAAGTTCTACCATGGCCCTGCTTAGTGCTATGGGCGTATTAATGTTCATCAATGAGAATTAACCTTTAGTAAACATGGCCCATACTTTTGAAACTGCAAAACGTGTGCATGTTGTTCCATTCCCTGTCCTATCCCTTTTCACAGAAATGCATGTGTTTTTACTCGCGTGAATGATGGCTAGTTTTCCAAAAGACCTTTTACTCAAATACATTTTGAAAAATGTCCTTTCAAAGGAATTTATAGATTTTTATTTTTACCTCAGGTTTGTACTAGCATTTTACAGAATTTAGGAATTCCAGAGACTGTAGGCTATTTTAGCCATCGCTGCTATGGGTGCGAGGATTATACTTCCATATAGTTTTTGTCCAGTATAAGACACCGTGGAAAAACAAAATTTAAAAAATGTCAAGGGCAAAATTGGTAGAGAATATCTTGGCATGAGTAAAATGTGCTGTGAAAATACCTTAATGGGTTTAGTAAGTTGGGGCAGCAGTTGATTGCTGCTTTCATACACTCTCTCTTTTACTCTCTCATATCTTTACCCGTAACAGTTACCTGTAATAGGGGTGATGACATTTCTTGCTTCTAATTCCTTAAGCTTTTGGTAAAAGTTAAGAAGTGGCTATATGTAATTGCTACATACGGGCTGGTGCATAAAACTAGCATGGCCTTTAGGCACAGTTAACGCACTTTTAGGCACAATTGCCACCACAGCCAAATGCAGAAACGAGACAGATGCATGCGTAAACAGCATAGGAAGAGCTAGCTCACAATTAACTCCAAGAGTATTTAAATTACAGGCAAATGAGCTGCGCGTATTAAAATCGTATACTAATATTGTCTGTGCCGAAGCAGAGAAACACATAGAGGATTTCATAACTAGCCTTAGCACCAATATCTCTATGCCTGGTCTTGAGTTGGCTTAAACATCTAGCGCGTGCTGTGGACAGTATTTTGATAGCATCGGGGGCTTTTCCCAATGCCTGGATCATTTGAAGTGAAGTGTCAAACTTCCCCTCAAATGATCAAGGCATTGAGGAAAGCCCCTGATACCATCAAAATACTGGGTTGGGGGGGGGGGTGTCGGTGCCCCCGACAGAAAGCAAATCCCTGGTGGCCCAGCGGCCCTGATCCCAGCCAACTAAAAAAAAAACCCTGGTGGCAGAAAGGGATGCATATGCAAATTACCCAACCAACAAAAAAGCACTGTGCCACGAAAACCAGAAGAAAAGTCCAAAATGTAGCACAAGGAAGGCTTTGGCTTAAAAGCTTTTTATTTTGCACTCAATTAAGACTGCGTGCCAACGACCCGACATAGGCCATGTTTCGTCACTCCTTCATCAGGGGTATTGGCATGCTATAATTTTAAAACAAACATAATTTAATCACATATAAATAACCATCTAAAAAAAATGTGTTTTTAATCATAATTAATAAAATAAACAATGGAAATGTAAATGTAGAACTATAAAAAGTAGAACAATAAAATCATATAAATTAGACATACATACACATTGAAATTGCATTATAATAAATTAAATAGATATGTACATTCATAACACGTTAAATACGTTAAAAGCATATATAACTGTGACAACATCTTAGAAACCATTAAAATAGTACAAATATCTCTCTTAGCACTATGTTCAATATTCATAATTATCGTTTAGGACATTTGCTGCCTATGCACACTTCTTATTGCTTAAAAATATAATTAATCGCGGATGGGGTGATCGGGGCCTCTGGGCTACCAGGGATTTGCTTTCTGTCAGAGGTACTGGCCCCTGGCAGTATTTTGATGGCATCGGAGAAAGCCCAAAATGACATCAAAATATGGTCGGGTGCATATGCAAATTAGCCATGCAGAGCCCCTATTTCTCTGGGAGAGCATGCCAAACTTGCTCCGACTTCTGTGTGCATGTGTTTGACTTGCTTTCCCAGTTTAACACTGCCATTAGTGCCAAGTTTAACCCATGGCTAATTTGCATAAGCACCCCTTTCTGCATGCTGGCGCTGAATTCACAAGCTATCAGTGCACTGCAAAGAGGCGTATAGAGCTGATAGTGTGCGACTTTAGCACTGGCTTTCTGCAGCGGCCTGATAATGCATACTGAGCAGCTGCTGGTACCCCGCTCTATACTGCTTCCCCTGCCATCTCTGTAGTAGAAAGGACGGACGGATGTATTATAACTGTCTCTCTGCTTTTCTTTTCCCTTAGAGCTTTTCATAGCTTATTAATGTATTTACCACTTATGATTTATGCCGACTCCACTCCTGTCCAGTGAAATTAAAGTCTATATCCAGTGGTCAACCATTAACAGGGCTGATGCAAGAATGTTAGACACCCTAGACGAACCTTCAGCTTTATCTGCACCCCCCTCCCCCAAGATTTTGATAATGAAATCAACAATCATGATTATTGCAACACCACCCCTCTTATAAAAATGCATAAATGGACCACATACATGTTTGTATGTATATATGTTTGTGCCCAACCTCCCTTCAGGTAAAAAGAATGTGCTGTTGGGTCTTTGAGCTTGTGTGGCTGTCAGGATCTATTATTTTGCTTTGACTGCTGCTGCTCGCTGCTGCCATAGACAATTTCCTAGTCTTGCCGGAAGGTTGAGCCGGCCCTGGCCATTATGTATTCTGCGCAGATCAGATGAGCACCTTGAACGCCAAATGCATTGCCTCTGTCCATAATAAAGAGGGAAATTTTGTAGCAGGGTGCGTAAGCTGTGAAGAGGCTAAAGCACATATGTTGCACCTGTTTTATCAAGATGATATCAGATGATATCTGTCTTTATAATACAGTCCTTGAGAAATTAGGTGCATACATTGACAGCTGTTTTGAGGCAGGCCATGTGGTCCACCCAAGTTTGCTTGGATAAGTGCGTATTTTATGACATATAGCCATATCTCACTCAGAATTTTATTTGATGGGCAATGTGATCAACTAAATATAGAAATAAAGACTCTGCCCTAGCTGTACGCAGCCTCCACTCCCAGAGGTCCATATGCTGATTTTGAATAAAATTACCCACCATGCGGGTAATTTTATAAATATTTCTCCCATGTAAAGCATGGTTTTCTTGCAGGGAACGGTGGAAAATTTTTATTTTTTTAACAAGTTTTTTATACCGCTTTAATCATTTTAGTCAAAGCGGTTTACATCGTAACTTAAACTTGGTAATATATATTAAACATGGACATTGATAACTTGGATTCTTCTGAGGCAGCAGAGGGTTAAGTGACTTGCCCAAGGCCACAGGGGGTGCCAGTGGGAATGGAACCCTGATTTCTTGGTACCCAAGCTAGTGCTGTAACCACTACGCTGCTCCTCCACTCCACCACTAGGTGGCTACTCCACATAGAGTATGCATACCTTAATCTAGAGTGTGTGTGTTTTTACCCAGACCATGGTACCGGGGCAGAGCTGAGGCGGAGTGCAAGGTATACATATACTTTATAGAAGACATGCTTATTCAGAGAGAATTTGCACAAAAGGTTGCCCCTGCTCTGGAGAAGGTGTAATTTTATGCGAAAGCATTTGAACACTCCTGGGGATTATTCTAGGACAGGGGTTCTCAACCCATTCCTCAGGGCACACCTAGCCAGTCTGGTTTTCAGGATAACCACAATGAATATACATGAGAGAGATTTGCATACAATGGAGGACGTGCATGCCAGTGTCTCTCACTCATATTCATGGGGGCTCTCCTGAAAGCCTGACGGCTAGGTGTGTTCCGAGGACTGGGTTGAGAATCCCTGTCCTAGAGGTTTGCTATAGGTAGGCACATGCACAAACAAATGAGTGTTGCCTTTCTGAACTAAATGTATTTCTCACATTTTTTTTTTATAAGCGCCCTCTTATAAGATTATTACTTATGTGTTGGTAGCGCATACTTTTACACATGTATACCTTCAGGCAATTTTATAAGCACATCGCCGCCATCTGGATAGTAGCTAACTATTGCCGTCATCTGGATAGTGAATGACTATTGCCACTATCCAGATATTGCTGGCTCTGATCACTATATCCAGATATGCAGCAGCAATCACTATTAGGGTATTGCCACCGAATAGTCTTTTTTTTTTTTTTTTGTTAACTGTGATGACCAGCATTAAAAAAAATACAGTAGCCCACTGCAAGCTGAATATTGACCCCTATTTATTTCTTTGGCCTGGCAGTTTCCTCTAGCTCAGTCAGAACCAGCGCTGACAGCATGAGCCTTCATTTGCAACTGTCCAAAGAATTTTCTCCTATTGTGATCTCCTCCAAGTCACCTGATCCAGTCACTGCACTGACACTTCTTGGCTGAGAAACCTTGCAATCATATTCTCAACATCCAGCCTTTAGGCGTCGCTATTATGTGATGATTGGGACTCTTGTCCTCCTCCTGCCCCCTCCCCCCATGGGGCTGTGGAAGGCCTGAGCCACAAATCATATCGGGTCCTCAGCCTAGCAGTACACAGTATTGTCACAATGCCCCCAGGCCGGCCCCCATGTCTACATTTCAAATCTAATTGCAAGCTCTTTTTCTTCTCAGGGTCAGTCTGAGCGACGGGAGCGATAGTGAAAGCAGCTGTGCCTCATCACCACTACGGAATGAACCACCACCATTATTAAAAACCAACAATAACCAGGTAAGGTTACAGCAGACCTTTCCGGGCACTTGTGCCTGGGGTAACAGCATCTCACATGACTTCTTTCCCTTGTAACTTGCCATTGAGATCAAGTGTAGTTTAGATGATGGCATCCAAATGAGCATATATTTGTCTCCTATTGTTTTAACATTTTATTTCTTCTTACCATGTGCTTGTATGTTTGCACTGCCCTAAAAGGCTGTAAGCAGCACTATACAAATGATCAATAGTAGTAGGAGTAGTAAGTGGTGTAGAAAAGCAGCAGATAGAACTAGCTCCCAGTTGCTTTTCTTGACCTATGAGCAGATAACTCTGCTACATTGAGGGCACAGCAATTGAAAAGGTAAATCTACACATTTTTTAAAATAAACTGCAACAGGATTCGGTGTGGCTGTGCTGGAGGTATTGGGGGTCTGGTATTAAGGCCCGGAGACTGCTGCCACTGTGTACCTGCTGCTGGAAACCGCTTCCTTTCCTCTACCATCGGGCAGGCAGCGGCGGGACAACCTGATTTCCTGAGAGGACCCTGTTGGCTATAACTGTGAGCCCCACAGCTGATTCTGCGGATTCGGTGTGGCTGTGCTGGAGGTATTGGGGGTCTGGTATTAAGGCCCGGAGACTGCTGCCACTGTGTACCTGCTGCTGGAAACCGCTTCCTTCCCTCTACCATTGGGCAGGCAGCAGCGGGACAACCTGATTTCCTGAGAGGACCCTGTTGGCTATAACTGTGAGCCCCACAGCTGATTCTGCGGATTCGGTGTGGCTGTGCTGGAGGTATTGGGGGTCTGGTATTAAGGCCCGGAGACTGCTGCCACTGTATACCTGCTGCTGGAATCCGCTTCCTTCCCTCTACCATCGGACAGGCAGCGGCGGGACAACCTGATTTCCTGAGAGGACCTTGTTGGCTATAACTGTGAGCCCCACAGCTGATTCTGCGGATTCGGTGTGGCTGTGCTGGAGGTATTGGGGGTCTGGTATTAAGGCCCGGAGACTGCTGCCACTGTGTACCTGCTGCTGGAAACCGCTTCCTTCCCTCTACCATCGGGCAGGCAGTGGCCGGACAACCCTCAGTAAGGTCCTTCTGTTTTCCCTATATATTGTATTTATCTGCGAGACCGCGGAGCGTGTCCGCAGGGCGTGTTCCAAAGGGGCGTGGTCAAAGGGGTGAGACACGCCGCTTTGTCGCCCCTTCGGCGACATTTCGGCGCTTGAAGTTCATCGTCTAGTTTTCCTGTGTCTTTCTTTTTTTGAGTTATATGATGGGGAAACGGAAAGCAAAAGTTGGGGGCAAAACATCGGATGTGACAGCAGATAAGCCTTCTGGTGGTCCTATGGATAAACACCTAGTGCCACTGCCGGTCGCACAGTCTTCCCCTGAAGGGGCCTCCCTCAGTCCTGGTGGGAGGTCCCCTCCTCCTCTTCCTCTTTCAGTTAGGATGCCTTTCTCTCCTGTGGAGCCCTCTGACAAGGTTAGTCATGGTATTGTAGAGATTTTGTTTCCTAAACCTGTGCATCTTGTTGGGGTTGGAGGTTCTTTGGGACTTCCTACCCTTTCCCCTGACTCTGAGGTAACTTTAAAAGATCTTTGGGGAGCCCTTAAAACTACTGATGATAAAATGACTTCCACTTTAAGTTCCCTATGTGTTTTTTCGGATGAAACAGTTGCTTCTTTGAAGCAACTTGATGATAAAGTTTCTTATGTTGATGCAGCTCGTATTAAACTTGAATCCCAGGTTATCCCGTTGCATTCTGGCTGGTATCAAGGATTCTTTGATCTTACATAGTAAAGTGGAAGCTTTAGAAAATTCTTTTCGTCTATACAATTTACGTTTTTTAAACTTTCCGCAGACTTCTCTTTTAGCTCCCAGAATCCTTTTAGATAAGTATTTCAGAGAAGTTTTGTGTCTGAGTGATTCAGTTGAGTTATCTCAATTGTATTATATTTCCTCTGCTGTGAAAAAGGTGTCCTCAGTTGAAGGAGATTTGGATGTGATTGAACCTTCGATCTCTAACCTGACGGCCTTTTTGGAGGACTCCACAGATGTGATAAATACTCGGGCTACCTTGTTGGTGACCTTGAAATCTTTAGATGTTAATCAATGAATACTTAAAGCTTTCTTCAAATATAAAACGTCTAAATTTTGTGGCCACACTATTAATATCTTTCCGGATGTTGCACGTAGCACCCAGCTTAGGCAGAGGCTTTTTTTTAGCTCTTAAGCCTCAGGTCCTACAGCTGGGTGCTACTTTTTTCCTTAGGTTTCCCTGTAAATGTGTTGTGAACTATGCCGATGCTTCTTACACCTTTACCGATGTATCACATTTGGAGAAATTTATTGCTGACAGAAAGACTGGTTGAGTTGTTCAGGGTGCTCAGTTATTGATTTTGCCTCCTATTAGGTGGGCTTGTGCCTTAGTTTCCTAATATTTTTTTTATTTATTGTGTTAAGTTCCATTACCGAATTCCAGTGATGTGGACTGTATCATTTTTTGTTTCCTTATGATCAATGATCTTGTATAACTGATTATTTGTTTCCAATTGTCTTGTATCTTTAGTTGGTGTATAACTGATTAAAACTCAATAAAAAAAAAAGAAAATAAACTGCAAAGAATAACACTAAGCTCTGCATAAGCATCATAAGAGGTTTTCTGCCCAATATTCACTGGTGGTGTGTAATTTTATTCATATGTTCAGCAGTGCTATCCATTTAAATAACATCACCAAATATACTTGTGACCAGCCACCGCACTGGTGTTTATACATTCAAAGTTAAACTTGTTATTTAACAAGCCTAACATTCAATGCAGAACTTATCTGTTTAGTGGCCATGTATCTTTTAAATCGTTTTTTCAGGATTCCGTCGTGGGCAGGGATCGGTCAGTTGGCGGAGCAGTGCCATTGTGTTTGATGGTCGTCTTCTTGCTCTCTGGCCTCTCAGTGTTTCTTTTATGATTTGGCCTTCCTTTTTCTGCTATTGTTCTAATGTTTGATGTGTGTGAAATTTTTATTTTGTATGTAAACCGCTCTGATTTTATGGAAGAGTGGCCTTTCAAGTTTTAATAAACCGTAAACCACATTGCTACTAAATAAGTGCTGGTGCCACCTTCACCCTGCCCTGTTCCAGGCACCCATTTACATGCATAAAATCTGGCTGTTTAGTGAGTTAAATGGCCTGATGTCATAGGTATGAGTGCTGAAAACTGATGTCTAAACAAGCTTTGCATTTGCTGCCCACCAGCGAATGCATAACTCACGTTGAATATCAAGTTCGTTGTTTCTGATTGTCAATATCATGGACTGAGGGCCTGATTGGTAAGATTTTTTTTTTTCTCTATGGACATGTGAAGGTAGATTTTAGATAGGTTGTAGTAATAATGGGTGATGTGAATTACTCCAATATTGACCTAGTGAATGTCGCCTCTCGATATGCTGGGGAGATAAAGTTTCTAGATGAAATAAGTGACTGCTTTATGGAGCAGCTGGTTTGGGAATCAACCCAAGGGGGAAGTATTTTGGACCTAGCCCTTAGGGGATCTGGTACGAGAAATGATGGTGTTGAGACCCCTTGGCAGTAATGATCATAATAATATGATAAAGTTTGATTTAATAAATGGAGGGAAAATGGCAAAGAAATGTATGTGCTAGGATAGAACATTTAAAAGGAAGACTATGAAAAAAATTAGGAAAATGGTTAAGAAAAAACTAAACAGAGCAGCTGCTAAGAATTTACATTAGGCCTGGACATTGTTTAAAATTCTGATCTGGGAAGCCCAGACCAGATGTAATCAATGCTTTAAAAAAGGTGGAAGGAAGGCCAAATGACTATGAACATGGTGTAAAGGCGAGGTGAGAGAGGCTGTTATAGCCAAACACATCTTTCAAGAATTGGAAAAAGAATCTGAATGAAGAAAATAGGAAAGAGCATAAGCACTGGCAGGTTAGATGCATAGCATTGATAAGGCAGGCAAAGAGGGAATTTGAAAATGAAGCTTGCCGTGGAAGCAAAAACACATAAGAGCTTTTTCAGGTATATTTGAAGCAAAAAAACTGTGAGGGAGTCAGTTGGACCATTAGAAGATAGAGGAGGAAAGGGCACACTAAGGAAGGGATAGCAAGTGTTAAAGCCCTGCGGTAACTGCTACCATGGAGCAAGTGCAAATAGCTCAGAGAAAAATCTGCGCTGTCTGCACTTGAAGAGGCAGGGTGCAGTTAGTACAGGATTGAAGGTGCAAGTGGGCATGTCAGCCAGTGACAGCTAGCATGCACAAAATTGCTGGGTGCTGGCTGTCACGACTGCCGATAATGCAGCTGCAGTCACTGTCTCCTTAGAGGTGCATGTAATTATAGCTGCACCACCAGCAGTCCAGTAGTCAGGCTGCACCTAGTAGCCCACATGTTATTCAGACCCCCACTGCTACCACTGGGGATCCCCCACCCCCAAGCGGTACCCCTTTTCAGGACCACCATAGTCAGAAACCCCCCCCCCCCCCCACCACCTGGTATCCTACCGGGTCCTCCCTAGTAGTTTAGGGGTGATAGGAGTAGGAGCAGTCTGATGGGGGGAGGGGGTGGCTTTCTGACTAAGGTGTTGCTGGCCCCCTTTGCAGGGCCTCTGTTTGAAAACCTGAAGTAAGTGCAGAGCCTTACTGCACTTTAATAAAAGGACCCCACAGATAAAGCATCCTCTTTTCTTTAAGTGGCTGCCATGGCTCTGAATACCGCCTCTGTAGTGCTTGGCTGCTAATGCCAAAGAAGACAGGATATCACCTTCCACTTAATCTACAGAGAGGAGAGACAAGGGAGCCATCAATGTTTTCACTGCATATAGTATACTGAGTCTTCTGTACAAATACAGCTTTAACAGAAGAGAAATGAACCCTAGTCATTTATCGTGTAAGATGTTTTTATACTCGTCAGCCACTGTCTCTTGTAACTAAAGTCAACAGATGTAGTTCCTGAGTTTTTGATTATATCTGAGAAACGTTTTGCATGGTAACGAATGCTGAAAATTCCAATGAAGAATTCTTTGTCGTGCATGACACACGAGCTCAACCAGGGAAATTTAAGCTGCCAACCTGTGCAGCACCTATAGCTTCCTGCCCCATTCTGCTGCATGTATCTCTTAGGAAAATAAAATTAGGGACTCGTTTTAATATCTTCAGTATTGTACAAGTCAATATTGGGTGCTAACCGCACAAATGCTTTAAAAAACTATTACTCCGGCTAATAGATAAATTTTGGCCACCCAACTTGATGTCCAGCAAAACTTAATCCATGTAAAATCAGGAGGGACCTGGGTGTTCTGGTGGCATGGTCAATATTTTTCTGAAAAGTGGCATTATCTAGGCAGTATCCAATTAAGTTTATCCTTTTAGGGGAACCCGTACAAATAGCAGTTCTAGCTTAAGCAGACAAGCTACATGTTTGAGTTTAGGAGAGCAGATGTAGCGGGCCTGTCTAGATGGATAAGGTGGCTGAATATCTGAAGTCATCAGGATAGAGGGAGTGAGGTGGGGGTGACGGGGGGGGGGGGGTAGGGCTGCTAGCTCGGGGTGTTTGTGCACAGCAGAAGTAGCATACGCAGGAGGATTTGTATGTTTATTTTTCCCCCAATATGCATCTTCCTTATCGTCCTTCCAGTCTAGTCCCGGACCTCGGGGTTGTGCACCTCTCACAGCAGCTTGGAGACTGAGAAACGTCATGCTTTTGTGATGACAGTGGTATATCCTCCCAGGATCCGCCTCCTCATCTCAGTTAACTCAGTCTCCAAGCAGCTGGAGGTTAGCGGAGCCTGGAGGACCAGGCTCCACAGAGACAATTAAGGAGAGTTAGGTGTTAGGAATTTAAAAGAAAAAAGAAAAGGGGAAAAGTACCATTGTCTCTGCGGGGGGAGGGCGAGTACTGAGGTTTTTCCCCCTTCTTTAATTTTCCTCTCCCCCCCCCCCCCCACCTCCCCGGCCCTCAGTTCATTCAGGAACATAGTTTGTGGGCAAGAATTGCTTGGGTCCCTTGTGCTACCTCTGTGTCAGGTGTGGGGCTTAAGCTGACTGAATCCGGGGGAAAACTCTGGCAGAATCGTCAGTCAGTGCCTGTGGAAGCCTTGCCTGCTTGTGCTATGAAGATCTGCAGATGGCTGGGGCACGGAGCATTAGCGGTGAGCCCTGCGTCTCCTCTGCTCCCAACGCTGTCAGCAGCTTCACTGGGGAAGGCAGAGAGGCGGCCGCAGAGAGAGAAAAGCAGCGCCGCTTTCTTTCTTTCTCGCTCAGCCGCGCCCACTCCCGGCACTCTTGCAACTGCTCATTGGTAGAACAGAACGGCAGTTTCGCCGTGGGAGTGGAGAGCGATTCTAGTTCCCTCATCCTCTCCGGTTTCCGACGAGGTAGCCAGCAAGGTCGGTGGAACAGAGAGAGAGAAAGAGAGAGTAAACCTTCCAGGCCGCAGGAGGTAAGGCGGCAGTTTATTTCCTCAGAACGGAGGGCCTGGTCGCGTGGCACTCGTGCGGGAAACGCCAACGGCTCTGCAGGCCCTGTAGCGTCTTCTGCTTTGCGCGGGAAGCCTCCTTTTTAGCAGAAACTCTGCGTTTTTAGGTTAGGGGGGATTAGCAGATATTGTTTTTGTTTTGTTTTTTTTAAACAAGCAATAAAACTTTCTGCACATGTTAAAGGACGCCACAGCCTCTATAAAGAGGTATGTCATCTAGACCGCATTGTTTGGTCTGCAGTTCTAGGAGGGGCATTGTGGCAGAAACAGGAGTTTGCAAGTGGTGCACACAGGAGGGTGCTACCATTGAGCACAGCTTGGAAGATGCAGCTGAGGGTCAGAAGGATCCCGTCAGCTCACAGGATCCCACTTCCTTATCTTGCCGGTCCGTCCTCGGCCCCAGATCTTGCTTCCTCACAGATGGCACTGCCAGGGGTTCTGGCAGCCATTTTTTCCCCAGATTTTGTGGCGCTGCTTCAACAAGCCTGGGGTCATCCCAGGCAGGAACAAGAGACGAGTTCTATAGGAGTCTCCCATGGGGAAAAGAGACTGGGAACCCCTTTGAATGCTGGTAGGTCGGGACAGCCGACGAAGAAAGCCAGATTGGAAAAGGAGCAGTCTGTGGACTCTGAGGGATTTCAGTCGGATGAGGGAGACCCGGAATTAGAGTTGGATGAGGAATTGGAAGAAGGCGAGATCACGGATAGAGAGGATCAAGCGAGAGTCGTTCGGGTGTTTAGGAGGGATGAGTTGCCCGCACTCATTTCGGAGACTCTTAAGGCACTCAATATGCCATTACCAGGACCGGCGGAGGATGCTTCATTAGATGATCCCTTGCTGCAGGTGTTTAGGAAGACGCAGAGAGCCTTCCCGGTTCATAGAGTTATTAGGGAAATGATTCAAGAAGAATGGGACATGCCAGAGGCGACTCTAAAAGGGGCCAGAGTGATGGGTAGGCTTTACCCCCTGGTGGACCAGAAGCGCAAGTTATTTAAGCCTTTAAAGGTTGATGTGGCTGTCTCAGCAGTGACAAAGAAGACTACCATTCCAGTGGAAGGTAGTTCTGCGCTCAAGGATACCCAGGACAGAAAGCTCGATACCTCGTTGTGTCAGGTCTTTGACAT
Organism: Ichthyophis bannanicus; assembly: GCA_033557465.1. Taxonomy (NCBI): domain Eukaryota; kingdom Metazoa; phylum Chordata; class Amphibia; order Gymnophiona; family Ichthyophiidae; genus Ichthyophis; species Ichthyophis bannanicus. The sequence continues at coordinate 810,807,464 of CM066032.1, read as the reverse complement.
CAACGCTTTGTCCGTTCATGCGGTTATTGTGGAGCATGGGTAGCCCGAGCCTGTCTGCGATGGTCACAGCGGGTACAAGGAGGACCAGGGACAGACACAGATGCAGAAGCGGCGAGACTTGAGTCGGGCACAGCTTACTTTGCGGATGTTCATTATAATCTCATTCGGGGTTTGTCGAAGAGTATGGCGTCAGTGGTAGCGGCACGACGTTATCTCTGGCTACGCAACTGGGCAGCAGATGGGTCCTCAAAATCCAGACTGAGCAAGCTCCCCTTTAGAGGAAAGTTGCTCTTCGGGGAGGAGTTGGAAAAACTGGTAAAGGATCTTGGGGAGTCCAAAGGGAGCCGTCTCCCAGAGGACAAACAGAAGCAAGGACACTCTGCTGGCAGTTTCAAAGGACAGCAGAGGGAGTTTAGGCAATTCCGGTATCCACGGTTTGGTCAAGCACAACGAGGAAGGTTCCCTGCCAGAAGTCAGGGGTTTCGTGGCTTTCGAGGAGCGGGAAGGGGGTTTGGGGCCTCTACCTCTTCCACGAATTCCCAAATTTTATCCTACCTGGGCCAAGATTACATCCGACCAATGGGTGTTGGAAGTCATTCGAAAAGGGTATGCATTGGAGTTTCAGCGACCAGTAAGGGAATTCTTTGTAAGATCCCCGTGCAAGTCGCTGCTCAAGTGCAGCACGGTCCGAGAGACAATCGAGAGACTTCTCACCCTCAGAGCGATAGTACAGGTCCCCCCAGACGAATGTGGTGCCGGTCGGTACTCTATTTACTTCGTAGTTCCAAAAAAGGAGGGCTCCCTTCGGCCCATCTTGGACCTCAAAGGGGTAAATCGGTGCCTGAAAGTAACACACTTTCGGATGGAGACGGTCAAGTCAGTGATAATGGCGGTAAGAGGGTGAATTTCTTACTTCCCTAGATCTGTCGGAGGCGTACCTCCACATTCCAATTCGACTGGCACATCAAAGATTCCTCAGATTTGCGGTGCCCATGGGACACTTCCAGTTCCGAGCGTTGCTGTTCGGGCTGGCTACAGCTCCCAGGGCCTTTACCAAGATAATGGTAGTGATAGCGGCGGCATTGAGAAAGGAGGGGGTTCTCGTGCATCCGTACCTCGACGATTGGTTAATTCGAGCGAAGTCCAGAAGCGAAAGCAAGACTGCTACAACAAGGGTGGTGACCTTTCTGCAAAGTCTTGGTTGGGTGATCAATATGACAAAAAGCAATCTGGTTCCGTCTCAAAGACTAGAGTACTTGGGAGCTCAGTTCGATACAGAGGCGGGGAGGGTATTTCTACCGGACCACCAAACAGATGGATTAAAGACTCTCCTGCGACAGTTTCTTGGCAGAACTGTGCCCACAGCGTGGCATTATTTGCAGGTGCTCGGAACCATGGCAGCGGCAATCAAAATGGTCCCGTGGGCGAGAGCGAACATGCGTCCCTTGCAGAGAGCATTTCTCAGGTGGTGGTCTCATCAAAATGATTCCTTGTCCCAGAAGCTACCTTGGCTATCGGGGACGCGGCAAGCCCTACACTGGTGGTTGACTTCGGACTTTATCATCATGGGGATGCCGTTGGAAACACCATACTGGATCCCCTTAACGACGGACGCCAGCCTCTTTGGATGGGGAGCTCACTTTCAAGGGAGGTTCGCCCAGGGCCAGTGGACCGCACAGGAGAAAACCTGGTCGATCAACAGATTGGAGCTGAGAGTGGTAAGACTCGCACTGATAGCCTTTCAGCCTTATCTAAGCAAGGGAGCCGTATGGGTATTGTCTGACAACGCCACCACCGTGGCGTATATCAATCGACAGGGTGGTACCAGCAGTGTTCCCTTGGAAGCGGAAGCAGAACAGTTGTTAGAATGGGCCGAGGTGCATCTTCATGCTCTGTTGGCAGCGCCATGTGGCGGGAGTGGATAACGTGGAAGCCGACTTCCTAAGTCGAGTGAAAGTAGACCCAGGAGAATGGGTTCTTCATCTGGACGTCTTTGACCTGTTAGTGGACCGTTGGGGGAAGCCAGTGATGGATTCCATGGCCACATTCCAGTCGGCAAAGGTAGATCGGTTCTTCAGCAGAAGAAGTCGGAAGGCCTGGATGCTCTACTGCAGAAGTGCCCAGCAGACCAGCTACTTGTACGTCTTTCCTCCTTGGGTATTAATAGGAAGAGTGGTACAACGCATCGAACAACACAGAGGACAGGTAATCTTGATAGCACCAGATTGGCCAAGAAGGCCTTGGTACGCAGATATGATGAGGCTCTTAGTGGCAAGGCCCTGGTGCCTGCCTCGACGAGTGGATCTGCTTTCGCAGGGGCCTCTGCTCATGCCACAGGTGGATCGGTTCTCGCTTACGGCTTGGCTCTTGAAAGGGAATGGCTAAGGGCGAAAGGTTACTCTTCAACTGTAATAACGACTTTGTTGAAGTCTAGGAAGAGGACTACCTCATTAGCGTACATTCGGATCTGGCGAGTGCTTGAAGCATGGTGTGGGGACCATCACGTGGAACCATTACGTGTGTCGGTTCCGCAGGTCTTAGCATTCTTACAGGGTGGCTTGGAAAAGGGCTTAGCGGCTGCATCCTTAAGGCTGCAGGTTGCAGCATTATCCTATTATAGGGGAAAGATAGGAGGTGCGTACATAGGAAGTCACCCAGATGTCAAGCAGTTCTCACTCATTCGCCCGCCGAGTAGACAGGTGGTGCCCAAATGGAGTCTTCCTTTGGTGTTGGAGGCGCTCGGAGGAAAGCCGTTTGAACCGTTGTCAGGGGCATCGTTAAAAGATCTTACTCTTAAGGTGGTGTTCCTGATAGCTATATGTTCGACCTGAAGAATTTCCGAATTGCAAGCTTTATCCTGTCCTTCTATGAGTCTAAGGTAGTGTTGAGGCCAGTTCCTTCCTTTTTACCAAAGGTGGTGTCAGCGTTTCACCTCAATCAGGTAATCACCTTGCCAGTGTTTTGAGAGGATTCCGCGTGGGCTCCTGAAGATAGATTACATCGTCTCGACGTTTGACGAGTGTTGAAGATGTACATCCTTAGGATGGCCAGTTTTCGTAGGTCTGATAGGCTCTTCATCCTCTTTGGAGGTCCTAGGAAGGGGCATGCAGCCTCAAAGGCTTCTATAGCCAGGTGGCTTAAGGAAGCTATCGCATCAGCATATATTTTGAGAGGCAAAGAAGTCCCGGAAGGTTTGAAAGCTCATTCGACAAGGGCACAAGCAGCATCTTGGTCAGAATTCCGCTTGGTGCCGGCGGTCGAGATTTGTAGGGCGGCCACCTGGTTGTCACTAAATTCCTTTGTCAAGCATTACCGGCTGGATGTTCAGGCGGAGAAGGATACCTGTTTTGGGTCAGCTGTGCTTCAGGCTGGCCTAGCGGGACCCTCCCGGTGAATTTCTTCACTGCTCTGTTATTACCCAGAGTTCCGGGACTGGACTGGAGGGACGATAAGGAAGAGTAAATTATACTTACCTGCTAATTGTTGTTCCTTACGGAACTCCAGTCTAGTCCCATATCCCTCCCGGATTGGCTGGAGTAGTCAGCCTGAAGTAAAATGGAGTAACAGGTAAGAGTTCCGGCATAGGGGTATGGAAAAAGTGTTTTTTCATCTTGATTCCCCATATATATTTTTTAAAAAAAGAAAAAAAAAGGGAGGATAGACCTCGATATATTTTTTGGTTCTTGTTCGTTCTGGGTTTAGTTATGCTAAGTTCCATTGTAAAGGAAAGTTGCTATTATTTGTTGCTCCGAGGAGTCTGCTTTGTCAATAGGATACTGAGATGAGGAGGCAGATCCTGGGAGGATATACCACTGTCATCACAAAAGGATGACGTTTCTCAGTCTCCAAGCTGCTGTGAGAGGTGCACAACCCAGCGGTCTGGGACTAGACTGGAGTTCCGTAAGGAACTACAATTAGCAGGTAAGTCTAATTTACTCTTTTTAAAATTTATGTTCCTGCTGGAGAGAGCATAACATGCAATCCTACACCTATTTTACAAGAGGCTCTACAGCTCCTCCATGTCCTAAACATAAGAAAACAAGATTTCCCATACTGGATCAGACCAATAGTCCATCTGTTGCAGCAAAGCTGCTGAAAAAGCTCTTATTCTATCACTCACCCACAGAAGGAAAACTCACAGACAGGCTGGTATGCAAACAGGAAACTTTTAATGTGCGCACAGGCCCAGACAGAGAAACCAGCAATCTCCACAAAAATTCTGAGCCACGAGGGACGTCCTACAATACCTTATATACTGTACATTTTCAAACTCATTCTACAATCCCATTTGTCTCAGATATTTCCTGTCCACCAATCAGCAGCCCCTGGTGTGCTCTGGTCTGCTGATTTCTGGGCAAGGGGATATTGTGCTCAGACCTGGAGTGGGGGAAGGGTGCCTACTGAAATCTTAATGTCTTCTCTTAGCAGGCTGATCATTTATGTAAGAGCCTCATGGCTTGGGGGAAGGGTCAGGCTGATCACTTATGTAAAAGCCTCATGGCTGCCTCACTCCCCCCTTTTTAAGTGAGACCTCAACCGCTAGGGGCGGTAGAGGGCAGTATTACTGGAGGCAAGCCGCAGAGGGGTGTATTGGGTCAGGGCCATGACAGTGGTAGCCGCCTTGCGTTCTACCAGGGTATCAAGGGTGGTGGTAATGAAGCAGTAAAGAATGGGGATACAACATGGCAGAATGGCACATAGCAGTAAAATAAAAAGAACCCCTACCACTGGGATTTTAGTCCCCCTAGCCAACTGAACCACTTCATAAACCACCCAGGACCCATGGACGGGTCGGTAATATGATTAACTAGATCACTTAGGTCTTGGATAGAGTGTTCAATGGAAACACTTGCGTCAGTGAGTTTAAAACAACACAAACCCTATACCCTCTGTAGCAACTCCTGCACAAAAGTTTTGTTCCGTGTGCAAAAGTTGCTGTACTGTCTGTAAAAGGTTGCAGGGCCTGCAGAGGCCTCTTTCCTTTGGGACAAAGGAGGGCCGTGTGCAAAAAGTCTGCAGAGGCCTCTTTCCTTTGGGGCAAAGGCTCTTTCCCTGGGATCCACCCTTATCAGCATATTAATGGCTTTTATTCTTGCTAGTGTTGAGTCATTTTGGCTGCACCCTGCCATTCCCTTTGCTTCATTAATCACTGGCACTGTAGTCTTCAGGGCATATGAGTACTTTGTATCACCAGCTTTGTTTGGCCCATTTTAAACTTGTCCAGGCTTGCCCCAGCTTGCTCAGGCCTGTTTAACCTGTTCAGGCCTGGCATGTCTTTTCTTGTGCTGGGTCCATTTTCTGTGCACTTTCAGGCCTGACCTGTTTCTTAGCTGGGTCCATTCTCTGTGCACTTCTGTTCAGAGTATGGTTCCCCCTGGCTTTACTCTTGTTGTGCTGGGCTCTGGGTACTCATTTTCTTAGCCCACATGCTTTTTTCCGTGCCATCATAATGTATTATAGCCTCAGGCAAGGATGCAGCCATACTAGACATACCTATCAGCCAATTTCCCTTCATTCCCAATTTTTCTTTTTCTTTTTCTTTTCTTGTTTATGGGGCAAAGGTAATCCCACTAAGGGCAATGGACAAGCAACCATTTGAGACAGATATTGAGACAGATAGGGGTCATCAGAAAAGCAGCTTCTGGTACTGTTCCCTAGAGACAACATACATTGTAACATCATTTTCTTGCAGCTGGTCAATAATATTGAAAACACATAACATGAAAGTATGTCAAAAGCAGCAGTGCTTAATAATGTGATAAAGAAAGTTCTGAGAATAGTACAGCAAAAACTTAAGCTGGTGTGGGTATTGCAGTTGCTGAAGCCGAAATGGCTTGTCGATTTCAGTTACTTTCTAAGCATCTATGATGTTACTGTTCTGTTCATCATTTGTCAGCACAGTGCTTAACAAGGCAAAGTAATTACCTTGAATCCTACAGTTCAAAACAAGCATGAAACTGATACTTTTCTATAAAAAGGTTGGCGGATACCTGGAATGCAATATCATTGTAGTATCAGAAAAATGAATACAGTTGATCAAGGCAGTTTAATGTACCAAGCAGGAAAGAATGCAATCATCAAAACAGCATTTACTGTCTGCAGAATAAAATGTCAAAGATGGCATATCATGCAGAAGTATTACTTGTTTAATTTTGTATGTGCAGTCAAAACCAAATATATGTACCAGAGATAAAATTCAGGCTTTAAAAAGACAAGTAAATAAAATCTTCATTTCTTCATAATCTTATAAGGATTTTCTTCAGCCTTTGTTTGCTTCCAGCAGACATTTGAGGATGCTCAAAGGAGGCACCCCCCATGGTTCTAGAAGCTCAAAACTCTACAATTAAAATTGATGACAAGAGGATTGTTTGCAGGCTAGGAGTGGCTAGGTGAATTGGGGTTCTTTGTCCTCTAGGAGAAAGACTCCTAGGTGATTTTTTTTCTTTTGTCCTCTCTAATAGGCCTCCATTTATCTGCTAGAAGAAGGGACTCCTCCCAGTATCTTTCTATAGCTATGCAAACTATCTCAGTTTCAACCGCCCCTCACTCACTGCTGAAAGGTGTGATCAAAAATTTGGTTCTTTGACTATTGACTATGCATGAAACATAGTAATGAAACTGGACATGCATTAAATAAAGCAATTGTCTTCCTTCACTCTCCAATGGGCCTCCATTCATCTGCTAGAAGAAGGAACTCCTCCAAGTATCTTTCTATAGCTATGCAAACTATCTCAGCAGTTCCAACTACCCCCCACTCACCGCTGAGAGGCATGACCAAAACACTTTCTAAACTGTCCCTCTCCCTGCAATCAGTAGACCTGGTGTTTTTTCACTGTTTGGGGACACAGGGGCGATTTGTTAATAACTTCACCTTTAACTGATAAGAGTATCAAAATCAATCCTGAAATATAAAGACCTAATGTCTGGACAAAACCTTTCTTTCCCTAATCTTTCCCTAATGTCACAACTAAACACAGAGACACTCTAACATTTACAGAGACACTCTATCAGTTTCTACATAACAGCACATTAACTATATGGACCAGCCATGAATCTATATAGGGAAACTGGTCCGGATGCTGCTCCGCTACAATTTAGCCTCCGGACCCCATGCTCTAATCATAATTTTCAAATCACAAGTTACAGTGTAAATCTTCTAATCTCAATTCAAGGAATGCAATGTTCAGTGTAAATTTTCTAATCTCACTTCTGGGAATACAATATACAATATAATCCAGGTAACAGGCAGAGTTTTGGTTGCGCAAAACACACAGGACCACAAAGGGAAAAAGAAAGAGGGAAAACAGAAAACAGAGACGTCTCAGCAGCGAATACTCATACACTCTCTTTCCTCAGTAGCAGCTGTTACAAATACACATTACACACACACTCTCTAGCTGTACCGTAGGATTTAACTTTTACCATGTGGATAATAGTAATATGAGAAATATAGCTAGCTATTTTTCTAATGTCCACTAGATGGAGCTCCAGGATCACTAGCACAAAAGAAACCACCAACACTAAAAGCACATGGCAACACAAAAAAAACCCCAACACTATAGGAGCACATGGCAACACAAAAGAAATCCCCAGCAACACAAAAAAGCCCCCAACACTATAGGAGCACATGGCAACACAAAAGAAACCCCCAGCAACACAAAAAGCTCCCAACACTATAGGAGCACATGGCAACACAAAAGAAACTCCCAGCAACACAAAAAAGCCCCCAACACTATAGGAGCACATGAGGCAAAGGCTCTAAATAAATCGCCCCGATCATCGGAGAATTGCGATCAGCGCAATTATTCTTGAAAGGCACACTTAAGGGGGTTAAGTACTAATATTTTAGGCAATTTTTAATAGCTTTGTCAGCGCTGCACTTTAAATACCTTTAAGGGGCCCGAGGTGGCAAAGTTAAATTTATACTGCAGTCATTTACTGGCGCTCGCAAGCAAGCGCCCCCCCCCCCCATTCCTACCAGACTTCAACCAGATTTACCAGATACCAGATACAGACAGGACGAGCAATGGTTTCAGAGCCCCCCCAGGACCCCTACTCGGAATGCTCGCTGCGGGTGATCGGGCCGCGACAGGTTCACAGAATTTTACCAGGATTTCCAGATACAGAAAGAGAGGACTACCCAAAACAGTAAAACAGTAAAGTAGTAGTACTCACCAGAACTTCTGATCAGACAGAGAGTTTGGATGCCAGTCTATCCAGCCGGTTTTTCAATCGGGGGGTCAGCCGCAGGGACCGACTGACCAGACAAGTCAAGGTGTCCTTCCGGAGCACAAAGGGGCCCGGGGCGCCAAGGACCGTTGATCACCTGGAGGGGCCGGTCCCTGACCGGTGGAGGCCCGATGCTGCAATAGCAGTAGTCTTCCCACCGTGGGTGTGATGAGAGTGGCTATTTTAATTTAATACCGTCCCACCTGGGGTTCCAAGACATCAAGCTCAGTATCCTGTTTCCAATGGTGGCCAGTCGAGGTCACAAGTACCTGACAGGATCCTGAAAGGTATACAGCTTCCATGCTGCTTATCACAGGGATAAGCAATGGATATCCCCCAGTGCATTTTAATAATGATTTATGGACTTTTCCTCCGGGAATCTTTCCAAATCTTTTTAAAACCCAGCTACATCCTTTGGCAACAAATTTCAGAGCATAATTATGCATTGAGTAAAGAAATATTTTCTCCATTTCACTTAAGTATACTACTTTGTAGCTTCATTACTAATACCCTATTCTTATTACTTTTTGAGGGAGTAAACAACCAAGTTAAGTTTATTCATTCTACTTGGCTCTTTATTTTATAGACCTCTATTGTTTCTCCCCTCAGCCATCTCGTCTCCAAGTTAGAGTGCTAACCTTTTAAACCTTTTCTCATAGGGGTATCCTTCCATCCCATTTATCATTTTGGCCCCCATATTTGTATCTTTTCTAATTCAACTATTTATTTATTTGTATTTAGCTCACGCCTTTCCAAGGTGAGTTACATTGAGGTACTGTAATTAATTCCCTGTCCCCAGAAGGCCTTACAATCTAAATTTGCACCTGAGGCAATGGAGAATTAAGTGGCTTGCTCAAAGAGTGTCAGTGTGATTTGAACCCAGGTCCTTCCAGTTTCAGGTTGCTGCCCTAACCACTAGGCTACACCTCTACCTTGTATCTTTTTTTATATGCCGCAACCAGAGCTGTGCAAAATATTCAAGGTATGGTCGCACCACGGAGTGGTAGAGAGGCATTATGATATTCTTTGTTTTATACCTTTGTTAAACTTTAGGTATTGGGAAAATTGCTAATTGCTGGTCCCACATAACGTTTGGGGATAGTCAAACTGCTTGATTTCCTTGTGTAGCCTTAACAGTTTTCTGAGTGTACCCACAGTTCAAGTATAAGCCTACTGGGGCAGGGACACTTGTAAGAAAAATCGGCTACTTGGAATAGAAATACTTACTTTGCAAGGTACCAACAGAGGCCTTTGCACAGGGGGCTGATAGAACTACAAAGGTATATTTTGGGTAATTCTGGTTCATTGTCTGCTTGAAACGCATCTCCCAGGGAGGGGCTACTTTAGATCATCAGACACCTGGCTTCACATACTGGTCACAACCTGTCTGAAAGGCCAGAGCTGCACAAGACACAGTTAAGCTTTCTCCTTTCTATCTCTGCTGGTTTTTTATTGCAAATAAGGGTTGGTTAAACTTTAGGTATTGGGAAAATTGCTAATTGCTGGTCCTACATTACGTTTGGGGATAGTCAATCTGCTTGATTTCCTTGTGTAGCCTTAACAGTTTTCTGAGTGTACCCACAGTTCAGGTATAAGCCTACTGGGGGCAGGGACATTTGGGTTCCTGCCCACTCTACCCCTCACCCCACCCACCCCTGGGGCTGCATTGCCTATATATAGTGGCCAATAGCTTGGGATACACCCACATTCTCTTAACCAGCATGTCTTGTATTCAGTGCAATACCTGCTGTACTTTCATTCCAAGAAGAATCATTTGGAGCCTAAGAGCATGTCCTATGTGCCGAAGGTCATTTGCCATGTATAACGAATTGACTCTACTAAGAGAAGACCTGGCTGCCATGCATAAAAATTGTCTCTACTGAGGGAAGAACTGACTACAATGAAGCGCACCTCTTCTAGGATACAGACTGAACAAAGTCCACCACCGCTCCCATAAAGAGTCAAACACACCAGGAACAAATGGATCACAGTGGGTTCGGGTAGATTGCGATCTGTGACACAGAGACATCCTATACACCAAGAGATATCCCTGCATAATGCATTTTCTGCCTTGGTTAATGAGAATGCCCTATCCAAAGAAACTGAACGGCTCTTAGAGGAGTCAGTCAATTCCCAATCTCCTGCTAAAGCACCAAATATGAAGAAAAACTCACCAAACAGAAAACTACTACTTGGAGATTCCATCATCAGAGACACCAACTTGGGAACACAGTTCAAAGGAGAGAAGAAAGTCAAATGCCTCCCAGGTTCCTTAGTCGGCAGGAATACAAACCAAATTACAGATGTACTTAGTGCGGAAAGCAAACACTCCAAACTTGATGTTGTCATCCACTTGGGTATAAATGACCTAGCTAGAAATAGTGCCTCTACAGTCCAAAAGGACTTCCAATCTCTGGGAGAAAAACTCAAAGCCCATTGTTAACACTGTAGCATTCTCAGAAGTTCTATCTGTTCTAGGTAAGGGGGCAAAAAGGCTAAATTGCATTAACAGCTTTAATACATGGCTCCAGACCTGGTGCAAATGAGAAGGATTCAGATTTATTGGCGACTGGGAAAACACATGGGCCAACAAGAAACTATACTGTGTTGATGGACTACACCTCTCTGTCGCAGGGTAAAGAATACTGCTTGAAAAATTCAGGCAATATGTCGATTTGCATTTAACACTAGAAGCCCCAAAAAGGCATTTTACCTAGAAATCCCAAAGTGCGTCAATTGACGCATTATCACGACGACTGCGTTGAGCATGAAATGCAGATGTTGAAGTTGCTTATTTGTTTACTACGTGCAGTATGTGACATCATTACATAACTGACATGGTTCTAGCAGTGGCGCTGGTATAAACCTTCGAAGATGCATTTGCATCAATTGACACACTTTTGGGCTTCTAGTGTTAAACTAGAAGTAGGGAGTGATGGATGGGGAAGGTCAAGTTCTGGACGTCACCCCCTGCAAAAGCAGAATAACAGAAACAACCACACTTTTAAACAACACATCAAAAGCAACTGGGAAGAAGTGGGTAGAATAAAATCAATGCAAAATACACACGTCAGTTAAATGCAGGAATGAGCACAAATGCTCGAAGCTTAGCCAACAAACTTCCAGACCTGGAAGCCCTAATGGTAGAAAAGGACTTGGACATTATGGCCATTACAGAAACATGGTTTAATGAATCACATGATTGGGATATAGCCATATAGGAGTGGAGGAGTGGCCTAGTGGTTGGGGCAAGGTACTTCAGGCCGGAAGGTCGAGGGTTCCAATCCCACTAGAGGACAGCAACCTTGGGCCGGAAGGACTGGGGTTTCTAGTCCCACAGGTGCTCCTTGTGGTCTTGGGCAAGCCACTTAACCCTCCATAGCCCATGTTCCCTGTAAAATAGTTATCTCCAAGTTATAATGCCCTGTTCAATGTAATTTCAGTTTGTTCAATGTAAACCGCACTGATGCAGAATAGCGCGGTATATAAGAGAATGTAAATAAATAAATAAATAATACCTGGATATAATCTATTCAGAAGAGACAGAGAAAATGGAAAAGGGGGAAGAGTAGCCTTGTATGTCAAAAGCAATATCAAAGCTACTGAAATGCAGGGTGCATGGGGAAAAGAAGAAGCGCTCTGGATCATGTTGGAAAGAGGAGATGGCACTGTCATCCATACTGCTGTAATCTACAGACCTCCGACTCAAATTGAAGAGATAGATAACGAATTGATTATAGATATTGCCAAGATAGCAACAAAGGGGGAAACGATCATATTGGGTGACTTTAATCTATCCGATGTGGATTGGATTACTCCTTCTGCAAATCTGGAAAGAAGCAAAAAAATTGTGGATGCTATCCAAGACGCGTTACTTAGACAAATGGTGATGGAACCAACCAGGGAAAGCTCAACGCTGGATTTGGTGCTCATCAACGGTGATAGCGTGTCTAATGTCCGGGTGAGTGCCCCTGTGAGCAACAGTGATCATCACACGGTGTGGTTTGAGATAAAAGCCAAGGAGCAATCCAATCATAGCAAGCTCAAAGTCCTAAACTTCAAAAACACTGACTTCAATAAAATGGCCGAGTACCTAAAGGAGGAGCTGACAGGGTGGAAGGGGATAAGGGAAGTGGATTTGCAATGGGCTAAACTAAAAGGGGCAATAAAAGGGGCAACAGATAAATATGTAAGAAAAGTAAATAAAAACAAGAGGAGAAGGAAACCTATTTGGTTTTCCAAAGAAGTGGCTGCTCAAGTAAGGGCAAAAAACACAGCTTTCACAAAATTCAAAAGCTTGCAAACAGAAGATCACAGAAATGAATACAGGATCAAACTCAAGGAGACAAAAAGAGAAATAAGGAAAGCAAAATCAAAGGCAGAGGAAAAGATGGCTAAAGATGTTAAGTGCGGCGACAAAACTTTCTTCAGGTATATTTGGGAAAGGAAGAAGATCATTGGTGGAATTGCAGGACTCAGAAGTGCTGGAAACAGACTCGTGGAAAATGACATTAATAAAGCAAAATTACTAAGCAAATACTTCTGCTCTGTTTTTACTAAAGAAAATCCTGGAGAAGGACCACCTGTGACTCCCAAATATAAAAATGGGAATGAGGTAGATACCACACCATTCAGAGAGGATGAGGTTTTAGAACAACTTGCAAAACTGAAAGTGGACAAGGCCATGGGACCAGATGAGATACATCCTAGGATACTGAAAGAGCTCAGAGAGGTTCTTGCAGGGCCATTAAAGGATGTTTTCAACAGATCCTTGGAAACTGGAGAGGTTCCTCAGGACTGGAGAATGGCTGACGTCGTACCTCTACACAAAAGTGGTGACATGGAAGAAGTGTCAAACTACAGACCCGTGAGCCTTACCTCGGTGGCGGGAAAAGTAACGGAGACGCTCCTGAAAGAGCGGGTAGTGAACTTTCCCAAAACCAGCGGGTTACAGGATCCGAGGCAACATGGTTTTACCGAGGGATGATCTTGCCAGACAAATCTCATTGAGTTCTTTGACTGGGTTACCAGAGTACTGGATCAAGGACACACGATGGATGTCATCTACCTGGATTTCAGCAAAGCCTTCGATACTGTCCCTCATAGGCAATGTTCCTTCTAATTTTCTGTAGGCTGTGTGTGCATAAAATATCAGCTGGGCAGCTTTTGAAGGAAGGTTACATTTTTGTGCGCCACATAACAACACTCGGAGTTATATACTTTAAAATTTGACTACACGTCAGAATACAGTATGTACACCACATTGATTTCAATCAAATGAAATGAAAATAGACAATTACTAAATGAAGTGGAAAATTTCTAGTAATTACAATAACAACTTTTAAATTTTAAGATGTCTGTGTTGTTTTCTATCAGAATCAGAACCGTAATTTTTGTGCGCTCTGTTGTAAAGTATGTCCGCTTGCTTGGGATGTGTGTGCGCGTGTAATTGCGCACAGCTTAGAGGGAACAGTGCTCATAGGAGGCTTATCAATAAACTCAGTAGTTTGGGGATGGATCCCAAGGTGGTAAACTGGATCAGAAATTGGTTGACTGACAGACGACAGAAGGTGATGATAAATGGAGCTCACGCGGATGAAAGGAAGGTGATTAGCGGGATGCCTCAGGGTTTGGTCCTTGGCCCGGAACTATTCAATGTATTTGTGAGTGATATTGCTGAAGGACTGAATGGAAAAGTCTGTCTTTTTGCAGATGACACAAAAATTTGCAACAGAGTGGACTCCCCCAAGGGAGTGCTTAACATGAAGAGGGATCTGCAAAAGCTGGAGGAATGGTCTGATGCTTGGCAATTAAGATTTAATGCGAAGAAGCGCAGTGTCATGCACTTGGGTAGCAGAAATCCAAGGGAAATGTACGCGTTAGGGGGCGAGAGGTTGGTGTGCATGGAGCAGGAGAAAGACCTCGGTGTGATTATTTCTGTAGATCTCAAGGTGGCAAAACAGTGCGACAAGGCAGTGGCAAAAACCAGGAGGATGTTGGGTTGCATTCGAAGAGGAATTACCAGCAGAAAGGAAGGGGTACTAGTGCCACTGTATACGTCTCTGGTGAGGCCTCGCTTAGAATACTGTGTTCAGTTTTGGAGACCGTATCTTGCAAAGGATGTAAAAAGACTGGAAGCTGTTCAGAGGAAGGCGACCAAAATGATTTGGAGCCTGCGTCAGAAGCCTTATGAGAAGAGACTTGAAGACCTAAATATGTACACTTTGGAGGAGAGGAGGAATAGGGGAGATATGATTCAGACCTTTAAATACTTAAAGAGAAATAATGAACAAACAAACCTCTTCCAGAGACGGGGAAGCTGTATAACTAGAGGGCATGACATGAAGCTGCAAAGTGGTAAATTGAAAGACAATGTCAGGAAATACTTTTTAACTGAAAGGGTGGTGGATGCTTGGAATGCCCTCCCGATGGAGGTGGTGGGGGCAAACACAGTGGCGGACTTAAAAGTGGCCTGGGACAGACACAGTGGATCACTTTACAGCAACAAGATTAAATCAAAATAAACTGAACCATCTAATTTCTCAACAAATAGGGGTGTCCTACATGGAGCGTTGGGGGGAGGAGCAGTGGGTTCACCCCTAAACAAACAAAGAAACAAAGATATAGCGAGGGGTGAGACATGGGGAGGAGTGCACCTGTTCCTGGTGGGTGCATCACTAAGCAAAGACATGGGTAGCGGTGCACATACTCCCTAAAAGACATGGGACGGGGTGCACCTACTCCTGCCATATTGCTGGGCAGACTAGATGGACCATACTGGTCTTTATCTGCCGTCATTTACTATGTTACTATGTATTCTCCTTGCCTTTCCTTTTCTTATAATTCCTAGCATTCCATTAGCTTGCTTGGTTGCCACTGCACACTGAGTAGAGGATTTCAATGTATTATGCACAATGACATCTAGATTCTTTTCCTGGGTGGTGACTCCTAATGTGGAACTCTGCATCGTGTAGTTACAGCTTGGGTTGTTCTTCTCTATGTTCATAACTCTGCACTTGTTTACATTAAATTTAATCTGCCATTTGGATGCTTAGTCTCCTAATTTCTCAAGGTTCTCTTGCAATTTTTCACAGCATCTTGTGATTTAATAACTTTAAATAAGTTTTTGTCATCTCTGAATGTGACCACCTCACTTACTGTTCCCATTTGCAAGTCATTTATAAATATGTTAGAAAGTGGTGGGATAAGTACAGATCCCTGGGGTACTTCACTGTTTAACATTCTCCAGAAAAGTGGCCAATTAACCTTATGCTCTGTTTTCTCTCTTTTAACCTGTTGTCAATCTACTCTAAGACATTGCCTTTTTAATTTCTTTGAGTCTCTCATGAGGGACATTGTCAAAGGCTTTTTGAAAATCCAGACACACTATGCCCACTGATTTATTCTTATCTCTCTGTTTATTCACACCTTCCAAAAACTGTAGCAGATTGGTGAGGCAAAGCTTCCATTTGTTAAATCCATGTTGGCTTTGTTTCATTAACCATGAGTATCTATTTAGTAATTTTGTTCTTTATAATGATTTCTACCATTTTGCCTGACACTGATATCAGGCTCACTGGTCATTTTTTTTCTGGCTGACCCCTGGAACCTTTTTAAAAACTGATGTTACATTGGTTGCTCTCCAATCATTCAGGTATTATAGACAATTTTAATGATCATTTACAGATTATTCATAGTACATCTGTATTTTCATTTTTGAAAACCTTGGGCTATATGCCATTTGGTCCAGATGATTTGCTACTCTTTATTTTGTCAAATTGCCCTATTATGTACATCTTCCAGATTCACCGAGATTTGTTTCAGTTCCTCCATTTATTATCTTTAAATATTATTTCTGGCATGGGTTTCTCCCCTATATCTTCTTCAGTAGATACTGAAGCAAAGAATTCATTTAGTCTCTGCTATGGCCTTGTCCTTCATTGTGATCTATATATGAAGGTACATTTTTGAAAAGAAGTGAAGTTTGGAATAGAGACGTCGATGTCACGATGTGGACAATTTTGGCAATATTTTAGAAAAGTCTCTGCTCAACATGGAGCCTTTTCTAAAATACTGAATAAGGAGATGCAAGAATCTGTAGATTTTTACAGCAAATCTTCCTAAGATAATCAGAACTAGGACTTGATCAGCTTATTCAGCTGACCTAAGATGAGAGTGAGCCCAGGGTCTCCAAAGTACACTTATACGCTATTGTTATTTTATTTTGGGTTATGCTTTATAATATATAGTTAATAAGTATACTACAAGACTTCCGGTTTGGGCAATGAGCTGATCGGACGACTCACGATCAGCTCCGGGTAATCGCCCCACATTACTGCTACAAATCAGCTTTAAAACCTCCTAGATCCCACCTGCATTAACTCGCCCCTGTTGGGGCCTTGATCCTCCGGCGCTGAACCGGCTCGCGGCTGTCCTTGCACGGCTGGGGGGAGTTCCTCAACGAAGCTGAGAGGGTGCAGAGGCCCATCGCACAATTCCCCCACCGCCACTGTTGACTTCCCCTTCGCTGGGACACGGTGCCCGAGGACCTAAGGAACTCTGCGGCGGCTTCTACCCGACGGAGGGGATCGTTGGCTGGCCCTCAAGTAAGTCGGGGGCACGATCGGGAGGTGCGGCCACTGTCGGGATCCGTGCTGCCTGCACGTGTGGTGGTGTGACCCCGGCGGGAGGGGAAGAGCGGCCTCTTCGCCTGAATTCAGCGAGCAGCTTCCTTTAATGAAGAGCGGGAAGCGGTGCACCCGAATACCTTCCTGCTATTGCTAGCAGTGTTGCAGTCACGGAGGGCTGAACCCTCCGAAACAAGGAGATTGGCGTCTGTCTGACCGGCTGCGGCTGGCTCTATAGAGCGGTGCTGCTTCTCCGGTGGAGCCGGGGCCTGTGCCTCCCTTTGTTCGCTGGGGGGAGAACAGCCGCTGGTGACAGTGGGAAGGACCAGACACCCTTCCCATCGAGGCAACAGCGCTTTCCACAACTGTTGAAGGGCCTTGGAAGATGGGGGGAGCTGCAGCCTTTCCTGCCTGACAACAGCGGACACTGAGGTACAAAAAGAGGGGAAGAGAAGAAGACAAAAAAATAAAAAAATAAATAAATAAATAAATAACAAAAATAAAAAGAAAAGAGGGAAAAAAGAAAAGGAGCGCCAAGCTGTGGTTGGATATCTCTCTGATCGCCCCCTCTATCAAGTGGCTTTCGGGGTGTAGCCCCGCGGTTGTTCCTGCCTGGCCTGTGCAGATAAAACCCCTACACAGTGGCTTCCAACCCCCGCAGTGGGGATTTTCAACTGCACAATTTTACTTCCACTATCCCACTAGAATAGTGCCGGGAGTGGGACGTGGTATACGTAACACTGCTAACCTGATGGCATCTAAAGCACCTAGAAAAGAGAGACCCCGAACTGCGGAGGGGAAAATGGCGGACGGCTCACCACCCAGCCTGAAACCTGGTAGCACGCCAGATTTAGTGGCCGAGGTCAGCGCTGCAGTGGTGCAGGCGCTCAGCACACGTTTCCAAGACCTGGTGGAGCAGATTCAAACGCTTGGACAACGTTTCACGGCAGTGGAGGAGAGGATGGAGCAAGTGGAGACAAGGGTGTCTGATGTGGAAGACACGCAACAATCAGTAGTGGCCAAAGTGGCCGCCCTAGAGACTTTGGTGAAACAACAAGGGGACAAACTCGATGAACTGGAGAACCGAGGTCGGCGGAAAAACTTGCGTTTTGTCGGCATTCCTGAAAGTGTCGCTGACAGTGTCCTACTTGAATATCTACAAACTTGGATTGGGAACCTCCTGCCAAACCTGAGAGACGAATCTGTCAAAATAGAGCGGGTACATCGGCTGGGCCAAAGAAGAGAGCAGGCCCGGAATCCACGTGCAGTGATCGCCCGCTTTCTCGATTACAGACAGAAAGAGGAGGTGCTGAGAGCGGCAAGGAGCCGACGGAGACATCAACAAGGCACCGAGCCGATCTTAGTATTCCAGGACTATTCGGTGATCGTAAGCCAGCAACGCAGGGCTTTTTCGGGAGTTTGTTCCCAGTTGTATAACCGCGGCATTCGTTTCTCACTTCTGTACCCGGCTCGACTGCGGATCGACCATCAAGGCCACACTCGCACACTAGCGACCCTGGAAGAGGCGACTACTTTTCTGGACTCCCTGCCTGCTCAATTGGCCCCTTAATCGCTAACTGACCTATTGGAAGTGGGGTGTATCTCCCCGTGGGCAGTATGGTGACCAGGAGCCCCCCGGGGCCGAGCACTTCCTGACAGACTCTCAGCAGTATCTACTGTCATAGGAGAACTCTTGGTTTTGCCTTCCTGTGGAGTATGAGGCTGAGATACAACGTCTCATGGAATTGGTAACATCTATAATGCCAAGGGGGACATTGTATCCTTGTTACTATGTTACATTTGTTATTTTGGTTTAATTGTTGCTGCTCTGCTGGTTCCCTGACTATCTCCCTCCTTGCCCTGTTTCTGCCCCTGTATTCCTGCTTGAATCTCTCCCTTCCCTCCCCTTCTTTATCCTATTACAGGTGAGGCTCGGACGCAGAGCAGGGGGGGTAGGCGGCGATTAATTTGGGGGAATGCAGGGGTTATTGTCTTTGATAAGGGAGGAGGACAGAGGAGATGGCAGGTAATTTGGGTGGTTGTGGGGAGAGATAATTCAAGAATAGCTGAGTGGCGGGCGCTAGCGCCCACTGGGGGAGACATACTGTAGAGGTTTGTAACGGAGATTTTGTGCCTTCCTTTTTTCTTTTCTTCTCTTTAAATTAATTGCTAGGGAGGGGGGAATATCGGAGGGGTGAACCCGTCTGCCGTAGGAAGTAGATCCGGCTATGGCTGGATGGGAGAGTTTGGAGAAGAGGGGTGATGGGGGGGAGGGGAGGGGAGGGATGGGAGGGAAAAGGAGGAGGGAGGGGCAGGGGGAGGGGAGGGGGTACACTCCATTGAATTTAAATGGCTGGGATAATTGCCTCCTAGAAGACAGGGGGGGGTACCAGGCTGGGGGTGTCCCTCTGGAGTATTCAGTAATGATCTTGGGGTGGCATCTTGGCACTGCCCTGGCGCTTTGAAAATAATCACTTGGAATGTCTGTGGGCTGGGAAACCCTATTAAGAGGCATAAGATATTGCAAGCACTGGCTCGACATAAATGTGACATTGCTTTTCTCCAAGAAACCCACCAGACGGCTGTCGAGCATAGCAAGCTCTGCCGGAGTTGGGTGGGCCAAGTGTGGGGATCCCCCGCCCAGGGGCATAAGGGAGGTGTAGCGATTCTAATCCATAAACGCATACGTTTCGTGGAGGAGACGGTCCTGGCTGATAATATTGGTCGATCCCTGTTGCTCTATGGTCAATTAGATGGAAAACCGGTGATCCTGGGAAATCTTTATGGGCCAAACGTGGCTGACCCAGGGTTTTATAATGGTCTGGCATCAAGAGTGGAACAGCTTCCAGAGTGCCCGGTGATCTTGGGTGGGGACTTTAATGGAGTCCTGGATGTGGACCTGGATACTTCTAGGAGAGGAGGTGGCCGGGAGAGGGTAGGGCCCTCCCAGCTACTGTTGCGGTTCTGCCGAAGACTAGGTATAATTGATCCTTGGCGGGTACTGCACCCCTCCGAAAGAGACTATACCCATCAATCTCGAGCACATGGTACTAGCGCCCGAATCGATTACGTAATGATCTCGGGGACTTTGTTTACACACACTGACGATGCACAGATTGGTCCCTCCGAAATCTCAGACCACGCAATGGTGTGGCTGGATTTACATTGGGGGCGAGACATGAATCAGTCACGCTTGTGGAGATTTCCTCTAGAGCTTTATTCGGATGAGCAATTTCGCCAGTTTATACGCCAGAGATGGGAGGACTTCCTTGGCCACCACCGGGTCCATATGGACGACCCCGAATTAGTCTGGGAAACGGCAAAGGTGGTTCTTCGAGGGAACATCATAGGGTACGCCGCGAGAAGACGCCGGCTGATGGCAGAACGTATTGTACTACTTGAACGTCGAGTCACCACACTACGGCGGAGATGTGCTCACACGCCAACAATGCCCAATAAAAAGTTGTTCTGGGAAACCCAGACTGAGCTTAATGAGCTACTACATCAGCGAGCAAAGAAATCGGTTCTGTATTATCGGTTTCGTTTGCACTGCTATGGTGACAAACCTGGCAAGTTGCTGGCGCGCTGTCTGCGGGCCCGACGGGGTCCTGCTCACATAGCGGCACTGAATGCAGGCCCGGGACGGGTGCATAAGGGAAACAAGGAAATCGCAGAGATTTTTCGTACTTTTTTTCAAAACTTATACAGAACCACGGCTGGTCCCCCTGAGGGGCTGCAGGACTATCTTGAGGTCTTGGAGTTGCCTCAACTTACGTCAGCCCAGCAGGATGCTCTAGATCTCCCTATTACTATACAAGAAATACAATCCGCAATATCTGCGGCCCAGTGTTATAAAACGCCGGGGCCCGATGGATTCGGGGCCGAGATTTATAAGATCCTAGGGGACGGGGTGAGTCCTCTGCTACGAGAGGTCTTTGTCACCAGAACGGAGCAGGGGGCATTCCGCTGGGGGCGCAACCACGCATATATCACCCTGATCCCGAAGCCAGGTAAAGACCCGCTGCAGGCAGCTTCATATCGACCTATCTCCCTATTGAACTTTGATCTTAAACTTTTGGCGAAAGTTCTAGCTGACCGCCTAGCAGGGGTATTGGATTACTTAATTCATGAGGCACAAGTGGGCTTTGTGAAAGGCCGCCACGCTGTACGCAACCTTCGGAAGATTCTGGCCTCTTTGGAGTGGGTGCATGCCCACAATACTCCGTCGCTATTGATAAGCTTCGATGCGGAGAAGGCCTTTGATAGGGTAGACTGGCACTATCTTTGGAGGCTGCTGCCGCGCTACGGCATGGGGGAGGGTTTTTGTAAAATGGTGCAAAGTTTGTACGTTTCGCCGACAGCAGGCATATTGTGCAATGGCTTCCTCTCCGATGACCTCACGTTGGGGAGGGGTACAAGACAGGGCTGTCCTCTTTCGCCCTTGCTCTTTGTGCTCTCCTTGGACCCGCTGATTCGTACCATCGTCAATTCGGGGAGAATACAGGGAGTGCGGCTGCGGTCGCAAACTTTCCTTATATCGGCTTTTGCTGACGACTTGTTAGTCCATTTGACGACACCGGCCACATCCCTACAACCGCTATTAGACGAATTCCGGCGGTTCGGAGCATTTGCCGGCTTGCGTATTAATAAAGAGAAGTCTGAAGTAGTGGATGTTTTGGGGCGGGTCCGCGGTTCCTGGAGGGGACCCTTCCCTTTACGGTGGGCAGATAAAGAATTCATCTATTTGGGCATAACATTGACTGGAAACCCCCAGGAGTTATACCGGCGTAACCTAGACCGGATACTGCGGCATTTGGCAGTGCAGCTAAGTGCATGGGGACCCCTCCCGCTGTCTCTGGCAGGGAGGATAGCAGCAGTACAGATGATCGTTTTACCCAGAATCTTGTATTGGCTGCAGACCCTGCCAGTCTGGTTGCTTCGACGTGACCTGAATAGAATAGAGGCTCTGATTAAGCGCTTTCTTTGGCGGGGGCAGCGAGCACGGGTCCCGTGGCATCGGCTGCTTGGGAAATGGCGAGAGGGAGGTATGGGCCTACCAGACTTGAAGTCCTACGCATTGGCCTGTCAAGCTAGACACCTGGGAGATTGGCTGGGGGGGACAGAAATATACACGCCTAGGTCCTTAGAGGAGTGTCTGGTGGCTCCTGCGACTCTCCTGGGGACTTTGCACGGCACTCATAAAGCCCTCATAGATTCTAGTCGGCAGAGTCCATTGGTGGACTCTGTCAGACGCACATGGCAACAACTTAACATATATTGGCAGGAACCGTGGAAGGTGTCTTGTTGGTTGCCACTGCAGGGCAATGCCCACTTTACTCCAGGGTCCGAGACTGCGGTATTTCGGGACTGGTGGACACGTGGCATCCGGATGGTAGGGCACGTAGTAGACCAAGCGGGAAGCTGTAAATCATTTCGAACGCTCAGTCGGGAGTATGAGCTACCCGACACGCATTGTTTTGCCTATATACAACTCTCCCACTATGTGGCCGCCCTGCCGCGCACTGCGCTGCAGGCAGAGCGCTCAGCCTGTATTTTAGAGTTTTTCCAGCTGGGAGAGGAGCGCACGCCGTCAATCTCTGGTTTGAAACGTAGTTTGGAGCCTTACCGCCCCCTCCCTGATTATAGTGGAGTTGAAAGAGCTTGGGCGACTGAATTGGGAGAAGCCGTACAGCCGGGATCGGTACTGATGGCATTGAAACGGATCAGACGATTGGTACAAGGAATGCGCTGGCGTGAGATCCAATTTAAATGCGTGACTAGGGCCCATTTCTCGCCGAGGCGAGCACTGCGTAGTTGTCTGGACACGGATGGCTCCTGCCCGCGCTGTTCGGAACCCTCGGCAACTCTCCTACATATGTGGTGGGGCTGTCGGGGAATACGGAAGTATTGGGCACGGATATGCAGCTTCCTCTGCACACTGCTTCAGCGTAGGATTCGTTGGACAGGCCTCTTTGTCACACTTGACCAGTTGCCGACCCCTGGACCAGTGAAAGCTGGTGAGAGTTTGCTTGTGCGGAAGGCCTGTCTGGTGGGTAAAGGGCCGATTCTTAGATTATGGAGGGAAGGCCAATTGCCCACTTTTAGTGAATGGCGGAATAGCTTTCATCAATTAATGTTGACAGAGCGTTGGTTGGCGCGGGGCAGTGCCAAGCGTTGGACAGTTTTTCTGTCAATCTGGGAGCCATATATTCAGCAGTTGGGGCCCCACAGCCGTAACGCCACTCTCCAAGGGGGGAGTTGATTATATATGGATTTGAGGAATGGGTTGGAGGGAGCTGCTTTATAGTCCCAGACGATAATTGGTGTACAAAGCTGGTAATGGAGTGAGGGTGGGTTTGGTGGGTGAGGGGACAGGCGTGGGAGAAGGGGGGTGGGGATATAATGTAAAATGACCACCTACTGTGTTATCTTTCTGTTGGCTACCGGGGGGGAGAAGAGTAAACCCTCCCCGTGGTGCCGTTTGTTGATGTATTGTTTGGATTGTATGGTGGACTTAAATAAAGTTTAAAAAAAAAAAAAAATAAGTATACTACAATCATTGCAATGCTTATAGAGTTATTTTAGAAACCTTATTTGCAATGTTCACATGTAACAACAGACATTTACACATCAAAATGATTTATTTTAGAAAGGGCTCAGTTTAGATGTGGGTTTCCTTTCCATAAGGAAATTGCAAGGAGGCATGTTAGGGGTGTGTTACGGAGTGGCCTGAGTGGGTCAAAAATCTACACCCCTATTTCATAAAGGGAATACTTATGTCTAATTGCAATTGTCCACGTTCGGATTTGCACCTGCCTCTGGACTACTTAGGTTTTACAAAAATGCTTGGTTTGGCCAGCTCTTTTACATGAGGGATTAAGGGGATTATCCTCCTTAATCCACAGTTTTAAATTAAACTTTTGAGGGGCAAATAAACTAGAGATAGCAGCATCTGTTAATTGATGGCATTTATACCTGTAGGCTTGCAAAACAGCCATCATACATATGTAAGTGTTGGTATGTGTTGGTAAGTGTTGGTATGATATGAAATCTGGCACTTATATGTGTATGGCGGCTATGTTTGCCACATTGATCTTCCTAAATGTGGCTTTGCAAAATGGCTCCTCAAGGTCCATGTATCAGACATGCATATGCGTTCATGCATGAATTGGGGTAAAACCAGCCCCTAACCTCTGCTAACTATCTCAGAAATATCTTACTGACCTGGGACAGAGATCAATGTGAAGAATAAATCAGGAATTGAATAGAATGCTCTCTCCCCAGAATTCCAACATCTGCTTTAAAAGGATTTTATATGAAAACAGAACAATAAAAATGGCACTGGAAGGTGGCATTGAAGCAGTATGTTATTTGTTTCCTCACTGGTCCAAATTCTTCTAAAGTACAATTTAAGTTATGTACTGTGAAAAACATTTTTTCCCATTAGAGCTGGCTTATTGTTTGAAATTGCAAAATAACTTTAGCAAAATGGGCAGTTCTGGGGAACAGGCCTTATAAATATGTTGAATGGTCGTGACTCAAGTAAATTATAAAGAAACACTCCAACACACCCCCACAGTTGCTTTCAAACAAATTAATAGTTCAAATAGTCTTCAGCAAAATTAGCACATTTTTAATTCCTTGAGTACATTGTGGATATAAAGTAGATGGATCTGTTCCATCTTTTTCTAAAGATGTGCTTTTTGCAAATGGTAGTGCATGTGCTTCAGAGACCAGAGGGTAGGGACCTCCGTAGCCTCCAAAACTCATGTATTCCAACAATTCACCTTGGCACAGTAAAAAAAAAAAAAAAAAGAAAAGAAAAAAAAGAAAAGTATCATAGACTACAAAAAAAGAGGATTTATTCTCCAGGATCTGTTCAGCCGTTAGTAAAACCTGTCTACTGTTAGTTATTTAACCAATCTAGATATGAGAAACATGCCTTTCCTGTATGAGACACGGAGTGGCCTGCAGATCTCTTGGTACTTTATAAGAGTACTTTAAATTCCCTTCAGAGGTGATCTTATAATTCATGAGACCGAAGGTCAAGGACTTTCATCACTGGCATCAGAAACCCACTTGTGGGATTTATTGCCTAATTTTAACTCTGATACGTTTTCTTTCATACAGTACAGATCCTCTCTTGTCCTTTTCAAATAACTTGAAGGTGGTAAATGAAAAAGAAGATTGTATGAAGGTAGCATCTCTTCCTCGCCTTTACATATGAAGCTAGGATAGAGGAGGGGCATGCTGCAGCTTATATTCACAACTTAAATTCAGTGCAACTAGCCAAAAAAAAGGGGGGGGGGTAATAGATAAATCAGTTAGTAGATATCCTAAAGCAGTGATGGCTAACCTTTTTGAGCCCGAGTGCCCAAACTGCCGCACAAAACCAAAGAATTTCCTCAAAGTGCCAGCACGTCAATTAAAGCTCCATTTGCATAAGGTGCTTCATTTGCATAAATATTTGCATAATGTTACCATACACTAACTTTTAGTAAACATGCCTCTTAATGAGTATATGGATAAAGAAAGACTAAAAGGTTTCTACATTACTATAATCCAGTACCAACCGCCAGGCACATTAGGAACTACTACAAACGCTGCCCATTTAGAACCCATAGCAAACCCGCCGTATCCTAACAGCACTACCAGGACTCACAAAGCACCATACTCTACCTATCAAAAGGCAACACTGCAAATATTAAACCAATACATCTCAGAGAACAACAATACATGACCTACTGGGGAAAGAACAAGTGGCAATGTCAAATAGGAATTATATAAACAGAATACCTCAGCTCAGTTACACATGCAGAACAGACCATTACCAAACAAGGAATCACAATTTAGAAACAGGAAGACAATAATTAAACTGGGAACCCCAAAAGCCAAACTTGGAATATACAACAACACTGTAGAAATAAAACTATATATTAATTTCCTCTTGTACTAAACAAAGCGCAAAAATTAATGATGCACATTTCCCAGAGCTGACATATTCCAATTAATAAATTCAAAATAAAGAGATATTTTTCTACCTTTTGTGCATTTTTTTTCAGTTGCAATTGTTCCAGCCACTTTCTTCTGGTTTCTTCGTGTCTTCTGCTAACTCTCCATCTGCTGTCCATTTGTCCTTTCTTCTGTCTTCTTGGGTTTTTTTTTTTCCATTCTCTCTCTACATCTGCTTTAACATACTAATCTTTCTCCTTTTGCTCTTTCCTCATTCCTATTTCATCTACTCAAAATTTACCCCTCCATCCTCAATCCCCACTTACTCTCCCAATACCCGGCCAATTGTAGATTTTTTATCCCTCCCACACAAAATATTTTTCCCCTCTCCATTTTACTCTCCCAGCCCCATCCCATTCTAATCCTCCCCCAACACCAGCTCCCTTCTAGTTCCAGCCTCACCCAGCATCCATTCCCTTCTAGTCCCTGCATCAGCCCATTTCCAGTCCTAGCAGCCCCCCAACCCATTTCCAGTCCTAGCAACCCCCCAACCCAATACCAGTCCTATCCCCCCCTCATCAACCCACTTCCAGTCCTAACCCCCCATCACCCCATTTTCAGTTTAAGCCCCCCCCCTATAACCCATTACCAGTCCTAACCCCCCATCAGCCCACTTCCAGTCCTAACCCCCCATCAGCCCACTTCCAGTCAGCCCCCCATAGCCCATTGCCAGTCCTAACCCCCCCCCATCAGCCCACAGTCCATTACCAGTCCTAACCCCATCAGCCCACCTCAAGTCCTAACCCCTCCCCATCAGCCCATTTCTTGTCCCAGCCCCCCATAGCCCATTATCAGTCCTAAACCCCCCCATAGCCCATTACCAGTCCTAACCCCATCAGACCATCTCCAGTGTTTTCCCCCAATCAGCCCATTTCCAGTCCTAACCCCACCCAACAGCCCACCTCAAGTCCTAACCCCTCCCCATCAGCAGTCCTAACCCCCCCTAGCCCATTAGCAGTCCTAACCCCCCCTCTCTAGCCCATTAGCAGTCCTAACCCCCCCCCATAGCCCATTACCAGTCCTAACCCCCCACCACCACATTTCCAGACAGCCCCAATCAGCCCACAGCCCCTTAGCAGTCCTACCCCCCCAGCCCATTAGCAGTCCTAACCCCCCCTAGCCCATTAGCAGTCCTAACCCCCCCCCTAGCCCATTAGCAGTCCTAACCCACCCCCCATGGCAAATTTAAAAAAAAAAAAAAAAGCAGCTGGCTCTGGCTTCTGCCGCAGCAGCGGCAGAATGCAATGTCCCGTGGGGCCCCCTCCGCCCGCTAAGCCCCTCTGCAAGGGCTTTCAGATTCGCGAGGGAGAGCGTCTCCCTCGCGTCTCTGTTAAGCCCGCAGGGGCTAATGGGAAATTTCCCATCAGTCCCTCGCGTCTAAAGGGGCTGATGGGAAATTTCCCATTAGCCCCTGCGGGCTTAACAGAGACGCGAGGGAGACGCTGTCTCCCTCGCGAATCTGAAAGCCCTTGCAGAGGGGCTTAGCGGGCGGAGGGGGCCCCGCGGGACACTGCATGCTGCCGCGTCCGCGGCAGCAGCCAGAGCCCGCTTTTTCTTTTTCTGCGGACCTTCACGCGTGCCAGCTGCAAGGCCTTCGCGTGCCACAGCTGGCACGCGTGCCATAGGTTCGCCATCGCTGTCCTAAAGTATTTAAAAGACCCTCTTTTTTTTCCTGCTATCCTGTTATTTAACTCTAGAGGGGATTCTACTGTGGCTTCCAGTAGCTTCCTTTTAGTTGCTCTCCCCATTATGAGCCTTGAGTAATTCAAGGTTCTAGTGAATATGCCGACCCTTATCAGAGCTCTTTTCAGGTATCACACTAATGCATTGAAAGCAAGAATAGTTGGGGATGTGGCAGATATTGGCTCAAAGAGGCAGATTTTTTTA
This sequence comes from Ichthyophis bannanicus, assembly GCA_033557465.1. Classification (NCBI taxonomy): domain Eukaryota; kingdom Metazoa; phylum Chordata; class Amphibia; order Gymnophiona; family Ichthyophiidae; genus Ichthyophis; species Ichthyophis bannanicus. The sequence continues at coordinate 810,779,709 of CM066032.1, read as the reverse complement.
AGCAGCAGGGTCTGAGGTTGTCATTTAAAAGAACAAAATTCCTATTAGAAAGAAAGTCAAAATAAATTTGAAATATAAGAAACTTATTTTTAAACACAAACGAGAAGACCAAGAAATGAATTTTTTTTTTTTATTGAATTTTACAAATGTAGTACACAAGATAAACTTGCTTTAAAAAAAGGGATATTCCCAAAAACAAATCATGAAACACAGAAAAAGAAACATAATTAAAAGGAATATCGTCATTAGTCTATAAAGTATGGTAAGGAGGGCAAGACCTGAATCACAGGATCATTTTTTTTTGTTTGGAAATTAAACATAGGGGGCTAGTTTGTCCTGTCTATGACTATAACATTGTCATAATGACTTCTCATGGAACAGCCCAGGAAGTCACACTGGTCAAGCAAATGCAATGTGTGTCTTCAAATCAATGCTGACACCTGGCGACCCAGCAGCTCCCTGGGTTTTCTTGCCAGTGCAACTGGAAGTAGATTGCCAGGCCTTTCTTCCAAGGCCACAAGGAGTGCTATTAGGAATCGAACTCTGGTCTCTTGGTTATCAAGCCTGTGCTCTAAACATTAGGCTACTCATCAATTTATTTCTGCTAGTGAGGAATATAGTAATTTTCTGATGCTCAAAGAAAACATAACTAAGCCCTTAATATAAAGCATTTACATCAAAATCGAAGAAAGAAGAAACCTCCTAATTATGTAACTTTAGGTCAAAGTAGTAGAAGTTGTTTCCTTAGCTTATGAGTGGTCTTAGAAACATCTGGGAGGATTCTAATCTGACAATTCATAAGCAATATATCTTTAGCTCTAAAATTGCATTTTCAAAATCCAGTCATCATTGGGTTCTAAAATAACAGTAATGAGTAATGTAGCTGTTTCAGCTTGTTACGTGTCTGATTTTTCCAAAAATGCGATCAGATCAACTGAGTCAAAAGAAATCTGTGGAGATCCAACCTCACCCCCAGATTTTTTTTTCTTTGCCTGAGGGAGATAAAAAGCTCTAACTAGGGGATGCATTGATTAAACGTTTCTGAGGGAGAAATTGATGGCACACTTGGGAAATTCTGTAAACAAAGATTTCTGTTCCTCGTGGAATTTTCCAGGACATCTATTTTCTGATAATCACATTAGAGTCCTTAATAAAAGTCATTGTGCAGAAGTTTCATTAGTTTTTTCCTCTGCTATTGATACTTGCTGTTTCTGAAGTTGAATGTCAGAATCCAGTTTCTCCATCAGTTGCTTGTTCCTTGGAACTTATCCACCGCTGAAGCAAACTGAACTGATAAGGATTGCTCCAGTGCAGATAAGCTCTCCCACAGAGTTGCAAAATTAAATTGGTTGGGTATCACCCAGAGTTGCTTTGTCACGCGATGAAGGAAATACACCAGAACCCTGAACACATTGAGTCAAGAGCGCCATCGCCGAATCAGCTGTAGCCTGGGCCCTGGCTGTTTCCCTGAAGCTTATCCCAGAATCATGAGCTGTTGCCTGGAAGATTGCAGTGGAGGTACCGAGACACTTTCAAGAACCATCAGCGTCCCCGTCGCAGCTCTCCACTGCCCACTCCTCTTGGCCGGTCTTGCCCAGGGATGACTTCTGGTTGTAAGGTCATATTCAGTTCAGGGAGCTCTGCAGATCCTCCTCCCCCCCCCCCCCCCCCCCCCCCAGTATTTCCCAGCAAACACTCCAGATTCTGCAAAGCTTTTAGACTCTGCTTTCCCTTGCCATTCTTCCACATAGGGTAAGTAATAACAGGAAAATCCACTGAGGAAATAAAAATATCCCACAGCCATGCTGCTCAATTGAAGTCTACATCCACTCAAAATTAATTTATTAATTGGAGTTTTAGCCCTCCTTTTGAAATGATGCTTAGTGTGACTTACAGCATTGTTAATATTCACTGCAATAAGCCCCTGCCTGAAAGAACTTACACTCTAAAATAGGTACCTGAGGCAACAGGAGATAGTGATTTGCTTAAGTCTCAAGGAGCAACCATGCGAAAATGTGGGCTTGGCTCATTGCTGTAGCCCAAGGGTTCTCATTCTAGTCCTCGGGACATAACTAGCCAATCATGTTTTCAGGATAACCACAATGAACATGCATGAGAGAGTTGTATGCACTGCCTCCACTGGATGCAAATCCCTCTCATCCATATTCATTGTGGTTATCCTGAGACCCCGACTGGCTAGGTGTGTCCCAAGGGCTGGGTTGAGAACCCCTTCTCTTGCCCCTAGACTATTCTTCCTCCGAGATCAGTTAGAGCCAAGAAAGGAAAACGTTGATAGTTTGAGTAATCTAGCTAGGGCTGCTGCTTTCTGAATAATTGCCAGTTGGCTTTTCTACTGGTTTACTACTAGGAATCATTTATATAGCACTGCAGGACTTAGACAGTGCTGAATATAAACATGTAGAAAGACGGTCCTTGTTCGTCAGCCTTTGCAATCTAAAAGGAGACAGACAATACAATAACTGAGAACAGGGATACAAATATGGGAAGGTGGAGAGACACAAGGAGAATAGGGGACCAGGATCCAAAAGCAGCCTCAAAGAGGGAGGATTTTAGCATTGATTGAAAATGGGCAGAGATGGAGCCTGACGTGCAAACTCAGGTAGTTTGTTCTAGGCATAAGGAGCAGCAAAGTGAAAGGATCAAACTTTACTCTTTGCAGTGCTTTGGTTTGTTTTCACAAATAATTTTGTAGTAAGACTGACTGAATTATAATGTCTTCCCCTTTCCAGATTCTAGAAGTGAAAAGCCCAATTAAGCAGAGCAAGTCTGAGAAACAGATGAAGAATGGTGACTGTGATAAGGTAAATGCAAAGACTCCGAAGGCAGTTTCTTCTTGTATGCCTTCACGTCATTCTCTCTGGCGATGCATGAAAACCAAAAGTGAGCTGGCATTATAATGATCACTCGAGCATCCTGAAGGAGAAGACTCGAGGGGAGAAGTTGCCACCTGATTTGTTCAGCTTCACTAGGCAAACAAATGGAAGGTAACAGCAGCATTGCCCATTTCACTTCAGCCATTGGGAGTGTACTTGTTAAGCGCGAAGATGATCAAGGTGGAGTTTAGGAAGCATTTTCTCTTCCCAGGCATTTAGAATGTTTCCCCTAATGTGTGAGACATAATTGCTTCTTGTCCATATTTTACTCTTTAGGTTATAAATTTGTCCTAGCCCTATAGTACCTTAATACATGTTAGTCTTATTGCAGAGGGAGTGCTGTGGGTCAGTGGCATGATGATATTGGTTTGTCTTATTTTTACATCTGCTTTTTTGGCAATGAAGAGTGAGTAAGATACGTTTTGCCTTCTGCTTTCCAAGCTAAATGGACTCCGCTATCTATAGTTGTTTGCATTTTCTTTCAGGCATATCTAGATGAACTCGTGGAGCTCCATAGAAGATTAATGACACTAAGGGAAAGACATGTACTTCAACAGGTGAGAAAGCATATTCACACTTAGGAGCCCCTGTTTGAGGTTTTTATAAAACCTACAGGTAATGTATGTGCCTCATTTCTACGTACTACAAGGTGCCAGCTCTTTCCACAGTTGTATCTAAGGAAGGGTAGGTAGAAATCCTCTTAGTTATATATTTTTTGATTTACTTGTGCCTGCTCACACACACACACTGTCTTTTAGGAACCTTCCCCTGTTAGTGTCCTTTTTGACCAGTGTGATAGTTTTGAAGGTCCAGTAATTTCTTAGTCTCGCTTTAGCTGCTTTCTGAGGAGAAGATGACTTATGAGACTGCTGCCAAGATTCAGTGTTTTTCTCATGCTGTAGCTTTTGTTTTGTTTTCCATCAAGCCAGATTTTCTGTACATGGCAGGGGGGGATACAGCCAGGGGTGGTGGTAATTTTTCCTGCTGCCTCCGCTCCATGCCGAAACATCCCCCGACACGCCCTGATGCTAAACGGTTAGCATCGGGCTGTGTAGAGTTGGCAGCCATGGATATTCAGTGGCACTAACCGTGTTCCCTGTGATTAATGCGGTTAGCAGCTCTGCCAACTTTGTTAGCTGCTTTGAATATTGGACCCTGTTTGCTTAATATGCACTTTCCATAGCCAGACCATGCACATGAGGTAGAACATTGCGCTCATTCATGGCGTCTGAATCTGGAGACTATCGATTCACAATGCTGGGGTTCCGCGTTAGGAATCGCCACCCAATAAAAGGATCTGAATGTGATCATAGGTAATACATTGAAATGTTCTGTTAAGTGTGCGGCAGCGGTAGCCAAGAAAACAAACAGAATGTTAGGAATCATTAGGAAAGGAATAGAAAATAAAACAAAGGAATACCATAAAGCCTCTCTATCGCTGCATGATGTGACCATGCCATGATTATTGTGCATTTCTGGTCTCTGCATATTGACAAAGATATAACGGCATGAGAAAAGGTACAGAGAAGAGCAATCAACCTGAGAAAGGATTTGGAACGACTCTCCTATTAGGAAAGGCTAAAGTGGATAGGGCTCTTCAACCTGGAGAAGAGAGAGCTGAGAGGAGATATGTTTAAGGTCTATAGAATCCTGAGTGGAGTGGAATGAGTAGGTGCAAATCAGTTGTTTACTCTTTCAAAAAATACAAGAACTAGGGGGCATGCCATGATGCTACAAAGTAGTATACTTAAAATGATAGAAGAAAATGGAGTGGAGAAGTAGCCTAATGGTTAGAGCGCTGACTTGGGAACTAAGAGACCAGGATTCAATTCTTACTAGCACTCCTTGTGGTCTTGGGCATGTCACTTAACCATCTATTGCCTCAGAAAAATCCAAGTTATCAATGTCGCTGGTTAATGTACATTACCAAGTTTAAGTTACAATGTAAACTACTTTGATTGAAATGTTTAAATGATATAAAAAAGCCTGTTAAATAAAATATTTTTTCTCTCAACTTATAATTAATCTTTGAAGCTCATTGCCAGTGGATGTAGTGAAAGCAGCTAGTATAGCTGGGTTTAAAAAAAGGTTTGGACAATTTCCTGGAGATAAAGTCCTTAAACCATTGTTAAAGTAGTCCAAGAGAAAACCACTAATTATCCCTGGGGATAGTTAACATGCAACGGGCTACTTTAGGGATATGTCAGGTACTTGTGATCTGGCTTGGCCACTGTTGGAAAAAGGAACTTGGGCTTGACAGACCTTTGGTCTGACCCAGTATGACAGTTCCTGTATTTTTAAGGATCTAAACCCCTTTTCCTTTTTCTGAAACTATAGTAATAGTGAGAAAAAACAGAGTTGTAGACCATTCCATGCATTCAAGGAGAGTTCCAAACAACATCGCAGTCTGGAGGCTTCTTCACTAGGTAACCTTACAAATGAAAGTAGGGAAAGTTTTGAGATGTATTTCCATTAAATTGCTTATATTTGTATTGACAATTTGCTTAAAAATTGGGAGGACAAAGCAGATCCAACATTGCCAAGAAGACTACAAGGTATTGGTGGGAAGAGGGGGTATAAAGCATCATCATCATTGATATAATTGGTGCAAGACTATCACAATTATAACAAGTCTGCAGAACTCTTTAAGGTCCCTCCCCCTCACCCCCATGTTCTGCATAACTACTTTTTCATTATAATCCAAGTAGCAATACTGGAATAGCCATAGGAGAATGTGATCTAGTTTTTAGATGCTAGGTAATTTAAAATAAATCCACTGTTTTTCCTAAAGTCAATTGGATGATAAATAAGTAGCTCGCATTTATTTAAGGGCACTGCTAACCATGTAAATATAGTAGCTAACTTCCCAACTAGGTGACACTGGAGTTTTCCCTGGCTGAGATTTAAAGTACAATTCAAAGTGGAAACACTTTGTAGCCCTTTACTGTTGTAATGAAACCATCTGTTTCTTCTCAGTGATTGCAGAGGACATCTATATCTCCAGGAACAAGCAGGAATGAGTCTTCACATATGGGTACGTCGGTACCGACGGAGCCTGCGTGGGAACGCTCCCCAGCTTCCCAAAAAGGAAAGCTTTTGGGAGCATCCCACAGCGCCTGCGCGCTGCCTTCCCGCCTTTCCTAACCAACTCTCCTCAGTTCTTCTTTGCCGCGGAGCCAGCAGGTCGAGCCCTGTCACCGCTGAAGAAGTTCTTTATTTTATTTTATTTTTTTGGTCGCGTGTCTGCCTTCCCCGACTCCGGACCGGTACCGCCGGTCTTTTCTTTCTTTCTTTAAAAAAAAAAAAAAATCGATATTTTTTCCTCACTTGGTGTATTTTTCTTCTTAAGGCCTGTGACACAGTGGCAGGACTGGAAGCCATGGAAACTGATACTGACCCGCTGGTTGGTTCAGGTATTGCAGGAAAATGCAAGGTTTTCCCTTCTCAGCACAAGCTGCACGGAGCTAATCAGCTAACACAGCTCACCTCAGGGGAGGAGAGAAGCAGAGCTGCTGATTGGGCACGCCCTAGTAGGAGGCGGGCTCCCCAGAGCAGGGGCACCTTGTTAAGCAGAGAGAAGGAAGACAGTAGTAGGAGGAGTAGAAGGAGTAGGACGAATGGAATGAGGAATGAAAGTGGATTGAGCCCACGAGTGAGAAGGCAAAGGACGTTGGAAAAGCAAGAAGCTCTCTTGGATGCAGAGTCCTTTGACCTAGCAAGAGAAACACTGCCCAGCCGTAATACAAGGAAAAGGGATTCAGAACTAGGAAGTAGGTACCAGGGATACTCAGTGCCTGAAAGAACCTTCTGGGAGCAACAGAGGTTAGAAGCACTGAGAGACCCAGGATTAAAGCCTAGGTTTCTGGAAGACACAGTTGACCCTTGGAGAGAAAGGCACCGTGGCAAGGCATTCTCAGACAAGCCTCATTTTAAGGTACCTGCTGTATTTAATTCATATGACAAGTTTTATGAGAAGCCAGAAAGAGTGAATGCTGACTTTAAAGCTCAAGACAGTTTCAGGCAGTGTGAGAGCCGTTGGCTACAGCCTGAAGTCTCTTTAAACAAACCCAGCTTTTCTCACCAAACAGCTCAAGCTTTTAGCAAGCAGGCTGACATAAAGAATTCGGCTGAACTGTTCAGAAGAGAATTAAGCCAAGATAATTTAGGAGGTCCTACCTTTGAATCACTCTTTAAAAGCAGATCTCGTGCAGAGGAACTTGTTAACCCAACACTTGCAAACAGAGATAAGTGGGGGAGGGGTAACTCCACTGCAGGCAATGATTGTTTAAACAGAGATGGCATTACTTACTTTCCAGAAGTAAATAATCACTTACCTAAAGAAGGAGAATTTCCTCAGTCTAGCCCAGCTAGAAGGCGGGCTGAACTTCTTCTCAGTGAGTTTAAACAGTTCTTAGATAAAAGAGCTGTTGGTGAACAAAACTCAGTCCAAGCAGGACATAGTCCTGAGACAGGAATATCATTACCTGCTCCGTTGCCCATGATTGAAATTAATCAGCCAATGGACTGCTCAATTGGGCTGATTGACAAAGCTGACTAAAGCAAAGCTTGAATGGTCATATTTTTCTACCTTATCCTGAATGGTATGCTGTTTAAATACCTGGAAGAAAAGCTTATGAAAATGAGTAGTGTTTAAGTACCTGAATGAAGAGCTTATGAAGCACTAGGAAAATAAGCTAAAATATAATCTGGTTACAACACATGAACATTATTGTTTCTCATTTGATTGTTTGTGAATACAAAGTAAAAGGACACATGATGTAATGTGCACTCCAGTGTGAAGAATAATTTAAGCACAGTATTGCAAAGCCTGGATTTTTCCTTTTTGTTCCTGTTTTGGTAATCCTCACGCCTGTTCCATTCCACCAAGGAGCGGGGTAAATAAATCCTTACAAAATAAATATTCTTGTTCCCGACTATCATTTGGCCCCCACAACTACAAAAGGCCCATCCCTCCTTAACCCTCAAGGTTAGGGAGTGGGTGCAGGGTAACAGGCCTCAGGGCCCACAAGAAAATTTCCCTCATGGAAAAACCAACCTCCGGGTTCAAAAAATGCACTAAGTGTAGCGGTACTATTTCTGTTACAGATACCCATGAATGTGTCTTAAATGTTTGGGTCCTGAACACTCCATTCCGGATTGTCCGTCCTGTTCCCTAATGTCTAAACGGGGGTTACAGAACCGAGCAGCTAAGCTCCATGTGCTGTTTCCCGCTGATGCACCGGCAGTAGCATCGACATCTTCCAGGTCTTCTTCTCCTGAAGGATCTCATGTAACCAAACATAACCTAGCAGGTCCTTGAAGGGTAGATCTCCCTCTAAGCATCGAGATGCCTCCGGGCTTGCCCTTGAGGATCCTGCACCAGCCAAACAACCCCGGCGGGAAGCTCCGGCTTCCAAAGCTCCTCCTATGGGGTTACAGGTTGACATTGATGGCACAGCCTCGACCGATCACCTGTTAGATTGCTCTGGGGTACCGGCAACTTCTCCCGGTACCGATATCCAGGCTTTCATGGTGTCGATGGATCAGAATGTTCTGTCCATGCAGCAGGCTATCAAGTCCTTCATTCAGGCTGCGACGCCGATGATACCGCAACGAGCTCCGTTGTCGGTATCGGCTCCGGTACTGGCACCAGCACCGATGCCGGTACCGACTGCATAGACATCGGCCAGGATACCGACTGCAGCGGTTCCTGGTCCAGGGCTATTTCTCGGTACCGATCCGGTACCGGGGACGCCCAATGTCGATACTGCTCGATACGCGTATCGAGCATTAGAAGAGCACCCTGACAGGCGATACTTCGATTCCTCTGATGATTCTGACACATCAGATGAGTCTCCTGAAGTATCCATAGCCCTTCCTGAGGAGCCTTCTTCTCCAAAAAGAAGAATGTCTCCTCCAGAGGACTTGTCCTTTCAAGACTTCATAAGAGAAGTAGCTAAAGGACTCTCTATTTCAGTAACCTCTGAATCAGAGCCTAGAGCAAAAGATTGGATATTTTAGGATACTCTAAGGCTCCTAAAGAGGCAGTCACCTTACCAATTCATGAGATTCTTCATGAACACATGATTGATTTATGGGCGACTCCTCTCACTCTTTCTCCTCATTCTCGCAGGTTGGACACTATGTATCGTGTCCCTCCTTGTCCTGGGTTCCAGAAAACTCAGCTTCCTCACCATTCCATTGTGGTGCAGTCAGCTATGAAGAGAATAAAGAGTACAAAGAGACACTCTTCTACTCCTCCAGGAAGAGAATGCAGGACCTTGGATGCTTTTGGTAGGAAAATCTTCCAGGCCAGTATGCTTATTGCCAGAATCAACTCATATAGCCTTTACATGGGTATGTTTCTGAAAGAAGTTGCACAAAAATTGCACAACTTCCTCCCTTTTCTTCCAGAGGATAAAAGGGATGAATTCAGCCTTTGGCTTCAGCATACTCAGGACATTTCAAAGTTCTCCAACAGGGCAGCTTTTGACTCCTTCGAAGGTGCCAGCAGAGCCTCAGGCATTGCCATAGCTGCTCGCAGAATTGCTTGGCTCCAGGCTTCTGATCTAGAACCCTGGGTTCAAGATGGCTTAGGAAATCTGCCCTGCACAGGTGAAAATCTATTTGGCAAAGAGTGGCAAATTAAAGCCACTCAGATGGATGCAGAAAACTCTGCTCTGGATAGACTTTCAAAGTCAACCTCCTTTCCTGCCAAGAAAAAGATCTTTAAAAAGTCTTTTTACAAAAAGGGCAGATTTCCTTCCACTTCTGGCCAACAATCTTCTACAGGTCGCTTTGCCAATAAGCGTCAGCAACCTAAGCAGGCCAGACCAAAGTCTACAGGGGCTGCTGCAACCCAGCAGTCTCAACCCCCTCAGGGTTTTTGACTTGATGCTAGAGAACTTAGCCTTTTTGGCTCTAAAACAGCCAGAACCTCTCACCATTCCAGGAAGGTTAGCTCATTTTGCTCCCAGATGGGAACAAATAACATCAGAGCAGTGGACCCTCTCCATCATAAGAGAGGGCTACAAGCTTCATTTCTCAGACCTTCCTCCCCACACCATGGTGAGACACTTCAATTCTCCCACATCTTTTCTCGACCTTCTGGGTCAGGAAGTGACTACCCTTCTTGCCCAAGGGGCAATAGAAGAAGTTCCTCTTCTTCAACAGGGGTCAGGGTTCTACTCCCCCTATTTTCTCATTCCAAAGAAGACAGGGGGATACAGACCCATCTTAGATCTCCAAGAATTGAACAAATTTCTATGCAAGGAGAAGTTCAAGATGCTTTCTCTAGGCACTATCCTTCCATACCTTCAGAGTCAGGATTGGCTTTGTTCTCTAGATCTCAAGGATGCGTACACACATGTCCTCATCCATCCATCTCACAGAAAATTCCTACGTTTTCTTTTCCAGGGAAAACATTACCAATACAGAGTGCTTCCTTTTGGTCTGGCCTCTGCTCCGAGAGTGTTCACCAAATGCATGGCAATAGTTGCTGCATTTCTACGCACTCTGGGAATATTTGTCTTCCCATACCTGGACGACTGGCTCATCCGAGCTCCATCTCATTCAGAGGCCCAGATTTCCCTGGACCGCACAAGGCGCAATCTGCAGTATCTGGGACTGGTGGTAAACCTCCCAAAGTCCCAGCTCACCCCTACTCAGTCCCTGGAATTCATAGGGGCCTGGTTGGATACCACCACTGCAAGGGCCTACCTTCCTCAGGCCCGTTGCCAACGTCTAGTGCAGCTAGCCTCCCAGATTCAGTCAAAGAGCCACTTAACTGCCAGGGAGATGCTACAACTGCTAGGCCACATGGCTTCCACAGTACATGTGGTACCCTATGCTCGCCTACACATGAGAGCAGCTCAATGGACTTTGTCCACCCAGTGGACTCAAGCTTCAGGAGCTCTCTCAGACCAAATAGCAACTTCCAAACGTCTCTTTTGGTCTCTCCAATGGTGGATGTCCACTCAAAATCTGTTGCTGGGGTCCCCCTTCCAACAGTTGTTGCCCCAAGCAACCCTCACAACAGATGCCTCCCAAACAGGTTGGGGAGCTCATCTACAAGACCTCTCCACCCAAGGCACTTGGTCTCCACAGGAGACCTCTCTTCATATCAACCACTTGGAACTTCGAGCAGTGTTTCTAGCTCTCAAAGTCTTTCATACCCTCCTCAGCTACAAGACAGTCCTCATTCACACGGACAATCAAGTAGCCATGTTTTACATAAACAAGCAAGGAGGAACTGGCTCTCTGTCGCTTTGCAACGAAGCTCTAAGATTATGGGCCTTCGCCAGAGAGCATCAAATCCATCTCCTGGCAGTATACCTCCCAGGAATCCAAAATTCTTGGGCAGACAGACTCAGTCGAGTTCTGCTTCCACACGAATGGTCCCTGCACATGGATCAGGTACTCAGAATCTTCCAAGAATGGGGAACCCCGGACATAGACCTCTTTGCAAGTCCGTGGAATGCCAAACTTCCCCGGTTCTGTTCCAGAATTCCGTGTCAGGGAGTTCAGGCCAAGGATGCCTTCCTCCTTCATTGGGGTCAGGGCTTCCTATATGCCTTCCCACCCATTCCCTTGATTCCCAAGACTCTATTCAAACTCCAGAGGGATCAAGGATCTATGATCCTCATAGCTCCACGCTGGCCACGCCAAGTGTGGTACCCTCTACTTCTGCATCTCTCCCAAGCCCCCTCCCTGGACTTGGGAGCTGCTCCAGACCTTCTGTCCCAGGAGGAAGGGACTTTGTGGCACCCAGACCCCAAGTCCCTTCACCTCAGAGCTTGGTTGCTGAAGGCCTAGACCTTCAAGGCTTGAATCTTTCTCAGCAAGTGAAGGATATCCTCCATGCTTCCAGGAAACCTTCCACCAGGCCTTCCTATGCTTTTAAATGGAAAAGATTTTCCATTTGGTGTGCTGAAAAGGGTCTTGACCCTCTGGCACTACCTTTAAATTCTTTGTTAGACTATCTCCTGCATCTCTCCAATGCAGGACTTAAGACAAATTCAGTAAGGGTCCATTTGAGTGCTATTGCAGCATCCCTTAAGCCCATCAATGGACAACCTATCTCCTCTCATCCTCTTATTTCAAGATTCATGAGAGGCCTAACTTTAACTAAACCTCCCATTAGTCCTCCTCCGGTGGCATGGGACTTAAATTTGGTTCTTGGTCAGCTTATGAAGCCACCTTTTGAACCCTTAGCCACTATCTCCTTGAAGTTCCTTTCCTGGAAGGTTATTTTCCTCATTGCAGTCACTTCTGCTCGCCGCATCAGTGAACTGCAGGCCTTAGTGGCTAATCCACCTTATACAAGGTTCCATCATGACAAGGTAGTCCTTCGGACAAATCCACACTTTATGCCTAAAGTGGTCTCACCTTTTCATCTCAATCAAGAGGTATATTTACCTGTCTTTTTTCCAGCTCCTCATGCATCCAGTGCAGAGAGGAATCTTCATACTCTGGATTGTAAAAGAGCTCTTACTTTTTACTTACATAGGACACAGCAACATAGAAAGTCTTCCCAGCTTTTTGTTGCTTTTGATCCTTCTCATTTGGGACTTCCAGTCTCTTAAGAGAACACTGTCCAATTGGATTGCTCAGTGTATTTCTTTCGCCTACCAGAGCAAGAACCTTTCTCTGGAAAGCCATGTCACAGCTCATAATGTGAGGGCAATGGCCACCTCTATGGCTCATCTAAATTCTGTGTCCATCGACCAGATCTGTCGAGCAGCCACCTGGGCCTCTGTTCATACCTTCACAGCCCATTACTGCTTGGACAAGGATTCCCGCCGGGATGCCTTGTTTGGTCAGGCTGTCCTCAGACACCTGTTCCATTCTTAAACAACTCCTGCCCTCCTTCCCTGGATGGATGCCTGAGATCCATAGGAGGACGCAGACCACTTTCAGGGTCTCATACCCTTGGGCATCTCCCAGGCATCTCAGCTAGGGAGTCCCCATATGTGAAGACTCATTCCTGCTTGTTCCTGGAGATAGCACAGTTACTTACCTGTAACAGGTGATCTCTGGGAACAGCAGGAATAAGTCTTCACAACCCACCCACCTCCCCTAGGAGTTGTATCTCTATTCTATCTTTCCTTTCCTCTCTCTCTCTATTGTCTCAGCTTTAAACTCGAACTGAGGAGAGTTGGTTAGGAAAGGCGGGAAGGCAGCGCGCAGGTGCTGTTGGATGCTCCCAAAAGCTTTCCTTTTTGGGAAGCTGGGGAGCGTTCCCGTGCAGGCTCCGTCGGTACCGACGTACCCATATATGAAGACTTATTCCTGCTGTTCCCAGAGATCACCTGTTACAGGTAAGTAACTGTGCTTTGCCTTTGGGATAACAAGTTTGAACATTTGGGGCTCACTTTTCAATCTCTGTTTCTAGAAAATAATATTAAGTAACAAGTCATTAGTAAGGCCTTACTTGGAGTATTGTGTTTTGGAGACCATATTTCACAAAGGATGTAAAAGACTTGAAATAGTTCAGAGAAAGGTGACCAAAATGATTTGGAGCCTGCGCCAGAAGACATATGAAAAGAGACTTGAAGACCTAAATATGTATATGCTAGAAGAGAGGAGGGACAGGGGAGATACAATACAGATCTTTAAATACTTGAAGGGTATTAATGAATAAACAAACCATTTTTAAAGAAGGGGAAGCTGTAAAACTAGAGGGCATAAAATCAGGAAATACTTTTTCATTAAATGGGTGGTGGATGCTTGGAATGGCCTCCCGATGGAAGTGGTGGGGGCAAACACAGTGACAGAATTCAAAATGGCATGGGGCAGACAAAGTGGATCCCTTTAGAGCAAAAGGATGAAATCAAAACAAAATTAATTATCTTTTATGCTTCAACAAATAGAGGACAGGTACAACCCTAAACAAAGGCATAGAGAGGGGTGATCTGCAAAGTGTGGTGGGTACCACCACTGTAGCCACTTTACTGGGCAGACTAGATGGACCATACTGGTCTTTATCTGCCATCTTACAATATATTACTATGTTAGATCCCTCCTCATATTGTCTGCACCTTCCTGGGTGTCTACTCTATTGCAGAATTTGGTATCATCCACAAAGAGGCAAACCTTACCTGACAGCTCTTCTGCTATATCACTAACAAAGATTCTTTTTAACATCTTTGTTAGTGATATAGCAGAAGGGATGTCGGGTAAGATTTACCTCTTTGCGGATGATACCAAAATCTGCAATAGAGTAGACACCCAGGAAGGTGTAGATAACATGAGGAGGGATCTAGTTAAGCTTGAAGAACGGTCTAGAATTTGGCAGCTGAAATTTAATGTTAAAAAATGCAAGGTCATGCATTTATTTATATATTTATTTTATTTAACAATTTTTTTGTACTGCTTTTCTTAAATTCAACGTGGTTTACATTCAACAATAAACAAGAAAACTACATAGAACAAGGATATTGAACTTGGATGAAACGGGGGTATAGTCTATGAAGAGGTGTAAATCAGTTCATAATTTATTGTAATGAGTATGTTCTGCCTGATGTTTGTCTCTGGACCATAGTATTCCAAAAATAGGTGGGGTTTTAATGCTTTCCGGAAGTCCCATAAATCACTGATTGATTCTTATGCTTTCTGGGAGTGCGTTCCAGAGTGTTGGAGCATATAATCTCCAGGAACAAGCAGCAGTAACAGGTGATCTCTGGGAACAGCAGGAATTAGTCTTCACATATGGGTATCATCAGTACCGACGGAGCCTGCGCGGGAATGCTCCGCAGCGTCCAATAGGAAAGATTTTGGGAGCATCCCACAGCGCCTGCCTTCCCAAGGCCTTCCCGCCTTTCCCAACTGTCCCTCTCCAGTTTTTCGTTTTCTGTGGAGCCGACAGGTCGCACATCCTGTCACCGCAGATAAAAATCCCTTCTATTCTTCTTTTTTGTGGTCGCGTTTGCCTTCCCGCAACACTACACCGGTACATGCCATGCTCTGGGGTACCAGCCGCTTCTTATGGTACTGATACCCAAGCATCGGCAGCATCGATGATAGACCAGAGATTCTTGGCTATTGAACGCAGTCTGGTGGTTCTTCTCATGGCCTCAATGCCCTTGAAACGGCTTCAGACAATTCAACCGGTACCGGAACCGACTGCATCGACATCGGCAGGTATTCTACCGGGACTGAGTCATGCATATCCATCCAGTATCGATAGGTTGGTACCGGACTACTCCGATGCCGACTTCGATCGGTAGGGGTACTGTGCCTTGCACGATCACCAGGATCGGAGATACTTCGAATCCTCAGATGAGTCTAAAGATTCTGAAAGCTCTGCCGATACCAGAGTACTTTTTCCTGAGGATTCCTCTTCTCCTCAGCGTAGGATGTCTCCACCAGAGGATATGTCCTTTCAGGATTTTATCCGAGATGTGGCTCGAGGTCTTTCCATCACAGTGGCTCTTGAAAAAGAGCCTAGGGCAAAGGAATTACAAATCCTACGGTACCCTAAAGCTCCCAAAGAGGCAGCTACCTTACCTATTCATGAGATCTTGCATGATCTCATGTTAAGAATGTGGGAAACACCTCTAACCACATCTCCTCACTCTCGAAGACTCGACACCATGTATCGAGTTCCTCCCTGTCCTGGGTTTCAGAAGACTCAATTACCACACCATTCCATGGTGGTGGAGTCAGCAATGAGAAGGATAAAGAGTGCAAAAAGGCATGCATCTAATCCTTCAGGACGTGAGTGTAGTACTCTTGACGCCTTTGGACGTCGAACCTTCCAGGCTTCCATGCTTTCTGTTAGGATCAGTTCCTATATCTTATATATGGGAATGTTCTTTAAGGAGGTCACAGGAGATTTAGAGCTTATGAGCCCTCTCCTTCCTGATGATAAGAGGCAGGATTATCTCGCCCTTGTCAAACATGCTCAGGATGTTTCCAAGTTTGTGACTTGTGCAGCTTTTGACTGCTTTGAATGCATAAGCAGAACCTCTGCCATTGCCATAGGTGCACGTAGAATTGCCTGGCTCCAGGCATCTGACTTGGAAATTTGGGTACAGAATAAACTAGGGAATATTCCTTGCACAGGAGAGCATCTCTTTGGCAAGAATTGGCAGGAAAAAGCTAATGGTATAGATGCTGACAATATCACTTTGGATAGATTGTACAAATCTACTGCTGATCCTGCGAGGAAAAAATCCTCTAAGAAACCATTCTTCAGTAAGAAGAAGTTGTTTTATCCCTCCTATTCCCAACAGGGGCATCGTTTAGGTCAGTCTGCCCAAAAGGGACAACAGCAACAACCTAGACAAAGAAAGTCAAAAGCAGCTAAGCCTCAATCGGCTCAGCAGACTCAGCCTCCACAGGGGCTTTGACTCTTATCTAGAAAACTTTGCCTTCCTGGCCCTGAACGGCCCAGAACCCTCCACCATCCCAGGAAGGTTATGTCATTTTTCCCCCAGATGGGTCAGATAACAGCAGAAAATTGGACTCTGTCTATTGTAAGAGAGGGGAACAAGCTTCACTTCCTCAGCATGCCCCCTCCTACAATGGTAAGACAGTTCAATTCTCAGACCTCTCTCAATGATCTGTTAGATCAAGAGGTCACTGGGCTCCTTGCCCAAGGGGCAATAGAAGAGGTACCCATTCCCCAACGGGGTACAGGGTTTTACTCCCCCTATTTCCTTATCCCAAAGAAAACAGGAGGACACAGACCCATTTTAGACCTCAGAGAATTGAACAAATTCCTGTTCAAGGAGAAGATCAAAATGATGTCTCTGGGAACTCTGCTGCCATAACTTCAGAGTCAGGATTGGCTTTGTTCTCTAGATCTCAAGGATGCGTACACTCATGTTCTCATCCATCCAACTCATCGAAAGTTCCTTCGCTTTCTGTTTCAAGGGAAGCACTACCAATACAGGGTTCTTCCTTTTGGCCTGGCCTCTGCACCAAGGATGTTCACAAAATGCATGGCTGTGGTGGCAGCATTTCTTCACACCCTAGGAATATTCATCTTCCCTTACTTAGATGACTGGCTCATTCGAACCTCTTCAGAGCCAGAGGCCAGGGTTGCTCTCTCTTGCACAATGCGCATCCTTCAGTATTTGGATCTTGTCATAAACTTCACAAAATACAACCTTGCTCCCACTCAGTCCCTGGAGTTTATAGGAGCTCTGCTGGATACCAGACAGACAAGGGCCTACCTTCCACAGCCCCACTGCCTTCACATTGTGCAGTTAGCTTCCCAAGCAGTGCTAAAACCTCACCTCACTGCTCAGGAAATGTTACAGTTGCTAGGCCACATGGCATCCACCGTGCATGTGGTTCCTTATGCTCGCCTCCTTATGAGAGCAGCCCAGTGGACTTTATCCACTCAGTGGACTCAGGCATCAGGTTGACTGTCAGACAAAATAGCAAACTCAGGTCGCTTTATTTTGTCCCTCCAATAGTGGCAGTCACCCCAAAACATTTTGGTGGGGTCTCCTTTTCAGTAACCCCCACCCCAAGCCACTCTAACAACAGATGCCTCACAGGTGGGTTGGGGAGCCCACCTGGAAGGCCTCTCTACCCAGGGTACCTGGACTCCACAGGAGGCCTATCTACACATCAACCTCCTGGAACTCGGAGCAATCTTCCTTGCTTTTTGAGTATTCCACACCCAGCTCAGCTACAAAGACAGTCCTAGTTCAAATGGACAATCAAGTAGCCATGTTCTATGTGAACAAGCAGGGTGGAACAGGCTCTCTGTCGCTATGCAACAAAGTTTTGCGACTATGGGCCCTCGCCAGAGAGCATCAGATTAATCTCCTTGCGGTGTATCTTCCAGGCATTCAAAACTCTTGGGCAGACAGACTCAGTCGAGTTCTGCTTCTACACAAATAGTCTCTCCATGCAGACCAGGTGGCCAAAATTTTCCAAATTTGGGGAACCCTGGACATAGACCTCTTTGCAAGTCCGCTGAATGCCAAACTTCCCCGGTTCTGTTCCAGAATTCCAGCTCAGGGTTGTCAGGCCAGGGATGCTTTCCTCCTCCATTGGGGCCAGGACTTCCTGTATGCCTTCCCACCCATTCCCCTAATTCCCAAAACCCTGTTCAAGCTTCAGAGAGACAGAGGTCATATGATTCTCATAGCTCCATATTGGCCACGGCAAATCTGATACTCTCTGCTCCTACATCTCTCTCAAGCTCCGCCTCTGGAGTTAGGATCTGCTCCAAATCTCCTTTCTCAGGACGACAGGATGCTGTGGCATCCCAATCCCCAGTCTCTGCATCTCAGGGCCTGGTTGCTGAAAGCCTAGAACTTCACGGTCTTAACCTTTCTCAGCAGGTAAAGGATATCCTTTATGCTTCCAGGAAGCCTTCCACAAGACGCTCTTATGCATTCAGGTGGAAAAGGTTTACCATATGGTGCTCGCAGAAGGGTCTTAACCCTCTTGCGATACCTCTGGAATCATTACTGGAGTATCTCCTTCATTTATCTAATGCAGCGCTTAAGACCAATTCAGTGAGAGTTCATTTGAGTGCTATTGCTGCTTCTTTCAAGCCTCTAAATGGACAACCTATTTCCTCTCATCCTCTCATAGCGAGATTTATGAGAGGCCTTCTTTTAACTAAGCCTCCCATTAAGCCACCACCAGTGGCATGGGACTTAAATCTGATTCTTGGGCAGCTCATGAAGCCACCTTTTGAGCCATTAGCCACTACCTCTTTGAAATTCCTTTTTTGGAAGGTCATCTTTCTTATTGCAATCACATCAGCACGTCGCATCAGTGAATTGCAAGCGTTGGTGTCTGATCCTCCTTATACAAGGTTCCATCATGATAAGGTAGTCCTTAGGACTCATCCACACTTTATGCCAAAGGTGGTGTCACCTTTTCATTTAAACGAAGCGGTTTACCTTCCTGTATTCTTCCCAAGGCCTCACGCCTCAAATGCAGAAAGGAATCTTCATATTTTGGACTGTAAAAGGGCTTTGGCCTTTTACTTGCAAAGGACACAGCAACATAGAAATGCCTCCCAACTCTTTGTTGCTTTTGATCCTAGTCATTTGGGACTTCCAGTCTCCAAAAGAACACTGTCCAGCTGGATTGCACAGTGTATATCTTTTGCCTGTGAGAGTAAGAACCTTCCTCTTGAAGGCCATGTCACAGCTCACAATGTGAGAGCCATGGCAGCCTTTATGGCTCATCTTCACTCTGTGTCTATCGATGACATCTGTCGAGCAACTACTTGGGCTTCGGTTTATAGCTTCACAGCCCATTACTGCTTAGACAAGGACTCCCGCTGGGATGCCTTGTTTGGTCAGACTGTTCTTCAACACCTGTTCCATACTTAATCAACTCCTACCCACTATCCCTGGTTGGATGCCAGAGATCCATGGGGGGAAGTGGAGCCCTTTCACAGGAGCACACAATTTCTGAGGCCTTCTTCCTGGCATCTGCAGCTAAGGTGTCCCCATATGTGAAGACTACATTCCTGCTTGTTCCTGGAGATAGCATAGTTACTCACCTGTAACAGGTGATCTCCGGGAACAGCAGTAATTTAGTCTTCACAACACACCCACCTCCCGTAGGAGTTGTATCTCTCTATCTCTCTCTGTTTCCCTCTCTCTTTGTCTCAGCTTTAAACTCAACTGGAGAGGGACAGTTGGGAAAAGCGGGAAGGCAGCACACAGGCGCTGTGGGATACTCCCAAAAGCTTTCCTATTGGACACTGGGGAGCGTTCCCGCACAGGCTCCGTCGGTACCGATGTTACCCATATGTGAAGACTAAATTCCTGCTTTTCCCGGAGATCACCTATTACAGGTGAGTAACTATGCTTTGAGAAGGCTCTGCTGCAAGTTGTTTGTTTTGCTTTGATTTTGTTTATTGGTATTATTAATCGTTTTTTATTGCTTTTCCTTTTTCTTCTGCTTTCAGAGTCTTTACTTATGAGAGCTTGTAGTATAGGTGGTGATAAATGGTGGAAGATTTTAAAGATAGTATAACTTTGTATTTAGTCCTGATAATTATGGGGAGTTAATGGAGTTGTTTTAGTGTTGGAGTTATGTGATTGGTTCTTGATTATCCCAGATATAATACGAGCCGTTGTATTTTGTAGTAATTGTAAAGGGTAGATAGGTAGGGTAGATAGGTAGACCCTGATAGATGATGTAGCCGGAGTAGGTCGAACTTGACGTTTCTCCCTTAACCCATCATCCCCCCCCCCCCGACTTCCACAAACACTCTGACACCATATTCTTCTGGTCACAGCTTTATTTAACCATAAACAGTATAACAATCCACATCAATAACAATCCTTTTGCATACCCCAGCGGAATGATGCCTCACCAGCAATGTTCCCTCTAATTTTCTGTAGGCTGTGTGCACATAAAATATCAGCTGTGTGCAGTTTTTGAAGGAAGGTTAAATTTTTGTGAGCCACATAACGACACTCGGAGTTATATACTTTAAAATTTGACTACACGTCAGAATACAGTATGTACATCACATTGATTTTAATCAAATGAAATGAAAATAGATGATTACTAAATGAAGCGGGAAATTTCTAGTAATTACAATCATAACTTTTACATTTTAAGACTTCTGTGTTGTTTTCTATCAGAATCAGAGCTGTAATTTTTGTGTGCTCTGTTGTAAAGTATGTGTGCTCGCTCAGCGAGGTGTGTGCGCGCGCACACGTGCACAGCTTAGAGGGAACAGTGCTCACCAGCCATGTCACTAGCAAGGTGCGCACGCCTCTGCTTTCCCAAATTTCCTCCCCCACTTGGCCCCCGACTTCGCCATATAATTAGCAAAAGCCAGCCTAGGGGTTGTCTGGGTCTGGGGTACTCCACCCCCGTCCCAATCTTATCCAAAGGCTCTGGACCCCGGAAACCTCCGAGATCCCTCCTCCTGCCCCCACGCTGCAACACCCCTCACATTACCACCCTAAAGGGCGAGCAGGCGGGCAGGCTGACATCCACCGGACCTCCCGCAGACTATCCCCAGCAAGTACTCTCCTCACTGTGGCCCGCCTCCTCTATTCTTCTCATTGGCTCTCCCCTCGCGCCAAGCGATGGGGAAACCAATGAATTCAAATGTCGCCGCCGCATCTCCCTTGCCATCCTCTTCCCCCTCCACCTCGCGGACCCGAAACTGGGGTTCCGCCTCTCGCCAAGCCACCCAGTTACAGACGGCCGGCTTGGACCTCCGGCCACGTGGCCTACATTAACCAGAGTAGGTCGGACTCGACGCTTCTCCCTTAACCCCTCGTTCCCCCCCCCCCGACTTCCACAAACACTCCGACACCATATTTTGGAAACTTCTGGTCACAGCCTTATTTGACCTTAAACAGTATAACAATCCACATCAATAACAATCCTTTTGCATACCCCAGCGGAATGATGCCTTACCAGCCATGTCACTAGCAAGGTGCGTACGCCTCTGATTTCCCAAATTTCCTCCCCCACTTGGCCCCTGACTTCACCATATAATTAGCAGAAGCTAGCCTACGGATTGTCCGTGTCGGGGTACCCCACCCCCGTCCCAATCTTATCCGGACCCCGGAAACCTCCAGGATCCTGCCACCGGTGACCTCACTGTCCCTGTGCCGCCCCATCCCCTGCAAGCTGCGACCAGCGAGCGTCCCTCAGCACTACCCACTCCACCGCCTCCTGCCAGTCGTTCAATAGCAAATCCCACCCCACCGGGGATAAGTCTACCCCATCTTGCCAGTACAATCCCATACAGCCTACTTCCACCCATGAATGCATTACCTGGTACCCCCCATGTGCACAAACCCAATGGCCAATCTGGCGATTGATCTTTGTCAGACCACTGGACCAACGCCGCTGTTCCCGGCAGACTGGCCATGGTATAATATCTGACCATATGATTATTACGCCTGGAAACAACTGAAGCACCACCTCCAAATCTTTCTGCACTGTTCGGATCAGTTGCTTTCAGGTCCAGGCCGACAGATCGTTGCCCCCCAAATGTATTAGCATCAAGTCCGGCACACAGGAATGGAGGAGTGGCCTAGTGGTTGGGGGAAGGTACTTCAGGCCGGAAGGTCGGGGGTTCAAACCCATAGAAACATAGAAATATGACGACAGAAAAAGACCACATGGCCTATCTAGTCTGTCCTTCCATAACAACTACAACAGTCCACTTTTTGCCTTTAGAGATCCTCTGTGTTGGTCCCATGCTTTCTTGAATTCAGTTACTGTCCTCATCTCTACAACCTCCACTGGGAGACTATTCCACGGATCCACTACTCTTTCCGTAAAGAAATATTTCCGCATATCACTCCTGAATCTATCTCCCTTCACCCTCATCCCATGTCCCCTCGTAGCAGAACTTGCTTTCAATTGAAAGAGGCTCTCTCCCTGAACATTTATGCCACGGAGGTATTTAAACATCTCAATCATATCACCTCTATCCCGCCTTTCCTCTAAGGTGTACATATTAAGATCCTTAAGTCTGTCCTCATATGCTTTATAATGAAGCCCATTAATCATTTTGGTAGCAACCCTCTGCACCGACTCCATCCTGTTCACATCCTAGAGGACAGCAACCTTGGGCCGAAAGGGCTGGGGTTTCTAGTCCCACAGGTGCTCCTTGTGGTCTTGGGCAAGCCACTTAACCCTCCATAGCCCATGTTCCCTGTAAAATAGTTATCTCCAAGTTATAATGCCCTGTTCAATGTAATTTCAGTTTGTTCAATGTAAACCGCACTGATGCAGAATAGCGCGGTATATAAGAGAATATAAATAAATAAACTCCGCAGCCGCCCGTGATGCTAAAGCAAAGGGAGCAACTCAGTCCAACGGAGACCCCGTTCACCCAGCCATAAGACGGACACCACCTCTGGATCCAGGCCAAGATTATCCCCCATAGGCCGCGCAGCTGCTCGCCGACAAGCCCAATGAACAAACGAATGGCCTATCAGCCAACAGCCATGAGAACCTCGCCCTCTATCTGCAAAAGAAAAAACAGAATTAGTCAAACCATATCCTTCCATCCCTGACCACCTTATAGTCAGACATATCCCAAGAAAGCCTTTCACCATCGCCCGATGCGTTGGACCTCCTGGTCAGACAAACCCGCCTCCACTGCACTAGTCGCCGCCCCAATGCAGAAGGAGTGTGCCGCAAATTGATACGGCTCCTCCCCAATCCGCTGAAGGGCCATTCTCAAGACCACAGTCACCTGGAACCATGTCAACAAGCGTGCGTCCTCGTGAACAAATAATAAGCCCCCAACCGTCTGTCTCCTGCACAAGTACTCCTGTAATGCAGCCACTGTGCATGTTGACCCACCCAACATCTCCTTGCACATGTTGTAACTGCACGCCCTTGTCACTACCTGCCCATCTTGAATCTGCTACCAGTTCCCCAATACATAAGGGCCCAAATAATGCCAAGCAAAAAACCGCCTTAAATAATGCCGGCTCGTACTCAGATGCCGCCACCCTAGGGAGAGCAGCACATAACCTCACCAGCAAGTCATGTGTAATAGGCCATCTGCTATCTCTAGGTGTTGGTCTCATTCTTCCCCACCCTTGTAGTAATCGCCGGGTTAAAAACCCACACCCCGCCTGAACCCATCCCACCGCTTTCACGAAAAAAGTGGAACCCTGCTAAATGCGAACGGACCGCTGCTTTGGACATCCCCTTTTCCTTGGCATCTGCGACATATTTCACTAACATCCAATCGGATACAGCGTCCGGTCGCCATCCTTGTACCCGCAAAAACTCCTCCACCTTGTCACAGCCCCGCTGGTAAGCCAACCATGTTGCTCTTGCCACCGAGCTTTGTAACAAACTCAGCATCTCTTCAGGCCAACCTGCCATAAGCGCTCTGGGACCAGCAATCCAATCTCTTCCACTCCAGGCGCCAGTTTCTGGAATCTGTCCCACTGAAAACGAGAAAGAGCATCTGCAATCTCATTAGTACACCCTGGTATATGCTGCGCTTTGATCTCAACTTTCAATCTTAAAAACACTAGTACCACCTCCCTCATTAAGTCCGCCACTGGAACACATCTAGGGGTGTAATTATTGATGACGCTCACCACTGCCGCATTATCACACCACCACACCACCCGTCGGTTACGCAGGCGCTCCGGCCACAGCTCCAAAGCTATTAGCATGGAAAAGAGCTCCAAGAAGGCAATGTTACTGACTAAACGCTCTTCTTGCCAAGCCTGGGTTCATCTGTCTGCGCACCATGCCCCTGCAAAATAGATGCCCAAACCCGACCCCCCAGCTGCATCAGAGTATAACTGCAAGTCCCCTGATGAAATCTTCTTCTCCAGCATTACCGACGTACCGTTAAACTCCTTCAAAAAGACATCCTAAATCCGCAAATCATCCTTCATCACCCACAACACTCTAATATGGTGATGCGGCTTGCGCACCCCCGCTGTGGCCTCTGCTAACCTCCGCAGAAACCCCCTACCCCTTGGGATAATACGACAAGTGAAATTCAACGTACCTATCAATGCCTGCAATTCTCTCAAGTTCAACTTGTTGGACACTAAAGCATTGGCCACTAACACCAGCAACTTCATCACTTTCTCCTTTGGCAGCCTAGCCACCATCGCCCTTGAATCCATTTCCACCCCTAGTCAATTCGAAGGACCCTCCGCCTTCTCCTCCGCTATGGGCACCCCCAAGTCTCTTGCCAAGTCCATGAAACCGTGCAATAGGCGTTGGCACTCTGCCACAAATAAAAAATCCTCCAAATAATGCACCCACTCACAACCCACAACCCGAACTAACGCCCAATGCAGGAAGGTACTGAATTTTTCAAAGTAGGCACAGGACTCTGAGCATCCCATAGGCATACACTTGTCAAAATAAAACAAATCCGAAAACCCAACAGCCTAAAACTCGACGGATGCACTGGCAACAGCCAAAACGCCAACTCAATATCGACTTTCGGCATCCATGCCCTAACCCCTACCCGTCTCACCAATTCCACTGCCCTGTCGAACGACGCATATCTAACCGCACATCTATCTCGGGGTACCCTCCGATGTACCCTCCGGAAATGACAAATTATGAATAAATCTAAACTTCCCCACCTCCTTCTTGGGTAAATACCCAAAGGGGACACTACTAAATCCGGGAATGGCTTCTCCATAAATGGGCCAGCAATCCTTCCTAACTCTAATTCTTTTAACAACTTGTCCCGCACTACTGGTGCCAGGCGCCGTACCGACGGTGAATTGCGCGACGTGTACGAAACCACCTTACCTTCCACCGGGATGAAAAAGCCCTCCTGAAACCCTTTCTCCAACACCTCCTTGGCTTTCTGCCTTGGGTATTGCCGCAGCCTGGACCTTAACGCATCCACCCATATCGGGGTATCTGCCAGACTGCCTTCGTCAAAATTACTTTGTGGCCAACCCACTAGCCGGGACGGTCCCTTTTTTAAGGAACTTTGCTGCCGAATGCCCCCCTCCATAACTTGAGCATGCATGGCGGAACTTGCAATCGGGAAAGGGACACAAGGCCTTATTGAATCTCCAGCACACGTCCCCAGTTCCTGCACCTCCCACCTTCTGCTGCAAAGTGGCCCCTGTTGGCCGAAAGGAACGTCCTGTCCCCCCTGCTATCCCAACCCCCGTTTTTCCACTGATACCCCCTGCCCTCGACTTGGCGGACGTTTACGTGAGCCACAGATTAATGTCCTGGGAGCCCCACAACAAAAAATGGTTCTCCTCCATTTTATCATGGAATTTCTCATCGTAGTTCAACCACGACCATCCTTCATGCATCTGCGCGGCCTCCAAAATGGCATCTGCATAAGCCAACAACATCCCGTACTGATCCGGGTAATGATGTCCCCACACACTGGCCAAACGCAAAAAGGCCCTCGTGCAGTTCACCATATTCCTAGATACCTTCTTGATCTGTCTGGCCTTCTCATCCTCTTTTCTCTTCTTCTTACTATCCCCTGACCGCCTCCTCCCCTCTAGCAGTCGGAAGATATCTACATATCTCCTTTTCTTAATCTTACGATGCAAATTTTTTGGTACCCCTTCCCATAACTCCGTATAAACTGCTAATGAAGGGGCTCCACCTGCCGACCTGCCTAAACCCCCTTCCTTACCTCCTATCTCTTGCCCGAATCCACCCTCCTCCAATGCGGACGATGACTAGACCGATGAAGAGGACGAGGAGGAATCTGAACTATGCCGCCTCCGACATGCATGCTTCCGCTTCTGACGTGCCTTCCCCCCCTGTTCCCACCCCCTTCTCAGCTACTGCCCCAGGTCCATCTCGCAACTCACCTGTTGCCCTCGGCTCCTCCGCCTTCTCTGTGACGGTCCCCGTCACCAATGAGCTAGCCACCACGCCGCACTGTAGCCGTTCTGCTCCACTGTGGCCTCCGCCTCCAGGCACTGCGGGGTACTGAACAATCGTGGGCACCTGGGGAGTCATAACAGAGAACACCAAGGGAGGGACCACCAACTTCTACGCTGGTTGCCAAGCCCCAAGCCACTCTGCCTCTGACGACCCTTGCCTGCCCCCAAGCCAGTGCTGCCAGGACACCGCACTCCCCCCCAGGCCTACTGCCCCCTTGTGCTCCCATCCCATCCACCCCCGGGTGACTACCTGGCCACCTGAACTGCAAAGGAGATGGACCCGACGCACTCATGTCAGCCCTGAACCCTATTTCCCCAACTCCCAAGGGCCCAACCTCCTGTTGACCCAAGGCCGCCTCCCCCTCACTATGCCTCCTTGGTGAGCATCCCGGCACTCCCCTAGTTCCACCTCCGGACTCACCACCCTGCAGCCCTAAGGGCTGAGGAAACAATCTACTACCTCGAGCCCCCCCTGCTTCTGGGCCCTCTCCCCAGCCCGACTTACTCTCTCCCGGCCCCCCGGTATTCCCCTAGCCCCTGCAGACCAGCTGCCTCCCTGAACTGTTCCACCTCCCCTTCATCCCCTGCCGTAAACTGACCACCAGCCTGTCTCCCTCACCTTCCAGCAGCCCCCCTTGCTCTCCCAGGCCCTCTCCCCCCTGCCACGCTGACCCCCCCCCCCCCCCCCCCCCCGTGCAGGCATGCCTCTCCTCTGAGTGCTTCTTGCCGGAGACTGCCGTTTCCCTATTTCGTTTTCAGGGGGGGGGTTTGTCTTTTTTTTTTTAATATGGTCTGCTCTACCTAAAAGTCAGCCCCAACAACACTTGCCTTGGGCACTCTCCGGCAATGTTCCCTCTAATTTTCTGTAGGCTGTGTGCGCATAAAATATCAGCTGTGCAACTTTTGAAGGAAGGTTAAATTTTTGTGCGCCACATAACGACACTCGGAGTTATATACTTTAAAATTTGACTACATGTCAGAATACAGTATTTACACCACACTGATTTTAATCAAATTAAATGAAAATAGACGATTACTAAATGAAGCAGAAAATTTCTAGTAATTACAATCACAACTTTTAAATTTTAAGATGTCTGTGTTGTTTTCTATCAGAATCAGAACCGTAATTTTTGTGCGCTCTGTTGTAAAGTATGTGTGCTCGCTCGGCGGGGTGTGTGCGCGCGCACATGCGCACAGCTTAGAGGGAACAGTGCTCTCCGGTCCCTCCACTACTCCGTCCGGGTCGGAGAGAGAAGCAGCATGCCGGCCACGCTTTGGCACGTGGAGCTACACACGGCACCATGCCCTAGCTCCTCCGATCTCGCGAACTGCCGGATATTCAACTGCTGCCGCTGATTCTCTCTGCTGCCTTAAGCAGTGCACGCCCGCTGTCTGCCACGCTACTCCAACCGTCTGGTCCCACCGATCAAAAACGGTTCTCCACAACGAAAAAACGCCCTGACATCCACCGGACCTCCCACAGACTATCCCCACCGGGTACTTTCCTCACTGTGGCCCGCCTCCTCTATTCTTCTCATTGCTCTCCCCTTGCACCAAGCAATGCGGGAGCCAATGAATTCAAATGTCGCCACTGCGTCTCCCTTGCCGTCTTCTTCCCCCTCCACCTCGCGGACCCGAAACCGGGGTTCCGCCTCTCACCGAGCTACCCGGTCACGGGCGGCCGGCCGGCTTGGACCTCCGGCCACGCGGCCTACATTTACAATAGTCCAGAATGGGCAAAATCAATGCTTGACAGACTGTATGGAAGTCATTAGAGTTTAGAAGAGGTTTGAGCTTTTGTATTATTATTTGTGGTAAGTATCTTTTGTAACCTTTGTTATATGAGTTTGGAAGTTTAATTTCTGGTCACGGTATACCCCAAGGTATTTAATTTGTGTTTTCACTTCAATTAAGTTATGTGATATTTGTAGAGATTTTGGTGGGACATAGTAAGAATTCTTTGTTATAAAGACTGCCTCAGTTTTCTTGTAGTTTATCAGCAGATTTTGTTCCATTAGCCAGGTTGTCATTTCTTTTATACATTCTATTGTATTTGAGTAGTCAGGTTGGTTGATGTTGAATGATGTGTGAATCATAATGTCATCTGCATAGATATTGTAGTTTACTTTGTATTTAGTTATTATGCTGCAGAGAGGCTGCAAATATATATTAAACAGCAGAGCAGAAAGTTCTGAGCTCTGCGGAACTCCCTGTAACTGGTCTATTGAGGTTGATCACTGTGCTCCAGATTTTACCTTTATTTTTCTACAGGTAAGGTATGATGTAAACCATTTTAGTGTTGTTTCTCTTATTCCAATTTCATTCAGACACGTGATAAGTATGTCGTCGTTTATTGAGTCAAATGCAGCCTTTATATCTAGGAATATCAGTATGCAGCATTGTTTAATATCATCTAGTCTGAAAATTAGGCTATTCAAGAGTGAGGTAATGAGTGTTTCAACCCTGTGTTTGGGATTGAATGCTTGTTGGTGAGGATCAAGAGGTCTTACTATTGATTGTTTGAGTATAGAGGGCATAATTCCTTGTGAGAGTGAAAATTGCACTATTTTAAGTAAGATGGGGGCTAGTTGTTCAGCTGTCATTTTGATCCAAGATACTGGACAAGGATCAAGAAAGGAGGTTGTGGTGTTGAGATTAGTTCTGGTTTGTTTTAATTCTTTTATGGATGGTGTGTGAAATGTGGTCCACAAACAGGCTGGCTCAGTTACTGATTGGTTTTCTGTTATTATTAGGATTGAGCTTTGATTGAAGGAAGTTTGCCATGGTTTGATGTTCAATTAGATTGTGCTCTTCAGATTTGATTTTTGTCAAGGTTCTTATTATATTGACTAGCTCTCGCGGTTTATTTAATGAACCCATGATTAGATTTGTGTGGTATTCCCACTTATAAGCATTTATTAGAGACTGGTATTCCTGCATCCTGTTAGTATAATTGATTTTATCTTGCACATCTTTCGTTTTTCTCCATTTTCGTTTTGCTTTTCGCAGGGCTTGTTTCAAGGTGTTAATCTCACTCGAATACCATGGCGCGATGTTCTTTCTGGTGGCACGTGCTTTTTTAGGAGGGGCGATGGCTACCTTGTGAATTGCTGAGTTCCAGCTGTGTATTATTTCTTCAAGGTTTGCTGAGTCATAGTTTATTTGTAGTAAGATCTGTTGTAGAAATATTTCTTTGTTGATACATGCATTTGGGCTACAGCAATCCAAGGGAGCAATATTGTATAGGGGGTGAAGTACTCTTGTCCACTAAAGAAAAGTGGGATCTGGGCATGATTGTGTTTGATGATCTTAAAGTAGCTGAACGGGTAGAAAAGGTGATGGCAAAAGCTAGAAGGATGCTTGGGTGCATAGGGAGAGGAATGGCTAGCAGAAAAAAGGAGGTGATAGTGCCTCTGTACAAGTCTTTGGTGCGACCTCATTTGGAGTATAGTGTGCAATTCTGGAGACCGCACCTTCAAAAGGATATAAACAGTCTGGAGTCAGTACAGAGGGTGACTACTAAAACGGTTAGTGGTCTTCATTATAAAGCATATGACAGACTTGAGGATATTAATATGTACACCTTAGAGGAAAGGCAGGATAGAGGTGATATGATTGGGACTTTTAAATACCTCCATGGCATAAATGCACAGGAGAGCCTCGAACCTCCTACGAGGGGACATGGGATGAGGGTGAAAGAGGATAGATTCAGAAGTGATATGAGGAAATATTTCTTAACGGAAAGAGTGGTGGATCGGTGGAATAGTCTCTCAATGGAGGTGGCAGAGATGACAACAGTATCTGAATTCAAAGAAGCATGGGAGAAACACAGAGGATCTCTAAAGGGAAGAAAGGGACTGTTGTAGTGGTTGATATGGAAGGGCAGACTAGATAGGCCATGTGGTCTTTTTCTGTCCTCATGTTTCTATGTTACTATTTTAAGAACTATAACCTAGGTAATGTGAACTTTGAGAGTGGCAATATAAATACAGCAAGTAAAAAGGAAGAATGAATATGTATATGGTCAGTGTCTTTGAAGGCTAAAATAATATTTTTAGTAAGTAAGACTGGATTTTAAAGCATGCTTTTTCATGTTAAAAAGTTACAGAAAACAGACATATCGAGTTGCTTTTTTGCCATTTTATTTGGTTGAAAGTTATTACAGAAAGTCCAACATAAGAATTAATTGTAATTAATCTAAGCGTTCAATAAGTTATAGACATAGCATTGGAGTTGACCCCTTGGTATAGGATCACGAGACTTATTTGTCTAAGCAACATTTTAATGCATAGAGAATGATTCCTTCTTTATATTCTTCCTCTCTTGCCTTTATTTTTTTCTTTCCTTTTGTTGCAAAGATGGCAACAGCCATTCTGATGCTTTTGGAGGGTTATTGTTTGTCCATATTGTTAGATCTTCTTGTCTGCCTCATTGTTTTTCCTATGTAGGAGCACAAGCCAGTAATGGAATCTTTAAGAACAAAAATAAAGGTCAGCACAGAAGGTATTTGGAAGCAGCTTGGTTAGTTAGACGTTAGACTTTTGCTAAGTCAGGTAAACATAGATTTCGCCTGTAGGTTTCTTTGATGTACATTGCTTCTTGTGTGCATCGGCATGTCTTATAAATCTCCCTTGCAAACTATGATATCCTGTTTAAGAATTAGGCTCTTAAGATTCAGCTTTTTAATGCACCACTTCTAACATTCATTTCTTGAGGCATCTCAGATGGGTATCGTTTTCAGGATCACCAACATTCATTCAAATGATCCTGCATATTAAACTATATGTGTGAGAATTAGAAAAGTTATGCTAAGTAAAACCAAGGTCCATCAAGCTTAGCATCCTGTCTCCGACAGTGGGCAGTTCAATCACAAGTACCTTCCTGGTGGATTAAAAAATATAGATATACTTCTCAGAGCTCATTTCCAAGGATGAGCAATGGCTCTCAAGTCAACCTAACTAATAATTTTTTATGGACTTTTCCTCCAAGAACTTGTCCAAATCTTTTTGAACCCTACTGTGTTAGTCACCTCAGCTACATCTTCTGGCAACAGATTCCACAGCTTAATTATGCACTGTGTGAAAAAAATGTTTTTACAATTTTTTCTCAGTCTGTTGGTCATTAGTTTCATGGAGTTAGATCTTGAATTGTGTTGTTTGAAAGGGTAAACTACTGTGCCCTAGTTAACCATTCCACTCCCCTCATGTTTTTATAAACTTATGTCCCCTCTCAGTCACGTAATGAAAATTTATGATGGATACCCTAAAAATCAAGCCAATTATGTAGTCTCTCACATTAGATTTGAGAATTGATGCCTTGTTTTTAAATCCAAGAGAAACATGGGTAAAATATGTCAGTCAGCTGGATTAATAAAGCAATACAGCTGGGATTTTAAGTTCTCAAGCAGACATGATTCAGGATAGGGCTTAATGTCAGCACCCACCTGTCTTCATATGTCAGCAGTATTTTGCTGCATATGTTTTCATTTCCTGCTTCTATCAAAGTTGAAGTAGCCACAGAAACAGAGCAGATAAGAAATATTGTTATTGTAAGGGGAGAAATCAGCAGTATTGAGAAAATTAATGAATGATCTCATCTTAATAGTTTTAATTTTAGCTTTGTATATAGCTTTAGCTGTACTTACTACTGAATAATCTTCAAGGCGCATAATAGAACTAATGCTTTATTATGCGTTTGCATGTGTGTGTGTGTGTGAGTTCTTTGCAAATGTTTAGGTTTTCCTCTTTTTTCAGATCCATAGATGTTAATCAATCCATAAGTGAATAAGAATTAACACAGGTTCTACATATATAAAGTTAAATATGGCATATTTCTACAACTTTTAATGCATAATTACTATGTTTGCTGATTTATACAGATTCAAAATAATAAAGAATTCAATATGATAGATCCATCCAGTTGATTCATTACTACTTTTTTAAAGTAATTAATAAGCACTAAAAAACTTAGTGACTTAAGTTAGTCAAATGAAGACAATTCCACAGTGAAACAAATATTCTGAATCTTCTAGCCTCTCTCGTGATTTTTTTCTGTCTACTTTCAAACCATGGGCTCTTCTAAGAACTGTCTGAGCATTTAAAAACAAAGATAATTCATTCTTACAAAGCAGGTAAAGGATATAAAAAATATCTCTAAGTGCATCCAGCTAGCAATTTCAACTATTATTAAGAAATGGAAATTACACGAAACTGTTGAAGTCAAGGAAAGATGTGGAAGACCAAGAAATTTTCTTGCAGAAATGCCCGAAAACTGCTGAGACCTGAAAAATAGAACCCACAGATCCACTGCAAACGATATACTGAAACGTTTAGCTGACACTGGAATAGTTGTTCACAGTGTAGCATTGTTTATGCAACAGTGATCTGCATGGTAGAATTGTCAGAAGGAAACCTTTTCTACAACCTCATTGCAAAAGGTTTTGTCTGAAATATTTATAAAGTACTTCTATGTAGTCTATCCTCCTCCTAAGCAACTTACAAATAAAACCTAAGAAATAAGTTATTTAAAATATATAAACTAAGACACTTAGACCAAAGGCTAAGGGAAACAACATGGTTTTCACACTTTTGCAAAACTTAAAATAATCATTTTCCAACTGTCTCCCCAATGGTAAGGAATTTTACAGTATTGGGGCAGCACATGAAAATGACCTAGCACAAGTCTCAGCTTTCTGCATCAGTTTTACAGACGGAGCATTTAATAAATTTTGGTTGTAAGATCATAAATCTCTTCCAAATTGATGCTTCTGTAAAACTGCCTCGAGATACAGTACATAGAGGATTAGCACCATAAATGACGTTAAATGCCATGATCAACACCTTAAATTCCCCTCTCTGCTCAGTGGGGAATCAAAAGTAGTTTTACTAAATAAGACATGGTCACATTTTGAAAGTCCAAAAATAATTGTAACAGTGTGTGCCTTCGAGTCAGTCCTGACTCCTGGCGACCCAGAAGCTCCTGGGTTTTCTTGGCAGTGTCACCGGAAGTAGATTTCCAGGCCTTTCTTCCGTAGAGCTTTCAAAAATTGTTTTGGTAAACCCATAAAAACAGAATTACAGCAATCTATAGTTGCCAATAATAACATCAGAAAAAACACACCAAGATCCTGCTCTGTGTGTTATAAATAATTTTTTTAGACAACATAAAACAAACAATTTATAAAACACAGATTTCAGCACAGCCTTTAAATGAGACTTCATAAACAGCCCAGAATCTTTACAGACCTACAAATAAGAAATCTCAGATTTAATGGCAGTGGGATGCAGTTAGTTGTTCAGATAATTGACCCACCTTCCCACAATGAACCAATAATGCCTCAGTCTTAGTGAAGAGAAGAGCATGATGATTATCTTTTAATCAAGCAGCAATAGCAATCAAATTAGACTTCATTGAACTATTGATGTCATATCATCCCTAATCAATAAAAATACCAAAGTATCGTCAGCATAAACAATTTCTACAATTAGATGTCATAATGACCTTAAATAAAGATTAAACAAAATTGTGAATAAGACAGACCCTTGTGGACACCAGGATGAAGAGGCACTCAATTAAAAAAAATTCATCTTTAAAAGAAACAAATTATAATCTGTCAGATAAGTAGAAATGAAATCATTTAAGGACATTCCCACTTATATTAAGAGCACCTATTCTAGATAGCAATATAAAGACACATTTTAGAAATGACGTCTAGGTGCAATCTGAGATGTCCAGGTCAAAGCGTCTGTAAAACTGGCATCCACATGCAAGCTTTGACCCAATTTTAGAAACTTCCACATGCCTGAAATAAACAGTGAAACAAACAGTAACCCCCACACAAAGAAACGATCACTATACACAAATTCAAGATCGCTCAAATGGCAGACAAAGTCTTAAGTATAATCTATACCAGAAAAGAATGTTCGGTCCAGTAGACCGGGGAAAGAGAAGGCAATCGCTCAACCCCCCCGATGTCCACTGTTCCCTTTTAATTTTTTCGTTTTTTTCTAAATACCCGAGATGTGCTTTAATGCAATTCAACAGTTGAAAATTTTTGTTTGAAAAGCTGTTACTTAGCTTAGCGCCGTTGTTTGAATTCCTGTAGTACAATCAATGCACTTCCTGCAGTATGCCCAATGCATGGACACGTGTGTTTCGGGCCACACCAGCCCTGTATCAAGTGCAACTGCTAAATGATTAGGCAGCTGCCCAAGAATTGCATGAGTTTTATACTATGCCCGCCCAAGAAGGAGTGGCCTGAAGGAATGACATCACATAGTAGGAGGAATCAAGGATTCATGGAGATGAAGATCAAACAAGTAATGCCTCAGACTTAAAATAAACTACTCCATTTATGCTCAATATTTAAACCCCCCGGATGAACAAACCACAAGCAAAAGATCCACTGCTGCTCAAGCCATTGTAATCTATAGATTCTATTTCCCCCTCGTGGTTCTGGAGGAAACATGTCTATCACCCGCCACCAAAAGTCGGCAAAGGTATGTCCGCAAGATATGCAGTGTTCAACCAACGGTGCTATCAAAGTGGTGGTTCGAACCCTCGACAAATGCTCAGTCAAACAAACCTTAACTGGACACGTGGTCCGTCCAACATATAAAAGGTTGCAAGGGCAATACAATAGATATACCACAAAACTTGAGCGGCAAGTGCTATGGCCCTTAAAATGAAATGAACGGCCTGACACTGGATGTGTCCATAAAGCCCCCTCAAGAGTAGTACTGCAAAATTGGCAGGAATTCCATGCTAAATGTCTCTGCGAAGAGGAGTCTCGGTCTACTGGACCCGACATTCTTTTCTGGTATAAATGATACTTAAGATTGTGTCTGCCATTTGAGCGATCTTGAATTTGTGGATTGAAATCAACA
This sequence comes from Ichthyophis bannanicus, assembly GCA_033557465.1. Taxonomy (NCBI): domain Eukaryota; kingdom Metazoa; phylum Chordata; class Amphibia; order Gymnophiona; family Ichthyophiidae; genus Ichthyophis; species Ichthyophis bannanicus. The sequence continues at coordinate 810,744,594 of CM066032.1, read as the reverse complement.
GTGGCAGCACCGGCCATATAGATGTTTCTGTTATGAAATGTTAAGATGGAGACATCTATCCCATGCTAAATGCATGTCTCTGCCTGCTATTTTGCAAGCGGAGACGTGCATCGGTATGCTGACCAGAAAACACGTGCCTGCATTTCTTTTCCATTTACTTTTTCATCATGAAAAGTATTGTGACTCTCAGAGAACCCTGTTCGCTACTTTTTCTAGGTATTTTGGTGGCAGAACGAGAGCTTGGCTGATGCCTATTCGTGCCCTGGAGCAGGAATAGACATGGACATTACTGCTGGAGAGTGGTGATGTGTTTGCTTGCTGTTCCTGAAATCAGGCATGCATGCCTAACTTTACTGGACACCCCTGGGTGCCTTCGCCATGTCCCCATGCAACATGGATGTTCTCATGCTGGGGACATCTATAGAATCAGTTTCTAAAATGACTCCAAGGATGTTTCTATTTTTGTACATCCATCTCACAGATAGAGCTTCTAAAATGACCGCCACACTGTGTAAAATAGTATCAAAAGCTGATCATATTTAATAGGCTTTTTATACATGTTAGCATTGAATTCCCTAAGTAAAGTACTGACTGGAAGGGTGTACAAATATTTGCACCTGCCTTTTTTATTTATTTATTTTATTATGTTGACTCTGAAAAAAAAAAAAAAAACCTGCAAATAGTAATTATGCATTAAAATGTGCAGAAAGATGCCATCAGGTCCCTACCAAGGGCTGTGTGAGGGCAAGTACTGAAAGGGTGCTGATGTCATCACTGGGTTTCCAGGAAGCCCAAGAACAAGTTCCTGCATGCGATTAGGTTGGGGATGGCACCAGGTTCACAAGTCACAGAGGGTGCATTTCTAGCTTCATATGGTCCTGGATGCTATGTACCATGGAGCAGAATGGATTCACTGAAACATACAGTTTGTTCTGGGGTGTCCAAACTTTTGTACACAACTGTTTGTGTTTGTATGCATGTGTGTCTATGTATGCAGGGGCGGTTCTTCCATTAGGCCATCTGAGGCGATCGCCTAAGGCGGTACTCTGACAGGGGCAACACTCCCGACGCCAGCAGCACTCCGGCTCTGTTTTAATTTTAGATTTTTCAGCCTCTGGCCTGCCTCTGATTTCCCACGTAGGAAGACAGAGGCAGGGCAGAGGCGGCAAAATCTAAAATTAAAACAGAGCCGGAGTGCCGGCGGCATCGGACAAATCAGCCTGATCGTCAGCAACTGCAAGCGATCAGGATGATTTGTGTGGCGGCGGTGGCACTCCGGTTGCTTTAATTGTAGGTTTTGCCGCCTCTGCCCTGCCTCTGCCTTTCCGGCAATTTTTTTTTTTTGCTGCAAACATTTCTTTAGGAAACAAAATGTGGCAGGAAGGCAGAGGCAGCAAAATCTAAAATTAAAACAGTCGGTGTGCCCCCCGCTGCCGCCGGATGAGAGGTGCAGGTGGAGGGAATGGGGACAGGAGGACAACAAGGAGAGACAACGGTGAGTGACGGGGGGAAAAATGGGGAGACGGGGGACATGCTGGACAAAGGGGGAGACGGGGACAAGTGCTGGACAAAGGGGAGACAGGGGACATGCTGGACAAAGGGGGAGACAGGGGATATGCTGGACAAAGGGGGAGACAGGGACAAGTGCTGGACAAAGGCGGAAACAGGACGTTCTGGACAAAGGGGGAGACAGGGGACATGCTGGACAATGGGGGAGATAGGGGGACGTGCTGGACAAAGGGGGAGACAGGGGACATGCTGGACAAAGGGGGAGACGGGGACAAGTAGTAGACAAAGGGGAGAGACAGGGGTGCAAATGCTGGAGAAAGGGGAGAGACGGGGCATACTGGACAGACGGGAGAAATGCTGGACAAAGGGGAGAGACAGTGCGGGTTAGGATTAGAATGGGCTGATGGGGGGGGCTAGCACTGGTAATGGGTTGATTAGGGAAGGCTAGGACTGGGAATGGACTGTTCGAGGGGGGGGGCTGGGGTTGGGTCTTGTAATGAGCTGATTAGGGGGGCTAGCACTGGTAATGGGCTGAGGGGGGACTAGCACTGGAAATGAGCTGATTAGAGGAGGCTAGGATTGGTAATGGGCTTATGGGGTGGGTAAGGACTGGTAATCAACTGATGGGGGGGCTAACATTGGAAATGAGCTGATCGGGGGGGGGCTAAGACTGGAAATGGGCTGATTAGTGGAGGTTAGGACTAGTAATGGGCTAATGGGGGTAGGACTGGTAATGGGCTGATTAGGGGAAGCTAGCACTGGTAATGGGGTTGAGGGGGGACTAGCACTGGAAACGAGCTGATTGGGGGGCTTCGACTGGGAGTGGGCTCATGGTGGGGAGGGGAGGGATAGAGCTGCTGGCCCTGGAAGAAAACTGGGGGCTAGGGCTACAAATGGGCTGATGTGAGGGGATGGGAGAATGGAACTGGAAGGCAGTGGATGCTGAGAGGGGCTGCCATGGTATTTGTACTAGAAGGGACTGGGCAATGGGGAAAGAGGTGGACTGGAAGGGAATGGACACCAGTGGCGGTCATGGGAATGCAAGTTGACATTGGAAGGTACTGGGAAAGAGGACTGGAAAGGGGCTGATACTGGGAAGGGTTACTGGGACTGGAAATAGACTGATGGAAAGAAGTGAAGAAAACAAAAGAAGAGATAAGAAATGGCAGATGGACCATAGACCACAGAAAGAGAGCTAAGAGAAGACAGGAAAGCAGAAGCCTCAGATCGGGACCAGCATGATCAGAGAATAAAATGGTCAGACAACAAAGGTAGAAAAAATAATTTTATTTCATTTTAGTGATTGGAATTTGTGCTATCTTTATATTTTACACAGTATGGGGGAACTGCATATCTTATTTATCTGATGTTGCACTGCATGCGGAGTCTGGCTTCTTGAGGTTTCAGTTTAAATTTTGTCTACATATTTTTATTTTTACTTTAAATTGTAAGTCAATTATTCTGTACTTGGTAACGTCTGTGTTCTGAGTGCGTGACTGAGCCCAGGTGTTCTGTTAACATAGAGTTTGTACATAAAGATCTATACTGTACTGTAGTAATTTGACATGTTCAGCTTTTCAAATAGGTGTATGGATGGTCCAGGGCCCACTCTAGTATTTACAGTGACGCTTTTTTTGGATGGGCTCCTTATGTGAGTTTTGGAAGTTGGTGCTGATATGGTATGGTAGATTTGCTCTATAGATAGTCAGTGACACTGTTGTAGGGTTTTCTATTAGTTCACAATATGCCTGGTACTGGAGAATGTTTGTTAGTGAGATGATCTGAATCAGATTTTTTTTAAGTTATTGAGGTCTTTGGGTGAATGTCCTGGTTCTGCTCTGCAACCACTGTTGAAGGGGGTTCTGTGGATGCAAAATATAGGTTGAAAAAGAAAAAGCAATAACCATAACACAGTTTATAACAACAAAATAAAAATGAACTATAATTTAATTTATAAACTGTGCTGTGGTTCTCACTCTCTTTTAATTCCTTGGTGTGCAAACATCTTGCATTTCCTCCATATTATTGAATCAGCTTTTTGGTTTGGTTCAGTCCTTGATTGGAGTTTTTAAAAAGCCCCGCCCCCCTCTTTGGGGGGGGCGCCATCTCATCCTTCACCTCAAGCGGCATATTGCCTTGAGTTGCCCTTGTATGTATGTATACTGTCGCGGGGCTCCCCGTCTACGCCTTATTAATGTTGGGGTGACCCCGGGCAAAGATTATGCTAGGCAGTCAAGGGAATGTAAGTTCACTCAGCGTAGTTGAGAGAAGTGACCTCACAGATTCCAACTACCTAGGAGCGCTCATTAATGAGACCAGGTGGAGGGAAATAAGGCTTTTATTCCCTGGTTAATGCAAAGGTTCAACATAAGAGATAATTCATGAAACAGAAAGTCCTTTGTGTCAAAAGGTACCAGTATTTACAATGGTTGCTTAATTGTTGCTTCACAACTAAGGCAGGTTTCACTACCGGAATTTCAGTACAAGAAACCGCACTTACATTTCATTCATTCTTCTTCACTATACAGAGCATACAGACTCTGGAGCTGAGGCCGTGCACCAGTCACATTCCATGAGCTCTGGCAGAGATAAGGGAACAGTATTTGGGTATTCAATCTCCATGGACTCCCCTTCGCTATACTCAGTGGAGGAATATTCACTGTCCCTGTCTGACCCAGCTTTGTAGGTTAGGACTCTGGAGTCTGGCTTCCCATAGCCAGGGGTTCTTAAGGCTGCAGGAATTTTACTGAACCAATCTGGTTTCTTTTCCCTCACACAAGGGGCACGGGTTTTAGCAGAGCCTTTAGGAGCACAGTGTTCACAGTCATTGGTTAATGTTTCATACCTGGATTTAGATGAGTGGGAATCACCAGTGTATTCTCTTCCAGCCACTCTCCTTTGGTAGCTGAGCCCCTGCCTGCCAGCGTTGGATACAGCTGTGCTTCTAGGCAGTGGAGTAAAACTTGTCCTGGATTCTCCTCTCTCTCTGGGTAAGAACTCCAACTGACCATAAAAGTGTTTTCCTCTCTGACCTGGTAAAACTTGGTAATAATCCTTCAGAGATTGTAAGCTCTTCTCAGAACCCTTCTCCCTGGTTCTTGGCTTCTGTCTCTCTGTTCTGGATTGAAGCAGACTGTAAGAACAGGGCGTGGCAGACACTCTCACCTTAGAGCTGGCTCTAGCAAACTTCCCTTGTGCAGCAGGGTCAGTTTGGGCCTTCTGGCTCCCAACCTTGTGAAGTCTATTCCCACTCAGGTTCTTCTCAGTCCTCTCTTGATGGCTCTCAGCCTTCCCTCTGTGGCTCTCAGCCTTCTCTCGGTGGCCCTCCTTCTCTTGCTCCTTCTCTAGGTGCCTCTCAGCTCTCTCTCGGTGGCTCTCAGCCTTCTCTCGGTGGCTTTCCTTCTTCTCTAGAAGCATTCTGTTCTGATTTATAAAGCAAACTGCTTGGGATGACTTCCGGGTTCCTTTCCAGGTGCAAGTCATCAGAGTTCCTAGGCTCATTAACTCCCGAATGTCTGTTCCTGCTCCCTCTAGCTGTGCCTGGGGGTAATTGCACACCTAGTTCCTTAAAAGAAACAGGATTTCTTTTCAAACATTCATCTTTATTGACACACGCCTCATGACAATACATATGTATACACATATTTATATATACATATACATATAAATATGATGGTCAATATTCAGCTGCACAGTGAATGTATAATTTGAAACATCTTTCAATTGTTCGTTTAGATGGCACTGCTGAATATACTCGTATAACCTGAACTGTCCTTGCTAGACATTGCAAGTATATATGAGGGCCACCTAAACATAGAAGTATTATATAGGGCTTTTAATTTTGGGTTTTAACTGAAAGGCACCGCTGAAACATCTCGGATAAACAATGGAAAAATACTATTTATCTTAATACGCTCTCTCCCCTCTCCTACCTATTTTTGAATCAGGATTTATTGTAAGTCATCTTGGTGTATCTTATATATGAAAGGCAGTATATCAGGATTATGAATAATCTAGACTCCCTTGCCATGCCTTGGATCCTTCACTCTGTTGTGTACCTTTTCTGTGCTGACTATGCATCAACTCTAGAAAAGTCTGTATACAGTTCAACCGGAGATGGTACTCGGCAATAGTACCTATGCCACAAGAGCACTGCTTTTTTTTGTTCCCTGGAAAATTGCCACCTATCTTTACATTTTCAAAACACCTAAGAATTGTTCAGTTCAGTTCAAGTCACCCATTTGGTTTGTTTTTGAGTCCCAAATTATTTGGATCCTTTTGGTACATAAAAGTCAATGGGATAAGCAATTTTACACTCCAGTAATGAGTTTTCTGCCTATTTCTTTTGTAAAACCTGATGGTAGGCATCTGCTATAAAGGGCAACAGTGCTCCAAGACATCAAGGAGGTAATTTTATAAAGCATTTTCATGTTTAGAACACAGTTTTGGATGCATAAAAGGACTTTAGTTGTTATTTTTATAAAAAGATTTTTACATTTGTTCACAAGCAATTAACAGAAGAAAATACAGACAGGCTTCATAGCCCTCATAATAGGGAGAGAGAAGTATGGATAAACCATCTGTGTGGGACCTTCTAAATGTACAATCAAAGGTATACCCACCCCATACACATTGCAACAAGAAATAAGAAAAAGAAAGGAAAAAGAATTAATTGGCTGCGACTATTAGAGCAAAAGAAATCAGTTATCAACCAAAAAGCTATCCAGCTTAGTCGGATTCATAAATACATATCTTACTCTCAGGGTCTGCACGAGGAGATGAGATGAGATGCTGTAGGTGAACCTCATACCCTGCCCCCCCCCCCACCCCGACTCCCATTGTTACTGCTGCCCTCCTTCTACAGCCGTAGCAATGGCCTGAAACAGTCCTGTGGTGCTTACATCAGAATTTTGGCACTGAAAGGCTATTTGCTTCCATCCCCTCTGATACCGATGCAGACCTCCTTTTGTTTGGGAGTAGAAGCCGCTTCCACCCCCATGCAAACAGGAAGTCCACATCTGTGTGAGCGGGAAGCCAACAGCCCCATGGCACCAAAGTTTTGAGGTAAGTACCGCAGCGCTGCTTCAGGCCATTGCCACCACTGTGGTCCAGGAGAGCGACAGCAGCAGCAGCAATGGGCACGCCACCCCCCACCCCTCTGAGAGGCCAGCATTCTAGGAAACCACCTAATTCACCTCCTGGTAGTGCCAGCCCTTCTTACTCTTTGTTACATTATAACACATTTATATGGAAAAATGACAATAAAATATGGCAACCGATTTATTTATCCAGTTTTCTATACCACCTTGTCCTTCAATCAAAGCGGTAGGCAATGTAGAGTTAAGTGGCTCAAGTAATACCTATAGGACTAGAAACCCCAGTCCCTCTGGCCTGAGATTGCTGTCCCCAGGTGGGACTTCAACCACTGGCCCTCCGGCCTGAAGTACCTTGTCCTAACCACTAGGCTACCAATCCTTCTCCTCTCCAATACCAAGGACCTTAGGTTTGAAGTTAAGAAAAGACTTCCTTCGCAGTTGGGTAGAGTGTGGCGCATCTGGAAAAATAATAGCTTTGGCCATAATATAGTGCTCTTTCCTTTTGGAAATAGGCCTTCATAACCTCATTTGTATCAAGGTATGATAAGAAGGTAACTACAAGAGGGGCCCTATTACTAATTTCACCCTGAGCGGATTCTAGAAATTTTGACAAATCCAAACTAGGAAGTACATCTACCTCCACATAATTCACACCTAAATCCCCCCTCAATAAGTAGCATAGTTGTTGTATAATATAAATTGGAGACTGGAAGTCTTACAGTATGAGCAGATGACAATAACAAAACCTATTTAAAATACTTTTTCAGTAAAATCAATGGTGAAGTACAGTGCGTTTGAGGGAAATTTAAAAACCTCATATTCCTTGATCTCATTGCATTTTCTAGAAGCTCAACTTGTCTATGAAGCAAGTTACAGTCCTTAACAACTGCAAGTATTTTCCAGACAGGCTGCAAGCTGGGAGTCCAAACTGTCCAACTTCTGATGTAACTTAATCATCTAAGGCAGCGGTTCTCAACCTGTGGGTCGCGACCCCCACAGGGGTCGCCTCAGGATTTACCAGGGGTCGCCTTCTTTAACGGCACCCGGCAGGCTCAGCACAGCTCGTTACAGCCGCCGAAGTGAAGAGCGTTGTTCCCTTCACTTTGGCAGCTGAATTGTAATGAAGATCGCAGGCACACCGGAGGTCAAAGGACACTTCCTGTGTCCCGGCTCTCAACGCGCCTGCGATCTTCATTGCAATACAGCTGCCGAAGTGAAGGGAGCAATGCTCTTCACTTCGGCGGCTGTAACGAGCTGTGCTGAGCCTGCCAGGTGCCTTTAAAGAAGGCGACCCCTGGTAAATCTTTTGTTTGCATTTATTGGACACCACATCAGATGAGAGCCTGGAATGACTTATAAATCCATCCTATTGAGTGGAGCCTGCTGCGGGGCTCTTCGGGGAGGAGGGCTTGGGCTTGAAATGAGCTGTGGAGGGGTCTAAAATAGGAATTGGGCTGGGGGGGCTATAATTGGAAATGGGCTGAATGGGGGGGAGGCTAGGATTGGAAATGGGCTGAATTGGGGGAGCTAGGAATGGAAATGGGCTGAGTGGGAGGGAGTGCAAATGAGCTGATGGGGAGGACTAGGACAGCAAATGGGCTTTTGGGGGGGTAGGATTCAAAATGGCCTGATGGAGTTCTGGAATAGGATTGGAAATGTCCAATGGGGGGCTCCTTTTAGAAATGGCTGGTAGGGGCAACGTGGACTGGAAATTAGTTGATTGAGGGGGGGCTCGGACTGGAAATGAGCTGATGGGGAGACTCGGACTGGAAATGGACTGAGTGTGGGGGAGCTTGGACTGGAAATGGGCTGAAGCTTCTTCACAGTCTGCCCAATTTCCAGTCCAAGCCCCCCCCCCCCCATCAGCTCACTGGAATAGGATTGGAATTGGTTTATGGAGGGGCTAGCATTGGAAATGGCTGATGGGGGGCCTAGGATGGCAAATGAGCTGATGGGGGGAGCTTGGACTGGAAATGGGCTGATGGGGGGTGGAATAGGACTGGAAATGAGTTGATTGGGGGGGCTAGGACTGGAAATGGGCTGATGCGGGGGGGAGAATGCAATTAGAAGGGAGCGAATGCTGAGTGGGGCTGGAACTAGAAGGGAGCTGATTTGGGGGGAGGACTAGAAGGGGATGGGGCTGTGGGAATGAGGATGAAGGGGGAATAGATATTTTGTGTGGGAGGGAAGAAAAATCTACAAATTGCTGGGTACTGGCAGAATAAGTGGGGATTGAGAATGGAAGGGTGAAATTTGAGTGGATGATAAAGGAATAATAAAGAAATTGGGGAAAGAGCAAAAGGAGAAAGATCAGTATGTTAAAGCAGATGTAGAAGATAGAATGGAAAAAATTCTAGAAGAGAGAAGAAAGGACAAATGGGCAGCAGACAATGGAGAATTAGCAGAAGACAGAAGAGACCAGAAGAAAGTGACTGGAGCAATTGCAATTGAAAAATAAAATGCCCATATGACAAAAGGTAGAAAATAAGTAAATTTTATAAATAAAAACATATTGCAAAGGCCTGTAATATATTAATAATTCAACAAATGATTACAGTGACAATGCGTTAACGGTAAAGGAAGAGAGACTCATTTGATTTTATCATTGGGGGTCATCACAAGTTGACCAATGGTAAAAGGGGTCGCGGTACAAAAAAGGTTGAGAACCACTGATCTAAGGGGTAGGTTTACTAAGCAACACTAATGTGCATGCACAGTAAGTGTGGCAAGGTCCCATAGAATAACATGGGACCTCACCGCACATACCACACATTCACTGCTAGTACTGCTTAGTAAACCTACTCCTAAGAGTTTAAATCTTGCAGACTTTTAACAGTATCATGGGAAAAATTCTCCAAATGTTCCATAACCCCTTTTAATAAAGACTTGGTTGAATTAACCATTTTCTAGATATCTGTTAAAGTCACTTTGAGGGGCAAGTGAGAACTTGATGCACAGTTGAATACATCAGAAAAGCTTATCAGCTTAGGAAATATCACCTCAGATGTAGATAAGTGCTCCAAGGAGGTTGATAAAAATCTCCCCCACTTCATCAGACTTAGGGGAGACTACATTCCCCCTACTTAGTTGTAGCCTTTCTCCTGGAGGAAGAAGGGGAAATCCTTGCAAGAGGGCTCAACGTAGCCCCATATAATGAAGGGGTAGTACCAAGAGGACTTACCTCGGGCAACTTATTGTCAACATGTTTTTCTATAGGATCTGATGCTGACAGTTTAGGAGTTGACACTAACACCACCAGCTTAGGATTCTTGCCCTTCCGTTTAAGTTCCTTTCAGCAGAGTCCACTCTTTTAAAACACCAAGGAGTCCTCTAGAGTGCCCTCAAAGGAGCACCAAAGGGACATACCCCTTTAGTCATGCACCAATAGATGCCCATTTGAATTTAATGTCCAGCTAGACAATGATGTTGCAGTTATGGTATCGCTGTCAAGTTCTTTCTGCCATCAGACCCTCTCCAAATGCTGGAATAGCCACAAGCCACTTCACACAAGTGGTTGAACACTCCAAGTATCTTGGAATAGAGGAAGGAATGACACTCAAGCAGAATTTACTGAGAAAGAAGATCAGTAAAGAATACTATAGGAGATTAAAATCATTATTGAAAGGTGCTTTAACATCACAGAATAAGATACAAGCCATCAATCAGCTGCTAATTCCCGTACTCTCATACAGCTTTGGGATTGTGGACTGGCCTCCTAAAGATTTTTAAAAACTAGATGTGCTAACAAGACAACTCCTCCATGCCCATGAAGTAATTTATAAGAATCAGTGTATGCCAAGATCATACATTCCTAGAGCTGAAGGAGGGCTAGGCCTCATAGAGATTGATTACACCTACAGAGCTACTACCATAGGCCTCCAGGCCTACCTGACAGCATCATCAGATCCAAATACACAAAAAGTGCTGAAATATGAAAGTAAACGTCCAGAATCTGTCTCCATCATCAAGCCTGGACAAGTGTTCTGATGACTAGAAGAAATGAGTAAGACTCCACAAGCACACACAGGAAAGGAAGCAACAGAATTTGCAAAACAAGAGAAAAACCTCTTCAAAGAATTAGATCAACAAACAAGGAAAAACATGTAGCAGATGCACAAATACAGTGGGAAATACAGAGTGTTACTCCAGGAACCCTTTGTCAATCAAGAGCAGACACATGAATAGTTAAGGAGGGGTGAACTGAAACTGAAGAATGAGAGGTTGATAGTTGTAGCCCAGGACAGCGTCTTACGGATGAGATGGTTTACAGCAAGCATTGAAAAAAACTGGCAACACAGACATATGTCGATTCTGTAAGAAAGACCTGGAAACGGTGACTTGCCTCATAGCTGGCTGTGAAGTTCTGATGACAAAAGATTTCTATAGAGAAAGATAATTATAATAAAGTAGCACGCCTCATTTATTGGAAACTGTAAACACTACAACATCACTGTGCCCGAAAAGCACTGGGATCATGACTAAGAGAATTACAGAGAATGAGGAGGTTATGATCACCTGGGATACTCCCATTCCGACCGATAGAAATCTGGATGCGAGGAAGCAGGATATAGTGGCTAAGGAGAAAAACACCAGAACAGTATTGATAATAGAGGTGTCAGTTCCAAGCCATTATTCTGTGAATGATGTGGAGAGGGAGGAGATCCTGAAATACCAGGAAATGCAGTCAGAGACCAAGAAAATGTTGCAGAAAGATACAGAAATATTTCCCATTTTGTTGGGTGCTACAGGCTTGATAAAGAAGAAATTCCAAGCACATCTTGACAAACTACCCATACATGTTATATCTTGCAAACTCCAGCAGGAGGCTCTTTGGCACGATGCAAGTACTATGCCGAGCTTTAGCAGTAAATTTGAGTAATCATACTCCACATGTCCTGGCTTAGAAGTAAAGGTTCACGACTCTCAACGTTTGCGCAAAACTAACCCATTTGGAGAAACTGCCTTCTTCCCCCTAAAAAGATTTTTATAAAATTAGGTAATTCCTAACAGTATGCACAGTGCAAGCTGGTGCATGCTTATAATGTGTGCATGCACAGGGGAGGAGTTTGGGCACAACAGGGGTGGAGTCACAATTTATACAAGTATTTTATAAAATATTAAGATATGTATATAAAACTATTTTTTTTGTTCAGCCCAAAAACTTAAGAGGCAGCTCTAAGAGCCCCCTACCCGTGTTTTCTATTTTCTCTATTGAAGTTGAGAAGCAGGGCATGTGGAGGGGATATCTTCTGAGGCCTATTGCAGCTATTTTAGAGTTTCATTAATGCTTTTTTTTACCCATTCTGTGTCCAAGGGAAAAGAAAACTTAGTATATCAGATCTGTAATAAACCCCCTGCATTACTAGCAAAAATACACAGCCAGAACTGTATCCACCCACCCAGCATCTCGTCATCGTCCAGCCTCACTCTCTCCTACCCCTTCCACCATCACTAAATCTTCTTATTTTAGCCTCTTCCTCCCCAATATTCCTCCCTTTATCCCACCATCTTCCTCTTTCATTAAATCAGCTATTCCCCAGCTCCCACATCCCCATTCCTACCCTAGCCAGCCCTCACCACCCATCAAGCCAGTTAGCCTGCCTTAGCAAGCCAGTCAGCCACCTAACCCTACCCAGCAAGCCGACACACCACCCTTACACACTAATTACACAGGTACACTACCAAAAAACTGCCTCCAGTTTTGCAACTGATTCCTATAGATTTTGGGGTGCTGAATCCAGGAAAAATAGCCAAAATGTTCCATCACGTCACGTTTTCTTGCAAAATTAGATTTCTTACCCATATAAGGAATGTTCACATAATTTCTTTTTAGCCGACTGCAGTTTATTTTCTTGGCCCAAAATAGAGGTTGTAATGGTTAACTAACTAGAAACACTCCCTCATGATATTTTAGAGTGTTTTGTATTCATTTTATACATTAACAGGACAATTGGGAGGTGGGGGGCTAAATCCAGTACTCGCGCTGGCGCATGTTCTTTCCTGTTCGCCTCGCCTCGTTCGCTCGCTCAAACACGGTGGTTGTGACATGAACGTTCCTGTCAAATTTCAGTTTCTTGCAAGTTCATTATTACCTTTTGTTTGCTCAGTCGTAATCCAGCTTTATTCCGAAGTGGTTCACTACAGTTGTAGTTTGCAGTGCTGTGTATTTGTGATGGCTCACAGAGCCAGAGGTTGCGTCAACTCTCCGGACAGTTTTTGTTTTATTTGTGGGGAATATACCATGAAAAAGCGGCAGAGGAACATTTCTGCATTTATTAAAAAAGTATATTTCGCCTATTTCGGTTTGAAGTTAGGCGATCAAGACAAACCGTGGGCTCCTCACAAAGTGTGCAAGACATGTGAGGAAGATCTACGCTTATGGATGAAAGGTAAAAAACAAGCATTTCGTTTCGGAATACCTATGATGTGGTGTGAACAAAGAGACCACAGCAGTGACTGCTATTTTTGCTCTTGCATTGTGAAGGGATACAACTTAAAAAATAAGAACGTAATAAGTTACCCCAACCTTCCCTCAGCAATTAGGCCTATGCCTCATAGCAACGAAGTACCTGTGCCTGAACCACCAAAATCTTTGGATCATATTTGTGTGGACGGTTCTGATCATGATGAGACTCATCAGATGGCTTTTCCCGATGAGTCCAGTACTTCCGAGTTTGAAACTGAACCAGATCCGAAACCTGAACTTTTCTCTCAAGCTGAATTGAATGATTTAGTCCGGGATTTAGGACTCCCAAAAGATGCTGCCCAACTGCTAGGTTCTCGGCTTAAACAGAAAAATCTATTGTCACCAGGAACAACTTTTTATTGGTACCGCAACCGCGAGACACAATTTTTGAAGTATTTCAGCAAAGAGGAAGATTTGGTATTTTGCAACGATATATACGGTGTGATGGAAAAGTTTAAACTCAAGTATGATCCTGCTGAATGGCGGCTGTTCATTGATTCGTCAAAAGACAGCATAAAAGGTGGTGTTCTTCATAATGGCAACACATTCGCTTCAGTTCCTATTGCTCACTCTGTTATTCTCCAAGAAAAATACGAGAATTTGGCCCTGATTCTTCAGAAGATTCGTTATGATGAGCATAAGTGGATGATTTGTGGAGACTTTAAAATTCTATCCATGCTATTAGGGCAGCAATCCGGTTTCACCAAATATCCCTGCTTCCTTTGCTTGTGGGATAGCCGGGCCCGCGACCTACACTGGGGGAAAAAAGACTGGCCAATTCGGGAGTATTTGAGACCCGGTGAGAAAAATGTTCTTCATGAGAGCTTGGTACCTCGTGAAAAAATTCTATTACCACCTCTCCACATTAAGTTGGGTCTCATTAAGCAATTCATCAAGTCCCTTCCAAAAGATGGTGAGTGCTTTCGATACCTTTGCTCAAAGTTCCCCCGACTTTCTGAAGCAAAGCTAAAGGAAGGAGTGTTTGTTGGCCCTGATATAAGGAAACTCATTTCAGATGGAGCATTCGCTGAAATGATGTCTGAGAAGGAAAAAGAAGCCTGGGATTCCTTCAAGAATGATGTTCTCAAATTCTTGGGAACAGGCGGGATGAGAACTATAAGGATATTGTTGCCAGGATGCTCAATGCCTTCAAAGAACAAGGCTGTAACATGAGCCTGAAAGTCCATTTCTTGCACTCCCATGTGAACTACTTTCCCGAAAACTTGGGGGCGTACAGTGAAGAACAAGGTGAAAGGTTTCACCAGGACATCAAGGACGCAGAGAGAAGGTACCAAGGAAGATGGAACACCACTATGATGGCTGATTTCTGCTGGTTGCTGCTGCGGGAAACCCCAGATGAAAAATACTCCAAGCAGCGCACCAAGAGAAGCATTCGGGGGAAGAAGAAACGGGCCCACCAGGAGATTGATTGACCCAAGAATGACTTTAAAATCTAAACTGTGTTGACAAATATCGTGTTTTTACTAAACTTTGAAATAAAAATTTGCTAGTTATTACCACAGTGTCGGATCTCATTTATTAGAATTTTATTTTCACACCATCGGGTGTTTGTCTTCATGTATTGCAATGGTGCGGTTTGCGTTTTCTATTCTTACATACATACCTGTACAACATTTTTTGCACATTTCTTTGCTTTGCTTTGTGTCTAACCTCGCTCTTATATGCTCAATGTTTGTGCACATGTATGTGGCTGTTTTAAGTGCCGACAATTTTGCTACCATCACAGTGTGTTTTGTTGACATTACTCTATTCTTATGTGCTGCCTTGTTACAATTTTCTTTATTCTTATTTGAATAACTACTAAACAATTAGTATAAAGAATTCATCCAAGAAACTTTTATCTCGATCGCACTCAATCTGAAACGTTCACCTCAAACTGCTAACCCAATGTAGCAAAAAATCTGTACGTGATGGAGCAAATTGGTTACCAGATTTGGATTCAGCGCACCAAAAAACGTAAAAATCAATCGAAACATTAGAGGCAGTTTAAAAAAAAATTTTTTTAGTGTACCTGTGTTATAGGTGATGAACATAATAAGTGATACATTAATTGGGTTTCTTAAAGGGTTGTTTTTTTAAGTAATTGCTATCTGATGTACTCACCATGGTTGAAATACACAAGCCTGCAAGGAATAAGTGGGAGGCTAAGGGTAGGGGAAGAGAGGACCTGCGCACGTGTGTAATTGGGGTCTGTTGTGTGTAAGTGAAAGGATATGTGTTACTAGTGAGCCGATTGGGGGAGATGTGATTGCAGGGGTTGTGAGTGAATGAGTTCATTGTGTTTGAGTCGGGGACTTCTGTAGATGGGAATCTGTGTATACAAGACTGTGTGTGAGTGCTAGGCGGGAGTTTGTGTGCCAGAGAGAATGCATGGTTACTCTAGGGTTTGGAGTATTACATTTGAGTAGGTGTAGTATGCTAGCACCTCTTTTACTTCTCTCTCTCTTTCCCTTCTCTCTGCTCACACCCTCCTCTCTTATCTTCATTCTTTCCCGTCCTCCTCACACACTCCCGTCTCTTCTCAACTTCTTCCCCTTCCCCTTCCCTTTGTCTAACGCCCTTATCTATATTTCTTTATGAAATATCAAGGAAAAGCAACAGAAATCACACCTAAATTTAAGCCATGGACATTTACACCGGTCCAGGAGCCAAGCGTAAATGTTCATATATAGACATAAGGCAGTCTAGAAAACCTGTTAAGTAAGTAAGTAATATATGCATATAGATAAGTATTTTCTAAATAATTTATTTTACTTGCAACTCTATCTGCACTCTGGCTCTCATACCTCCATGGGGGTTATGTAAAAATGTGCACCCTCTGAGGCTAATTTTATAACAGATCGCCTAGGTTGGAAGGCCAAGTAGGCACCTATTTAAAGTTTATTTTATAAAACTACAGAGGCATCTGTGTGTCGTTCTAAAATATTTCCACAAATCCCACAGAATTCAGGGCTAAAATTCAGCTGTGTACATTTACACCTGCTCAGGGGCTGGTATAAATATATTTGGCTGAACTGCGGACGTAGGTGTATAATTTGTAACCTACCCATATTTTATCCTCCAAACACACTTGTTCTGGGTTGTGTTAAATCTGTGTGTCGCTTTATCACCATGAGTATGTTGCGCCTAGCCTCATTAAGAGACCCGTTTACATGAAAAATCCTTTATAAGGGTATTCCCATAATATCCCCTGCCGCTGAGGATATCCATTCACTGGGGCCAGCTGATTGGTTTGATCTTAGCTAGGACTGGCCATCCCACAGATTTTTGCACCCAGTATGCCAACAAGGCTGTGCCCATGGCATTAATAGGCTCAGTGAGGTGCCATTTAGTACAATTTCATGGAGGGATCTCAGTTGTAGCAGACTGATGCTGGTCTCTGCCACTTATTGCAGTAGCTAGGGCCTCAGTCAACAAAGGTGGTTCTGTAGTGTCCATGGGGGACTGACAGATAAAACCAGAGGAGGAAATAATAGCTGACGGGTGGGTGTTCATAGAAACATGACGGCAGAAAAAGACCATACAGCCTATCCAGTCTGCCCTTCAATACCAATTACTATATTCCCTTTAGAAATCCTTGTGTTTGTCCCATGCTTTCTTGAATTCCTGCTGCTTGCTGCTTTGCGTACTCTTTCCTCTCTTGTATCCCCACTGCCTTTGGTGCTCCCTTTCCTCCACCTTAATCACCAGATTATCTCTTAAGTAAATGAGTGTGTTGCACTGAAGAGTGATACACCCATTCAGTATGACTAGCATGTAAGCATCCTACTTGTTGCGGAGTTTCACATTTTTTTTTGCAATTCCAGCCACAAGGAGTCCACCACTACTAACACTTCTGATGTCAATTACTTTCACTGCCAAAAACCCCTCTTTCTTCATCTCTAGGATATTCACTTTGGGGAGAAAATGCCTGGGGCGGTCCTACTTTAATACATTTCCTCCTTAGCCTCATTGCCATATGGAGTCAGATCAAGTTTCCATCAAGCCTAGTATCCTGTTTCCAACAGCAGCCCATCCAGGTCACAAGTACCTGGCAGGTTCCCAAAAAGGCACACAGGTTCCACAGTGTTTGTCCCAGGGCAAGTAGTAGCTTTCCTGGATCCTCTTTAATAATGGTTTATGGATCTTTCCTCCAGGAACTTGTCCAAACCTTTTTTAAACCCAGCTACACTGACAGCTTTTATTACATCCTCCGGTAATGAATTTCAGAATTTGTTTACGCGTTGAGTGAAAAAATATTTTCTCTTATTAATCTTAAATGGGTTACATTGTAGCTTCATTGCATGTTCCCTAGTCTTCCTACTTTATGTTCGTGTAAACAATTGATCTACGTTTACCCGTTCCACTCCATTCATTAATTTATAGATCTCTATCATATCTCCCCTCAGCCGTCTCTTTTCCAAGTTGAAGAATCCTAACCTTTTAAGCCTTTCCTCATTGAGGTATCCTTCCATCCCCGTTACCATTTTGGTGGCTCTTCTCTGTACTTTTTCTAATTCTGCTATATTCTTTTTAAGATACGGTGACCAGAATTGCACACAATATTCAAGGTGTGGTCACATCACTTCTGTGACCTGAATCATATCTGTCCAATCCTGATGCCCCATGGGCTTTCAATACATACTAACACAGTAAATGATGGCAGATAAGACCAGCATGCTCCATTTAGTCTGCCCATTGAGGTGGCTAGAATTATACATGCTGTTATCTGAAGGTTACCCCCCTCCCTTTATACCTTTGTTTAGGGTTGAACTCCCCATTCCATGCAGGTTACCTCATTTATTTTTTAAACTCTAAAGGTTATTTAAGTTTTCTGTGATTCCGTCCTCTTGCTATATGGGGATCCTCTGTATTTGACCTGTCCCTTTTTGAATTCCATCACTGTTTTTGTTCTCACCACTTCTACTGGGAGAACATTCCAGGCATCCACCACCCTTTCCGTGAAAAAGTATTTCTCCAGGAACAAGCAGGAAGTCAGTCCTCACATAGGGATGATGTCAGCGCCGAAGGAGCCCGCATGGAAGCATTTCCCCAGCTTTCAAAGTATGTGTGGTCCCCTTCCCTCCCAAGGGTGCCATCTTGCTCAGTCTCCTTTTTGCTGTGGACTTGAGTCCTGTTTCCCTGGAAAAATTCTTGTAATTTCCTTTAAAGTTAATTTTTTTCCCAGATAGCAACCTGTTCCTCTCCTGCCTCGAGCTGGCGCCATTCTTGGCCCCCTTTCATCGAGGTCTCCTCGGCCGGTGTTCGTGCCTTTTCACTCGGTGGGTGGGGTCATTGACCTCCCCCTCCATGTGCTATCCCCCATGTCTCCCAGTGGGTTCAAAAAATGTGATCGCTGCAGTTAAGCCATGTCAGTAACTGACACCCATGACTGCTGCCTGGGCCTGGACCATGACAGTACCTCCTGCAACCTGTACCAGGCCACAATGCCTAAAACCAACAGAAAAAGTTGGAGTTGCAGGAGAAATTGTTCCCCAGGTTCAACTTGACCCCGTCTCCCCGACGCCGAGCTCCAAGCCGTGAGGCCCGAGCATCTTCAGAGCCCCGTGTCAGTGGCTCCTCCAAAAAGACCTTGGACCCAGAGAAAAAGAAGAAGAAATCTTCGAAGTCCACTGAGGTTGGATCGGAGAAACCCAGTAAAACCGCTCCGAGGGACGGGCGACTCCAAGAAGCACCCCACCAAGGTCCTTAAGAAGGATTCCTTGGCCGGTGGAGACCATGAGAGGTTCTTCGAGGTTGTAATCCTCATTGAGGACACACAAGAGTGCTGGTGCTGGGCTGAGATCTTGGTGACTGCGCAGAAGGCTGCGGAGCCTTCTGGTTTGGAAAACAGAATGGTGGCCCTGGAGCAGAACATCACTGCTATCCTGGCCCTGAAGCAGGCAATGATGGCCATTTTGTCTGCCTCAACCTCCCCGAAGACCAGGGCCTCACCTGCGAGGGAGTCCCCAGTCATCGAGCCGAGCTCCGAGTGCCACCGGACTTGGGTAAGCCCTTGGCGCCAGTCGAGGTCCTGGTCACATTCTTCGTGCATCTGGTCCTTGCTGGCCAGTACCCATGATTTGGACTCCAGCTCCTCGGCAGGCCGCTGACCCTTCGACGCTGGCCTTGAGGCAAAGAGTCTCAGGGCCTCAGACTCTTCGTCACCGCTTGACTCCAAGTGGAAGATGGGCGATGAGGCCTCTCCGGACACCAAGCAACATTGAGATATTCCTTCAGATCCGGCGCCATTCTCTTCCAGAGGACATTGCCTTCCATGACTTTGTCAGGGACGTGGCCAGAGCCCTCTCAGTGCAAACCGAAGTGGAGGAATACCCGTGTACCGAGGAGTTGGAGATTCTTCAGTATGAGTCTCCACCCAAGGAAACCCTCAGTGTCTGTGCAGCCGATCCTTGAGAGGCTACTACTTTGGATATAGGAAACGCTGGCATTGGTGCCGGTGGTAAGCCGGTACCTCGATGCCATGTACCATGTCTGGAAAGGCCCTGTGTTCTGCAAACCCCAGCTCCTGCATAATTCCATGGTTTTCAAGTCGACCATGCAGAAGCTCAAGAGTCAGGACTTACTCCTCGGTTCCCCCTGGGAGGGAGGCCAGAGCCCTAATGCCCTCGTGTGCAAGCGCTACCAAGGCTCAACTGCCGGATCCAGGCCTATGAGCTTTATATAGGCATGTACCTAAAGGCTCTGGGCCAAGAGCTGTCGGGGTTTGTGGCAGGCCTCATCTGGAAACTCCCCAAAGGATCCAGGCCCTGACCTCTGGGATCAAGGACTGTTCCAAGTTCCTCTCCCAGGCAGCCTGTGTTGGCTTTGAGTCAGCGGCTCAGGTAGCTATGGCCGGCTTTGGGGCCTGATGCCAAACCTGGCTACAATACTCCAACCTCAAGCAATGGGTGTAAGACAAGCTGCTCGATGTCCCTACACCAGGGAGAACCTGTTTGGCAAAACCATGGCTGACAAAGCGGCCAAAATTGAGGTCAACGTGGTGACCCACCAGAGGCTGTCTAAGAAGACTTAATCCCATCCCTGCAAAAAATAACCAGGGAAGAGGCCTCTTTTCCCGAGGAAAAAGAGGTCTTTTTGGCAGGGTCACCAATACCAGCCTTTCTCATGCCAGCAGCAAGCTTCTCACCCCAGAAGACAAGGACCCGGGGCTCAGGCTACCAGAGAGATGGTACTGCTGGATGTTAGGGTCTTGCAGAGTCTCTCAGTTGGGGACTCATCTTCTATAACTTAACTTGGCCGCCGTTGGTGCTGTCGTGGTTCAGTCCTCGGCAGCCTGGAGCTAGGGAATCCCATATGTGAGGACTGACTTCCTGCTTGTTCCTGGAGAAAGCGTAGTTACTCACCTGTAACAGGTGTTCTCCAGGAACAGCAGGGATCAGTCTTCAAAACCCTCCCTTCTCCCCTAGGAGCCTCCCTACCTTGTTTTAGTTTTTTACTACCTTCCTAGCTATGTCATCTGACTGAGCAAGATGGCACCCTTGGGCGGGAAGAGGACCACACATACGTGGTAGCATATCCCAAAGGCTTTCTTTGAAAGCTGGGGAAATGCTTCCACACAGTCTCCGTTGGCACTGACATCATCCATATGTTGAGGACTGATTCCTGCTTTCCCTGGAGAACACCTGCTACAGGTGAGTAACTACGTTTTCCTGACGTTCCTTGAGTTTATCTCCTTGCAGTTTCATTTCATTCCTCTTGTTCTACAGCTTCCTCATCTTTGAAAAAGTTGACTTGTTTATTAATACCCTTTAAGTATTTAAATGTCTGTATCATATCTCCCCTATCCCTTCTCTTCTCTAGGATATACATACAGTATGCAGGTCTTCCTTGCACAGGCCCCATATCATTTTGGTCACTTTCTTCTGAACCATTTCAAGTCTTCTTTTATCCTTTTTGAGACATAGGGGTATGTTTACAAAGCAACGGTAGCGGCCTCCATGCGATATCGGTGACTTCAAGGGGGCCGTGGCTCTGATATCGTAGGAGGCTACCAGTGCTTTGTAAACATACCCATGGTCTCTAAAACTGAACACAATACTCCAAGTGAGGCCCCGCCAATGACTTGTACAGGGGCATTGATACTTCCATCCTTCTGCTGGTTGTGCCTCTCTGTATGCAACCTGGCATCCTTATGGCTTTGGCCACCATCTTTTCACTTTGTTTTTCTACTTTGTAATCCGCAGACACTATTACCCTGAGGTCCCTCTCCTGGTCCATGCATACTAGTCTCTCACCCCTATCGCATAGAACTCCTTTGAATTTCTGCACCCCAGGTGTATCATTCTGCACTTCTTCATATTAAATCTTAACTGCCAAGAATTAGACCATTCTTCTAATTTTGTGGATATTTTCTCATGCTTTCTACTCCCTCTGAGGTGTCCTCTCTGTTGCAGATCTTCATGCCATCCGCTGAAAGGTAAACGTTTCCTCTTAACGCTTCAAAAATATCACTCACAAAGATATTGAACAGTACCAGTCACAGGAGCAATCCCTGAGGCACTCCACTGCTCACTTTCATTCCCTCTGACATCTGTCACTCAATCAATTTCTGTTCCTGTTCATCACCTTGGGACCCATCCCAGACTACTGAATTTATTCATAAGGCTCCTATGAAGAGCAGTATCAAAGGCTTTGTTGAAATCTAATTAGATAACATCTATTGCATGCCCTTGATTCAGTTCATTGGGTGCCCAGTCAAAGAACTTAATCAGATTAATTTGGCACGATCTTCCTTTATTTATTTATTTTATTTATTTAGACAGTTTTGTATACCACCTTATCCTTCAATCAAAGTGGTCACAACACAATTGGGAGATACATTTAACACAAGGGGATATGAGACACACACACTAATACTTACAGGGAACATGGGCCATGGAGGATTAAGTGGCTTGCCCAAGACCACAAGGAGCACCTGTGGGACTAGAAACCCCAGTCCTTCCAGCCCAAGGTTGCTGTACTCTAGTGGGATTTGAACACCTGACCTTCCGGCCTGAAGTACCTTGCCCCAGCCACTCCTCTACTTCCTTTGTTAAAATTGTGTTGCCTCAGATTTTGCAACCCATTGGATTACCACTCTTCACACACTGATGGAAATACCCTGCTGTTTTTGGCACTTCTCATACAGTAACTTCAAAAAAGAGCTATCACTACCCTTGACCCCAAGGTCTAAGGCATCTCTTACTATCAGGTGCAGCAAATGTGTAAAGCTTCATATATCACCAAAAGCCCCTCCCTATTGTCTTAACCATGTTATTCCTGCTGTTACAAAATAGCCAGGAAGCACTGTTGTCTTTTTCCAGCCTAGTTGACAACCCTCTATCATTGCCCTTATTTCTGCTAAGATATGTTTGCAGCTTGTCGTGCTGTGAGGGCTTGTGTGCATCAGTGATGCTGATGGCTACACTATTGGTAGTTTAACTTATAGCAGGATTGCCCAAGATGGACAGGTCTCAGCTGAGATGCCAGACCAAGACAAACCACCAGTCTAGGTAGCAGCAGAATGGGACAGTGTAGGTGCTGGAGGATCACATTTCTGTGACAATGGCAACAACGCTAAACTTAAACTGCACAGAGGAAAGGCCTGGCAATTTACTTCTGTATCTTGCCATGAAAACCCAATGGATAGTCACAATAAAACAAATTGCACTATAGTGCTGGAAGATGAGACCTCCAGGTTGGAAGGCACTCAACTAGCTACTAGGGAAGAGCTGAAGACTTTTCAGAGTAAAGCCAGCATTTATGATTTGGTTGGATCCAAGACCTCGGGACGTCTGACTGCTGATGTAGCTGCACATGAAATGAGAGTCAGAAGCTGTAAAGATGTCTTACATATTGGGATATGGAATGTACGAAGCATGAATCAAGGGAAGTTGGAGGTGGTCAAGAATGAAATGGAACGTGTACAACTTGATCTGTTGGGTGTCAACAAACTGAAATGGACTGGCATCGGGCACTTTCTGTCAGATGATCACAAGGTCTACTATGCTGGAAATAAAAGACAAAGAAGAAATGGTGTTGCATTTATAATAAAGAAGAAACTTGCAAGAACTGTAATGAAATACAATGCAGTCAGTGAATGCTTAATCTCTGTTCGTCTACAAGGAATGCCTATCAAAACAACTATAATCCAAGTATATGCCCCAACAACAGTTGCAAAAGAGGATGAAACTGATGAGTTCTGTGAACAAGTACAAGCTGAAATTGACAGAACATGCAAACAGGATATCCTGATAGTCATGGATGACTGGAACCCAAATGTTGGCAACAAAGAAGAAGGCAAAGTGGTTGGAAAATATGAAATTCACAACAGAAATGAAGCTGGTGAAAGACTGATAGAATTCTGCAAGACTAACGATCTATTCATCTCAAACGCCTTCTTCCAGCAACACAAGCGGTGACTGTACACATGGACTTCACCCAATGGATTGTACAAAAATCAAATTGACTACATCTGTGGAAGTCAACGATGAAAAAGCTCTATAACATCAACAGACAAAACCTGGAGCTGACTGTGGTGCAGATCACCAACTACTAGTATGCAAACTCAAGCTAAAGTTGAAAAAGAGCAAGCCACACATGAATGTAGCAAAATATGACCTTGAGAATATACCACTGGAATTTAAAGACTGCCTGCGAAATCATTTTGCTGCTTTAGATACAAATGACAGAGCTCCAGAAGAGTTATGGAATGATATCAAGAAGGTTTGGTTGGAAGAAAGCGAGAAATCTCTACAAAAGCTGAAAAAGCAAAAACAGCCAAAATGGATGACAGAAGAAACTCTGAAAATTGCCCAGAAACTCAGAGAAGCTAAAGCCAGAGGAGAAAGAAAGACAATCGCAGAACTCAACAGAGATTTCCAACATGCAGCAAGACAGGACAAGGAAAAGTGCTACAATGACACATGCAAGGAAATAGAAGCAGAAATTATTAGAGGAAGAACAAGATCAGCTTTCCTAAAGCTACGAGAGTTAAAGAAAAAATTCCAGCTTCGAACTGAAATGTTATAAGATGTTCAAGGTTCTCTGTTGAATAATAATGAGAAGATCAAGAAAAGGTGGAAAGAATATACAGAGTTTTTATATGATAAAGATCAAGTGGACCAACAGATGTTTCAACCTGTACCTTATGATCCGGAACCATTGGTGATGAAAGAAGTCATCGATGCAGCATTGAAAGCCTTATCAAAGAACAAAGCAACAGGCATTTATGGCATTCCCATAGATGTACTACAGCAATCTGATGCAGCTGTTACAAGGCTCTGCCAAGAAATTTGTTAGACAGCACCATGGCCAACTGACTGGAAAAGATCTGTGTTTATACCAATACTAAAGAAAGGTGATCCAACTGACTGGAAATTATCGCACAATCGCTCTGATCCCACATGCCAGCAAGATTCTACTGAAGATTATTCCACAGACACTACAGCCATACTTGGAACAAGAACTACCTGACGTGCAAGCAGGGTTCAGGAAAGGGCAAGGAATGAGACGTCATTGCAGATGCGAGATGGATCCTTGAAAATACTAAAGAATACCAAAAGGATATCTATTTGTGCTTTATCGGCTACAGCAAGGCTTTTGACTATGTAAACCATGAGAAACTCTGGGCCACATTAAGAAGCATGGGTATACCAGAACACCTGATCATTCTCTTGCACAATCTGTACACTGATCAAGAAGCAACAGTTCGAACAGAATAAGAAGAAACAGAATGGTTTAAAATAAGCAAAGGTGTACAACAAGGCTGCATTCTTTCCCCCTACCTTTTTAATTTATATGCAGAACAAATCATCAGAGAAGCAGGATTGTAAGAAGACAACAGAGGTATGAAGATTGGTGGAAGACTCATCAACAACCTTCGCTGTGCTGATGATACCACATTACTGGCTGAAACTGAAGATGATCTAAAACATTTGCTTCTCACGATCAAGGAACATAGTCTTAAAATGGGCCTGCACCTTATTGTAACGAAGACAAAGATCATGACAACTGGCAAAATCAATAAATTCATTGTTGAAGGAGAAGAAATTGAAATCGTGGACAACTTTAACCTACTTGGATCAACTATAAATAAAGAAGCAACAAGCAGTCAAGAAATCCGACGACACATTGCTCTTGGCAGAATGGCTATGAAAGATCTAGACAAGATTCTCAAGAGCAGAGGTGTCTCTCTCCATACAAACATTTGACTTGTTCAAGCCATGGTATTTTCAATAACATACTTTGGACACATCATGCGAAGAGACAGATCATTGGAGAAAGACATCATGCTTGGCAAGATAGAAGCTCAACACAAAAGAGGAAGTCCATCAATGAGATGGATTGATACAATAACAGCAGCTATGGGTACCAGTCTGTCAACAATGAGCCGCTTGACTGAAGACCAAACACAATTTAGAACAACTATCCAGAGGGTCACCATGAGTCGACACCGACTCGACGGCACTTAACAATAACAACAACATGGGCCAAGGTATGGCTATCATCCATCACTTGGATGTGCAGCAAAGCCCATCTGTTCCCACTGCTGGCGTGCACCCACTGTACCTACAGTCTGCTCCATGTTGCCTAGCTGCCATCAGCATGCCGTGGGTGAGAGGTAGGTCTTTGAATGATTCTGAGTAGTCCAGATATTGCTGGTGAAATTCATGCTACTATCCTCTACCTTAGCCAGCAGTACTTATGACAGTAGCATGTCCATTTGCTTTTCAGGTTCATTGCCTAATTTCATAGGACCTCTGCCACCAAAAGTTTCTTTTTCTGAGGCTTTGCCACTGCTGTCTTAATGCAGTTTCACTTTGCCATACTGTGGCCCTGGCATTTCTTTCTGCAACCACCACCATATCTCTGGTAGTAATATATTAGTTCCCCTTTCAATACCCAGACACACAAGGTATAAGCAACAACAGGCAGGATAAATAAAATAACTAAAGGATTGGGCTTGTAGATGTTTCAATAATGTGCAAGTTGTTTAATGTTACCCATAGGTGAAAAATGAAACAGGTAAGTATATATATGGTATGTGAGAAATTATGTTTGTAAAAGTTACAATAGCCAAATTTATAATGGGTCAAACATTTGTATAGGTGAAGGCCTATTCCCTTCAGGATGTCCAGCCCCTTGTGCAGCCAGGCACATTCAGGTGTACAGCAGTAGACTTGATTCTAATGCCCCGTGGGATCAGAATCTGGTCTACCGACCTGGACATGCAAGCTGGCCCCGATTCTGATCGACCACACACCCAGCCGCATACGCGGTTAACTCAGCATCTTGTTGACTTGGCATCGCAGCTCCATTGCAGAGCTGCAAATGCCAGCCGCCACCAAGATTGTCCTTTCCCTGCAGCCAGACCCCTGATCCGGCCTCCCATGACCAGGGTCCATCTGCGGGGAACCTCCTGCATGCCTCCCTGCTTTGTCCCCGCTGGCCGCTGCTGCTACCCCTTGTCCAGGGGGACTTATTCCACCTCTGAGGAATAAGTCCTTTGTCTAACCGGCATATCCCAAGCGTACAGGGCCAACCTCAGAATCGGCCCTGTACGTCCATAGTGACGGCCCACCCACACACCGCCTTCTTCCCACCTCCTCCTGCCCTGTCTAAGGCTCCCTGTACAACTCCGCTGTTCGTACAGGGAGCCTTGCACGGGGACGGCAAGGGGAACAAATAGCGGGGATGTACGTCCAGGCAGGGCGTATATCCCTGCTATTCGTGGCTCAGAATGACCCCCGTTCTAAATAAAGTTTCCTTAGTGATGAGTCTTTTTCCTTACAAAGCACTATTATATTTTGGAACTCCTACAGTATATTTGAGTTCAAATATTGAAAAAAAATTGTGTGGTAAAGATGGTCTCTGCTTATTCTTCAAACCTCTCAACTTTGGGGCCCAGATTGTCTTTCACCGGTTTCTTCTTAGCTTGCTCTGTTCAACGGAATTCACGGCAGTCTTCTGACTGGAGCAGGAACTCTTGCAGACTCATACAGGAACTTGGGACTAATTCCATTTCCTTTTTTTACCTAGATATTACTTAGCTGAAATTACTCTGAGTTCCCTACCTTTACCTGCTAACTAAATAAAAAAAATATTCATGTGAGCCAGCTCAGTTCCGTAACTAAAAAAAATTATTCAAAACAGACCAGGTGATCACTCATACTGGTATAACATTACCACATCCCTCAGCACACATAGTCAAAACACTTCATCCTTCACACTCTCTCTCCCCTCTGGCACATGCAAGCATTTCTCTACACTCTGCCCTGCTATAGCTAACAACTCTCAACCCCACTCTTTGCCAACTGCCAATCACTCCACTACTCTCATTCTCTCTTGTTTTTTACTTTGCACTTAGTATTTCAGTAGCTGCTATTAGGGCTTATGAATTATTACACACCCTTACTTATACTTCTGTATATACCCCTGTACTAAAGGGTTCTATCATGAAGCTCCTTTAACAGAGACTCTTCTGTCATAGACTGAGATAAAATGTAGATATTTTCAGTTTATTTATTTTCTTTTCCTTATTTCTTTTTCCTGGATTTATTTTACGTGCTGGTATTTGGTGGACTCACCTGAGACTTCACTTACTCTTACAAACGTTTCCTTCAACACTCACTCTGTGTCCCTACCAAACAACCCACTTATCACTTAACCTCTCTTTCATTTCACTTAAACTCTCTCAAATGTCCTTTTAAGTCACCAAGCCTTCAAATATTCATACATTTGGAAGCCTCCATACAACCATCCTCAAACATACTTCCTCACTTATCCCAGTTCAAGCAGCAATCGACCATCTCAAGCTCTCATCACGCTCATTCCAATAACATTTCATTCATGTCCCTACTATCGGTGACATCACCAAATAAACCCATTCTAAATTAAATAAAATTCTTCATTTCCATTAAATACCAAAATAAACCCCGAACATGTAATCTCCAGTCCCAATAGATATTTACCAAAGTGTTTCTGCAAGGGCTGCTCTGCGTCAGTTTTTTCAAACAGCTGGGTAGCCTCATAACAAAGTAACTTCTCTTAGATATCAGTTCACCCCTCCTCTCACATCCTGGTATTTTCATACATAAAACCAAATTTGTATTGACTATTAAACACTATAAATACATTTTTATATAGAATATGGACCCCCACAGTCTCAGCACTTGAATCATATATTTTTAAGCCTTTTTGACATTTAAAACAGCTTTTAAAACGGATCAAATTAAAACTTCAAAATCACTTAAAAGGCTCAAAAACTCCTCAAATCATGTTAGCACACTCTCATAACATGTTCCCTATACTTTGCACATTTAAAAACTTTAAATTTAGTAGCTTCTATTTTGGGCTGTTTCTCCCGTGGCCACACCCACTTTTGCAAAACCACTGTATAATAGCAATTTTACATGTGAAAATTATTAAAAAAATACATTTTGGTGCTCCTCTGACCATCCACCAGCTTCCTGGAGCATTACAACTTTTAAACTTTATTTTATTCTGGCCGTTTTTAACCATATAAAAGGATCTTAATTCTCTCACCAAGCTAATCCCACCTTTTTCCAGTAATATTGGTCTCTCATTGGCCAACTTCAGCATTTTGTCTGGATTCTGATCTCTTATTGGCTAGACTAGCCTTACCATCACCTCTGGCCTCTCATTGACCAGCTTCACCCTTGATAAAAATTCTAACCTCCCATTGTCCAATCTCACACTTCCTAGTGTTTCTGGCACCCTATTGGCCAGCTTCTCCCTGGGCCTTCTCATTTCTGAGTTTTCTCCTATGCCCAATTCTTTTTTTTTTTTGAAACTTTTATTTTCATTTTGCAACAAACAAAAGAAAACAACACACTAAAAGAGACAAAACAAGTATACAATAAGGAAAAGTAAACCCATTACCCCCCACCCCGGTGCTTCTTCTCTACCCGTTTGTATCAGCATGTGAGCGCTTCCAATTAACAGTGATTATACATCAAACGATCAAAAAAGTATCCACAATACAGCATGATCATGAGACAGAGATATATACAAAGTTAGACAGTCAGATGAGAGCATTTAGCAAAATGTACATATTCATTGAACATCTTCCATTAAGACCAATAAGAAGGAGTCTGAACGGAGGAAGCGCACAGACGAAGTATTTGTTCATATTTACTGTAGAGACAGGCATGATTCCACCATTCATTGAGGCTCAGATGGGAACTAATTTCCCAGTATTACTTAATGAGGGAAACAGCAATGCCAAGCATAAAGTTCAAAAGGAGATAAGCCATTTCTTGGGAGAGGGGGGATCCCCGCAACTGGGCGAAGTCCCACTATCTTCCAAGAAAGGGACTCCTGAGAGTGCAATATAGACTAAAGACGACCCCAGACCCGACGCCAGTTATACTGTAGTGCGGGATATTCATGCATAACATGAAATGAAGTAATAAACCAATGGCCACAGGACGTGTCCAGCAACCATTACCCTGAGTAGTGTTCCATTTGTCTAAACTGTGAGGAGTGTAAATACACCGGTGGGCTAGAAAGAAGAGGGTCTGAGTGAGTGAGGCGGGTCGGAAACCCGTGTCCCTCTGCTCCAGATAAGGCTCCATTGCTCCGAGGTTAAAGTCACATGCAATTCTCTCTCCCATACTTTCTGCGCTATAGAGGTATCTCTAGTGATAGCATTACATAAGGTTTAGTAAAATTGGATGCTACACCCGGTAAACTACCGAGAGATCGGAAGTTTCCAATCAACCTTATGCAGAGAGTGCCGATGGCGGGAGTACTCTAGCGCTCCGAATGCAATGCTGAAGTTACACTGACCAGAGTCGGGAGTCGAAAGGTTGCATAGGAGTATTAAAGGCACCTAAAGTGTCGAAAAACATTGGTGGATAGTGGGAGTCTAATGGGAGAGTCATACCAGGGAGTAAGGTAAGAGGAATCGGTGAGCAAAGGCCCGCTACTATATCTAGCCACACAGGTCTGCTCGGTACTGGAGCCTCCAACCAACAAGCACCTTGTTTGAAAAGAAAAGATTGAGGGAACACTTGAGTAAAATCGCCACCAAGTATTAATGGAGCATTGGCGGAGGCCGAGGCCAACTGCGCAAGACTTGCATAGTGAGCAGGGTTGTCCACATTCTGGACATAGTGCAAATACACGTGAATTCACTATCTCCAACCTCAAGGTGTACACGGGCCCATCTACCCTCCATGTCAGCACTAATATCAGGTACAGTAGCGTGCAAAGACTTCTTAACCAGAATGACTATCCTGTACCATTTGGAAACGGTGGGAGAATAGGCAGCTACCATGTGAGGCCTAGCATTGAGTTTCAGTGTTTCAGCAGAGTGTAATGCGTTTCCTAAAGAAACACCTAATCAACGTGCTCGTGGCTAAGATAGCTAAGGATTTTCTTTCTGCTGAGTGGACCAGCAATGCCTTGTACGATGAATAATAAGATTTTACATGAGGCCATTCAGAAAAGTTAAAATTCTGAGCATGATAGCACACATAATTTCACTGTGTCCCTCAAACTGACTGTATCTGGCTGTACACATGACATAGGAAAAATAAGCTAATATAATACAATGAAGCGCCCCACATTAACAAAGAAAACCGCAGTACGGTAGAGGAGAAGCAAAACCCCAAAATTACTGGCGACCATGTGTCTGCGGGGAGAAACCCCAGAGAAGGCCGAAATTGAAAAAAACATATAACCTGTAGGACTGTGCGTGCTCCGAATCCGACCGAGGCACACATCATGAAGGGATAGGAGACCAAAGACAAAAGTCATACAGAGAAAGAAAGAAAGTCCAGGCTATTTTCTGTGCTGGGCTATGACCGCCGCATCGGGCCCTTCAAAATGGCGGACAGAGCCGGCAGATAAGAGTCCAAGATTTGGGATTAGCGCATCTGTTCTGCTTCTTTGGAGTCCAAAAATGTTGATAATAGATCAGGATCCTCGAACGTCCTGGTCTGGTTGTGGAGAGTCACTCGGAGCTTCGCTGGATACAACAGGCCAAAGCGAGCCTGTAGCTGTTGAAGTCGAGGGCGAAGAGCAAGGAGTTTCTTCCGACGGTCAACGGTAGGCTTTGCCAAATCAGGAAAGAAGGAGACCTTACGACCTTCATGCGTGCGGTTGAGCGCCATGCGGGCAGGAACACGGTGTGCTCGATCGATTTCCAGTTCTCTGTGAAAAGTGATCTTCAGCAAGGAGGGAAGAGTTTTGAGCAAGAATTCTCTTATATCTCCTGCTTCCACCCCCTCCGGCATTCCGAGGAGCCTCACATTGTTGCGACGGGCGCGATTATTGCTATCTTCCAACTCCTTTTGAAGATTCTGTATCTGGCGCTCAGCCTCGTCCAGTTTGCCCAAGCGCACCTCGTGCGAGTCGAGGACCCCCGCCATATTGTCCTGCCGTAATGAAAGACCTTCAAGTCGGTCTTGGAGCACTCCAAAGTCTTCTCGCATGGCTCGAAGCGCTTCTCCATTAGACTGCACCAATTCCTTCACGCCACGTATTTCCTCCAAAATCTCCAGGTGCATTGCGGGGTTTTCACGAAATGGAACCATCTTCTGCGGGGAGGACACCTCCGTTTTGGAGCGTTTTCCGTGAGAAGAAGAAGGAGACCCGAAGTCCAAGCGCGCTGGTTTGTGGGCCGCCATCCCCCCCGAGGTGCCCCGGTCAGCTCGGAGCGAAATAGTAAATTTATATAGGTATTAAGTCAGGATTCTGAGTAGGCCTCTCGGGAGCTTCAACGCAAAGCGTCCTACCTGCTGGACATCAGGCTCCGCCCCTCCCTATGCCCAATTCTTATTTTAATTTCATTTTCCCAGGCCTTCCTTATAGCCCAACTCCTATTTGTTTTGTCTTTTATATTTACCTATTTTACCCTGAGCTCTCTCCGGCGCGCATGTTGCCCTTCCAAAGCCCCCTGTCTCAGGCAATTCCCTCTTTTCGGTTAGGTCATCCAGGCTCTGAAGCACTTTCTGGTTGTTTTAAACCCCACCAGCCATCCTGGAGCCTCAGGCAACCCCCAGAGTGAAACCAACACTGGGCACCCCTCTAAATGCCCTTACCAAGTATTTTATTCTTATTTCTATTTTTTTCCCATCTGGTTACATTTTGGCTGTCTCTCTCAATCAGTTGTTCAGTTTATAGCCGTTTTTACCTTTTTTTCCTACTGTGGTCCCAAAGATAACATTGGACCACATGGGCTTTACACCTAGCCAACAAAAGTAAGTAAAAAAACATTTTTATATAATTTATCCAGGAGAGTGGGAGATGGTGGATATTGGCTGAATGGAGAGTTTACATCTCTTTCTATTGAAATGGACACTATTCTAACAAAATAAGTTTTAAAAACTTGATAAGTAAAATGTTTAGACATTTTAACCAAGGTAGTAGGAGAAGGATGGCTGTTGGCTGTCTGGGTAGAATATAGCTTCTTTTAGTTATGAAGGTCATGACAGATGAAGATGCAACCCCTTTCCAATTACTTTTTAGAGGTGGCAACAGATAGACAGATGGATGATGCATTCTCACCTCTTAGAGCCCCCCTCCCTCACACACACTAGTTTCACATCTTCTCATACTCGGTTAGGGGAGTGTTAGCTAAGAGACTTTTTTTCCTCTCCTTCCCTCTCTCTCTTCAGCAGTTCTCTACCTTCTTAACCCCCAGCCCCTGCTCAAGACAATACCCTCAAGTAAAAAACAAAGAAAAAAGAAAAAATAAGCTTACCCACACCTACTTTAAATTGTCACCATAAAGTATTCCATGTGGTAGGATACCTCTTTGTAGGATGGAAAGACAGTTTTAATACCAGGGCATTTTTCTTTAATCCTGTTTTTTTCAGACCTAACCCAAAGAAGGGAGAAAGGCCTGGCAATCTACTTCCGGTGACACTGCCAAGAAAACCCAGGAGCCTCTGGGTCGCAAGGAGTCAGGACTGACTCGAAGGCACACATTGCATTTGCAACCCAAAGGATGCTGAGATTTGATAGATAACATTGTAACAAATATCCCAAGGTAGCTACCCTGATGCTATACCTCAGCTTGAAAGTTCAGGGGCAAACTCTGGCTCTTGTCTGTAGGTGCTGATAGGTGTAGAGGGGGTAGGAGGAAGAGACAGTCTCAAGGCTGTCCCTTGCATATACTCCTCACTTCCCTAGAAGGTGTAAACTTAGTCCCATCCAGGTTTTTGAGTAACAAAAAAGAAAAGGCCCTCTCTACTTGCAGCTTCTTTGCAACTGGGCACTTGAAACAAAACTTGATCACTTCAACTGAGACAACATGCTTTCTTTTGTAAGGCAGATAATCTTGATTTCATTGGGGCTGTGGCTCTAATATCGCATGGAAGCCGCTATCGCCATTTAGTAAACATACCCCTTAGTTTCTATAGATTTCTGTGGTATCTCCTTTGTTCTGTAGTCATCTTCGCTGTCCTCTTTCCAACTCTCCTTGGTATGGTAGTTTATTCCTGCCTTTCTGGACACTGGAATGTACCCGTGAAGGCACACAAACTCTCCTCCAGTCCCTTCTTCACTTGTGGGCTGATACTTCTGGACCTTTTCTTTGCAGACCATTGGGATTCTGGTCAACTGGGTTCTAGATCTCTTGAAGACAGCCCTAGCTGTCACCCGATTGGCATCAGGGGAGGAAGCGGGAATGCTAATCCCTCCCGCTCCCCCCACCAAAGCCAGTTGTGCCAGGAACAGCACCGGAAGCCACATCTACATAAAGAACCGCCATCAGGTGCAGCACACAAGGACTCCAGCACCTGATTGGCAACGGGGGAGGAAGCGGGAACACTAATCCCTCCCATTCCCCCACCAAGGCCTATCAGACCAGGAACAGCACTGGAAGCCACCCCTACATAAATAAGCACCATCAGGCGTGACTGCGCCTGAGGGCCTCATCAGAGGGTCCTTAGGCAGGGACCACAAGAGAAGAAAACCACAGTGAGCAAAGTAACTATTACTTGACGGAACTACACAACCTCCAAGACTGCAACCTCAATACAAACACAATCACCCCATGGACACAGGCTCAACAAGAAGAAGAAGCTAATCCCATCAATACAAGCAATAGAGAATCTCGATGCACGCCACAAATCCCCACTCCCTGAACCTGCATTATATACCACATACTATGCTCTCAATTTACCCACTGCTGTACAACCTGCTGGTACACCTACTACTTACTGCGGCCCATAAACCTTGCGCAAACCCAACACTTCTACTTTGGCCACCCACCTACCACACAGCCAAACGATCACACCACCAACATGCAACACATACAGAACCTCCCGACACCTAATACGCATAACGAATGCCACCCCTCACACTACCCTGACTTTACCTAAATCTCCACACATACAGCTACTACAGTGTGTTTTTATTAATTCCCAATCAATCCAGAATAAAATGCAGACTATCAGAGATCTTATAATATCCCACAACATAGACATACTTTGCATAACAGAAACATGGATCACAGATACAGACAACATGCTACTGAATAAACTCACGCCAAGCAGATACACCCTTTATCATTGTCCAAGAACCCAACACAGAGGCAGTGGAGTGATAATTCTAGCCAAGAAACATCTCAATTTCCGGTATCATTCAGACAACAGCACTAACAAATCTGACTTCATCACTGTCACAAACAAATCAACCACTGTCTGCCTCATATACAGGACTCCTACCTCCAATGCCAATGACGTATCATCAGTCCTGGACATAATAATAGCAGCATCAAAAAATGGAAAAGACATCCTAGTGCTAGGGGACTTCAACCTCCCATCGCTGAAACAAAACCACGCATGCTCCTTCATCCAAGCCATGGCAGCAACTCATCAATTTTCCCACACACGTGAGAGGCAACTCCCTTGATCTAATAGTTCTTCAATGACCGCAGTTCACAATCGAACCACCCTCAGAATCCAAGCCCAACCAGTTCTGTGGTCTGACCACAAACTCATCAAATTCTCTCTACCACAGAACATCATCAGGGATATCCGCATCCAAGGCATATCAACCAGAAGATTCAAATCTTTCAACAAGAAGAACTTCATTCAGGACACTCTCACACACATACCTGATGACATCACCGACCCAGACACCCTCATTGACTACTGGAACAACAGCACCAGAATTGCTGGTGCTGCCACCAACACAGCCAATAACACGCACAGAAAGCAACCTAGGATCAACTGGTATACACCGACCCTCCGTAACCTCAAACAGAAACTACGCAAACAAGAAAGAAAATGACACAAAACAAAGAATACTGAGGACAAATTGGTGTACCTTGTGACCCCCTATTAATGCCCCCAGCGAAGGCATGTAGGGCTTAAGGGGTTTGTTTCCTCCTTGAACAGGTATTCCACTATTTCCTGAGGCAAAGCCTTTTGGGAAATGTAGTTCTCTTTTACCGTCCAATAAAGGGTAGTGTGACTCAAAAGTGTTTAAAGCAACAAAGGATTTATTCCCCTCCCAGGGTGGATTTCAACAAGGAAAATAAGGTACAAAAACCAGGTGCTTCTGGCAGAAGGACAAAATAAAACTTTCAAACTCAAACAGCTTACTTCAGCACAAAAACATGGCTTCCAGCAATCAAGGTAAACAGTTCTGCTTTCTTCACAGCTTTATACTTTTAAATCCCAACAATTCTATATTTCTCTTCAAAGCATTAATTCAACGCAGGGATAATATATCATTGGATAATGTAATCATACAGTCCATTAATTCCTCTGGTGTATTTACAAACTCTGACTCTGTCTCCATTAATTCCTCTTCTGAGGCAGGAAATGTTTGCAACATTAAATCTTGTGCCACGCCTTTCCTCACTGCTTTAGGCTTCTGGCTATACTCTGGGATCAGGTACTGCTTTAAACAAGCATTCTCATCCCAGTCACTTTCCTCACAGCCCCAACCCTCCGGGTAGATAAAATCACAGTGATTATTAAAACCCCAGCCTTTAGGCTTACCTCTAGACCTGGCTGACAAAGGTTTATTCTGAGACGTGGGAATGGCTGTAGGTTCCAAACCTGACTTGTGCACAGAAGGTTTAAACTGCCTTCCTGGCTTTCTCTCCTTTCTGTAATCCTCAGGGTACTGCAGATAACCTGGTCTGCTTCTGTTGTATCTTTCTCTTGGAGACTCTGTCCTCTCTCTGAATGGAAGCTTGGTTCCTCCCTTCCACGGAGACTCTGTCCTTCTCCTCCCTGGGATAACCTTGCTTGTTCCGTTCTCCTCAATACCTTCCAAACCTTCCTCGACACCTCCGATACCTTGGATACCCTGGATCCCTCTGGTACCGTGTATACCTTTGATACCTTGGATACCTCTGGTACCGTGGATACCTCTTTCCTCTACTGGGACCTCTTTATGAGTCTGAATTCTAGGGTAGTGCTTAGCTCCACCCCCTAACAAGTGTTCTGAATTAGCTCGTGACTCCCTGTCTAATTGGCAGCACGGGTGTGTTTCTTTCCCCTGTGCTTGGTTTCCATGGCCACCATTAGCCATGTGCTTTTGTTTATGCCTCAGCACTGCTCCTGTTTCCTGCTTTTTAGCTCTTTCTGAAGGGCTGGAGGGACCCACTATGTCACAACCTACAACTGCTGAAAATCTACCACAGCACAACAGATAAAGTCAAATGCGAACACCACTCAAAACTACTAAAATCTGCAATCAACCAGCCAAGAGAGTTGTTCAACATAGTGAAACAGCTGACCAAAACACCTTTGATTGAAAACCAAGAAATTTCAATCACTCCCCCAACAGCTAGTGTACTACACTGCAAGCAATTTCTCCCCCAACCGGATATCTACCTCCCACCCACCACTGGAAACAGCCACCCTGACCCCTGGATATCCTTCACCAAAATTACAGAAAGACAAGTTGAAGACACCATATCATCCCTGAACAAAACAACCTCCCCCTTGGATCCCTGCCCGACAGCTTGGATTAAAGCGACCAAGATGGAGCTTACAGTAGTGGTGTAAT
Source organism: Ichthyophis bannanicus (assembly GCA_033557465.1). Lineage (NCBI taxonomy): Eukaryota > Metazoa > Chordata > Amphibia > Gymnophiona > Ichthyophiidae > Ichthyophis > Ichthyophis bannanicus. Next base: position 810,707,517 of record CM066032.1, on the reverse strand, counting down.
CATGAAAATTACGCAGTCGGTACTTTAACAGGGCATCATGTCCTCATGCCTGAAAACCTCCTCCATTCACCCAACTCTAAAAAAAAAAAAAAAAAAAAAACCCTACCCTCGATCCATCTGACCCATCATCATACAGATCTATCGCAAGCCTTCCCTTCCTAGCAAAGATCATTGAGAAAACAGTACAGCATCAACTGCAATGCCATATTAAAAAGCATAACCTACTCGACCCTCAGCAACATGGGTTCCGCCCAAATCACAGAGTAGAAACTCTACTAACTACACTGATAAATACCCTAACACAAGGTATGCAATGAGCCCATCAAGGCTTCTTACTAATCTTCTTGGACATTTCCTCAGCCTTTGATACCAAAAACCACCACTTGCTACTGCAATGTCTCCGTACCAATGGAATTCAAGGCACCGTGCTCAAGTGGTTCACATCCTTCCTCACTGATGAACGACAACAGACAAAGATAGAAGAAAACACCTCCATCTCATACAAGCAAACACAAGGAGTCCCCCAAGGATCCACCTTCTCTGCCATACTCTTCAACTTCTACCTGTGACCACTCTACACAATCATAAGATCACACAGACTTAACGTCCACATTTATGATGATGATATGCTATATGGACCAGTCAACACAAACCAACCCATTCCCTCCACTCATCAGGAATGTTTCACAGACTTTTCCAACTTGCTAAGAGACAACAATCTGCAAATTAATTACAACAAGACTGAAGCCCTCTGCATAACGAGAAACACCACATTTGTCCCCCTGCCCCTATGAAAGCACTGAATAACACCACAGTCAAAACAAAGGCAGAAGTCAGATATATTGGAATCACCCTGGATCAACACCTAACATTCAAAACGCATATAAACAAAACTAGCAAAACAATTTACCACAAAACAAAGACACTCCAATGACTCCAACCAATCCTCGAACTAGAAGACTTTCGAGCTGTACTGTAAGCATCAGTAATACCCCATCTAGATTACTTCAGTGCCATATACCAAGGACTACCTCAGTCCATACTTATGCCACTCCAAACAGCTCTCCATTTAGCAGCAAGAACCCTACAAGAAGCAGCAAGGCATGATCATATTATCCCAATACTTAAACAGCTTCACTGCAGAGCCATATAAGATATAAAACAATAATGCCAACCCATAAAGCCATCCACTCAGACCACGTTACACACCTCAGCTCACTTCTGCAGCCATCCCAACCACAAAGAACTAGACAAACCTCCACAATAAACACCTTGGTCATTCCTTACACTGGGATCAAATCAAACCAGCAAGCATATAAAAAACATTCCAATTATATGCACCCTTCATATGGAGCAAACTACTGGACAACCTCACACTCCTCACTGACCTCAAGACTTTCCAAAAACACTTAAAAACTCATCTATTCATGGAACTTTTCAATACAACCACATAAACCCCACCCTCATAAAGAACAAAACATGATAGATATCATTACTGCTGTACATAGTCTGAAATGTATATAGTTAAGAACCCTCTGGGTCCTGATTGCATGTTGTATATAGTTTCATACCACTGTTAAAATGTACTTGCATTTGTTCTATGTAAACTGCCTTGACCTGATGAAAGTCAGTATATAAATAAAGCTAAATAAAAAAAATAGCTACACAAGAACTGAAATGTCCTTACTGCTGGTCCGGGTACTCTTGTTGAGCCCCTTCCACCCCAGTCCTAGGCAGAGAAGGACTGGAACTCCCTTATGCTTGGTCCCGACAACCCTTCCTTAATTCAAGCCAACCATACAGTAGAGTTGGCGCAGGCAGCTGTCCTGCTTCTTCTCAGTTATGGGCCCACGTGGCTTAGGAGATCTCTTCTTTTCTAGGCAAGGACTTGGTGGCCTTGGATGGAAGCTCTTCTCCTGGCATCCCTTCAACAATTGAGTCCTCTGAACTTTCTCTGAATTTAACTGCATCAAGCCCATCATCTGGGCTTACTCAGGGTTTTTATACCTCCCTATTTTATCACCAAGGGAACCTCCCCCCCCCCTTCTGAGCCATGCCATACAGCTTTCTCCTGCATTACCACACTCAGTAAATTTCAGCATGGGGTCAATAATTCACCCACCTAATTTCGAAGGGGAATTTTTGTGAGCCTTTCATGTATAGGCTGAAAGTGACAGAATGTTTAGGATGCGAATTTTAAAAGCTTACAAAGCTGTAAGAGCAAGAGTGAGATTATGACTCAGAGGCTGAGCAACAGGGAATAACTGGGAACTAGTTAAAAGTAAAACATTTTAACCATTACCTTAGTAAACATACCCCTTAGCTGTCATGAGGGAGCAATATTTTGATGTCAAAACCTAAAAATATTAAGCTGTGACGTCGATAGTTTTGGAAATGCTGAAAGAGCCAAGAAATATATATATATTTTAAAGCATCTTTATCTCTGGATTTAATTTGCTTTTGAGTGTGTTTTCTGGCACTGAAATTATTTAATATCCTTATTGAGATGTTTGCATCACTTGAAAGCTTCAGTGTTAGATGAAGAGAAGCTAGTTCTCCTGAGTAGTGAATCCATAATCTGCCAGTAAGCAAGGCTGGCTCTAGAGGGCTTGAGGAGTCTGGTGTGAAATTTCTTCCCAGAACCAAAGGTTTAAGAGTGGAGTGGGCCAGCACTCTATCTCCTGGCCTACTGCTGAAATTTCCATTGCATGGGGGTACACTAGCTCTTAACCGTGCCAGTGATGTCAGATGTTAAGTTGCAGAGCAATTACAGCAGCACTAGACATGAGTTAGTCACCCCAACGTGCCCCTCTATCCCTGCCCCCCAGCACTGCTAATAAGCTCTTTTTAGGTCTGATTAAAAGTTTTAAAAAAAAGTGGATTAATAAGGCCTTAATTGAAAATTAATTTTCCTATTCTGTAACACTGTAAATCTATCTCCAGGAACAAGCAGGAATAAGTCCTCACATATGGGTACGTCGGTACCGACGGAGCCTGCGCGGGAAAGCTCCCCAGCTTCCCAGAAGGAAAGCTTTTGGGGCCTCCCACTGCGCATGCGCGCTGCCTTCCCGCCTTCCTGACCAACTCTCCTCAGTTCTTCTTTTTCCGCGGAGCCAGCAGGTCGTGTTCCTGTCACCGCTGAAGAAGTTGTTATTTTAATTTGTTTCTTTGGCTGCGTGTCTGCCTTCCCCAATTCCGGACCGGTACCGCCGGTCTTTTTTCTTTATTTCTTACAAAAAAAAAAAAAAAAAAATCTTATTTTCCCCACTTGGTGTGTTTGTTCTGTGAGGCCTCTAGGCCTTCACAGAATTCTCCCTCATGGAGAAACAAGCCTCTGGTTTTAAAAAATGCACCAAGTGTAGCGGTACTATATCAGTCACAGACACCCATGAATGGTGTCTTAAATGTTTGGGGCCTGACCACTCCATTCCGGATTGCCCATCCTGTTCTTTGATGTCTAAACGTGGCTTACAAAACCGGGCAGCCAAGTTTCACATGCTGTTTTCTACAGGTACTCCAGCATCGACATCTTCCAGGTCTTCCTCTCCTGATGGATCTCTTCCTCTGGCAGGTCCTCAAAGGGCAAATCTCCCTCCAAGTATGGAGATGCCCCCGGGCTTGACCCTGAGGACCCTGCCCCAGCCAAACAACCCCGGCGGGAAGCTCCGGCTTCCAAAGCTGCTCCTATGGGGTTACAGGTTGACATCGATGGCACGGCCTCGACCGATCACCTGTTAGACTGCTCTGGGGTACCGGCTCAATCTTCCGGTACCGACATCCAGACAGTCGTGGCATCTATGGATCATACAGTTCAATCCATGCAGCAGGCTATTATGGCTTTTATTAGAGCTGCGACGCCATCGGTACCGCAGCCAGCGGTACCGACTCCGGTTCCGGTACCACAACCGATACTGGTACCCAGGGCATCCACATCGACCAGGATACCGATTCCGGTTCCCGGTTCCGGGGTTTTCCCCGATACCGATCCGGTTCCGGGTACCCCCGATGTCGATACCGGTCGATACGCTAATCGATCCCTGGAAGCAAACAGACGATACTTCGAGTCTTCTGATGATTCTGATTCATCAGATGACTCTGCTGAAGTATCCCTAACTCTACCTGAAGAGCCCTCTTCTCCAAAGAGGAGAATGTCTCCTCCAGAGGATTTGTCCTTTCAAGACTTCATCCTTGAAGTGGCTAAAGGTCTCTCTATTTCAGTAACCTCTGAAAAAGAACCTAGAGCAAAAAAATTAGATATTTTAGGATACTCTAAGGTTCCCAAAGAGGCAGTCACCTTGCCCATTCATGAAATTCTTCAAGAACACATGATGGACTTATGGGAGACTCCTCTCTCACCCTATCTCCACATTCTCGTCGGTTGGACACCATGTATCGTGTCCCTCCTTCTCCTGGTTTTCAAAAAACTCAGCTCCCTCACCACTCTATTGTGGTGCAGTCAGCTATGAAAAGGATAAAGAGTACCAAAAGACACTCTTCTACTCCTCCAGGGAGAGAATGTAGGACTTTGGATGCTTTTGGTAGAAAAATCTTCCAAGCAAGTATGCTTATTGCTAGAATCAATTCATACAGCCTCTATATGGGCATGTTTCTGAAGGAGATTGCATTGAAAATACGCCATTTTCTCCCCTTTATCCCAGAGGATAGAAAGGAGGAGTTCCTTCTTTTGCTAAAGCATACCCAAGATATATCAAAGTTCTCCAACAGAGCAGCCTTTGACTCCTTTGAGGGTGCTAGCAGAGCCTCAGGTATTGCCATAGCGGCTCGCAGAATTGCTTGGCTCCAGGCCTCTGACCTAGAACCCTGGGTCCAGGATGGGTTGGGAAATCTGCCCTGTACAGGTGAGAATCTGTTTGGTAAGGAGTGGCAAATCAAAGCCACCCAAATGGATGCAGAAAATGCTGCTTTAGATAGACTTTCTAAGTCTACCTCTGCCCCTGTCAAGAAAAAATCTTTCAAGAAGCCTTTCTATAAGAAGGCCAGATTTGCTACAAATACTGGCCAACAATCTTCTGCAGCTCGCTTTGCTCCTAAGCGTCAGCAGCCTAAACAGGCCAGGGCAAAACCTGCAGGGGCTGCTACAGCCCAGCAGTCCCAATCCCCTCAGGGTTTTTGACTCAACTCTAGAGAACTTAACCTTTCTGGCTCTAAAACATCCAGAGCCTCTCACCATTCCAGGAAGGTTAACTCATTTTGCTCCCAGATGGGAGCAAATCACATCAGAACAATGGACCCTCTCTATCATCAGAGAGGGCTACAAACTACATTTCTCCAGCCTTCCTCCCCATACCATGGTGAGATGTTTCAATTCTCCCCCTTCTCTTCTGAACCTGTTAGGTCAGGAGGTGACCACCCTTCTCGCCCAAAGGGCAATAGAAGAGGTTCCTCTTCTTCAACAGGGGTCAGGGTTTTACTCCCCTTATTTTCTTATTCCCAAGAAAACAGGGGGGTACAGACCTATCCTAGATCTCAGAGAATTGAACAAATTCCTATGCAAGGAGAAATTCAAGATGCTTTCTCTAGGTACTCTCCTTCCATACCTACAGAGTCAGGATTGGCTATGTTCTCTAGATCTCAAGGATGCGTACACACATATACTCATCTATCCATCCCACAGAAAATTCCTACGGTTTCTGTTCCAGGAAAACATTTCCAATACAGAGTACTTCCCTTCGGTCTAGCCTCTGCTCCAAGGGTATTTACCAAATGCATGGCAATAGTAGCTGCATTTCTACGAGCCCTGGGAATTTTTGTTTTCCCATACCTGGACGACTGGCTCATCCGAGCTCCATCTCAGTCCAAGGCTCAGACTTCCCTGGATCGCACCAGACGCATTCTGCAGTATCTGGGACTTGTGATCAATCTGCCAAAGTCTCAACTCGCCCCTACTCAGTCCCTGGAATTCATAGGGGCCTGGTTGGATACCACCACTGCAAGGGCCTATCTTCCTCAGGCCCGTTGCCAACGTCTAGTGCACTTAGCCTCCCAGACTCAGTCCAGAAGCCACTTGACTGCCAGGGAGATGCTACAACTATTAGGCCACATGGCCTCCACAGTACATGTAGTGCCCTATGCTCGCCTACATATGAGAGCAGCTCAATGGACTTTGTCCACCCAGTGGACTCAAGCATCTGGAGCTCTCTCAGACAAAATAGCAAACTCCAAACGTCTCTTTTGGTCTCTCCAATGGTGGATGTCCACTCCAAATCTGTTATTGGGGGCCCCCTTTCGACCATTGTTGCCCCAAGCAACCCTCACAACAGATGCCTCCCAAACAGGTTGGGGAGCTCATCTTCAAGATCTCTTCACTCAGGGCACTTGGTCTCCACAGGAGACCACCCTTCATATCAACCACTTGGAACTTCGAGCAATCTTTCTAGCTCTCAGAGTTTTTCATACCCTCCTCAGCAACATGACGGTCCTTATTCATACGGACAATCAAGTAGCCATGTTTTACATAAACAAGGAGGGACTGGCTCTCTGTCGCTTTGCAACGAAGCTCTAAGATTATAGGGCCTTCGCCAGAGAGCATCAAATCCATCTCCTGGCAGTATATCTTCCAGGAATCCAAAACTCTTGGGCAGACAGACTCAGTCGAGTTCTGCTTCCACACGAATGGTCCCTACACATGGATCAGGTACTCAGAATCTTCCAGAAATGGGGGACCCCGGACATAGACCTCTTTGCAAGTCCGTGGAATGCCAAACTTCCCCGGTTCTGTTCCAGGATTCCGTGTCAGGGAGTTCAGGCCAAGGATGCCTTCCTCTTTCATTGGGATCAGGGCTTCCTATATGCCTTTCCACCCATTCCTTTGATTCCCAAGACTCTGTTCAAACTTCAAAGGGTCCATGATCCTCATAGCTCCACGCTGGCCACGCCAAGTGTGGTACCCTCTACTTCTGCATCTCTCCCAAGCCCCCTCCCTGGACTTGGGAGCAGCTCCAGACCTTCTGTCTCAGGAGGAGGGGACTTTGTGGCACCCAAACCCCAAGTCCCTTCACCTCAGAGCTTGGTTACTGAAGGCCTAGACCTTCAACACTTCAATCTTTCGCAGCAAGTGAAGGATATCCTCCATGCCTCTAGGAAACCTTCCACTAGGCGTTCTTACGCTTTTAAATGGAAAAGATTTTCCATTTGGTGTGCTCAACAGGGTCTTAACCCTCTAGCACTTCCTTTGAATTCTCTTTTGGAATATCTCCTGCATCTCTCCAATGCAGGACTCAAAATGAATTCAGTAAGAGTCCATTTGAGTGCTATTGCAGCATCAATGGACAACCTGTTTCCTCAAGCCCATCAATGGACAACCTGTTTCCTCTCATCCTCTTATTGCAAGATTCATGAGAGGCCTAACCTTAACTAAACCTCCCATTCGACCTCCTCCGGTGGCATGGGACTTAAACTTGGTTCTTGGTCAGCTTATGAAGCCACCCTTTGAATCCTTAGCCACTACCTCCTTGAAATTTCTTTCCTGGAAGGTTATTTTTCTTATTGCAGTCACCTCATCTCGCCGTATCAGTGAACTGCAAGCTCTAGTGGCTAATCCACCTTATACAAGGTTCCATCATGATAAGGTGGTCCTTAGGACCAATCCCCACTTTATGCCTAAAGTGGTCTCCCCTTTTCATCTTAATCAAGAGGTATATTTACCTGTCTTTTTTCCAGCTCCTCATGCATCCAGTGCAGAGAGGAACCTTCATACTCTAGATTGTAAAAGAGCTCTTGCCTTTTACCTCCACAGGACACAGCAACATCGAAAGTCTTCTCAGCTTTTTGTTGCTTTTGATCCTTCTCATTTAGGACTTCCAGTCTCTAAAAGAACACTGTCCAATTGGATTGCTCAGTGTATCTCTTTTGCTTACCAGAGTAAGAACCTTTCTCTGGAGGGCCATTTCACCGCTCACAATGTGAGGGCCATGGCCACCTCTATGGCTCATCTAAACTCTGTGTCCATTGACCAGATCTGTCGAGCAGCCACCTGGGCCTCGGTTCATACCTTTACAGCCCATTACTGTTTGGACAAGGACTCCCGCCGGGATGCCTTGTTTGGTCAGGCTGTCCTCAGACACCTGTTCCATTCTTGAACAACTCCAGCCCACCTTCCCTGAATGGATGCCTGAGATCCATAGGAAGATGAGAAACCTTTCAGGGTCTCATACCCTTCAGGGGATCTTCCGGGCATCTCAGCTAGGGAGTCCCCATATGTGAGGACTTATTCCTGCTTGTTCCTGGAGATAGCACAGTTACTTACCTGTAACAGGTGATCTCTGGGAACAGCAGGAATTAGTCCTCACAACCCACCCACCTCCCCTAGGAGTTGTATCTCTCTCTCTCTTTCCTTTCCTCTCTCTATTGTCTCAGCTTTAAACTCGAACTGAGGAGAGTTGGTCAGGAAGGCGGGAAGGCAGCGCGCATGCGCAGTGGGAGGCCCCAAAAGCTTTCCTTCTGGGAAGCTGGGGAGCTTTCCCGCTCGGGCTCCGTCGGTACCGACGTACCCATATGTGAGGACTAATTCCTGCTGTTCCCAGAGATCACCTGTTACAGGTAAGTAACTGTGCTTTATTGATTAAGGCTCTTAAAATATCCTGTTTCCTAATATTGGCTATAGGAATGTGCATGTGATAAGGTTTGTTGCTTTTCTCTCATTTTCCAGAAGGTAACATCCTCAGTAGCTGCATATTTTAAGGATTTAGTTAAATGATATTTGTGATTGTTATTAAACAGCCTAATTAACTGACAACTCTACATTAGCTTTAAATAAAGTGTTAAAGAAATGCCGTGGCTTCTCATATATAACAAGTGTGATTGTTTTTTTTAAACTATCCTTAGATTGTCAACCTTATAGAAGAGACTGGACATTTTCATATCACAAACACAACTTTTGACTTTGACCTTTGCTCGCTGGACAAAACTACAGTTCGGAAACTACAGAGTTACCTGGAAACATCTGGAGCATCCTGAGGATCTGACTGCATCATTGGAAAATTAAAAAACAAAAAATAGAACACGCAAAACTTTCAGAATGATGCAAGTGAGAAGGGAAAAAAAACAAACTCCAGCTTTATTTTTTTTAAAAGCAGTCATCATTTTTAAAGAAGAGGAAAAAGTGACGCAACTCAGAGGATCACTCTTCTCAATATGGAAATATTCTGGGAGAGTCTGCCTGGATAGCCTTGAAAAAAAAGAACTCATTCCCAATTAATGTGTGTGGTTTCATGTATCTCATTGTGGTGCTCCACTCCACATAATGAATGCATGTTCAACACATATACCCATGCACACTCACACACACACACACACACTGCCTTATGACATAACTGGCCTATTTATTACTGCATATGTGTAATCTGCCATTGAGGGGATGACCTACGCTGATGTGAAAATGCACTCCAGGTCTTCAGATTTAGTATGAGTGCTACCCCCACATCGGCACACCTTGTTCAAGAGCAGGATAACCGCTTGATGCCAGCATACTCCATTCTTGTGAAATATTGTGGTTCTGCCTCCATGCCTGCAGTGTTCAGGAGAAGCAGGATGTTGTACCAAGTGGGTAGGGGCCATACGTAGTCCCCCAATTCTGCATCGAGTGTGCTTGGAACCAGGTTCTCAGCTATTTCCGTCAACTGACATAGGACCATGTCAAAAGTAAATGAAAAAAAAAACACACCAAATAGCATCATCTGACTTGGTCTAGCCTTAGTAGATAATATTAGTAAGATATGTAAGAAAAACAAAAAAAAGTGTTACTGTATGCTGTTCTGGACCCAGCATTGTTTATCTGTCTTCATCATTCTTGTGACTGTTTTTAATGTTATGATATTAGATATATATAAAAGTGAAGGCATTCTACAGGATCATTGTTTAAAAAATACTGGTCTTGCTTTCTAAAGAATTGTTGTAGAAAATTCTTAATTTGGAGGTATTTATTATTGCATTTCAGTACTTCTCTTCTGCCACTTGTGTTTTGTCTCTAATCATGCAGTTATGGCATATTTGTTGAGTTTGCCCTACATTTGTTTATGGTTTTCAAAAACTTTTTTTGTCTGCATTTTTGGTGGGGTTTTTGTCTGTCTGGTTTTTTTTTTGTTTGCTTTTACACACTTAAGAAATTAAAAAATTTTCTTTAAGAAAACAAGATAAATATCTTGGTTTTCAATATAGCAGCACATTGAATTATGTTGAATTTCTTTGTAGCTTTCGAATTCCAAGTTTTATACAGTGTTCAGCTTGTATTTCCAGATGGATCTCTTGAATTTGACAAACCGTGCCGATTCTTTCCTTTCTCTGACACATTTTCTAATCCATCTGCTCCACTCCCCCTAAAAAAGGAATTTGTACTAATATATGTATGTATGTATGTATGAGTATGAGTGCAGCAACAGCAGTAGAACACCATTCAAGCTTTAGAAAAACCCATTCTTAGTAGTCTGAACACTAATATGACTAATCAGAAAAAGTGTGTGTGGTGTAGGTAGGCGTGGCATGATCAGATGAAGCAACATTTTTGTAGGGGGATTAGCAAAAGTGTTGGAACTGTGAGCAATAATTATCCTTCAAGACCTCTATGTACCAATCCACATGTATGACTAAGCTTTATTTTTTTAGGTTTAAAACACATTTGAAGATTCAGATAATGAAATAACAGAAATTGGACTATTGATTCTAGTTTTGCATTGCATGTGTTCCGATGTCTGCCTAAACCAATTACAGATTCACTTGCTCTGATTTCAGTAATTATGATCTGAAGCCAGTAATTGTCTTCTTTTACTATATTATATTTTATTTTATTTTTTTGTAATTGGGATTTTGAGCTTTTTTACACCCAATAAAAAGGAAGCCTTCTAGATGCAAAGTGTCTAAGTCCAGATTTAGCATTAAATAATAACGAAAAGGTTTTATCTATAGTGCTAAACTGTATTTAATCTCAAGCATGCTTACAAACAAGTCAGTCCCTTATACAAGGGACACTCTTATTCCACTCACTGCCCCCCACCCTCGAACACAATTTTTGTGCAAATAGTCCATTTCTATATATCTAAATTTATTGTTGAATTATTTTTGCATATTAAAAGGAGAATTCTTGAGCTGTTTCATTAAATCAAAGGAATTTTACTTTTGCTCAAAAAATAAAAAGGTAGTTAAAAACTTGGAAGGCTTCTTCAGATTTCGAAAGAACAAGGGTACTTTCCAGTAATGTTATGACTCTTAATGAGGATTAGCATGAAACATCCTTGAAGCATTGTTTTGTTTAGTCATTAATGATCTCACTTTTCAGGAATATGATGTTGAAAATTTTTATTTGATTATTTTCCTAACTTCCATTGATTATATAAAGTTGTTTGAAAACTTCAAAGCATTCATAAATGTCCTGAACACCTAAGAACATAAGATTTGCCATACTGGATTAGACCAATGATCCATTAAGGCCCGATATCCTGTTTCCAACAGTGGCCAATTGTGGGGGACCCTTGCCCAGGCCGCGGCCTATAGGCATAGGGCTGCCCTTATTAGTCTTTAAATAAAGATTATGTCACCCTCGTCCAGAGCCTGGGCTTCTGGGACTTGTAGTTGTGTTACTTGTTCAAAAACAGAAGTATGGAAACCAAAGGTTTTTTCAAAGGCAAACAGGAATTTATTTCTTCCTTTTTTTCCAAAAACACTAAGGGGCTTGTTTACAAAGCCGCGGTAGTGGTTCGCGATCGCGATCGCAGCCGCGGCCCCATTGAAATCAATGGGGCCGCGGCTCCGATTATGATCGCAAACCGCTACCGCGGCTTTGTAAACAAGCCCCTAAGGCTTAACAGAAGGCAACAGGATTCTTCTCCAAACAATATTCCTCAGGAAATTCCATGAAACCAAAGACTGAAACTGCTTTAGAAGGCTCTCTTAACACATGCAGCTGTCTCTCAATATATATAGCAAACAAATACGTCCCTTTTTTTTTTCAAACAAAAGTAAATGTCTTCTCTGCATTAAACAGGGTTCTTAGCTTTCCTGGCTAGAGTAACTCTCCCTGTTTCCTTAATGCTTTGGGGTTTTCAAGTTACAGGGTTTTCTTTCTCCAGAAGCTTTTATTCAGCTCTCTGACACCATGAACAGTCCATTAATGAATCTTCAGACATAGAAACAGGTTCAGAACAATCTACCTGCATTTCCTCTGGATCTCCTGCCGGTACGTCTGACTCTAAAGCTCCATGCAACGCTTCTGGCTCAATGCACTCCAAAAGCTCCTGAACTTTTCTCCACTGAGGCTTTCCACTACGAGCAAAGTTTTCACCTGGAAGGTGAAGATTCTTTTTCTGAATTAAATGCCACAGTGCCTCTAACTGTTTCAGGTTACTGTTAGCCGTATTTTTGTTCACCCACCTTCTGGGAGCTTGAACCCTTAGAGCTGGTTCACGAACTGTAGAAACTGCACTCTGCTGCTGGCCAGTAATTCTCCCAGCCACACCTCTGCTGGCTTCAGAACTACTTGTACTTTTCCTGCAAGCCTGACTTTCTCTTGGGGTGTTGCCTTCACTTCTGAAGTCCCCCCGGAAGTCTCCACCGGTCTCCTCCCCGGTGAACTCTCTGGGTCTTTCTTGGGTGCTTCTCTCCCCAGCAGTCTCTGTGGTCAACTCCAACTCCCCGGTCAATTCCCCAATCGAATTCCTGGTCGAACTCCCCGGTGAACTCCCTTTCCTTCCTGTTCCTCTGGGTTTATAAAGCTGTTTTTTTCCTTTCGTGCACTGCCCCCTGCCCAGGTGTTTTTCATTAGTTTCCAAGCCTGCCCTTACATTAGGAGAGCTTGGGTGTGGCCTGCCTTCAACAACTGCGTGTTTTTTCTCTTTTCCTGCACTCTGCAAGCTATGGATTCGCTGCCTGTCTCTTTCCTTAAAGGTAGATTTTTGATATTCCTCTATTTCCATGGGCTCAGCCATACTCTCCTCATCACATATCCCCCCCCCCCTTAAGAGCTGTGCTAAAGTACTGGCACAGCTCGTAATTCTAGACAGAGCGTCTGCATTCATGTGCAATTTTCCCGCTCTATGTTCAATACGAAAATCAAAGACCTGCAACGCCATGTACCAGCTGGTTAAACGGGTGTTATGATTTTTCATCTGGTTTAGCCACTTCAGTGGCACGTGGTCTGTGACCAACAGGAATCTTCGTCCCATAAGATAGAACTTAAGAGCCTCCACCGCCCATTTGATGGCTAAACACTCTCTATGGTGGAATATTTCTTTTCTGCTGGTGACAATGTCCGAATCAGAAACATAACCGGATGCTCAGTGCCCTCATGTTTCTGTGATAACACCGCCCCCAAACCCTTCTCCGAAGCGTCCATCTGTACGATGAATGGTTGTTCAAAATCTACAGCCCGTAACACCGGTGCAGAACACAGGTTTTCTTTTAATAAAATAAAAGCCCCGTCTGCTGCCACAGACCACTTCAGTTGGTTTGGAGCGTTCTTTTTTAACATGTCAGTCAGTAACGCACTCTCTTCTGCAAAATGCGGAATGAAGCGCCGATAATAGCCTATTAAGCCCAGAAAACTGCGCAATTGCTTTTTGGTAAGCGGCTTTGGGAACGCTTTTACACTTTCTATTTTATTTAATAGAGGCCTAACTATACCACGCCCGACCATGTGGCCTAGATATTTTACCTCCTGCCCGGCAAACATACACTTCACAGGGTTTAACGTTATGCCAGCGTGCCTCATTGCCCATAAGACCGCTTCCACGCGAGGCAAATGCTGATCCCACCTGGAACTGTGTATGATTATGTCGTCCATATAGGCAACCGCATATTTTTGGTGTGGACGTAACACGAGGTCCACCAACCGCTGGCAGGTTGCGGCTGTGCCATGCAGACCGAAAGGCATTCTTCAAAACTGGAAGAGTCCTATAGGTGTACTGAACGCTGTCTTAGGACGTGGTTTCTGGGTTAAGGGAATCTGCCAATAACCCTTGGTCATGTCAAGGGTAGTAAGGAATCTTGCCCGACCCAACTGATCCAATAACTCTTCTATACGTGGCATCGGGTAGGCATCGAGCTTCGAGATGGCATTGACTTATCGAAAGTTTATACAGAATCTCATTGTCCCATCAGGCTTTGGCACGAGCACGATGGGGCTGTTCCAGGGGCTTTTTGACTCTTCAATGATCCCCATTTTAAGCATTTCCCTTACTTGGTTTGCCACCTCCTGTTGCGTGGCTTCAGATAGCTTGTAGGATCTTTGCCTTACCACCTCACCAGGTGGGGTTACTATCTCATGAGCCACCAACCTAGTTTCCCCGGGAACTGGCGTTAGGACATCTGGAAACCTTTTCAACACCTTGGTCAATTCTTGTTTTTGTAACCAAGAAAGTTCTTCCCCCATTCTTGGCACAGGGTCTGTCTTGCAGTCGGATAATTGCGGACCCAAATCTTCCTATTCCTTCTCTTCAAAGGTCGCAGTCAATCCTTTCACGTCTGCACGTCCTGTAGATCCGAATCCTCTGGTTCCTCTGATTGTAGTGGACATCATGGGAACTTCTTCAAGCGGCGAAAAACCCACCCTCTCGCAGATGAGCTGGGCTATTCGATCCCCCAGGTTTACCTTGAAGTCTTCTTTCCCGAAGTTAAAAAGTAACACCTTGACAGCTCCTCTATAGTCCGGGTCGATGACGCCCGCCCCTACATCTATAAAATACTTCAGGGCCAGCCCCGAGTGGGGTGCGATGCGTCCATAACAACCTAGCGGCATCTCCAGTTGGAGGCCCGTGTCCACCAAAGCCTTCCCGTGCCCCGGAATGACCAGGTCCACCGCACTACACAAATCGTAGCCGGCTGCTTGCTCTGAAGCGCGCCTAGGGCTCTGCGCGTTAGGGGAGGTTTTGCAGTATTTTAAGACAAATTTTGGTTTATTCTCCGATTCTTACTTTTGGGGTCTTCCTCTCTGTCCCTGCTTCTGAACTTTCCCAAACAGCGGACCGGGAACTGAGTTTACCCCAGCCTCTGCCTTCCGTAGTGATCCGCTGGGTCCCTTCCTACCCCTGTCTATAAGGGAAGCCCTTAAGTCTTTCTGGATGGGTAGATCATTTAAGGTCTCATCGGGAGGTTCATCTTCCCCCTCTTTGGCCTTAGATTGTGCTCTGGTATTTTTATTTTATTTATTTTATTTTATTTATTTATTTAGACAGTTTTGTATACCGCCTTATCCTTCAATCAAAGTGGTCACAACACAATTGGGGGATACATTTAACACACGGGGATATGAGACACATACACTAATACTTACAGGGAACATGGGCAATGGAGGGTTAAGTGGCTTGCCCAAGACCACAAGGAGCATCTGTGGGACTAGAAACCCCAGTCCTTCCGGCCCAAGGTTGCTGTCCTCTAGTGGGATTTGAACCCCCGACCTTCCAGCCTGAAGTACCTTGCCACAACCACTAGGCTACTCCTCCCTAGATACCATACCCACCCTAAGATGTAGACCCTCTTCTAGTCCTTTCTGGAATTGGGGCCAATCCCTCCCCAATACCAGGGCATGAGGTAATCTGGGTACAATTGCTACGGGAATTTCCTTTTTAATCCCTAAACCTTTTATTAAGACTCTATGTATAGGATAAAATGATGATGCCCCATGGATGCACCTGATTTTTACCTTTCCCTCAGGTTGGTTCGGGACCCTATTAGAACGAGATTCAATCTCTTGCCAGAGTTTCCTGGACATCATGCTTTGATCTGCTCCTGAATCTAACAAAGCTTCAGTAGCAATGCCTTGTACTTCCACCGATAAGAGAAAACCTTCCCTGATCTCCTTAGTATTGGCAGTTATCAAGGCGGTCCTCGCATTACAATCCCTCTTCAGGTGTCCCTCACTACCACATGAAAAACATTTCTTTCTTATGGAGTAGTTTTTAAACATAGGCATACATATTTTCATATCATCCCCCTTTGGCCTTACCTTCCTTTCTGACAATACAGGATCTGCCCTTTTGGAAGCACTCCCTTTTCCTTGACCTGCCAATTCCGCTTCCATAAAGCGTTTGGCAAGTAAGGTTGCTTCATTTGTGTTCCGGCAGTTCTGCCAAATCAGGAAGGTTTGTATGTCCTTCGGGACTGCGGCCATAAATTGTTCTAGGACAATGCTATCTATGATAGACTCTACCGTTTTTGCCTCTGGTGTTAACCATTTTAATACCAAGCTCTTGATTCTCTGGCAGAGAGCTTTTGGTGTCTCACCAGGCTTCAATTTAGTATCCCTTAACAGACGATGATATACCATGGGTGTTAAGCCTAGGCGGTCTCTTATGGCTTTCTTCAGCTCATCATAATCATTAGCCTGGGCTGCAGGCATGGCCCTGTACGCCGCCAATGCTTCACCAGTAAGCAATGTGGCCAGGCGTACAGCCCATTGTTCCTTAGGCCACCCGATTATGTGTGCCACCCTATCAAACGCCTCAAGAAAGTCATCAGTATCATCACTCTCAGTTAACTGTCCGAATGAAAATGTTCCACTAGATTGTGGCCCTAGCCCACATGTATATAATGTTCCTAAAGAACCTGGAATTGTCCGTGCTGGTTCGGCTGCTTTCTCCTGAGCTCTCAGCCACGCTCCCATCATGTCCAAGAGAGGCTTCTGCTGCGCTTTCATTACTGCTGCAGTCTGCTCTTGGGCTTGAATGGACATCTCTCGTTGTTTCTCGAACTGATTAGCCATTCCACTGTAGTAGCTCCTTGCACTCCATGGCTGCGGCTGCTCTGTTAAAAGAAAAGACAGAAACACCACCAAGTGCGGCTCAAGAATGCCAGCTCTGCTCCTTCTCTGGTTTCTACAGATTAGCTGCTGCACCGCCACACTGGTATCCTTTTCTTTTAAACCCCCTTATCTACAGGTTACCTGATACAGGTGTAGATTCCAGCTTTCAGAAATTAGGGTCACTGCTCGTCCTCCGTGACTCCGGTTCTGACCTCCAGCTGTGCTTAACCTTGTATTCCTCCACACGGCTTTGGCAGTTAGCACTGTCTTGGGTGGAAATCCTGGGGTGCTTGTAAATCCTTCATCTTCTGGCGAATGCGCAGGAAGGAAAAAAAAGATCCAACAACTACGCCACCTGTGGGGGACCCTAGCCCAGGCCGCGGCCTATAGGCGTAGGGCTGCCCTTATTAGTCTTTAAATAAAGATTATGTTACACTCGTCCAGAGCCTGGGCTTCTGGGACTTGTAGTTGTGTTACTTGTTCAAAAACAGAAGTATGGAAACAGAAGGTTTTTTCAAAGGCAAACAGGAATTTATTTCTTCCTTTTTTTTCCAAAAACACTAAGGCTTAACAGAAGGCAACAGGATTCTTCTCCAAACAATATTCCTCAGGAAATTCCATGAAACCAAAGACTGAAACTGCTTTAGAAGGCTCTCTTAACACATGCAGCTGTCTCTCAATATATATAACAAACAAATACGTCCCTTTTTTTTTTTCAAACAAAAGTAAATGTCTTCTCTGCATTAAACAGGGTTCTTAGCTTTCCTGGCTAGAGTAACTCTCCCTGTTTCCTTAATGCTTTGGGGTTTTCAAGTTACAGGGTTTTCTTTCTCCAGAAGCTTTTATTCAGCTCTCTGACACCATGAACAGTCCATTAATGAATCTTCAGACATAGAAACAGGTTCAGAACAATCTACCTGCATTTCCTCTGGATCTCCTGCCGGTACGTCTGACTCTAAAGCTCCATGCAACGCTTCTGGCTCAATGCACTCCAAAAGCTCCTGAACTTTTCTCCACTGAGGCTTTCCACTACAAGCAAGGTTTTCACCTGGAAGGTGAAGATTCTTTTTCTGAATTAAATGCCACAGTGCCTCTAACTGTTTCAGGTCACTGTTAGCTGTACTTTTGTTCACCCACCTTCTGGGAGCTTGAACCCTTAGAGTTGGTTCACGAACTGTAGAAACTGCACTCTGCTGCTGGCCAGTAATTCTCCCAGCCACACCTCTGCTGGCTTCAGAACTGCTTGTACTTTTCCTGCAAGCCTGACTTTCTCTTGGGGTGTTGCCTTCACCTCTGAAGTCCCCCCGGAAGTCTCCATCGGTCTCCTCCCTGGTGAACTCTCTGGGTCTTTCTTGGGTGCTTCTCTCCCCAGCAGTCTCTGTGGTCAACACCAACTCCCCGGTCAATTCCCCGATCAAATTCCTGGTCGAACTCCCCGGTGAACTCTCTGCTGAACTGCCTTTCCTTCCTGTTTCACTGGGTTTATAAAGCTGTTTCCTATTCGTCTCTCCGGGCCATTCCAGGAATGTAGGGTAGTCAATCCCTTCCAGCAGCTCTGAGGACTGATAAACTGAAAAACTCTTAGCTGACAGGCACTATAGCTCCCCCTGGTGTCAGAGAGAATCAGTCTTTCAGTCCTCAGCAGCGAAGGAGGATATATAGCTGACAGGCTCCTCTGAGAGACTAATAGGAAAGGCACTTGGTCTGACTTTGGGAGTTACTTAAAATGCATAGAAGAGATTGCTTTAACAGACGCTGACTATTTGGCCCTAGCAGGGCAGATCAGCTCAGCACTCTTCCGTTTCTTTTTGTACTTCTCTGGTTAAGCGCTCAGTGCGTCTCCTTGATCTTTTCATCGGGGGACTCTCAGAATACTCCTTCATGTGCCGCTAACTGAGATTGCTTGGGTATGGTCTGGGAGCCCCAGATCCCTCTTCCCTCTGGCTGCAGTGTCCGTTAACTCGCTGGCGGCGGGCGGAGGATCCTGACAGCGTAAACCTCTTGCTGGGCAGTTGTTTCAGGTACGTGTTTAAGGCTACCTAGTGAGGGTTTTTGTTTTTTGGTCAGTTTGGGTACGAGTTTCTTTTGGCTTAATGGCACGTTGTTCTAATTCGGCATTCATTGCGTCTCCCATGTTCGTGCCGTTTCTCTCTGCTTTGATCGTGGCGGTGATTTAGTTTGTGGCCTCGGTTCGCGGTTCTTTCTGGGTTTGTGCAGTCATTACATGGAGGCACCTAAGGGTTCTGGAGATGAGGGGTTAGTTTGCCCTCAGGCAGTTGCTGACCGCGCGGGAATGGCGGCCATTTGTCTCAGCCGTGCTCTGTTCCCGCGCTGCAGGACCAGCCGGCAAAGCGCAAATCTAAGAAATGCAAGACTCCGGCAGTTGAAGGAGAGCTACAGCGTTCTGATTCGGGGGACCAGGGGTCTTTAGAGTCCTTTCTTGTTCCCGAGTTTATATTGGCACTGCATAAGGCCTTTTTAGTGAAACAGTCTCAGGCGGCGGGCTCCCCCTCTATTGCCAGTAGAGCGCAATTGAAACAGAGTGAGAGCGCAGATGCTGACCCTAGGGAAGGGGTTTCCTCGTTGAATTCAGCATTGGAGGCTCCAGTGCCGGCATCTAGTCCTCTGGGTGAGGGGTCTCAGGTGCCGGAGGACGGTGAGCTGCTTTCAGAAGCAGGTCTGGAAGGCTGGCCCGAGGAATTCGAGGAGGGGGAGTTAGGACCTGGCGAGGACCCTAATGTGTTCCGCGTTTTTAGAAAGGAGGAACTGGGGGCCTTAATAGCGCATTCTCTGGCGGCATTGAACATGGTAGCTTCTCAGGTGCAGCAAGAGCTGCTAGAAGATCCCTTGTTACAAGGTTTTAAGTCTGAACAGCGCTGTTTCCCCATTCATAGGGTTGTCAAGCAGATGATTGATTCGGAATGGGAATGTCCAGAGGCCTCCTTGCAGGGGGGCTCGCGCGCTGGCTCGGCTGTACCCCGTTCCCCAGGAAGAGAAGGACTTGTTGCGGATGCCTAAGGTGGATGCCTTAGTGGCGGCAGTTACCAAGAAGACTACCATCCCAGTAGAGGGGGGTACAGCCCTTAAGGATTTTCAAGATCGGCGCTTAGAGGCACTCCTAAAGCAAACTTTCGATGCCAATGCCTTAGCGCTTCAGGCTTCCGTTTGTGGGGCGTATGTGGCTCGGGCTTCTATCCGTTGGCTTCAAGGAGACGGGGCTGCGGAGAAAGACTTGTCTTCAGCGGCAGAAGGGGCGAAGCTGGAGTCGGCGGCGGCCTACCTGGCGGATGCCTTTTATGATTTAGTGTGAATTTCAGCTAAGTCCATGGCTTCGGTTATAGCAGCTAGGCGCTTTCTCTGGCTCCTCAGTTGGGCGGCGGATGCGTCATCTAAAACTCGTCTCAGTAAGCTTCCCTACAAGGGTCGGCTGCTTTTTGGTGAGGCCTTGGAGAAAATTGTTAAGGATTTAGGAGATTCTAAGGGCGGTCGTCTTCCTGAGGATCATCCGCGGGCCTCTAAAGTGCCGGCGGGGCAAAGAGGACAGGGGCGCGAGTTTCACAGGTTCCGGGGTTCCCGCTTTATGCCCTATCACAGAGGCCGGTTTTTGCCGCGTGGCCAGTCCTTTCGAGGGGCCAGAGGCTTTGGTAGAAGCTACTTTAACGCTCAACAGTCGGCATCCAAAAAGCAGCAATGAAGGGACGTTGGTCCAGGCAGAGATACCTGTAGGAGGACGTTTGCAGGAGTTTCTCTCTGCCTGGACCAACGTCACAACGGACCAGTGGGTTCTCGAAATTATCAGGGATGGTTATGCGCTAGAGTTTGCTCACCCACTGGTAGAAACCTTTGTAGCGTCTCCGTGCGTTTCCCGGGCGAAGAGAGCAGCCGTCAACGACACCTTGTTGCGCTTGCTGCGCCTTCAAGCAGTGGTGCCAGTGCCCGCGGACCAGTGCGGATTCGGTCGATACTCGATTTGTTTTGTAGTTCCCAAGAAAGAAGGTTCTTTTCGGCCCATTCTAGATCTCAAACACGTCAATCGTTGTCTGCGGGTTCCGCACTTCAGAATGGAGACGTTGAGGTCCGTCATCCAGTCGGTCAAGCAGGGAGAAATTCTTTCATCCATAGATTTGACAGAAGCGTATTTACATATTCCCATCAGAGCAGAGCACCAGAAGTTCCTTCACTTTGCGGTTCCCATGGATCATTTTCAGTTCCGAGCGCTTTCGTTTGGGCTAGCTACAGCACCTCGGACCTTCACCATGGTGATGGTGGTGGTGGCGGCGGCGCTTCGAAAGGAAGGGATTCAGGTGCATCCTTATCTCGATGACTGGTTGATTTGGGCTCCGTCGGTGACAGAATCACGTGCGGGGACGACTCGGGTAGTGCAGTTCCTCGAGCAGCTTGCTTGGGTCATCAGTCGATCCAAGAGCCACCTGGAACCGGTAAGACAGCTGACGTATTTGGGCGCTTTCTTTGATACAGAGGCGGGATCAGTTTTCCTGCCGGAGGACAGAGCACAGAAGCTGAGGTCGCAGATTGCGGCCTTCCTGCGGATTTCAGCGCCGATGGCGTGGCGATATTTGCATGTGTTAGGATCAATGGCGGCGGCTTTGGACCTGGTGCCGTGGGCCAGGACCCATATGCGTCCGCTTCAACAAGCGCTACTGTCCAGCTGGTTGCCGCAGGATCATCCCCTGTACCAGAGGTTGCAGTGTCCAGAGGAGGTGCGTTGCAGTCTACATTGGTGGCTGATACCAGCCCATCTTCAGGCGGGGGTATCCCTGGCGGATCCGGACTGGGTGTTGCTCACAACCGATGCCAGTCTCTCAGGTTGGGACACACACTGTTTGGAGAACATAGCGCAAGGCACCTGGACGGTGAAGGAAAGCCTTTGGTCAATCAATCGCTTGGAGCTCAGAGCGGTACGATTGGCGCTGGTGGAGTTTTGTCGTTCAGCTCCACGTCGAGCAGTGCGGGTGTTTTCCGACAACTTGGTCACCGTGGCTTACATAAACAAGCAGGGGGGCACGGGCAGTGCGTGTCTTCTGGAAGAGAGTCAACTGTTGTTTCAATGGGCAGAAGCACATCTCTTGGCGATCTCAGCGGCACATGTGGCAGGAAAAGTCAACATTCAGGCCGACTATCTCAGTCAGCATGCGTTGGATCCCGGAGAGTGGTAGCTGAACGACGCAGTGTTCCATGAGATCACGCAGCGGTGGGGTCAACCAGTGTTGGACCTCATGGCTACTCTGGCGAATGCCAAAGCGACTCGGTTTTACAGCAGGCGAAGGGAGCACATGTCGGAGGGTCTCAACAGACTGGTGAAACCTTGGCCATCGGGACAGCTCCTATATGTCTTTCCTCCATGGCCGCTCATAGGGCGAGTAGTTCAGAGGATAGCGAAGTACGACAATACAGTGATCCTAATAGCTCCGGATTGGCCCAGACGTCCTTGGTATGCCGATCTCGTCCACCTGCTGGTGACGACTCCGTGGCGGTTGCCCTCTCGAATGAATCTTCTGTACCAAGGGCCCGTTCTAATGCCGCAGGTGGATCGGTTCTCGCTTAAGGCTTGGCTCTTGAAAGGGACAGGTTGTGACGCAAGGGATACTCGCAGTCTGTGATAGCCACTTTGTTGCGGTCTCGGAGGCAATCTACTTCCTTGGCGTACATTCGAATATGGCATATTTTTGAAGCTTGGTGTATGGACCACCGGCTTTCCCCAGCGGGGGTTAAGTTGCCGGAGGTTTTGCAGTACCTGCAGGAAGGGTTGGAGAGAGGTCTGGCCCTGAATACTCTTAAGGTACAGTTGGCGGCGATAGCCTGTTATAGGGGAAAAATACAGGGTTGTTCTCTTTCCTCCCATCCGGATGTGCGTCGGTTTCTAAGAGCAGCCAAGATTCTTCGTCCTCCGCTGCGTCAACTGGTTCCGCCGTGGGATCTTAATCTGGTGTTGGAGGCCTTGACTGGGCCGCCCTTTGAGTCCAAGTCGGCGTGTCATATCCGAGAGCTCTCCTGGAAGACGGCCTTCTTGGTAGCCTTGTGTTCCGCGCGCAGGGTATCGGATCTTCAAGCCCTTTCGTACCTGCAGTTTACGGCAGAGAAGGTTGTTCTCCGTCCGGTGCCCAGCTTTCTGCCTAAAGTGGTGTCTAGCTTTCACATGAATCAGGCTATCTTCCTTCCTACGTTTCGGCCTAGTGAGGGACGCAGTCGCGATAGGTTGCTGAAGACGTTAGATCTCGGACGCGTATTGCGGAAGTATCTCCGGGAAACGGAGTCGTTTCGGAGGTCCGACAGGCTGTTCGTGCTATTTGCAGGTCCAGCTAAAGGTGCAGCGGCAACTAAGGCTTCGATTGCCCGATGGGTGAAGCACGCCATCCGGGCGGCTTACGAAGCTAAGAACCTAATGGCTGCGGTCGGGATTCGTGCTCATTCGACTAGGGGTCAAGCTACTTCGTGGGCGGAGTCCGCCTTAGTTCCGCCCGTAGAGCTCTGTAGAGCGGCGGCTTGGTCTTCCTTGCATACCTTTGCTCGACATTATCGATTGGATGTTCAGGCTCAGGCAGATGCCAGGGTGGGGGCCTCGGCTATTGTAGCGGGGCTCGCAGGGCCCTCCCTTAGATGAGTACTGCTTTGGTACTGCCCTACATTCCTGGACTGGCCCGGAGAGACGAATAGGAAGGAGAAATTAGACCTTACCTGCTAATTGTCTTTCCTTGAGTTCTCTCCGGGCCAGTCGAGGACCCGCCCTCAGTTAGCTGCGAGAGGTGAAGCTGTTACGATCCTCGGCCACCAGGTTCTAAGCTTTCCGGTTTCCCTATCAGAGACCGGGGGCTGGGGTTTTTGCTTAACCGGGTTTGTTCGAAGTTCTTCTGAGAACGAACAAAAAAAAAAAAAGAACATGCCTCAAATACGATGAGAGGGTCCAAGGAGATGAATGAATTTCTTGTTGGTTGTTAAGGTTCGATTTTAGCTTAGCATATTTGTTCTTCTGCTTTGTTACTAGTAGACTGATTCTCTCTGACACCAGGGGGAGCTATAGTACCTGTCAGCTAAGAGTTTTTCAGTTTATCAGCCCTCAGAGCTGTTGGAAGGGATTGACTACCCTACATTCCTGGACTGGCCCGGAGAGAACTCAAGGAAAGACAATTAGCAGTGTCACCAGCTCTCCTTAAACCCCCGTATATAAGTGGGTAGAGGTTAAGTGAGTGGATTTTTCCCCACTGAAGCAGCTACTTTACAAATCCTGAAGCTGGGCTTTTTGGGAAATGTAGTCCCTTCACCGAATCAATGAGGAGCAGTTGTGGAAAAGTGGTTTAAGCAACCAAAGGATTTTATTTCCCCTCCCGGGGTGGATTTCACCATGAGCAAAGTAACACAAACCAGGTATTTACTGGCATAAGGACAAATCAAAGGTTCTTTAACAGAAAAGGCTTACTTCAGCAATAAACAGGTTGATATCTAGCATTCCAACGTAACAATGCTGTTTCTTCACAGCTCTCTGCTTCTCAATGCTAGTAGTGCTGTGCTTTCTCTTTCAAAACATGCCTTCAGCGTAATGAGATTATTTCATTAGCAAGCGATATCGTACAGTCCATGATATCTTCATCAATATTCACACACTCAGGTTCAAAGTCCATTAACTCTTCCTGGCTAGAAGGAAATGTTTGTAACGGCAATCCTGGTGCCACACCCTTTCTAACTGCTTCAGGTTTCACCTGATATTCCTGAGTTAAATACTGGCTTTCACCAACGTTATCAGCACAGGTATTCTCTTCCCAGCTCCCACCCTCTGGGTAAATACAGTCACTGTAACTATTTTTATACCAGCCTTTTGGCTTACCTTTTAGCCTAGCTGGTGGAGGTTTTCTTTGTGGCTTTGTACTGGCTGTAGGTTCCCAACCTAAGCCTTGCACAGAAGATTTCACTTGCCTTCCTGGCTTTCTTTCACTTCTGTGTTCCCCTGGATACTGCAGGTAATCCACTCTGCCCTTATTATATCCTTCCCTTGGGGTTTCTTTTCTTTTCCTGAAGAAAGACACTGTCTCACCCTTCCACAGAGACTCTGGCTTTTTCCTGGCACTGCTGTCTTCACGGTAGCTCTCATTAGCTTCCTTATCCAGCACACATGCCTCATCCACTTCTCCTTCTTCCCCTTCCAACTCCATAAGCTCAACTGAACTCTCTTTATCAAGGTGAATTCTAGGGCAGTGCTCAACTCCACCCCCTAGCAGGTGTCCTGCATTAGCTCGTGACTCATTCCCTGAATGGTAGCACGGGCGTTTCTCTTGCCTCTGTGCTTGGTTTCTAAGGTAACCAGGAGCCATATGCTTTTGTTTACAACTCAGCCCTACTCCTGTTCCTGGCTTTTTAGCCTCATCTAACGGGCTGGAAGGACCCACTATGTCACAGCAGGTAAGGTCTAATTTCTCCTTTTTTCCTATCGTGCACTGCCCCCTGCCCAGGTGTTTTTCATTAGTTTCCAAGCCTGCCCTTAGCCTAGCAGAGCTTGGGTGTGGCCTGCCTTCAGCAACTGCATGTTTTTTCTCTTTTCCTGCACTCTGCAAGCTATGGATTCGCTGCCTGTCTCTTTCCTTAAAGGTAGATTTTTGATTTTCCTCTATTTCCATGGGCTCAGCCATACTCTCCTCATCACACAATCTAGGTCACAAGTACCTGGCCAGGATCCCAAAAGATAGACAGAGTCCATGCTGCTTATCTCAGGGATAAGCAATGGATTTCACCCAGTCCACTTTAATAATGGTTTATGGACATTTCCTCCAGAAAAGGTCCATGAACTTTCAACTTCATACTGTAACCTTAGTTTTAGTTGAATAATAGATTTATTTGTCTGTATCTTTTTGTCTATAGTTCAGTCTGCTTTGACCTTTCTAGCTAAATTTTGAGTAAAAACTCAAACAAAGTGAGAGGAATAAACAGACTTGTAAGTTGAAAATAGCTGAATAGGTGAAAAAAGGGCACTTCAGCTGGTGGTTAGGTACAGAATGGCATACAGACAAAAGTTTAGCAAAAGTTAATCTATTTTATCTACTTGTCTTAAACTTTTTATCATATACTGTTATTTATTTAACCAAACCAAGACCTCTAATTTGAGATGAAATAGGGACAGGGATATAGGAGCCAGAAGATTGAAATTCTCTCAGTTTTGATGCGGTGAAAATTGAATTGAGTTTGCCACTAAATTATGATAAGACTGCAAGTCAAGAAAAGGCACATTTTAGAAATGACACCTAGGTGCAATCTGGATCGTCCAGGCCAATAATGTGCAAGTTTCTATGTGCAAGTGTCATCCCAATTTTAAAAGCTTGCAAGTGCCCAGAAAGGATGGTGGCAGCCCCAGCCACATAGATGGTGCCATGATAAAAGGTTAGGATAGCAACATCTATCCCCTGTTGAATGCATGTCCTGCCTTTTATTTTGCAAGTGGAGATATGTATCAGCATGCCAACTCTGTGTTTCCTTTCCGTTTACTTTTTCATCAGGAAGTATTGCAAATATTAGAGTACCCTCTTCCCTATTCCCTCCCGGTATTCTGGTGGCAGAATGAGAATTTTTCTGATGCCTATTCATGCCCTGAAACAGGAATAGCCATGGATATTATTGCTGGAGTGTTTAGATATGCTCAGCGTTTCTGAAATTTGGCGTACACATATATCTTCTCTGGAAAATCTCGGATATGTCTCTGCCATGTCCCATGCAACATGGACATATTCATCCCAGGGATGTTGACATAGCTGGCTTTGTGCAATAGTTCTAGGGGTGTCTTCAGGATTTGCATGTCTTTAGACATCCAATTCACAAATAGGGCTTCTAAAATGACCACCTAAGTGTCTCTACAAAAAAAGTTTTATAATTTATTTCAAATAATCCTATTTCTCTTGGAATATGAAAAACAAATGAGTCTCCAGTAACTTGTTTTTGAGTCTTGTTCTAAATGGTATGATATTTAAAAGATCTCTTACTGCAGAAATAGATTTTTCTCAAGATTACGAATAAAAATTGGAGTGAAAAAAATGTTTTTTTAATATGGATTCTCTCTTGTTATTACATTCAACTGAGGGCTTCTGTGGAAAAATAAATAAAGAGAAAAAGAGGATACCTAGATGGGAGCACCAGAAGAAAGGTATACACAGGAAAAGAAAGAGGAACCTCAGAAAGGAATAACAAAAGAAAAGATGGTGTAGAAAAAGAGAGTCTGAAAAAAAGCACTAGAAGAAAGGCTGATGCATAGGGAGAAGGAGAAGATCCAGAAAGCAGCACAAGAAGACTGAAGTAGTGAGAGAAAGAAGGAATCCAGAAAGGAATACCAGAAAGAAGGTTAATGAGGCGAGAGAAAAGGGATGCTTGGAACAGAGTACCAGAAGGAAGGCTGAGGTGGAAAAAAAGCCATGAGATCTGGAAGTGCAGGAAAGTGAGATAAACAAAGGACAAGCCAAGAAGTCCACTGAAGAGAGAGAAAAAGACCCATAGGAGAAGGCATGCTTGGCGAGCTCTTAGTCTATGTGGAAAAATATGAGTATGTTGGGTTCCATGCGAGGGAAAGATTATCCAAGTTAAATTTAACACCTAAAGTTAAGAGCATGATGAATAAGGTCATAGCCTGTATAAAGGGATCATTTATTGACATCATGGAAATAAACCAAATACAGTATTGTACAGCCCAAATTATTACTGAAAGAATTCTATTAACAAAAACACAGGGCCAGAAGAAAAAAGAATGATAACAACTCCTCCTTGTAAAACATTCATTGAAGGAAAAATACAATCACTGTGTGTGGAGGTATTCCTGATTGATGGGTATTTAAA
Organism: Ichthyophis bannanicus; assembly: GCA_033557465.1. Lineage (NCBI taxonomy): Eukaryota > Metazoa > Chordata > Amphibia > Gymnophiona > Ichthyophiidae > Ichthyophis > Ichthyophis bannanicus. The sequence goes on along the minus strand of CM066032.1, from coordinate 810,679,949 downwards.
AATAATTAAGATCATTAAAGATATTGAGGAAGATCCAAAACATCAAACTGAAACATGATGCATTAATAGTAGAAGACCTTAAATTCATATGCTCCAACAGTAAATCGAAAGTAGAAGCAGAAATACAAAAACTGTGAAGATATGAAGAGAATAGAGAATAGAGATATCAGACTTTAGAGAGAACCCAAAACAGTTCAACAGGGATTTGGAAAACAGCATTAGCAGAGTGAAAACACTACCTACCAAAGCTGAAACAGAAATCTTCTGGAGAAAACTATACAAAGCTCCTGTAGAGCATAATCAAGAAACAGAATAGTTAACTTGCATATAGGGAATTTAGAAAAGGTAAACATCAGACCTTTGGAATGGCTGAAAAAGAGCTGGAAAGCAGATGAAAAAGAGTTCTGAATAGGAAGAGCCCTGGGCCAGATGGAATGATCAACCTTTAACTCATACACCAAGACCTGGCAAACAGCAAAAATTGATTGGTCAAGTAGCCAGACTTAACACTGCAATAACTTAAAACAAGAAGAACACTTCCCCTTCCAAAGGGGGACTCAAGCAATGTTCCTAAGAATTACAAACCAATAACTGGTCTACCTACAATATATAAGCTGTTTACTCCAATAGATGCAGACAGAATATACAATCATATCAATTCCAATAAAATGATGGCAATAGGAGGGAGCACATGGAACCAACAGCCGGTTAAAGATGAATAAGGCCATCATGGTCACCGCTAAAATATGTAGAAATCTCAATATAGCATGGATTGACCATAAGAAAGACTTTGATAGCATCCTGCACTCTTGGATAATAAATTGCCTTGAAATGTATAAAATAAACCTGACTTGACTGAGCATATGTGGCAAACCACACTCCATTTGAAGTATGAAGGTGGCCATTTCATCATTTCTAATATCAAGATCCAGGGAGTAATATTTCAGAGAGAACCCTCTCTCACCACTTGTGTTTTCTATAGTGCCTACTCCACTGAGTGGTCTCATCAGCTCTTTCGGCTATGAATTTAGCCTTAATCCTAAAGAAGGCAACAACCCAGAGGTAATATCACACTTATTCTTTGTAGATGACCCGAAGCTCTTTAGATCCAGTGACCAGCAATTAGCAGAACAACTCTATGTAGTGAAAAACTTCTCAGATGACACCAAGATGACTTTTGTCCTTGACAAATGTGCTAAGGCAACCTTCCTTAGAGCAAATTTAAGCAAAACCAGCGCTTAATTTCTGGGGGAATTTGGCAGAACACACTTCCGGCACTTCTTTTCAGACTCCAGAATAGCAAGGGTGGTCTGCTCCAGTCCTTCCCTTCCAGGCATCCTAAAAGAATGAGGAGGTTTAGGGATGAGGCAGGAGCAAAGCAGAGAACACTCACTTTACTCCCTAATCCAGGCCCTCTTCTGTTGCTCTGCCTCTAGCTGGCTGGCCTCTCCAGCTCCACAGTTCCATTTCCTTTTTATCTACAAATTAAGTCCTGAGCAAAACTGAATACATCTCCCTGATTGAGGACTGTAACATCAAGGAACTTGAACAGGAAGGTATTTATAAATACCTAGGAGTAGAGAAAGGAGGAACAATCACACAAAATTTACTGAGAGCAAAGATCAGTTAAGGAGATTAAAATTATTATTGAAAAGTACTTTAACATCATGGAATAGAATATAAGCCATTAATCAGTCGGCAGTTCCTCTACTCTCATACAGCTTTGAGATTGTAGACAAGCTTCTTAAAGATCTTGAAAATTGGATGTACGAACAATAAAACTCCTCCATGCCCTCGAAATAGTTTATAAGAATCAGTGTATGCTGAGACTGTACATCCCTAAGCCAAAGGAGGGACTGAATGTCATAGAAATTGATAACACATATTTAAACAGAAAACAGTGACAGATAAAGACCATACAGCCTATCCAGTTTGCCCATCCATGAGAACTATAAAGTTCTACAATCCCTTCCTCTCCCTTAGAGATCCTCTATATTTATCCCATGTTTTAATGAATTTAGATACAGTTTTCATCTTCACCACCTCCACTGGGAAGCTGCTACAGACATCTAACATCCTTTCCTTAAAGAAATACAGTTGTGGTCGACATTATTGGCACCCTTGCAGTTTAATTACATTGTATACAATATAGAGAAAGTAAGCCAACTGTATGTCGTCCTAATATTTTAATAGTGTGTTCAAAGGTATACAACAAAAATAAGTGTTTGTGCAATGTAGATGTACTAATTTCTGAGTAAAAAGCAAAATATGATCTGGACAGGATTAGTGACACCCTTAACTAATATTTGGTTGCACAACCCTTGGCAGTGATGAGAGCCTGCAAACATTTCTTGAAGCCAACTATAAATTTCGTATATCTCTCTACTGATAGTTTCTCCCACTCTTCAACTGCAATTTGTCCCAGCTCATGAATGTTTCCAGAATTCCTTTTACCAATGGCAGATTACAGCTCTTTCCAAAGGTTCGATTGGATTGAGATCAGGACTCATTGTTCTTTTTTAACCATTCTTTTGTACTTTTGGATATATGTTTTGGGTTATTGTCCTGCTGGAAAACCCATGACCTTTGATCCAGACCTAGCTTTCTGACACTAGGTAGCACATTTTGCTCCAAAATACCTTGGTAGTCTTCTGACTTCATGATTCTTTTAATACCTTCCAGGCCTCCAGTTCCTGAAGCAGTAGAAAATCTCCACAATATTATGGAACCTCCACCATATTTAATTGTAGGAAGGGAGCTGCCAGTGACACTGTACTCCAAGGCCCCTTCCAGAACCCCAGATGACCTTGACACCTTGGGATCCCGAGGCCATGGGTCGTCGAACGGAGCACCCCAGAGGTGGAACTCAAGAAGAAGAAGCCCTCAAGGACTGCCTTGGCTGATGGCTCAGGGAAGGTGGGTAAGTCCCACTCCTGGCCCCACAGCCCACACCAAGAGTCCAAGGGGATGGAGCAGGAGCAGTCAACCAAGTTGGCCTGAAAGGAATCATCTGCCTTGGACCCCCGAGGCCATCCTAGTCTAGGACTCTCCCTTGTCGGAACCGGCGCCGGGCTCGAAATTCTCTGTGCCCGTGCCGAAGGCTGCGGAGCCATCTGGACTGGAAAACAAAATGGCGGCCTTGGGGTGCAGCCTGAGGATCTCCCCAGTGGTCAAGCCAGTTCTCGAGTGCTACCAGCCTCGAGATATTCCTCAGCCTCTGTCCAGATTCTAGTCACAATCCTTAGGGCCAAGATCCTCCCCGGTGGGTGCCCGTGGCTCCGACCGCAGGACCTCCAAGGGACACATGCCCTTGGGCCCGGGACCTGACCCAGGGCCCCTGATTGACCTTGACACCTCCACAGACTATGAATTGGACTGGGAGACCAAGGACTAGGAGTCCCTGGAATCCCAATGCCACTGTGATGTGACTTCAGATCCATCTCCCACTGAGACCCAGTGCCAGTCCCCGCCCAAGGATATCGCCTTTCTCAACTTCATGTGGGACATGGCGAAGGCACTGGCATCTGACACCAGGTTGGAGGAAAATCCTCGCACAGCAGAACTTGAGAAACTCCAGTTCTAGGCCCCTCCAAAGGAGGCACTCATGGTGCCCATTCCTCCAAACCTGGAACGGCTATTCTTCTACATGTGGGAGACACCCGCATTGGTACCACATAATTTCATGGTGGTAGAGTCGACCATGTGTCGGCTCAAGAGTCAAAAGACGCACTCCTCAGTGCCACCGGGGAGGGAGGCCCATGCTACGGATACCATGGGCAGAAAGTGCTACCAGGGCTTGATGTTCATTGGCCGGATCCAGGCATACCAGCTATACATGGGCATGTACCTGAGAGACCTGGCAAAGGGGTTCGCTGGGTTCTAGGCTGGTCTCTCTGAGGAACTCCTCCAGCGGTTCTGGACCCTGGCCTCAGCTGTCAGAGAGTGCTACAAATTCATGATTCGGGCAGCCTATGACGGCTTTGAGCCAGCAACTAGAGTAGCTGCAGCGGGCATCAGCGCATGGCGCCAGGCCTGGCTACAGTCATCCGACCTGGAGCAATAAGTTCAGAACAAATTGGCCGATGTCCCTTGCCAGGGAGAGAATCTTTTCAGCAAACCCATGACCGATAAGGCTGCAGAGTTGGAGACCGAGTTCCTGACAAGGACCAGGCTCTCCAAGAAGACCGCTACCCTTCACTGATGGAAGCCCTCTGGTAAAAAGACCCCTTACTCAAGAAAAGGCAAGGTTTACAGAAACTACCCTCAGTATCAGGTCTTCCCATCTCTCAACAGGGTTAACAGGACAAGGGCATAGCGCTCATAAGCCCAAGACTCCCAAAACCTAGGCACCAGCTCTGGACCAGCCTGGTGGGAGCTTTTGACTCCTTGGGCATAGCCTCTCTCCCCCCACCAGGAGGCCAACCCCAACATCCCACAGGGGAATGTCTAGTCTTGTTTGCCCACAGGTGGACATCCATCACCACCGACACCTGGGCACTGAATGTGGTCAGGAAGGGTTTCTTCCTCTGCCTGCTGCAGACACCCCCCTCCATTCTTCCCGAAAGAGCCCACTAGGACTCCCTTCCACCAGACCTTGTTACTGCAGGGTCTTCTAGAGGACAGGGCTGTGGAACCAGTGCCCCCACACCTTTGGGGAAAAGGGTTCTACTCCCGGTACTTCCTCGTACTCAAAAGAATAGGATGAGGGAGAAGTTCAAGATGCTCTCTCTTGGAACACTGCTGCCATACCTCCAGCAGGGAGATTGACTGTGCTTCTTGGACCTAAAGGATGCATACACTCATATCCTCATCCATCCCAGCCACAGGCAGTACCTCAGTTTCATGGTGGGGGATGGCCACTGCCAGTACAAGGTACTAGCCTTTGGCCTAGCTTCACCCCCCTAAGTCTTCATCAAGTGCCTAGTGGTAGTCATGGCTCACCTTTGCCTCCAAGGCGCCTTCATTTTCCCCTGTATTGACGACTGGCTCATAAGAGGTGGCTCAGCCACAGCCTGCACCATTCCTGTCCTTCAGTATCTAGATTTCATCATAAACCACCCCAAATCCCATCTCCTCCCAACATAGTGTCTGGAGTTCATATGGGCATGACTGGACACCGTTCAGCCCAGAGCTTCCTTGCCTCTGGACAGAGCCGACCACCTTAGGGTGATGGCCACAGACGTGCAGCACCGATGCTCGGTGTCTGCTTGCCTTCTGCTCTGACTGCTGGGCCACATGGCATCCATGGTTCATGTTACCCTGGATACCCTCCTTCACATGAGGGCGGCCCAGTGGTGCCTCTGCTCCCAGTGGAGATAGGGTGGCGGACTCCCTCGACTGGTGGCAAGTGCCCCAGTATCTTCAGGCTGGGATGCCTTTTCAGGCCCCCACCCCCAGGGAGTCCTCACCACTAGACTAGGGGGGCTCATTGTGAGGACCTCTGCACTCAGGGCAGTTGGTCGCAGGTGGAAAGCCAACAGCAGAGAGCTTCGGTCCATATCCCTGGCTCTCTGAGCCTTTCACCACTATCGGCAGTACCAATTAGTGCTGATCCAAATGGACAACTGGGTCACAATGTTCTGCATCAACAAGCAGTGGGGCACAGGTTCAGACACCCTCTGCCGGAAGGCAATAGCCCTCTGCCTGTATGCGAACTGCAAAAGGATGCTCCTGCAAGTGGTATATCTGCGGGGCCAGGACAATGCCCTGGCAGAAAGGCTGAGCAGGGTTCTCCAGCCACATGAGTGGCAGCTGGACCCCAGAGTGGCCTCTTGGCTCTTCCAGCTCTGGGGAACTCCATGGCTGGACCTCTTCGCCAGACCAGCCAGCTCTCAGTTGCCCCGCTTTTGCTTCTGACAGCTACAACCATCTGGGTGGCAGTGGATACCTTCCTCATCCCGAGGACGGTGGGCCTTCTTTATGCCTTCCAACACATGCTGCTAATAGCTAAGACTCTCTTCAAGGCTCAGCAGAACAGGGTATTGCTGATATTGGTGGGCCCGTGGTTGCCCAAGGAACAGTGGTTCCCACTGCTCCTTTGCATGTCCATAGCGCTCCCGGTCCCCCTGGGAAGCAACCTAGGAGTACTGTCACAGGAGGAGAGCTCCCTCCTATAACCCAACCTGGGGTCTCTGGTGTTAACGGCTTGGCTGCTGAAAGGGTAGCCTTGGCCCCTTTCAACCTTTCAGGTTGAGGATGTCCTTCTGGCCTCCCGCAAGACCTCAACAAGATGGGCTTATTCCTTCAAATGGTGCAGATTGTCTGTGTGGTGCATGGAGCAACAGGTTAACCCATTCTCGTGCTCTGTGCAGCTTGTGCTGCAATATTTGCTTCACCTGTCTCAGGCAGGACTGAAGTCCAACTCTGTCAGGGTCCACCTGAGTGGTCTTGTAGTGCACCACCACCTCATCAAGGGCAAGCCTCTCTCTGTCCATCCCCTCATAACCTGCTGCCTGCAGGGCCTCCTGTTATCCAAACTTCCCGTCCGCCCACCAGCAGCAGAGTGGGACCTTAATGTGGTGCTCTCATGGCTCACTGTTCAGGCCTCTGGCTACATGCCACCTGCGTTACCTTTCATGGAAGGTTGTCTTCCTGGTGGCACTCACGTCTGCTCGCAGGGTCAGCGAGCTTCAGGCTTTGGTGGCATATCCGCCTTACATGAGGTTCTATAAGAACAAGGTCATGCTACGTATGTGCACCCTAAGTTCCTCCCCAAGGTTGTGTGCCCATTCCACCTCAATCAAGAGATGGTGCTCCCCACCTTCTTCCTGCGGTCTCACACCAGCAGGGCAGAGACCATCCTCCATACCCTGGAGTGTAAGAGGGTCCTGTTGTTCTACCTCCGACATACCCAGGGCCACTGCAAAGCCTCACAGCTTTTCGTCACCTATGACTCCAGCTGGCTGGGGGAGGCGATGACCAAGCGTACTCTATCCACTTGGGTGGCGGACTTCATTTCCCTTGTCTACAAGCAGGCTGGACTCTCACTGGAGCGCCAGGTCATGGTGCATAGCATCAGGGCTATGGCAGCCTCTGTGGCAAGCCAGCGTTTCATCCCCTTGATGGAAATCTGCCAGGCCACTACTTGGTCCTTGGTCCATACCTTCGCAGCTCATTACTGCTCGGAGAGGGAGTCCTGATGGGACACTTCCTTCGCCATCTGTCATCTGTTTGGGGTGTAGGCAATTCCTGCCTTCCGACCCTTCTGTGTTTAGGCTACTGGAGTGCTGGTTCCTCACTGGATACTTGGGTTGCTCAAGAGTTTGTTAGCTTAGGACTCCGTTGCTGCTGCTCACAGCTCCTGGTCACCCATGGCATTTTATAGGTTTTTGGTAGCCTGTAGCTATGTGAGGGCTGACTTCCTGCTTGTTCCCGGAGAAAGCGTAGTTATTCACCTGTAACAAGTTTTCTCTGGGGACAGCAGGAATCAGTCCTCACAACCCTCTCTCCTCCCTATGGAGTTGCTTCTTTGTCATTTTTTTGCCGTCTTTAGCTATGTCATTTGATTGAGGAAAGATGGCACCCTTGGTCTGGAAGGAGACCATGCATGCATAGTGCATCTCCCAAAAGCCTTCTTTGAAAGCTGGGGAGAAGCTTCTGTGCAGGCTCCGTCAGCACCAACGTCACCTATATGTGAGGATTGATTCTTGCTGTCCCAAGAGAACACCTATTACAGGTGAGTAACTACGCTTTAAAGGCCCAGCCAGAACCTCTCTGAGCTCTTTAACTATCCTGGGATGTATCCCATCCAGTCCCATGTTGTCCACTTTCATTTTTTCAAGCTGTTCAAAAACATCTTCTGTGAATGGTGTGGTATCTACTCCATTCCCATTTGTATATTTGTCAGTCATATGTGGTCCTTTTCCAGGATTTTCTTTAGTGAATACAGAACAGAAGTATTTGTTTAGCATTTTTGCTTTTTCAATGTCATTTTCCACAAATCTGTCCTCATCACGTTTGAGTCTTGCAATTCCGCCTCTAATCTTTCTCTTCTCTCAAATATACAACAAAAGTTTTGTCTCCACGCTTCATATCTTGAGCCATCTTTTGCTATCCTTATTTCTCTCTTTGTCTCTTTTAGCTTTATCCTGTATTCTTTTCTGTATTCTTCTGTTTGTGATCTGAATTCTGAATTTTGTGAAAGCTGTGGGATTTTTGTGTTTATTTACACAGTCACTTTGGAAAACCATACAGGTTTCCTTTACCTCTTGTTTTTATTTATTTTCCTGTAAATAAAATAATAACATGTACAGTGGGACTCCTAAATATATCTCACCTTAACTTCACTATCACACATAAATATATCTTAAATTAGTCTATATACTAACCTCATCTATTGCTCGCTGCCAATGCCGGGGACTCAAACTGTAGATTTTATTGGTTCAGGTAACCTGTAATTACACCACCAGGTAAACCTCATCATCATCCCTTTTACTGCATAGGCTTAGAAAAATGATACCAAAGCACAGAATAAAAGCTGCAGTTAACAAAAAATTTAAGTCAATGTTAATACACTGCCTTCATTCAAAGAACATTTTGATACCCTGCCACCTAAGTAAAGCATTCAAAATCATCTAATGCAGTTTTATATCCTGTGGTGGTAGATCTTCCAACCATGGCCGTTGGTTTCGCCGCTGCTGCGGCTTTGTCAAAGTAACTCCTCCACAAACCTCTGTTTCTCAGTTCATACGCTGCACATCCAAGAAAAATGTTCCAGAATCCAAACACACCTACAATATAAGAACACATGTCTCAAATATCACACTACTACTCATTCACCTTAAAATCACTACAAAACCTATCTCTTACCTCTAAAACCTTTAACCGCCCCCTCAGAATCACTCCTCCAATCACCAGCCTTCTGGCAACACCTTACTTATTCTTTACTTCATTCATTTACTTTCCTTACATGTATATCTGTTGCCTTGTAGTTTAGCCCACTGCAATTCCACGTCTATTATCTCCTCCCACCCTGCCAACACCTCCTTTAGGCACTTTCTCATTTTACTGAAGTCAGTGTTTTTGAAGTCTAGGACTTAGAGTTTGCTGTGGTGGACCCTGCCTTGGCCTTTACCTCAGACCACACCGTGTGATGATCGCTACTGCTCCCATATGCACCCACTCAAACGTTTGACATGCTGTCTCCATTGGCGAGTACTAAATCCAGTATCAAACTTTCCCTGGTTGGTTCCATCACCATTTATCTGAGGAATGCTTCTTGGAAGGCATCCACAATATTTTTTACTTCTTTCCAGATTTGCATAAGGAATACTCCAGTCCACCTCTGGTAGATTAAAGTCATCCAATATAATCACTTCTCCCTTCATGGCTACCTTTGCAATATCAATGATCAAGTCTCTATCCATTTCTTCTATTTGAGTTGGAGGTCTGTAGATTACACCAGTTATGGATGATAGTGCCATCTTCTCTTTCCAACACAATCCACAGCACTTCTTTTCCCCACATCCCCTGCATTTCAGTGGCTTTAATATTGCTTTTGACATATAGAACTCCTCCTCCTTTCTGCCTTCTCTATTTCTTCTAAAGAAATTATAGCCATCTATGGCTATATGCCATGCATGAAAAACATTAAACCATGTTTCTGTAGTGGCCAGAATGTCCAAGTCCATTTCCACCATTGGCTTCCATGTCAGAAATTTTGTTGGCTAGACTTTGAGCATTTATGCTCATTGCCTTCCAGCAATTGTTGGTTGGCTTCTATCCAGGTCATTTGTACCCAAGTGGATAACAGCATCAGTTATGGAGTGCGGAACTGATGTTGTTATCCACTTGGGTACAAATGACCTGGCTAGAAACAGCACCTCTGCAGTACAAAGGGTCTTCCAGACTATGGGAGAGAAACTTAAACCCAATGTCAACTCTATAGCATTCTCAGAAGTTCTACCTGTTTACGAAAGAGGGGAAGAGAGGGTTCTTTAACTCAGTTATCTGATTGTCGACAGGACTTACCTAAAGCTAAAAACAATCACAATTTAGAAAGAAAAGATTAGTGTTTCACAAGGTAGAGAATACAAGACTGTGGGTTTTTTTATGGAGAGACTGAAGCCTTGGAAAACTGTGAGACAGTGTAATCTGCATTTTTTATGCTTTCCTCATGTTCCAACTATCTCGCCTTTGGAAATGTATAAAAATTTTGTAATACAGGTTCCGAAAATTCCATCTGAATTGGTATCTCCTCTTTCTGGAGTTTATTTGCCACATGCTAAAACAAAAGAGGCTAAATCTCTGGGACCATCTTCTCAGTTAATAAAGGATAGCCTGGATTTAACAGGTTTTTTTGGAAGGATCTGCAGCAGAAAAGTGGCTACCTCTACCTTGTTAATAACTTGTGCTCTTAATCCTGACAGAGACTGGTTAATGAAGATGTTTATAGAGTGAATGATACCTTGTTTATGAATTATTCTGTGCAGGTCTTACCTGATGTGGCAAAATGTCCACAGAAAAGAAGGAAACACTTTTTACTTCTTGGATCTAGGATTGTGCAGCTTGGAGGATTGTGTTTTCTCTGCTAAACCTGTAAAGTTTTGGTTAAACTTGAAGGAGTTAGATTTAGGGTCCCTTTTGCTAAAGGTGTGCACGTGATTAGCGACAATACCAATGCATGGTAAGTGCACCCATCATGCGCCGTCAGCGTCATGCTTATCATGATCCCGGCAGTTGGTGGATGATCATGAATCTTAATGCATGGTGCAATTAATAGGTGCACCTGACAATGTATATAGAGATACCATTATGTGCAGTCATGCCAATTACCACTGAGCGCACAGCAATTGCTCTCGCATAAGTGGCAGTGTGCTCTAGTGGCAGACTGAATCGATTGAGAAATTGTTGGAACAGTTCTGATCAGTTTATATAGTACAGTTTTCAGTGCGAAAGATCTTCAATTACATAGAGACATAGGGGTCTCTTCTGAAGCACAAATGGCAGGAATGCTATTCGCCCCCTGCCGTCCCCATCCAAAGGCTCCCCGTATGAACTAGAAGTTTGTACGGGGAGGTTAGACAGCCAGGAAGGGGGTGGTGTGGAGGTGGAGTTAGGGTGGGCAATGGGTGGTCTGTGACCCCAGACGTACAGGGCCAATTCTGATGTCGGTCTTGTACGTCTGGGGCCGGCAGACTAGATGGGGAACTTATTCCATCTCTTGGGTGGAATAAAGTCCCAGGCCCGAGCAGCGGCACAGGGCAGAGGGGGGGAATGCTGGAGATTCTCAACAGCCTGACCCTGGCCATGGGTGGCCAGAGCAGGGGTCAGGCTGCAGGGAATGAAAAACATGGTCAGCTGCCGGGGATCGCTGCTCCTGAAAGAGCCACGGTGCCATGACAACCAAATGCCATGGCGCCGCTGCTCCATTCAGAAGCCTGACTGCATTAACTGGGCAGAGGTCTGTATGTGCAGGCCATTAGGAATCGGGTCCTGGCCTACACGTACAGGCCTAGACCACGATTCTGATCCTGCGGGGATTAGACGTGCCCCATGGGGATCAGAATCCCATCTACTTCTGTGCATCCAGTTCTGGGATGTACAGATTGGAATAGGCCTCATAGAAAATGAAAGCAGAGAAACACCATATGGCCTATTTACTCTGCCCATTTGTACCAAACATTGAGCTCTACAACTTCATCCTCTCCCTCAGAGATCCTCTGTACTTGTCCTATGCTTTCTTGAATTCAAATAAAATAGTCCTCCTCTCCACCACTTCTGCTGGAAGCCTATTCCATGCACCAACCACCCTTTCCTTGGCTTTATAGATAATTTTCCAGTTTGCTCTTGGGATGCTCTTGGCCAGCTACCTGCTCCTGAGTAGAGTCATTGGAGTCATTGTTCTCTTCAACTTTTCCTATTTGTGGACGGGGGGGGGGGGGTCATTTTAGGAGCCTTATTTGCGATTTTGGTGTCTAGAGACATCCTCGGCATTCACATGTCTAAATAAGACGATGGGTATGGCAGGGGCATGTCCAGGGCAATCCGCCAAACTTAGACATGCACGCTTGATTTCAGAAATGGCCAGTACGTCTAGGCCAGCGACCAAATCTGTACCTGCTCCAGGGCATAACTAAGCATCAGAAAAGTGCTCATTTTGCCAGTATACCTCCCTCCCCAGAGGGTGTAAAGAAGACAGTAAGTGCTCTGGTATTTCCAATACTGTCCACAATCAAAATAGAAATTAGGGACACCTGTGTTGCAGCTCTCCCTCTGGTGCTTGCAAAATGGCAATCTGGGAAGTGTCCCCTGTCTGGAATACTGTCACGGGGACATCTATGTAGGCATTCCTGAAGACACATATATCTGGTGTGTCCACTTTTCTGAAATTGTGCCTGAACTTGTACGTGACCAGCCTTTCCTGGCATGTTTTCACATGGATGTCTCTGACTGCATCTGGAAGTCATTTCTAAAATGTGCCTTCGTTGTCTAACAATAGATGAATAGAGTACAAAGTATTTTGAAATAGTCTTGTAACTTTATCTAGACAGATGAGTATCAACTACTCTTTTTTTATAGGTCCTCTAAAACCCAAAGGAAGCTGTTCATGCAAGGAAGCCCTCAAATGTCACAGAGTTGAAACAGCTTTATGGAAAAATAGGCCAAATTTCCTCAAGAGTGATGTTAGAGACTGATCAATAGGAAATGTTAATTGAAACAGAGAAAATTATAGCAGCAAAAGACCATATGGCTCTACTATGTCCATCCAAACCAAAATCTCAGTCTCTGTATGCCATCTTCTTCCTCAGAGATTCTTGGTGTTTGTCCCATGATTTCTTGAATTCTGATACTGCCCTCCTCTCCTCCAAGTACCTGTCAGGTTCCCAAAAAGGCACACAGGTTCCACAGGGCTCATCCTGAGGTAAGCAGTGGATTTCCCAGGTCATACGAACATAAGATATGCCATACTGGGTCAGACCAAGGTCCATCAAGCCCAGTATCCTGTTTCCAACAGTGGCCAATCTAGGTAATACGTACCTAGCAGTTTCCCCAAAAGACACAGGTTCCGCAATGCTTGTACTGGGTCAAGCATTGATATCCTGGGTCCCTTCTTAATAATGGTTTATGGACCTTTCCTCCAGGAACTTGTCCAAACCTTTTTTAAACCCAGCTACACTAACAGCTTTAAAGACGTCCTCCGGTAATGAATTCCAGAATTTGATTATGCATTGAGTAAAAAAAATATTTTTTCTTATTAGTCTTAAATGAGTTAAATTGTAGCTTTATTGTATGTCCTCTATTCTAATTTTTGGTGGCGTAACAACCAATCTATGTTTAGCCATTCTACTCCATTCATTAATCTATAGACCTCTATCATATCCCACCTCAGCCATCTCTTTTCCAAGTTGATGAGCACCAGCCTTTTAAGCCTCTCATAGGGGTATCCTTCCATCCCCTTTACCATTTTTGTCATTCTTCTCTGTACCTTTTCTAATTCTGCTATTTCCTTTTTAAGATATGACCAGAATTGTACACAATATTCAAGGTGCGATCACACCATGGAACGATACAGAGGCATTATAATATCCTTGGTTTTATTCTACATTCTGTTCTGTTACCTCTCTTGGCTGCCACTGCACACTGGGTTTCAACATATTATCCATGATGATGTGTAAATCTTTTTCCTGGGTAGTGGTTTCTAAGGTGGTACCTTGCATCATGTAACCATAGTTTGGATTGTTCTTTCCTTGGTGCCTAACTTTACACTTGTCCACATTAAATTTCATCTGCCATTTAGACATCCAGTCTTCCAAGTTATCAAGGTCCTCTTGCAATTTTTCACAATCCTCTTGCATTTTAACAACTTTGAATAATTTTGTGTCATCTGCAGATTTGATCACCTCACTCTTTATTTATGTTTCCAGGTCATTTATGAATATGTTAAAAAGCAGCAGGCCCAGCACAGATCCCTGGGGTACTCCACTAGTCACTTTTCTCCATTGAGAAAATTGGCCATTTAGGCCTACTTTTTGCTTTCTTTTAACCAGTTCCTGATTCACAGTACTACACTGCCTCTAATCCCATGACTTTTTAATTTTGCCAAGAGTCTCTCATGAAAGACGTTGCAAAAGACTTTTTGAAAATCCAGATACTCTATATTAACTGGCTCACCTGAATCTTTTAACTTGGAAGTATTTACATGTCTCCATCATATCTCCACTTTCCCACCTCTCCTCCATGTTTTAGATCTTTAAGTCTATATTCATATACTTTGATGAAGACCGCTGACCATTTAGGTAGCTGACCTCTGAAGTGATTCTATCTTGTTTATATGTTTTTGAAGGTGTGATCTCCAGAACTACACTCGGTGCTCCAGATGCAGTGTCACCAGAAACATACAGAGGCCTATCACTTCCTTTTATTCTGCTGGTCATGCCTTTCCTAATGTACTCAAGCTGACTTTTCCTATCATCTTATCTGTTTGGCCACCTTAATATTTTCAGACATCATACCCAGGCCCTACTTCCCTTTGTACACGGAAGATCTTTATCCCCATACTGTACTACTTCCTTGACCTTTTACAGCACTCACATGCATGACCCTGCATTTTTTAGAATTAAATCTTAGCTGCAAATCTAGACAATTCTTCAGGTATTGCTTCATCCCTCTTCATGTTTTCCACGCCTTCCAGGGTGTCTACTCTGTTGCAGATTTTGATATCACCCACAAAAAAGCAAAACTTTCAGCCCCTCTGCAAAGTCACTTAAAAAATATTGAAAACAACTAGACCAAGGAATGATCCTCACAGCGAACTGCTAGTAGTTCCCTTTGCCACTATTTCTTGTCACCTCCAACTCTACCAGTTTGAACCAAACTTGTCACTTTTGAACTCATACTAAGGGTGCTTAGTTTACTTATGGTTGCCTTTATGGAACAGTGTCAAAGACCTTGCTAAAATCCAAGTATAACACATCTAGAACTTGTTCTCTTGGGCTTCCACAGCTAGTATCATGATCTCTGCAGTTTTCTGAGTCATGCTGCATCTTAGTAACTGACTTTCAGTTATACAGCGGATGTCTGTTCTTTTATACAGTAGTTCTCAAACCCAATTGGTGGGATTGAGGTGGGAATTTTGAATTTGGGTGTGAAGTCCATTGGAGAAAGGCTGGAGACCTCTCTTTTTTCAAAGATTTGAAGGTTCTCTGCAGAGATACTGTAACATTTAAAGCAACTCTACGAGGAGAACATCTTTAAACTCACCAAAAGCTGTGGGGATGGAGCGCTGAAATGCTGCTCTCGTCACGAAAGGAAGGAGGTAAGCTGGGGAAATTCTGTACTGTTCAAGTTTAATTTCTGCATATGGTGGGGAATGGAAGAGAAACGAAGCCCTCATCCCCCAAATAAATTGTCTCAATACATTTCTCTAGGAAAAGGAGTTCTAATAGCTGAAGCATACGGACACTGATTCACAGTGACATAGCAATTCACACCAGCCAAACACCCTTCCCTTCTCATCTCCTCTCCCAGTTACAGAGAACATAAACACATACATGCAAGCATTCACACCAGGGTCAGTCCCAGAGTTGGTTCAAGGTGCTGGCCCACCAGGCAACCCCCTGAAGTTGCCACCCTAGATGGCTGGGGCGGCCCTGATTCACACACACATGCAAGAGTTCACAGAAATATACAAGCACTTATGTAGTGGTGCACAAACACATGTACTTTCATGCAAACATATAGACTTACCAACCCACAAAAATACACACAGACACACACAACAAAACATTATGGGCCCGATATTCTGCACCGGTGGCTAGTGCTGCTAAAGCGGCTAGCTGTCGGTGCTGAACCTAAAACCCAGATATTCAATATCAGGCTCTGGCATTGACTATCTGGGCTGCTTGAATTGCCGCAAACCTAACCTAGCAGCGGCGATATTCTGCTGTTGCCTAGTTAGCTTCTGTGGCAAATGTTAGGCCAGGGATTTCTGCACCTGCCTTTCACCACTGCCCAGTTAGCGATGGGCGCTGTCTTAGAGTGCTCCCAGCATTCCCTGATGCTAACCGTTTAGCGTCAGGGCATGTAGCAGCAGCTGCCACAGATATTCAGCAACACTAACCATGTTACTGCTGCTGGTTATCCCACAGAATGGCATCTAGACAGTTTGCAGGTCTGCAAACCATCTACATGTCTTTGAGTATCCACCCTATAAACATACAAACCAGACACACACAGGGATTGGAAAGAATTCTATGAGCCATTCTGTGCATGCTTTACCCACTTTTTTCTTTTAGTTAGTTTTTGTTGTCATTTTTTTGCAGGATGGAAACTGAAAACAGAAGCAGATTCATTTCAGAGTTACCATCGACATGTAGTGTTCTCATTCACTGGGAAAGAAACAGTAAACCTGTTGGATACCCTTTGCAGGGCCACATTTAATTTAAATTCAGTCAGTTCAGTGCAGCTCATCTGTGCCTGAGACTCCCTTTTCTAAATTAATCCAGGCTGTGTTGTTGTGGTGAGGCAGCCATGAGGTTTAGCTCTGGGTAACCCTTCCCCCAAGCCATGAGGTTTTACATAGTGATCAGCTTGCTAAGAGAAGACATAAAGGTTTCAGTAGGCACCCTTCCCCCCTCCAGGCCTGAGCACAATACCCCTTTGCCCAGAAATCAGCAGACCAGAGCATACCGGTTTGGACAGGTCACCCAGGCACCTTCCCCAGGGGCTGCTGATTGGTGGACAGGAAATACCTGAGACGAATGAGATTGTAGAATGAGTTTAAAAAATGTACTGTATATAAGACAATGTAGGGCGTCCTTCGGGGCTCAGATTTTTGTGGAGGGTACTGGCTCTCTGTCTGGGCCTGTGTGCACATTAAAAGATCCTGTTTGCATTCCAGCCTGTCTGTGTGCTTCGTTCTGTGGGTGAGTGAGAGAATGAGAGCATTTTCAGCTGATTGGCTGCAACATTTGGCACCCCAGGTGGGACCCTTTTAAATTAAACAAAAAGCCTCTCTAATCACACCCACGGTGGGAAGACTTCTGCTCTTGCAGCATCGGGCCTCCACCGGTCAGGGACCGGCCCCTCCAGGTGATTAACGGTCCTTGGCGCCCCGGGCCCCTTTGTGCTCCAGAAGGACACCTTGACTTGTCTGGTCAGTCGGTCCCTGTGGCTGACCCCCCGATTGAAAACCGGCTGGATAGACTGGCATCCAAACACTCTCTGATCAGAGGTCTGGTGAGTACTACTGCCTTACTGTTTTACTGTTTGGGTAGTTCTGTATTTCTGTATCTGGAAATTCTGGTAAATCTGGTAAATTCTGTGAACCTGTAGCGGCCTGATCACCCGCAACGAGCAGTCTGAGTAAGGGCCCCAGAATCCCTGAAACCACTGCTCGTCCAGTCTGTGGGGAAAAAGGGGAGGGGGCGCTTGCGAGCGCCAAAAATGGTCGCAGTAACCTCGGGTACCTTAAAGCACTTTAAAGCGCTGCCAAAACTTCTTAAAATGACCAAAAACATTAGCACATGACCCCCTTAAGTGTGCCTTTCAAGCTGTTTATTAATAATTACGCTGATCGCAATTCTCCGATGATCGGGGCGATTTATTTAGAGCCTACACACGCTGTCTCTAATGAAGCATACTTGGGGGCTTCTTTTGTGTTGCCATGTGCTTCTAGAGTTGAGGGCTTCTTTTGTGCTAGTGATCCTGGAGCTCCATCTAGTGGACATTAGAAAAATAGCTAGCTATATTTCTCATATTACTATTATCCTCATGGTAAAAGTTAAATCCTATGCTACAGCTAGAGAGAGTGTGTGTAATGTGTATTTGTAACAGCTGCTACTGAGGAAAGAGAGTGTATGAGTATTCGCTGCTGAGGCGTCTCTGTTTTCTGTTTTCCCTCTTTCTTTTTCCCTTTGTGGTCCTGTGTGTTTTGTGCAACCAAACTCTGCCTGTTACCTGGATTATATTGTATATTGTATTCCCAGAAGTGAGATTAGAAAATTTACACTGAACATTGCATTCCTTGAATTGAGATTAGAAGATTTACACTGTAAATTGTGATTTGTAAATTGTGATTAGAGCCTGGGATCCGGAGGCTAAATTGTAGTGAAGGAGCATCCGGACCAGTTTCCCTATATAGATTCATGGCTGGTCCATATAGTTAATGTGCTGTTATGTAGAAACTGTTAGAGTGTCTCTGTAAATGTTAGAGTGTCTCTGTGTTTAGTTGTGACATTAGGGAAAGATTAGGGAAAGAAAGGTTTTGTCCAGACATTAGGTCTTTTTATTTCAGGATTGATTGGTGTATGCTTGAGACTGTATGTACATTGGTACGAAGCGGGTGTGTGTCCCTATCCACATTTCCATACCCCCGCGAGGGGATTGGCTGGGTTTGGACGAAGCACAAGGATTGCATGTCTATATGAGTCCTGGATTTGTAATTTCGCACCTCTGTAGATAAAGAGGTTTGATACTCTATCAGTAAAAGGTGAAGTTATTAACAAATCACCCCTGTGTCCCCAAACAGTGAAAAACACCAGGTCTACTGATTGCAGGGAAAGGGACAGTTTAGAAACTGTTTAAAAAAGAAATCCAAGAAGGGGATAGATAATGAAAAAGGGGACTGAATCCGGCCCCAACCTCATAGCTTCTCCTCTAACCTCTGAAAATAAAGAGGAAAGGGACTGTTCCCTGTAAATAAAAGGAGAGTAGGGTTTTACTGTATGTAGACTGTTGTACTGGTGTAGCAGTGAAGGAAGACAATTGCTTTGTTTAATGCATATCCAGTTTCATTGCTATGCTTCATGCATGATCAGTGGTCAGGGAACCAGGTTTTTGGTCATGCCTCAGCGGTGAGTGGGGGGTGGTTGGAACTGCTGAGATGGTTTGCATAACTACAGAAAGATACTAGGAATGAAACCATTGAAATTGTTTGCATAGCTATAGAAAGATACTGGAAGATCATGGAGGAGTTTCTTCTAGCAGATGAATGGAGGCCCATTAGAGAGGACAAAAGGACAAATCACCTAGGAGTCTTTCTCCTAGCAAACAAATGGAAACCCATTAAAGAGGACAAAAAACCCCCAATTCACCTAGCCTCCAAACAATCCTCTTGTCATCAATTTTAATTGTAGAATTTTGAGCTTCTAAAGCCATGAAACTAAGTCTATAAATTAATGAGCGGAGTGGAACGGGTAAACGTAGATCGATTGTTTCCGTTATCAGAATATAGAAAGACTAGGGGACATGCAATGAAGCTACAGGGTAAACTGTTTAAGACTAATAAAAGAAAATATTTTTTCACTCAATGTGTAATCAAACTCTGGAATTTGTTACCAGAGGATGTAGTAAAGGCTGTTAGTGTAGCTGGGTTTAAAAAAGGTTTGGACAAGTTCCTGGAGGAAAGGTCCATAAGCCATTATTAAGAAGGGACCCAGGATATCAATGCTTGACCCAATACAAGCATTGTGGAACCTGTGTCCCTTGGGGAAACTGCTAGGTACATATGACCTAGATTGGCCACTGTTGGAAACAGAATACTGGGCTTGATGGACCTTGGTCTGACCCAGTATGGCATATCTTATGTTCTTACGTTCTTATGTTCATGGGGGGTGTCTCCTTTGAGCATCTTGATTGTGTAAGAGTGGGATCAAACAAAGGCTGGTCAAATTACTATTAGCAAAGATGTATGGGGTGGGGAATATCTGTAAGGCAAAGCTCATGTGTAAGAGCTAGCCTGCAAACCATTTGTTACAGCCTATAAAAAGAGAGAGAAAAATCCTTATAAGATTATGAAGAAATAAATACTTTTTTACTTTTTTAAGGTCCCTGTTTTTCCCAAGATGTTGTTAAAGCATGTTACTTTTCAGAACTACCCAGGGGGGAGGGTTTAGTGAAATTTATCAAGAAAACCTCCTTATTCCAATCAGATAGGCTGCTAGCTGCTATACTTAAAAGACTAATAGTCTTGTGTTTAAATGTTTTAATCTACAGTAAATATTGTTTTTCTTTCATTGCTGGCTGTTCATTGCCAAGTGCCCCTGGATGCTAGATCAAACAAACAAGGCATGAAACTAAGGAAACTGTTTCTGTTTTCCATTGACCTTCAAAGTAAAGGTTAAGAGCTCTGAATAAAAAGGGTAATCCAGCTTGAATTTTTATCTCTGGTACATATATTTGGTTTTGACTGCATATACAAAATTAAAAGATAAAAGGGATTTTATATACTGTGGCAAGCACCTCACAGAGGGTTTTCAGATCAGTTTGATGCCAGTTTCAGGTATTGTTAGGTTTTAAATTAAATGTGAAAAAGAATATTCTGCATTAAAAAGTGTTTGCATTCCAGATATCCCCCAACCTTTTCATGCAAAAGTATCAGTTTCATCATTTGAATGCCTGTTTTCTGAACTGTAAGATTTAAGGCAGCTCAGTGCTGATGACTGCTGAACAGGACAGTAACACCATAGGTGCCAATTACACCAGAAAATATGGAAATATTTGTAAAATTATTTAACTTGAGTTGATTGGACAAAACCAAATTTTGCTTGTCAGCAATGATCCAGGAGAGGTTTGAGAAAAAGAATGAGAGAAAAGAAACAATACTAAGTTTTTAAACAATTGTTTGATATTCTTAGCAGCCTTGCCAAATAAGGATACATTAGTATGGTATAAAAACATGAAAGGGACCTATGTATGTGATTGGTGGAATGATGCAGGTGATGGGGGAGTGTTGTGAGGGATGAAGTGGAATATTAATAAGAAGGACTTTGATGGACATTAAACTGATGAAGGTAATTTGAAGTGATGTATCTGGCTAATGAATATGTAAAAAAAAAAAAAAAAAGAGATGAGCACTTTATTCAACTATGCTGTCTCCAGAATCTTCAATTTAGGAATTCATCTAAGCCCCAACACATACTCAACAATTAGAAATAGACATCTGGAGATAGGCTGGGTGCACCTTGCACCCTGATGAGCTTTGGAAAACCCACACTGGCCATGTGGTACTTCCAGATGCTTTTTGCCTCATTTTGCCCCTGTATGTCCTGGCCAGGCAGGCATGGGCAAAAGAGGGATGATTTGATGACAAATTCTCAAAAACATTGGTATAATTCTAAAAACCCTTGCCAGAAATCGCAGAATATGTGTGTGCAACTTGTCTGATCTATAAACATGTAAAGATCAGTCAAGGGCATAATGGAATATTTCTTACTTGCAAAGGAATCTCCAGTGGTAAAGAGACAAAGAGTTTATCAAACTGAGAGACATAGTTGACACCATATGAGATAGTTATGATCTTAAGTAAATATGGATGAAATTAAGTTTATATCATTGTGAAATCTAATCCAGCATATTTAGTTTTTTTTCATTCAATATTGGTGCTGCTTGTCTGAATAAGGCCTGGAGCCATGTCACCAATTGCAATCCAGAGAGTCCAGCAGAGGGAATTGGCCAGAGTCCAGATGGAACAGACCATCCCAAGAACTCAGAACTACCCACCGCTGAAATGTGTGAAGGAGTCCCTATCTGGATCAGTGTGTCACATTGAAAAAGGGCCAAGATATCTGCCTATGAGAATGAGAGGTTCAAATTTTGAGAGAAACAGAACTTAAACTTCAGAGAAAGGTGAAGCACACTGCGAGGTCCTGGGGAACTGCTGAGAGGCAGGACCACATTGTCTGAGAATGGGAAGAGGACTATTGGACTGACTGGGGGGCTTTGGGGGGCTTTTGTGAATGATTGTATTGTTATCCTTTTAATATTGTTTTCTTAGAAAGTAACTGAAATCTACAAGCCATTTCGGCTTCAGCAATTGCAATACCCACACCAGCTCAAGTTTTGCTGTACTATTCTCAGAGCTTTCTTTATCACATTAAGCACTGCTGCTTTTGATACACTTTCATGTTATGTGTTTTCAATATTATTGAGTTGCTGCAAGAAAATGATGTTACAATGTATGTTGTCTCTAGGGAACAGTACCAGAAGCTGCTTTTCTGATGCCCCCTATCTGTCTCAAATGGTTGTTCTCCATTGCCCTTAGTGGGATTACCTTTGCCCCATTCACAAGAAAAGAAAAAGAAAAATTGGCGAATGAAGGGAAATTGGCTGATAGGTATGTCTAGTATGGCTGCATTCTTGCCTGAGGCTTGTCAGACGGCTGCCTGGGTGAGAATCTTCACAGTCTTGGCAAGTGCATATATCTATATGATTTGCAAGGGATTGTGGGCAATGTAGTTCATTCACACCAGACACAGCTGCTGACAATAATTTAGTTGTGCTCAAGTGTTAAAGCCAATAAGATATTTATTTATGGGGTTATTTCTCCCAACACAGATATGCTTGGTAGCACATAAATCAGGTTACTTGCTTCCAGTGTTTAACTTGGAAAAACAAAGTCAAAATCAGGAAAACAACATTCAAACTTGTCAGGCATTAGCTAATGTTTTCTTAGCATATATCAAACAACAAACGAAAAGCCACAAAGAAAGAAAAAAAACTGTTCTTTTCAGGTTAACTTCTGATAACTTCCCACATAGATTCAGAAGTGATTCTCTCCTAGCTCACAAGCAATTAGGTAAGGCTCAATTGCTAGCAGTTATCCAGCTGAAACCCCTTAGCTGGCTTGCTTTCTACTGTGTGGGTCAAATCCTGCTTCAGGAGCTTTTCTGAGTAGATTAAAGAACAAGTTTGTATTTCTTTGTGATGGTTGCTGTACTTTATAACAGAAAATCACCAAAGGAGTTTGGACAGAGAGCAGTCCATATAAACACATTCTTCATCTGCAATCATTCCCCCTTCTTCAACAAGCATGGGTTCAATATCATGGATTGGCACAGATGAATCTCTCAATGGAGCACTTTCAGGAGAATACTTGTTTCCCTGCTGTCTTTCAAGGTTATAGCTAGGGCATAGATCAGTGTTCATACCTGAGCTTCCATTGCTGTTAGAGTTCCTCTCTATATAGCCTGGTCAGTATGTAGTCCAGTTCTTATGTCCAGCCTTCCAATCCAGATCCCTGGACACTGGATCTCTCTTCACATACCTTCTGGCACAGGTCTTAGGGTCCCTTCCACGTGCAGCCGTCTCCCTCACAGGTAGCGTCTGGAGTTTCCTAGCTCTGCAGCACCATTCCTCTGGCTTTCCCCAGTCCAATGGTGTATGCTGGCCCTTGAAATGCCTCCCAGTATACGTACTGCTCTGGACTCTTCTAGACCTCTCAAAGGCTTTTCTCTTCCTTCTTCCAAAGGGTTTCTTTCCTTCTCTGTCCGTCCGTTTTGGCTTCTGCTTCTGATGATCCTTCAGATGAAACTGATGATCAAGCTCAAGCTGATGATGATCCTGAGGATAATTCTCTGTAGAATAAACTCTACCTTTATTCGGCCTAGATGAGTGCTCCTCCCTAACACAGCGCAGCTGTGCTGAATCAGGACCTGCCCTTTGAGATGAGAGCTTAGGGATTAACTCATAGCCCTCCTGATTGAACACACGTTTCCCCACTTCAGCTCCTCTAATGGCTGTTGAAAACCTGGTGCATTCTGGGACTGGTAGTCTTTTATGGGAAAATTCTGTTTTCTTATTTCTACCAGAACTGACAGGTTGCTTGTTCAGAGTCACTTCACCTTTCCTATAGCTCCTTCCTGAGCTATGATAAGCTTCCTTATCACAGGCTGTAATACATTATGATGGCATGGAAAAAAAAACATGTGGGCTAAGAAAATGAGTACCCAGAGCCCAGCACAACAAGAGTAAAGCCAGGGGGAGCCATACTCTAAACAGAAGTGCACAGAGAATGGACCCAGCTAAGAAACAGGTCAGACCTGAAAGTGCACAGAAAATGGACCCAGCTAAGAAAAGACATGCCAGGCCTGAACAGATTGAACAGGCCTGAGCAAGCTGGGCAAGCCTGGACAAGTTAAACAGGCCAAACAAAGCTGGTGATACAAAGTGCTCATGAGCCCTGAAGACTACAGTGTCAGTGATTAATGAAACAAAGGGGATGGCAGGGTGTAGCCAGAATGACTCAACGCTAGCAAGAATAAAAGCCATTAATAAGTTAATAAGGGTGGATCCCAAAGGAAAGAGGCCTCTGCAGGCCCTGCAACCTTTTACAGACAGTACAGCAACTTTTGCACACGGAACAAAAACGTTTGTGCAGGAGTTGCTACAGAGGGTATAGGGTATGTGTTGTTTTAAACTCACTGACGCAAGTGTTTCCATTGAACACTCTATCCAGGACCTATGTGATCTAGTTAATCATGTTACTGACCCGTCCGTGGGTCCTGGGTGGTTTGTGAAGTGGTTCAGTTGGCTGGGGGGACTGAAGATCCTGGTGGTGGGGGTTCTTTTTGTTTTACTGCTATGTGCCATTCTGCCATGTTGTATCCCCGTTCTTTACCGCTTCATTACCACCACCCTTGATACCCTGGTAGAACGCAAGGCGGCTACCACTGTCATGGCCCTGACCCAATACACCCCTCTGCAGCTTGCCTCCAGTAATGCTGCCCTCTACCGCCCCTATCGGTTGAGGTCTCACTTAAAAAGGGGGGAGTGAGGCAGCCATGAGGTTTATCTCTGGGTAACCCTTCCCCCAAGCCATGAGGTTTTACATAGTGATCAGCTTGCTAAGAGAAGACATAAAGATTTCAGTAGGCACCCTTCCCCCCTCCAGGCCTGAGCACAATACCCCCTTGCCCAGAAATCAGCAGACCAGAGCATACCGGTTTGGACAGGTCACCCAGGCACCTTCCCCAGGGGCTGCTGATTGGTGGACAGGAAATACCTGAGACGAATGAGATTGTAGAATGAGTTTAAAAAATGTACTGTATATAAGACAATGTAGGACGTCCTTCGGGGCTCAGATTTTTGTGGAGGGTACCGGCTCTCTTTCTGGGCCTGTGTGCACATTAAAAGATCCTGTTTGCATTCCAGCCTGTCTGTGTGCTTCCTTCTGTGGGTGAGTGAGAGAATGAGAGCATTTTCTGCTGATTGGCTGCAACAGTGGTGAGTATAATTTTCTTTATGAAGATCATTAGCTGTATAGCACATTTGTTTGGGTCTTGCATGGTGATTACAATAATGTGAAATGCATTCCCAGTTTGTTGCTGCATAGTGTATTCCTCCAATAAAAGTCTCTCGGTGGGGGTGGGGGGGGGGGGCTGGAAACAAGTCCATCAGTGCGCCTGTGGGCGGCTGTTCTGACTTCCAAGTCATGTTATTTCAATTTGCAAGTTTGAATAACTTTTTACCCTTAGTCACAATACACAGGGCAGGGGGTAAGATACTTTGTATTTCAGCAATCAGTTAACAGTATTAGACGGTGACACTCATTCAGTGTAGACACCTCCTACGTTACCTTCCTGAGGCCAAGCCTAGATTCTACCCCCATTGTGTAGTAATCAAAAGCGGGGGGATGCGGAGCCATGTGCTGAAACTCAGTGCAGGGCCTCATTTGCTTAACTATAGAACCTCATTTGCATACTGGATTTATTTGGTCGGTGATATGACACCAGGTTAATGATAAAGAGGGAAGATATAAAATGACAAAAAAAATTCTAGGAACTGTGAATTCAAATCATGATGCTCAGGACTGCACCATGGCAAAGCTGGAAAAGCCCAGAAAAATCAGCAACATTCGACTAAGATGTTCCCTTAAACTTTTGGATTTCCTTGAATATGAACTGACAAAAATATTTTAAATTTCTGACTGCCAGCATCAAGAGCACAAAACTGCAAATCTCAGAGACAATCCATATTCCTCTACCACCCACCAACACCCTACAGGTGACTCCATCAACCTCAAACCCCCCACAACACAAACCTCCAGCAGCTAAGTTCCCATGTGCTTCACACTATATTGTATTATACCTTTCCCATATACCCCATGCTACATTTGGCCCACAAAACACCCACTGTTCTACAGTGTGAGTTTACAACTCCACATCACTGGCGTAAATTCCATCCAAAACAGTCCCTGCAATGTGGTGGGGGGGGGGGGGGGAGCAGGACCGTACCTAGCTCTGTGCGAGCGGTGCGGCCGCACAGGGCGGAAAGGCTTAAGGGCTGCATTTTAGCTGTCTGCCGTTGCCTGCCACTGCCACTTTTTCTTCTTTCAGCGGTGGCAGGCAACGACAGACAGCTAAAATGCAGCCCTTAAGCCTTCTCGCCGGCATGCTAAGCAGATCTGTCCCTCCCTGCAAGGAGCAGGGAGGGACAGATCTGCTTAGCATGCCGGCAACTTGTACATTGGGCGTGCCTCTTCTCTCCCGCTGTGGGGGGGTTGGGGGGTGCACGCGCCCAATGTGCAAATCGCACAGGGCGTGATTTACACTTGGTACGGACGACCCTGGAGGGGAGGCCCGGGCAGAAAGGGGACCTACACAGCGGCTGCACCTTATTTTAATATCTTTGACACGCTGCTCTGTTCTTGTAAGTTCAACCACCGGCAGTACCCGTGGCAAACTTACAAGAGCAGAGCCACACAGCAAACATGATAAAGTAAGTTTGCCACGCTGCTGCCACATGGGCCCACCACCGCGACAATGGGAGGCACTCGTAACTTACATCACTGCACGTTCATAATTCCTCATCCCTACAGACCATCTTGTATTCAGACACTCATTTAGGATCAGCTTTACAGTTATATTTATTAAAGTTACAACTCCAATCTACGAGATGACTCATGGCTATACCAGTTTCAAACAAAAAAAAATAGACACTAACCTACAGGTTGGTTTCCTTTTGGTCAGTTCTTGCCATGTACAATGTGATTCCATTGTTCTCTAGCAGACACCCACAGAATTTTTGTGGTAGCCTCAGCATGGACTCCTCTGCCCCATGCTGACCAGGCTCTCTCTCTCTCTTTTTTCCCTTTTCTCTCTGTCACAACTTCTCCTCCGAGTCCTTTTCTGTCTTCCTTTCCTCCCTTCATGAAAGGCATTCCTTTCCCTCCCCCACCAAGCCTCCCAGTCGGCTCACTTTTCCCCACTTCCCTTCCCCATCCCCCAAAGTCATTCTCCTTCCTTTCCATCCCTCCAAAGACATTCTCCCTTTCTCTCTATTCCCCCAAAGACACTCTGTTCCCTGTAGCTCACCTGCTTCTAATGTGCTCTTGCTACCCCTAGTTTTTCTAGTATTGCATTTAGCTTGTGACTGTTCTCAGAAGTTCAAGGAGAGTTTCATTCGGCTATAATAGATATTTTCCTATCCCTAGAGAGCTTACAATCTCTAATTTTGTACTTGAGGCAATGGAAGGTTAAGTTACTTGCACAAGATCACAAGGCAGCCACGTAAATTCCGCCCAAGCAGTCCCTGCAATGTATGGGGGAGGGGGGCTGGGCAGGAAGGGGGCCCACCTGGCAGCACAGCAAACTTTTATTTGTTTGCCATACTGCCTACGTTCCAGGCCTGGCTGTTAGCTTCCAGACTGAAATCTCACGAGAACAGCCATACTGTGAGATTTTGACCCAGGAGCAGCACCTCCGAGTCTGCAATGGAGGCAACATGGCAAACAAAAGTAAGTTTGCCGGGGGGGGGGCAATAGGGGGGCCCCTAAGCAAAATTTTGCTTGGGAAGCACCCCCCACTAGAACTTTCACCACTGTCACAGGGAACGGCAGTGGAATTCAAAACTGGCTTCCCTGGTTATCTGGCCAGTGCTCTAACCATTAGGCTACTTCTCTAGTAGTACGTATTGAAAAAACGCATCTACTAACAAGCTGTCAAGTATTTCCAACCACTGGAGACAAAACCAAGGAACTCTGGGAACACCTAAAAGGTTTATTAGATACATGTATTGGTAATAATGACACCAAACTAAGATAAGATGTTGAATTTTAAAAGCTATTACCAACACTTTAAAATGTACTCGAAACTCTATCAGACGCCAATATAATGACTAAACGTGGAGAGAGATGATCAAAGCTTGATTTACCCAAGATGATTTTGGCCGCAGCATTTTGAATTGCCTGCAGGGCCTGCAAAGGAGGTGTTTGGCAGCCCATTATAAATAACAATGTAATAGTCATTAAGATGGAAAAACCAAAGACTGAAACTTAGGCTAATAGCAAATGATACACACGTCCCTGTTGATGTTCTCTAGAAATCCATTTCTTTTTTGCACCCTACAGAAACCAACTCAGGCAAAGTAATGGTCTTGGTCTGTTCCAGTAGTGGTGTCGGAGACAGATGCATATCATTTTTGAGTAGAATCCTTTCCTCCCCCACTCCCAACTCCAGTCTTCTACTCTTTCATCTTTAAGAGCTAAACCACAAATCTGATGAAATTTATGAACCAAAATTAAAACAGCTGGAAATCCTAACCAAATTCAAATTAATTGTTTTCTAACTATTGCAGCATTGAAGACAGTAGTCTAGTAGGTCAGAATCTAGGGAAAAGGCAGGGGAAGGGGTTGCAACTGGCTGAGAGCTATGGAGGTTTGTTTGGGGTTTTTTTGGGGGTTTTTTTGCAACAGCTGGAGTAGATTGTGATCTCTGCGGAGACTGAAGGAGGAGCAAACGTAGGAACACTGAGATTCAGAACAGCAGAGACAGGCATGCAAAACGGTTGTCTCTGATTTGAGCCACATGGATCTCAAAATGATGCACCTACTCCAGCTCCCCCCTCCTCCTGCTCCCATTGGTTCCCTCTTGTTGACGGCACTGAAGGAGCAGGGCTTCTCTGACAGTGGGGCCATATGCAGGAAATACTCCCAAACATGCGTAGGGCTGGCCCTGATCAAAAATGTATAACAGTGATTTGCACCAATTAATCTAGTAAATGTCTGCTGGAAGTTGAGGAGTGGACATGTTTCAGGTCTCTTTTTCACAGGTTATTTCTCTCACTGAAAGGATACCAGGTGAAGCAATCTACATAGCATAGGGAGAAGCAGGGTCAGCCAACCATTAGGCAACATTTTAGGGTAACAGAGAGCAGCAGTAGTAAAAGCAAGACAATAGATCCTGACAAAGAGCCACCAGCACATTGAACAATCTTCTTACCTGCAGGGAGAGTGGACACACACATACATAAAGTGCACAGTTTAATATTTCCAAGTGTAATGTCTAATTATTTCTTTTTTTAAAAGGCTGGTGTGTGGTGGGGGACTGGATGCACGGCCGAAACTTCACCTAGGACGCCCAGTACCCTTACACTGGCCCTGGAGGGGGGAGCATGCTGGTAAAGTGAGATCTCACTGGGGAGAGATGAAAACAGTGTGTTGGATATTCAAAGGGATTTATATAGTATGTTAAGGGGGTTGTTTTAGAAACCCTATCTGTGTTTTAAATGTACCAGTGGTGCCAGTAAAAGCATGGAAGCTGCAGACATGAAAAAAACATGATTTTGGAAAGGCCGCAAGCTGACTTTGCATATCGCCACCCGGAGGTGTTCTGGGGGTGTCTCCAAGTATGGTGTGGGTCAGGTGGCATCTAGAACATATTTCACAAATGCCTAGAGATGTGCAGGATGGAAATTGTAAATGTGGCATTCTGTACCTGCTTTAAAAGCACTAATAAGCAGGGAACTTTGTTGTTTTTTGGGACTGCCCATGGCACTGGTGATTGGAGGAGCTTGGCTTGCGAGTCATTAATTTGATTTCTGTGTCCACATCAGTGTCTTTTGAGCTACCCTCTCTTTCCCTGCACTCTGTCCTGTGTCTATCTCAGACCAACCTTCCCCCTCCAAGACCCCTGTTATTCCAACTCCCACCCCTCCCCTCCAGCTGTGCAAATTCCACATTCCCTGTGTACTACATCCAGGCCCTTTCTGTGTCAGTGGTCCTGTTGCCCAGGTGCTCTACGCCTATTGTGTTGTACTCCTAGCCTCTGTGTCTTTGTGTTGTTCCCTGCTGCCTGTCTGTGTGTGGGAGTGTAAAGAAATGCATATACAGTGCTGTGGGTAATAGCAGTCATGGATGAACTTAGCAAATGGGTTATACTAGCCTTTATTGCATGAGGGCCACTGGAAGATCAAGAGGGCCACCCATACCCTGGCTTAAGAGTGACGTTCATGACTGTCATGGTATGACCAAAACTAATACTTTATTTATTTATTGTATTTAGTATACATTTTGTATACCGCTACTTCCAGCGATCAGCAGCGGTTTTTGATTACAGATTGGAAATTGTCAAATCATGACAGGAAATTTTTGAGGTATAAACACATTGATTAGACAGGAAAGCACAGCACACAGAGAACTATTTTACAGGGAACATGGGCTATGGAGGGTTAAGTGGCTTGCCCAAGACCACAAGGAGCACCTGTGGGACTAGAAACCCCAGTCCTTCCGGCCCAAGGTTGCTGTCCTCTAGTGGGATTTGAACCCCCGACCTTCCGGCCCGAAGTACCTTGCCCCAACCACTAGGCTACTCCTCCACTCCGCAATACATGCAAATAAATAAATAATACATGCAAATAAACTGCCCTAACAGTAAACAAAACAATCCAAATGAATAAACTCTTAGTTGTTATCTTGCCAATGATAACACAACAGTATACCACACTTTCCAAATACTTAAAACCAGCTGTGGCTAAGCATATCCTTATTCAAACTTCCAAAGACATTTATTTATAAGGGTGAAGACCTCAGGATGGCTATAAACCCCTTCATTTGGCAAAATTAATCACCATAAGAAATAGCGAGATACTCACATCACTGATCTCCAACCTCCCCCATATTAATATTAAAGCAACAATCTCAAAAAAGTACTTTTCTGATTTTTAATCTAATAACTATTTTTATTTATCAAGTTCAAATTATCAGTCCAAACTACCAGTTCCCACCTTATATGCTTCATTTAAAAGTATCTCTATCCACTTTAATAGTGGTCCACAAAGGACACACACTATTGAAAACACAAATAAGGCTCACAATGGAGCCACAAATCTTCCTTCGTAAGCCTTGTGAATAAACAAGAGCCACACAGTCATAACTATAAGTAAACGATCACTAAAGACACTTATCTTCAGACTTCCTCAGTTCAATATGTCGCTGGTCAACACGACAAAGATCTTTGTTTCTCCTCAAAAAAAGGCTTCAACGGGGGCTTAAAATCTCCACTCGACAACCAGCTCAGGAAATAACTTCAGCGTCTGACGTCACACTCTATAAATACTCAGCCACCAATCAAAACCTTCAAAGTTGCTGACGTATATGTCCACATATTTATTTTATTTATTCATTTATTTACTGTCTTTTTTTATACCGTGCTCTTTGGAATCAGTGTGGTTTAGTCAACAACATTCGAACAGTGCAGGTGGGCCTACACTGGACTTACAATGAACAAGGGATGATAACTTGGGATTAACGGGGGTAACTATGTACAGCGTATATACACTTAGCATCTATTACCTTGTGGTATCTTTACAGTATTACATCAATATTTACAGCAGTAGGTCACTATGTGCACATTCTTTAGACTGGGGTATTGTTGAACTAGGGGGTGGGGCTGCGATCGTGTGGCGTTGGTGCGCTGGGGGTGAGGGCCTGGTTGGCGAGAGTGTCTGGTTGGGATATGTCGTTTGTATGAGAGTAGTAGTGGAGGAAGAGGTGGTGCTTTAGTGCCTTCCTAAATTGGGCGAGGTCAGTGATGGCCCGGAGGGCAGGCGGAAGCGCATTCCAGCATGTGGGTGCGTAGAGGGCAAAGGCTCTGTTTCTGGATGTTTGTGAACATTTTGTTATTGCCTTTGGGATTCTCAGGGTGTTGGCAGCAAATGATCTCCTGGCTGTGCTGGAGGGGGTGGGGTGGATGAGGTCCGTGAGTGAGGCGGAAGAGCACTTGTTGATGGCCTTGAATGTCATCAATAGTGTTTTGAAGGAGAGTCTGCAGTGGACTGGCAACCAATGCAGGTGCTTTAGTATTGGGGTTACATGTTCCCTCCTGGAGGCTCCGTGCAGTATCCTTGCCGCTGCATTCATTGCAAGCTGCAGTGGGTTCAGTGGGTTCTTAGGGAGCCCTTGCAGAATTGTATGGTGTAATCAAAGTGAGGGATTACTAGAGCCTGGTAGATTATTCGGAAGTCATCTGGCCCAAGCAGATGTCGTAGGTGTCGGGTTGTCCTTATTTTGTGGTAAATTGCTTTGACCATGTTGCTTATATGGACCTTCATATCCAGCTGCTGGTCTAGTGTGACCCCCAAGGTACTGTACCATAGGCTTGCTGAGGAGCTTGGCGTTTTGTACTTTCAGTGAGGTGGGCGGGGTAAATGCTTGGTTCATGGAGATGAAGAGGACCTCTGTTTTGTTGAAGTTTATTCTGAGCCTTTGTACGTGGAGCCAATCGGTGACAGCATCGAAACAGGTTGCTAGAGGTGTGAAGTCAGGGTGGTCGGTTAAGAAAGGCATGTAAAGCAGTATGTCGTCAGCGTATACCAGGCAGTTGATGTTGAAGGAGCGGATGAGAGCGCAAATGAGCTGCATGTATACATTGAACAGGAGGGCCGAGAGTGAGGATCCCTGCGGTACGCCTCCTTCTTGTTGGAAGGGTTTGGAGGTGGTGGAGCTGGTTCGCACATGTTGCCATCTGTCTGATAAGCATGACTTGCACCAGCTTAGCGCAGTATTGTGAATCCCTTTCTCCCTGAGGCGTGTCAGGAGTATTCGTGGCTGACAGAATCAAAGGTTGCAGCAATATCCATGAAGATCAGGGCAAACCCTTTTCGGATGTTGTCCATTCCGATTGTTAAGGTGCTGAAGAGAGTGGTTAGTAGGGTCTCTACACCATGTGATTCTCTGAATCCATGCTGACACGGGTCGAGAGGCGCACTTGTCTCATTGTGGTGTTGAAGCTGGCGTTGGACGACCTTCTCAATTATCTTGGCCAGGAGGGGGATGCTTGAGATTGGTCTGTAGGAGTTCACCTTCCTAAGGTCCAACTTGTTGCTTTTCAGAAGTGGTCTGATGGAGGTTTGCTTCAAGCTTTGTGGGAATGACCCAGATGAGAATGATAGATCTATTAGCTTGGCCAAGAATGGACTGAGTTCAACATGCAGTGATATTATCCAAAATGCTGGGCAAGGGTCGTTTGGAGCCATGGTAGTGTTGATGGCTGTGATGATGTCTTGGATGCCTCTCTCAGAAGGTGCAGAGAAGGTAGTGAGGATGTCATGGCTGTCTTGCATGGATGGGGTCTTCGTGCAAGGGTCCCCGTGCCCGGGGGCCAAGTTTGAGGTCTTACTGGTCTGGCTTGTTTTGGACTGGAGGTAGTCCACAAATTCCTGTGGGTCAGGCAAACTTGATTGGGTTGGAGGCGGATCTTTTGTCAGAGTCTTGACTAGGCTGAGAAGCTCATGCGGCTTATTTAGGGGGCGTTGAAGAATTTCTGCATGGTATTGCTTCATTCTTGCCGCAACTGCTGCACAGTGCCACTGCAGGCCCTGTGCACTGCCCACTATACTCAAATAGTGATTTTTAACAGTATGTGGTTGAATTCCAGACACGACCTTGCAGGGCTTTAAAATACTCTCCTAACATTAAATTTCACAGTTAATGCATCATCCAGATGTTAGAATTCAGCACCAAGTTTAAAAAAATACAACGATCTACACGCTCAAATAGCCAAAACTAACCCATTTGGAGAAATTGCCTCCAAAGAGTTTACAGGCCCACATCCCAATTCCTGAACCTCACAGATGAGCAGTGCCTCTCTAGGTTTTGCATTGATAAAGGAGCCATCCACCATGTCTGCCAGCAGCTGGAGATGCTCTTCCACTTTACCACACAGAAAGACCGGACCAGGCCAGGCGAGCCCATGCCTGTCCACTTCAAGATCAACACAGCCCTTGCCTTCCTAGCCACTGACAGTTTCCAATCTGTCTTGGCTGCCAATATGGGGCTCAGCTAGTCAGCTGTTTCAGTTTTTGAGGATCTTTTTAACTGACATAGTTGAATATGTAACCTTCCACAGACCGTGCAGCAGAAGCAGCAAATCATGATAGTTTCAGGAGGTGGCTGGATTTCCATCAGTGCTTGGTTTGATTGATGTGCACATGTGGCCCTCAGGCAGGGCTGGTGCTGCCATTAGCCAAACTAGGTGGTCACTGTCAACGTACCAGGGGCTCCCATTGCCACTGCTGCTGCCCCTCTCCAGGGACTGCATTGGCATCAATGGCTATCAGACCATGATGGAGTGCTTGCCTAAAGCTCTGGTGCTGCATTGAAGTTTATGGCTTCTAGGACCTGCTGCTTCCCACCTCCTTCTGACACAGGCTCTCCTTTGTGGGTGCCTGAGCTGTGGCCTACTGCAGGGTGCATGGGTGCATAGCCAATGCAGTGTACAACATGATACCTCCTAGATAGATTTTGGGGTCCCCTACTAATGTCAGTAGCAACCATTGCTGTCCATAGATAGCTCCTGATACTGGAACCATATCCTGGTATGTGCTGTGGGTGGGGGTGGGGACATGGCATGCATTTGCAGACATTATGTGCATGCTGCCATGGATGTAGGTGGGCAACTCAACAAACTTGTGTCTGCATACCTGTCATACTTCCCACTGGCCACCTCTTGCCCTGCACTATCCTGTGGTCAGTGGCATTGGCTGTGCATGAGGAGGTGGGGTGCCCAAGGCAAGGGGTGGGTGGATGCATGGAATTTGCCCTTGGAGGGTAGTTAGGAGCTCCATAGCCATGTGTGAGGGAGAGTTGCTAAGAATGTGAATCAAAGCCCTTGTAGTGGTCTTTTACTAGGTCAGATTCTTCAGGATGCCTGCGGTTCTTTAGTACCTGTGTGTCAGAGGGGCCATTGCTTGTCATACCCATTGATACATTTTATTAAATGACATCACTGTCCTGTACAAAACTCTGCCCTATATATGTGTCTGAGTGGCACCAGTGGAGGAGTAGCCTACTGGTTAGAGCAACAGCCTTATACCCAAGAGATTAGGATTTTATTCCCATTGGCACTCTTTGTGACCTTGGGCAAGTCACTTTACCCTCCATTGCCTCAGAAGAAAAGGCTTGACAATCTACTTCCAATCATACCTTGTCAAGAAAGTCCATGGACTGCTGGGTCACCAGGAGTCAACATTGACTTGAAGGCACTTAAAAAAACAAAACAAACAAAAACCCTTCTTATCCCATCACCATCCATGACTTATGGGCACTCTGAGATGGCTGGGTCCCTTACACTGTCACTCCTTATCCATGTGGCCCAGCCTGTAGGTCCCAGATCCTTGCTTCTGGGGAAACCCACAGTAAGAGCCACATGGATACCATGTCCCACTGAGCACTACTTGGATCCTATCTACACCATGTGCCCATAGCTGTGTAAAGATGCTACCCTTCTAGCCTATGCCCTGACCACTGCGACAGTGCAGTTGTTGCCCAAATGTGACTATCCATATTGTAGAGGCATGGTGTTGGCACATTATGCCATATGTGCCACGACTTACTATGCTACTGCTGTAGCTCCCTCCCAAGGTGCCACAGAAATCCGAGCCGGATCCTCTTCATGACCCTGAACCTGCACTTCAGTGACTCTACATCAAGAAGGATGTGGAATCTGCTATAGAGGACAAATGTGAACATCATGCTTAGCCATATACTCCTTTCAAAGGTTCTACCCCTGTCAACCACTTAACTCTCATCCTCTGTTGCTTTCGGATTGAGGTCTGCACTGCTAGCAGATGAGGCTCACCTTTCTCATCCCTACATCCAGACATCCTGGCTTGCAATATGCCCCATATTTATTTATTTTATTTAGCTGTATTTATATTCCGCTTTTCACCGGGTCAAAGCGGTCAATTGGGGGATACATTTAACACAAGGGAATATGACACGCATACGTTAATACTTACAGGGAACATGGGCAATGGAGGGTTAAGTGGCTTGCCCAAGACCACAAGGAGTGCCTATAGAACTAGAAATCCCAGTCCCTCCGGCCTGAGATTGCTGTCCCCAGGTGGGACTTGAACCCCTGGCCCTCCGGCCTGAAGTACCTTGTCCTAACCACTAGACCACTCCTCCCCATATGCATTGCTGATGGTTCATGTATAAAATATTGTGGACATATACAATTCATTTTATTCTTATGCCTTGCTCTTATGGTTATGGTTATGGTTATGGTTAAATTTATTTGATAAAACCGCCTTTCATTAAAAGCAAAGCGATGTACAATTAAAATTAATTAAAAGAAGGCCGAAGCCAACGAAAGGAAAAGAAATTTACATTGGTTGACAGGACAGCTGAAATTGAGGGGTTGAAGGAAACAGGACAGGACATAGCAGAAGATAGGTGGGGGGGAAGAAAGAGGAGCAGGGGATAATCATACAAAAGGGGAGGGAACATCAAACGCTAACGAAAACAAGTGAGTCTTTAACTGATTCTTAAAACTGGGAAACTGTGGGTCAAGACGGAGGGCGGGAGGGAGGGCGTTCCAGAGGGCAGGGGCAGCGAAGAAGAAAGCAGAGGAGCGGGTAGATTGTAGGTGAGCACGGGAAGGTGGGGGAAGGGTAAGATGGTCAATACGCATTTGCACAATTATTCCATTTCTAAGCATTACCAATTATTATATTCAGGGATATTTTAGCAAATACTTTTATAAATGAAAAATATTTATGTAAATAATTTTTGTTTTAGATAGGAACTAAACATTGGTAAGTCTGTATTGATGCTTATGCCGATATGTCCGTTATCATCATTGCTTACTATCTATTTTTAGACTTGGCCAATGGTTTCACCAGCGACTTGGTTTCATCAGGGATTTTTAAAAATTCAAAGCAGAGGAAATATGCTTAGTAACATTCACTATCTCTAAAGAATTGAGAACATATACTGCTCACCGTAGAAAATGTCTGACACCCTACAAACATTGCGCATATACAGTCTATATCAATACCCAGAGAAGCAGCTTAAATAGTTCCTTCAAAACCAATACCATTCTTTATTAAGCCCTTGGGGACTGCATGTTTGCCATTGAAATATAAATTGTTGTTCCTGGCAAACTAGGCGTGACTTATAAAATTGCCTGCACAGTGGTGATATTCAGCTGCTACCTGTAGCTAGAGAGGTTTAAATAAGGACAGATAGAAAACCTGTTCTAACTTAAACCGCTTAGCTATATGCTGAATATTGTTGCTATGTGTAGAGTGGAGATGGTTGGCAAGGTCTACGGCTGCATCTATGGATAGTAACACTGACTGTGTCTGGATTATTTGAACGCCATGGACAATGTTTTAAACAAACCAGACACTGGCTGCAGGATTTAAATATTGGCCTGAGTAGTTGTAGTCTTACTTGCAACAGCATGCCGCCTCACACCTCTGCCAGCAATCAAAGAGATTACACTTAAACTATAAAGTAAAAATCAAAGGGATTGGAAAGATAACATAAGTGTGTGATAGCAGGCAAGTATTAGGGGTCAGAATGCTAATATTGAATTCAGTATAGGAGAGACCTTCCTTGCACATGTGGTTCTTGTGTATCTGCAGTAATTCCGAGTGGGTGGTCTTGCAAAGAAGTGTTAAACACAGCAAGATGGCTTGGTTCCTGGGCACTGAGACTTTCATGGCTAAATTTTATCCAATGCCTTTGGAAGATTAACTTTCCGTTTTAATTTGTTCTGAGGTGCTTGATCTTAAATGTTTATCGAGTTAAGTACTTGAGTCTGTTTTTCCACTGTGTTGCTTGTAAAACTTTTGTTTGTTTTTAAGGGGTAGGGTGGGGGAAACAGGGGAGCAGATTGGTGAAATTCAATAGCTTGTGACTTAACATTCTTGTCTGACCTAATCTGAGTGCTATGGATTGGGAAAGTATGTTTCTTAAAGGCAGGATACTTTAAATGTATGTTGCAGAAGCATGGTACACGGTTGCCTTCCTAAGTGACTTTCATGGCCACACTGTATGTCTAAATATTACAATGTGAAAAAAGTCCCAAGGATGCTACAGAGAGCTCCAGAGATGTTAGTAAACTGCTGTTCATTTCTAAGGGGGTGAGGGGAGAGGAGATGTTAATGTTTCTCCCCAAGTTGCTGAGTACCTTCACATGGTGATCTTGTTATATAAAACCTATCCCAAACCTCAGCAAGGCAACACTGTCGTTGAAGTATGGCAGGAACGAAAATAAAAGAGTTGAAAAGTGCACACTTAGAGGGTAATTTTATAACCACCTGTGCAGTCAGCCCATGTTGCCCGTTGATGACGTCCCTGCTACTCTTGGCATGCTGAGCTCTGCTGCTTCGAGCCTCAAGCCATGGGTTCAGGGAGAAAAAGGAAAGAGAAGATCTGTGCGTTCAACCACCCTACCTCGAGCCAGGGGAATGTGCTGGCAAGTGTAGCAATACTTTAGGCTTCAGGGGACTCATCAGTGGAACCGCAGGCAACTTTGAGCTCTGGAGAGTGATCTCCCCTCAAATGTCATGATTGGCTCCCAGCAATCCTCCCTCTGAAGCGCTGGCCGTGCTGCATCTGGAGGAGTGAAGTTGCAGGATAGTGTTGGGACAGGAGAGGAGTGAGAGCCTGAACTCTCAGGGTTTGAGATGACTGCAGAGAAAGGAGTCTTCTGTGGAAAGGGTAAGCCAGAAGGGTTCCAAGCAAGGCAACGAGTTTGGAACTCATTCTGGAATTGTTGCTGGAACAGATTGTGTTATGAGGGAGACGGAGACGGTGGGAGCTTTGGTTCTTGAACCAGGAACCTTTTCTTTGACTGCCCTCCCAGCACTCCCTGTAGATATCTCTCTAGAACAAATATAGTTATTAGTTGCATGTATTGAGGCTTCCCTAGTGGGAAGTGGCCATCAGCTATGTGAGTTTATACAGGGAATGGCAGTAAAACTGACTATCTTGGCTTCATAGCCCTGGAAGCGTTTTCATGCTTTTGTAGGACAGTGTCTTGAATAGAGTCCCTTCAGGGTATGAATATGGTCCTTATGAAAGACAATCTTGTGTTTTGGAATAAAATGGAAAATTTGGAAAATTCTTTTAAGAAGAAAAATGTGTGGGGCCAATATTCAAAGCAATTTAACGCACATAGCAGACCAAATAACCGTGTTAATCTCGGCAATCAGGATATTCCATGGCACTAACCGCATTAGCGCCGCTGAATATCCCCACTAAATGCCCTGATGCTAGCCAACTAGCATTGGGGGGTTCCTGGGATGGAGCAGGAGCGGCATCCAGGGATAACTGACTATCGGCGATATTCAGCCACAAACCAGTTATCCCACGGCAGCCACAGTTAGGCACGTTAAAGGCTGGCCCTTCACTGCCATAGCTAACCAGAGAGGGTCTGAAGATCACCACTGCGACACTCTGCTGCCAACCCAGATATTCAATGCCGGGGGCCAGATATGGCCCCAGTATTGTATATTCGGGTTTAAAGATCAGCGGCAATGGCTGGCCACTTTACAAGGGCTAGCTGTGCTGCTGTGCCGCTGAATATCCCCCCCTATGTTTTGTGACTTTTCTAAGATCTGCTTACATATTGCCATTGGATGTGCTGAAAAAATAATTTTTGAAGTCTGAATTCTCCTAAGGAAACTTTTCCTCCCTTGTAGCTGCTTATTATTTGCTGCGGAAGGGTTACCTCTAGAAAAGCCCCCCACGGGGGTGATCTGACTAATGACAGTTTGTAATCAATAGCACTTCTGGAAGCATCTATGGAACTGGTTACAAGCGCCACTAGGTTGGTCACATTTGCATTGGAGCCAGATAGAGACTCGGCACTTAAAGCCTTCTTTCACCAACAGGACTTTTATTATTTGAGAATTAAGTTATGGTTTCCAGATTTTACTATAATGGCCCAATTTAAGCATCAAGAGTTTTTGGAGCTCAGGCAGAGGATGATGAGTCTTGGAGGGGGGGGGGGGGTACCTTATGCTTAAAATTTCCTGTAAAATGTTTAATTTCATTAGATGAGACCAATTATTCTTTTATTGATCCTGAACAATTAAGGAGATTTCTGGACTCTAAGGACCAAAATGCAGCTAAATTGTAAATGCTATGTGAGGGCTCATTTGATTATTTAACACTAGGCAGGCTTTTTGAATGTGTTGTTTTTCTATTTTTTTTTATTTCTATCTCCCCCTTGTTATTGGAGGGCTTGAGTACCAGGGACCAATTATAAATTCCTGTGGTAGTATATTACGAGGGTTTTTTTTCTTTGTTATTTTGGTTGTTTTCTTTGCAACATGTATATTTGCTGTTGTTACAAACTGAAAAATCAAATAAATTGAAAAAAAAAATAAAAAAGTATATGCACACTTTATAAAATAGGGATGTAAAGACATACCTTGACCCAAATACAGCAGTTATGTCTGTTCTAGGGCAGGCATATAATCCCATGCCTAGATTCTTCAGAAATGCATGTATGTTTTAATAGTTTATATCTTATGTGCATAAATTTAGTCTCCATCTATGCTCTGCCCAAATGCTTCCCCTGTGCACATGAAAACTTACGCATGCACTTACAGAACAGCAGCCACCTAAAGCAGGCGCCTACAGGGCCCGCTGAAGAAGTGAGCCACTGGCTCAGGGCACATCAGAGTAGGGCACAGGAGGCCTACTTCCCTGCCTCACTTT
This sequence comes from Ichthyophis bannanicus, assembly GCA_033557465.1. Classification (NCBI taxonomy): domain Eukaryota; kingdom Metazoa; phylum Chordata; class Amphibia; order Gymnophiona; family Ichthyophiidae; genus Ichthyophis; species Ichthyophis bannanicus. Next base: position 810,639,496 of record CM066032.1, on the reverse strand, counting down.
CAGCCTGCCACCTGCCTCCACCACAGCGGCCGTATTAATGTTTATCACAGCCACAAAGGCGTGAAGGAGTAGCGTAGTGGTTAGAACAACAGTCTAATGAGATTGGGGTTCAATTCCCACTGGCACTCCTTGTGACCTTGGGCAGTTCATTTCACCCTCTATTGCCTCGGAAGAAAAGGCCTAGCAATCTATTTCCAGTCATATCTTGTCAAGAAAACCCGAGGGCTGATGGGTCCCCAGGAGTCAGCACTGACTTGATGGCGCTTAAAAATAAAAAAGAACAGCCACAGGAGCATTAGCTTTTGCTCCCGCGGCTGTGTGTACTCAAGCCATCAGCACCATGGCATTTTATCATGCAAAAAGCAAGCATTTACTCTCTCTCCATCTGTAAAATCATACATGACTGTGAGTGAAATGTGTATGAAGAGACATGATAAACTTTGTCTCATAAGGGAAGCACAGGCTGTGTAGCTCCTCTATGAGTATTTGTCTCTATTTTCAGTGTACAGGTGTGGGTGCATGTATATACATGGGGTGGGATGAGGGGTAGGATTTTTATGCACACATGTGGGAAGACGAGGTAAAGAACTGAGTATGTATGTTGTTGTTGTTGTTGTTAAGTTCCGTTGAGTCAGTGTTAACTCATGGCGACCCTCTGGATAGCTGTCCTAAATTGTGTTCAGTGTTCAGACAGGCGGCTCACTGTTCACAGACTGGTACCCATAGCGGCTGTTATTGTATCGATCCATCTCCTTGCTGACCTTCCTCTTTTGCATTGACCTTCTATCTTGCCAAGCATGATGTCTTTCTCTAATTATCTCTTTCTTCACAAGGTATGTCCAAAGTATGAAAGTCAAAGTCTTGTCATCTGAGCTTCTAAAGAAAGCTTAGGTTTGACATCCTCTAGTACTAACTGGTTTGTTCTTTGGGCGGTCCATGGTATATGTAGTATTCACCGCCAGCACCATAATTCAAAGGCATCAATTTTCTTCCTGTCTATCTTTCTCACTGTCCAGTTTTCACAGCCATATGATGTTATTGAAAATACCATGGCTTGAATGAGTCAAATCTTTGTATGGAGAGAGACATCTCTGCTCATGAGAATCTTGTCTAGGTCTTTCATAGCCATTCTGCCAAGAGCAATGCATTGTCGGATTTCTTGACTGCTTGTTGCTTCTTTATTGATAGTTGACCCAAATAGGTTAAAGTTGTCAACAATTTCAATTTCTTCTCCTTCAATGATGAACTTATTGATTTTGCCAGTTGTCATTATCTTTGTCTTCTTTACATTAAGGTGCAGGCCCATTTTAAGACTGCTCCTTGATCTTGAGAAGAAAATGTTTCAGATCATCTTCACTTTCAGCCAGTTATGTGGTATCATCAGCATAGCAAAGGTTGTTGATGAGTCTTCCACTAATCTTCACACCACTGTTGTCTTCATACAATCCTGCTTCTCTGATGATTTGTTCTGCATTTAATTAAACAGATAGGGGGAAAATATGCAGCCTTGTCGTACATCTTTGCTTATTTTAAACCATTCTATTTCTCCTTGTTCTGTTTGAACTGTTGCTTCTTGATCAATGTACAGAGTGTGCAAGAGAATGATTAGGTGTTCTGGTATACCCATGCTTCTTAATATGGCCCAGAGTTTCTCATGGTTTACACAGTCAAAAGCCTTGCTGTAGTCGATAAAGCACAAATAGATATCCTTTTGGTATTCTTTAGTATTTTCAAGGATCCATCTCACATCCGTGATAATGTTTCTCATTCCTTGCGATTTCCTGAACCCTGCTTGCACTTCAGGTAGTTCTTGTTCCAGGTATGGTTGTAGTCTCTGTTGAATAATCTTCAGTAGAATCTTGCTGGCATGTGGGATCAGAGCGATTGTGCGATAATTTCCACAGTCAGTTGGATCACCTTTCTTTAGTATTGGTATAAACACAGATCTTTTCCAGTCAGTTGGCCATGATGTTGTCTTCCAAATTTCTTGGCAGGACCTTGTAAGTATGGTAACAGCTGCATCAGATTGCTGTAATACTTCTGTGGGAATGCCATCAATGCCTGGTGCTTTGTTCTTTGATAAGTCTTTCAATGCTGCTTCGACTTCTTCTTTCATCACCAATGGTTCCAGATCATAAGGTACAGGTTGAAATGGCTTTTGGTCCACTTGATCTTTATCATATAAAAACTCTGTATATTCTTTCCACCTTTTCTTGATCTTCTCAGCATCATTCAACATAGAACCTTGAGCATCTTGTAACATTCCAATTTGAGGCTGGACTTTTTTCTTTAGCTCTCTTAGGTTTAGGAAAGCTGATCTTGTTCTTTCTCTAATAGTTCCTACTTCTATTTCCTTTCATGCATCATTGTAGTACTTTTCCTTGTCCTATCTTGTTGCATGTTGGAAATCTCTGTTGAGTTCTGTGATTGTATTTCTTTCTCCTCTGGCTTTAGCTTCTCTGCATTTCTGGGCCATTTTCAGAGTTTCCTCTGTCATTCATTTTGGCCGTTTTTGCTTTTTCACCTTTTGTAGAGACTTCTTGCTTTCTTCCAACACAACCATCTTGATGTCATTCCATAACTCTTATGGAGCTCTGTCATTTGTATCTTTAAATTCCAGTGGTATATTCTCAAGATGATATTTTGCTACATTCATGAGTGGCTTGTTCTTTTTCAACTTTAGCTTGAGTGTGTATACTTGTAGTTACTACTACTACTACTACTGAGCATTTGTATAGCGCTACAAGTCATACGCAGCGCTGCACAGGCATGTAAGAGACAGTCCCTGCTCATCAGAGTTTACAATCTAGCCAAGACAGACAACACAGAACATACAGACAGGAATAAAACAAGGGGAAATGATAAAGAAACAAAGAGATCAGATTAGTCAAGAACCAAAAGCAGCAGAGAACAGGTGAGTTTTCAGCCTGGATTTGAAAAGGGTCAGAGAAAGGTGCCTGGCATACAGACACAGATAGTTTGTTCCAGGTGTAAGGAGCAACAAGGTGAAAGGAGCAAAGTCTGGAATTAGCAATAGAAGAGAAGGGCACAAATAGAAGTGATTTGCCAGAAGAGTGGGGTTCCCGAGGGGGGTGTAATGAAAGACACATTGGGGGTTTCCAGACAAGCTACTTAACACCAGCACGCTGCACAAGAAATCCTTTCCATCTACATCGGGGGTTTCCAGTAGCATCAGCAGCCACCCAGAACAAAGGCAGTGTGTGTGCTCCCTCCCTCACTACAACAGAGTGACCATCTGCATCTGAGGTGAGCCTGCCGGGTAGGATTGCTTCTTCACCACTGATCCAGATCGAACTGCATGCGTCCAGACTGCTCCACCCACCGAGCCAAGCTACTTAACACCAGCACGCTGCAGGTGCGCCCGTGCCTAGCGGGCCTCACCAGAGGGCCCTTTGGCGTGGCTCTTAGGCGGGGTACTTAGGTGAGCACAACACTCGATCACCATTACTCAGAACCTCCCATATGATCGTCCATCATCAAGAAAATCGACCTGAGGCTAATATCAAACTGCAGAATGCTCAAACAATCCTTGGACCAACTGTGAGTCTTTCTTTCTACATAACCATACAACCTCCAAACACTTCTTAACGTTAAACGCTCTGAAGGAACTCCTGTTAACTGCTCTCATTGTGATAACTAAGCAACACAATCATATTGCCAGCTACATTGTTACAAGTTAATGTCACACATTTTATAGTCATCTCATCTGAGCTGCTTCCACTTAGCCCACCTACTTTCTTCCTAGTAACACTTTTGCATAGTACAATATAATTTAATGTCACCTCAAATAAGCTTGACTTCACTTCATCTACCCTCTTGCCTCCCCCCACCCCAATACTGACTTTGGTCAGCATACACTAAACTCAACACAAACTGAACAGTACCCCTCAACTCATCACAATCATAATACAACCCCAGACTGACCTCACAGCCACACGAAAGACACTACCTAATAAGAATGGAGTACAACACTATTACCATTTGCTCCCTACTGCTCCTACTATTGACATGCACCTACACAAATGCCCACATACAGCACACTAATGCTAAACAACTCCTCACCATACCCATCATAACTTCCCACACTAGAAATGAAGCCAACCATTATCATAGAAACACACACTACTCAAGTAAGCACAGGATGCATAACAGACTAATCTATATCCACCCTTTAACGATCACACAAACTCACCAAATCTTAGTCACACCCATCCCTATGAAATTCATACTGATCAATGCCAGATCCATAAGGAATAAAATCCCCATTATTACAAACCTGATCAAAGATGACCGTTCAGATTTCCTTTGTGTGACCGAAACATGGCTATCAGTATCCAATACCATACTCCTAAACCAATTAAAAATAGATGGCTATGATAAAGCCAATTGCCCTAGAGATAATAAATGAGGAGGGGGAGTTCTCATAATTTAAAACACAGAAGAGAGCTTTCTGGTTAAATTTAGAACCCAGCAGAAAGCTTATAGTTTAAATTTCATAAGAAGTTAGAGCCTAGCAGCAGCTAAGAGCTATAATTTAAATCAAATCAGAATATAGCTTACCTCAGCAGCACAAGACAGGGTACTGTGTAGCAGCCCTCTTTTAATAAGTGTTATTTCCCTCCCTCCCCACACCCACCCACCCCTGGGATAATCGTAGCTTTATAGGTACTTACACATCTTAAAAGGCAGGAGGTGCTCTCAGGTGAAGCTCATTACCCAAATCAGTCATACACTAAGGGCCTGAGATTAGTTAAGCTTCAGGTGAACAAGGTATATTACACGTATTAGGTACAGTTTTATTAGTATAAATATCCATAGCAAGCCTTAGTAAGTAAAGAACTTAGATCTAAACACAAACTTAAAACTAAGATGCAGACAGCAGTCCAGCAGCGGGATGGGGGCTTTCCAGTCTTTTGCATTGAGTGTCACATGTATGATTTTCTCCCAGTTGGTGAGAGGTCTTACGTGTGCACTAGGTGCAAGGAGCTCTTTGCTCTCAGGGAACGAGTCCGTTCTCTAGAGGCTAAAGTAGCAGACTTGGAAAGCATAAGACAGACAGAGAGGTACATAGACGAGACCTACAGGGATATAGTCCTGAAGTCTGTCAGACGGCTGCCTGGGTGAGAATCTTCACAATCTTGGCAAGTGCATATATCTATATGATTTGCAAGGGATTGTGGGCAATGCAGTTCATTCACACCAGACACAGCTGCTCACAATAATTAGTTGTGCTTTTGGGTAAAGCCAATAAGATATTTATTTATGGGGTTATTTCTCCCAACACAGATATGCTTGGTAGCACATAAATCAGGTTACTTGCTTTCAGTGTTAAACTTGGAAAAACAAAATAAGAAAACAACATTTGAACTGGTCAGGCAATCAAAGCAAAAGAAATAAGACCTGGTTGGCAACAAACTGGTCTTTTCTGTAGGCATTAGCTAATGTTCTCTTAGCAATGTCAAACAACAAACCAAAAGCCACAAAGAAAGGAAAAAACCTGTTCTTTTCAGGTAAACTTCTTATATCTTCCCACATAGATTCAGAAGTGATTCTCTCAGAGCTCACAAGCAATTAGGTAAGGCTCAATTGCTAGCAGTTATCCAGCTGAAACCCCTTAGCTGGCTTGCTTTCTACTGCGTGGCTAAAAATCCTACACAGCAGCTTTTCTGAGTAGATTAAAGAACAAGTTTGTATTTCTTTGTGATGGTTGCTGTACTTTATAACAGAAAATCACCAAAGGAGTTTAGACAGAGAGCAGTCCATGTAAACAGATTCTTCATCTGCTATCACCCCCTCTTCTTCAACAAGCATGGGTTCAATATCATGGATTGGCACAGATGAATCTCCCAATGGAGCACTTTCAGGAGAATACTTGTTTCCCTGCTGTCTTTCAAGGTTATAGCTAGGGCATAGATCAGTGTTCATACCTGAGCTTCCATTGCTGTTAGAGTTCCTCCCTATATAGCCTGGCCAGTATGTAGTCCAGTTCTTATGTCCAGCCTTCCAATCCAGATCCCTGGACACTGGATCTCTCTTCACATACCTTCTGGCACGGGTCTTAGGGTCCCTTCCACGTGTAGCCGTCTCTCACAGGTACCGTCTGGAGATTCCTAGCTCTGCGGCACCATTCCTCTGGCTTTCCCCAGTCCAATGGTGTATGCTGGCCCTTGGAATGCCTCCCAGTATACGTACTGCTCTGGACTCTTCTAGACCTCTCAAAGGCTTTTCTCCTCTTTCTTCCAAAGGGTTTCTTTCCCTCTCTGTCCGTCCGGTATGGCTTCTGCTTCTGATAATCCTTCAGATGAAACTGAGGATATCCAAGCTGATCATAAAGATAATGATGATCCTCAGGATCCAGCTCAAGCTCATTCTCTGTAGAATAAACTCTACCTTTATTCTGCTTAGATGAGTGCTCCCCCCTAATACAGCGCAGCTGTGCTGAATCAGGCCCTGCCCTTTGAGATGAATGCTTAGGGATTACCTCATAGCCCTCCTGATTGAACACACGTTTCCCCACTTCAGCTCCTCTAATGGCTGTTGGAAACCTGGTGCATTCTGGGACTGGTAGTCTTTTATGGGAAAATTCTGTTTTCTTATTTCTACCAGAACTGACAGGTTGCTTGTTCAGAGTCACTTCACCTTTTCTATAGCTCCTTCCTGAGCTATGATAAGCTTCCTTATCACAAGTCCCACCTCCAGTCTGCAGCATCCCTGTTGCCATGGAGGAGAGAAGTCATGTGACAGGAGAGCATCACCCTGGTGTGGCAGGAAGTGATCCTGTAACTAGGACCTGTCCTCCAGGTGATGTAAAACCCTCTCGCACTGAGGACATTTCTCCAGGGCTATGTGCCCATGAGGGAAGGGTTAGGACAGCCGTTATAGTTGGTGATTCGATCATTAGGCAAGTAGATAGCTGGGTGGCTGGTGGACATGAGGATCACCTGGTAACATGCCTGCCTGGTGCGGAGGTAGCGGACCTCACGTGCCACCTAGATAAGGTCTTAGATAGTACTGGGGAGGAGTCTGCTGTCTTGGTACATGTCGGTACCAATGACATAGGAAAATGTGGTAGGGAGGTTCTGGAGGCTAAGTTTAGGCTTTTAGGTAGGAAGTTGAAATCCAGAACTTCCAGGGTAGCATTCTCCGAAATGCTTCCTGTTCCACGCGCAGGAACCAAAAGGCAGGCAGAGCTCCTGACTCTTAATGTGTGGATGAGACAATGGTGCAGAGATGAGGGTTTTGGATTTGTTAGGAACTGGGGAACATTCTGGGGAAAGGAGGGGCTCTTCTGAAGGGATGGGCTTCACCTTAACCGGGATGGAACCAGGCTTCTGGCATTAACCTTTAAAAAGGAGATAGAGCAGCTTTTAAACTAGATATTAGGGGAAAGCCGACAGTCGCCCAAGAGCGGATGGTTCGGAAGAATGTATCTTTGAAGGATACTACCAAAAGCAGAGAGGTTCCACAAAAGAGTAAAGTAGCCCAAATGCCCTCAAGTATGGAGCAGACAGAGCTTAAAGATCCCAAATTACCCATGTCTAACAATAGCCAAATTAATATGAATAAAATACATTCTCTAAAATGCTTGTATGCAAATACTAGAAGTCTAACAAATAAGATGGGAGAGTTAGAATATATAGCACTAAATGAAAGGTTAGATATGATTGGAATATCAGAGACATGGTGGAAGGAGGACAACCAGTGGGACACTGTGATACCTGGGTACAAACTATATCGTAATGATAGAGCTGATCAAATTGGTGGAGGGGTTGCTCTCTATGTTAGAGAGGGCATTGAGTCAGAAAGGATACCGGGGTAGTTGAAATCACCCATTATTATTACTGCACTGTAACTTTTGTTAGCTTCCTTGATTTCTTTGAGCATTTCATCATCCATTTGGTCATTCTGGCCAGGCACTCGATAGTACACCCCCACTGCCATTGCCTTCCCCCTTTTCATGGAATTTCAATCCATATAGATTCTACAGCAGGAAAGAAAATCTGCTGTAGAATCTATATGGATTGAAATTCCATGTAAAAGGGGGAAGGCAATGGCAGTGGGGGTATACTATCGAGTGCCTGGCCAGAATGACCAAATGGATGATGAAATGCCCAAAGAAATCAAGGAAGCTAACAAAAGTTACAGCGCAGTAATAATAATGGGTGATTTCAACTACCCCGGTATCGACTGGGTCAGTGTCATGTCAGGACATGCTAGGGAGATAAAGTTCCTAGATGAAATAAATGACTGCTTCTTGGAGCAGCTGGTTCATGAACCGACCAGAGGGGAAGCCATATTAGACCTAGTCCTTAGTGGAACACCAGATCTAGTGCAAGAGATAAGGTTGTTGGGGCCACTTGGCGATAGTGATCATAGCATGATCGCCTTTGATTTAATTAGTGGAGGAGGGATAGTAAGGAAATCCACAGTACTACCTTTTAGCTTTCGAAAGGGAGACTATGATAAAATGAGGAAAACAGTTAAGAAAAAACTAAAAGGAGCAGTTGCAAAGGTTAAAAACGTACATCAGGCTTGGCTGTTGTTGAAAAATACTATCTTGGAAGCCCAGACCAGCTGTATTCCACGCTTTAAGAAAAGTGGAAGGAAGTCCAAAAAACTGCCAGCATGGTTTAAAGGTGAGGTCAGAGAGGCTGTTGTTGCCAAAAAAGCATCTTTCAGGAAATGGAAAAAAGAGCCAAACGACAAAACCTGGAAACAGCACAAGCACTGGCAAGTCAAATGCAAGGCATTGATAAGGCAGGCAAAGGGAGAATTTGAGAAGAAGCTTGCTGCGGAAGCAAAAAAGCGAAGTAAAGACCTTTTCAAGTACATTCGTAGCAAAAAACCTGTGAGAGAGTCAGTTGGTCCATTAGATGATAAAGGGGTTAAAGGAGCACTAAGAGGCGACAAGGCGATAACGGAGAGACTGAATGAATTTTTTGCTTCAGTCTTTACTGAGGAAGATGTAGGGATGTTACCCATGACTGAAGTGGTATTTAAAGGTGCGGAAGAATTGAAGGAAATATTGATACATCGGGAAGATGTATTACAACTATTAGATAAACTGAAGAGTAGCAAATCACCTGGGCCGGATGGTATACATCCAAGGGTGTTGAAAGAACTGAAATATGAGATTGCAGACCTGCTATTAGTAATCTGTGAACTATCATTAAAATCATCTCTAATACCTGAAGATTGGAGGATCGCCAGTGTAACACCAATTTTTAAAAAGGGTTCCAGGGGTGATCCGGGAAACTACAGACCGGTGAGCCTGACATTAGTATCAGGAAAAATGGTAGAAACCATCATAAAGAATAAAATTACTCAGCATGTAGATAGTCATGACCTAATGGGAGACAGCCAACATGGCTTTAGACAAGGAAGATCTTGTCTTACTAATCTGTTATGTTTTTTGAAGGAGTGAATAATCAGGTGGACAAAGGTGAGTCAGTTGATATTGTGTATCTGGACTTTCAGAAAGCCTTTGACAAGGTCCCTCATGAGAGACCTTTGGCAAAACTAAAGAGTCATGGAATTGGAGGCAGTGTACTATTGTGGATCAGGAACTGGTTAAAAGATAGAAAGCAGAGGGTAGGGCTAAATGGCTAATTTTCCCAATGGAGAAAGGTGAATAGTGGTGTACCCCAGGGATCTGTGCTGGGTCCTCTGCTTTTTGACATATTCATAAATGAACTGGAAAGTGGAATAACGAGTGAGGTTATCAAATTTGCAGATGACACAAAACTATTTAAAGTTGTTAAAACCCAAGAAGATTGTGGAAAATTGCAAGAGGATCTTGATAAATTGTAAGACTGGGCATCAAAATGGCAGATGAAATTTAATGTGGACAAGTGCAAGGTTATGCACCTAGGGAAGAACAACCGAAACTATGGTTACACGATGCAAGGTTCCACATTAGGAACTACCACCCAGGAAAAAGATTTAGGCGTCATTGTGGATACCATGTTAAAACCCTCGGCCCATTGTGCAGCAGCGTTAATAGAATGCTAGGTATGATAAGGAAAGGAATGGAAAATAAAACAAAAGATATTATAATGCCTCTATATCGTTCCATGGTGAGACCGCACCTTGAATATTGTGTGCAATTCTGGTCGCTGTATCTTAAAAAGGATATAGCGATTTTAGAAAAGGTTCAGAGAAGAGCCACCAAAATGGTAAAGGGGATGGAAGGATACTCCTCTGAAGAAAGGCTAAAAAGGTTAGGGCTCTTTAACCTGGAAAAGAGACGGCTGAGGGGAGATATGATAGAAGTCTATAAATTAATGAATGGAGTGGAACGGGTAAACGTAGATCGATTGTTTACCTTATCAGAATATAGAAAGACTAGGGGACATGCAATGAAGCTTCAGGGTAAACTATTTAAGACTAATAAAAGAAAATATTTTTTCACTCAACGTGTAATCAAACTCTGGAATTTGTTACCGGAGGATGTAGTAAAGGCTGTTAGTGTAGCTGGGTTTAAAAAAGGTTTGGACATGTTCCTGGAGGAAAGGTCCATAAACCATTATTAAGAAGGGACCCAGGATATCAATGCTTGAACCAATACAAGCATTGTGGAACCTGTGTCCCTTGGGGAAACTGCTAAGTACATATGACCTAGATTGGCCACTGTTGGAAACAGAATACTGGGCTTGATGGACCTTGGTCTGACCCAGTATGGCATATCTTATGTTCTTATGTTCTTAATTAGCAAAAAAGAACACAAAGCTACCCCAAGCATATGTACCAACATAGAAGGAATAGACATACTTAAAATAGAAAATAAAAGTATAGCTATTTACCTGATCTATAGACCTCCTTTAACCAACCATGTAAACCTAACATCCATCCTTGAATCTGCTTGTTCCTCTCCACTAAGAAAACCACAAATCATATTGGGCGATTTCAACTTGCACTCACTCATCCACCAACAAGCTATGGCATTTATTGACAACATGGAAAACATGGGCTACAATCAGATAATAAACATGCCTACCCACATAAAAGGAAGAATCCTAGACCTTGAATTCCTCCCAAAGTCAACTACAAACCTCCACTCCCAGTCCCAACTAAAACATGTCCCGTGATCAGACCACTATATTATTGAGTTCACCATATTCACACACCTTCCAACACCACACACAAATACAAATCCGCAAAAACATAGATTCAAACAGTTTAACAAGGAAAACTTTTTAAATGAAGTTCTACCAAACCTTGAAACATCTCTAACAGAACTAAATGATATCCTTGATAATTGGAATGTTACGATACAAAAAGCAGCCACCCAGACTCCCAATCCTGCAAAACCTTCCCGCAGAGTATGAGAAAAATGGTTCACACAGGACCTCTCAAAACTGAAAAAACAACTAAGAAAACATGAACATAGATGGAGACTAAACAAAAACCCAGAAAACAAACATATATATATGTCAACCCTTACTACTTATAATGAAGCAATCAACAAAGCAAAAAAAGATTCATACCAAAATTTTAACTAAATCCCTCAACCGTCCACGTGAACTGTTCGGGATAGTTAAATCTCTAACTAACACCAACCAGAATTACTCAAATGCTATTAGCATAAACGCTCAAGCCCTAGCAAACTACTATCAAGATAAACTGAAAAAGAGAGACACTATTGACCCACCCTCACAATTATCTTCAACCACAATCAACACTCTAGATTCGTTCACCCCCATAGACCAAACACAACTTCTAAACACCATAAACAAAATTAACACCACCACATCCCTGCTGAACCCCCCTGTCCAGTAGCCTGGATTAAAGCAGCTAAATCTGAATTAGCCCCCCACCTACTCCAAATAACTAACCAAGCCCTACTCCTAGGAGAAATGACAAATAAACTTAAACATACCATAATCCGCCCCATTCTAAAAAATAAGTCTCTTGATAGACAAGACCCCAAATCCTATAGACCCATAGCAAGTATACCATTTGTAGCCAAAATAGTCGAGAACGGCAAGGCCGCGGAGCCATGTGCACGCAGCCACCATTAACCGGGGGGGCGGCCGCGTGCATTCCAGCGTCGGTAGCGTGTCGATTCGGAGCCCGGGGGCGGAATGGAGGGGATAATACCATCCCATTGGCTGCGGCGTGTGACGACTGTGCGCTGCAGCCAATGGGATGAAGGAGACGTCGGGAGCTAGTGCGGGGACGCGGCGTGAATCCGGCCTCTTGCTTTCGGATGCCGGAGCCGCCGGACGCCCACCCACCCTCCCTGGTTTCAAGTGGGTCTTGGGGGTTGTCGTTGGGGGTGTTGCAGCTGGAGGGGGTTGGCGGGATCCCAGAGGTTTCCGGGGTCCGGAGCCGGATGCAAGCAGTACGGCGGGGGTGGGGTACCCCCGCCCGGACAATCCCTTGGCTTTTGCTAATAATATGGCGAAGCCGGATGAGGGAGTGCGAGGCAATTTTGTCGGGTCTGTACCCGGGGGAAGCGGCCGAGGCGTCACCTTGCTAATAGCATGGCGGGTGGTGGCTTGCGCTGCTGGTGGGGGGGGGGGGATGTTAATTTGTTAATTGGAAAGTTGTGAATTGTTGTAAGTTAATAAAGCTGCGACCAGTTCAATTCCAAATGATGTGTAATGGTTTTCTTAAAGGTTTAAGGGTGCTGCTTATAAAAAAAAAAAAAAAAAGCGGGGGGAAAAGGGGAGGGGAATCAGGGTGGAATCAGCCGGTCCACCTTACCCGGTTAAGTAGCACAAATCCAGCTCCAAGACTTTATAGATCTAAACGCTCCACTTGACAACCACCAATTCGGATTCCGCCCTTACCATGGTGTTGAATCCCTGCTATTAGTTCTCTTTGACACCCTTATATGGGGCATGGACGATATAAAACAAACATTCATCCTCATATTTTTTGACATAACTGCCGCTTTTGATAGTGTTGACCATAACTCGCTGCTCGCAAGGCTTGACCAAATTGGAGTCAAAGGAACAACCTACAAATGGTTTAAATCATACATCTCTGGCCGTATACAGCAAGTTCAAATAGGCCAAGAAAGATCCTCCACATTCAGTCAGGAACAAGGTATACCCCAGGGCTCTGCCCTATCAGCCCTTTTATTCAACGTCTATTTACAACCAATATGTAATATATTCAAAATATCCAAATCAAATTACCACATCTACGCGGACGACATCATGTTGTACCTACCTATAGATAGCCTAAACACAACTCAGCAGGTAATAACTTCTTGTCTTACCGAAGCTCAAGCCTGGCTGGCCTCAAACAACCTATATATCAACTATAACAAAACCGAAGTACTTTATATGTCAAGAAATCCAAACATCACCCCCCCCCCCAACATACACACACTAACACTTAAAATAAATAACGCAAATCTCCCAGTTAAAAATGAAGTAAGATATCTTGGCATCTTGCTAGATCAATCACTCTCCCTTATATCACACATAAAACAGGTGACAAGAATGTTATACTTTAAGCTAAGAACCTTACAGCACCTCCGCCCCCTTCTTGATATGCAAGATTTTAGATCAGTGGTACAAGCCTTAGTCACCCCGCTCTTCGATTTTTGCAATAGCCTCCTCCACAGTTTACCCATAAAGAACCTGAAACAACTTCAAATTGCACAGAACGTAACTGCCAGAATCATATGCAAAGCCCGCCTTACTGACCACATAAAGCCCTTGCTATATAATCTACACTGGTTGCCAATAAGAAGCAGAATCAAGTACAAAATATTAATGACCACCTTCAAAACTGTTAACGACATTGCCCCATCATACCTTTCAACATTAATTAAACATTCAACCACAACACGAGCTAGAAGGGAACACACAGAACACACTACTATTACCTCCTACCTTCCTTAAAACAAAACAAGTTACGAGTAACCGAGCCTACTCCTATGTTACCCCCATACATTGGAATGGCCTTCCAGACTCACTACGTACCACTAAAGACTTACAAAAATTCAGAAAAGATTTGAAAACTCTACTGTTTTCTCAACACTATGGAGAAAGTAATATAATCAATCCCCCAAAATAACTGTCTCACCCCCCCTCCTCATCCCAACTTTTCCTTTTAAATTTGAAGATTGTGCTAACTATGAAGATTGCGCTGTATCTTAGATGTAAAAAGTTTCTTGTACATAGTTGTTAACCTGTTAATTACCAACGTTTAAATTGTAACCATGTTCGATGTAATATATTGGTTCATTGTAAACTGCCCCTGATCTCAGGAAGGGGTGGTATAAAAGAAACGCATAAATAAATAAATAAATAAAATAAGTGATTTGCCGGAAGAGTGGGGTTCCCAAGGGGGGGGGGGTGTAAGGAGAGATAAGAGAAGAAAGGTAGTGAGGAGCTGCAGAGTGAATGCATTTATAGATCAGAAAGAGAAGTTTGAACTGGATGCAGAAATGGATAGGGAGCCAATGAAGTGACTTGAGAAGAGGGTAATATGGGCATGATGAGGCTGGTGGAAGATTAGCCGCGCAGCAGAGTGCTGAACAGATTGAAGGGGAGAGAGATGATTCAAAGGGAGACCAGCAAGGAGTAGGTTACAGTAGTCAAGATGAGAGGTGATTAAGGAGTGGATAAGTGTCTTAGTAGTGTGTTCAGAAAGGAAAGGGCAGATTTTGTTGATGTTATAGAGAAAGAAAAGGCAGCTATCAGATGGATGTGTGTGGAGAAAGAGAGGAGTCAAAGACAATCCCAAGGTTGCGAGCTGAGGAAACAGGAAAGAGGAGAGAGTTATCCACAGATACTGAGAAGAAAGGAAGAGGAGAGGAGGTTTTAGGGGGAAAGATAAGCAGCTCAGTCTTGGTCAAGTTCAATTTCAAGCGGCGGTGAGACATCCAAGCAGCAATGTCAGAAAGACAGGCAGAGATCCGGGTCTGGATTGCCAGGGAGATTTCAGGCATAGAGAGCTAGATCGTGGAGTCATTGGCATAAAGATGATACTGAAAGCCATGGGAAGAGATGAGCACACCAAGGGACTGGGTATAGAGAGAGAAAAGGAGCAGACCCAAGACAGATCCTTTGGGTACACCAATTGAGAGCAGGATAGCAGCAGAGGAGGATCCACTAGAACTAACACTGAAAGAGCGATGGGAGAGATAGGAAGTGAACCAGAATAGTACAGAGTCCTTAAAACTAAGCAAGGACAGGGTATTGAGGAGAATGTTTTGGTCAACAGTGTTGAAAGCAGCAGAGAGATCAAGAAGGATGAGGACTGAATAAAGGCCCTTGGATTTAGCCAGGAACAAGTCACTGGAGACTTTGGCAAGAGCCGTTTCAGTAGAATGTAGAGGACAAAAACCAGATTGTAAAGGATCCAGGAGGGCATGAGTGGAAAGGAAGTCAAGGCAGCAGCGATGAACCACGTGTTCAAGTAGTTTAGAAATGAAAGGGGGGAGGAGGGAGATGAGTCGATAATTAGAAGGACAGGTGGGATCAAGTGAGGGTTTCTTGAGGAGAGGTGTAACTACAGAATGCTTGAAGGCTGCAGGGACAGTTGCAGTGGAGAGCAATAGGTTGAGAATATGAGAGATGGAAGGGACAACTGTGGAGGAGATGGGGCTTAGGAGATGGGTAGGGATAGGATCAGAGGAGCAGGTGGTGAGTTTGGAGGAAA
Source organism: Ichthyophis bannanicus (assembly GCA_033557465.1). Taxonomy (NCBI): domain Eukaryota; kingdom Metazoa; phylum Chordata; class Amphibia; order Gymnophiona; family Ichthyophiidae; genus Ichthyophis; species Ichthyophis bannanicus. Next base: position 810,623,851 of record CM066032.1, on the reverse strand, counting down.
AAAGAAGGTGTACAGTTTCCTTTTCAGAAATAACAGGAAAGGAAGAGAGGGTAGAAGAGGTAGAGGGGGAAAGTTGGGAGGGAAGAGGGGAAGTAGCTGACTTTGTGGGGAATTAGAGGGTGATCTTGTGGATATTGTCATGGAAATAGTCAGCCAGGGTTTGGGAAGAAAGGGAGGGAGGGGTCAGAGGCAGAGGCACCTTGAGGAGAGAGCTGAGAGTAATAAAGAGACGGCGAGGGTCAGAGGCAAGAGATTAGTCAGATGGACATAATAGTCTTGCTTGGCAAGAGCTAGGGTGGTCTGTACCACAGTCAGCTCCAGGTTTTGTCTTTCTTGATGTTATAGAGCTTTTCCATCGTTTACTTCCACAGATGTAGTCAATTTGATTATTGTACAATCCATTGGGTGAAGTCCATGTGTACAGTCGCCACTTGTGTTGCTGGAAGAAGTTGTTTGAGATGAATAGATCGTTGGTCTTGCAGAATTCTCAGTCTTTCTCTAGCTTCCTTTCTGTTGCCAAGTCCATATTTTCCAACCACTTTGCCGCCTTCTTTGTTGCCAACATTTGTGTTCCAGTCACCCATGACTATCAGGATATCCTGTTTGCATGTTCTGTCAATTTCAGCTTGTACTTGTTCAGAGAACTCACCAATTTCATCCTCTTCTGCAGCTGTTGTTGGGGCCTAGTGAAAGGCAGTATATAAATGTAGCTAAATAAATAAATGTACTTGAATTATAGTTATGTTGATAGACATTCCACGTAGACAAATAGAGATTAAGTGTTCATTGACTTCATTGTATTTCATTACAGTTCTTGCAAGTTTCTTCTTTATTATAAATGCAACACCATTTCTTCTTTGTCTTTCATTTCCAGCATAGACTATGTGATCATCTGATGCAAGGTGCCCCATATCAGTCCATTTCAGTTTGCTGACACTCAACAGATCAAGTTGTACACGTTCCATTTCATTCATGACGACCTCCAACTTCCCTTGCTTCATGCTTCGTACGTTCCATGTCCCAATATGTAAGTCATCTTTAGAGCTTTTGACTAAGGGTGGCCAACTCAGTGTGCTGCGCTGAGTTGTCCTAGACTCATTACTGTTCACATCTAAGTACAATTTTAAATATATAAATCTCTAATGAATATACATATATGTAACCAAATAAACAGCTGACATCTGACATCTACTGCTCTATATTGTCCATAATTATTTTGTTCATTAATTAATTTATCCTTTACTTATCCATTGCTCAAGAAAGAAACTGTTGAACTTTTCAGGTATTTGAGCGAAACAGCAACAGCTGACACTTGCTTCGGTCTACCAAGACCTGGCTTATTCCCACTTTCCCAATGGTCAAAGGAAAGGGCTTCAAAGACAAAAAACAGATTTGGCTTATATTTTAACCACCAAAAAAATTGCACAGAAACAGCTTCTTTCATCCACATACAGGGTTACCAGCTAAATCTGCTCTTGATTCCTTTCTACTGCAAATGCCACCAAACCTGACCCCACCTCCTAAAAATAACGGTCACCAGCTAATCAGAGTCGCTCCCATTCAAGAGCTATCACCTTACATATTAAATATTATGGAAGACTGCATCAGACTTGGAACCACTAAATACCTATTGCTTCTTGGTGATGAAATGGCCCATGTTGAGTCGGAAGTGCTGTATCGGCAGCTCTGAGTTGTCCCATTCTGCCTCTATTCTAGCTGTATCCTTCTTGACCTTTCTGCTGCTTTTCATACTGTTGACCACAGCCTTCTCCTCAACATATTATCCTCACTTGGTTTTAGGGGCTCTGTTTTGTCCTTGTCCTGCTATTCCATTCTCAGTTGGTGTACCCCAAAGGTCTGTTCTGGGCCCTCTCCTTTTCTCTCTCTACATCCAGTCTCTTGGTGTTCTCATTTCCTCCCATGGATTTCAGTTTCATTTTTATGCTGATGATTCTCAGATCTATCTTTCTACTCCTGATATTTCTTCGACACTCCAGGCCTGTATCTCTGTCATCGCCACCTGGACGTCTCACCGTCGTTTGAAACTAAACATGGACAAAAACAAACTTCTTAGTTTTCCCCCTAAACCACCTTCTCTCCTTCCTCCTTTCTCTATTTCTGTTGATAGCGCTGTTCTACTTCCTGTTTCCTCAGCCCATAACCTTGGTGTCATTTGATTCCTCCCTTTCCTTCTCCTCACATATCCAACAGATAGCTAAAACCTGTCGTTTCTTTCTCTATAACATTAACAAAATTTGCCCGTTCCTCTCTGAACATACTACTAAAACAGGTGTCCAATCTCTAATTACTTCCCATCTCGACTATTGCAACCTCCTCCTTTCTGGTCTCCCTCTGAGTCATCTTCTCTTCAATCTATTCAGAACTCTACTGTGCAACTAATCTTTCTCCAGTCTCGATATACTCATATAACCCCTCTTCTCAAGCCACTTCTTTGGCTTTGCTTCCATTTCCTCCTCTTTATGACCTTTAAATGCATTCATTCTTCTGCTCCTCATAGAAACATGATGGCAGAAAAAGATCACATGGCCTATCTAGTCTGCCCTTCCATATCAACCACTGCAACAGTCCTCTTTTTCCCTTTAGAGATCCTCTGTTTTTGTCCCATGCTTTTTTGAATTCAGATACTGTGGTCATCTCTACCACCTCCACTGGGAGACTATTCCATGCATCTACCTCTCTTTCCATAAAGAAATATTTCCGCATATTACTTTTGAGTCTATCCCCTTTCATCCTCATCCTATGTCCCCTTGTAGCAGAGCTTGCTTTCAATTGAAAGAGGCTCTCTTTCTGTGCATCTATGTCTCAATCATATCACCTTTATCTCGCCTTTCCTCTAAAGTATACATATTAAGATCCTTAAGTCTGTCCTCATATGCTTTATAATGAAGACCACTAACCATTTTAGTAGCCACCCTCTGTACCGACTCCAATCTGTTTATATCCTTTTGAAGGTGCGGTCTTCAGAATTGCACACAATACTCCAAATGAGGTCGCACCAAAGACCTATACATAGGCACTATTATCGCCTTTCTTCTGCTGGCCATTCCTCTCCCTATGCACCCAAGCATCCTTCTAGCTTTTGCTGTCGCCTTTTTTACCTGTTTAGCTATTTTAAGATAATCAGACACAATCACGCCTAGATCCTGCTCTTCTTTGGTGGACAAAATTACTTCACCGCCTATACTATATTGCTCCCTTGGATTGCTGCAGCCCAAATGCATGACCTTGCATTTTTTAACATTAAATCCCAGCTGCCAAATTCTAGACCATTCTTCAGGCTTAGCTAGATCCCTCTTCATGTTATCTACACCTTCCTGGGTGTCTACTCTATTGCAGATTTTGGTATCATTTGCAAAGAGGCAAACCTTACCCGACAGCCCTTCCGCTATATCACTAACAAAGATGTTAAAAAGAATCGGACCAAGGATAGATCTTTGGGCCACAACACTGGTAACCACCTCCTCCTCCTCAGAGTTTTATTTATTTATTTATTTATCTGACTTCTCTTATATACCGCGCTATTACATATCAGTGAGGTTTACAATAAACAGAACAATTTACTGTGCGGACGGGCCACAGAGTATTTACATCGAACAGGGATTAGAACTATGATTCAACTGGGGTAACATTTATTTATTTTATTTATTACAGTTGCTTATATACCGCACTATTCGGCATCAGCGCGGTTTACAGTATAACAAAGTGACCAAAACACACATTCTGTTTGGTTTTACATTGAACAGGGGTATAAACTTGGATAACAGGGGTTGAACTATATACATGAACTATTTACGTGAAATAGGCTATATACATGAAGTAAAATTCCTATAACAGGGTTGAATTGTACAATAAATAATGAGTCCGTTTCGAATACTTGAGACATTGTGAGTATGGGCTGCAAAAAGGCGGTGTTTCTTAGGTGGTGCTATCTAGATTCATCGCTGCTTGGGTAGTATTGGAGGAAGAGGTGATATTTGATTGCCTTCCTGAATTGGGTCAGGTCTGCAATATCTACATATCTACACATTATTTACAGTAAAGCCTATGTTTTCATGTTGTGGCCTTAACCTATTCAGTATTGGCCAACTTGGACCGGCTATCCTTTGTCTTGTTGGGTATGTTGTTGGGATGTTCTGAGTGTTTGGTGTGATTGTTCGTTGATTGGTTTCTATAGCTAGGTTCAGGGTAGTGTCTTATGAACAAATAATGCTTGAGTGCCTTCCGGAATTGAGACAGGCTAGTAATGACTCGCATGTCTGCGGGGAGGGCATTACAAGCTCTGGGTGCATATATCGTGAAAGCCCTGTTGGAGGTTGCTTTTGAGCTCCGTTTACCTGTACCCTTTGTTGCCTCCCACTCAACCAGTTTCTAACCCAAGCAGTAACTTTAGGGTCCATCGCTAGGGTGCTTAGTTTGTTTATAAGTTGCCTATATCTTTCCTCTCTCGTGAACTCTGCTCTTCTACTGGCTTGCTTCTCTCTATGCCCTTTTCTTCCACTGCTAACTAGACTTTGATCCTTTCACCTTGCTGTTCCTTATGCCTGGAACAAACTTCCTGAGTCTGTATGTCAGGTTTCATATCTGTCCTTTTTCAAATCTATGCTAAAGCTCACCTCTTTGAGGCTGCTTTTGGTTCCTGATCCCTTAGTCTCTTGTGTTTCGTTTCCCTTCCCTATTCTATCCTTATTTCTATCTTTTGTCTTGTCTCTCTTGATTAGATTGTAAGCTCTGAGAGTAGGGACTGTCTCTATTTGTGGTAGTACAGCGCTGTGTATGCCTTGTAGTTCTTTCTAAATGTTTAATAGTAGTAGTAATATAATTTATGCACTTGGAAAAAATAGGTGCAGTCATGTACATCAGCTCTAGAGCTGGCATTAATAACTGCGCCTTAAATTAGGGCACATTCTCTGCCACTTATGCTAATATTTTATAAAACCTAGTGGGCATCTACTTGTCTTTATAAAATGTGCTTAATTTAGATGTGTTAAAATGCATTTTGACAATACTTTCTGTTATAAAATGATCCTCTTGGTGCCTAGTTTTAGACCCTCAGAACATGCCTGTCTTGAGCCTATTTCAGAGCTGTGGACACTTACACTGGTCTTAGGTCTGGTGTAAATGCCTACGATTAGACTTCGAAAGAACTCACATAAGTGATAATATAGTATAAAACCTATGTGCAAACATTTATGCTCTGCCCATCTGCACACCCACAGTACAAGTATGTGCAATAGGTGTTAGCGTGTACTTAGACAAGAGCTGCTGGCTAGAGTTTGTTTGTGTGCCTATTCACACCTGTAAGTTCTTGAACACAGGTCATTGACTAATGTAAATGGTGCATATCTTTATGTATCTCCTTATAAAATTATCCCTACTGTAAATGCCATGTCTAGGTAATGTATATTTTTGTGTGCACCTATCATGCCTATTTTCTAACATGAAATGTGTGCACTTTGCTTTATAAAATGAGGGCATAAGTGCTGGGATACTTGTGGCAAAGCTAGTTGCAAGCAGTTATATCAACCCTAGGACTGGTGTAAATTCCTGCACCTTGCTTTTCATGTAGGTTATCGTATTTTATCACTTATGCATGTAGATTTGCACTCTGCCTACACTCCACCCCATGCATGCCTACCGTAAACCTGACATGCATACTTAGTGATCGGCTGTAATACGTATCTAAAGGCCCATTCATGCACGTAAAATCACTGAAAATAGATCATTGACGCATGTCGATGGCATGTATCTTTATGCGGCTGCTTTTAAAATAAAATCCATTATGTCTATATCCTCATTTAGTGCCATATATCCATATTCTCCATTCTTATTCTTCAAGGCTTTGGTATTTGCATAAAAACAAGGTATTAGGTTAGTCCAATAAAAAGGTATTTTCCTGGGGGGAGGGGAATATTCAGAGCTGTAAAGTGGCTAGCCACCACTACTGAGGTTTAACCCCCTGATATTCAATGCCAGGGCCATCTCAGCCACGAGTCGTGAATATCCGGGTGAGTCGCAGAACCTGGAAGCTCAATATTGCTGCTGCCTGGTTAGCATCTGTGGCTAAAGTAATACCAACATTTGCCATTACAATATAAGAATCCACAAGAAGAAAAAAATGATGTTAATACTACCCTATTCACAAAGTGCTTGTAGGCTGGCGAGATTGATAAAGAAACATTGTAACCCGATATTTCAGAAATCTCCTATTTTCTCATAAAAATGGGGAAATGATTACTTATAACATGATTGAGAATAGGGGATATAATTCACATGAGGAATGTGGTCATTGAGGGTGGTGTACTGTAAATGCACCATTGAGGGATCCAAGAGGCATATGACAAATAGAAAAGTGGGGTTACTTACCTGTAACATAGGTTCTCCTTGGACAGCAGAATAAGTCAGCCACACTTGGTGATGTCATCCGATGGCACCGGGGACGGAGTGCTCTCCTATAGCTCACATGCTCCAGTGCCACCACCCCTGGGCTCGCCCCTACCTGGCTCAGTTTGTGCCAAGAGTAGCGTCTCTGGCAGGTAGGTGTGGGCCTTGCTGATCATGGACGGACGGGCCTTCTGTAGGGAAGGAGGGTAGGAATATGTGGCTAACTTATCCTGCTGTCCAAGGAGAACCTATGTTACAGGTAAGTAACCCCACTTTTCTATTTGTCACATGCCCTGGACAAGCAGGATGTCATCAGCCACACCTGGAGATTCCCTAGCGAGGCCGGAGGCCTATCGTTGCTGTGGGTGGGTGGCCCGAGAGTCATTAGTGGAGAACAGAGGTACTGAGGCCAGAGTGTGGTTATGTGGATTTATTAACACTCACACAAGAATAATAATGTAACAACAATGGTTGTGGCACTGCAATACAAACATAAGGTATCCATCAACAAGCATCGTCTAACATAGAACAGGGTAATCCAGTTGCACTGAGCCATCTAATAGCGGGCAGGTTTAGGACGGAGGGCCCGGAGGCTGTCCCATGTCTGTGCTGGCACTCAAGATGGTCCATCCGAAGGCAGCGGCGTTGCGGGTCAGCTGCTCCAAGCAGTAGTGCCGCTGAAAGCTGTACACGGAGGACCACGTGGCGGCTTTGCAGATGTGAAGGATAGGCACTGCATGGAGGTTAGCCATGGTGGTGGCCATGGCCCTGAGCTGGTGTGCATGCGCCTTAGTTGGCTGCATCCCTGCCTGGGAACAGCAGAAGGTGATGCACAACAAGATCCAGTGGGAGAGAGTTCTTTTCGTGATGGGGCGATCCCGTCTGCTTGGGTCAAAGGAAACGAAGAGCTATGGCCCTCTGTGGTGCCCCTCCATGTGACTCGGGTAGGTGCGCAGAGCCTGCATGCAGTCAAGGGTGTGGAGGTGGTGCTCTTTATCTTTATCTTTATTTAAAATGTATTATACCACCTAAACCAATTAGGCATGCAGCGGTTTACAATAAAATCAAAACGGAACTACTGAGAAAGAAACAGAAAGTAACGCCATTCATGTAGAGTAAAGAGCAGTAGAGAGATAGACCAACAAAGTATATTAAAAATAAAAGAGAGACAAAAGACAGACGGACAGTCAGGTAGTCGTAGAAGGAGGGGGAAAAGGAAGGTCAAAAGCTGTGCAGAAAAGATAGGTCTTAAGACAAGGTTTGAAAGTGGAAAAAGAGGATTCCAACCGTAACGAAAGTGGCAGTGAGTTCCAAAGACGGGGACCAAGGAAAAAGAAAGCAGAAGAACGCGTGGATTCAAGACGAGCCTGGGAGGGAGGTGGAAGAAAGAGACGATTCATATGGAGAGATCTAAGCACTCTGGAAGGGCAAGAAAAATGAACCAGATCAGAGAGATAGAGTGGAATACCAGTGTGCAAACACCGGTGTACGAAAATCAGGATCTTATACTGTATGCGAAAAGGGACGGGCAACCAGTGGAGACGAAGAAGCAAAGGGGTAACGTGAGCCAACCGGGGAGAGTGAGTCAGAAGATGGGCTGCAGTGTGGTGAACTAGTTGAAGGCGACGAAGCTGAGTAAGTGGAAGACCGGCTAGAAGTGCATTACAATAATCCAAACGGGAAACCACCAAAGTGAGAAGAAGTGTAGTCATAGAAGTGGGGGAAAGAAAAGGCCGAATTGCTCGAAGTTGACGTAAAGTGTGAAAAGAACGTTGCACAACAGAGGAGATATGGTCTTTAAAAGTTAAAGCAGAATCCAAAGTGACGCCAAGATAATGCAGAGACGTGACCAAGGGAATAGGCCCAGCAGGAAGGGACGGGGACAAAGAAGGAATAGAAGCACCTGCAGTGAACCAGATTGCCGAAGTTTTAGCCAAATTAACGTGTAAAAAGTTATCTGAAAACCAGGAAGAAACTGCAGAAAGACAAGCATCAAGAGGACCAATATCTGGAGTGAGTGAACAGGTGTGAGAAAGGAGAAGAATATCATCAGCATAGAAATATGCAGAGATACCGTGCTGCTGTATAAGTAAAGCAAGAGGAGCCAAGAAAATATTGAACAACAGAGGAGACAAGACAGAACCCTGGGGAACACCACAGTGAAGAGGTGTTGGGGAAGAAGAGTCAGACCCAACAAGAACAGAGAAGGAACGATTACAGAGAAAAGAATGAAACCAGTGGAGAACCGACGCAGAGAGACCAATAGAGCTGAGTCGAAGAAGAAGAGTGCGATGATCGACAACATCGAAAGCCGCAGAAAGATCAAGTGCAACAGCGGGGTTGGCATGAGGTTCTGGGTAGAAGTCTGGGAGCTCAATGCTCTGGTTGACGTGGAAGGTGGATACCACTTTGGGTACAAACTTGGGTGTGTCCGCAATGAGGTGTGGTCCTTGTGCAGGACTGTGTACAGCTGGTGTGCTACTAGGGCTTGCAGCTCACTGACCTTTCTGGCAGAGGTAATAGCAATCAGGAAGAGGGTTTTCCTAGAGAGGAACTTCAGCGGTGTCTCATCTAGAGGTTCGAAGGGGCTCTTGGTGAGTGCATTGAGGACGCTGGGCAGGTCCCACTCAGGTACCAGTTTCTGTAGTGGTGGGTGTAGGTTGGAGAGGCCCTTCATGAACCTGGTGGTTAATGGATGGGTGGAGACCGGGTTGTCATCCACCTGGTCGTGGAAGGCGGCAATGGCTGCAAGGTGTACCTTCACTGATGATGCTTTGAGTCCTTTGTGGAGGAGGATGGTCAGGTAGCGGAGGACCTGTGGAAGGGGGCAGGAGATAGGGTGGAGGCCCTCTCCCGCACACCAGGTGTCGAAGCGTCTCCACTTCATCTGGTAAGAGCGGCGTGTGGAGTCTCTTCGAGCTGCGAGGATGAACCGTTGGACTCCCACCATCAGGTGCATGGAGGATAGCTGGGACCTTTCAAGCTCCAAGCAGTCAGTGCGAGGGTGGCCAGGTTGGGGTGAAGGGTGTTCCCTTCCTCCTGGATGATGAGGTTCGGTTTCAAGGGTAGCCGGATGGGCGTCCTGTTTGTGAGCTCGCTCAAGATGGGGAACCACATTTGCCTGGGCCAATAGGGTGCGATAAGGATGACCGTGGCCCTGTCATGGAAGATCTTCTGAAGCATCTTGGGGATCAACGGAGTGGGGGGATAGGCGTATAGTAGTTGGAACTCCCCCCAGTGTAGGTCAAAAGCGTCTGCTGCCGTCCTCTTTGGAGAGATGGGTGTTGGGAGCAGAATTGGCGGCATTTGGTGTTGGAAGGGTGGGCAAAGAGGTCCAGTTGCGGGCGGCCCCATTGCCGGAATAAGTTCTCTGCCACCTCCTGGTTGAGGGACCACTTGTGTGGTAGTAGCTGGCAACTGAGTTTGTCCGCCAGCTGGTTGTCCGTGCCTGGTAGATAAACAGCTTGCAGCTGACAGTCCATGTGGAGCGCGAGTGTCCAAGTTTGGAGGGCCTCCCTGCAGAGGGGTAGGGCTCCCATGCCCCCCTGGTTTGTTGATGTAGAATATCGCAACTTGGTTGTTGGTCTGGACACGTAGAGTGGTTCAGCGTAGCCACTTCGAGAAGGCCCAGAGGGCATAACGGATTGTGCGGAGTTCGAGGAGGTTGATATGTAGATTGCGCTCGGTCCTTATCCATGTTGCTTGCATGCGCAGGTGACCTAGGTGCACTCCCCATCCCGTGTTGGAGGCCAAGTCCGTAGTTAGGACCATGTCATGGCGGGGTGCCTGGAATGGTTTTCCCTGGGCCAGGTTTCCCTGCTGTGCCACCAGCGGAGGGCGCTTCGTGCCCTGTGGTCGATGTTGATCCTTGCAGACATTGGTTGCTTTTTCTGGTTCCAGTTCTTTCTCAGGTGCCACTGAATGGCCCTCATGTGGAGTCTGGCATGTGGTAGCACTTGTGTAGTCGCTGACATGTGGCCTAGGAGGCGTAGCATCGTCTTGGCTGACACGCTGTTGGCATTGGCAACTGACGTGGCGAGGGAGATAATGGTGTCTGCTCTTGGCGTGGGAAGAAGCGCCTTTGCCATGGTTGTATGGCGGGAGGCTTCGGTGAACTCCAGGGTCTATGTGGGTTGTAGCTGGGACTTCTGGAAGTTGATGAGGAACCCCAGGCTCGAAAGCAGCGATACAGTGTCTTGCACCGCTCTGTGCGTCTTGTCTTTCGAAGGAGTGGAGATGAGCCAGTCGTCGAAGTAGGGAAAGATGCAAATTCCTCTCTTTTGTAGGTGTGCCGTCACCACGGCCACACATTTTGTGAAGACCCCTGGCGCTGGGGAGAGGCCAAAGGGGAGTACCCGGTACTGATAGTGTTGCTGGTTGAAGCTGAAATGCAGGAAACATCTGTGTGAGGGGTGGCTGGAGATGTGGTGCAGCCGCACAGGGCACAACAATCTGGGAGGCGCAGTCAGAAGGGACCGGAAATAAATTAAGCTTCTGGTGAGGGGGGGGGGGGGGTTCAGTAACTAACTATACCTCTGTGCGGACTGTGCTTTATCCCGAGTTATGGTTATATTTAGCATCCGGATCCTCCTGCCTCCCAGTGGACTGGAGTCTGCACTCATTATTACAACTACAGCCGAGGGACCTTTCTCCTTTGGTCCCTCAGCTGTACTAAACTGCAGCCGCCCCCGGCATGATTGTATAGCCCGCACTGTTAAAAGTGAAATGGGGAACTTCCTGTCTCTTGCAGAAGGGGAGGTGGGGAGAAAGCATATATGCCGCTTTTCGCCGCTTTGACCCGGTGAAAAGCGGTATATAAGCACAGCTAAATAAATAAGTAAGTAAATAAATAAATAAGGACTGCTTCTCGGGGGGGGGGGGGGGGTGAAGGCATAGGAAGGACTGCTGCTCTGGGGGGGTGGGGAGAAAGCACGGAAGGCCTGGAAGCGAACTCATGCTGGGAGGGACAGGGACTGGAAGGGAACTGATGCTGGGAGGGACAGGGACTGGAAGGGAGCAGATGTTGGGAGGGACAGGGACTGGAAGGGAGCAGATGCTGGTGAGACCTGGAAGGGGGTGATGCTGGGGAGCTGAAAGGGGGCAGATGTTGCGATCAGAGTGGAGAAAAGGGCTGGGGAGGAGGACATATATTTTGGGTAAAATGGAAGAAACAGATATTTTGTGTAAGGAGGAAGAAACAAGGTGGATGTAGAGAGAGAGTGGAAAAACATAAGAGACGAGAGAAGAAAGGACAAATGGACAGCAGACAATGGAGAGTTAGTAGAATATATGAATTCAGAAAGCAAAAGAGAGAGACTAAGGCAAAAGAGAGAGACTGATCTTGCATTTATTGTTTTCCTCCATTCTCCCCTCTTTCTACTGTACTAACAGTATTGCTGTGCTGTCTCTTATCTTCTCTACAGCTGTCCCTTTTGTAAACATATTGGCGTTCCTCTCTGTTTCCTTTTCTTCAGTAGTCCCCTTTGTTTTTATTGTAAACCGCTGCATGCCTCTTGGTTTAGGCTGTATAATAAGTTTTAAATAAAGATAAAGATAAAAGAATTGTGACAGAAAAATAAAATGCCCAAACAAAAAAAAGGCAGAGAGAAATTATTTTATTTTGAATTTACTAACTGGAATATGTCAGATCTGGGACATGTATGTCACTGATGTCTTTGTGTTTGTTCAGTACAAGAGGAAATGAATTTATAGTTTTATTTCTCCAGTGTTGTGGTGCATTCCAAGTTTGGCTTTTGGGGTTCCCAGTTCACTCATTGCCATCATATTTCTAAATTGTGATCCCTTGTTCTGTATTTGATGATGGTTTGTCTGTGTTTTGCATATATGACCGAGCTGCGGTATTCTGTTTGTGTAGTTTCTGTGTAGGAGTCCTACTTGTTCTCTTTTCCTAAAAGAGATGTATTGGTTTTCTGAGGTATACTGGGTTTATTTTTCAGTGCTGCCTTTATATATGTTGAGTCCGGTGCTGTGTGAGTCCTTGTAGTGCTGTTATGATATGGCAGGTTTAGTATGGGTTCTAAGTGAGCAGGGTTTTGTAGTACTTTCTAATGTATCTGGTAGTTGACACTGGAGGATGGTAATGTAGAAATATGGTAGCCTTTCTTTATCCTTACTGCCCATGAAAATGGTATTAAGTCATAGAAACATAGAAACATGATGACAGAAAAAGACCACATGGCCTATCTAGTCTGTCCTTCCATATCAACAACTACAACAGTCCACTTTTTACCTTTAGAGATCCTGTGTTGGTCCCATGCTTTTCTGAATTCAGTTACTGTCCTCATCTCTACCACCTCCACTGGGAGACTATTCCATGGATCCACTACTCTTTCCGTAAAGAAATATTTCCGCATATCACTCCTGAATCTATCTCCCTTCACCCTCATCCCATGTCCCCTCATAGCAGAACTTGCTTTCAATTGAAAGAGCTCTCTCCCTGAACATTTATGCCACGGAGGTATTTAAACATCTCAATCATATCACCTCTATCCCGCCTTTCCTCTAAGGTGTACATATTAAGATCCTTAAGTCTGTCCTCATATGCTTTATAATGAAGCCCACTAATCATTTTAGTAGCCACCCTCTGCACCGACTCCATCCTGTTCACATCCTTTTGAAGATGCGGTCTCCAGAATTGCACACTATACTCCAAATGAGATCGCACCAAAGACTTATACAGAGGCATTATCACCTCCTTTTTTCTGCTAGCCATTCCTCTCCGTATGCACCCAAGCATACTTCTAGCTTTTGCTGTTGCCTTTTCTACCTGTTTAGCTACTTAAAGATCATCAGACACAACCACGCCTAGGTCCCGCTCTTCTTTAGTGGACAAAAGTACTTCACCTCCTATACTGTACTGCTCCCTTGGATTGCTGCAGCCCAAATGCATGACCTTACATTTTTTAACATTAAATCCCAGCTGCCAAATTCTAGACCATTCTTCAAGCTTAGCTAGATCCCTCCTCATGTTATCTACACCTTCCTGGGTGTTTGCTCTATTGCAGATTTTGGTATCATCTGCAAAGAGGCAAACCTTACCCGACAGCCCTTCCGCTATATCACTAACAAAGATGTTAAAAAGAATCGGACCAAGGACAGATCCCTGGGGCACACCACTGGTAACATCCTTCTCCTCAGAGTGAGCTCCATTTACTTGTACTCTTTGTCGCCTCCCACCCAACCAATTTCTAACCCAAGCAGTAACTTTAGGGTCCATCCCTAGGGTGCTCAGTTTGTTTATAAGTCGCCTGTGAGGAACAGTGTCAAAGGCTTTACTGAAATCTAAATACACCACATCTAGAGCTCTCCCTCGGTCCAACTCCCTGGTCACCCAGTTAAAGAAATCAATCAGATTTGTCTGACAAGACCTGCCTCTGGTGAATCCATGCTGCCTTGGATCCTGTAATCCGCTGGACTCCAGAAACCTCACTATTTTCTCTTTCAGCAGCTTTTCCAATAATTTACTCACCACCGAAGATAAACTAACCGGCCTGTAGTTTTCAACCACATCCTTACTTCCGCTTTTGTGTAAAGGCACCACATGAGCCTCTCTCCAGTCCTTTGGCACCACTCCCGACTCCAATGAGGCATTGGAAAGGTCAGTCAGTGGAGTTGCTAGAACGTCCCCAAGTTCCCTCAGTATTCTAGGGTGTATCCCATCTGGTCCCATCGCTTTGTCTACTTTAAGTTCAGCTAGTTTCACACGAACACAGTCTTCTGAAAATTGTTCAAGATTTCCCTCGCTTCTGTTCCTATTTGTGGTGTTTTTTGAGGTCCTGCTCCTGGTTCTTCATCTGTGAACACAGAACAAAAATATTTGTTAAGCAATTCCGCTTTATCCTTATCAGCTTCTACATATTCCCCCCCCTGCACCCTTGAGTCTGACAATACCACTTTTGCCCTTCCTCTTCTCACTAATATATCTGAAAAATGTCTTATCCCCCCATTGTATTGCATTGGCTATTTCCCCCTCCTTTTGAATCTTTGCCTTCTTGACTACTTTGCTAGCTTCTCTAAGTTTTTCCAAATCAGATGCCTGTCTTCCTCTCTCTGTGATCTCTTGTATTTCATGAAGGCCTCCCTCTTTTTCTTCACTTTTTCAGCTACTTCCTTCAAAAACCATAGCGGTCTCCTTTTTCTTTTGCCTTTATTTACCATTTTAACAAAAAGGTTGGTTGCCTTTAAAATACCCCCTTTCAGTTTTGCCCACTGTTTTTCTACATCCCCCAGCTGTTCCCATCCCACTAACGACTCCCTGAGGTATTGGCCCATCTTCGCAAAGTTAGTCTTCCTAAAGTCTAAGATCCTCACCTTGGAATGGATTCTAACAGCCCTAGTCCTAATACTGAACCGCACCATCTGGTGATCACTGGATGCAAAATGATCTCCCACTACAACATCAGAAACACTTTCACCATTGGTAAGCACCAAGTCCAGTATGGTCCCTTCACGAGTGGGTTCTGTTACCAATTGCCTGAATAGTTCTCCCTGTAGAGAATCCAGGATCTCCTTACTTCTAGATGATACTGCAGCAGGAATGTGCCAATCAACATCTGGCATATTGAAATCTCCTATCAGTAGCACTTCCCCTTTCCTAGCAATGCTGTGTATGTCTTCAATTAACTCTCCGTCCACCTCTTCCTCTTGTGAGGGAGGTCTGTATATCACACCAATGCAAATAGATTTCTCTTTCCCTCTTTCTAGTTTAACCCACAATGCCTTCTCTCTCCCTTTTAAGCTCTGTAATTCCAAAGCTTTAATAGTAGTTTTTACATATAGTGCCACTCCTCCTCCCCTTCTTCCTACCCTGTCCTTTCTGAATAAAGTATAGCCAGGTATAGTTACATCCCAATCATGGTTTTCTGTGAACCATGTTTCTGTAACTGCCACTAAATCCAAGTCAGCCACTCCCACCAAAGCTTCAACATCAGGGATCTTATTTCCCATGTTACGGGCATTTATACACACTGCTTTCCATATGTTACCCCTGTTACCCATTTCCATAAAGGTATTTAATGTATCACCTACCTGGGGGCTTTCACTTACCTGGGGGTTTTCTTCACCCATCCCCAATGAATCTAGTTTAAAGCCCTCTTCAGTAGATTAGCCAGTCTACTACCGAAGATGCGTTGACCTTTCTTGGACAGATGGATGCCATCTCTGCTCTGCAACCCTTGGAACGGCATCAAATGGTCTAGGAAACCAAAATGCTCTCGATGACACCATCCACGCAGCCATGCATTCATCTCCAGGATGCGAACCTCTCTACTTTGGCCTTTACCCTCAACAGGGAGGATTGAAAAGAACACCACCTGTGTACCTAACTGCTTCACCCTCTGTCCCAGAGCCATGAAGTCACTTTTGATACGTTCCGAGGTATACCTGGCAGTATCATTTGTTCCAACATGGATTAGCAACATTGGGTAATAGTCAGTGGGCTTGATGAGTCTCGGCAAACTCTCCGTAACATCTTGGATTTTGGCACCAGGCAGACAGCATACCTCTCTGGACATCAAGTCTGGTCGGCAGATGGACGCCTCAGTACCCCTCAGAAGAGAGTCTCCAACCACCACTACCCTTCGTTTCCTTCTGATCACTGATTCTGCAACTTTGGGGTACTTGAACTCTGGTTCTTCCCTTTCCAGGGATGCTTTCACCTCCTCCACTTTCAGGGCTGCATAATGGTTCTTCAGTTCAAGGGCTGAAGTTGGATTGGTGATTTTGCAGGCCCTGGTGACTTGTGTCCAACCATTGACATTCTGTTGGCACCCATCTTCTCCTGTGCTGGAGAGCTTGGTTGCTGCAAGAAGCATCTCATCAATGTACTTCTCACTGTCTTGAATGCTCCTCAGCCTCACCACCACCTCTCTGAGTTTCTCCACTTGTTTCCTCAGAGCTTCAGCATGCAGGCACACTGCACATGGAACTGGTCCTTCAACTGGCATTAGGACCTCTGTCTGGACCGAGGCAGAAGCTGTAACAGGGGCAACAGCTTTAGCAACACAATTTTTTCGAGCCATTGTTCTGTTTGTGGAGCTTAGGTATCTGTTAAAGCAAAAGAGAGAGATCTACCAAGTACCAGCCGGTTTCCCAGCTGTCCTTTCAGAGAAAAAGCAGTTAAATCTCTTTAATTATATTCAAAATGTGTTGGTCCAATTCTCTGTGATTTGTTAAAGGGGGAGGTGCCCTATAAAGCAAGACTGCTCACTAGGGGTGGGTGGGAGTCGGGGTGGGTAGGGAGGGAGCTAACACCTGATTAGGTGTTAGCAGTTTCCAAACCTGAGGAGGTTACTAGAGTTCAGCAACCTACTGTGCTCAAGGAAAGTTCCCCTAAAACACCAAAAAGAAAGTAACCTTGCTTTAAAAAATATACAAAAAACCCTTTTAAGAGCTCCCAGTCAGAGAGCTAGCAATGTAATATAATAAAAACAAACAAACAAACCCTCAAATCCTTACTGTTTGTTGATCTGTAGAGCCCGTGTTAGGAAAGCCTCAACACTCACTCATTGAGACATGTTTACTAAAGCTTAATGCGTATTCACAATTGCTAACACGCACTAAGTGCAGCATCACCCATTTATTTCTATAGGTGTAGTGGCATTTAACACACATTAATATTTAGTAAATATGTCCCTAATTCATTACTGGGACCAAAAACAGCTCCTTTGGAAGCCTGAAGTCGACTGCAACCAGATATGCAGCCAAAAGGCACTGTTTATAGCCCCCAGAGATGTGAGCGGGGAAGAAGAGAGGCTCAGCCATATTTAAATAATGGTCTGGATGCTCAGAACTATGGGCCTATGTACTAAGCATTTATTCCCTCAATCTACAACATATTTTGTTTTCTCCTATCATTTTAGTGTATTTGCAAAAGGAGTGTTTTACTAATTTACGACTATCACAATGAGCCAATCGAAAAAACCATCTGGGGCGATGGTCAGAAAACAAAGAAAAGAACACCAAGAAAACCAGCAAAAAATGCATCATCAAATGCAGAATTGGCTTAATGTTTCCCGGTCAGATACCAGCCAAACACAGATTAATGATTCCACCAAGTCAGGCGTAGGTGATATTTACAAAACATTAGCACCTACTGATGAGAAAGTAGGTTAAATTCTGGATGTTGCTGGCACCATCAGTGGAAGTGGTGAAGTTAGCGAATCAATGGAAGAAGATCCACACAAAGCACATTTTCATTTTGATGATCCCGCAACTTGGCCTCCAAATCACTGACAAAGTTAGGTGTATGTTAGTTTCTCATGGGCCAGAACAAAACGGTAGGGCCTGCAATTTTCCGAACAGTTGTTCTTCTGGAAAACAGCATTTTAGTAAAAACTGGTTTAAAAAAGCTCTTCCGAATGGTGAAAAGGTTCACTGCCTTGTATGGTATATCTAAGGATACACCATTTTGCTTCTCATGTATGTCGTTCTCCTGTGCTAACAACAACTGTACATTTTCAGATCCTGCTAAAGGTTTTTCTGATTGGGTTCACCTGAGCCAGAGGATTCCAGAGCATGAAAACAGCTTAGAGCACAGAAATGTTACCATTAGTGGAAAGAGCTTGAAAGGCATTTGAAAAAAGACAGAACTATTAATGATGACTTACAGAAAGCATTGAAAGGAGAAACAGAAAGGTGGCGCAACATACTGAAGGTTATGATGCTATAATGTTCTGCGTTTGAAACAATCTTGCTTTGAGAGGTACTAGTGAGGTTATTGGAGAACTAAACTGTCGTTTGCTTCTGAAAATCTTAGAGCTAATAAGTCATTACCACCCAGGGTTGGCTGAACGTATTGCAGCTGCTAAAATAGCAAAAGCATCCATGACATACTTTTCTCCACGAATACAAAATGAGTTAATGGCTCTTCTGACTGAAAAGGTGAAGAAAGAAATTGTATCACGAATCAAAGAGGCTAAATATTATTCTATTCTGTTTGACAGTACGCCTGATGTTTCTCACAAGGAGCAGTTAACACAAATTATGCAGTATGTTTTAATTAAAGATGGTCAGTGTTCCTTGGAAGAAAGTTTCATCGATTTCATTGAAAGTCATGATAAAACTGGCCTTGGGCTGGCCACAGGGATTACAGGAAAATTAGAGAGCGATGGTTTGGATATAAAGGATTGTAGAGGTCAGGGATATGATAATGGAGCAAATATTGCAGGCAAGTACAGTGGAATGCAAACCCGACTTAGGTCTCAATTCCTTGGCTAGATTTGTGCCATGTGCAGCCCATTCCTCAATTTAGTCGGAGTTCATGCAGCTGAGGTTTCACCGCTCATGATAACATTCTTTGGTTGCGTTCAAAAACTGTTGACATTTTTCTCAGGCTCTACAGTGAGGTGGGAACGACTGATGAAGGTGTCAACTATTTCTTTGAAAAGTAGTAGTGTAACTAGGTGGTCTGTTAGAAAAGAAGAGTTTCTGCACTGTTGACACAAATTGAAGGAGTTTATAATGTTCTACAAGAATTAAGTAATGAAGGGAGCCTCAATGATGATACAGTATCAGGTGTTCAACCACTTCTCACACAAATCAGTTTTGAATTTCTTTGCTTGCTCCATCTATGGTGTCAGATTCTTACAGTCATTGACGGAGAGAACCGCTGCTTGCAATCAAAGAATATATCAGTTGATACAGCTTCGAAGTCGTTGCAAGGTTTGTTATTGCAGATACAGTATATGCGTGACAAAGGTATCACAGAAATAATCAATGCAGCAAAGATAACAGCTCAAAGAATTGGCATTGAACCAGTTTTTGCAACAAAAAGGAGACATAAAGCAAAAAGAATGTGACTGATGGTGATCTTCTTACACCGGAAAATAAGAGAGACAATGCAACATGGTGTTTGCAGCCTTATAACTCAAATGCAGTGGCGTTTTGAATCATTAGCTGGGATGTCCTCTGACTTTGAATTCCTTACTGGCAATTCTCTTGCAACATTTTCAGTGGAAGAAGCCAAAAATTGTGCAGCTCACCTAGCTCAGAAGTATGATTGTGACTTGGATGTGCTGGAACTGGTGTCAGAAACTGAGAGTTTCAAATTTCAGGCAAATATGTTGATTGCTGATTTAGGCAAAGCAAATACGATTGACCTTTTGCAACTTATCCATACGTATTCCTTAAAAGATGCATATCCTGTTATAGAGATTGCGCTTCGAATTTTTTTAACAATGCCAGGCGCTGTTGTTTCTTGTGAATGTAGTTTTAGAAAGTTGAAGCTTGTAAAAAATTACTTTAGGTCATCGATGGGCCAAGAACGTTTGTCCAACTTGGCAATTTTGTCTATTGAACATGAAATAGCTGACACTCGGTTACAACAGAGCCATTGATGATTTTGCTGTGCAGAAAACAAGGAAAGTAATTTTGAAATAATTGAGTTGTTGATTGGATTTGTGCTCCAGTTCTTCTTTATTAGTTTGGTTGGTGAACTTTGGTTTAAAACCCTATAACATTATACTAAATATTTACCAAAGACCAGTTTTCTACTTTTTAATTTTGCCTTTATGGATAGTGAAGTCACATTTGGCTAAATGTAAATATAAGCTAGATTTTGTATCAAGATGACACCTACGTTAGTAACCGAGGTATCCGGAGGCCCTACTCGGCCTGGAACCCCAACCCTCCATCACCCACCCCCAACCATTGACAAAGCAGGCGGACGTCAAGTGTTGGTGTTAATGCATGGTCGCAGCTTTTAATAACAGTAATAAACACCGGCCCAACATGGGCCAACTCAGCAATTCAAACCATAACAGAGAAGAGCCCCCCCCCCCCCCCACCCGTCATCCGGATGATGCCCCCCACCAGCCGTATAGCAAGGTGGAGCACCATCCAACCCACCCCCCCCCCCAGCTGCCCCTTCCCGCCCGCCTCGCCATGTTAGCAAAGGCCGGCTGAAGGGGTTGCCTAATTCCGGGTAGAGACCCCAACCGGGACGTCTCCTCCAACCCGCATACCCGTGCCACTCACATGGAAAGCGGCCTCCAGCTGAAATGATCCGCCGGGTCAACGAGCACCAGCTCGCCACCCCGCTCACGAATGCCACACCAGCACCCTACGCCCCACCCCCCCCACCAGCTGCGACAAGATCCGACCTGCCCCCCCTCCACCCACCCGGAAACAAGGGCGGGCGGGAGGGAATCCTTCTGGATCGCGAGCAAGGAGGGAAAGGGGGGAATCGCCGGCTAGCGTTCCCTCCTTGCTCGCGCTGACTCCGCCCCCCCCACGACCCTGACGGCCAATCAGCGGGCTCCCTACAGGAGCACGAGAAGCCTGCCGGGCGCGCGCCTAGATGCGCATCGCCCCCCCCCCCGAGAAACGGCCTGCCTCGTGGCCGGGCCCCGGGAACCCGGTTACTAGGCAGCCGCGGGACCGGGGCCCGGCGGCTAAGCCGGTACTAACCGAGGTATCCGGAGGCCCTACTCGGCCTGGAACCCCAACCCTCCATCACCCACCCCCAACCATTGACAAAGCAGGCGGACGTCAAGTGTTGGTGTTAATGCATGGTCGCAGCTTTTAATAACAGTAATAAACACCGGCCCAACATGGGCCAACTCAGCAATTCAAACCATAACAGAGAAGAGCCCCCCCCCCCCACCCGTCATCTGGATGATGCCCCCCACCAGCTGTATAGCAAGGTGGAGCACCATCCAACCCACCCCCCCCCCAGCTGCCCCTTCCCGCCCGCCTCGCCATGTTAGCAAAGGCCGGCTGAAGGGGTTGCCTAATTCCGGGTAGAGACCCCAACCGGGACGTCTCCCCCAACCCGCATACCCGTGCCGCTCACATGGAAAGCGGCCTCCAGCTGAAATGATCCGCCGGGTCAACGAGCACCAGCTCGCCACCCCGCCACCGGCGCTAGGTAGCGAGCTATCCTAGCGCCGCCCCCCCAAGGAAAGCTGCGACCAGCACAACGACTCGAGCGCCTCCTGCCAGTCGTTCAGGAGAAGATCCTGCCCCACCGGGGCAAGGTGAACCCCATCAAGCCGGTACAAGCCAGCGCAAGCAACCTCCGCCCAAGGGTGCCGAACCTGGACCCCCCCCGTCTGCTGGACCCAGCGCCCGATCTGCCGATTAACTTTGCACAAGCCCCTTGACCAACGCCGCTGGGTCCAACAAGCAGGGCGGGGTATAATGTCCGACCACAGAATGACCACCCCAGGAAGAACCCCCCGCAATAGTGCAATGTCTCTCTGAACAGTCCCAATGAGTTGCCGGCAAGCCCAACCGGCAACGTCATTGCCACCCAGGTGCAGCAGCAGCCCGACCGGCCGCCGGCGCCGTCCAAGTTCCGCGTGAACACAGTCCAGGAGCTGGTCCCAATGCATACCGCGGCGGCCCATCCAGCACAACCGCACTCCAGCTCCGGCAAGACCCAGGTGGACGCCCAACGGCCGCGCCGCCACGCGCCGCTCCGCCCAATAGACAAAGGAGTGTCCGATGATCCACCAATCGCCGGGCGCCGCACCATCTGAAAGTAGAAAGAAGGGACCACCACCAGCAAGCAACCCTGGAATAGGAAACAAAGGATTAGTGCCCCCCCCCCCGGCCCCCCACCCCACCGCAGGCAGACCTCCACCACGGCAGCACCCCCCCCTACTCCGCCCCGCCGCCAGCCGACGGGCGAACGTACCCGGCGTAAGCACCCGATCGCCAGCGGCCAATACGCCGAATCACCAGCGGGTCCAATCCGGCAGCCGCCGCGCTGGTAGCCGCTCCAATCCGAAACGAGTGCGACGTGTAACCCCGCTCAGCGAGACCCAATGCCCGCAGGGCCAAGCGAAGCACAGCCGTGAACTGAAACTGCGTCACCGGCCGGCCATCCGCATGAAGGAAAAACTGGCCGGGCGCCACCGGGCGCCGTCGGGCGTACTCACCCAGAGCCCTAACAGGACAGGACAACAAGGGCGAGATGGCGCTCAGCAGGACCCAGCCCCCTTTCCCGGACTGGTCCGTCTTAGAACGGGGGAGAAAAATGCGGACACGCGCAGGCTCCACCCGGACGTGCCCCGCAGCCAGCCCCCCAAAAACCCCCCGCCGAGCCGACCGGGGAACTAGCTCGGACACCCGGAAGGCGCCGAAAAAAAGCAGTGGTGAACAAAGCGTGAAACAACACCGCCTCGAAGCCCGAGGCGGCCACCCTCGGCAAAACCGCACACACCTGCAGCAACAGCTCGTGAGAAACCGGGCGCCGCCGATCCGGTAGCCCCGGCTGAGCACGGGCCCAACCAGCGAGCAACCGCCCAACCAAAAAAGAGACACGTGGATTACCCCAGCCAGCCGCCTTACAAAAGAAGGAGAAGCCCGCAAGCGCTCCGGTGGCAGCCGACCGCGCCCATCCCGCCTTCTTCGCCCAAAGCACAAAGCGGCCAACCAGGTCATCCGGCACCACCCCCCCAGCCCACCCCCGCGCGCACAAAAAGGCACTCACCTGAACGTAGCCCCTACGGTAAGCCGTCCAGGTACTGCGCGCCACCGACGCCGCCAAGAGATCCATCAGGTCGGGGTCCCAATCCTCCAGAGATGCTCCGGAACCCGCGAGGGCAGCTCGTCTGCCCCTGGAGCCAGGCGCCGAAACTGCTCCCACTGAAAACGTGACAGAGCGTCAGCGATTGAGTTCCTGGAACCCGGAACGTGCCGCGCCCGAGCGGAGACATTCAGACGCAAGCAAGCCAACACAAACACCCTCATCAAGGCAGCCACCCTGGGGCATCGGGGAGCATGGCGATTCAAAACCTCAACAACCGCCGCATTGTCGCACCAGAAGACGACCCGCCGATCCCGCAACCGGTCAGGCCAGACCCAGAAGGAAACCACGATAGGGAACAGCTCCAGGAAGGTGATATTGCGCGTCAAGCCGGAGCGCACCCAGGCCGCAGGCCAAGGCTCCGCACACCAGGCACCGTGACAAAAAGCCCCGAAACCGAAGCTGCCCGCCGCGTCGGTAAATAACTGAAGGTCGCCATTCGACAACTCAGGCCACTGCAGCACGGAGCTCCCATCGAAGCCAGCCAGGAACGAGTCCCAAACCCGCAAATCCTCCCGCATTCCCACGGACACCCGAATCCGGTGGTGCGGCAGCCGCGCCCCCGCCATCGCCAAGGACAGGCGCCTCGAAAAGGGGCGTCCCATGGGGAGGACGCGGCAAGCAAAGTTCAGATGCCCAACCAACGACTGCATAACGCGAAGAGAAGTCTTCGCAACGGCACAGACAGAGGCCACCAGCTCACGGAGGCGATGCACCTTCGCCGCCGGCAAGCGGACCACCATAGCCACCGTGTCTATCTCAATGCCAAGAAAGGTGAGGCAAGTAACCGGCCCCACGGTCTTGTCCGCCGCTACGGGCACGCCGAACGTGGCAGCCACGCGAAGGAAGGTGCTCAAAAGAGCGGGACAAGTCGGAGCCGCCTCCGGCCCAACAAACAGGAAGTCGTCTAGATAGTGAACAATGCTGGAGACTCCCGACTGCCATTCCACTACCCAATGCAAAAAGGTACTGAAGGCCTCAATATAAGCGCAGGAGATCGCGCAGCCCATGGGCATACACATATCGAAGTAGTACCGTGCCTCAAAGTGGAAGCCAAGCAACGGGAAAGCGGAGGGATGAACCGGCAGCAAGCGGAACGCCGATTCAATGTCCACCTTGGCCAGAAGGGCCCCCGGTCCGCACTGACGAACCAGGGAGACGGCGGCATCAAAGGAAGCGTAGTGGACCGTGCAGAGATCGCGGGGGATATGATCGTTGACGGAGTCGCCCGGAGGGCAGGAGAGGTTGTGTATCAACCGGAACTTGCCCGGCTCCTTCTTCGGAACCACACCCAAGGGCGAAACCGTGAACGGGGAAAAGGGGGGGTCCAAGAAGGGACCCGCCACCCGGCCCAGAGCACACTCTTCAGAGATCTTGCAGCGCACAAAATCTCCGTGGAGCCGCGCAGAGGCAGCATTGCGAGAACCCCCCGGAGCGCAGGACCCCCGGACAGGAATGCGAAAACCCCGCGTGAACCCCCCCAGAATCAAACCGGCCGCCCTACCCCGGCGGGAACGCCCGTACTCGAGCAACCACGGTCGCATCGCCGCGACGCGCACCGGGGTAACAGCCAGAGCGCGCGACACCTCACTTCCCCCCCGCAGGGGCCCCTGCGACCCCCTTCCTGCTACACTTCGCGGCCGCGTGTGCGCCACCGCACAAGGAGCAAGCGTGCTTAAACTTGCAGTCCGGGAAAGGGCAAGACGCTTTGTTGAAGCGCCAACAGACATCCCCCCCGGCAACCGCCGCCTTTGGCTGTGGCAAAGTGGGGGCGGAGGCACGAAAGGACCGGCCCCCGGCGACAGCGGAGACGAGGCCTTAGCCCCTGCTGCACCGGTTCCGGCGCCCCGGCCCCTTGAGGACATCTGGGTCAACCACAGGTTGATGTCCTTGGTCCCCCACTGCAAGAGACTGTTCTCCTCCATCTGGTCCCGAAACTCCTCATCATAATTCAACCAGGCCCACCCTTCGTGGGCCTGGGACGCCGCCAGAATGTTGTCGGCATAAGCCAACAACGCCCCATATTGGTTCGGGAAGTAACGCCCCCAGACACTCGCCAAACGCAGAAAAGCGCGGGTCCAATTGAGCGTGTTGCGCGAGACCTTGCGCACACGGCCCGCTTTCTCGTCGTCCTTGCGCTTTCTCCTGCTCTCCCCCGAGCGCTTCCGACCATCGAGCAAACGGAAGATGTCGATGTACCGGCGACGCCGGATCCGCCGGCGCAGCTTCCGCGGAACCGACTCCCACAGCTCGGCGCAGCGTACGACAGGAGTCCCGCCGGGGACCCCGCCATCCGCCGCCCCCGGGACAGAGCCGCGGGACGAGGCCGAGGAGGACGACGAGGAGGAGGAGGACGAGGACGCCCGCCGGCAACGACGAGCCCGCTTGCGCTTCCCTTTCCCCTTGCCCGCCTCCCCGGAGCCCGGTGCCGAGTCGGGAAACCCCTCCCTCAGCCCCGACAGTATACTCACCACTCCCCCCAGAGGAGACAGCCGTAGCGCCCCCAGTGTGCGCCGCAAGGGCCGGAACAACCGCAGGTGCCGTTGAACCCGAAGGGCAAGCTCCCACCAGCCGGTCGGAAGCAGCCACGGCAGCGGCAGGCGTCGAGTTCGTCGGAACCTGCGAAGACAAAGAAGAGAAACCAGCAGCCGGGGCCCCAGGGGAACTGAGAACTGCCGGGGGCCCAACCCCCCAGGCGCGCGCCGACGGCCCCAAGCCCCCAGCCTCCCACGCCGCCGCACCCCCAGCCCCCCCTTGTCCCTCCCCGAACCACCCCCCCCAACCGCCTCCCCAGGGCCCCAGACCCCCCCACGGAACCGCACCGTACGCCCACGGGGCCGGGGACCGAGAAACCCAGGAGGAGCAGGAGAGACCGGGGAGGGAGGCGAAAGCCACCCGCTCACCATTCCGGGAGGCGGAGTGGACCCCGGGGCACGGGGGGACATCGGCCCGGGGGCGACCGAGCGGCCCTGCTCGAGCGTCCCCGCAGGCAGCGCCCGACCACCGTCCCCTTCCAGGATTCCCGCCGGAGGAGCCAGATCGCCCACAGAGGCGCCCCCGGCCGCAGGAGCGGGCAGGATGCGCCCACCCCCCCGTGCAGTAGCCCGGGAACCGGCAGCCGAAATAGCAGGAAGGGCCCCCCTACCGCGGCCCGCGGGAGCGGACCCACGCCGCACAGTACCGCGCCCACGCGCGCTGCCCCGCGGCCCCTTAGCGGCGCCGCGCACCGAGGCCTGCTTGGCCATGGGTATTGTGGCCCAAGGGCTGCAGAGGCCTGAAGGGCCGGCTGGGCAAGAGTAAGGGAGTGCCTGCCCTGGTAACCTCGGCTTAGGGCCTTAGTGCAACAGAGAGAGGAAGAGAGAGGAGGGGGGGGGGCCGCCCACCACCCACCACCCACCACCCACCACCCACCACCCACCCAACGCAGGCCCGCCGTTCCCCGAGTGCCCGGGAAGCAGAAGCAGGCGAGTCTGCAAAGCGCACGAGGCGGGGGACAGACCTGCCCTCCCCACGTGCGCCGGAGAAAGCGCGCACGCAGCACAGAGCAGCAACTGGTGCTGCCGAAACAGAGAGGCCAGCGCCACGCGGGTTGACGGCGGCCGCTGGAGGGACCCCACAAACCCGGGGCCTAACCGCCGACAAAGAGCAGACCCACCTGGAATCCCCGGTAAGCCTGCACCAATCCTTCTGGATCGCGAGCAAGGAGGGAAAGGGGGGAATCGCCGGCTAGCGTTCCCTCCTTGCTCGCGCTGACTCCGCCCCCCCCACGACCCTGACGGCCAATCAGCGGGCTCCCTACAGGAGCACGAGAAGCCTGCTGGGCGCGCGCCTAGATGCGCATCGCCCCCCCCCCTCGAGAAACGGCCTGCCTCGTGGCCGGGCCCCGGGAACCCGGTTACTAGGCAGCCGCGGGACCGGGGCCCGGCGGCTAAGCCGGTACTTACAACAGCTCCTTGTAGACTGTTACCTGATAGTGTTTTTACATGGTCGTATTAGACAATAGACCTGTATAAAGTTGACTAAAGTTGACTGTGGGTTGCATTAGACTAATGACTTTAGTCAACTTTATACAGGTCTATTGTCTAATACGACCATTTTTTTTGTTTTATGTTTTCAGTTTGTTATTGTCTAATTTATTGTTATGAATGTTATTTTGTAAGCCTCTTAGATTATGATAAGCGGCATAGAAATGATTTAAAATTAATAAAATATGTAACTGATAAAATTCTGATATCATGGGGAGGGGGGGGGGGCAGTTTCACAGTCGCACAGGACGCAGTTATAGCTTGGTACGGCCCTGGCAGGTGGTTATGCCCATCATGGCGTCCTCAGCTTTTATACGAACACTGATTTCAGATCCACCAATCATCAGCACTCTTTAATTCTCTTCATTACATCATTCACCGAGCTGTCAGCAAAACTTAAACTTCCCCAATCTTAAGGTAGAACAGCAGGGCAGAGCAAAGATAGGAGCAGAGCTACTGTTCAGTTAACAAAACTCAAACTGGGATGTGAGTTCTAGAGCAGGGCAGGGAAGCATTCAAAAAACCCTGAATTCCCCCACTCGCAACAAAAGAAATGTCAATAATTTTTTCCCATAAACTTGCTAGTTAATAGAAAGTAATGTGATCTTCCACTGTACTTTCTTGACTCACTATGATTACAAAGATTCAGTTGTCAAAATTACAGTGCCTTCCTTCTATTGATGCTGCATTCTAATCATGTATATGACTCAATGCACTGACTCGCTCATTTCTTATTTACTGATAACTTTTCATTCTGTCCAGTACTGATTATTTCTTTAAAAATGTTTTTATCAGTATCTGTTCTTGGCTGATCCACCGCTCATTCAGTTAATCCACAAACTCTAATTGAATTATAGCTGATATTAAGGTTTCTAACTTATATCATACAATCCATAACATTACATAGTAACATAGTAAATGACGGCAGATAAAGACCAGTATGGTCCATCTAGTCTGCCCAGCAATATGGCAGGAGTAGGTGCACCCCTTCCCATGTCTTTGTTTAGGGGTGCACCCACCAGGAGCAGGTGCACCCCTTCTCATATGTTTGTTTAGGGGTGAACCCACCGCTCCTCCCCCCATCGCTCCTCCCGGGACACCCCTATTTGTTGAGAAATTAGATGGTTCAGGGTTTTTTTTTGAGAAATTAGATGGTTCCGTTTATTTTGATTTAATCTTGTTGCTGTAAAGTGATCCACTGTGTCTGTCCCAGGCTACTTTAAATTCCGTCACTGTGTTTGCCCCCACCACCTCCATCAGGAGGGCATTCCAAGCATCCACCACCCTTTCTGTGAAAAAGTATTTCCTGACATTGCCTTTCAATTTACCACCTTGCAGCTTCATGTCATGCCCTATAGTTTTACAGCTTCCCCGTCTCTGGAAGAGGTTTGTTTGTTCATTATTTCTCTTTAAGTATTTAAAGGTCTGAATCATACCTCCCCTATCCCTCCTCTCCTCCAAAGTGTACATATTTAGGTCTTCAAGTCTCTTCTCATAAGGCTTCTGATGCAGGCTCCAAATCATTTTGGTCGCCTTCCTCTGAACAGCTTCCATTCTTTTTACATCCTTTGCAAGATGCGGTCTCCAAAACTGAACACAGTATTCCAAGTGAGGCCTCACCAGAGACTTATACAGTGGCACTAGTACCCCTTCCTTTCTGCTGGTAATTCCTCTTCGAATGCAGCCCAGCATCCTCCTGGCTTTTGCCACCGCCTTGTCGCACTGTTTTGCCACCTTGAGATCTACAGAAATAATCACACTGAGGTCTTTCTCCTGCTCCGTGCACACCAACCTCTCGCCCCTTATCGTGTACATTTCCCTTAGATTTCTGCTACCCAAGTGCATGACATTGCACTTCTCCGCATTAAATCTTAATTGCCAAGCATTAGACCATTCTTCTAGCTTTTGTAGATCTTTCCTCATGTTAGGAACTCCCATGGGGGAGTCCACTCTTTGCAGATGACACGAAAATTTGCAACAAAGACAGGCCTTTCCATTCAGTCCTTCAGCAATATCACTCACAAATACAATGAATAGTGCCAGGCGTAGGACTGAACTCTGAGGCACCCCGCTAATCGTCTTTCTTTCATCCGAGTGAGGTCCATTTACCATCACCTTCTGTTGTCTGTCAGTCAACAAATTTCTGATCCAGTGTACCACCTTGGGACCCATCCCCAAACTATTGAGTTTATTGATAAGTCTCCTATGAGGGACAGTATGAAAGGCTTTGCTGAAATCCAGGTAGATGACATCCATCACATGTCCTTGATAGAGTTCTCTGGTAACCCAGTCAAAGAATTCAATCAGATTTGTCTGGCATGATCATCCCTCGGTAAAACCAAGTTGCCTCGGATCCTGTAACCCGCTGGTTTTCAGAAAATTCACTATTCGCTCTTTCAGGAGCGCCTCCGTTACTTTTCCCGCCACCGAGGTAAGGCTCACGGGCCTGTAGTTTGACACTTCTTCCCTGTATATACAAATTGATCACTTCAGAAACACACTACACTCAACACCAACATTTAAGCCCATAGATTCTCCAGTATTTAGATTGAAAAGCCATCTCCTCAAATCCTCCCCCAATGCAATTTCACACCTCCAATTCAGCACCGTACAGCATAAAGTTGAGAAATCATATTTTCTTGAAGACCATGCTGAGGTGCAGTTTCTCCAGATGGGTGACTTTTGCACATACCTTCACAGTCATGAACTTCACTGCTAAGCCCAGGGTATGTGGAGTATGATCTCAGTCTCCCAAATGTACTGCTAAGGCTCGGTGTAGTACTTGCATTGTGCCAAAGAGAGCCTCCTTCTGGAATTCTTAAGATGTAACATGTATCAAGGCGTGCTTGGAAATTCCTCTTAATCAAGCCTGCGGTACCCAACATAATGGGAAATAACTCGATAACTTTCTGCTACATTTTCTTGGTCTCTGACTGCATTTCTTGGAACTTGAAGATCTTCTCCCTCTGAATGCAATTCACTGAATAATCGTTTGGGACGGACACCTCTATTACTGATGCTGTTCTAGGTGCTTTCAAATTTTCTTGTTTTAAATGTTTATGCTCAGTCATTCTCACTTGCAATGATCTAGGTCTTTCCCACATATGATTTATTGCTGGGGCACCATAGGAAGATGTACAAGTTGTCCAATGTATAAATATACATCCATCTCTGGGATGTACAAACTCTGTTCTTTCGGTAGTGAGTGCGCAAATCTGACACTGTCCACATCTAAAATGCCCAGTATCTCTTTGAGCCTTTTCGCTGAAAGAAAACACCGCCGGGCACAAATAATCCCTGAGATTTTTGAATGATTAAGAGAAGTGGATGAGCATGGGGTGCATGTAGTCATCGATATAGTTTATATCATTTTTGGAGCAAGTGGGTTAAAACCAAGAGGTTATGACATTTTAAATGTATTTTGTTTTAAGATGTGGTTGATTATGGGATATCGGGTTGGTGAAGGCAGTGATGAATAGGCGAGTCCCCTGATAACCGGGGGCACCAGTGTAACAGTGTGCAGAGGCTGGATGGTCACAGAAGAGCCACAACGATGAGAGCCCTGGGTTTGAAATCACATATGAATGAATGAGAAAAGTGATTTGGATGATTGTGTAAGAGGTTTTAGGTTAATAGTTGATGACGTCAGTATTTTGAATGCATTCTATTTTCTGTTAGGAGGGGGCAATTGTGAGTGCAGCCGTCACATACTGACTGAGTGACATAACTGGCGTACGGAAATTGATAGGTAGTGTTATACTGTACTTAAGAGCGCATGCACATTGTCACTACGTCACACACTTACTTTCAAAACCGAACTTCATTCACTGTGGCTTTAATGTAGGTTAGCGTTTGTAGGGAATGTTATGGTTTTAGTGATAGGAGTTATGATTGAAAGTAGTGAGAAGTGGATTAATAGTGCAATGAAATGTGAAACATTGGAAGGCACGGGCTATGAGTGAAGTGACTGGTATGTGAATGGGAGTAATAGGGTATGGACGTGTGGGTTAATGGTAAAGTTTCGATGGACTGAATGATAGGTTTGTAAATGAAGATGATTAGTTCTCCTTGGTATGAAGTTTGTCAATAGAGTTTAGAGTTTTTGAGGCTGTTCATCCCCGAGAGAGGTTCAGTGAGTTATGCATATGGAGAAAAATGTGAATGAATTGACAAAAGGGGAATATTGATTTTAGAATGTGATACTGGCATGTGCTTGTTAATTTTGTAGCTACACCTTCCTGGTGCAACATTTGGTGAAATGCTGACAGCTTCGGAGCTTGTATACAGTGGAGTGTACACATCTGCTTAAAAGGGAAGTACCCTAACATGGTGTTATCTCAAAGGGAGCTATATACTCTTTGTTTCATTCTTCCCTAACATATAATACTGCACATGTGATTGTTTGATTATTAAGAGATCAATTAAATTGAAATGGTTTATAAAATATAAGAAAAGGATTTGGAAGTTTTTTTCTGACTTATAATGTGAGAGGCCCACGTTGGCTGAAGAGCGGTCTCTTAGCTCTTTTTTCTTTTGCACTCTGTTATACCCTCCTTGTAAAGGTATTCAATTTAAATCTTGATTTATACTTACTGTTCCCTAAGTGGTGGCAAAGTCTTGGTCAGTTACCAATGTGGCTAAAGAACTTTCTTAATTTTTGAAAAAATTTGAAGGCATGGTTGTTTAATTCTTAATTTATTTGCTTTAAATGTTTATTCTTCTTTTTATGTACATTTCTTGTTGTAAACCACACTGTACCACTTTGTATGGGATTGTAGTGGTATACAAGTACATATTAGATTAAATTAGGTTAATTTAATGTTGTGGTGAGACAGAAAATCTTTTTGGGGAAGATATATACTGGATTTCCTGATTGGGTTTACATGAATTTATAGCTTTCTGTGTCATTTGGATATACAGTAATTGTGCAGAGCAGATAGTCCTGTCTTTGGGCACTGGTCAGGAATGCATTACATGCAACGGGGGCTGGATTTGAACTTCAGAAATGTTTATATAGCACTCAGACAGCTGACCGCATGCATGCAGGTTATGTTTGATATGTGAACTGTAGTTATCACTGGCTACGCAGTTAATCTTCAATACCCTAGTCTAGTGAGGCCACTAGGGTTTGAAGTGAGGTTGTACTGTAGATGTGCTTTGACCTGTGCACAGCCTCAGTTGGATCCCAGTATGAAGTGTCAAGTGGGATGTGTTTTAGTGAGCAACACTGCATGTCTTCCACTGGCCAATATTTCACATGCATCAGCACTCAAATTATTACCCTGTACACTTGAAGCTGGAGTGTATGCCTCCTAGGCTAACAGGGCCAGATAGTAACTCGCTTGACTAAACAGAGGTCACCTCTTCAGGGGAGCTGACAGATTATCACTTGATATTACAAGCAGGAAACGTAGGCAGCAGTGGGAAAGAGAGGATATGCCCAGAGCTCTGGAAACATGTCTACAGCAGACTACACATGAAGAAAGGACTTCCACTTTTCCAGGGATATGAACAAGCCACAGCCCCTCTGAGTGTCACCTGACAGCTAGACACAGCATCGGAGCTATGTATGGAGGATGCATTCATTCTACAAACCGCATTACCTCTGAGCCATTGGTTCTCCACCTTCTAGAATATGGGTTAAAGGGCCAATAATAGTTGTAGGATGCACATAGCAAATGAAGACAGAGGGCCTCTATTGGGGTGGTAGAGATGAGCAGCATGGCCATAAAGGCTATGGATAATATGAGGAACGAACTACAAAAGCTGGAAGAATGGTCTAATGCTTGGCAATTACGATTTATTGTGAAAAAGTGCAGTGCCATGCACTTAGGTAGCAGAAATCCAAGGGAAATGTACGCAATAGGGGGCGAGAGGTTGGTGTGCATAGTTCAGGAGAAAGACCTTGGTGTGATTATCTCTGATGATCTCAAGGTGGCAAAACAGTGCGACAAGGCGGTGGCAAAAGCCAGGAGGATGTTGAGCTGCATACAAAGAGGGATTACTAGCAGAAAGGAAGAGGTACTTATGCCACTGTACAGGCCGCTGGTGAGGCCTCACTTGGAATACTGTGTTCAGTTTTGGAGACCATATCTTGCAAAAGATGTAAAAAGACTGGAAACTGTTCAGAGGAAGGTGACCAAAATGATTTGGAGCCTGCGTCAGAAACCTTATGAGAAGAGACTTGAAGACCTAAATATGTACACTTTGGAGGAGAGGAGGGATAGAGGAGATATGATTCAGACCTTTAAATACTTAAAGAGGAATGATGAACAAACAAACCTCTTCCAAAGACGGGAAAGCTGTAAAACTAGAGGGCATAACATGAAGCTGCAAGGTGGAAAATTGAAAGGCAATGTCAGGAAATATTTTTTCACTGAAAGGGTGGTGGGTGCTTGGAATGCCCTCCTGATGGATGTGGTGGGGGCAAACACGGTGACGGAATTCAAAACGGCATGGGACAAGCACAGCGGATCCCTTTACAGCAACAGGATAAAAACAAAATTAACTGAACCATCTAACTTCTCAACAAATAGGGGTGTCCTACATGGAGCGGTGGGTCCACCTCTAAACAAAGACATGGGGAGGGGTGGCCTGCATAGAGCGACAGGTGCACCTGCTCTTGCCGTATCTTGCTGGGCAGACTGGATGGACCATGCTGGTCTTTATCTGCCGTCATTTACTATGTTACTATGTTACTATGTTACTATGTTATCACAGGAGCACTGTGATCATGCACCAGTAATCACTGTGAAGGGGGGAACACAGCATCCATTGGCATCTTGGAACTGCAGTTCTGGGTTGACAAAGGAGCTTAGCAAAGGCCTCTGTCTTATGCTCCATGCTTTCAAACTGAGGTGCATCCATCCTGCCCGTGTTTACACTGCAGTGCCAGGCAGGGGTTTTGGCAGAAGGAGGGAAGTGACAGCATGATCAGGGCAATGGTTGTGATGGCTGCCAAATTCTAGGAGACTGTGCTCTTCAGATATCTGGCGTGACACCTTTCTGAGTTGTAGACAGAGGCTCTTGTGCAGAACAGAACCTTGCCCCTCCAATGGTTTTGGTTGTAGGTAGCTGACAGGATTGAATGGTCTACTGGTCGTTATAGGGCAGGGAACACATGAGATTTATGTAATGTGGCCTGTTGTTAAGTTTACATGGATGACAAAGGGCTGAGAAGGTTGATGTTCCCACAGCTGTGCAGTAGAAGCATTGTGGAACCTGTGTCTTTTGGGGAAACTCCTAGGTACATATGACCTAGATTGGCCACTGTTGGAAACAGGATACTGGGCTTGATGGACCTTGGTCTGACACAATATGGCATATTTTATGTTCTTATGTTCTTATTCTAGACTATCATGGCCATTGCCAGCATGCAGTGTCAACTGCCGTCATGCCTAAAATAGGTCTGTTGGGAACTGGGTGCATGAGGTAAAGGAATATGTTCAATACCATTGCCAATGAGGAGTGTGTGTTCAAGTATGTTTGAACCATAGATGTAAGGCCATCAGCAGGATGTAAGCTCCTGGGCTTATACAGTGAAAGGCAGACTGATCTAGAAAATATAGGGCCCGATATTCAGCACTGGCGGCTAGCACTGAACTTTAAACCTGGATATTCAATGCTAAGGCCAAATCTGCGCTCTGGCATTGAATATCTGGGCTGCCAAGAGTGCTGTAAAGCTAACTGAGCAGTGGTGATATTCAGCCAATGTCCGGTTAGCTTCTGTAGCAAAAGTTAGGTCAGTTCAATATTGCCGCTGCCTGGTCAGTGACTGGTGCCACCCCACAATGCTCCTGGCACACCCCATTGCTAGCCGGTTAGCATCAGGGCATGTAGTGGTGATACCCACGGATATTCATCAGTGCCGCTGAATAGCCTGCTGAGCGCATTTAACCATGTAAATGCCTTTGAATATACCCCCTCCTCCATAGAAGCGAAACATGACAGTAGAAAAAGACCATATGACCTGTCTAGTCTGCCCTTCCATATCAACTACAATAGTCCCCTTTTTTTCTTAGATCTTCTGTGTTTGTCTCATGCTTTTTTGAATTCAGATACTGTCCCCATTTCTATTACCTTCGCTGGGAGACCATTCCACACATCTACCACTCTTTTCCGTAAAGAAATATTTCTACATATTACTCCTAAGCAGAACTTGCTTTCAATTGAAAAAGACTCTCCTCTTGTGCATTTATGCCACGGAGGTATTTAAACATCTCTATCATATCTCCTCTATCCTGCCTTTCCTCTGTCATACACATATTAAGATCTTTAAGTCTGTCCTCATATGCTTTATAATGAAGATCACTAACTATTTTAGTAGCTACTCTCTGCTCTGATTCCATCCTGTTTATATCCTTTAGAACAGGGGTCTCAAACTCAAATTGCTTTGAGGGCCGAATGAGGACTTCTAAAGTAACCCGGGGGCCGCATAAGACACGGGGGCTCATTTGCATAAGGGGCCTCATTTGCATAAATATTTGCATAATGTTGCATAATGAGTGCATGGATAAAGAAAGACTAGAAAATTTCTATATTACTATAATCCAGTGCCAACCGCCAGGCACATTAGGAACTACTACTAACACTGCCCATTTGGAACCCATAGCAAACCCCCCGTATCATAACAGCACTACCAGGACTCACAAAGCACCAGACCCTACCTATCAAAAGGCAACACTGCAAAAATACATTTCAGAGAATACATGACCCACTGGGAAAAGAGAACAAGTAGCAATGTCAAATAGGAATTACACAGAATACCTCAGCACTGTAGAAATAAAACTATAAATTAATGGTAATGGTTCTGACCCCCCCCCCCAGCCCACAGCACATTACCAGTTCTGACCCCCCAGCCCACAGCACATTACCAGCTCTAAACCCCCCAGCCCACAGCACACTGGTAATGTGCTGGGGGGTTTAGAACTGGTAATGTGCTGTGGGCTGGGGGGGGGGGTCAGAACAGGTAATGGTTCTGACCCCCCCCCAGCACATTACCAGCTCTAAACCCCCCAGCCCACAGCCCCCCCCTCCCTCCCTCCTTGGCAAAAATCACAGGCTCCCCCCCCTCCCTCACTTCTTGTAAAATATCACTCGCCCCCCCCTCCCTCCCTCCCTCCTTCCTTCCCTCCTTGGCAAAAATCACAGCCCCCCCCTCCCTCCCTCCCTCCCTCCCTGGCAAAAATCACAGGCCCCCCCCCCTCCCTCCCGGGCAAAACCCACCGGCGCCCCCCCCCTCCCTCCTTGGCAAAAATCACAGGCTCCCCCCCCCTCCCTCCCTCCCTCCCTCCCTCCTTGGCAAAAATCACAGGCAGGCAGGCCCCCCCCTCCCTTCCTCCCTCCCTCCCTCCCTGCCTCAGTCCCTCTCCTCTTCGGCTTAGAACCGCGAAGGGAGAGTTCCTCCCTCGCGACTCTTTTAAGCCGGCTGAGGCTTATGGGAAATTTCCCCTCTGCCCCCTCGAGCTTAACAGAGTCGCGAGGGAGAAGCTCTCCCTTCGCGGCTCTGAAAGCCGAAGAGGAGAGGGACTGAGGGAGGCAGGGCTGGGCAGACTGCTTCCTTACCTGCCGTGGAGAGCTGTGCACCCTGGCGATCCTCCAAGCGATCCAAGCAGGCGATTCTTCAAGGCGCTGGTACCTCGTGGCTATTCAGACTGCTTCTGGGCCCGGGCCCCCCCCCCTCCTCCTTTTTCTCCTCCTTCTGCCTGTCGCTCATTGGTGGAGGGCAGGCGTGTGACGCGGACGTGAGAAACACCATGCAGCCCCGGGAATCACGCGAGGTAAAAAAAATATAGAAACAGCAGGAGGACAAAAATGCAACGTAAAGCAGGACAATACTCCGTGGCGTCGCGGGCCGCAGAAAATGCTCTCGCGGGCCGCATGTTTGAGACCCCTGCTTTAGAAGGTGCGGTCTCCAGAATTGCACACAATACTCCAAATGAGTTCGCACCAACGACTTATACAGAGGCACTATCACCTCCTTTCTTCTGCTGGCCATTCTGCTCCCTATGCACCCAAGCATCCTCCTAGCTTTTGCTGTCGCCTTTTCTACCTGTTGAGCTACTTTAAGGTAATCAAAAGCAATCACGCCCAGGTCCCGCTCTTCTTTCATGGACAGAAGTACTTCACCCTCTACACTGTACTGCTCCCTTGGATTTTTGCAGCCCAAGTGCATGAACTTGCATTTTTTAGCATTAAATCTCAGCTGTCAAATTCTTGACCATTCTTCAAGCTTAGCTAGATGCCTTGCCATGTTATCTACTCCTTCCTGGGTATCTACGCTATCGCTGACTTTAGTATCATCCGCAAGGAGACAAATCTTACCCGATAGCCCTTTGGCAATATTTCTAAGAAAGATGTTAAAAAGAATCAGGCCAAGGACAGATCCCTGTAGTACTAGCTATTTACAATGAAAAAATCATATAAAAATATTAAATACCTGGCTCTGGGTGGCTAGAGATATGTACCTCCAGCTGATTTACAGTATCGATGAAGGCACATAGCTCTGTCCTAATTCCATTCAGATGGATAAGTATGAGGTTCATCAAGCACAGGATATTCCTGAAGTCCTAACCAACCTGATGCGTGAGTGGATGGAAAGACAGAGTCCTTTATTAACCCTTAGGCCGCCCGACACAGGCCGTGTTTCGTCACCCTTCGTCAGGGGCTGGCCAGGCACAAAACTCTGTTGTGGACACTAAAACGTATTACACCACACTAAGGAAATAAAATCTGAAAAACGTTGCTTAAGAGCAACCGCTGTCCGTTTCTTGAACCAGCAGCACAGTGCACAGTGCTGCTGGTTCAAGAAACGGACAGCGGTTGCTCTTAAGCAACGTTTTTCAGATTTTACTTCCTTAGTGTGGTGTAATACATTTTAGTGTCCACAACAGAGTTTTGTGCCTGGCCAGCCCCTGACGAAGGGTGACGAAACACGGCCTGTGTCGGGCGGCCTAAGGGTTAATAAAGGACTCTGTCTTTCCATCCACTCACGCATCAGGTTGGTTTGTTCTTGTTTCTGCGTGAACTCTGCTTCCTAGTGTCGCACGTATTCCTGAAGTCCTGCCATACAGTCTGTCAGGTATGTGCAGCAGGATTCCAGGGTCATGAAATTTTGGGGTTGGGGTAGGGGAGCCTCATAAGAACCAATCTGGTCCAGGCAGAGCTGGCCCAAGGGTTTCTGCTGCCCTAGGCAAAAACCCCATCCTCTCCGCCCCCTCCCCTAGGCTGTTGCCATCGCCTCCCTCCCTCCCCCAGCTGCCGCCGATTCCATCTCGGGAGTGAGAGGCAGACAGCGGCAGTATTTTCAAAAGTGGCTGCTTTTTGCCACCACTTTTGGAAACACTGCCACTGCCTGCCTCCCCCCTGCCAATGGAATCAGCGGCCCTAGGTCGCTGCCTAGCTCGCCTAGTAGACAGGCCGGCCCTGGGTCCAGGAGATCTGCAGTTGCTACTGGTTTTGTGCTCAGGAACTAGAGGATCCCCTTCCTGCCTATCAGATCCCTCTTTCTCCATCTCTCCAGCTCTTTCCACTTCCTCCTCCTGCTCTCTGGCTTCTTCCTCATCCTTACTGCTTTCCTCCTGATTCTTCTCCTCCTCCTCTGGCCTTGTGGCAGCTGAGGAAATGAAAGCATATGTTTTAGGAGATGGCGTAACTGAGACATGCCAGGGATCAACAGCGGGGAGTAACAGGAATAGTTTACTATTTTGGTTGCAAGGCCTGACCATTGATCTGGTCGGAACCAGCAGCCAAGGCAACGGGGATGCTTGATTAGCTTATGGACACAATATTAAGGGGAAGATATAGCACAGGTGAGATGCTGCTAGCCAACAGGACTGCAATTGGAATGTGTGCCCTACTTCCTTGTATACGCTCCACACATGGCACTGGTGACCAAATGGCTACCCAGATGTCCCTGGAGGGATTTTTATTCTATGTGGCAAAGTGGCAACATTGCTAGCACTACTCCTACCTTCCTACATGTGTCCTGGTACGTATATAGATACATGTGTACACCTAGATCAAGCCATTTTGCACTACAGATTGTATGGGCACCTGCTACAGCACTCCTTATATACATTCAGCTACCTACTGTAGCTGCAGTTCTCTGGATGAATCAGCTATGCATACTCTATCTCATGCAGCATTATGTCATTTGGATGGACCCAGACACGTCAGCATCTAAGGGGTATCATTGACTCATACTTACACAAACTCCAGCATGTACATTGTATCAGATGTACCAGCTTATATCACCAGAAGAGAGAGTGGTGGAAGCCATAGAAGTGAAAACATCAATTGTGGTCCAGTACCAGAGATAGGCCTGATCTTGGTTCTCCCACCTGTGCACATGTGCTACAGTCTTCGCCCTCAGCTCCTTATGCTCAACTGTAGCCTAAGGGGAGTGCTGCCACCTTTGGCAGGCTATAGTAACACATGATGTGCAAAAACCTCAACTGTCACATAGTGTAGCAGGGACCTCACTTAATATGCACATATAAAGAAGTGAAGTTGGCTCTCAGAGGTCAGTGTAGGAGACATTTTATTAATGGTGTGGTCACAGTGGAAAGCAGACAGCAATAAGTACATCATTAGGAGTAACATGTCTTCACAACATACCTGGTGTGGTTCAGGCACCTCTGCAAAGGCTGTGGTCCCCTGCCTCAATGTACAGGTTAAAATGGGCTGTGAGGGCCCTGGCAAGCTACTATAAATAACTGTAAAAACACTTAAAAACCCTTTCCCACCCCTCTGTCCTAGTCCACCCCTTGTGCTCTTCATCTCCCAGGCATTTGCTGGCTCTGCAGAAGAAAAAGAGAAAAAACAGAGTTAAAATGTACCTTTCAGCAGAGGTGCACACAGAGCCATCTCACAAACACCCTTTTTTCCTATGGCAAAGCAGAGCAGGGCCAGCCCATCCACTAGGTGGGCTAGGCGACCACCTAGGGCGGCAGACCTCTGAGGGCAACATGGTGCCCATGGCACCATGTGCTTTGGCACACATTGCCTGCCACCCTTGCACCCCATGCTAAGCCATGCCTCTGCCCTCCTCCCCTGCTGTTGCTGATTCTGGTGGCAAGGTCAGAGGGGGCAGCTAAGTGACAGGCCATGTGATTTGGCACACACAGCCTGCCACATCTGACCCTCCTCCAACACAACTTCAGGGGGTCAAAAGTGCCAGGGCATGTGTACCGAAGCACATGGCTTGCTGCCGAGCTGAGCCCCCCCGACCCTACTGCCAGAATCAGCCGCAGCAGGCGGGGGGGGGGGGGGGGGGCGGATGGTGGCATGGCTCAGCTTGAGGGGGGGAGGCCCGGGCAGAAGTCCTTGGGTCAGGCCTGACCCAGAGCCAGAACTTGGGAAGGAGCAGATTCCTTTGTATGCATGCATGTGAGGAGTGGAGGAGTGGCCTAGTGGTTGGGGCAAGGTACTTCAGGCCAGAAGGTCAGGGGTTCAAATCCCACTAGAGGACAGCAACCTTGGGCCGGAAGGACTGGGGTTTCTAGTCCCACAGGTGCTCCTTGTGGTCTTGGGCAAGCCACTTCACCCTCCATAGCCCATATTCCCTGTAAAATAGTTATCTCCAAGTTATAATGTCCTGTTCAATGTAATTTCAGTTTGTTCAATGTAAACCACACTGATGCAGAATAGTGCGGTATATAAGAGAATATAGATAAATAAATAAAAATAAATAGATGTGAGACCCATTCAGGTGCAAGGTCATCTTGTACCAAGCAGAGTGCTCCCCTCTAATGTGTGAATTGGTGGGACAGTGCTGTTTGTAGCTACCAGCTTAGCCAGTTGAAGTGCCTGTACATTTACCCTCCATGAGTCAGCAATTTTGCAATCAGCCACATGTAGGTAAAATACACAGGTGTCCCCCCCCTTGTAAAATGACTATTAAGCACATTTATCCCTGATACACATGTCCAGCTGCGGGTCATTTTGGAAAGGACCATGTGTAAAATGCTGACATGGAAGCACTGTCCCATACACATGTATAAAACCAGTACTTAAATATGTAGCAAACCATTTTAGAAAAAATGTGATTTTTTTTCTGAACTTAAACAAGTCATGGCACCAAAGAAGAGGGTGTTCACCCACAAAGGCAATTTCTGACAAGGGGAGGTGGACCTAGGCCTATGGTGGCAGATCTCTGTGGGCGGCAGGTCATGTGCTTTGGCACAAATGGCCTGCAGCCCCTCCTCGCGTGCCGAGCTTCCCCCACCCCATGCTGAGCCAAGTCGCACTGCTGCCCCCTGTTGCTGATGATTCCGGCAGCAAGGGGTGTATGGCTAGGCTCGGCAGCAGGCCATGTGCTTTGGCACACATGGCCTGCTGCTTTTGAACCCCCGAAGTTATGTCAGAGGAGGATAAGAAGTGGCAGGCCATGTGTGCCGAAGCACATGGCCTGCCACCGAGCTGAGCCACGCCCCCCCTCGACCCTGCTGCTAAGTTCAAAGGTAGCACAGCTCGGCATGTGAGGAGAGGGCAGGCACAGCTCAAAGGTGCGGCACGGCTTTCTTTTTGAATTGTGTCTTGCTCTCTCCATTAATTGTGGGCTAGTGAATCTTTGTTTTGTACATATATTCAGTGCAAGGCGAGGGTATTCCCCTCTCCTTGCTTTTTGTTTTCTATTTTCTTAGACTGTATTCTTTACTGTAACAAGAATTTTTCTTGTGTAAAATGTAAAACTGCATAAATAATAATAATAAAAAAAAAAAAAGGTGCGGCACGATCGAGGCTTCAGTCTATGGCAGCAGAAACCCTTGGGCTGGCCGTGGTGGACCTTATGCTGAGGAGGGGGGGGGGGTGTGCTGAATTAAATGCTCATAGGCATATGCATGTTCTCCTGGGTCAACCAGGTGTGCATCAGCACCTACCAACTGGGTGAATGGCAACACAGACACAGAGATACTGAGGACCTGAAAAGGGAGTGAAGAGCAAGACCAAGACCAAGGCCGTGGAGACCAGTCCAGATGGCCAGCTGAGGGTCCTCACTTACCTCGAGTGCCAGGTGCTGGCAACCATTTACAAGGAGTCTGAAGGGTGTGGGTGAGTTTGACTCCTCCAGAATTTCACAGAAACACAATAGATATTTCTAACATACCTTGTACTCCATTCCTACTTTATCCTGCATACTCTTCCACCTATTGTTGAGATGACCTCTGCAGCTAGGCCTGATGTAGGAACTTATAGTCGCCAGTCACAATTTACTCGCATCCTTCACCCATGGTAGACATGAATATTCCATGCCTTTCCAGGAGTACCTGAAGAGGGAGAGAAGTATGTACCTATTGCCAAAGGTGTGCTAATGTCATGCTGTGGTGTGGTCTCGACTGCTAGCAGCTGAGATGTTGTGATGGTGTAACTGATGCCCTGGCATTGTCCTCTATACGTGGCACTATATGTGTGGATGTACTGACCAACACTGATGCTCCCATGCTCCCCAATGGTCAGCCTATACCCAAAGCAGCACCCTACCACCAATAATGGTACAGTAACAGAGTTGGAATGGAGCACAATGGAACACATAAGATACTCAGCAGGCTTGCTGCTAAAGGGGTTAGAGAGCAGTGCTCATATCCAACATAACTACAGTATATGCCCTTTATTCCTGCACTCTGCACCAAGCCTTTGGTTGCACAGCAGTTTTACCACTTAATCGGCTTTATGCAGGGTGTATCATCAGCATATTTATATGCATATTTAACTTGACCAGCTTTCACTGCATGTGCCTATGTGCATTTGTGGCAATTAAATATAAGCTGAGCCCACCTCCATACCCTCTTCCCTGGCATCACCTAATGTGTACTGGGGAACATGTGGCTTGCTATGGACATGCAGAGTGTGCGACATTGGAGGGCTCAGCTTTCAGTACCTTTCTATGCTGGGTCTTCATATAAAAGTGAGCTTGGGCAGTACTAGTGACATAGGAGCTATGGGCACCGTTGAGAATTCCATTTTCTGTCACACATTGTGCACATCTGGACCAGAAGGGATAACTCTGTTGGAAGGGGCATATGAGGGTGCTTTCACAATGGGTAAATGTGCAGCATGCACATAGTGAGTGACCACATTTGATTTCTAACCTGCAAAGAGGCCATGGGCAGAGATCTGCTGGACAGCAGCAGCACTGAGGCCAGGGACTAGGTCCCTGGAGATAGACCGCCATCACAGCTTGTGGAGGCTAGGGCAGAAGGTGCCATACAAGCTGAGGTGAGAAACCAGGTTGCCAGGCAGGAGGAACATCAGGATGTAGAAGTGGCGGGCCATGTCAGTGTCCAGATAGGGTGTGAAGCGGAAGTACAGGGTGTCAGCTTCCACTGCCATCTCCCCTCCATGATAAGCAGAAGTCTGTGGAGGGAGTATCAGGAGTTGTAGACCTGGAAGTTGTGCCAGTTGGCATTAGCTGCTTTGGTGTGGAGTGCGGCTGCAGCAGAATCAACTGCTCTTGACACAACAGACAGAGAAAATCGAGCGGCAGAGGAAATTGGTGGCCATCAAGGACCACTGGATGCATCTGGAAGAGCAACAGCTGGAGGTATCAGAGGCCCTAATAGATGAGATCTGGGGTCTGGGCAGGGAACTGCACCAGTTCATCTTCCATCACGCCATTGCCCCTCCAACTGCTATGGCACCATCTGCACCCTCAGGCTCCCGGCCTATGCATATGATGCATAATAGGAAGGCGCCTCCACTTTCTGCAACCTCCCTGACCTCCAGAACATCAGAGTAGCTACCTGTCTAGTACATGCCACCTTCTTCCCAAATTTTGAGGCCTTGGATTTCTCTCTTCCATGAGGCTACCCATCATCCTGGTGGGTTGGATGATGATTCAGACAGCTCTTCAGAGAGCAGTCTGGTACAACATTGTGGCAGCCTAATCAGGGCTGAGAATGGGGAAGGAGAGGGGATGTGGAAAGAAATCATGCATTCTTACTATGTGCATCCTGAAATGGGGAGAGGCAAAGGGTGTGGCTGGGGGAGTGGAACGGTCTGCTGAGGCGGAGTTGGGGAGATGGATAGGATATTCACATGTACATACTTTCAGGTTGAC
Organism: Ichthyophis bannanicus; assembly: GCA_033557465.1. NCBI lineage: Eukaryota > Metazoa > Chordata > Amphibia > Gymnophiona > Ichthyophiidae > Ichthyophis > Ichthyophis bannanicus. The sequence continues at coordinate 810,579,813 of CM066032.1, read as the reverse complement.
TAATAAAAAAAAAAATACTTTCACAAGAAATGTCTGTAGATGAGCTCATCTTTTGCAGTCATGCCAATATGGCATGGATGGGCTGTGTCCTTTTTTTCTAGGGCTTTGTGTGTCATCATCTATGTCTGGGATCTCTATTTCCATTCCCTGAGACAGAGGTTGTGGCCAGTTCATTGCCAGATTATGTAGCAAACAGCAGGCCATAAATATCTTGCAGACCTTGGTTCTCTACTGGATCGGTTGACGCAATGGAAGCAGCTCTTATTTATTTAGCAACTTTTTTATAATGCTCTATCTACCAGTCATAGCAGTGTACAGGGAACAATTAGAACAAGTAACATTACATGGAACAATTAGAACAAGTAACATTACATGGAACAAAGTTAAACAGTGTGAATTAAAGTTAATAAGAACTAATGAATATAACAAGTACACAAAGCTAATTATAAGTTAGCTGGTGCATGAGGCATGTAACGAGTATAACTTTATCATGATGAACATCCATGGAACATAGGGGGTTGAAACACTGGCTCTTGAGTAGGCCAGTGGTCCTCTTGATAATGGATTGGGTGAGACTGTGGGCCCTGTTGTACTGCTCCATACTGCATCTGTGTGGGATGTGATGATGGGGGGTCAGAAGCCTCCTCCTCAAATTCTAGCCTCTATCACCAGTGTGGGTAGAGAGAGAGAGTTGGAACAGATTAGCGTCTAGGACCCCAGGGTATTTGCTCTTCTGGTTAGGCACTGCAACCGTGGGCTTTGTTAGCCGATTGCTGTTGCTTCCAGGGATCACTGGAACCTCCTAGCATGCGCATGTCTAGGTGGCAGATTGGGCTAGTGCAGAGCTTACGGAGCAGCCATACACTGGTGATTTGTCCGCTTTCGAATCTCTTGTAGATGCCAGAGTGGGTCAGGATGTATGAGTCATGGCAGGACCCTGTAAATTTCGGAAAAATATCAGTTATCTCCTCCTGTGCATTGCAGACTGCCTGCATGTTCACTGAGTGGAATGCCTTTCTGTTGTGGTAGATGCTTAGCAGTCACTACATTGAAATACAATATACTATTGGGCGTTTCATTGCTATTTGCAGTTAAAAGAGAGGCCATTTTAGTCTTAATATTTTCCAGTAAAGTAGGCCCAATTAGGGTACTGCTGGGTGACTTTTGTCCCTTGAGTTATTTAATATCGGTCCCACAAAAACATAAGCAAAATTTTAAAAACAAAGAGAATAATGAAATAATAAGCTCATTGTATGAAGCTTTATAAGTTTAAGAGTAGCAGTTCGATATTTATTTCATATTAATTTATATAGTTGACCCCAAGATTGAGGATTCCATATTTGTGATTAATAGCAGGTATAAATTGGCACATTAAAAAAATTCACCTTGCACATATCCAGCCTATGTGAAAATGCTGCTATATACATGTGGAAATGTTTTTAAAATGACCTTCTATGTCTCACTTTAATATAAATCCAGCTCATTTCATGATTAAAATTATTATTTTATCATATGACTTTTAATGCAGAACCTGCGCCATTTGGATTGCCTGAGCTCTCTAATCTATCTCTATCCTTTCCGAGTTACGGTCTCCAGAAACGAATACAATACTCTTTAAGTGAGGACTCACCAATGATGTGAACAAAGGTATTACTCCACTGCCTTTTTTCTACTGATTAGGCCTGTCTTTATGCCTCTAGTATCCTCCTGGCTCTGACTACAGTGAAATCATCAGACACTATCATTTCAAGGACACTCTCCAGGTCAGTGCATATCAGCTTCTCACCCTTTCATTGTGTACCACTCCGTTGGATTTCTGTTCCCCAAATGCATGGCTCTGCTCCTCTTTGCCTTTCATTTCCCTTCTATGAATATCCCAGCCCCAGCTCATCAGTTTTATGCTGCACCCGGATGCTCACCTGTTTTCACCCCTACTCATGTGTTCTAACACTTTTGAGCTCCTTTTATGACATTGTGCCATTTCAATTTTTTTCCAAACTGAACTTCAAAGGTGTAAATGAGTGAAAATGGCAGAAGGGAGGATCAAACAGAAAGAAGAAGATGACGACATGACAAAGGAGTGGATCAGATGTGCATAAAGTGAGTCAGAAGTTTGGCACATTTGATGGGAGAATTAAAGAGAAGAGAAAAGATGTGGAAATTGCATGAATCTATAGACCAAGAAAAAGGATCGGAGCATAGGAAGGAGGAGGAAACGGAGGGAAACTGGTGCACAGGGTCTGGGTGTGCATACCCTTCAAAGTACAAAAAGAAAGGTAAGAGAGCAAAGAATGAAAGTGGAAACAATAAAGTGGCAATAGGAAGGGGAAGAAAAATGAAAACGTGACATAACAAAAGAAGACCAAATAGAAAATTCATCTTTTTTAAGTCATTCTTTCCCTGATGCTTAATTTCTCTGGGCCTCTTTTTGATTGCCTGCTACTGCTTTACTAGAATTCTTTTTATTTTCCATGGTGTTCCTAGGATCCCTCTAGGGGTGCCACATGAAAACTGGAATAAATAAAAAGAAAAGAAGTGAAACTTCTGAGAGGTCTTACTTGAAGAGAGCCTAAGGGAGATCGAAAAAGAATCTGGGTGACCAGACAGAAGGGAGTTAGTGTGAAAAGTCAGGTAAAGAAACTAACAATCCCTCCGAAAACTCTAGTTGTGTTGTGCGACAGCAGTGGCCAGCCAAATTACAACCAGGTTGATATTAAAAGGGAATTTTTCAGATAACTGAGGGCTGGCAGCAATAGTGAGCAAGCCCCATAACTGGGCAGCTGGAGGGACGAGGGCCCATGAGGTTGGCCATCGGGCCAGGCAAGGTGTGGGGGGAGGTGAGGGGAAGGAGCGGCATGAGGGGCAGTAGGTCGAGGCCGATAGCCTCTTTTTTTCGAGCCATGGGCCTGTCCCTCCTTCCCCCGCACTCATATGCTTTCTCCTGGATGCGGATAGTCTGTGCGGTAAAGCCCACAGGCAAGGTGCTCAACTAGTTGAGCCGCCGATCACAGAGCAGAAGCGGCATGCTACACCGGAGAAAAAAGGAGCAGTAGCAGCCAGAGGTATGCGGCAGGACAGACACGTGGCTGGGGCCCGCATCAGTGGAGCATGTGGCCAGGCCCAAATGGGGCAAGAAGAGCAGAGCGAGCAGACACTGAGCAGCAGGAGCATGCCTGAACTGCTAGCTTCCTGGCCCATGCTGCAGGAGCAGAAGGAAGCAAGGGGCTCTAGACAGTGCGTGTGTGGAGCGGTGGTCAATCGGAGTGGGCAGGCCAGGGAAGGCATAAGCATCACACCCCGGACAGTTCGAGGGTGAACAGTAGGCTGGCCTGAGTGCAGCCAGTGCAAGCCAGGCAAACAAAAAAAATCCCCAAAAAACAAAGGGGTTTGTTGTTTTGTTCCTCGGAGAGGACTAGGTCCTGTTTACAAAAAAAAAAAAAAAAGACCATGGAGGACAGTAGGGGGGCTTTGCTTCATAGAATGGTGCCAGCACGAGCCCAGGAGCATGGCAGAAAATAGGGTAAGAAGAGGAGGAGCGACCGCAGCAGCAGTGGAGGTACAGTGAGCAAGAAGGCCAAGTGGAATGGGGGGAAGAAAGAGCACCTGATGACGTCTGATAACGTCAAGGCGGCTGGAGGCAGCAGGAAGGGGTTGACGGCAGACTGCAGAACAGCAGCCCCAAATGATGCAGCAGGAGGGCAGTGACATATCTCCACCATCTGGCGGGGACACGCAAGAGATGCCAGGGCTGCATGACCTCATCGACAAGGTAAAAGCCATGGCCACAGTCCATGGAGGAGGACGCATACAGGCTCTGCTGAGTTTGCTGGATGGAGCGCCAGGCCTGGGCCAACGAACGCTTTCTCAAAACTCTAGTCAGGGTCTGAACCAAACCAAAAAGCCAATTAGATAATATGGAGGAAATGCAAGATGTTTGCACACCAAGGAACTAAAAGAATGAGCAAGAACCACAGCACACTTTATAAAACTAAATTATAACTCATTTTTATTTTGTTATAAACTGCATTATGGTTCTTGCTTTTTCTTTTTGAACATATATTTTGCATCCACAGAACCTCTTCCCTCAACAGTGGGAGCAGAGCAGATCTAGGACATTCACCCAGAGAACTCAATATCTTAAAAAAAAAAAAAAATCTGGTTCTGGTCATCTCACTAACAAATATTCTCCAGTATCAGGCATATTGGGAACTAATATAAAACCCTACAAAAGTCACTAAAGATCTACAAGGCCAAATCTACCATACCATTACCAGCATAAACTTCTAAAACTCATACAAGGTGCGTACCCAGAAAAAAGCAGCACTATAAGTACTGCAGTGGGTCCTAGAACATCTAACACCTATTTGAAAAGCTGAACAAGGCTAATTACTACAGTATAGATCCCTGCGTACAAATTTCATGTTAACAGAACACACGGCCTGGGTCACACACTCAGAACACAGACTCTCACCAAGTACAGAATAAGTGATCATAACCTAAAGTAAAAATAAAATATTTAGGCAAAAATTTAAACCGCAACCCCGAGAAGCCAGACTCTGCATGCAGTACAACACCAGATAGGAGATGCAGTTCCCCATACTGTGTAAACTATAAAGGTAGCGCAAAATCCCATCACTAAACTGAAAATAAAATTATTTTTTCTACCTTTGTTTTCTGACCATTTTATTCTCTGGTCATGATCTGAGGCTTCTGCTTTCTTATCTTCTCTTAGCACTCTGCCATTTCTTGTCTCTTCTTTTGTTTTCTTCACTTCCTTCCATCAGCCCTTTTCCAGTCCCAGAAACCCTCCCCATGTGTCAGCTCCCTTCCAGTCCCAGTGCCCCTTTCCTGCCAGCCTCCTCCCCATTACCCAGTCTTCTAACAGTCCCAACCAAAGAGTCAGCTCCCTCCAGTCCCATCTCCAGGTGTCAGCTCCCTTCCTTCCCCCTCTTTCCTCCCATGTTAGTTCTCTTCCAGCCCCCACCTTCTCCCATGTCAGTTCCAGGCATCTCCTTCCCCTCTCTGTTCCCTTCCAGCCCTCTCTTTCCCCCTCTGCCAGTTCCTTCCAGCGCTATTTGCCTCTGTCAGTTCCCTTCCTGCCATCTCTTTCCCCCTTTGTGAGCTCCATTCCAGACATCCCTTTCTATTGTGTCAGCTCCCTTCCAGCCCCCCATACCTCTCTCAGTTCCCTTCCAGCCATCTCTTTTCCCCTCTGTCAGCTCCCTTCCAACCTTCTCTTTCCCCTGTATCAGCTCTCTTCTAGCCCTCTCTCCCCTCCTCCCGTCAGTTCACTTACAACCTTCTCTTTGCCCCTGTCAGCTCCCTTCCAGCTCTCTCTTTGCCCCTCTGTCAGCTCTCTTCCAGCCCTCTCTTTACCCCTCTGTCATCTCCCTTCCAGCCTTCTCTTTGCCCCTCTGTCAGCTCCCTTCTAGCCCTCTTTGCCCCTCTGTAAGCTCCCATCCAGCCCTCTTTTTGACCCTCTGTCATCTCCCTTCCAGCCCTCTCTTTGCCCCTCTGTCATCTTGCTTCCAGCCTTCCTTTTGCCCCTCTGTCATCTCCCTTCCAGCCCTCTCTTTGCCCCTCTGTCATCTCCCTTCCAGCCCTTTCTTTGCCCCTCTGTCAGCTCCCTTCCACCCTTCTCTTTTCCCCTCTGTCAGCTCCCTTCCAACCTTCTCTTTTCCCCTCTGTCAGCTCCCTTCCAACCTTCTCTTTCCCCTGTGTCAGCTCCCTTCCATCCCTCTTCCCCCCCATCAGCTCCCTTCCAGCCCTCTCTTTTCCCCTCTGTCATCTCCCTTCCAGCCCTCTCTTTGCCCCTCTGTCAGCTCTCTTCCAGCCCTCTGTTTTTTCCCTGTCAACTCTCATCCCGCCATCTCTTTCCCCTCTGTCAGCTCCCTTCCAGCCCTCTCTTTGCCCGTCTGTCATTTCCATTCCAGCCCTCTCTTTTCCCCTCTATCATCTCCCATACAGCCATCTCTTTGCCCCTCTGTCATCTCCTTTCCAGCCCTCTCTTCGCCCCTCTGTCATCTCCCTCCCAGCCCTCTCTTTGCCCTTCTGTCATATCCTTTCCAGCCCTCCTTTGTCCCTCTGTCATCCCCCTTCCAGCCCTCTCTTTGCCCCTCTGTCATCTCCCTTCCAGCCCTCTCTTTCCCCCTCTTTCAGCTCCCTCTCCTTCCCCCATGTAGCTCATTCTTCCCCCTCTCCTTCCCCCTGTGTAGCTCCCCCTTCTTCCCCCCATGTCAGCCCCACTCCCTCTCCTTCCCCATGTAGCTCATTCTTCCCCCTCTCCTTCCCTCCTATGTAGCTCCCCCTTCTTCCTCCCCATGTCAGCCCCGCTCCCTTTCCTTCCCCCGTGTAGCTCCTTCCACTCCGTTTCCTTCCCCCTGCCATGTAGCTTTATTCTGCTCTCCCTCTTGCCACCCATGTCAGCTGCATTCTCTCTCCTTCTCCCCATGTAGTTCGTTCAGCTCCCTCTCCTTCCCCCATGTAGCTCATCCTGCTCCCTCTCCTTCCCTCCTGTTTAGCTCTGTTCAGCTCCCCCTTCCCCCCATGTCAGCCCTGTTCTGTTCTCTCTCCTTCCCCTGTGTAGTTCATTCCACTCTGATTCCTTCTCCCCCATCATGTAGCTGTGTTCTGCTCTCCCTCTTGCCACCCATGTCAGCTCCATTCTCTCGCCTTCCCCCCATGTAGTTTGTTCTGCTCCCTCTCCTGCTGCCTGTGTCTCCATTCTGCTCCTTCTCCTTCCCCTGCGGCTGTGATAGTTGTAATTTAAAATGAAAAAAAACCATTGCTGTGCCTCCTGGCCCTATGGAACTCCTGCAGCTGCATCCCGCCCTCAAAAGGAAGTGACGGTAGAGCGGGAAATGGCATCAGGGGTTCCATAGTGCCGGGAGGCTCCGCACCGGTTTCCTTTCATTTTAAATTACCACTATCATGCCCGCAGCAGGCTTGTCCACATTTCTTTTTTAAACTGAAGGCGGAGCGAGGCAGCTGTTTTGGGAGCATTTTTGCTGCCTCAAAAGTTTGCCACCTGAGGCCACCACCTCACTCCGCCTCATTATAGAGCCGCCCCTGCTGCTAGAACACTTGTCCATGCTTTAATTACTTCCAGTCTTGCAGACTATTGCAACTTCCTTACATAAGAACATAAGATATGCCATACTGGGTCAGACCAAGGTCCATCAAGCCCAGTATTCTGTTTCCAACAGTGGCCAATCTAGGTCATATGTACCTAGCAGTTTCCCCAAGGGACACAGGTTCCACAATGCTTGTATTGGTTCAAGCATTGATATCCTGGGTCCCTTCTTAATAATGGCTTATGGACCTTTCCTCCAGGAACTTGTCCAAACCTTTTTTAAACCCAGCTACACTAACAGCCTTTACTACATCCTCCGGTAACAAATTCCAGAGTTTGATTACACGTTGAGTGAAAAAATATTTTCTTTTATTAGTCTTAAATAGTTTACCCTGTAGCTTCATTGCATGTCCCCTAGTCTTTCTATATTCTGATAAGGTAAACAATCGATCTACGTTTACCCGTTCCACTCCGCTCATTAATTTATAGACTTCTATCATATCTCCCCTCAGCCGTCTCTTTTCCAGGTTAAAGAGCCCTAACCTTTTTAGCCTTTCTTCATAGGAGTATCCTTCCATCCCCTTTACCATTTTGGTGGCTCTTCTCTGAACCTTTTCTAATAACTCTATATCCTTTTTAAGATACGGCGACCAGAATTGCACACAATATTCAAGGTGCGGTCTCACCATGGAACGATATAGAGGCATTATAATATCCTTTGTTTTATTTTCCATTCCTTTCCTTATCATACCTAGCATTCTATTTGCTCTCTTGGCCGCCGCTGCACACTGGGCCGAGGGTTTTAACATGGTATCCACAATGACGCCTAAATCTTTTTCCTGGGTGGTGGTTCCTAATGTGGAACCTTGCATCGTGTAACCATAGTTTGGGTTGTTCTTCCCTAGGTGCATAACCTTGCACTTGTCCACATTAAATTTCATCTGCCATTTTGATGCCCAGTCTTCCAATTTATCAAGATCCTCTTGCAATTTTCCACAATCCTTTTGGGTTTTAACAACTTTAAATAGTTTTGTGTCATCTGCAAATTTGATAACCTCACTCGTTATTCCACTTTCCAGGTCATTTATGAATATGTCAAAAAGCAGCGGACCCAGCACAGATCCCTGGGGTACACCACTATTCACCTTTCTCCATTGGGAAAATTGGCCATTTAGCCCTACCCTCTGCTTTCTATCTTTTAACCAGTTCCTGATCCACAATAGTACACTGCCTCCTATCCCATGACTCTTTAGTTTTGCCAAAAGTCTCTCATGAGGGACCTTGTCAAAGGCTTTCTGAAAGTCCAGATACACAATATCAGCCGACTCACCTTTGTCCACCTGATTATTCACTCCTTCAAAAAAACATAACAGATTAGTAAGACAAGATCTTCCTTGTCTAAAGCCATGTTGGCTGTCTCTCATTAGTTCATGACTATCTACATGCTGAGTAATTTTATTCTTTATGATGGTTTCTATCATTTTTCCCGGTACTGACGTCAGGCTCACCGGTCTGTAGTTTCCCGGATCACCCCTGGAACCCTTTTTAAAAATTGGTGTTACATTGGCGATCCTCCAATCTTCAGGTATTAGAGATGATTTTAATGATAGTTCACAGATCTCCCTTCTTGCAGATCTCCCTCTGAGTCATCTTTCTCCCCTTTAATCTGTTCAAAACTTTGCTGCACATCTAATCTTTCACCAGCATTGTTTTTCTCACATAACCCCTCTTCTTAAGTCACGTCATTGGCTTCCCTTCCATTTCCATATCCAATTCAAACTCCTCCTTCTAACCTTCAAGTGCATTCATTCTGCTGCTCCTTATTATCTCTCCTCTCTATCTACACCTCTCCTCGTGAGCTTCGCTCTTCTACTGGCTTGCTCCTTTCTTTGCCCTTTTCTTCCTCTGCTAACTCCAGACTTTTTTCCTTTCACCTCACTGCTTCTTATACCTGGAACAGACTCCCTGCGTCTGTACGACAGGCTTCATCTCTACCCCTCTTCAAATCTTTGCTAAAGACTCAACTCTTTGAGGTTGCCTTTGGATCCTGATCCTTTGTTCCTTGTGTCTCCTTACCCTTCCCTATTCTATCCACTTTTTAACTTTGTCTCCTTTAGATTGTAATCTCTAATGAGTAGGGACTGTCTTTGTCTGTGTTTGTATAGTTCTGCGTATGCCTAGTAGTGCTTAATAAATGTTTATTAATAATAATAACAATAATAATAAAAATAATATATACACTTTGTAGCACAGTCTCACAGGATTAATTTAATCAGTGGTTGAAGCTGGAGCCGTTTACAGCCTAGGACACCTACCAGCAGCAGGACATCCTGTTTCAGTGTGGAAATAGCCCCTTCCCCCACCCCCCTCCACCCTGCTATAAAGAAAAGAGTCCTGAGAAATACCCTCCAACAGAAGAGACTCTTTCAGGCATTGATTGTCACACTGGCACAGAGCCAAAGCCCAGTGTGCCAAAAATATAAAAAATACAAAAAGAAAAAAAGAACAGACTTAGGGAGTTGTTCAGAAGCAGTTAAATAGCACCTAAAAGGAAATCATTAAACCAGCAACAAAGGAGATCTCACTTGCTCAGCTTTCCCCCCCCCCCATTTCTTTAATGATAACTTCAACTTGCAAATCAATCCTTTCGGCTGGCAATAAACTCTAGACTTGCTTGCATTATGCAACGCTTTTTTGTTTCTTTTGCTCTGTCTTTGGCAGAGGGGTGAGTGGGTTACTGCTTTTTAATGAATCTGTGCCCACCTCCCTATAAAATTGTGACAGGTGACAAGATTACCAAGAGGGAAGATGATGTGTGGAAGGACTATGTGGCTTACAGAAGACTTGTAATGATATTTTGTTATGATTGGAGAGCAATTCATCTGTTTTCACTTGGAAATTTTAAGGCACTGAGCGGGGGACAGGAAGGGTGGCAATAAATTATATATATATATATATATTTGAATATGGAGGCACTCTTTGTTTAACAGATTAACATTCAATGACAGAACATGTTGGATCATAAAGAGGGGTGTGTATGTGTGTGTGTGTGGGGGGGGGGGGGGGGGTGTATTTTGCATCTTCTGTGGAAATTGGTGAATGTACCACTTCAGGTTTTGCTACCTTGCAGTGCACTATTAGTTCGTTTATTGTAGGCCATGATGTTGAAAAGCAAATCTTTTGTAAAATGGAATCTTTAGAGCGAAGGAAACGCATAAGCAAGACAGACAAATATGGCACTAGCATAGCATCCATCTCAATGGCAACTGGCTGAATAGATAGCAATGAATCCACAACAATGAAGAATTAATTAACAAAATTAACAGAGTGTGTATTTTGGCAAATGAGAGCTGCATTAGATAATGTTTACATTCCTTTCTGATGCAGGCGTTGTTTTAAATTAACGCCAACGACACTTCCATTCCAACCATTTGGGCTGCTACTCTGGGACTGCCTAATCTTTTGAGGGGCTGCAGTGATGTGAGGAGGCCATCCTAGTGTCCGCTATGTGCTGTCAGCTTTTGGCATCAAATGGGAAAACTATACCACAGCTTGAAACATTTCCTAACATATGGTCAGGACATGTGTGAGGCAGCATGGTAAGGGCCTTATTCAATAAAGATTATTTTTTTCCAGGAGCACAGAATGGAAACAAAGTTCTTTTTGAATAAAACCCTAGACTTCTAATTTGTAGCATGAAGTGGATAGTTTAGAATCATCTTACCAACTAATTTTAAACAGATGTATTATAATTAGCTTGGAATGCCCTTCCAAAAACTCTTATAATCTGATTATCCTCTGTTTTATGTTTCAGAATGAAATTGTGAACTTGGATACACCTGGTAAAAAGGGATTTTTTTTGAGGCCTACTTATTTACCATCCCATTGTCATCTGTTTCCATATTCATGGCCAGTCCTATCACTGAATGAAGGTTCCCCCATTTGTAGCCAAACATTAGGCCATTCTCTATCTCCCGGTGTCTATCCTGCACATGAAAATATGTTGCCTTCTCTTTCATGAGCGTGTTTCAAATCATTTGTCAGTGCACCGCATAAGAACACAAAAAAAGATAACAAAAACCAGTTGGCCCCTCAAGTCTTCTCCTCCAGTCACACACATTAGCTAGATAAGATTACTTTTATGCTTATAGTAACATTAGTTCCCCCCAACTCATGTCTTTTATCTGACCTCCTAACTCTGTTCCTACCATTTTCCTATATAGGTGTCCCAAGTAGGGCTGTACCAAGCCATAAATGTGCCCTGTGTGACTTGAAATCTTGGTGCACCCCTCACCCCCACATATTTATTATCTCACCACCTTATCCCACAGCGCTTCCTCTGCAGCCGGCCCCCCCTGTGCTGCTTGCCCGACCTGTCATTGCGCTGTCACTACTTTTCCGGTTCCCTTGACAAAAGCACCAGTGGAGCGGACTTCCAATTTTAAAAAAAACATGCTGGTCTTTGTGACTTCACGCTTGCTGGCTGAACTGACACAAGACTACATCAGAGGAGGGGAGGGATCAGACCAGCCATACAAGCACGGAGTAGGAAAGACCCACGTGTTCTTTTTAATTGGTGGTCCACTCCACTGCCGCCACTGCCAAGAGAACAGGAAGAGGCAGTGTGGGAGGCAGCCGAGGCCAGCGGTTGGACTTAAATATGCCTTGTGCGGCTGCATCATTGGCACAGGATTAGGTACGATGCTGGTCCTAAGTGTGTTTCAGTTCTGTAACAATACTGGCTTCTTACTGGTAGACTATTCCAGGTCTTGCCATCTTCCTCAGTAGTTCTTACAAGCTTAATAATCAATGTAGCCTGGGGCTACTGAAGTAAATATTTAAGGGTCCCTTTTACTAAATTGTGCTAAATGGTTAACTCAAGAATTAGTGTGTGGTAACGGTTAGTGTGAGCTTGTGCTGTTCCCATGCTTGTATGACAGTTACTGTGTGCTAATTCCCGCATTAACTTTACATAGTGGGATGGGGAGGTGGCTGGCGGGTTAAGGGTAGAGAGTGAGTTTGGGCTGCACATCGCGGTTAGCACGGGGGTACCATTCATGTAATAATCGTCAAGGTTGCAGTGAATGCAGATGCACTCACTGCCATCTCAAAGCAGTAGTGGGATTCAGCCGATTTGTATCAGTTCGCCCGAATCCATTCCTAAAATTCCTGAGTTCGCCAAACCGGTGCACAAACAGTGAATCGCTGGTGGTCCAGCAGCCCTGATCTCCCCACTTGACAGTATTTTGATGGCTTCGGGGGCAATCGTGGCATTTGAAAATGCGCTCGATGCCTTCAAAATACTGTTGTGGGCCAGTGCCCTGACAGATAGCTAATCCCTGGTGGCCTAGCAGTCCGGACCCCCCTCCTCTCTTAAAAAGAAAATAGATCTGGTGGCCTGGAGCCCCCTGAACCCCTTTTCCCCCTTCCCCCCCTTCCCCCCTCCTGACTAACAAACAAAATAGACCTGGTGGCCTTGAGGCCCTCTGAAACCCCCACCCCCTCCCAACTAACAAACAAAATAGACCTGGTGGCCCCTGAACCCCCCCCCCCCCGATGCCTTTCAAACTGAGCGGGAACTCTGCCTATGCACCCCCATTCATGGTCTGTCATCTTTAAAAATGGTGGCATCTGGCCCCAAGGTGTGCATCCTGGGCGTATCTGTGGTGTATCCCAGGATGCACTGCATGGGGCCTGGCACCACCATTTTTGAAGATGGTGGATAACGAGCGGGATTCCTAGACAGTGCTCAGGCTCATTTCAAAATGTACCAGGGGGATTCAGGAGCCACTAGGCCACCAGGTCTATTTTGTTTGTTAGTCAGGAGAGAGTGGTGGGCTTGAGAGGGCCACCAGGTCTATTTGCTTGTTAGTTGGGAGGAGGTGGGGTGGTTCATGGGGCACTAGGCCACCAGGTCTATTTGTTTTTTAGTCGGGAGGGGGTGGGGGTTCAGGGTGCCACTAGGCCACCGAGTCTATTTTATTTTTAAGGGATGTGGGGGGTTCCAGACTGCTAGACCGCCAAGGATTCACTATGTGTTGGGACACTGGCCCTCGACAGTATTTTGAAGGCATCAGGGGCTTTTCCCAATGTCATGATTGCCCACGATGCCATCAAAATACTGTCGGGTGAGGGGAAAGAGGAGCTGCAACCCACTTGTACTGACCTGATACAGAACAGGTTTCTAAGATTTTTTAATCCCAACACTGCCTCAAAGGTAGTATTAAGTGCCCTCGCATTAATTGCAAATGTCACTGCTGCGCCTTAGGATACTTTCCAGTGCAATAACTTCCAGGAACATGATCGCCATATGCCCCCAACAGTCGTTGTTATTAAATGCCATCGAATTGGTGTTGACTCATGGCGACCCTCTGGATAGCTGCCCTAAACTGTGTTCATTCTTCAATCAGGCGTCTCATTATTGACAGTGTAGCACCCATAGCTGCTATTATTGTATCGATCCATCTCATTGCTAGCCTTCCTCTTTTGTACTGACTTTCTATCTTGCCAAGCATCATGTCCTTCTCTAATGATCTTTTTCTTCACATGATGTGTCCAAAGTATGAAAGTCTCGAAGTCTTGTCATCTGAGTTTCTAAAGAAAGCTTAGGTTTGATCTTCTCTAGTACTAACTGGTTTGTTCTTCAGGCAGTCCATGGTATACACAGCATTCATCACAGGCACCATAATTCAAAGGCATCAATTTTCTTCCTGTCTATCTTTTGCACTGTCCAACTTTCCAATCCATATGATGTTATTGAAAATACCATGGCTTGAATGAGTCGTATCTTTGTATGGATAGAGACATCTCTGCTCGTGAGAATCTTGTCTAGGTCCTTCAAAGCCATTCTGCCAAGAGAAATGCGTTGTCTGATTTCTTGTTGTTTCTTTATTGATAGTTGATCCATGTAGGTTAAAGTTGTCCATTATTTCTTCTCTATCAACAATGAATTTATTTATTTTTCCAGTTGTCAGGATGTTTGTCTTCATTACATTAAGGTGCAGGCCCATTTTAAGACTATGGGGTATGTTTACTAAACCGCGCTACTGTGTGGGGCGCACTTGAGCGTGCGCTAAGGTATCTTAGCGCACGCTAATGATGCGTTTTTGGGCCCCGCACATGTGCGCGCCGCACTAACGGGCCCGCTCATGTGCACGTCGCGCAAATGAGCGATAGAGGCGTGGAAAGGCTCCCGGAGGGCGGAGGAAGGCTCCCCAGGGGCGGAGAGACGGGGTCAATGGGTGGAGAGTGGGAGGGGAGAGGCTCCCCGCACAGGAGCGGGGATGAAATTCAATGAAAAAAATACCGCGAGTGAAAACCTCGCGTTAGAGCCGATTTAAAGGGAAGAGAAACCATTTCTGTCAGCAATGTACAGCAAAACCAGGGAAACCTACAAAACGTGAGCAGTGTGATACATGTGCACAGAACAAAATAGCAAATAAAAATTGAAAATAACCACAACAAAATTTTAAAAAAATATAATCCAGCTGGGCAACAGTGATAGTCATGGAAAACATCAAAAATCACTCCCAAGAAAGCCCCAAAAAGAAATATGAATTTTAGAAGGGCCTACGCTCCGTCCCCATACAAGGTGAATGATCCCACAGTGAAATTGTGCAGAGCAGGGTTTATGTCTCCTTTGGGCAGGTTTCCTATCTCCAGGGACTGCACTGTCTCTGTGGCCACAGTGTGGTGCAGTAAACACAGACAGTGTGTTCAGGAGCCAAAGATCACCAGTTCAAGTCCCAGCTGGGGCTCCTGCAGACCCAATCCCCATATTTTACCCACCACTAAACCATGATAGTAAAGACCAACCTTTTTTGCAGATAACATAAGCATGGTCCAAACACCTCTATTTTACCCTACAGAGCACAGACACCAGAAACATGTGCATTACCTAGACCACAGTCCCCGCAATGCAGTCCTGGAGGGCCACATATCATTTAGCTGTGATGCTGTCACCAATACGGCCATGTCAGCATGGTGGCGGAGGGGTACCGTTGGTGGAGGGGGCAGTGGCTGCTGCCCACAGCAGACGGTGGCCTAGCCCCCTTCATGTGGGTGCAGTGCACTCCAACAGACAGGCCCTGTCTGACAAACAGCCATGGACTCCCCAGGGAATGCACTGTTTTTGTGCTAAGACGGTGGTGCAGCGGACACAGCCAGTCCCCTTATTTTACCCATGAAGAAAACATGGTAGTAAAGACTGAACCATTATTGCTGAGACCATTAGCATGGGTCAAAAACCTCTATTTTACCCTACACAGCACAAACACCATAGAAATGTGCATTACCTACGGCAGAATCCCCCAAATGCAGTCCTGGAGGGCCAAACACCATTCAGGTTCCATGCTGCCTCTAATAAAGATGCCTGTGCTGCATATCTATGCACCACCCCCATGGTATGCAGATGTATCCCATGCATATTCATGAGGGACAGCATGAAAACCCGAACAGTGTTTGGCACACCAGGACTGGAGTTGGGAACCTCTGCCGTAAAGCAGCAGCCAACAGGGCCAGACACACCCACACCCACAGGCCCCATTGGCTAATGCTTCCTGGAGAGGCAGGACATTGGGCCCTGCGTGCATCTCCCAATACTAGCACTTGCATACCTTAGCAATGCCACCCTACACCTGGGTATACGGTATACACCTATCAAACGTTTTCTATGATTACTGGCAGATAGCAAGTCCTACGTTAAGCACAGTTTGCTCATTGAGCTCCATCATAACAATCTTTCTGATGTCTGCGGTGTGTGCTTCAGGTCTGGTCTCTGACAGTGTTTACCACCCTGGGGAGTGACCCCCAACAGTATTGCATAGCATATCCATGCCTGTACTGTGCCCAGGACTGTTGTGGTGGGCAGGGCTGCTAAACTCCTCTATAGTA
Organism: Ichthyophis bannanicus; assembly: GCA_033557465.1. Taxonomy (NCBI): domain Eukaryota; kingdom Metazoa; phylum Chordata; class Amphibia; order Gymnophiona; family Ichthyophiidae; genus Ichthyophis; species Ichthyophis bannanicus. The sequence continues at coordinate 810,563,849 of CM066032.1, read as the reverse complement.
GCACAATGCTGGCATAGGTGTGGGAGTGTGTGTCTGTCTATATAGTGTGTGGTGGCTGCAAACACCTTCCACAGCCCACACTGCCAGCACTGTTGCCAGTATTGGCCTGCCAATGTGCATAATGAGTAGCAAGGTACCATGGGTATAGCCCGGACAGGGTGACCAGGCCAGGATGCATCTGCACAGGGCATAGGGCACTGGCTGGGACATTGTAGTGCCCGGTCACCACCTACACAGACAGGGTGACCTCAGTATGTCCTGCTGGGGGATCACTCTCACCCTGACTGTGCAGTGATGACAGCATGGCTAGGCACCCCCATAGTGCTATATAGTATTTCTCTCATGTGATATTTATGGGTTTCCTTTTGGGGCCCAGTCACTGATTTATCTGCTTGTTGTGTATGCTGACATCCCAGTTCTGGGTGCACGCATTTCCACTGGGAACATGCACTATGGACTAGCTAGCAGACTGTTTGCAGCTGGTATGTATCTTGATGGAGCGGCTTGCAGGGTGCAGCGGCTGAAGGCTTGCTGCAGGAGAATATCAGATAGTGGTGGGGTGCAGCTTAGCATATCCAGGCCTAATGTCTGCTATTGTGTTATGGATGTGTACAGAGCTGCATTGACTGCCCTGTAGGGTGTCTGTTCCCCAGCAGGACCGGGGTTGCTGGTCCCCTCTACTGCCACCATTGCAGGGAGGTAGAATGTGGATCTGTTGATAAGAGACCCTGTTTGCCACCCTCAGCCCTGGAGGAGGGGGGTGGTGGTACATGGCCCACCTAGGGGTCCATAGGGGCTACACCTGACTGAGACAGACAGGAATATCCAAGGTATTTCTGCAGAAACTACCTATCTCACACATTAACACTGCTTTGGACCTCCGACATGGCCTCTTTCAGCCATGGAAGGTGCTGTGGACTTGGTGCTGGGCGCCTCACCACACCCTCAGGGTGAGCACAGTACCCGCACAATGTGACGGTGTGTAGCTACTCTGTGCCAGTAAAACACACGGTCAGTACCCCCTACCAGGCCGAGGTGCTGTGGGGGTGCACATGGTCACTTCCCCCTACCAGGCCGGGGTGCTGTGGGGGTGCTTTCCCCATCTTGTGTTTATCTGTGGACAGCTGATTTGCATGTGCAGTGCATCATGGGTACGGGTGGGCTAACCCTATCCTGGTGACCACAGCAGACTGTCTGTGTGGTGACGTGCACTCCCTCTGCAGCCAGCCAGGGGCTTGCTAGCAGCTATAGGGCTGTAGCACAATGGTTACTTCACTGCCTGTGGAGCCAGAAGTCATGGGTTCAAACCCACAGTGGGGTTATTTGATGGGGCTGCCCAGAGCATTATCTCTTTTTAATGTACATTATTGCTGCCAGCAAAAACACCCTCATTGTACTGTACCCATAAGGTGCCTCAGAGGGCGCTTTATAGGGCGCCCTATAGGTTACCTTATGGTTACCGTCCATATAAGGTGCACTATACGTTATCCTGTGCAGCAACTTATAGGGTGCCCTATAGGGGACATTTTAGGGTGCCGTGGCGGACAGTGCACTTTATAATGTGCCCTATGGAGTGCCTTATAGGGTGCCTTATGCGGCACCTTCAATTACGGCACGTGAGGACCTGTTTGCTGGCAGCAATTAATAAAATACAACTAAAGTGCTGCAGGAAAAAAAACATACATTGCAAAGCTGATGCCACAGCCAGCCTTACGTATTAGGCACACTGGGGAGCAGACTCATGACCCCTGTATTAGCAGTCAGTGCCTTACCTATTGTGCTACACTGCTGCTCCTCCTTGCATGTCAGCGCACCTACTTATGCTTTTCATTCCTTAAACTGCACAGTGCTGCCATCAAAAACATTGCTGTGACCTTGCGGTACCTCATACGGCACCCTATAAAGCGCCCTATAAGCAACATTCTAGGGTGCCTTGGCGGACAGTGCACTTTAAAATGTGCCTTATGGGGGCGCCTTATGTTAACACACTTTGAGAGTGCGTTTGCTAGTAGTAGTAATTAAAATAAAAATTAAAATGCCTCCTAAAGCAAACTTACCCATAATAGGTAATGCCTCCGCCAGCATTCTTCATTGGGCACAGTGGGGGATTGAACCCATGATCCCTGCACCATTGGTCAGTGTCTTAACCATTGTACTGTGGCTCTGTTCCTGTGCTTGCGCATCAGCGTGCCGCCCATTATTTAAACGCCTCCTAAAGTAATGCCTCAGCCAGCCGTCTTCATTGGGCACTGTGGGGGATTGAACCCCTGATCCCTGCACCATTGGTAAGTGTCTTAACCATTGTGCTGTGGCTCTGCTCCTCTGCTTGCACATCAGCGCGCCACTTATGCCTCCCGCGCAGCTTTCTCATGTGCTAATGTGCGGGGCGCACATGGGCGCCGCGCACCTTAGTGCATATTTAAATCCCAGTTTTGCTTTTTCAGAAAGAAACGCCCACTCCTTATATGGCACCTGAACACTAGCGCGGCCCGCACATTACCGGGGTTTTAGTAAACATACCCCTATGTTCCTTGATCTTGAGAAGTAAATGTTTCAGATCATCTTCACTTTCAGCCAGTAATGTGGTATCATCAGTATAGCGAAGGTTGTTGATGAGTCTCCCACCAATCTTTACACCTCTGTTGTCTTCATACAGTCCTAATTCTCTTATGATTTGTCCTGCATATAAATTAAACAGGTAGGGAGAAAGTATGCAGTCTTGTCATACACCTTTCCTGATTTTAAACCATTCTGTTTCTCCTTGTTTCATTTGAACTGTTGCATCTTGATCAATGTAAAGATTGTGCAAGAAAACGATCAGGTGTTCTGGTATACCCATACTTCTTAATGTGGCCCAGAGTTTCTCATGTTTTACACAGTCAAAAGCCTTGCTGTAGTCAATAAAATATATATAGATATTATTTTGGTATTGTTGTCTTTTCTAATCTGCAATGATGTCTCTCGTTCCTTGCCCTTTCCTGAACCCTGCTTGCATTTCAGGCCATTCTTGTTCAAAGTATGGTTGTAATCTCTGCTGAATAATCTTCAGTACAATCTTCCTGGCATGTGGGATCAGAGTGATTGTTCGATAATTTCCACAGTTAGTTGGATCACCTTTCTTTAGTATTAGTATAAACAAAGATCTTTTCCTTTCAGTTGGCTGTGATATTGTCTTCCAGGCATTTCTTGTTTCCCATCAGCCCCAGTGGGCTTAACAGAGCCGCAAGAAAAGGAAACGCTCCCTTTGTGGGTCTGAAAAACTGGTGCTGAGGGAACTGATTCAGGGAGGGTTCTGCTGGGCAGGTGGGGGGGGGGGGGCGGGGGCCGCGGCCATGGGACACTTGATTCTGCCGCTGCTGCAGCAGCCAATTTTTTTTTTAAATTTCCCTGGGCTGATGGGGGGTTAGGACTGGTAATGAGCTATGGTGGGGGGGCTAAGACTGGAAATGGGCTTTGGGAGGGATAGGACTGGAAATGGGCTGATGGGGGGTTAGGACTGGAAGTGGGCTGATGGGGGGTTAGGACTGGTAATGGGCTATGGGGGTTGCTAGGACTGGAAGTGGGCTGATGGGGGGGTTAGGACTCATAATTTATTTATTTATTTAAAGCTCTTCTATGCCGCGCTCTTTATTATCAGTGCGGTTTACAATTAACAATTTGCCAACAGGGCGGGGTGGATCTGCCCTGAGTTTACATATAACGGGGAAGGTAACAAGGAAAGTAACTGGCGAACTATGTACAACTTTCAAACAGATCATTAGAGATAAGTCGGATAATTAAATATAACTGAGAGGACTATGTACAAATTTATAAATACAGCCAGAGTTAAGTCGGATAATTACATGAGGCACTTCTTAAAGTTAGGTTTGGGACAGATTCTCAGGGATGTGTGTTGCAGCGCTGTGTTGGGTTTGGGTGAAGGGTGGGTCTGTTCTGTTGGGAGGAGAAAAGTGTAGCAGGAATAAGTAATGCTTGATAGCTTTCCTGAATTGCTTGAGGTCTCTGATTGATCTGATGTTGGGAGGAAGGGTATTCCAGCTTCTAGGGGCGTATAGAGCGAAGGCTCTATTACTGGTTGATTTTGAACATTTTGTAGTTTCCGTCGGGATAATCAGTGTGTTGGAGGCTAGCGTCCTTCTTGGTCTGTTGTTTGGAGTGTGAGTGAGGAGGGCAGAGATTGATGAGGGGGAAATTTTATTAAAGGATTTGAAAGTGATGAGGAGAGCCTTGTATGCGATCCTACAGTTTATTGGTAGCCAATGGAGGTCTTTTAGAATAGGGGTTATATGTTCTTTTCTTGCTGCTCCACAGAGCACTCTGGCGGCCGCATTCATGGCTAACTGTAGTGGGTTTAAAGTACTCTTGGGGAGTCCATGGAGAATAATGTTTGCGTAGTCGAAATGGGGTGTTACTATCGCTTGTAATATAGTTCGGAAGTCGTCTGCGGCGAGCATGGGTCTCAGATGTTGTAAGGTCTTGATCTTGTAGTAAATAGTTTTGACAGTGTTGCTTATGTGCGCTGTGAAATCCAGTTGTTGATCAAGTAGAACAGCAAGATAGCGTATAGTAGGCTTGCTGGGAAGTTCTGCGTCTCTAACTTTTAGGGTTGCAGGTGGAGAGAAGCTCTTGTGATAAACAGGACCTCGGTAATGGACTATGGGGGGGGGGGGGCTAAGACTGAAAATGGGGTGATGGGGGGGGGGTTAGGACTGGAAGTGGGCTGATGGGGGGGCTAGGACTGGAAATGGGCTGGGGGGTTGCTAGGACTGGAAATGGGCTGAGTGGAAGGTGGTCTTGAACTGCAAATAGCTTATGGGGAGGGGGCTTGAATGGAAATAGGCTGTGAGGGGAGGGAGCTAGGACTGGAAGGGAGGGGTTAGGACAGGAAATGGGCTGATGGAGAGGCTAGGATAGGATTGGAAATGGGCTGTTGGGGGGGTGCTAGGACTGGAAATGGGCTGTGGTGGGGGCTTGGATTGAAATGGACTCATGGAGGGGCTAGAAATGGAAGTGGGCTCATGGGGGGCCTGGATTGGAAATGGGCTGAGGGGAGCTAGGATTTGACATGAGCTGATGGTGGGGCTAGGAAAGGACTAAAAATGGGCTGATGGGGGGCTGGGATTGGAAATGAGCTGATGGAGGGACTTGGATAGGACTGGAAAAGGATGGGGGAGCAAGGACTGGAAATGGGCTGATTGGGGGCTAGGAATGGAAATGGGCTGCTGCGGGGACTAGAAGGGAGTGGATGCTGGGTGGGGCTGGAACTAGAAGGAAGCTGATGTTGGGGGAGGATTAGAATGGAATGGGGCTGGGAGAGTGAAATGGGGAGGGGAAAATATTTTGTGTGGGAAGGAAGAAAAATCTATAATTGGCCAGGTATTGGGAGAGTAAGTGGGGATTGAGGGTGGAGGGTTAAAATTTGAGTAGATGAAATAGGAATGAGGAAAGAGCAAAAGGAGAAAAATTAGTATGTTAAAGCAGATGTAGAGAGGGAATGGAAAAAAAACTAGAAGAGAAAAGAAAGGACAAATGGACAGCAGATGATGGAGAGTTAGCAGAAGACACGAAGAAACCAGAAGAAAGTGGCTGGAGCAATTGCAACTGAAAAAAAAATGCACAAAAGGTAGAAGAATATCTCTTTATTTTGAATTTATTAACTGGAATATATCAGCTCTGGGAAATGTGCATCATTAACGTCGGTGCTTTGTTTAGTACAAGAGGAAATTAATTTATAGTTTTATTTCTACAGTGTTGTACATTCCAAGTTTGGCTTTTGGGGTTCCCAGTTTAACTATTGTCTTCCTGTTTCTAAATTGTGATTCCTTGTTTGGTGATGGTCTATGTTCTGCATGTGTAACTGAGCTGAGGTATTCTGTTTATGTAATTCTTTTTTGACATTGCCACTTGTTCTCTTTCCCCAGTAAGTCATGTATTGTTATTCTCTGAAATGTATTGGTTTAATATTTGCAGTGTTGCCTTTTGATAGGTATGGTATGGTGTTTTATGAGTCCTTGTAGTGCTGTTAGGATACGGCAGGTTTGCTATGGGTTTAAATGGGCAGTGTTTGTAGTAGTTCCTAATGTGCCTGGCTGTTGGCACTGGATTATAGTAATGTAGAAATCTTTTAGTCTTTCTTTATCCATACACTCATTAAGAGGCATGTTTACTAAAAGTTAGTGTATGGTAACATTATGCAAATATCTATGCAAATGAGGCCCCCCACTGAGTCTCCACACATGGGCCCAGGACCCCCCTTGGGCTGCCACTGGGTACAGGTTGAAATGGCCATTGGTCTACTTGATCTTTATCATATAATAACTCTGTATATTCTTTCCACCTTTTCTTGACCTTCTCAGCATCATTCAACATGGATCCTTGAACATCTTGTAGCATTCCAGTTTGAGGATGGAATTTTTTCTTTAACTCTCGTAGCTTTAGGAAAGCCAATCTTGTTGTTCCTCTAATAGTATCTGCCTCTATTTCCTTGCATGCGTCATTGTAGTACTTCTCCTTGTTTTGTCTTGCTGCATGTTGGAAATTTCTGTTGAGTTCTGTGATTGCTTCTCTTTCTCCTCTGACTTTAGCTTCACTGTGTTTCTAGTTAATTTTTGGAGTTTCTTTGGTCATCCATTTTGGCCATTTTTGCTTTTCACCTTTTATAGAAATTTCTCACTTTCTTCTAACACAACCTTCTTGATGTCATCCAATAACTCTGCTAGAGCTCTGTCATTTGTATCTAAAGCATGAAATCAATTTTGCAGGCAGTCTTTAAATTGCAGTGGTATATTCTCAAGGTCATATTTTGCTACATTCATTAGTGGCTTGCTCTTTTTCAACTTTAGCTTGAGTTTGCATACTAGTAGTTGGTGATCTGTACCACAGTCAGCTCCAGGTTTTGTCTTTGTTGATGTTATAGAGCTTTTCTATTGTTGACTTCCACAGATGTAGTCAATTTGATTTTTGTACAATCCCTTGGGTGAAGTCCATGTGTACAGTTGCCGCTTGTGTTGCTGGAAGAAGGTGTATGAGATGAATAGATCTTTGGTCTTGCAGATTTCTATCAGTTTTTCTCCAGCTTCATTTCTGTTGCCAGGTCCATATTTTCCAACCACTTTGCCTTTTTCTTTGTTGCCAACTTTTGTGTTCCAGTCACCCATGACTGTCAGGATATCCTGTATGCATGTTCTGTCAATTTCAGCTTGTACTTATTCATAGAACTCATCAACTTCATCCTCTTCTGCAGCTGTTGTTGGGGCATATACTTGAATTATAGTTAGTGCACGTTAATGTTTACTGAAGAGCCAATCCTGTAAAATGGTAGGTAAGACTTCTTTTTAGAGATATTAGTGACAAAAGGAAGTGAAAAAGTGGTAATGTCCGATTCAAGAATGAAGGGGAGGAATATGTAGAAGCTGATAAAGTGGATTTGCTTAACAAATATTTCTGTTCTGTGTTCAAAGATGAAACTCTGGGAGTGGGACCTCTAAAAATATTCACAAATAGGAATAGAAGTGAAGCAGATTTTCAGAATATTGTGTTCCTGAGAAGCTAGCTAAACTAAAAGCAGGCAAAGCGATGTGGTCAGATGGGGTACATCTGAGAGTGCTGAAGGAAATTAGGGAAGTTCTGGAGGCTCTACTATCTGACCTTTCAGTGCTTCTTTAAAGTCAGGAGTTGTCTTGAAGGACTGGAACAGGGAAGTTGTGGTCCCTCTGCACTAAAGGAGGTGGCTGGGAACTACAAACCAATTAGTTTGACCCTGACGATCGTAAGGGTTCAGAGCGTCCTAGGCAAATCTTCAGGCTTATTACTCCCCCCCCCCCAATATTTTGATAATTAATCTCAAAAATCATCATCATCATCCCAACACTACCCCTCACAAAGCAATTCTGTAATTGGGCATCATTCTTTTAAATATTAAACTTTGCTTTACGCACACGCACACTGTCCTTGCAGATAAAAGAATGGATAGATGGTTCATTGAGTTTATGTGGCTATCAAGGTCAATTGTTTTGCATTGACTGCTGCTGCTCTTTGCTGACCTCTCAGAAGCTACTGCCCTAGGCAACTGCTTAGCCTTGTCTAATGGTTGTGCCAGTCCTGGTCTGATCTCTTTCTTGAGTAAATGAATGGAAATACTGCTAAGACAAAGGACAATGTAGTTTCTGGAATCCAAGACCTGAGGCAGCATGGGTTTTTGAGAGATAGGGCTTGTCAGATTAATTTGATGAATTTCTTTGACTGGGTGTCCAGAGAGATGGATCGAGGGAGAGTACTCGATGCTGTATATTTAGATTGCAGAAAAACCTTTGACATGGTTCTGCACAAATGACTGATAAACTGAATGCCTTTGGGATGGACCCTAAAGTGATTGATTGACTGGGTTAGTAATTGGTGGAGTGGGAGACAACAAAGGGTAGTGATAAATGAGAAAGAGTGCTTCAGGGATTGGTCCTTAGTCTAGTACAGTGATGGCTAACCTTTTTGAGCCCGAGTGCCCAAACTGCCGCACAAAACCAAAGAATTTCCTCAAAGTGCCAGCACGTCAATTAAAGCCCCATTTGCATAAGGTGCTTCATTTGCATAAATATTTGCATAATGTTACCATACACTAACTTTTAGTAAACATGCCTCTTAATGAGTATATGGATAAAGAAAGACTAAAAGGTTTCTACATTACTATAATCCAGTACCAACCGCCAGGCACATTAGGAACTACTACAAACGCTGCCCATTTAGAACCCATAGCAAACCCGCCGTATCCTAACAGCACTACCAGGACTCACAAAGCACCATACTCTACCTATCAAAAGGCAACACTGCAAATATTAAACCAATACATCTCAGAGAACAACAATACATGACCTACTGGGGAAAGAACAAGTGGCAATGTCAAATAGGAATATATAAACAGAATACCTCAGCTCAGTTACACATGCAGAACAGACCATCACCAAACAAGGAATCACAATTTAGAAACAGGAAGACAATAATTAAACTGGGAACCCCAAAAGCCAAACTTGGAATATACAACAACACTGTAGAAATAAAACTATATATTAATTTCCTCTTGTACTAAACAAAGCGCAAAAATTAATGATGCACATTTCCCAGAGCTGACATATTCCAGTTAATAAATTCAAAATAAAGAGATATTTTTCTACCTTTTGTGCATTTTTTTTCAGTTGCAATTGTTCCAGCCACTTTCTTCTGGTTTCTTCGTGTCTTCTGCTAACTCTCCATCTGCTGTCCATTTGTCCTTTCTTCTGTCTTCTTGTTTTTTTTTCCATTCTCTCTCTACATCTGCTTTAACATACTAATCTTTCTCCTTTGGCTCTTTCATCATTCCTATTTCATCTACTCAAAATTCACCCCTCCATCCTCAATCCCCACTTACTCTATCCCAATACCCGGCCAATTGTAGATTTTTTATCCCTCCCACACAAAATATTTTTCCCCTCTCCATTTTACTCTCCCAGCCCCATCCCATTCTAATCCTCCCCCAACACCAGCTCCCTTCTAGTTCCAGCCTCACCCAGCATCCATTCCCTTCTAGTCCCTGCATCAGCCCATTTCCAGTCCTAGCAGCCCCCCAACCCAATACCAGTCCTATCCCCCCCTCATCAACCCACTTCCAGTCCTAACCCCCATCACCCCATTTTCAGTTTAAGCCCCCCCCCTATAACCCATTACCAGTCCTAACCCCCCACTTCCAGTCAGCCCCATAGCCCATTGCCAGTCCTAACCCCCCCATCAGCCCACAGTCCATTACCAGTCCTAACCCCATCAGCCCACCTCAAGTCCTAACCCCTCCCCATCAGCCCATTTCTTGTCCCAGCCCCCCCATAGCCCAATATCAGTCCTAAACCCCCCCATAGCCCATTACCAGTCCTAACCCCATCAGACCACCTCCAGTGTTAACCCCCCATCAGCCCATTTCCAGTCCTAACCCCACCCAACAGCCCACCTCAAGTCCTAACCCCTCCCCATCAGCCCATTAGCAGTCCTAACCCCCCCCCAGCCCATTAGCAGTCCTAACCCCCCTCTCTAGCCCATTAGCAGTCCTAACCCCCCCCCATAGCCCATTACCAGTCCTAACCCCATCACCCCATTTCCAGACAGCCCCCATCAGCCCATCAGCCCTTTAGCAGTCCTAACCCCCCTCCTAGCCCATTAGCAGTCCTAACCCCTTCCCCCTAGCCCATTAGCAGTCCTAACCCCCCCTAGCCCATTAGCTTTCATAACCCACCCCCCTCCTATCCCTTTAGCAGTCCTAACCCCCCGCTAGCCCCTTAGCTGTCCTAACCCCCCCAGCCCATTTGCAGTCCTAACCCCCCCTAGCCCATTAGCAGTCCTAACCCCCCCCCTCTCTAGCCCATTAGCAGTCCTAACCCCCCCATAGCCCATTACCAGTCCTAACCCCCCATCACCCCATTACCAGACAGCCCCCATCTGCCCACTGCCCATTAGCTTTCCTAACCCCCCCTAGCCCATTAGCAGTCCTAACCCCCCCCTCCTAGCCCATTAGCAGTCCTAACCCCCCCCCCCAGCCCATTAGCAGTCCAAACCCCCCCCAGCCCATTAGCAGTCCTAACCCCCCCCCTGCCCATTAGCAGTCCTAACCCCCCATCACCCCATTTCCAGACAGCCCCCATCAGCCCACAGCCCATTAGCAGTCCTAACCCCCCTAGCCCATTAGCAGTCCTAACCCCCCCCTCCTAGCCCATTATCAGTCCTACCCCCCCCCTCCTAGCCCCTTCGCAGTCCAAACCCCCCCCAGCCCATTAGCAGTCCTAACCCCCCCACCCCGGCAAATTTAAAAACAGAAAAAGCGGGCTCTGGCTGCTGCCGCGGACGCGGCAGCATGCAGTGTCCCGCGGGGCCCCCTCCGCCCGCTAAGCCCCTCTGCAAGGGCTTTCAGATTCGCGAGGGAGACAGCGTCTCCCACGCGTCTCTTGTTAAGCCCGCAGGGGCTAATGGGAAATTTCCCATCAGTCCCTCGCGTCTAAAGGGGCTGATGGGAAATTTCCCATTAACCCCTATGGGCTTAACAGAGACGCGAGGGAGACGCTGTCTCCCTCGCGAATCTGAAAGCCCTTGCAGAGGGGCTTAGCGGGCGGAGGGGGCCCCGCGGGACACTGCATGCTGCCGCGTCCGCGGCAGCAGCCAGAGCCCGCTTTTTCTTTTTTTGCGGACCTTCACGCGTGCCAGCTGCAAGGCCTTCGCGTGCCACAGCTGGCACGCGTGCCATAGGTTCGCCATCGCTGGTCTAGTATATTTTTTAACATTTTCATAAGTGATAATATCAAAATCTAGAATAGGGTAAACACCCTGGAAGACATGGATTACATGTGGAGCGATATAGTGAAAAGTATGGTTAAATGGCCAGCTTGAAGAAGAGACAGCTGAGGGAAAATATAATAGAGGTCTCCAAAATCTAGGGAGCACACCATGAAGATACCAAGTAGCAGATTTAAATTAAATATTTATTTATTTCTCACTCAGCTTATAATTAAGCTTTGGAATTTTCCGGAGGGTGTGGTAAAAGCAGGTAGTGTACCTGGGTTTAAAAAAATATTTGGACAAATTCTTGGAGAGAAATTCCATAAAGCGTGGTTACTCACCTGTAACAGGTATTCTCCGGGGTCAGCAAGAATCAGTCATCACATATGGGTGATGTTGGTGCCAACGGAGCCCGTGAGGAAGCAATCTTCCCAGTTTTCAAAGAAAGCCTTTGGGAGATGCACCACGCATGTGTGGTCTCCTTCCTGTCCAAGGGTACCATCTTGCCTCAGTCTAATAACATAACTAAGATGGCAAAAAAATAAAATACAGTAAAGAAGCAAATCCAGACAGGTGAGTAACTATGCTTTCTCCAGACACAAGCAGGAAGTCAGACCTCACATATGGGACTCCCCAGCTACAGGCTACCAAGAACCTGTAAGAATGGCACGGTGATCTGCAGCAGTTGAATCCCAACTGAGAGACTCTCGCAAGACCCAAGTGTCCAGGGGGGCATCAACACTCCAGTAGCCTAATCACAGAAGGGTCAGAGGGCAGGAGTTGCCTACACCCCAAAGAGATTATGGAATACAGCTTGGCTGAAGGCATTGTCCCTTCAGGACTCCCTCTCCAGGCAGTAGTGAGCTGTGAAGATATGAACTGAAGAACTGGTGGAGGCCTGACAGATTTCTGTCACAGGTATGGAATGCAGATTTGCCACGGAAGTAGCCAAGGTGCTGACGTGGTGCGCCATCACCTGCTGGTCTAGTGGGATCACAGCCTGCTCATAGGTGAAGGCAATGCAGTCTGCCATGCAAGAGGACAGAGTTTGCTTAGTCAATGGGAGCCCCTGTCGACTGGAGCCATAGGATATGAAAATTCGAAGTGCTTTGCGGTGGCCCTCAGTCTGTTGCAGATAGAAGGACAGGGCCCTTTTACAATCCAAAGTATGGAGCACTGTCTCCGCTTTACCAGCGTGAGACCTTGGGAAGAAGGTGGGGAGCATCACTCTGTTCTTGTAGAACCTTGTCTACGGAGGCTCTGACATCAGAGCCTGGAACTTGCTGACCCTGCAAGCTGATGTGAGTGCCACGAGAAAGATGACTTTCTAGGAGAGATACCACAAGTGGCAGGTAGCCGAGGCTCAAATGGCAGCTTAGTGAGCTGTGAGAGCATCACTTTGAGATCCCACCCTGCCATTGGTAAGCTGATGGGGGTTTGGATAGCATGAGGCCCCATAGGAACCAAGATACAAGGGGCTGAGCTGAGAATGGTTGTCCTCAAGAGAATGGTAGTGCACTGTGATAGCGTTCATGTGTACCCTGACTGATTTGTGTAACGGGTCTGTCCCTTGTTGGTCACTCCAGGCCAGGGAAGTCCCGAACCCTCATCTGTGGTATGCTGCTCTAGCTGTCTGGAATCCAGGGGAATGAACTCAAACCACATACAGAAGGAAAGTGTGCAAATTTATTCCAATAAGCCTTTTATACAGTAACAAAAACATGTACATACGTCACCAATCCTTCCTGTGAAGGCCACCACTGCTTATCTGCAACACCACAGATGTTTAGCCTTCTCCTTGCAGGACAATCAATTGGCCTTTACCCAGCACATTCTCTTTCCATATATAGATATGTACAGAAGTCCCATTTCCCATGTAGGCCTGGCAATCCTTCTGTACACATTTCCTCAAATTGTATAACATGAGTGGCATAACATAATTAGGATAATATATTTTTATAACATATTTTCCCCTAACAATTTGGACTTTAGTCCCACCTGTGACAAGTGGAGTAGGTACTGGAGTATTGTCTGTACAGAGGAGGAGAATGGGTTCGCCTGCCTCTCTGTGCACCCGACCGAGAACCAGCGCCACTTGAAGGCATATGCCATTCTCATGGAGGCTTTTTGGGAGGCCAGAAGGACCTCCTCCACATCCTGTGGGAGGATGAAGGGAGCTAATGCAACCCTTTCAGCAGCCAAGCCGTGACAGGGACCCAAAGTTGTGGTGCAGGAGAGAGCCCTCCTCCTGTGAGAGTAGGTCTTGGGCATCATCCCAGGGGAATCGGTGATGCCGCTGAACAGGTAGAGAAGCAGTGGGAACTAAGGTTGCCTGGGCCACGGGGGGGCTATCAGCATCAGTGATGCCCTGTCACGCTGGACCTTGAAGAGAATCTTGGTGACCACTGGTGTCAGCGGGAAGGTGTAAAGGAGGCCTTCTGTCCATGGGATGAGGATCATGTCCACAAACACCTGGGACAGGTGCAGCTGATGGGAACAGAAATGGGGCAACTGCATGTTGTCCAAGCTAGCAAACAGGTCCAGTATTGGGACATCCCAGTTGAAACAGATGTGAGGCCACTCTGGGATCCAGGTGTCACTTGTGCAGCTGGAGGATCCTGTTCAGTTTGTCCACCAGAGCATTGTCCTGGCCTGGGAGGTAGACCACCCTTAGTAGCATCCCATTGCTTGCCACATATGAGCAGAGGGCTACCGCCTCCTGGCAGATGGAGTATGACCCCGTGCCGCCTTGCTTGTTGACACAGAACATTGCGACTTGGTTGTCACTCGGGCTAGCACTGACTGGTGTGGCAGATGGTGGCAGAAGGCTTGTAGAGATAGGGAGCTCTAGATGGTTGATCTGCAGCTGGCATTCTGTCTGGGACCAGCTGCTTTGTGTGTGGAAGTCCCCACAATGAGCTCCTCAACCCATCAGGGAGGCATCCGTATTAAGGACCCTCTGGAGGGGTGGGTACCTTGAAGGGCATCCCGGCCTGGAGGTGGTGGGGATTCTGCCACCAGTCAAGGGAATCTACCAGCTGGTGGGTCACTCCCACCCTGTTCCGAAGCCTGCCCATGGCTTGTTTGCACTGAGAGTGGAGGCACCACTGGGCTGCCCTCATATGCAGACAGGCATATGGGGTCACATGGACCATGGAGGCCATGTGGTCCAGCAGGCAGAGAAGAAGATGGGCAGGTAGTGCCCAGCAGTGCTGCACCTCTGTGCCTAGCCTCCTGAGATGTTCTGCCCTCTCCTGAGGGAGGAAGCCCTTGGCCTGGAGGGTATCTAGCTGAGCCCCTATAAACTCTAGGCACTGAGTCAGGGTGAGGTGTGACTTGGGGTAGTTGATGATAAACCTTAGATGTTTCAGGACATGGATGGTGTGCCTGGTGGCGTGGTGCACCTCTGCAGTCGTGCCCCCCCTTTATGAGCCAATCATCCAGGTAGGGAAAGATGAAGGCCCCTTGAAGCTGAAGGTGGGCCGCTACCACTGTTAGGCACTTGGTGAAGACTCTTGGAGATGAAGCCAGCCTGAAGGGTAGTACCCTGTATTGGTAGTGACTTCCTCCCACCATGAAGCGGAGATATTTTTGGTGTCTGGGATGGATCAGGATATGCGTAGAAGCACCCTTCAGGTCTCAGGAGCATAGCCAGTATCCCTGCTGGAGGGAGGGAAGCAATGTTCCAAGGGAGAGCATCTTGAACTTCTCCCTCAATAGGAATCTGTTCAGGTCCCACAGGTATAGGATGGGCCTGAAGCTAACTGTTCACATGGGAACAAGGAAATACCTAGAGTAGAAACGTCTGGCCCAGAGATGTTTGGGGTCTGGCTCTACTGCCTTCCTCGAGGAGACCTGTGAGCTCGGTGAGGAGCAGGGTCTGGTAAAAGAGGGGCCTTATGGGCTTTCCTGGAAAGTATGAGGACAGTGTCCTGTGCAGTTGGAGGAGGTAGCCCTCTTGGACCATTTATAGTACCCAGGAATCGGTGGTGACAGTGGACCAGCTGTGGGTAAACTAGGACCAGATGTCCCCGGTGGGCTTTTGGGGACCTCCTGAGGGAGAGGAGGTCATTACTCAGGAGTCAAAAACTCCCCCAAAGCTGGGCTGGGGCCAGTGTCTGGGACATGGAAATCTTTTGTTTGTGGGGACCGTGTCCTTGGCCCTTGTGCTGCTGGCCTTGCTGCAGGGCTGAGAAGCTTTGGAATTGTGAGGCATTTCCTAAACCCCCTTTCTTCCTCAGGAAGAAGGGTTTCTTCCCTGGAGCCTTTTTATGGGGCTACACCAAGGTCTTTTTAGAGTCTGGTCCTGGTGAGGAAATTAGTCTCTATTTCTGAAGTTTGTCTGCAATGGGTTTCCCGAAGAGATTCTCTCTGATAAATGGGACATCGATGAGTTTGTCCTGAACTCATTGCTCAAGGTCAGATGACTGCAGCCATTCCTGGCGTCGGGCCCTGATGCCCACAGCAGCTACTTTGGCAGAGGACTCAAAGCCATCATATGCTACTTGGGACAAAAACTTTGAGCACTCTTTGTCTCCAAGGTCAGAGACTTGAACCGCTGGAGGGATTCCACATCGAGGACTGCCGAAAAACCAGCAAGTTCCCTCACTAGGTCTTTGAGGTACGTGCTGATGTACAGTTGATAGGACTGGACTCGCAAGTAACCATCGAGGCACTGAAGGCTTTTCGGCTGAGGGAATCGAGGGTGCGGGCTTCCCTCCTGGGAGGCACTAAGGAATGAGTCTTTTGGCTCTTGAGTTTGAGCATGGCAGATTCAATGACCATTGAGTTGTGGAGAAGTTGGATCTTTTGGAGCCCAGGGCTTCGACGGACCTGTTACATGGAGTCTAGTCATTGGCTTACAATGGTGTCTTCCACATACGGAGAAGGAGGTGCTCAAGGATCGGAGAGATGGGTACGATGAGGGTCTCTTTCAGAGGGGCCTCATACTGGAGGATCTCCAGTTCCTCCATGCGAGGGTCTTCCTCCGCCTCTGCCTCGAAGGTGAGCACCTTAGCCATATCCTGCACAAAGTCGAGGAAGGCAACATCCTCGGGTGGGGAACAGCACCGGGACACCAGGGAGATGGTCTGAGGGCACATCTCAGTGCCTCCAAGTGTCCAGGGACTCCTTGACCTCGATCTCCCACTCAGACTCAAAGTCCAAGGCGAGTCCGAGGCTCCACGGTTTCCTCAATCGAGGCCTGAGCCTGAAGGCCTGAGACCTCTGGAGGACGTGGGGTCCGAGCCATGTGTACTCACTGGAAAAGACTGGATTCCCAAAGAACAGGACAGGGACCTCGTCCAATGCCGATGCTGCGCTCAAGGCCAGTGGCGCTCGAGGATTGGCTCGACATCGGGGGAGGCCCTTGATGTCGAGGGTCCCATCATCAGGGCAGATGAACTGGAGGAACCAGGCATGAAAGCCTGCTGCTGGGCCATGAGGGCAGAGATACCGTGCTCCAAGGCTGCCGTTCTGGTCTCCATGCCAGTTGGCTTCACAGCCTTCGACACAGCCACCGAGGATTTTGAGCCCAGCATCAGTTCTGTCGAGGGAGAGTCCTTGATGAGGATGGCTGCCCACTCCTTCTGGGGCAGTTTGTGATGCTGCTCCTGCTCTGACTCCTTGGACTCATGCTGGGGATTGCAGGGCCTGGAGTGGAATTTTGATGTCTTCCCTGACCCATCCTCCGAGGTGATCTTCGAGGGCTTCAACTTCTTACATTCCGCCTCCAGAGATTTTTTTCTCTGATGCATCGGGGCCGCAGGACTCTGAGACAACCTGGGCATCACGGAGTGCTGAGGTACCAGAAGGGGCCCTGGAGTGCAGTGTCACTGGAGATTCCGGGGCAGAGTTGGACTTTTGGATAAACCTTTCCTGCTGCAGCTGATGCCTCTTGATGGCCTTTGGGGTCATGGCCTTGCAGAGTTCACAGTCTGAGTAGACGTGCTCTGGCCCAAGGCAATGGAGACAACAGTCATGTGGTTCAGTGAGGGACATCATCTTACCACACCGGTCATATTTTTTGATGCTACTGGAGGCCATCGGGGAAATAGGGGGCTCTGCTATTGGGCACGGGTCTGAGGCCTGTGGCCAAAAAAAGGATGGAAAGCGCCGGTTGAGGAACACCCACCACCCGCCCGCCAACCTCCGAAGCTCCCCCGATCGGGGTAGAGCGCCTGAGCGGCAAATCCTCCTGCTCAGAAGCCCCTGACCAATCAGGGCAGTGGGAGCAACAAAATTCACTTCAAAAGTGGTGCCCCAGCAAGCAGGGAGCCGCTTCAGCCTCCACCACCCGCCCGCCGACCTCCGAAGCTCCCCCGATCGGGATAGAGCGCCTGAGCGGCAAATCCTCCCGCTCAGAAACTCCTTCCCAATCGGGGCAGTGGGAGCAACAAAATTCACTTTAAAAGCGGCGCTCCAGCAAGCAGGGAGCCGCTTCAGCCTCCACCATCCACCCGCAGAGGTCCGAAGCTCCCCCGATCGGGGTAGAGCGCCTGAGCGGGAAATCCTCCTGCTCAGAAGCTCCTGCTCAATCGAGGCAGTGGGAGCAACAAAATTCACTTTAAAAGCAGTTCCCCAGCAAGCAGGGAGCCGCTTCAGCCCCCACCACCTGCCCTCCGACCTCCGTAGCTCCCCCGATCGGGGTAGAGCGCCTGAGCAGGAAATCCTCCCACTCAGAAGCTCCTGCCCATTCGGGGTAGTGGGAGCAACAAAATTCACTTTAAAAACAGCACTCCAGCAAGCAGGGAGCCGCTTCAGCCTCCACCACCCGCCCGCAGACCTCCGAAGCTCCCCCCATTGGAGTAGAGCGCCTGAGCGGGAAATCCTCCCGCTCAGAAGCTCCTGCCCAATCGGGGCAGTGGGAGCAACAAAATTCACTTTAAAATCAGCGCCCTAGCAGGGCGCGCCCATGCCTGATGGGCCCGCGCCTGAGGGCCTTGCCAGAGGGCCCTTTGGCATGGCCCTTAGGCACGGCCTCAGAAGCAGCCACAAAGACAACTAAAGCAAAACCACAACCAAAGCTACCCACGGACTACAGCAACAAACAGCCATCATACACCAGCTCACACAACCAAGCTCAAGCAACCCAAGACAACCAGAAAAACGACCACCCAACGCCCAGAGGAAGCCTACGCAGAAGCCCAACTCAGCCCCCAGGACACACAGGTACACCTATAAACCATGCCACCCTTCCTTGCCCCTATTTACCTCCTAGTACCACTCCTAATCCTTTATCCCTCCGCTACCGACACACTCCCCAACCACCCCATACCAAGCATCACAACCATCCAAACCACAAACACCAACAAACCCCGCCCCTGCATGCTGCAGCACCGACACACCACCCACACCAATCCACACTCCCAATCCCCCAAACAACAACCCTCTCTCCATCACACTAATAAATGCTCGTTCAGTCAGAAACAAG
Source organism: Ichthyophis bannanicus (assembly GCA_033557465.1). NCBI lineage: Eukaryota > Metazoa > Chordata > Amphibia > Gymnophiona > Ichthyophiidae > Ichthyophis > Ichthyophis bannanicus. The sequence goes on along the minus strand of CM066032.1, from coordinate 810,545,134 downwards.
CACCACATGCTCCATGACCTGATCACAACCCAAAAGATTGACATCCTATGCATAACCGAAACATGGCTAACAGATACTGACACTGTGCTCATGAACCAACTAACACCAAATGGATACAGTCTTCATCACTGTTCTCGAGCCCACACCAGAGGAGGAGGAGTAGCCATCATTGCGAAAGCCAACCTCCATCTCAGAAACCATGCCTCAGAAACAACCAACGAAGCGGACATACTAACTCTCACCGACAAGCATCTCTCCATATGCCTAATTTACCAAGCACCCACCCCAAGCACCGATCTATCAGGCATATTACAACACATATCAGAGAGTGCCATCTCCACAAAAGAACAACTAATCCTTGGGGACTTCAACCTCCCAGCACTCCAGGACAAATATGCCGAAGCCTTCATCAATGCCATGGAAGCAATAAACTTAACCCAGATTATACACAAACCAACACATGAAAAGGAAACATACTTGACCTCATATTCCTGAATTCCCAAAACACCACCGCATACAAAAACCCAGAGATCACATGTGTACCATGGTCAGACCACTATCTCATCATCATCTCCCTCATCTACCAGCACACCAGCGTCAAAGACAATAAACAACATACAAGAAGATTTAAACCATTTATCAAAGAGGACTTCCTGGAGCAAACACTACCTAAACTTCAAACAAGCTCCACCAACATCGATGACCTAACCCTCAACTGGAATACTACGATCTCCTCTGCATCTTGTGCAATGACAAACTGCACCAAAACCAGAAAAACCTCAACAAAGGCCTCATGGTTCACCCCCAAATTACGAAGGCTAAAGACCCAACTCAGAAGAGCAGAGAGAAAATGGAGAAAGACAAAAAAAGAGGAAGATAAAACAAAATACATCAGTGAACTAGACGCATATCACACAGAAACCGATAAAGCAAAAAGGACTTACCACTCAAAGATCATAAACACCTCAATAAACAAACCTTGTGAACTCTTTGAAATTGTCAAGAAGCTAACAAAAGCACCCAACCACTCCAACCAGCTACCAAACATCCCGCCAGAACTACTAGCATGCCAATACAAGCAGCTTCAACAACCTCAAACTCTGCAACCGAATGCAGAGACAACAACCCACCCTACTTCCATAGTTACGGACTGGAGCACATTTGAAACAATCACCAAAGAAAAAATAGAATCCACCATCTCCTCCCTAAACACTACCACTTCCCCACTAGATCCATGCCCTGCGGAATGGATAAAGAAATCCAAGGAGGACATAAGCACACTCCTAACCCACATTGTTAACAAATCCCTCAGATGAGGACACATGCCAGACATCCTCAAAACCTCCATCATCCGCCCAACCCTAAAAAAACACAACTTAGACCCCCTTGACCCCGCCTCCTTCAGGCCTATAGCAAGTCTTCCATTCACCGCCAAAATCATTGAGAAAATAGTTCAACAACAACTTCAAGACCACCTGGATACCAACAACATACTGGACCCACAACAACATGGTTTCCGTCCATTCCACGGAGTCGAGACCCTCATGATATCTCTAATGAACACCCTCATCAAGGGCACACAGACCAAGCACTCTGGCTATGCTATGATCTTCCTGGACATATCCTGTCAGACGGCTGCCTGGGTGAGAATGTTCACAGTCTTGGCAAGTGCATATATCAATATGATTTGCAAGGGATTGTGGGCAGTGCAGTCCATTCACACCAGACACAGCTGCTCACAATAATTTAGTTGTGCTCAAGTGTAAAGCCAATAAGATATTTATTTATGGGGTTATATCTCCCAACACAGATATGCTTGGTAGCACATAAATCAGGTTACTTGCTTTCTGTGTTAAACTTGGAAAAACAAAATCAGGAAATCAACATTTGAACTTGTCAGGCAATCAAAGCAAAAGAATAAACACCTGGTTGGCAACAAACTGGTCTTTTCTGTAGGCTTTAGCTAATATTTTCTTAGCAGTGTATCAAACAACAAACAAAATCCACAAAGAAAGGAAAAACTGTTCTTTTCAGGTTAACTTCTTATATCTTCACACATAGATTCAGAAGTGATTCCCTCAGAGCTCACAAGCAATTAGGTAAGGCTCAATTGCTAGCAGTTACCCAGCTGAAACCCCTTAGCTGGCTTGCTTTCTACTGCGTAGCTAAAAATCCTACTCAGGAGCTTTTCTGAGTAGATTAAAGAACAACTTTGTATTTCTTTGTGATGGTTGCTGTACTTTGTAACAGAAAATTACCAAAGGAGTTTAGACAGAGAGCAATCCATGTAAACACATCCTTCATCTGCAATCACTCCCCCTTCTTCAACAATCATGGGTTCAATATCCTGGATTGGCACAGATGAATCTCTCAATGGAGCATTTTCAGGAGAATACTTGTTTCCCTGCTGTCTTTCAAGGTTATAGCTAGGGCATAGATCAGGGTTCATACCTGAGCTCCCATTGCTGTTAGAGTTCCTCTCTATATAGCCTGGCCAGTATGTAGTCCAGTTCTTATGTCCAGCCTTCCAATCCAGATCCCTGGACACTGGATCTCTCTTCACATACCTTCTGGCACGGGTCTTAGGGTCCCTTCCACGTGCAGCCGTCTCCCTCACAGGTACCGTCTGGAGATTCCTAGCTCTGCAGCACCATTCCTCTGGCTTTCCCCAGTTCAATGGTGTATGCTGGCCCTTGGAATGCCTTCCAGTATACGTACTGCTATGAACTCCTTTAGACCTCCCAAAGGCTTTTCTCTTCTTTCTTCCAAAAGGTTTCTTGCCCTCTCTGGTTGTCCGCTCTGGCTTCTGCTTCTGATGATCCTCCAGATGAAACTGAGGATATCCAAGCTGATCATGAAGATGATGAGGATGAGGATATCCAAGCTGATCATGAAGATGATGAGGATGAGGATCATAATTCTCTGTAGAATAAACTCTACCTTTATTCTGCCTAGATGAGTGCGCCACCCTAACACAGCGCAGCTGTGCTGAATCAGGCCCTGCCCTTTGAGATGAGTGCTTGGGGATTACCTCATAGCCCTCCTGATTGAACACACGTTTCCTCACTTCAGCTCCTCTAATGGCTGTTGGAAACCTGGTGCATTCTGGGACTGGTAGTCTTTTATGGGAAAATTCTGTTTTCTTATTTCTACCAGAACTGACAGGTTGCTTGTTCAGAGTCACTTCATCTTTTCTATAGCTCCTTCCTGAGCTATGATAAGCTTCCTTATCACAATCCGCAGCCTTTGACACCATCTCCCACAACATACTCCTACACAGACTCCAAGAAATCGGCATCAAAAACGTTGTACTTCAGTGGTTCCGCTCCTACCTGACCAATAGACAACAATTGATCCGTACAAGCATAGCAACCTCCCCCCACTTTCAGCAACACCAAGGAGTACCCCAAGGATCCACACTATCCGCCATGCTCTTTAACATCTACCTGCAACCACTCTGCTCAATCATACGCACCCATAACATCAACTACCACATCTATGCAGATGACATAATGCTCTATGGACCGATCACATCCACCAACCCAACAAACAATCAACTAACAGACTGCTTCATAGAAGTCTCCAGCTGGCTACAAAAGAACAACCTATCTATCAACCTAAAAAAAACAGAAGCCCTCATAGTAACCAAGGATCCAAACTTCACACCACCACCACACCTCAACTTAGGAACCACACAAATACAAATATAACCACACATAAAATACTTAGGAATCATCATAGACCAAGCGCTCACACTCAAGCAACAGATCAAAAAGACTACCGGAATAATATTCCACAAAGCAAAACAGTACAACGCCTCAGGCCTCTCCTCGATCCACAAGACTTCAGGACAGTCATGCAAGCTATGACGCTCCCCCACCTGGACTACTGCAACATAATCTATCACGGACTACCTGCCACCCACACCAACCCACTACGAACTGCCTTAAATACCACAGCAAGAATTATCCAGAAAGCAAAAAAACAAGATCATATCACCCCAGTCCTGAGAGAACTGCACATACTCCCTCTCGAAGCAACCCAGTATGGCAGTTCTTATGTTCAAGAATAGTCTAGGATTTAACAGCTGAGATTTAATGCTAAAAAATGCAGAGTCATTCATTTGGGAGGCAAAAACCCAGGAAAGCAGAGCAGTATACTATAGGGGGTGAATTACTTCTGAACACAAAAGAAGAGTGGGCCCTGGTGGTGATTATATCTGATGATCTTAAGGTAGCCAAACAGGTAGAAGAGGCAATAGCTAAAGCCAGAAGGATGCTTGGGTGCATAGGGAGAGGAATGGCCAGCATGCAAAAGGAAGTGATAGTGCATTTATATAAGTCTCGGGTGAGACCTCATTTGGAGTACTATGTGCAGTTCTGAAGACTGCATTTTCACAAAGATGTTAACCGGGTAGTCGTACCCGGTCGCTCCCTTCCTGCTTAACATAAGAACATAAGATATGCCATACTGGGTCAGACCAAGGTCCATCAAGCCCAGTATTCTGTTTCCAACAGTGGCCAATCTAGGTCATATGTACCTAGTGTCACCCACCTACTTACCCCGCTAGGAGGCAGCCTAGGGGACTTTCAGTGGGGCCTCTTCTTTAATGTAGCTGGGGCTCTTTTAAGGCCCCCTGGGAATTATCTCCCACTAGCCGTTCTAAAGGTTGTAGTTGTGACGAGCAGCCAGGCTTTTTAGTAAGAGGTATTTTTATTATCCCTTTCCGGGTGGATTCTTGCACGTGAGAAATTAACAGAAACAGACCATGTTTTCTGGTACAAATAAAAATACTACTGGAACCAAAAGCGCTTCATTTCAGCTTAACTCAAAATATAACAGTTACTAAATTTATACAGGTAGTTTTCAGAAATCCTTTTACTTTAAAAGGTTATCTTCTTAGCACAGCTTAGCATAAGGAAGACACATCATTAGCCAGGGTCAAAGCACATTCCATTTGAGATACCTCTGTATTATCTTCAGCTAATTCAAAGTCCATTGCCTCGTAGCTTCCCTGGTTGCTACTCTCTGAACAGCTGTCTCTCCTTTCTTGGCTGTGCAAGCTTCCGTCCTCTGCAAGACTTCCCTTCCCCCCTTCACCAAGGTAGGATGGGAAGTTACCGTATTTCTCACAGTCTGCCCCTAGGGGACCCAACCTTCCTAGTTGTGTATAGGGAAAAGTTATGCTTCTAAGGCCCTCTCTATTACAGGCTTTCAGCCAGTCCTCAGGGAGGATTTCTCTCGAGCTTTTACAGCATGGAAAGTCAGCGTTGATACTTCTAAAAGCAGGCTTCTTACTGCCTCTAGCCACTGGCTGGTTCTTAAATAGGTAAGAGTCCCTTCTAAACCCCTTACTGTTTTCTGGGTACCTGTTAGCAGAAGGACCGTCTCTCAAGGGTTTCTCTTTCCTGCTGGATTGAATTCCTCTGTGATTCTTTTCACTGGCCTCTTGCTCCGTGCTTCCTAGCACCCTGCAATTGCCCTTGGATATTCTTTCCTTAGGAACTTTATTCAAACTCCAATGAGAAGTATTCTCCTTTTCTGCCCCAGCTGTTGTAGTATCCTTGATGTCTCTCTCCTCTGAGAAATCCCAGTTAGCTCCTCTCTCTGAGAAATCCTGCTTAGCTCTGCTCTCTGAGAAATCCTGCTTTTCATTAACTGATTGAGGATGAGGTAATCCTTTGCAGGAGCACGTTCTACCTCTGGTTACCTTTGTTTTCCATGGTTGCTTATAGCAACCCTGCAGCATGTGCTTGGATCTGTCAGTTTCAGATCTACCTAGCCCTGCCCTTTCTGTTTCCATAGGTAATTCCTGCTCTACCCCGTGACACTAGCAGTTTCCCCAAGGGACACAGGTTCCACAATGCTTGTATTGGTTCAAGCATTGATATCCTGGGTCCCTTCTTAATAATGGTTTATGGACCTTTCCTCCAGGAAGTTGTCCAAACCTTTTTTAAACCCAGCTACACTAACAGCCTTTACTACATCCTCCGGTAACAAATTCCAGAGTTTGATTACACGTTGAGTGAAAAAATATTTTCTTTTATTAGTCTTAAATAGTTTACCCTGTAGCTTCATTGCATGTCCCCTAGTCTTTCTATATTCTGATAAGGTAAACAATCGATCTACGTTTACCCGTTCCACTCCGTTCATTAATTTATAGACTTCTATCATATCTCCCCTCAGCCGTCTCTTTTCCAGGTTAAAGAGCCCTAACCTTTTTAGCCTTTCTTCATAGGAGTATCCTTCCATCCCCTTTACAATTTTGGTGGCTCTTCTCTGAACCTTTTCTAAAATCGCTATATCCTTTTTAAGAAACGGCGACCAGAATTGCACACAATATTCAAAGTGCGGTCTCACCATGGAACGATATAGAGGCATTATAATATCTTTTGTCTTATTTTCCATTCCTTTCCTTATCATACCTAGCATTCTATTTGCTCTCTTGGCCGCTGCTGCACACTGGGCCGAGGGTTTTAACATGGTATCCACAATGACGCCTAAATCTTTTTCCTGGGTGGTAGTTCCTAATATGGAACCTTGCATCATGTAACCATAGTTTGGGTTGTTCTTCCCTAGGTGCATAACCTTGCACTTGTCCACATTAAATTTCATCTGCCATTTTGATGCCCAGTCTTCCAATTTATCAAGATCCTCTTGCAATTTTCCACAATCCTCTTGGGTTTTAACAACTTTAAATAGTTTTGTGTCATCTGCAAATTTGATAACCTCACTCGTTATTCCATTTTCCAGGTCATTTATGAATATGTCAAAAAGCAGTGGACCCAGCACAGATCCCTGGGGTACACCACTATTCACCTTTCTCCATTGGGAAAATTGGCCATTTAGCCCTACCCTCTGCTTTCTATCTTTTAACCAGTTCCTGATCCACAATAGTACACTGCCTCCTATTCCATGACTCTTTAGTTTTGCCAAAAGTCTCTCATGAGGGACCTTGTCAAAGGCTTTCTGAAAGTCAAGATATACAATATCAACCGACTCACCTTTGTCCACCTGATTATTCACTCCTTCAAAAAAACATAACAGATTAGTAAGACAAGATCTTCCTTGTCTAAAGCCATGTTGGCTGTCTCCCATTAGGTCATGACTATCTACATGCTGAGTAATTTTATTCTTTATGATGGTTTCTACCATTTTTCCCGGTACTGACATCAGGCTCACCGGTCTGTAGTTTTCCGGATCACCCCTGGAACCCTTTTTAAAAATTGGTGTTACATTGGCGATCCTCCAATCTTCAGGTATTAGAGATGATTTTAATGATAGTTCACAGATTACTAATAGCAGGTCTGCAATCTCATATTTCAGTTCTTTCAACACCCTTGGATGTATACCATCCGGCCCAGGTGATTTGCTACTCTTCAGTTTATTTAATAGTTGTAATACAACAAAAAAGTTATAATAGTTGTAATACAACTTTCAAGTTTATCTAATAGTTGTAACATAACCACCTTTCAACAAGCTCCCCCTCCCCCCCATCCCTTACCTTTCACAAATTCACAGACAACCATTGCTTTGGGTAACAGACCCCGGTCACAGCTTTATTTGCAATGTTAACATCTATAACATGCTAAACCAGCATAATCAACAACAACGAACACCCCCCCAACCCTTTCAGAATGGAGCGATGTGTCACCAGCCATGCTATTAGCAAAGTGACCTCGCCTCTGCACCGGCCGCATTCACCTCCTCCGGCCAAATTCCTAAAACCCCTGTCCGACTTCACCATATCACTAGCAAAAGTCTACCCGGGGTTGTCCGGGCCGTGGGCACCCCGCCCACGCCCCAATTGGCCTAATCCTGCGGACCCCGGACACCTCCGGGATCCCGCCCCCCCCAAGCTGCAACAACCCAAGTATCTCGACCTCCTGCTTCCTTGAAGGGTGGGCGGGTGGGCCGCCACGCTCCCTGTTCCTTCTGCATGTGCTCGGCCGCAGCCACTGCCGGCCGAGCGCATGCGCTGCCGCTCACTGATTGGCTCTCGTGCGCACGATCGCGCGCCAAGAACCAATCATTTTAAAGGGCGCACACTCTTGCGCGTCCCTTCGGGTGCTCCTCCTTCCACCCCCCCTCATTCAATGAAGAGCGAGCAGGGTCCCGTGCCGGGCCGAGCACCCGGTTAACGCCGGACGCCGGGAACCTGCCCACTCCCTTTAACAAACAGAAAGGAGCTAGGGCAGAGGGCAGTTACTAAAATGGTCAGTAATCTTTGTCATAAAACACATGGAGACAAGCTTAATGATCTCAATATGTGCACTGGAAGAAAGGGGGAGAGGGGTGTTATGATGTAGACTTTTAAACATCTCTGTGGCATAAATACACAGGAAATGAGCCTCTTTCAACTGAAAAGAAGCTTTCAAACAAGGGGACATAGGATGATGGTGAAAGAGGATAGACTCGGGTATAATCTAAGGAAATATTTCTTTACAAAAAGAGTGGCGGATGCACAGAATAGTCTTCCAGTAGAGGTGGTGAAGGCGAGGCCCATATATGAATAGAAAATCTCTAAAAGAGAGGAGAGGATTGTAGTGTTTAGTACATATTTGGTATGGATGGGCAGACTGGATAGGCTATATAGTCTTTAATTGCTGTCATTTTTCTCTGTCGGTGTTTCATATCTCCCTCTCTCGCACATACACGTTTACTCACCCTTTTCTTTTTTATGCTTTCTTTTGCTCTTTCTTTCTCCATTTACTGGTTGACTGCCTCTCAGTTGTTTCTCCACTGACCTCATGTGTCTGTGCTGATCACCTATCTCATAGCAATTCTCCATTAAGCTTGTCTCCTTCATTGTCAGTATATCTCATGCCAATCTTTTCCTTCAATTTAGCCGGTCTTGGCACCAACTACTTTTCTTATTTCTGGGGCATTTTACTGCTTTCTCTTGTCCCCTAGAGTTAGTGCATTCTTGGAAATATAATAACATAGAAAATGACAGCATATAAAGACCATATGGCCTATCCAGTCTGCCCATCAGAGCCAGCACTACCATTAAGTAAACTAGGTGGTCATGGGGGATGCCCATTGCTGCTGTTGTCGCCCCTCTTGAGACCGGCATCAGTGTCAATGGCCACAATCAGCCCAATGGCACCTTTAAACTTTGGCGCCTCAGGGCTGCTTGCTTCCGCCCCCTCAGACTGCCTGATGCCGACATCCTACTGTAAACAAGAAGTCGACATCGGGCATCAGAGAGGTGATGGAAGCAAACAGCCCCACGGAGCTGGCGTTTAAAAGTAAATGCTGCGGGGCTGTTTGCAGTCATTGCCACTGCTGCAGTCCTGGAGATGAGCATCAGCGCAGTGATGGTTATCGAAGGGGGAAAGGAAGTACAAGGGATGAGGTTCCCCTACAGCACGCCATCTCCTTGCACCCATTCATAAAAAGCACAGAGCTCTGCAATTCCTCCTTCTTCCTCAGAGATTTGCTGTATTTGTCCCATGCTTTCTTGTCTCCCCTATCTCAACTGGAAGGCTGTTCCATGCACTCACCACCCTTTCCCTAAAGAAATATTTCCGCTTTCACCATTGATGTACTTTCCCTTCTTACTTTGGGAGGGCAAAGGATAAGGAAGTCAGAATGGCAGTGGGGGCAGGGGGACCAGTTCACTATTAGTGCCTACAACATTTGAGGGGGCACTGCCACCCCATGCCCCCTCCCCAACTATACCTATGCCTTTCACCTTCATCCTATGACCCCTTATTTCAGAGCTTCCTTTCAACTCGAAGAGGGCCATTTATACCACAGGTATTTAAATGTATCTGTCATGTCTTCTCTCTCCCACCTTTCCTCAACTATACATATTGAGATCTTTAAGTCTTTCCCATACGTCTTATGATGAAGATCACTGACCATTTTAGTAGCCACCCTCTGGATTGACTCCATCTAGTTTATAACCTTTTGAAGGTGTGGTATCCAGAACTGTACACAGTACTCCAAATGAGATTTCACTAGAGACTTAGACAGAGGAACTATCACATCCTTTTTCCTACTGGCCATTCCTCTCCCTATGAATGTAAGCATTCTTTGGGCTTTGCTGTCACCTTTTCTACCTGTTTGGTCACTTTAAGATAATCTGATATGATCATCTCCAGATCTTGCTCTTCTTTCGTGCACCGAAATACTTCAATCCCTATACTATACTGCTCTCTTGGGTTTTGGTAGCCCAAATCCTTGACTTTGCATTTTTTAGCATTACATCTTAGCTGCTGAATTTTCAACCATTCTTCAAACTTTGCTAGATCCCTCCTCAGTGTTGTCTACTACTACCACTGAGCATTTGTATAGCGCTACAAGATGTACGCAGCACTGCACAGACACATGTAAGTGACAGTCCCTGCTCGTCAGAGCTTACAATCTAATCAAGACAGACAACACAGACATGGGATACAGCTAAGGGGAATGGTAAGGAAACACAAAGGAGACCAGGTGAGTCAAGATCCGAAAGCAGCAGCAAAGAGGTGAGTTTTCAGCCTGGATTTGAAAAGTGCCAGAGAAGGTGCCTGATGTACAGACTCAGGTAGCTTGATCCAGGCATAAGGAGCAGCAAGGTGAAAGGATTGAAGTCTGGAGTCAGCAATAGAAGAGAAGGGCATGGATAGAAGCGATTTGCCAGAAAAGTGCAATTCCCGAGGAGGGGTGTAGGGAGAGATGGGAGAGATAAGAGAGGAAAGGTAGTGAGGAGCTGCAGAGTGAATGCACTTTTAGGTCAGCAGGAGAAGTTTGAACTGGATACAGAAATTGATAGAGAGCTAATGAAGAGACTTGAGAAGAGGGGTAATATGAGCATGACAAGGCTGCCGGGAGATTAGCCGTCCAGCAGAATGTTGAACAGATTGAAGGAGAAAGAGATGATTCGGAGGGAGACCAGCAAAGGAGTAGGTTACAATAGTCAAGATGGGAGGTGACTAAAGAGTGGATAAGTGTCAGTAACATATCTAAAAAGTCGTGTCCCCATTGTTGAATGTATTGGCTATTTTTTCTTTGCTTTTCCTTTACCAGCTTCCCTTAGCTTCTCCCAGATATATTTATTTGTCTTCCTTTTTCTGCAGTCTCTTACAGTTTATGAAGGCTGACATCTTTGTCTTTACCCTTTCTTTTGAAAACCATAGTGGTTTCCTTTTCTTCTTTTATTTACTTTGCTAACAAAAAGTTTAAGGGCAATGAACTTATCTCTTTTCAGTTTCGCCCACTGTTGTTCTACTTCCCTCGGATGTTCCCATCAAGCTAATGAATCCTTAAGGCAGTGGTTCTCAACCCTGTCCTTGGGGCACACCTATCTGGTCAGGTTTTCAGGATATCCAGAATGAATATGCATGAGACAGATTTGCATATCAAGGAGGCAGTGCATGCATATTTATCTCATGCATATTCATGGTTGATATCTTGAAAACCTGACTGGATGGTGTGCCTCCATGTCTGGGATGAGAACTACTGCCTTAAGGTATTTCCCCATCTCTGTAAAGTCAGTTTCCCTGACGTCTAGGACCCTTGATCTGAATGAACCATTTTCATCTGTGTCCTCACATTCTGGTGATCACTCTATGCTAGATGATCACCTAATACAATATCAGAAACACTCACCCCATTTGGAAATATCAAGTAAGCACCAAGTCTAGTAGTAGTCTGTTCCCTCTGCCCTGAAGAAAAGGCAGAAAAGGAAGGATGAACATAGACAAGATAAGATTCTATCAACAGTAGTCTCACATTGGTAAGGTCAGGCAGCAAGGCCAGGGTACTCACAAAAACACAGTTAATCATTCCCTTGGTACATTCCTTGTCTGGCTCTGACCAAAAGCTATCCATTGAGAAGGTAGGGCCAGGGGTAGAGGCTGGTTTGTTTGTCTCCCCTCCCCCCCCGCCCCCATCCACAACGTTGATCTGCTGCCCCTGGATTTAAGAGCAAAATATGGATAGTTTGCATACTCATTAACATAATTATCTGGACTCTATTATTTCCTGACAATAAATGGTTCATCAAAATGCAAGGTGATGTTAAGAGCAATATTTTATAATGGGGATTTTAAATATGCATGTTGGTTGAGTAGGCTGATAATACTTACTAAGGGCAACTGATGAGTCAAGTTTATTAAACAGCAATTTTCTAGAGCATAATGGTGTAAGATTATATTTTGCGAAATCGAAACTTGATTAAACAGAAGGGGAAACAGATCATTTTGAACAGGGTCGGCTGGAAAGCCTTTTAAGATCCTAAACCATATTTCCAGAACCCATGACAAATAGTTTCTTCTAATCTTCATTTTCTTAATAATTACACAGGTACACTAAAAAAATTTTTTTTTAAACTGCCTCTAATGTTTCGATTGATTTTTACGTTTTTTGGTGCGCTGAATCCAAATCTGGTAACCAATTTGCTCCATCACGTACAGATTTTTTGCTACATTGGGTTAGCAGTTTGAGGTGAACGTTTCAGATTGAGTGCGATCGAGATAAAAGTTTCTTGGATGAATTCTTTATACTAATTGTTTAGTAGTTATTCAAATAAGAATAAAGAAAATTGTAACAAGGCAGCACATAAGAATAGAGTAATGTCAACAAAACACACTGTGATGGTAGCAAAATTGTCTGCACTTAAAACAGCCACATACATGTGCACAAACATTGAGCATATAAGAGCGAGGTTAGACACAAAGCAAAGCAAAGAAATGTGCAAAAAATGTTGTACAGGTATGTATGTAAGAATAGAAAACGCAAACCACACCATTGCAATACATGAAGACAAACACCTGATGGTGTGAAAATAAAATTCTAATAAATGAGATCCGACACTGTGGTAATAACTAGCAAATTTCTATTTCAAAGTTTAGTAAAAACACGATATTTGTCAACACAGTTTAGATTTTAAAGTCATTCTTGGGTCAATCAATCTCCTGGTGGGCCCGTTTCTTCTTCCCCCGAATGCTTCTCTTGGTGCGCTGCTTGGCGTATTTTTCATCTGGGGTTTCCCGCAGCAGCAACCAGCAGAAATCAGCCATCATAGTGGTGTTCCATCTTCCTTGGTACCTTCTCTCTGCGTCCTTGATGTCCTGGTGAAACCTTTCACCTTGTTCTTCACTGTACGCCCCCAAGGTTTCGGGAAAGTAGTTCACATGGGAGTGCAAGAAATGGACTTTCAGGCTCATGTTACAGCCTTGTTCTTTGAAGGCATTGAGCATCCTGGCAACAATATCCTTATAGTTCTCATCCCGCCTGTTCCCCAAGAATTTGAGAACATCATCCTTGAAGGAATCCCAGGCTTCTTTTTCCTTCTCAGACATCGTTTCAGCGAATGCTCCATCTGAAATGAGTTTCCTTATATCAGGGCCAACAAACACTCCTTCCTTTAGCTTTGCTTCAGAAAGTCGGGGGAACTTTGAGCAAAGGTACCGAAAGCACTCACCATCTTTTGGAAGGGACTTGATGAATTGCTTAATGAGACCCAACTTAATGTGGAGAGGGGGTAATAGAATTTTATCACGAGGTACCAAGCTCTCATGAAGAACATTTTTCTCACCGGGTCTCAAATACTCCCGAATTGGCCAGTCTTTTTCCCCCCAGTGTAGGTCGTGGGCCCGGCTATCCCACAAGCAAAGGAAGCAGGGATATTTGGTGAAACCGGATTGCTGCCCTAATAGCATGGATAGAATTTTAAAGTCTCCACAAATCATCCACTTATGCTCATCATAACGAATCTTCTGAAGAATCAGGGCCAAATTCTCGTATTTTTCTTGGAGAATAACAGAGTGAGCAATAGGAACTGAAGCGAATGTGTTGCCATTATGAAGAAGAACACCTTTTATGCTGTCTTTTGACGAATCAATGAACAGCCGCCATTCAGCAGGATCATACTTGAGTTTAAACTTTTCCATCACTCCGTATATATCGTTGCAAAATACCAAATCTTCCTCTTTGCTGAAATACTTCAAAAATTGTGTCTCGCGGTTGCGGTACCAATAAAAAGTTGTTCCTGGTGACAATAGATTTTTCTGTTTAAGCCGAGAACCTAGCAGTTGGGCAGCATCTTTTGGGAGTCCTAAATCCCAGACTAAATCATTCAATTCAGCTTGAGAGAAAAGTTCAGGTTTCGGATCTGGTTCAGTTTCAAACTCAGAAGTACTGGACTCATCGGGAAAAGCCATCTGATGAGTCTCATCATGATCAGAACCGTCCACACAAATATGATCCAAAGATTTTGGTGGTTCAGGCACAGGTACTTCGTTGCTATGAGGCATAGGCCTAATTGCTGAGGGAAGGTTGGGGTAACTTATTACGTTCTTATTTTTTAAGTTGTATCCCTTCACAATGCAAGAGCAAAAATAGCAGTCACTGCTGTGGTCTCTTTGTTCACGCCACATCATAGGTATTCCGAAACGAAATGCTTGTTTTTTACCTTTCATCCATAAGCGTAGATCTTCCTCACATGTCTTGCACACTTTGTGAGGAGCCCACGGTTTGTCTTGATCGCCTAACTTCAAACTGAAATAGGCGAAATATACTTTTTTAATAAATGCAGAAATGTTCCTCTGCCGCTTTTTCACGGTATATTCCCCACAAATGAAACAAAAACTGTCCGGAGAGTTGACGCAACCTCTGGCTCTGTGAGCCATCACAAATACACAGCACTGCAAACTACAACTGTAGTGAACCACTTCGGAATAAAGCTGGATTACGACTGAGCAAACAAAAGGTAATAATGAACTTGCAAGAAACTGAAATTTGACAGGAACGTTCATGTCGCAACCACCGTGTTTGAGCGAGCGAACGAGGCGAGGCGAACAGGAAAGAACATGCGCCAGCGCGAGTACTGGATTTAGCCCCCCGCCTCCCAATTGTCCTGTTAATGTATAAAATGACTACAAAACACTCTAAAATATCATGAGGGAGTGTTTCTAGTTAGTTAACCATTACAACCTCTATTTTGGGCCAAGAAAATAAACTGCAGTCGGCTAAAAAGAAATTATGTGAACATTCCTTATATGGGTAAGAAATCTAATTTTGCAAGAAAACGTGACGTGATGGAACATTTTGGCTATTTTTCCTGGATTCAGCACCCCAAAATCTATAGGAATCAGTTGCAAAACTGGAGGCAGTTTTTTGGTAGTGTACCTGTGTTATCTTATCTTTTTGTGCAGCTGGTTAATAAGAACCTGAGAGGTAATGTTACAAAGCCATTTGGCTAAAAAAACCGTAACAGCATCAGGAAGTCCATTGGGAATATAGCTACTTGGCGACTTCCAATGAAACTGATACCTTTCCTGAGAGTTTCTTAACAAACACGATTACCCTTTCTGAAAGGAAGGAGCACACTGCTCAATGAACTCCAGGAATGAATTACCCATGAGTAGTAGAGAACAATACTACACATTTTTCCTGCTTGAAACTGTTTAAAATCAGAGGTCTTGGCAAGTAATTTGCTGACAAACACATTAATACCATTTTAAATTTTTGGTAAGTGCACTTGCTCTAAGTGCATCATTGCTGGGGAGCATGTGCCAAGAACACCGGAGCTACTCATGCTCCTTCCTGAATCACACAGTTGCCGCCCCAACTTATGCTACCTGAGTGGCATGGG
Organism: Ichthyophis bannanicus; assembly: GCA_033557465.1. NCBI lineage: Eukaryota > Metazoa > Chordata > Amphibia > Gymnophiona > Ichthyophiidae > Ichthyophis > Ichthyophis bannanicus. The sequence continues at coordinate 810,529,548 of CM066032.1, read as the reverse complement.
ATTTTTAGCACAGCACTTGGCATGTGCTGAACCCCATGCTACCTGGTAGTGCACTTTACTAAACATGACCCTAAGCATGATAACATGAAAGTACTAATGGTCTCATTGATGAGTGCCTTTGATATATCTGAGAATCTTACCACTGTTATGCAGGGCCGGATTTACCTATACGCCATGTACGCCATGGCGTAGGGCCCACAGCCGGCAGGGGCCCACAAAAAAAGAACCAGGTAATTTTTTTTAAACTCAATTAAAAAAAAAAACCTGGTGGCTGCCGCCGCGGGGCCCCCTCTGCTGCCGCGGGGGCCCCGTCTACAAGCTGAAGCGGTGCGGTGCGGTCGGGTCCGGTCGGGTCGGGTCTCTCCCTCCCTCCCTGCAGGCTGCGAGAGACGCGAAGATAGAGCGTCTCCTCGCGTCTGTGTTAAGCCCGCAGGGGCTGATGGGATTTCCCATCAGCCCCTGCCGGCTTAACACAGACGCGAGGAGACGCTCTCCCTTCGCGTTTCTCGCAGCCTGCAGCCTGCAGCCTGCAGCGAGGGAGGGAGGGAGAGAGACCCGACCCGACCCGACCCGACCCGACCGCTTCAGCTTGTAGACGGGGCCCCCACGGCAGCAGAGGGGGCCCCGCGGCGGCAGCCACCAGGTTTTTTTTTAAAATTACATTTTACTTTAGGCCGGGGGGGGGGGTAGGACTGGTAATGGGCTATGGGGGGGGGGGGGTAGGGCAGGTAATGGGCTATGGGGGGGGGTAGGACTGGTAATGGGCTATGGGGGGGGTAGGACTGGTAATGGGCTATGGGGGGGTAGGACTGGTAATGGGCTATTGGGGGGGGCTGGGGCTGGAAAATGACTGGGGGGGGGGTAGGGCATGTAATTGGCAATTGGGGGGCTGGGGCTGGAAATGGGCGGGGCTGGGCTGGGCTGGGCTGGGCTGGGGGGGGTTAAGGCTAGAGGTGGGCTGATGGGGTTAGGACTGGTAATGGACTGTGGGCTGTTGGGGGGGCTTAGAACTGGCAGTGGGCTTTGGGGGGGGGGGGGGTTAAGACTGGTAATGGGCTGTGGGCTGATGGGGGCTGTCTGGTAATGGGCTATGGGGGGGCTAGGACTGGAAATGGGCTGGGGGGTTAAGACTGGAGGTGGGCTGATGGGGTTAGGACTGGTAATGGGCTGTTGGGGGGTTAGAACTGGTAATGGGCTTTGGGGGGGTTAAGACTGGTAATGGGCTGTGGGCTGATGGGGGTTGTCTGGTAATGGGCTATGGGGGGCTAGGACTGGAAATGGGCTGGGGGGTTAAAACTGGAGGTGGGATGATGGGGTTAGGACTGGTAATGGGCTGTGGGCTGATGGGGGGGGGGTAGGACTGGCAATGGGCTATGGGGGGCTGACTGGAAATGGGTTGATGGGGTTAGGACTGGAAGTGGGCTGATGGGGGGTTAGGACTGGTAATGGGTTATAGGGGGGGCTTAAACTGAAAATGGGGTGATGGGGGGTTAAGGACTGAAAATGGGGTGATGGGGGGTTAAGGACTGTAAGTGGGGTGATGGGGGGCTAGGACTGGTATTGGGTTGGGGGGTTGCTAGGACTGGAAATGGGCTGATGGATGGCTAGGACTGGAAATGGGCTGATGCAGGGACTAGAAGGGAATGGATGCTGGGTGAGGCTGGAACTAGAAGGGAGCTGATGTTGGGGGAGGATTAGAATGGGATGGGGCTGGAAGAGTAAAATGGAGAAGGGAAAAATATTTTGTGTGGGAGGGATAAAAAATCTACAATTGGCCGGGTTTTGGGAGAGTAAGTGGGGATTGAGGATGGAGGGGTAAAATTTGAGTGGATGAAATAGGAATGAGGAAAGAGCAAAAGGAGAAAGATTAGTATGTTAAAGCAGATGTAGAGAGAGAATGGAAAAAAATCTAGAAGAGAGAAGAAAGGACAAATGGACAGCAGACGATGGAGAGTTAGCAGAAGACACGAAGAAACCAGAAGAAAGTGGCTGGAGCAATTGCAGCTGAAAAAAATGCACAAAAGGTAGAAAAATATCTCTTTATTTTGAATTTATTAATTGGAATATGTCAGCTCTGGTAAATGTGCATCATTAACATCTGCGCTTTGTTTAGTACAAGAGCAAATTAATGTATAGTTTTATTTCTACAGTGTTGTACATTCCAAGTTTGGCTTTTGGGATTCCCAGTTTAATTATTGTCTTCCTATTTCTAAATTGTGATTACTTGTTTGGTGATGGTCTATGTTCTGCATGTGTAACTGAGCTGAGGTGTTCTGTTTATATAATTCCTATTTGACATTGCCACTTGTTCTCTTTCCCCAGTAGGTCATGTATTGTTGTTCTCTGAAATGTATTGGTTTAATATTTGCAGTGTTGCCTTTTGATTGGTAGAATATGGTGCTTTGTGAGTCCTGGTAGTGCTGTTAGGATACGGCGGGTTTACTATGGGCAGTGTTTGTAGTAGTTCCTAATGTGTCTGGCAGTTGGCACTGGATTATAGTAATGTAGAAATCTTTTAGTCTTTCTTTATCCATATACTCATTAAGAGGCACGTTTACTAAAAGTTAGTATATGGTAACATTATGCAAATATTTATGCAAATGAGGCCCCTTATGCAAATGCGGTCCGCACCCCCCTTGGGCCGCCCCTGCTGGGGGCCCACAATTTTTGTTGGCGTAGGGCCTCACTCAAGGTAAATCCGGCCCTGCTGTTATGTCTAGGTTTCCACTCAAGACTTGCAGCTACACTCCACTGAAACTGCCATTACAAAAGTCTCCAACAACTTGCTCCTTGCTAAATCTAAGGGACCCTACTCTGTCCTCATCCTTCTCGACCTCTCCGTGGCCTTTGACACTGTTGACCACAATCTTCTCCTTAACACCCTCTTCTCCCTTGGCTTCAGGGACTCTGTGCTATCCTGGTTCTTCTCCTACCTCTCCCATCGCTTCTTTAGTGTATGCTCTGGGGGCTCCTCCTCTTCCACTACCCCGCTCCATGTTGGTGTTCCTCAGGGATCTGTCTTAGGCCCCCTCCTTTTCTCCCTTTATACCCAATCCCTTGGCACACTTATCTCCTCCCATGGCTTTCAGTACCATCTCTACGCCGACGACTCCCAAATCTACCTCTCTACACCTAATATCTCTCCAGCAATCCAGACCAAGATCTCAACCTGCCTTTCCGACATCGCTGCCTGGATGTCCCATCGCTGCTTGAAACTGAACATGGCTAAGACTGAACTCCTCATCTTTCCCCCCAACTCTACCCCTCCTCTTTCCCCTTTCTCAATCTCAGTTGATGGATCTACGATCCTTCCTGTTCCCTCTGCCCGCAATCTGGGGGTTATCTTTGACACCTCACTCTCCTTCTCCACGCACATCCAGCTCGTAGCTAAGACCTGCCACTTCTTCCTCTTCAACATTGGCAAGATCCACCCCTTCCTCTCCAAACACACTACCAAAACGCTTATCCACTCCTTAATTTCCTCTCGCCTAGATTACTGCAACCTGCTCCTTGCCGGTTTCCCTGCGAATCATCTCTTTCCCCTTCAATCTATACAAAATCATGCTGTTCGACTAATATTCCACCAGTCTCGCCATGCCCACATTACTCCTCTTCTCAAGTCACTTCATTGGCTCCCCATCCAATTCCGCATACAGTTCAAACTTCTCATACTGACCTATAAATGCATCCACTATGCGGCCCCTCAATACCTCTCATCTCTTATCTCTCCCTACATCCCCTCTCAAGAACTTCGCTCCGCTAACAAACTGCTTCTGTTTAGGCCTTTCACTCATACAGCTAACTCATGTCTTTGCTCCTTTCACCTCGCTGCACCCTACGCCTGGAACAACCTACCTATGTCTATATGCCTGGCGCCCTCACTGGCCCTCTTCAAATCCAGGTTAAAACCCCACATCTTCACTGTTGCCTTCAGATCCTGACTTCTACCCTTATCCTAACCCGATTCCCTTCAATCTCCCATAACCGAATTACACAGACCATATTATGCTTTGCACCAAACTGACTATCGCTTTGTACTGCTGTACTAGATTGTAAGCTCGGATGAGTATTAGATTGTAAGCTCAGATGAGCATGACTCTGATGGGCAGGGACTGTCTATTACATGTATATCTTCTATATGCATGTCATACCTGTACAGCACTGTGTGCTCGGTGCTATATAAGTGCTAATTAGTAGTAGTAAATTACCATTCCATTCTCAACAGGTCAGATTTCTTTTTTAATATAAATATATATTTATTTTGGTTAATTTTAGCCTTTTTAGAATGGGTGCTCTCATATCTGTGAGAAGGAATGGAATAAAATCCATGGCAAACCTTTTATGGACTTGCACCTGTGTGGTCTTTCCTCATTTATTGATATATTTATTTAAATTTTCTAGACAATGTCTGAGACTTGGTACGCTTCATAATACATCAAAGTACGAAAGCGATTACAATTTCCCTTTCCTTTTTGTTTCCTGCTTTGTGTTTGGTTTAGCAAGAAAGCAAATATGCTATAGAGAAAGTGCTAATCTGCTGGGCAGCCTAGACATGCCGAAAGATCACATTTGACAGAAAGGATGGACTGAGGTATGAAAGAATACCAGGCATCTCCTTGAGCCTACGTATTGACAGCTGCAGAACCAGTACAGGTTTTGATACTCATGTACCTTGTGGTGGCGAGACAGGGTTAGAGCCCAAGAAAATGCTGAAAAAACAGCCATTTATTTCTGAACAGAGAAAAGGTTCAGGGAGGTTCGGGGTTAAAACTCTGACCAGAGAAAAGAACTGTGTGTATAGAGCTACAGAGATTGAGCCACACCCTAGCTCCATAGAAACCAGGGGAGGCGACGAGGAGAGCCCGGGGGTGGAGTCTAGAGCTATAGGGCAGACACAATCATATAAGTTGGGGAAAGCAGCAGTGAAGGGGAAGGAGAGGAAGCTGGGAAAGGAGAGAAGCCCAGGAGACGTGGGAGACGAGAACAGCAGGAGGGAGGAGACTAGCAGAGAGTCTCGGGAAACTAAAGGAAGTGAGGAGACCAGGAGAACACGTGTAAGAGGAAAGTGTGACAGCAAATGCCTCAAAGGAAAGCCCTATTGTGTGCAGCAGACAGACTACTTCAGCCCTGATGGTAGTCCAGTTGGTAGAGAGAGTACAGCTGGCTTGGAAGACAGGAGAGTTGGCTCTGTGGGGAATGCTGAAAGAACGTAAGGTAAAGGAATATCTTTGAGAGAGTCTGTGAACACTATTCCACCTTTGGCAAAGTCTGAAGGAAGACTGGTTGCTGAGAAAAAGGTGAGCACGTTGCAAGCTCTAAAGAGTTTGTTAAGAGATAAGAATCTCCTCTATCCTTCCCCTGTAACTCAGCCTAGAAAGGAATCCCTGTGGAGTCAGGTGTTGAAACTCTTGGAGAAGTTATAGCCTGTTATAGACACTGAGGACAGACAGGTGCTGAGTGAATCAAATGAGGAGCTCATGGAAATAGAGGAATACTGTTCAGATAATCCCTGTTCTGACTCAGAGATGGATTGCTCTTATTGCACTAGTCAGAAGTAGCAAAGCTGAGCGTTTTTTTTAAAGCAGTGAAAAAAAACCCCCAGGAGCTTTGGGAAATACACGTCTCACTGAAAATTGTGTTAATTAAAGCATTAAGGTCTGAGCTAGCCAGCCAGGCTCAGAGAAGACAGTAAATGCTTGAAGTGAAAGAAAGGCCAATGTTTGCAACTTAAGAATGAAGAATGCAAAACTGTTTAAAAGGAAATGATATCAATGTTTGTCAGCTTGTAGCCAAGTATTTTATATGCTTTGCAGAGCCCTGAGGAGATACGGGTCTCTGTTGTATCAAGCCTGGTTCTGAAGAAGCTGATTTTTATGGAAGGAAAAGATTTTGTTGCAACGTTTAAAGCAGGGGTCTCAAACACGCGGCCCGCGAGAGCATCTTGTGCGGCCCGCGAAGCACTTACCGGTGTCTAAAAAAAAAAAATAAATCCAAACTTGCCGCCGCAGTATTAGGCGTCCCGCGGCCCCTCTGCCTGCTCTGAGTCCTCTCCTCCCTGCAGCATCAGCTCAAAAAGTGGCGGCTTTCAGAGCCGCGAAGAGAGAGAGTTTCTCTCGCGCGGTTCTGAAGACTCGCTGCTCTTCAGAACCGCGCGAGAGAAACTCTCTCTCTTTGCGGCTCTGAAAGCCGCCACTTTTTGAGCTGATGCTGCAGGGAGGAGAGGACTCAGAGCAGGCAGAGGGGCCGCGGGACGCTTAATACTGTTGGCATTGGGATCAGGGACTGACTGCTGCCAATAGTGGCTATGTTTTAAAAAAATAATAGTCCCGGGTGAAAAACTGACACTACTCAAATTTCTCTGTGGCTGACTATGTTGTCTGTGTGAGTTTGCCATTGGTTCATAGACCCATCTGTCTGTTCATGCAACTAATAGTGAGCTCATCATTTTGGAAAATAAAAGAAAAACACAGTTTTAAGAAAAAAGGTAGGAGAGTCTATAAACATCAAAATAAAAGGCTTGTGCAACAGCTGGTGTAAAAATGGCCAGAGTGCACATGAGCTCTTTGGTCATATCATCAGTGCAAGACTTGGGGATCCTCTCCCATTGCTCCTGAAGTAGAGAAAAAGCAAGCAACTAGCCAGAGATGTCATTCCCAAATCCCAGAAACAGAGAATGTAGTAACACAGGGCCAGGGATCCCTTCCCTGGGACCCAAAAAGAGACAGGATGAATGAAGGAACCAGAGATCCTCTCCTCACAGAAGAATAAAGCGAGCATAAAGCTGGATGCCACCCTTTGAACAGCATAAAAGGAAGATCGTGAGTATAGGATCAACATAAGCAGAGAAGGAACATGGGGCAGAAGAATCCTCCCCCCAGGACCTTGAAGGAGAGAAACTGCACAGAACCAAAAGATTTCTCTCTCCAGACATCAGGAACAGAGAGAACAGAGAGCTAGGAAATCCCCTCCTTAGGGTTTTCAAGCAGAGAATGAACACAGGGCCAGAGATTCGAGCCACAAAGGTGAGAGCATCCCCCTCCATGTGACCAGAAAAGATATGGGAGTGGACACAGGCCCAGGGGCCCATTCTCCATGATTGTTCCCTTACATACAAGAGGAAATCAATTTATAGTTTTATTTCTACAGTGTTGTACATTCTAAGTTTGGCTTTTGGGGTTCCCAGTTTAATTGTCTTCCTGTTTCTAAATTGTGATTCCTTGTTTGGTGATGGTGTATGTTCTGCATGTTTACTAAAAGTTAGTGTATATGCAAATATTTATGCAAATGATGCCCTTATGCAAATGATGCCATTATGCAAATGAGGCCTGCGTCTTGTGCGGCCCCCGGGTTACTCTACAAGTCCTCATTTGGCCCTCAAAGCAATTTGAGTTTGAGACCCCTGGTTTAAAGCAAGCTGTTGAGAACATGTGATGCATGGACTATGCTGTAAAGTTTTGTTTCTTTGAATGGAGAACTATCCAATTTATGTTTGATAATACATGAACTGCTGATAAAGAAGTTCTGTGGCTAAGAAGAAAATAATCATTAATAAATTTTCCTGTGCACCTTTTGAAACCCTCGGCTAAATTTGCTTATTTACACAACTACATTATTTGAAAGCCCCAGCATTGAGCAATCAGGCTGGCAAAGGACATAAAGAGGTAGGCCCACTACTAATAGGCAACCGCCTAACCAGTAGGGGGCACTACAACCTCAATTCATCAAAGATTTTCAACGTAGGCATGCAATCAAATAAATTCCTTGTTGAATATTTTGTAAGGTATATGAAATAAAAATAATTGACAATCTAGTTTGTATATTATGAAATGGCCCCTACCCCTCTCAAAAGATACCCCCTCTAACATATTTATTAAGTGTAGATGATTTTCTGTTGAATTTTTATGCATTTTTGAGATGAGTCAACCAGCAGCCACTGCAAATTATATTTATTACTGGTTGTAATAATAATATAAATACTAACTAATAAATTGAACTTGTTACTTACAAGTGGCCAATAAAGCATTTTAAGTTATGGAGCAAATGTCCTGTTTAACTTGTATATATAATGGCAAAAAACATAATTTGCTTTAACCATATGGGACATTGTGATGTCTTGGAGGAAAGGGGATGTGATGTGAGTGTGCATTGTGGTGGTGGGGGAAACCAAATCAAGGCAATGCAATGAAAGACATGGGAACTCATAGTTATTCCAATATACCCTATTAACTATGGGATGAAATTTTGGAAGGCCCATATTTGTAAAATAGTAAAAATACAGGCCTTTGCCTGTAGTTTGAATGTTTTACAATGTACTGGACTATTGATTGAGAACATAAATAGCCTGCTCATTTTTACTTTCTAACATCTTCTATTTGACTCCATACAGCATTAGTAAACATATAGTATGAGCAATGAGTTCTGAGGCAAGAATCATGTAGTAGCCCTCTGAACTACACCATTTTTGAATTTTTACTTTCATAGCCTCCTGCCCCCATAATTCAGGAAAAATAAACCCATTTTCAAATCAGCAATTGTAAAGAAAAGGATAGGCCTGGGACTCTGAGACCTATCCCACCGTTCCCTGCACCCCACTGGAGAGATATTAACAAAACATCAAAGAAACAGTCAGAAACTGAGCCTTAGGAAACTACAACCACTAATCCCCTAACCCCCTCTAATCTCTCCCCCCCCTTCCTCTACCCAGGACCAGTCTAGTTCTCCTGAGGACTGTTTGGCAATCTCTTTCATTGTTACCTAACCAAGATTCAAAATATAACTTCAAGCCCGTGAAGACAACAATTGGATGTAATCTTCCAATATTTGCCAAAAATAAGATCAATACTGTGAATTCTCTCAAACCCAGAGATGACCCTTCTGCAGGTATTGATGCATAGCCTGCCTCTACTGCCAATAAGAGGGAGCATTCACTGAAGATGATTTTCTTCCCCACAAGCTAAGTTCTTCTCAACAAAAGCTTCCTACCAACATCTGGAAAACTCAATCCAACTGGATTGTCAAATAAAACCCCTTTGCTAGAAGCTGGAATTGACACTCCACACCTTCTCCAAAGTGTTACCTACCTTCTTCCAAAAACCCATAACCTGGGGACATTTCCAAATCATATGCTCTAGAGTTGCTTTCTGTTAGCCATATTTCAAATAATCTGGTGAACTAGCACATTATATGTACAACTAGGGGAGAAAAAAGCCCAACAAAGCGTATTGTACTGCATATCTCTGTAAGTCACCACCACTGTCAACTTTGGAATCCTTGTTGAAGTGCCTAGTAGATCTTCACTGTAAGTCGCAGGCTTAGATTTTGATTCTAATGCTCTGCTAATGAATCACAGTCCACAGGAGGCAATAAAGCTGCAAAGGCTATCTGTAGCTGGAGATTCATCCCCCAGACTCCCCCTCCCCCAAGGCACTGGATACAACAGCTGGACAGCTTCAATCAAAAGCCATCAAAACCAAAATGTTCGAAAGTTAGAAATGTAAAATTACAAGCTACTCCAAGAAAGGCCTTTCTGGCATCAAATCTGATCAATAAGGAAGGCTCTCCCCTTTTAAAACAATGGCTCGTTGGAGCTAGGATTTTTCTAACATTTAGTACTGAATGCCTGCCCTGGACAAACCCCACTTGGGACTCATTGATCAGCAGAGGCATTCTTGCAGCCAGTCTTTCCCTCAGAATGTTTGCCAATATTTTCTGGTCTACATTTAATAAAGAGATTGACCTATCTGAGTCTAGGAGGAGCAAGTTCCTTCCTGGCTTTGGAATGACAGTTATAAAGGCTTCATTGGTATCATAAGGGAACCACCCCCTCCCACCCCAAAATCAGTTAGAAGTATAATTCACTCAATGGTTCACAAACATTGGCTTGCATGATTTTATAAAATTCAAGACTGAAGCCATCTGGCCCTGGAGTCTTACAGGGTTGCATCCCTTTTATCACTTTGCTGAATTTCTAAGACTGCAATAGGAGCATTAAGTAATCTCCCCTGCTCTGGGGTGATCTGAGTAAGGTGGGCCCCTGCCAAATACTGCTGAGGTAGTCCTATTCCACTCCATATAATGTTTTGTAAAAGTGTCAAAAAATCTCCCTCATCTGTGATGCCTCAGTTTGAAGACAATCCTGGGCATCCCTTATTGCTCCAATCATCCATTGACGCCTTGCTTTTTAAATAAAGGATGGCAAAAGCTTACCAGGCTTATCTCTGAACCATAATAATTTCTATTTGTAATACATCAAAGATGTTTTTGCATGTGCACACAGCTGTTTTTTTTAAATTCTCATCCTCAGCTAAAGAAAGAGGAAACCCCCGCTCCATATAACTGTATATTCACCATAGCATGGTCCAAAATCCTGACTGTCTCAATCTTCACCTGGCAAATACTAGATAAGAAGCTACTGGAAATAAAAAAATAGTCAATTCGAGACCACATTGCATGGACTCATGACAACTGTGTGTAATTGTGCTCCAGTGGATGCAACACCCACCAAGCATTCTCCAAATCATATCCATCACACAACCCTAGCAATGTGCATCTCTGTCAAGCATCAGTACTAGGATCTCCTGAGGATCTATCCAAATAAGCATCCAAGTAACAGTTGATATCTCTTGCCAATAGGACCGTAGGCCCATCTATCTCTCTAATACTATCCACCGTAGAAGAAAGGTTCATAGACATTGTGGCAGTAGATACTGCCCAGTGAAACTGACTGACCTTTTAATTTACTCTGCACCAAGACATAACAACCCCCGCCTCTCGACAGAGCCTTTCAAACATGAAATTACTACTACTACTATTGATCATTTATCTACCACTACAAAGCAAATGCAGCGCTGCACATATACATGCAAAAAAGACGGTCCCCGCTCATCAGAGCTTACAATCTAGTCAAGATAGACAATACAATAGCTGAAAACAGGAATACAACTAGGGAAAGGTAAGGAGACAGGAGATGAAGTGTATTTGGATCCAAAAATAGGCTCAAAGAGGTGAGCTTTTAGCATGGATTTGAAAGGGACAGAGATGAAGCCTGACATACAAACTCATGTAGTTTGTTCCAGGCATAAGGAGTAGCAAGATGAAAGGATTGAAATCTGGAGTTGGCAGTGGAAGAAAAGAGCATAGAGAGAAGCAAGCTGCCAGAAGAGTGGCATTCTCCAGGAGGAGGGTGTAGGGAGAGATGAGAGAGGAGAGGTAGTGAAGAGCAGAATGAATAGAATTATAGGTCAGAAGGAGAAGTTTGAAATGGATATGGAAACAGAAGGGGAGCCAATGAAGTGACTTGAGAAGAGGGGTGATATGAGCCTATCAGGGCTGGCAGAAGATTAGCCAGGCAGCTGCATTTTGAACAGATTGAAGGGGAGATTCAGAGGAATCAATTCTTCTATGCATTAGTACAACCACTCCAGCTCACATCCCCTCTACTGAGGTCCCATAGACCTCCCCTACCTACCACTGTTTTAATTTCTCATGCTCATTGTCTGTCATGTGTCTCTTGGAGCAGAGCAATATCAGCAACCTCTTCTCGAAGAGTCTGAAGGATCTTATGGTGCTTAATAGGGAAACTGATGCCACAGAGGTTCGATGCATGGCTGCATGGATGGTGTCATCAAGAGCATTTCAGTTTCATGGACCATGGGATGCTGTTCCAAGGGTTGCAATGCAAAGATGGCATTCATCTGTCCAAGAAAGGTTGACATATCTTCAGTAGCAGATTGGCTAATCTACTGAAGTGGGCTTTAAACTAGATTCATTGGGGATGGGTGAAGAAAGCTTCCAGGTAAGTGAAAGCCCTCAGGTAAGTGAAACATAAAATACCTTTATGGAAATGGGTAAAAGGAGCAACATATGGAAAGCAGTATGTCTAAATGCCTGTAGCATGAGCAATAAGATCCCAGATGTTGAAGCTTTAATGGGAGAGGCTGATTTGGATTTAGTGGAAGTTACAGAACATGGTTCACAGAAAATCATGACTGGGATGTAACTATAACAGGCTATACTTTATTCAGAAAGGACAGCTTAGGAAGAAGGGGAGGAGGAATGGCACTACTGTATATGTAAAAAATAATATTAAAGCTTTGAAACTACAGAGCTTAAAAGGGAGAGAGGAGGCACTGTGGGTTAAACTAGAAAGAGGGAAAGAGAAATCTATTTGCATTGGCGTGATATACAGACCTCCCTCACAGGAGGAAGAGGTGGACGGAGAGTTAATTGAAGACATACGCAGCATTGCTAGGAAAGGGGAAGTAATACTGATAGGGGATTTCAATATGCCAGATGTTGATTGGCACATCCCTGCTGCAGTATCATCAAGAATTAAAGAGATCCTGGATTCTCTACAGGGAGAACTATTCAGGCAATTGGTAACAGACCCCACACGTGAAGGGGCCATACTGGACTTAGTGCTTACCAATGGTGAAAGTGTTTCTGATGTTATAGTGGGAGGTCATTTTGCATCCAGTAATCACCAGATTGTGTGGTTCAGTATTAGGACTAGGGCTGTTAGAATCCATTCAAAAGCAAGGGTCTTAGACTTTAGGAAAACTAACTTTGCCAAGATGGGCCAATACCTCAGGGAGTCATTAGCAGGGTTGGAACAGCTGGGGGATGTAGAAAAACAGTGGGCAAAACTGAAAGGGGATATTTTAAGAGCAACCAACTTTTTTGTTAAAATGGTAAATAAAAGTAAAAGTAAAATGAGACCACTATGGTTTTTGAAAGAAGTAGCTGAAAAGGTGAAGAAAAAGAGGGAGGTCTTCATGAAATACAAGAGATCACAGAGAGAGGAAGGCATCTATATTTGGAAAAAATTAGAGAAGTTAGCAAAGTAGTCAGGAAAGCAAAGATTCAAAAAGAGGAGGTAATAGCAATGCAATAAAATGGGGGGGGGGGGGGATAAGACTTGTTCAGATATGTTAGTGAGAAGAGGAAGGGCAAAAGTGGTATTGTCAGACTCAAGGGTGGAGGGGAGGAATATGAATAATCTGATGAGGATAAAGTGGAATTGCTTAACAAATATTTCTGTTCTATGTTCACAGATGAAGAATCAGGAGCAGGACCTCAGAAAACACCCACAAACAGGAACAGAAGTGAAGGGCATCTTGAACAATTTTCAGAAGACTGTGTTCATGAGAAACTAGCTAAACCTAAGGTAAACAAAGTGATGGGACCGGATGGGATACACCCTAGAATACTGAGGAAACTTGGAGACATTCTAGCAGCTCCACTGACTGACCTTTTCAATGCTTTGTTGGAGTTGGTAGTGGTGCCAAAGGACTTGGAGAGAAGCAGAAGTAAGGATGTGCTTGAAAACTACAGGCCGGTTAGTTTAACTTCGGTGGTGAGTAAATCATTGGAAACCCTGCTAAAAGAGAAAATAGTGGTTTCTGGAGTTCAGTGGATTACAGGATCTGAGAGGCAACATGGACTCACCAGAAGCAGGTCTTGTCAGACAAATCTGATTGATTTCTTTGACTGGGTTACCAGGGATTTGGACCGAGAGAGCGCCCTAGATGTGGTGTATTTAGATTTCAGTAAAGCCTTTGACACCGTTCCTCACAGATGACTTATAAACAAACTAAGCACCCTAGGGATGGACTCTAAAGTTACTGCTTGGGTTGAAAATTGGTTGAGTGGGAGGTGACAAAGGATACAGGTAAATGGAGCTCACTCTGAGGAGAAGGATGCTACCAGTGGTGTGCCCCAGGGATCTGTCCTTGGTCCGATTCTTTTTAACATCTTTGTTAGTGATATAGCTGAAGGGCTGTCGGGAAAGATTTGCCTCTTTGTGGATGATATCAAATCTGCAATAGAGTAGACACACCCAGGAAAGTGTAGATAACATGAGGAGGGATCTAGCTAAGCTTGAAGAATGTCTAGAATTTGGCAGCTGAAATTTAATGTTAAAAAATGCAAGGTCATGCATTTGGGCTGCAGCAGTCCAAGGGAATGATATAGTATAGGGGGTGAAGTACTTTTGTCCACTAAAGAAGAGTGGGACCTAGGCGTGATTGTCTCTGATGATCTTAAAGTAGCTAAACAGGTAGAAAAGGTGACAGCAAAAGCTAGAAGGATGCTTGGGTGCATACGGAGAGAAATGGCCAGCAGAAGAAAGGAGGTAATAGTGCTTCTGTATAAGTCTTTGGTGCGACTTCATTTGGAGTATTGTGTGCAATTCTGGAGATCACACCTTCAAAAGGATATAAACAGGCTGGAGTCAGTACAGAGGGTGGCTACTAAAATGATTAGTGGTCTTTATTATAAAGCATATAAGGACAGATTTAAGGATTTTAATATGTACACCTTAGAGGAAAGGCGTGATAGATGTTTAAATACCTCTGTGGCATAAATGCACAGAAGGAGATCCTCTTTTGATTGAAAGCAAGCTCTGCTACAAGGGGGCATTGGATGGCGGTGAAAGGGGATAGATTCAGGAGTGATATGCGGAAATATTTCTTTACAGAAAGAGTGGTTGATGCATGGAATAGTCTCCCAGTGGAGGTGGTAGAGATGAGGACAGTATCTGAATTCAAAGAAGCATGGGTCAAATACAGAGGATCTCTAAAAGAAAACTGGGTACTGTTGTAGTTGTTGATATGGAAGGATAGACTAGATAGGCCATGTGGTCTTTTTCTGTCATCATGTTTCTATGTTTACCAGACATAGTCCCCTTCTTGTCATCTCCTAACACAGGCAGTATCGCTATTAGACAATTCACATGCAGAAAAACAAGAAGATCCCCCCCCCCCCAGCTTAGAAAACCCCTCTTTTCTCTCTCCTTGAACCACTAAAGCAGGCCACTAACTCAAACTCTTACTAATCCTTTAAGAGGCCCCAGTATCCCCCTATCATTTTGTTTGTTCAACCTTCCCCGATACTCCCCTTCCCTCCTATCCCTCTAGCTCTATTCTCTCACCCTACATCTTCCCTGTGCTGCTGTGAGTGCCCTGCCCCCCCCCCCCTCTCCACGGAGTGTCCAATGGAAGAACAAAGGCAGCGACTTCCTATGCATTCAGATAAAGGCAGGAGGGAGTCTAAGAACAGTGCCTAAGAGGGTTGATATTCCAGGTCTTGGGGACCAGGGAGCTGGGAGCTTGTCCAGGAGGCACCAATCTATTTCTGCTCAGTTGTAGGAAAGGGTTTTCTAAGTGTCAAAAGGATGTCTAAGGGAGAAAGAAACTTTATGAGAACTATATTATTGATAATTTATTGAAACAGCCTGGCCTGTCAAAACTCTAATCTCAAATTACTTAAGGCAGGAGGGAGCAAGGCAGGGGTGAGAGGAGAGGGGGGCCTCCAGAAGACAGTGTAGGAAGGGGGAAGCCTGAAGAACAAAGCTACATGGACACAGGAGGAAAGAGCATGTTGGGGGTTGGAGAGGTCTGGGTTCAGGAGAGGAATAAAGTTTCCCTCCTGGGTAACGTAAGCAACTCTGAATGGGATGGCTAAGCTTCATATTTAATGGTAACCTTTAAAGTTACTCCACACACAGTGTGATTTTTTTTTTTGTTTTGTTTTTGGTAACTTAATTTTGTAGTTATTATTGTACATTATGAAGAATGAATGATATAAAAATCAGCCCTGTGAGCTTGGGGGTGGATCTTTGCCTCACCAACCAAAGAGGCGTTCCACTTCTGATCTGAACCATATGATTAGACCATGGAATGCTCATTTTGCTACCTGAGATAAGTACTTTGATAGGCTCAAGTGCTGGGCAATAAAGCTGCTATACAGACAGAGCCTCAAAGTGTGCCAAATAACATATATTACAGTTCTTTTAGTGTGAATGTTCTTACTTATTTCTCTCTCTAATAAATACTGATGATAGGGGTACATTTTTTAAACGCTTAGTTTGTTGGGAACTACATGGATAGAATGGCTGAATTTGCCTAAATGGATTTATAAAGTAATTACTAAAAAAATATATAATCCCTTATATATCGCTCACACAAATAATCCAAGCAACAAGAGAAAAGTTACCATGTACCTAAAAAGTATCTATCCCCTGGGAGCTTTAGGCAACAAAGTATTTAATTTCCCAAACATTGTTACCAAATTATAACTTAACTTGAACACTCTAATGTGGTAAAGAGCTAATCAGCTCAGGGATAGGAAGGTGGCCTGTCACAGGGTCTTTCAACCCTGACTCACTTTAGCACACTCCTAACAATCCCATATATCATTCATTGGCTCACACCAAATTGAAAACACTTAGCTTTACGTGAACAAACCGCATCAAGAGAGTTCAATGGTTAGGGTTGGGAGGCACTGTTTGTAGACTCAAGTTTAGCCTTTTTCTCTTAGCCAGGCAGCAACAGGACTTATTCAAATACCCTCCCACCATTCAACTTTTGAGAGATTGAATGGTGCGCTTACTTTTACACTAGTTGGAGTTTTATAAGAGGTCATGAATGCCTGTACATGGCCACACACACACTAATGACTAAAATAACCCCCAGTTAGGTGCCTAAAAATGTGGAGGGTAATTTTATAAGGTCACTTATATTTGTGTGCATTTTCATGTGTGTATTTCAAGCCTGTTTTAAATAAGTAAAGCATGCTCGTACTTTACTCCGTAACATAGGGGTTTAAGTGGTCAAAAAAACATATCAGTCTAGATGCGATGGGCAGGTGTGAATGCTCATGCCTAGATTTTTTAAGAATGCAAGTAAGTTTTAGTATTTTATAACTTGCATGTGTAAATTTGCGCTCTGCCCACACTCCGCCTCTGTACATGCCCACAATGAAAGTTTGCACCATCGGTGTGACACGTGCATGTACAGAATAGCAACCATCTACATTACACGCATTAGTGGCTATTTACTTGTGGGAACCACAAAAATATTGTGCTTTCCATGTGGAAAGTAATTTGAAAAACTCCAGCATGGTTAATGTGCGTGTGTGTCTTTGGGGTCTATCTTATAAGGTGTACTATGTGGTAGTTATGCCTGCTCTGGAGCAGGTGTGAATGCTCACACCTAGATAGTTCAGAAATACATCTAAGTTATTATATCTTAGAGTGGAGGAGTGGCCTAGTGGTTGGGGCAAGGTACTTCAGGCCGGAAGGTCGGGGGTTCAAATCCCACTAGAGGACAGCAACCTTGGGCCGGAAGGACTGGGGTTTCTAGTCCCACAGGTGCTCCTTGTGGTCTTGGGCAAGCCACTTAACCCTCCATAGCCCATGTTCCCTGTAAAATAGTTATCTCCAAGTTATAATGCCCTGTTCAATGTAATTTCAGTTTGTTCAATGTAAACCGCACTGATGCAGAATAGCGCGGTATATAAGAGAATGTAAATAAATAAATAAATAAATAACTTTATAACTTACACGTCTAAATTCTGCCCAAGCTCTGCCCCCTATGCACACCCAAATTGAAACTATGCGCAACAGGACTTACACGTACACTTAGAAAATAGTGACCGCCTGAATCATGCACTTAAGTCCTTTAAAATAGGGACAGGCACATAAGTAGCCATGTAACGTTCCATGCGCCCCTTACAAAATCAGCCCCTTAATGTCTAGCTAAGTGGTTTCATTTAGGACAGCAAAAAAGCTTCCTAAATGAAATCACTTAGATGTTTATGGGCCATTTTATAAAGTCATTCTCATGCATCTGTGGCCATCCGCATGTGTAAATGACCTCTTAGGAAATACCAGCCTGCTTTGGCGTCAAAGTGCACACTTTCCCAGTGAGCGTGCATATGGCGGCAGTGTGCAAGTAGCACACGTGCTATTATTTATGCGTGCACTTGCAAAATATAGGCATGGGTATTTGCACCAGCTTTAGCGCTGCTGTAAAGGTCTGCTCCTACAATGTAAGTCCGTCTTAGGCCACTTAATTCAAGATTTCATAAAGACAAGAAGGCGCCTACTTTCCTTTAGGTAATAGGCTTAATATAGGTGCCTGAAAATGCGCTTTTACCAGGCGCCTTATAAACTTTCCCTCATATTGGATGAATAACTCCACTATGGAGGTAATCTTATAAGGAGCTGTGTAAAGTTACATGTCATTAACGTGGGTAATTCATCTCTTTTCATGAGGATGGGCCTTTTTTCATGTACTTTAGTTGGGGTGCTATTCTGTAAATATTCCTTTCAAGCTGAAGGTGCGTGCTTTTGGTATGGGCGTGCACAGGGATGGAGTGTTGGGGGCGGGGGGAGGGCCTGCTTAATAGGTAAGCCAGTGAGGCACTGGCTTAGGGTGCACAATGTTTAAGGGCGCCCCTAGCCTGCCTCATTGATTCACCCCTTTGCAGCTGGTTGAAACAGCCGAGGGAGCACTTTTCTTTGTCCTCGAGGCTGTGCTGATCTACAAGCTGCGGCACCTAGGAATTTCTAAACATGGTAATAGGCACTTCCTGTTTCTTGTGAGAGAAAGGACATGCTTGTGCTTGGCTTTAGAAATGCCAGGGTCCCCAGTGGCTTGTAGAGCAGCACTGCCCTATCCATATATTTTTTGAAAATGCAAGGATAAGCGAACACATAATTACCTTTGAATATCAGTCCAATAGAGTATAATTAATCCTTCATGTGGATCATTCCCAGACCAACCAATAAAACTCCCAACAACAGATAGAGAGCAGAAGTAGGGTGTTAAACTTTACAACTAAATATAGATTCTGTTCAAATTCTGGTGTCATTGAAGATAAGTCAAATATGAGCTTGCAGACCTACTATTAGTAAACTGTGAACTATCATTAAAATCATCTGTAGTACCTGAAGATAAAGGTGAGCCTGTTGATATATGGTATCTGGATTTTCAAAAAGCCTTTGACAAGGTCTCTCAAGAGAAACTCTTGAGGGAATTGAAAAGTTATGGGATAGGAGACAATGGACTGGGAACTGGTTATAAAATAGAAAACAGAGAACAGGGCTAAATGGCGACATTTCACAATGGAGAAAGGTGATTAGCGGAGTACCCCAGGAATCTGTGCTGGGCCTGCTGCTTTTTTACATATTTATAAATGACCTGGAAATGGGAGTAACGAGTGAGGTAATCAAATTAGCAGATGACACAAAATTATTCAAATTTGTTAATTCATAAGAGGATTGTGAAAACTTTCAAGAGGACCTTGACAAATTAGGAGAAATTTAATGTGGGCAAGTGCAAAGTTATTCACTTAGGAAGAACAACCCAAACTATAGTTACATGATGCAAGGTTTCACTTTAGGAATCACCATCCAGGAAAAGGATCTAGGCATCATCATGGATAATACCTTGAACCCCTCTGTCCAATATGCAGCAGCAGCCAAGAAAGCAAATAGAATGCTAGGAATCATAAGGAAAGGAATGGAGAATAAAAGCAAGGATATTATAATGCTTACTGAATGTATTGCTCCAGAGTTTGACTGCATTTTGAAAATGTGTCACCATATCTAAAACAGGATATAGCAGAATTAGAAAAGTTACAGAGAAAGGCAACCCAAATGATAAAGGGAATAGAAGGTACCACTATAAGGAAAGGTTTCAAAAGTTAGGACTTTTCAGCTTGAGAAACAGATGGCTGAGAAGAGATTTGATAGCGAAGTGGAGAGGGTAAACAGAGATAATTTGTTTATTCCAACAAAAAGTAGAAAGACTGGGGGACACACAATGAAGCTACAATGTAGAACATTTAAGACTAATAGGCAAGGAATGAGAGACATCATTGTGGATGTGAGATGGATCCTTGAAAAGTCTAAAGAATACCAAAAGACTGTCTATGTGTGTTTTATCGACTACAGCAAGGCTTTTGACTCTGTAAATCATAAGAAGATATTATAATGCCTCTATATCGTTCCATGGTGAGACCGCACCTTGAATATTGTGTGCAATTCTGGTCGCCGTATCTTAAAAAGGATATAGCGATTTTAGAAAAGGTACAGAGAAGAGCCACCAAAATGGTAAAGGGGATGGAAGGATACTCCTATGAAGAAAGGCTAAAAAGGTTAGGGCTCTTTAACCTGGAAAAGAGATGGCTGAGGGGAGATATGATAGAAGTCTATAAATTAATGAACGGAGTGGAAAGGGTAAACGTAGATCGATTGTTCACCTTATCAGAATATAGAAAGACTAGGGGACATGCAATGAAGCTACAGGGTAAACTACTTAAGACTAATAAAAGAAAATATTTTTTCACTCAACGTGTAATCAAACTCTGGAATTTGTTACCGGAGGATGTAGTAAAGGCTGTTAGTGTAGCTGGGTTTAAAAAAGGTTTGGACAAGTTCCTGGAGAAAAGGTCCATAAACCATTATTAAGAAGTGACCGAAGATATCAATGCTTGACCCAGTACAAGCATTGTGGAACTTGTGTCTCTTGGGGAAACTGCTAGGTACATATGACCTAGATTGGCCACTGTTGGAAACAGAATACTGGGCTTGATGGACCTTGGTCTGACCCAGTATGGCATATCTTATGTTCTTATGAGAAACTCTGGGCCACATTAAGAAGCATGGGAATACCAGAACACCTGATCGTTCTCTTCCATAGCCTTTACATTGATCAAGAAGCAAGAGTTTGAACAAAACAAGGAGAAACAGAATGGTTTAAAATCAGCAAAGATGTATGACAAGGCTGCATAATTTCCACCTACCTGTTTAATTTATATGCATAACAAATCAGAGAAGCAGGACTGTATGAAGACAACAGAGGTGTGAAGATTGGTGGGAGACTCATCAACAATCTTCACTATGCTGATGATACCATATTACTGGCTGAAAATGAAGACGATCTGAAACATTTGCTTCTCAAGAACAAGGAACATAGTCTTAAAATGGGCCTGCACCTTAATGTAAAGAAGACAAAAATCCTAACAACTGGCAAAATGAATAAGTTCATCGTTGATGGAGAAGAAATTGAAATAGTGGACAATTTTAACCTACTTAAATCAACTATCAATAAAGAAACAAGCAGCAATCAAGGAATCCGATGATGCATTGCTCTTGGCAGAATGGCTGTGAAGGACCTAGCCAAGATTCTCAAGAGCAGAGATGTCTCTCCATACAAAGATTCAACTTGTTCAAGCCATGGTATTTTCAATAACGTCATATGGATGGAAAAGTTGGACAGTGAAAAAGATAGACAGGAAGAAAATTGATGCCTTTGAATTATGGTGCTGGCGACAAATACTGTGTATACCATGGACTGCCCGAAGAACAAAGCAGTCAGTACTAGAGGAGATCAAACCTGAGCTTTCTTTAGAAGCTCAGATGTCAAGAGTTCGACTTTCATACTTTGGACACATCATGCGAAGAGAGAGATCACTTGAGAAAGACATCATGCTTGGCAAGGTAGAAGGTCAACGCAAAAGAGGAAGGTCAGCAATGAGATGGATCGAGACAATAACAGCAGCTATGGGTGCCACTCTGTCAACAGTGAGCTGCCTGACTGAACACAGGACAACTATCCAGAGGGTCGCCATGAGTCGACACTGACTTGACGGCACTTAACAACAACAGGAGAAAATATTTTTTCACTGAACACATAATCAAACTCTGGATTCATTGCCAGAGGATGTAGTAAAAGCTGTTAGTGTAACTGGGTTTAAAAGAAGGTTGGACAAGCTAATGGAGGAAAAGTCCAAAAACCATTATTAAAGTGGACTGGTGGAATCCACTGCTTACTCCCTGGGTTAAGCAGCATGAAATTTGTCTAACCTTTTGGGAACCTGACAGGTACATGTGACCTGGAATAACCACTGCAGGAAACAGGAGGCTGGGCTTTTGAAGGACCTTTGGTCTGACCCATTTAGGCAAATCTTATGGGCAATGGTATTCAGCAGAAATGGCAGGCAGTTGTAAAATGGCTAGCTGTTACTGCTGACCTGAAGACCTGGATATTCAATTCTACGGCCATATCTGGCCACTGGCATTGAATATCCAGGTTAGACCTCACCTCAGTCCTGGTTGTCTTCAATTTCCCGCTACCTTCCTTCCAGTGCTCGCTTAACTGAGTGCATTTGGCTCAAATCCTAATCTCTCTCTGACTTTCTTCACTTCAAATTCATGCTTTCTTCTTTCCAGTCCGCCATTGCACTCGCTAAGCAAAACTATTTTCTCCATCTGACTAACTGTCTTGTCTTTAACCCTCATGGTCTCTTTTCTATTCTTAATTCTCTTCTTAAAGCACATCCACCTCCAATCCCTCCTTCTCTCTCTGCCCAAACCCTAGCAGACTTTCCATGACAAAGTGCATGAGATTAAGAACATAAGATATGCCATACTGGGTCAGACCAAGGTCCATCAAGCCCAGTATTCTGTTTCCAACAGTGGCCAATCTAGGTCATATGTACCTAGAAGTTTCCCCAAGGGACACAGGTTCCACAATGCTTGTATTGGTTCAAGCCTTGATATCCTGGGCCCCTTCTTAATAATGGTTTATGGACCTTTTCTCCAGGAACTTGTCCAAACCTTTTTTAAACCCAGCTACACTAACAGCCTTTACTACATCCTCCGGTAACAAATTCCAGAGTTTGATTACACGTTGAGTGAAAAAATATTTTCTTTTATTAGTCTTAAATAGTTTACCCTGTAGCTTCATTGCATGTCCCCTAGTCTTTCTATATTCTGATAAGGTAAACAATCGATCTACGTTTACCCGTTCCACTCCATTCGTTAATTTATAGACTTCTATCATATCTCCCCTCAGCCGTCTCTTTTCCAGGTTAAAGAGCCCTAACCTTTTTAGCCTTTCTTCATAGGAGTATCCTTCCATCCCCTTTACCATTTTGGTGGCTCTTCTCTGAACATTTTCTAAAATCGCTATATCCTTTTTAAGATACGGCGACCAGAATTGCAGACAATATTCAAGGTGCGGTCTCACCATGGAACGATATAGAGGCATTATAATATCTTTTGTTTTATTTTCCATTCCTTTCCTTATCATACCTAGCATTCTGTTTGCTCTCTTGGCCGCTGCAGCACACTGGGCCGAGGGTTTTAACATGATATCCACAATGACGCCTAAATCTTTTTCCTGGGTGGTGGTTCCTAATGTGGAACCCTGCATCGTGGAACCATAGTTTGGGTTGTTCTTCCCTAGGTGCATAACCTTGCACTTGTCCACATTAAATTTCATCTGCCATTTTGATGCCCAGTCTTCCAATTTATCAAGATCCTCTTGCAATTTTCCACAATCCTCTTGGGTTTTAACAACTTTAAATAGTTTTGTGTCATCTGCAAATTTGATAACCTCACTTGTAATTCCACTTTCCAGGTCATTTATGAATATGTCAAAAAGCAGCGGACCCAGTACAGATCCCTGGGGTACACCACTATTCACCTTTCTCCATTGGGAAAATTGGCCATTTAGCTCTACCCTCTGCTTTCTATCTTTTAACCAGTTCCTGATCCACAATAGTACACTGCCTCCTATCCCATGACTCTTTAGTTTTGCCAAATGTCTCTGATGAGGGACCTTGTCAAAGGCTTTCTGAAAGTCCAGATACACAATATCAACTGACTCACCTTTGTCCACCTGATTATTCACTCCTTCAAAAAAACATAACAGATTAGTAAGACAAGATCTTCCTTGTCTAATGCCATGTTGGCTGTCTCCCATTAGGTCATGACAATCTACATGCTGAGTAATTTTATTCTTTATGATGGTTTCTACCATTTTTCCCGGTACTGATGTCAGGCTCACCGGTCTGTAGTTTCCCGGATCACCCCTGGAACCCTTTTTAAAAATTGGTGTTACATTGGTGATCCTCCAATCTTCAGCTATTAGAGATGATTTTAATGATAGTTCACAGATTACTAATAGCAGGTCTGCAATCTCATATTTCAGTTCTTTCATCACCCTTGGATATATACCATCCAGCCCAGGTGATTTGCTACTCTTCAGTTTATCTAATAGTTGTAATACATCTTCCCGATTTATCGATATTTCCTTCAATTCTTCCACAGCTTTAAATACCACTTCAGTCATGGGTAACATCCCTACATCTTCCTCAGTAAAGACTGAAGTAAAGAATTCATTCAGTCTCTCCGCTATTGCCTTGTCGTCTCTTAGTGCTCCTTTAACCCCTTTATCATCTAATGGACCAACTGACTCTCTCACAGGTTTTTTGCTATGAATGTACTTGAAAAGGTCTTTACTTCGCATTTTTGCTTCCGCAGCAAGCTTATTCTCATATTCTCCCTTTGCCTGCCTTATCAATGCCTTGCATTTGACTTGCCAGTGCTTGTGGTGTTTCCAGGTTTCATTGTTTGGCTCTTTTTTCCATTTCCTGAAAGATGCTTTTTTGGCAACAACAGCCTCTCTGACCTCACCTTTAAACCATGCTGGCAGTTTTTGGACTTCCTTCCACTTTTCTTAAAGCGTGGAATACAGCTGGTCTGGGCTTCCAAGATAGTATTTTTCAACAACAGCCAAGCCTGATGTACGTCTTTAACCTTTGCAACTGCTCCTTTTGGTTTTTACTTAACTGTTTTCCTCATTTTATCATAGTCTCCCTTTCGAAAGTTAAAAGGTAGTACTGTGGATTTCCTTACTATCCCTCCTCCACTAATTAAATCAAAGGCGATCATGCTATGATCACTATTGCCAACTTGCCCCAACAACCTTATCTCTTGCACTAGATCTGGTGTTCCACTAAGGACTAGGTCTAATATGGCTTCCCCTCTGGTCGGTTCATGAACCAGCTGCTCCAAGAAGCAGTCATTTATTTCATCTAGGAACTTTATCTCCCTAGCATGTCCTGACGTGACACTGACCCAGTCGATACCGGGGTAGTTGAAATCACCCATTATTATTACTGTGCTGTAACTTTTGTTAGCTTCCTTGATTTCTTTGAGCATTTCATCATCCATTTGGTCATTCTGGCCAGGCGCTCGTTAGTACACCCCCACTGCCATTGCCTTCCCCCTTTTACATGGAATTTCAATCCATATAGATTCTACAGCAGATTTTGTTTCCTTTTCCTGCAAAACCTTAATCCTTTCTAACTCAATGCCCTCTCTAACATAGAGAGCAACCCCTCCACCAATTTGATCAGCTCTATCATTTCGATATAGTTTGTACCCAGGTATCACAGTGTCCCACTGGTTGTCCTCCTTCCACCATGTCTCTGATATTCCAATCATATCTAACCTTTCATTTAGTGCTGTATATTCTAACTCTCCCATCTTATTTTTTAGACTTCTAGCATTTGCATACAAGCATTTTAGAGAATGTATTTTATTCATATTAATTTGGCTATTGTTAGACATGGGTAATTTGGGATCTTTAAGCTCTGTCTGCTCCATACTTGAGGGTATTTGGGCTACTTTACTCTTTTGTGGAACCTCTCTGCTTTTGGTAGTATCCTTCAAAGATACATTCTTCCGAACCATCTGCTCTTGGGCAACTGTCGGCTTTCCCCTAATATCTAGTTTAAAAGCTGCTCTATCTCCTTTTTAAAGGTTAATGCCAGCAGCCTGGTTCCATCCCGGTTAAGGTGAAGCCCATCCCTTCGGAAGAGCCCCTCCTTTCCCCAGAATGTTCCCCAGTTCCTAACAAATTAAAACCCTCATCTCTGCACCATTATTAAAAGAGGGCTGCTACAGAGTAACCTGTCTTGTGCTGCTGAGGTGAGCTATATTCTGATTTGATTTAAATTATAGCTCTTAGCTGCTGCTAGGCTCTAACTTCTTATGAAATTTAAACTACAAGCTCTCTGCTGGGTTCTAAATTTAACCAGAAAGCTCTCTTCTGTGTTTCAAATTAAAGCTAAAAGTACTTTGCTGATGCTAGGCCCTGAGTGACTATTCAATTTAGACTACAAGCTCTCTGCTGGGTTCCAAATGTAACCAGAAAGCTCTCTTCTGTGTTTTAAAATTAAACTAAAAGTACTTTGCTGTTACTAGGCCCTGAGTGACTATTACATTTAAACTACAAGCTCTCTGCTGGGTATGAAATGTAACCAGAAAGTTCTCCTCTGTGTTTTAAATTTAAACGTAAACTGCTGCTACTAGGCCCTGACTGATTTAACAAAAAATAGTGGGTTCATAGATTAATTAGCTTTAATACAAAGAATTCCTTTTAGAAAATTACCAGAAGTATATACTCACAGTTGCAGATCTCTCTCCAGAAGTAACAGTCCCTTTTCTAGTCCTTCAAGACACTCTTTTTCTAGTCCTTCAAGATTACTCTTCAGTTCCCCAATAAATCTTCTTCACCCCCTCTTCCCCCTCTCCATTACCAACCTTTCCCCTTAACCTCTATCACCCTTCCATCCTTTTATAACATCTCTGTTGAGGAAACCTCTCTTCTTCTTTCCTCCTCTAAATTACCTGTTCTGTTCCTATCCCCACCTATCTCCTCAACTCCATCTCCTCCTTCATCATCCCTTTCATCTCACATATTCACAACATTTCGCTTTCCACTGCAACCTTCCCTGAGCCTTCAAGTATGCTGTAATCACTCCTCTCCTCAAAAAACCCTCGACCCTCTTGTTCTTCTAATTATTATTGATCCATTTCCCTTCTCACATCCATTTCCAAAATTCTTAAATGTGCAGTTCTCCGCCACTGTATCAAATTTCTCTCCCCTCAAGCCCTCCTTGATCCACTTCAGTCTGATTTTCGTCCATTTCATTCTACTGAAACGTCTCTTGCCAAATTCTCCAGTGATCTGTTCCTCGTTAAGTCCAAAGGCCTTTACTCAGTTCTCACTCTTCCTGATCTTTCTACTGCTTTTGATATTGTTGACCATCTTCTTCTCCATGACACTTCATCCTTGCTTGGTTTTATAGGCCCTGTACTGTCTTGGTCAGTGTTTGTTCTGGAGATTCCTCCTCTTCTGCCATCCCTCTCTCAGTTGGTGTACCTCAAGGGCCTGTTCTGGGCCCTCTCATTTTCTCCCTCTATAACCAGTCCCTTGGTTCCCTCATCTCTTCCCATGGCTTTCAGTATCAGTTTTATGCTGATGACTCTCAAATCTATCTATCTACACCTGACATCTCTCCTTTGCTCCAGACTCGTATCTTTACTTGCTTATCTGACATCGCTGTCTGGATGTCTCACCGCTGCCTAAAATTGAATATGTCTAAAACGGAACTTCTTATTTTTCCCCCTAAACCCTCCTCCCCCTTTCTCATTTCTCTATCACTGTGACAACATTCTTCTTTGTCCTGTTTCCTTGGCCCGCAACCTTGGGATCATCTTTGACTCCTCCCTTTCCTTTTCCACACACATTCAACATATAGCTAAAACCTGTCATTTTTTTCTCTACAACATTAATACAATTCATCCCTTCCTCTCTGAACACACTACTAAGGCTCTTGTCCACTCTTTGGTCACCTCCCGTCTTGACTATTGCAACCTTCTCCTTGCTGGTCTCCCTCAGTGTCATCTCTCTGCTCTTCAATCAAACTTTCCGGAACTCTGCTGGGCGGCTAATCTTCCAACAGCCCCGATATACACAGATAACCATTCTTCTAAAATCACTTCACTGGCTTCCCTTCCATTTCCGTATCCAATTCAAACTTCTTCTAACATATATAAATGCATTCACTCTACTGCCCCTCAATACCTTTCCTCTCTCTACACCCCTCCTCATGAACTCCGCTCAGGCTTTCTTCTCTCTATGCCCTTTTCTTCTTCTGCAAACTCCAGACTTTGATCTTTTCATCTTGCTGCTCCTTATTCCTGGAATGAACTTCCTCTATCTTTATGTCAAGTCTCTTCTCTCCCCCTTTTCAAATCCATGCTAAAGACTTACCTCTTTTAGGCCACATTTGGATCTTAATCCCTTATTCTTCAGCAGCAAAATCACCAATCCAACTTCTCCAGCCCTTGAATTGAAGAACCATTATGCAGCCCTGGAAGTGGAAGAGGTGACAGCATCCCTGGAAAGGGAAGAACCAGAGCTCAAGTACCCCAAAGTTGCAGAATCAGGGACCACAAGGAAACGAAGGGTAGTGTGGTGGTTGAAGACTCTTTTCTGAGGGGTACTGAGGCATCCATCTGCCGACCAGACTTGCTGTCCAGAGAGGTATGCTGTCTGCCTGGTGCCAAAATCCAAGATGTTACGGAGAGTTTGCTGAGACTCATCAAGCCCACTGACTATTACCCAATGTTGCTAATCCATGTTGGAACAAATGATACTGCCAGGTATACCTCGGAACGTATCAAAAGTGACTTCATGACTCTGGGACAGAGGGTGAAGCAGTTAGGCGCACAGGTGGTGTTCTCTTCAATCCTCCCTGTTGAGGGTAAGGGCCAAGGCAGAGAGGCTCGCATCCTGGAGATGAATGCATGGCTGCATGGATGGTGTCTTCGAGAGCGTTTTGGTTTCCTAGACCATGGGATGCTGTTCCAAGAGTTGCAGAGCAGAGATGGCATCCATCTGTCCAAGAAAGGTCAACGCGTCTTCGGTAGTAGACTGGCTAATCTACTGAAGAGGGCTTTAAACTAGATTCGTTGGGGATGGGTGAAGAAAGCCCCCAGGTAAGTGAAAGCCCCCAGGTAGGTGATACATTAAATAACTTTATGGAAATGGGTAACAGGGGTAACATATGGAAAGCAGTGTGTATAAATGCCCGTAGCATGGGAAATAAGATCCCTGATGTTGAAGCTTTGATGGGAGTGGCTGACTTGGATTTAGTGGCAGTTACAGAAACATGGTTCACAGAAAACCATGATTGGGATGTAACTATACCTGGCTATACTTTATTCAGAAAGGACAGGGTAGGAAGAAGGGGAGGAGGAGTGGCACTATATGTAAAAACTACTATTAAAGCTTTGGAATTACAGAGCTTAAAAGGAAGAGGGGAGGCATTGTGGGTTAAACTAGAAAGAGGGAAAGAGAAATCTATTTACATTGGTGTGATATGCAGACCTCCCTCACAAGAGGAGGAGGTAGACAGAGAGTTAATTGAAGACATGTGCAGCATTGCTAGGAAAGGGGAAGTGCTACTAATAGGAGATTTCAATATGCCAGATGTTGTTTGGCACATTCCTGCTGCAGTATCATCTAGAAGTAAGGAGATCCTGGATTCTCTACAGGGAGAACTATTCAGGCAATTGGTAACAGACCCCACACGTGAAGGGGCCATACTGGACTTGGTGCTTACTAATGGTGAAAGTGTTTCTGATGTTGTAGTGGGAGATCATTTTGCATCCAGTGATCACCAGATGGTGTGGTTCAGTATTAGGACTAGGGCTGTTAGAATCCATTTAAAGGTGAGGATCTTATACTTCAGGAAGACTAACTTTGCGAAGATGGGCCAATACCTCAGGGAGTCGTTAGTGGGATGGGAACAGCTGAGGGATGTAGAAAAACAGTGGGCAAAACTGAAAGGGGATATTTTAAGGGCAACCAACCTTTTTGTTAAAATGGTAAATAAAGGTAAAAGGAAAAGGAGACCGCTATGGTTTTCGAAAGAAGTAGCTGATAAAGTGAAGAAAAAGAGGGAGGCCTTCATGAAATACAAGAGATCACAGAGAGAGGAAGACAGGCATCTGTATTTGGAAAAACTTAGAGAAGCTAGCAAAGTAGTCAAGAAGGCAAAGATTCAAAAGGAGGAGGAAATAGCCAATGCAATAAAATGGGGGGATAAGACATTTTTCAGATATATTAGTGAGAAGAGGAAGGGCAAAAGTGGTATTGTCAGACTCAAGGGTGCCTGGGAGTAATATGTAGAAGCTGATAAGGATAAAGCGGAATTGCTTAACAAATATTTTTGTTCTGTGTTCACAGATGAAGAACCAGGAGCAGGACCTCAGAAAACACCCACAAATAGGAACAGAAGCGAGGGACATCTTGAACAATTTTCAAAAGACTGTGTTCGTGAGAAACTATCTCAACTTAAAGTAGACAAAGTGATGGGACCGGATGGGATACACCCAAGAATACTGAGGGAACTTGGGGACGTTCTAGCAGCTCCACTGACTGACCTTTTCAATGCCTCGTTGGAGTCGGGAGTGGTGCCAAAGGACTGGAGAGAGGCTCATGTGGTGCCTTTACACAAAAGCGGAAGTAAGGATGTGGTTGAAAACTACAGGCCGGTTAGTTTAACTTCAGTGGTGAGTAAATTATTGGAAACGCTGCTGAAAGAGGAAATAGTGAGGTTTCTGGAGTCCAGCGAATTACAGGATCCGAGGCAGCATGGATTCACCAGAGGCAGGTCTTGTCAGACAAATCTGATTGAGTTCTTTGACTGGGTGACCAGGGAGTTAGACCGAGGGAGAGCCCTAGATGTGGTGTATTTAGATTTCAGTAAAGCCTTTGACACTGTTCCTCACAGGTGACTTATAAACAAACTGAGCACCCTAGGGATGGACCCTAAAGTTACTGCTTGGGTTCAGGGGCGGCCCAAGGGGGGTGCGGGGCCATGTGCGGAGACTCGGTGCAGGGCCTCATTTGCATAAGGGGCCTCATTTGCATAAATATTTGCATAATGTTACCATACACGAACTTTTAGTAAACATGCCTCTTAATGAGTGTATGAATAAAGAAAGACTAAAAGACTTCTACATTACTATAATCCAGTGCCAACCGCCAGACACATTAGGAACTACTACAAACACTGCCCATTTAGAACCCATAGCAAACCCGCCGTATCCTAACAGCACTACCAGGACTCATAAAGCACCATACCCTAACTATCAAAAGGAAACGCTGCAAATATTAAACCAATACATTTCAGAGAACAACAATACATGACCTACTGGGGAAAGAGAACAAGTGGC
The DNA here is from genome assembly GCA_033557465.1 of Ichthyophis bannanicus. Taxonomy (NCBI): domain Eukaryota; kingdom Metazoa; phylum Chordata; class Amphibia; order Gymnophiona; family Ichthyophiidae; genus Ichthyophis; species Ichthyophis bannanicus. The sequence goes on along the minus strand of CM066032.1, from coordinate 810,498,878 downwards.
AATGTCAAATAGGAATTACATAAACAGAATACCTCAGCTCAGTTACACATGCAGAACATAGACCATCACCAAACAAGGAATCACAATTTAGAAACAGGAAGACAATAATTAAACTGGGAATCCCAAAAGCCAAACTTGGAATGTACAACACTGTAGAAATAAAACTATACATTAATTTGCTCTTGTACTAAACAAAGCGCAGACGTTAATGATGCACATTTCCCAGAGCTGACATATTCCAATTAATAAATTCAAAATAAAGAGATATTTTTCTACCTTTTGTGCATTTTTTTTCAGCTGCAATTGCTCCAGCCACTTTCTTCTGGTTTCTTCGTGTCTTCCGCTAACTCTTCATCGTCTGCTGTCCATTTGTCTTTTCTTCTCTCTTCTAGTTTTTTTCCATTCTCTCTCTACATCTGCTTTAACATACTAATCTTTCTCCTTTTGCTCTTTCCTCATTCCTATTTCATCCACTCAAATTTTACCCCTCCATCCTCAATCCCCACTTACTCTCCCAATATCCGGACAATTGTAGATTTGTCTTCCCTCCCACACAAAATATTTTTTCCCTCTCCATTTCACTCTCCCAGCTCCATCCCATTCTAATCCTCCCTCAACATCAGCTCCATTCTAGTTCCAGTCCCACCCAGCATCCGCTCCCTTCTAGTCCCCGCATCAGCCCATTTCCAGTCCTAGCTCCCCCATCTATTTGCAGTCCCATCCGTGTCCCTCCATCAGCTCATTTCCAATCCCAGCCCCCCATGAGCCCATTTCTAGTCCTTTCCTAGCCCCAACATCAGCCCATGTCAAATCCTAGTTCCCCTCCACTCAGCCCATTTCCAATCCAAGCCCCCCATGAGCCTACTTCCAGTTCTAGCCCCTTCATGAGTCCATTTCAATCCAAACCCCCACCACAGCCCATTTCCAATCTTAGCACCCCCCAACAGCCAATTTCCAGTCCTATTCTAGCCCCTCCATTAGCCCATTTCCAGTCCTAGCCCCCCTCACCCATTTCCAGTCCTAGCTCCCCCTCACAACCCATTTCCATTCCAAGCCCCCGTCCCCATCAGCGATTTGCAGTTCAAGCCCTCCTTCCACTCAGCCCCTGTCCAGTCCTAGCCTCCTCATAGCCCAGGACTAGTCCTAACCCCCCATCAGCCCATTACGTCCTAACCCCCCATCACCCTATTTCCAGTCCTAGCCCCCCATCAGCCTATTTCCAGTCTTAGCCCCCCCCATAGCCAATTACCAGTCCTACCCCCCCATCAGCCCATTTCCAGTCTTAGCCCCCCCATAGCCCATTACCAGTCCTAACCCCCCATCACCCTATTTCCAGTCCTAGCCCCCCCATCAGCCCATTTCCAGTCTTAGCCCCCCCATAGCCATTACCAGTCCTAACCCCCCATCACCCTATTTCCAGTCCTAGCCCCCCCATCAGCCTATTTCTAGTCTTAGCCCCCCCATAGCCAATTACCAGTCCTACCCCACAATCAGCCCATTTCCATTCTTAGCCCCCCATAGCCCATTACCAGTCCTAACCCCCCCATCACCCTATTTCCAGTCCTAACCCCCCATCACCCTATTTCCAGTCTTAGCCCCCCCCATAGCCAATTACCAGTCCTACCCCCCCATCAGCCCATTTCCAGTCTTAGCCCCCCATAGCCCATTACCAGTCCTAACCCCCCCATCACCCTATTTCCAGTCCTAGCCCCCCCATCAGCCTATTTCTAGTCTTAGCCCCCCCATAGCCAATTACCAGTCCTACCCCCCCATCAGCCCATGTCCTGTCTTAGCACCCCATAGCCCAGTTCCAGTCCTATCCCCCCCCACACCCTATTTCCAGTCCTAACCCCCCCATCACCCTATTTCCAGTCTTAGCCCCCCCATAGCCAATTACCAGTCCTACCCCCCCATCAGCCCATTTCCAGTCTTAGCCCCCCCATAGCCCATTACCAGTCCTAACCCCCCATCACCCTATTTCCAGTCCTAGCCCCCCCATCAGCCCATTTCCAGTCTTAGCCCCCCCATAGCCAATTACCAGTCCTAACCCCCCCATCACCCTATTTCCAGTCCTAGCCCCCCCATCAGCCTATTTCTAGTCTTAGCCCCCCCATAGCCAATTACCAGTCCTACCCCCCCATCAGCCCATTTCCAGTCTTAGCCCCCCATAGCCCATTACCAGTCCTAACCCCCCCATCACCCTATTTCCAGTCCTAACCCCCCCATCACCCAATTTCCAGTCTTAGCCCCCCCCATAGCCAATTACCAGTCCTACCCCCCCCATCAGCCCATTTCCAGTCTTAGCCCCCCATAGCCCATTACCAGTCCTAACCCCCCCATCATCCCATTTCCAGTCCTAACCCCCCCCCCCACCACCACCACCACCACCACCACCACCACCAGCCCACTTCCAGCCTTAGCCCCCTCCCCATAGCCCATTACCAGTCCTAACCCCCCCCCCCCATCAGCCCACTTAGAGCTCTTGATGCTGCCGCGGCAGAAGCAGCCGGTTTGTTGTTGTTTTTTAAAACTTGGGATGCTGAAGAATGTTTTTTGCGCGGGGCCCCCTGAAACGCGGGGCCCTGTGCAAAAAACATTCTTGCTCAATGGACGCGCCGGCCCTGCTTGGGTTAGAAATTGGTTGGGTGGGAGGCGACAAAGAGTACAAGTAAATGGAGCTCACTCTGAGGAGAAGGATGTTATCAGCGGTGTGCCCCAGGGATCTGTCCTTGGTCCGATTCTTTTTAACATCATTGTTAGTGATAAAGCGGAAGGGCTTTCAGGTAAGGTTTGCCTCTTTGCGGATGATACCAAAATCTGCAATAGAGTAGACACCCAGGAAGGTGTAGATAACATGAGGAGGGATCTAGCTAAACTTGAAGAATGGTCTAGAATTTGGCAGCTGGGATTTAATGTTAAAAAATGTAAGGTCATGCATTTGGGCTGCAGCAATCCAAGGGAGCAATATAGTATAGGGGTGAAGTACTTTTGTCCACTAAAGAAGAGCGGGACCTAGGTGTGGTTGTGTCTGATGATCTTAAAGTAGCTAAACAGGTAGAAAAGGCGACAGCAAAAGCTAGAAGGATGCTTGGGTGCATACGGAGAGGAATGGCTAGCAGAAAAAAGGAGGTGATAAGGCCTCTGTATAAGTCTTTGGTGCGACCTCATTTGGAGTATAGTGTGCAATTCTGGAGACCGCACCTTTAAAAGGATGTGAACAGGATGGAGTCGGTGCAGAGGGTGGCTACTAAAATGATTAGTGGCCTTCATTATAAAGCATATGAGGACAGACTGAAAGATCTTAATATGTACACCTTAGAGGAAAGGCGGGATAGAGGTGATATGATTGAGATGTTTAAATACCTCCGTGGCAAAAATGTTCAGGGAGAGAGCCTCTTTCAATTGAAACAAGTTCTGCTACGAGGGGACATGGGATGAGGGTGAAGGGAGATAGATTCAGGAGTGATATGCGGAAATATTTCTTTACGGAAAGAGTAGTGGATCCGTGGAATAGTCTCCCAGTGGAGGTGGTAGAGATGAGGACAGTAACTGAATTTAAAAAAGCATGGGACAAACACAGAGGAACTCTAAAGGTAAAAAGGGGACTGTTGTAGTTGTTGTTATGGAAGGACAGACTAGATAGGCCATGTGGTCTTTTTCTGTCATCATATTTCTATGTTTCTATGTTTCCCTATTTGAACCCCCTTGTTTCTCTTGGATTGTCCTGTCTGTCTTGATTAGATTGTAAGCTCTACGAGCAGGGACTGTCTTCTTTATATGTTTGTACAGCGCCGCATATGCCTTGTAGTGGTATATAAATTAGTAATAGTAGTAGTAGTAGTAGTAGTAGGGTAGCGGTGAATTCACTCACTGCCCAGTTAGTTTCTGCAGTGAATGTTAGGCCACCTTTTATTTATTTATTTATTTAGTGTACACTTATATCCCGCTACTTCCAGCGATCAGCAGCGGTATTCCACCACAGAAAAAGAGTGGCTGTACTGGCCATAATTTACAATACACAGGATGATTAGTGGAAGAGGTACAGTTCACAGCACACAGTATGATTAGAGGGCATAGTACAGTTCACAGCACACAGGGATAAGGTTTAGACACATTAAGAAGGGAAATATTTACAATTAGTATTTACAAAAGAATTTACAATTTACATAAGAATTTACAATTTACATTAGACAAAATATGGTGTCTAATTTTTGCCGCTTAGCGATAACAGGGAGCAGCCGAATATTGCCACTGCCCAGTTATTGCCAAGGGCTGCTTCTGCTCCGCCTCCAGAATGCCCCGATGTTAGCCCACTAGCATCAGGGTGTTCAGTGATGGCACCTGCGGGTATTCAGCAGCATTAACCGCATTAGTGCCACCCAGATCTAATGTCCTGGACAGGGACTGCACCTTACATGTAATGTGTGATGCAGATTTGCGCATTAATAGTTAATGCAGCATATAACGCGGCAATGCATTGTCTCTTCATCTTCTGTATGAGAAGATAGTGATAAGATACCCACAAGTAAGCGCGTTGTTTGCATGGTGCGTGCTTTTACTTCTGGAATGCTCTCGGGCAGAGCCTGGATGGAGTGTCGGCAGCGTGAGCAAGTGCGCATGATTTTATAAACTAGGCTTAATTTCGGCATGTTAATACACGCTTTGACTAGGCACTCCGTTATAAAATTACTCTCAATGGTGGTACATACATGACATCTTATGTGTTTTTATTGACATATTTCTTGCCTATTTTATGTGCATACTATATTTTATAAAATAGGGGTGGAAGTGATCAGAAACGCATGGTAATTTAAAGTGTGAGCACTTATGCCAGCCCTAGGCCTAGTGAAAATGCCAGTGCCTAGATTTGCTAGGAACGCATGCAAATTATTTTATAATGTCTATGCATACCTTCACATTCCACACATGTTCCGCCCAAATTACCCTCCTGTATGTACCCACAGTGAAAGTACACACAATTGGCCTGGCACACATACTTTCAGAACAGTGCCCGTATCAAATATGCACATAAAAGCCCATTTACTCCCATATATGACTAAAATCCCTAGATTTACCTGTGTTGTTTGTATATAAATCTAGGCAGCTCCTTATAAAATGTTCCGAAAGGAACTAAAAACATATTTATTCACTGAACATTATGATAATTTAGACCATTGCTTGTATCTAGCGCCCCCCCCGTATGATCTGATAAGCTGACCTAATTACCCATCCCTTACAAGTACAACTCACCCACTGAATTGCTGACAAACATTGTTTCACCTTACACAAAAATATTTAACTATGTCCAATCCTGAACCCCAAAGTTATGATGCAAGTTGTAAATAGTACAGTTATGTTGCAAGTTGTAAATGGTGCAAGTTATGTTGTAAGTTGTAAATAGTTTCTATGCTTATACTGTTTTTGGTAAATAATTGCAGTTTTGAATAATGTTCTATGTATGTTTCCTTTGTTCCATGTAAACTGCTCCTGATCTTGGGAAGAGGTGGTATATAAAAGTTTCCAAATAAATAAATAATAAAATTACCCAATAGAGAGTAAATGAAGTCTATTTTATAAGGACAAGTTGGAACATACCTGACTTAAGAAAATACTAGCCTAAGTGGCAGAGGACGTGCCTTAAATTTAGGTGCGATCACTTACACCAGCCCCAGAGCTGATACGAGGGTTGCTATTTATATTTCTGGCCTAATAATGAAAAAACAAATATTTATGATCGAAATTGGTTTTATTGTTTTTCAAAATATTCTCCATGAGGATCAATACACTTTTGCATGCGTTTGAACCAATTTTCGAAGCACTTTTTCCACTCTGATTGAGGTAACTCCAAAACATGCGTTTTGAATGCATCAACCGCATCTTCGGGTGTTGAAAATCGTTGACCACGTAATTTGTTTTTGATGTGCGGGAATAAAAAGAAGTCATTGGGTGCCAAATCAGGGCTGTACGGTGGATGACCCATCAATTTGATGTTTTGGCCGGTTAAAAATTCCTTTGTTTGAGCCGATGTGTGAGAGCTCGCATTGTCATGATGAAGAATTATTCGCCTCTTTTTTGACTTTTTCCAAATTTCTCTGAAGACGTCTGGTAAACAAATGGTCATGTACCATTCAGAATTGACCGTCCTACGTTGCTCTAACGGCACTGTCACCACGTGACCGGTAATGCCGAAGAAACAGGCAACCATTTGCTTCAATGTGCTTCTTCTGCAAACAACGTTTGTTGGATTTGGCTCATCTTGGAAGACCCATACAGTCGATTGCTGTTTTGTTTTGGGCTCATATGCATAGATCCATGATTTGTCACCTGTGTAGATGTTATACACAGTCTTTGATGCACCTTGAACATATTTTTTCAACATTGCCTTGCACCAATCGACACGAGCCTTCTTTTGAGCGTTTGTCAGATTATGCGGGATCCAACGCAAACAATCTTTTTTACGGCCAAATGATCATGCAATATCTTATTGATGCTTGTCATACTAATGCCCAAAGATGCCTCAATCTCATGGTATGTCACATGACGGTCTTGCTTTATCAGTTCACACACAGCATCAATATTTTCTGGCACAACAACCGATTTTGGACGACCCTGACGGAATTCGTCCTGGAGCGAACGCTGGCCACGATTGAATTCGTTATACCAGTTTTTTACAGTGCTGTAGGATGGTGCTTTATCGCCGTATAAAAAATTAAGTTCATCGATGCACTCTTTTCTTGATAATCCATGTTGAAAGTTATGAAAAATAATCACACGAAAACGTTCACGAGTTAATTCCATTTTTCGCCCTAGATGAATTTTTCAAGGTACTGTAAACAACAAATCGCGCTCAAATGATAAAATGTTATGAATAAGGTTATGTTCAACAATGCAGTGTTCCAATGGAACCATTGGATGGCGCCTGGCAACACTTACTGTTGCTAAGGCCAGAAATATAAATAGCAACCCTCGTATAAAAGACTGCACCCACTTTTTTGCAAGTGCACACATGAATTATTGGATTCCTTGCACATTCTTGCTTGCACCACTCATGAGCAAGACTACCGTGAAAGTACGTGTCATGCAGACAATGCACGGGCGTTTACACCGGTCAGTTTTTTATAAGATGTCTTTTACGTATGTGTGTAAATGATTAAAACACTGACATTTATGTGCATTGTTAGTCCCTAAAAATAAGAACTTCCTTTTTAAATTATCCTCTTTTATGTCTGTAGGAAAAATGCCTAGGGTCCCTCTGCTTGACAGGGAGTTTAGATGGACAGTATGGCTGTACTTTCACTTTAGATTAACTCTCAGTTGTTTGCCTTTGATTTTTATTTATGTTATCCATTGCACCTCCTTAATTGAAGATGTTGGAGGGATAGCGAGTATTATTATTCCAGCTTTTCTTCATTTTGCTTTTGACATTTTTTCCACGTTAATGCCTGTATTTCAGAGAAGACATTGTTCCTGGGGTAATTTTTTGAAAGTATAAGAATGCTCTCTCAGGAAGGAGGACAAGGGTCGATAATGGGTATAAAAAAAAGAAAGAAAAAAAAATTAGGCATTACAAGTGAAGAGCATTGACATAGAAAGGAAAAGAAAATGTTAATATGCTAGCTCAATTTTGGAAAGCAGGAATAAAAAAATAAGGTTGAAACTGGTAACAAAGGGAAAGGAAATGAGAGTAATAATCCGCAGAATTTAAGGCAGCGATGGCGAACCTATGGCACGCGTGCCAGCTGTGGCACGCGAAGGCCTTGCAGCTGGCACGCGGGAAGGTCCGCAATCAAAATATGCGGCATTAAAAAAAAAATAAATAAAAAGCTGCCGCTGCCGGGGCCGCCGCGGCAGAATCGAGTGTGCCGTGGGGCCCCCCCCCGCCCAGCAGATCCTGTCCTCCGTCCCCGGTATCACCTTCTCTCAACTGCCTCTAGTCAAACGCGCCTGCTTTCAGAGCGCGAGTGGAGTTTCTTCCTCGCTGCTCTGTTATGCCCGCGGGGGCTGATGGGAAGTTCCCATCAGCCCCCGCGGGCTTAACAGAGCAGCGAGGGAGAAACTTCCCTCGCGCTCTGAAAGCCGGCGCGTGTGACTGGAGGCAGCTGAGAGAGGTGATACCGGGGACGGAGGGCAGGCTCTGCTGTGCGGGGGGGCCCCGCGGCACACTCAATTCTGCCGCGGCGGCCCCGGCCCCGGCAGCGACAGCTTTCTTTGTAAAACAAATTTCGCTGGGGGGGGGGGTTAGGAGTGGTAATGGCGGGGGGGGGGGTTTAGGACTGGTGATGGGCTTGGGGGGGGGTGGGAAGGGAATGGGGGGGTGGGGGGGTTAGGATTGGTGATGGGCTGGGGGGGTTAGGAGTGGTAATGGGCTGGGGGGGTTAGGAGTGGTAATGGCTGTGGGCTGTTGGGGAGGGCTAGGACTGGTACTGGGCTATGGGGGGCTAGGACAGGAAATGGGCTGATGGGGGGGTTAGGAGTGGTGATGGGCTGGGGGAGGTTAGGAGTGGTGATGGGCTATGGGGGTGCTATGGGCTATGGGGGAGCTAAGTCTATATGGGCTGATGGGATTAGGACTGGAAGTGGGTTGATGGGGTCTTAGGACTGGTAATGGGCTATGGGGGGCTAGGACAGGAAATGGGCTGATGGGGAGGGGTTAGGACTTGAGGTGGGCTGTTGGGTGGGGTTAGGACTGGTAATGGGCTATGGGGGGCTAGGACAGGAAATGGGCTGATGGGGAGTCGTTAGGACTAGAGGTGGTCTGTTGGGTGGGGATAGGACTGGTAATGGGTTATGGGGGGCTAGGACAGGAAATGGGCTGATGGGGAGGGGTTAGGACTTGAGGTGGGCTTTTGGGTGGGGTTAGGACTGGAAATGGGCTGATGGGGGGTTAACACTGGAGGTGGTCTGATGGGGTTATTACTGGTAATGGGCTATGGGGGGGTTTAGGACTGATAATGGGCTATGGGGGGGCTGGGACAAGAAATGGGCTGATGGGGAGGGGTTAGGACTTGAGGTGGGATGATGGGGTTAGGACTGGTAATGGGCTGTGGGCGGATGGGGGGGTTAGGACTGGCAATGGGCTATGGGGGGGTTAAGACTGGTAATGGGCTGTTGGCTGATGGGGGCTGTCTGGTAATGGGCTATGGGGGGTTAGGACTGATAATGGACTATGGGGGGGCTAGGACAGGAAATGGGCTGATGGGGAGGGGTTAGGACTTGAGGTGGGCTGATGGGGTTAGGACTGGTAATGGACTGTGGACTGATGGGGGGGTTAGGACTGGCAATGGGCTATGGGGGGCTGACTGGAAATGGGTTGATGGGGGTTAGGACTGGAAGTGGGCTGATGGGGGGGTTAGGACTGGAAGTGGGCTGATGGGGGTTAGGACTGGTAATGGGTTATAGGGGGGGCTTAAACTGAAAATGGGGTGATGGGGGGTTAGGACTGGAAGTGCGTTGATGAGGGGGGGCTAGGACTGGTATTGGGTTGGGGGGTTTCTAGGACTGGAAATGGGTTGGGGGCTGCTAGGACTGGAAATGGGCTGATGCAGGGACTAGAAGGGAATGGATGCTGGGTGAGGCTGGAACTAGAAGGGAGCTGGTGTTGGGGGAGGATTAGAATGGGATGGGGCTGGGAGAGTAAAATGGAGAGGGGAAAAATATTTTGTGTGGGAGGGATAAAAAATCTACAATTGGCCGGGTATTGGGAGAATAAGTGGGGATTGAGGATGGAGGGGTAAATTTTGAGTAGATGAAATAGGAATGAGGAAAGAGCAAAGGGAGAAAGATTAGTATGTTAAAGCAGATGTAGAGAGAGAATGGAAAAAAAAACCAAGAAGACAGAAGAAAGGACAAATGGACAGCAGATGGAGAGTTAGCAGAAGACACGAAGAAACCAGAAGAAAGTGGCTGGAACAATTGCAACTGAAAAAAAATGCACAAAAGGTAGAAAAATATCTCTTTATTTTGAATTTATTAACTGGAATATGTCAGCTCTGGGAAATGTGCATCATTAATTTTTGCGCTTTGTTTAGTACAAGAGGAAATTAATTTATAGTTTTATTTCTACAGTGTTGTTGTATATTCCAAGTTTGGCTTTTGGGGTTCCCAGTTTAATTATTGTCTTCCTGTTTCTAAATTGTGATTCCTTGTTTGGTGATGGTCTGTTCTGCATGTGTAACTGAGCTGAGGTATTCTGTTTATATAATTCCTATTTGACATTGCCACTTGTTCTTTCCCCAGTAGGTCATGTATTGTTGTTCTCTGAAATGTATTGGTTTAATATTTGCAGTGTTGCCTTTTGATAGTTAGGGTATGGTGCTTTGTGAGTCCTGGTAGTGCTGTTAGGATACGGCGGGTTTGCTATGGGTTCTAAATGGGCAGCGTTTGTAGTAGTTCCTAATGTGCCTGGCGGTTGGTACTGGATTATAGTAATGTAGAAACCTTTTAGTCTTTCTTTATCCATATACTCATTAAGAGGCATGTTTACTAAAAGTTAGTGTATGGTAACATTATGCAAATATTTATGCAAATGAGGCACCTTATGCAAATGAGGCTTTAATTGACATGCTGGCACTTTGAGGAAATTCTTTGGTTTTGTGCGGCAGTTTGGGCACTCGGGCTCAAAAAGGTTAGCCATCACTGATTTAAGGCATCAATGTTGGAGACAGGAGGCTGTGTTAGGAACCAAGTCGGACAATTCTAATGTGTTTATGCAATTACACCATAGCTTTCAGAACTTCATAGGTGCCTTCTTCAGATGCTTCTCCAACAGTCACATAAAAATGATAATTATATACAAAAAGTACTACACATTTTTCAGAACTCATATATCTTCAGATGCTCTTGGGTTTAGTTGGCACCGCTAAACCTATAAATGTCCTATTTGAATAGTGCTGAGGTGATGCAATGGTGTTCACATATAGCGGTGAAATTCAGCTGATACACATCTAACCTTTTTTCTGTCCTAAATTCAAACATTTCGCTACATATGGGAGGTAGTTTTATAAACTCCCGCAGAGGTAACACGCATTGCAACATGTGTATTTCATGCCTATAGAAAGTGAAGTATGTGCAAATGTTACTTTATAAAATAGGGTTTAAATAATGAGATATGTGCGGCAAATCTAGGCATGATCACTTGTACCAGCCCTGGGGCTGCTTGAAATACCAGCACCTAGATTTTTAAAGAATGTGCAGAAGTTATTTTATAACTTACACGCATAAATTTGTGCTCCACCCACCAGGTCCAGTTTAACAGGTTATGGCACCCTGACCCAACTTTTGCTTTTTCATCCCAGCCCCCCTTGGGGCCAATTTCGCAGTATGTGCTGCACAAATAGGAGTAAATTTTCAACCAGCGCTATTACTCTGCTGCCATTTCAGTTAATTTGCGTATTCAACACCACTATCCATATATATAGCAGTGCTGACTATATTGATAGTAAGGTGACCGTAGGCACTCTGTTTAGTTTTCACCTACTATTCAGCAGGCCTAAACTAAACATATAACTGATGTCGCGCCCTTCCCCCGCCTAGGCGGCTGCCTGACAAGGTGAAGGGGGAGCGAATGTCACTTTCAAGCAACTCCAGAGCAAAGGCTTCTGGGAGTTGTAGTATTTAGAGCAAATGTAGTTGTAATCATAGGCTGAGCCGAGAGTTGAAAGCAAACGCAGGAATATTTTTATTAGCCTCCCATAATAGCGGGAACTTCACAATGAAGCTTGGTAAACTACGTGTACAAAATATCCACAAGAAACTCAGGTAAGAAAAAGTGCTCTTGCTTACTTCAGCATATAAAGGTTACTCATTCAAAAATAATGCTTCACTTCCCAGGGCTTTAAACCAGGGGTCACCAACCTGCGGCCCGCGGGCCACATGCGGCCCACAAGGTCCCTTCGTGCGGCCCGCGAGGCTCTACCCCGGTTAACATTACGTGCGGCCCGCCAAGGATTCCCGCCATTGTATCCACGCGCTCGCAGCTCACCGACGACCACCTGCAAGCGTCCCTTCTCCTGTCAGTGTCATCTGTGAAGCCGGACTTTAAGCGTTTGTCTGCTAGCATGAATCATCAGCCATCTCATTAAATTCAATAAAGGTGATCAGCCATTGTTTTCATCATTTTGCGTTTGTTGTTTTTTTTCGCGGGGGCGGGGAGAAGGGGGGTGCGGCCCGCGAGGCTCCCGGTAGTCGGCTGTGCGGCCCGCGGCCCTCTGGAGGTTGGTGACCCCAGCTTTAAACAAACTCAAAACAGTGCTTTAAACAAACACAAAATGTTCATTGAAACTTCAATGCAAACACTTCCAGCAAATAAACTTTTCTTCTTTGGTTTCAGAGCTTTAACGGTTTTAATCAGCTGTCCAGAGACTTCCAGCAGCACTCCGGTGCACGTCTCATTTATGGCAGCAAGCACACTAATTAAAACTTCTTAGCTCTATAAAACCACCATGCATATCAGAGAAATGGAGTTTTCTTCAAACATATTCTTCCAAACACTCTTATTTCACTATCAGGGATAACTCACATTCCATAGCCTCCTCTGGCTCACTTAAAAGAATATTTTCCCCGATGTCCATTGACTCACATTCTGAACAGGACTGTTCTGTGACGTCGTCAGCAAACAGCTGTTCTTTCCCTCGGTGCAGAGAACTACTCTCTCCACTAATTACTTCCTGGTCTTTCAGTATACGTTGAACCAGTCTTAAAACATTTAAACCTTCTTTACTGAGAGGCTTCCTGTAACCCTGCGTCTGGTTAAACTCCTGGAGCTGGCTGTCTGGGAACTCTTCCTGAGACCTTTGAAAGATAACTTTAGCAGCAGTACCTTTTGAAAGTTTCTTTAGCAGTGCTTCCCTGCTCCTTCCCTGGCCATGCTGTTTCCTGGTTAAAGCAGCCTTCTCGTCTCCCTTCCTCCTGCATGCATGAAACTCTTGCGCTGAATGAGGCTCCCTTTCAGACTCCTCCTCTGAAACCGAGTCAGCTCTCTTCCTCTCGTGTCCTGGCAATCCTTCCAGACCTGGCAATCTCCTTGCCTCTCCTTGGATTCTCCTTCCCTGGCGTGGGGATCCCTGGAATCTCGAAAACCTCCTTAAACTATCTCTCTCTGTTCTCTGGGGCTTATAAACATGTGACTGGCCGGTATCTTTCCACCCCGCCCCCAGCTGTGCTGCATTACCACCCTCAGTTGCTATGGAGCTGGGGCGTGGCTTTTGGACAACAACTTTTGACAGGTTCTTTTTTTCAGCCTTAGCTGCACTTTTAAACTGAGCATTTTTTTCTCTTTCCCTCTGACTAGGGGAAATTGCCTGTGCTTTTTCTACCTCCATAGGGACTTGGCCGTCTTCGCCATCACACTGAACCAGATAGTGGCTGAATATCACCATTATCTGGATAACTTTCTGGCCTGCCCTTGTTCCTCACTTACCATGGCCCACACATATGTGGATAATATTTGACGATTTAGCTATTTTATATGGCCTGATATTATTCATATATGTGGACACTTATGTATGTCTATTAGTGGCACAGACTCAGTCATAGATTAAGGATTCCACAATGTTTGTACAACGACTGAGCTCATTTTCGAATGTACAACCTACCTGGCAACTAGTCACTAGGAACATAACAGTGATATATAGCCATATACCACAGGAGGACACCATGGGGTGGCCATGAGATACCCGAATGATCGATCCAGAGGTCTCAGGAAGAAGGATTCAGTTTATATCTCAATTACTCCCAATGGTGTTGGATTGGATACATCATCAAATCCATAGGATCACAAAGGAAGCTACAGTGGCATCATTGGTGGCTTGTTTGTACATGGCTTTTGAAGCGTGTTATGTATATACCTCAAGATTTTGGTCCTGAATTATCCTGTGGGTGAGATTTATTGATGACACTTATCTGGCAAGGTACAGACTAGGAATTAAAGGAATTTTTCCATTAGATTAATCAGGCAGATCCCCATTTGCAATTTACGCCTCTTGTTGGCAATAGTAGGACTGAATTTTTGGATGTTATTTTCTTTAAACAGGAATCTATTTCTATCTACCGTAAAGATTTGCACCACAATAATTTATTATACTATACTAGTTTCCCTGACATATTAAGGATAACATCCCCATGGATCAATTTTTGAGACTCTGGAGATTGTGCTCCTCCGTGGAAGATTATAAATATCAAGCATAGAGTGTGGTTCAACGACTTTGGGACAAATAGTATCCAAAACAAATTATATGACGAGCATACAAAAGGGCCAAATATGCAATCAGGGACCTATTGATGTCTCCATGGGAAAAGCATCCAAATGAGAGGATTGTATGTGTGTTGCCATACTCAGCAGAAGTATTTCAAATATGAAGTATTTTCTTGAAACACTGGGAGGTATTGAGGATTCATCCGTGCTTTCAGGAAGCTCCTCTTTTTGCATATGAGTGGGGCAGAAATCTAAAGGATCAACTGGTACATTCTCGTCAGAGTCCAACAGATTTGCACGACAGGACAACACAGTAGATGTGAGACGTGCTCAAACAATGGAAATATCATATTCCAAACACCCCCAATTGCAATTTGAATACAGAATGCCGTCCATTATGGACTGTAACAGCACTAGGGTGTGTTGTGTAGTTTTATGCCCTTGTGATAAAATTTACATTGGACAGACATCACAAAAATTCAAAACTCATATTACTGAACATATGTCAGCGATACGGTGTCAAAAACAGAAAGCACCTTTGGTGGCTCATTGGATTCAAGAAGGACATATGGTGGAACAACTGAGATGTTTTGTGCTTGAAGTGTTTCGAATCGGGTGGAAGGAGGGGTATCTTTCAACTCGGTTATGTAGAAGGGAACAGGAATTTATTTATAGATGGCAAGCAGAAGAACTGGATGGCCTTAATTCCAATGTAGAATGGCACTGTTGTTTTTTTTTTCATAAGGCCTGGATGGGTCATGTATGGGCAAGGGGTTAGGATAGATTAAAAGGATCCCCTTAGAGCATGCGTTGGCATCTTTTGGTGATGAAATGCCTGACTATGGTGAGAAGCGAAGTTATGGAGCTAGTTTCTGATTTTAAAACATTGTATTTCAGTGTCAATGGTTGAGCGTTGACAGTGAGATTTGTTTTTACAGATATTCCCTGAAGAAACCCCATGCAGGGGTGGAATCATGGTTAGAGGAGATCTTTGGGATATGGATCAGACTCAGTGAGCAGAGCTATCAAAGCATGAATTGAATGGAACTGAATCAGAAGGCATTGAAAGCAATAGTTTGGAATCCATGTGAACTGTTGAACAAAATGGTTGTCATTGAAGATAAGTCACTTCCTATTTAGCATTGGGTTTTTATTGCACATGGACTATAAAACGGTGGGTAATAGAGCTATAATGAAAACAGTGTAACCGGTCTCATATATGGAGTGACTGAGAAACAAAATATGTAGGAGTGGGTCTGACCACTGTTGTTTTGACTCCTCATTGCTAAGGGTTCAATGCTTGAAGTGCTATATAAATGTGAAAATTGCATGACGAGAATGTAGATTCAGAGGTATATATAAGGGATGAGACTACTTGGATATTGCAGGATTTTTAACATGTTTGCATTTTATTTATTTATTTATTTATTTTATTTTATTTATTTTTCTTATATACCGCGCTATTCGATATCAGTGCGGTTTACTTGGAACATCAAGGTATTTTACAGTGGGGGATTACACCGTAATTACAAATAACAGGGATCTCAACTTGGATAACCATATTAACTATTTACACATATATTTACAGGGAACCATATTAACTATTTACACATATATTTACAGGGAACATATATTTTCAGTGCATGGTACTTTTTATCACAGTGTACTTGGTGTACGCTGAACCCCACACTAGCTGGTAGTGTTATTTATTAGACATGTCCCTAAGGGCAGTAATGGTTACCGCATGTTAAATCCCACGCCCAGCAGTCAGTGTGGAACCATGGTAATCCTTACCGTGTGCTAAAAAAGTGATGCAGTAATAGTCCCCTGCTAACTGCTTAATGGGAGATGAGGCAGGGACTGGGAGGATTTAAAGCAGAGAGTGGGCACTGACTGCATATGGTGGTTAGCGCAGGCATACGTGGCACACACTAATCATGTATGCTGCAGTTTTTGTGGGTGCACTTACCTCCACTTCAATGGGTGGTGTTAAGTGCTCTTGCATTAAGTTTGGCTTCCAGTTTAGCATGGCAAGGTCCTCCAAATCACACCAACTGCATGGGGTCATGAAAACAGACTAAGTGCCAAGAATTAGCACATTTTAGTAAATATGCCCCAAGTGTAAAGCCGCTGTGTTTACAGAAAGATACACTCTTGATTCTGAAAAACAACAATCTGAAAATTGCACTTGTTCATGACCGTGCAAATGGATTGTAGTGGGGAAGTTAGGTATTTATTTCCTATATGTTTCTAGAACTGCATTAAAAAGTTATTTATTTAGCACCATTTTAAAACACACTGTTTGTGATATGCATGTCTGAAAACGCCCATTCAGATATTCCAATCACATCCACGCCCCAAGAACCAGTTTATAAAGCCGTGAATTTACATGTGTCAGCACGATCACATCGTATATCGCATGAGAGAATGATAAAGGCATGTCCAGGGTGGCGATAAAAAGATCAACGTGCATCTCCAATTTCAGAATGGCACCACACTTTGAAAACTGCCACCGCACATGTCCATATCTATACCTGCCCTTTGGCACAAATAGGAATTTAAAAACACTTATTGCAGCCAGCTTTCAACAGTAAGGATAACGGTGTTCTCGCCTGGTATCAAAATAGTTTCCCCCCCTCGTAGAAGGATAGCTGGTGAAAATCATGGCTTCTGTGCATGCTGGCGCAGCACTCCATGTCTCTATTTCTCAAATAGTAGGTTGGGAAGTGTAGACACGTCTATGTTACCGATCCCAGCAACATCCATATTTCTCATGTGCATGTTTCTAAAATCGTCCATCTCCCTGAACATATCTGGGCCCTTATTCTGCAAATCCCCATTTTCTTTATTTGTTTGTGGAAAAATGTATCTTTTGAGATGGTGGCAGGTCTATTTTAGAACACATTTACACATGTCCACTTCCTCTGCTGTCCATCCCATAGTATTTCAGATGTTTTGACTTGGACATTTTGGGGAGGGGGGGGGGGGTTGCATCTCAAGGCCTTTCTAAAATGTGCCTTTAAAGGAAGAATTGGCAAGCTCTCTGCATTGGGGCAGAGGACAAAGTCTTCTGGTATTTTCTCCTTGTGGATATTGCAACAGTTTATTAAGTGACACTAAGCACAGTCCTTCACTTTGAAAATGGACCAAGGAAAATGTACCCCAGGATACTTACCAGCTACATATTTGCAGGTATTTTTCTAAATAAACAACATGCACAGTTTTGAAATTACAAAACTACATGTGTTGTTGCAATTTCCATCTAACCGCACCCTCATGAACATCTCCGCAGCTTGCGGAAGAATGTGTGTTATTCATAGGTATTCTGATGCAATAAGAGCCTAGCTGTGGCACGATCTCATACTAAAATTTTATAAATATTTGCTGGCATGACTCTAGGAAGAAAAGCTTTTGATGCACAAAAATAATCAGTCCTTGTATAAATCATGTGGAGAAGAGAAAAACACCAGAAAATGTTTTTTAGATAGCACGTGAAGATTGGAATTGAAATATGAAGGTCGGGGCATACACAATTCTGGAGATATTTTAGAAAAGACTGTAAACCTGAAGTCTTTTCTGAAATATATGTATTAGGATGTGCAGGAGCACGTGTGTATTTGCTGATGCAGAGCCAGAGGAACCATTTTACAAAACTATATGTAGGAATAATCAATGGAGGCAATTTCACAACTTAGACGTTTAAGTGTTGGCACCACTTCTGCACCACTCTGCAGAATTGTACTTGAAAAAATAACTCCATCCATTCACTCTGGTGCTCTGCTACTAAGCACATATCCCATTCCTGGAGCTAGAGAAGCCAGGGTTCAAATTCCACTGATGTCCCTTGTGCCTTGGGCAAGTTACTTAACCCTCAGGTACAAACTTAGATTGCAAGACCTCTAGGGACTGGAAAATATCTACTGTGCCTGAAAGTAACTCACCCTGAACTACTACTGGAAAGTTGTGAGCTAAATACAAATATAAGTAAACAAATGTTCAATACCTCAACTTCACCTTTCCTAGAACCGAGAAACCGATATGTAGTCCTATTAAACAGCCTTTGACTCTGTTCCTCACAACTTGCTATTACAACGTCTACAAGTACTAGGATTAAAGAATATCACTTTAGATTGGTTTGAATTCTGTCTTACTAATCGGCAAATATACTGTAAGTTAAAGTTGGTTCAATGAAATCTTCCACCTACATACAACAACAAGGAGTTCCTCAGGTTCTGCATTGTCCTCCTTACTTTTCAACCTCTACCTTCAACCGATATGTTCAATCATAATGAAGCATAATATTTACTATCACCTTTATGCTGATGATGTTATGCCACACACTCCTATTAACACTAAGAGCACAGATATTTCATCTTTAATGATATGTTTTAGTGCCGTTACACATTGGCTCAATGAACATTACTTTGTTATTAACTACAATAAGACTCAAGTCCTCTATATCTCCAAGGACATCAGCTTTACACCGCCACTATTTATCACTATTGATAACATTCAGCTACAGATGAAATCTAAGATACGTTACCTCAGTGTTATATTGGACCAACATCTCTCTTTTATGTCTCACATCAATCACACCATAAGGAACATATATTTCAACCTCAAGACTATTCAGCACCTAAAACCACTTTTGGAACATCATGACTTTCGCTCTGTATTACAGGTGCTGATTTTCCCAGACCTCGACTTTTGTAATCTCATACTTCAAGGTCCACTCACTCTCTCCAGTTTGCTATGAATACAGCTGCTCATCTCCTTTACAATGCCTCAAGGTTTGCACATATCACTCCAATTTTCAAGCAGTTACATTGGCTACCAATCTCTCGATGTCTTAAATTCAAGTCCCTCTTTACATTATTTAAAGTTTATCATGGTCTTTCAGCTGTTTATCTTCAATCTCTGATCCAGAAAATTCCAGATAACAGAAACAGGAGATCAAGCTCACTTAATATATTACAAGTAGCTTCAGCATATATCAAGACAAGCTTCACTGCATATAGAGGAGCTTCCTCTTTTTTTGCACCTACTCTTTGGAACTCACTCCCACTCCCACTATCTATGACCTTCTGGATTTTAAAAAGAAGTTAAAAACTCATCTCTTTATGGACCATTTTTCTAATTAGTTAAGTTATTTTATTTATTTATTTTACTTATTTATTTGAATAATTTTTATATACCGCCATTTCCAAGGATCAACAGCGGTTTACATTACAACAGCATAGTTATACAGTTAAACAGTTTAACGGTTAAACGGTTACATAGAACATTATGAACAATTTGAACATTATGAACAATTTGAACAATTTGAACAATATTACATTATAACATGAGTTGAATAGAACAATATTGATTAATGTGATTAGGGTATAACAAAGACCAAACAAGAACAATATTTGATTAAGTTACAGTAAAACTGTACATCAATAATATGTTACAATATAACAGGAACAACAACAATATCAATCAGATGTTTGAACTATAATACATTTAAACTATATTAAAGGTATTAAATATTACTTTGATTATATATATATGTGTAAGGAATCATTTTATGATAATTTACTCTTATATAGTATTATACTTTCCTTTTTGCTCTCTCTAAAGCCTACTTAGCATGTTTGTTTGTTGTAAACCGCCTAGACTCTTAGATGGGTGGTATATAAGACTAGCTAAATAAATAAATAGTCCTAGACATGGAAGGACAATATGCCAAGAACAGGTACAAGAGATCAAAACCCCCAAAGCTGTAGGATCAGCAATCACTAGGAAGAAAAAGGGTAGTGGTGGTGGTGACTCCCTTCTGAAGGTTAAAGAGGCATCCATCTGCTGTCCACACATGATGTCCTGTGAGGTGTGCTGTCGGCCTGGTGCTGAGATCTGCGATGCTATGGAAAGTTTGCTGAGACTCTTCAAGCCTGCAGACTGTTATCTGATGCTGCTCATCCACGTTGGCACAGATGTTATTGCTGGGTTACTTTGTGGCTCTGGGAGAGAAGGTGAAGCAGTCAGGCGTGCAAGTGATGTTCTTCTCAGTCCTCCCTGTCAAGTGTCAGGACCAGGGCTGAGATCCAATGCATGACTCTGTAGAAGGCTTCACTGAGAGCAGTTTGGCTTCCCGAGACATGGCATGATTTTCCAAGGGCTGTCGAGCATCTGCCTATCGAAGAAGGGGAGAAGTGTCTTCCGCAACTGACTAACTAATTTATTGAGGAGGGTTTTAAAGTAGGATCATTGGTGATGGGTGAACAAAGGTCTTAGGTAAGTAAAAGTCCTTGGGTAAGTAAAACATAAACAACAGTATAGAGAAGAGAAAAAGAGCAACACCTGGAGGGCTGCATATACCAATGCTCATAGTATGCAAAATAAAGTTTCAGATTTAGATGCTGTAATGGAACAGGCTATTTAGTGGCAGGCATGGCACATAGAAAACAATGACTGGGACAGTAAAGCATAGGAGGAGTGGCATAGTGATTAGGACACGGGTCCTCAGGCCGGAGGGCTGGGGGTTCAAGTCCCACCTGGGGACAGAAATCTCTGGCCGGAGGGACTGGGGTTTCTAGTCCTATAGGCACTCCTTGTGGCCTTGGGCAATCCACTTAACTCTCCGTTGCCTCAGGTACACATAGATTGTGAGCTCTTCGGGGACAAGGAAATGTTTGTAGTGATTCATAATGTAAACCGCTTTGATTGAAGGATAAGGCAGTATAGAAAACTGGTTAAATAAATAAAATAAAAATAAATACTCACCTGTAACAGGTGTTCTCCGTGAACAGCAGGAATCAGTCCTCACATGGATAACGTCAGCGGTGATGGAACCCCACGGAAATATCTCCCCAGCTTTCAATGAAAGCCTTTGGGAGATGCACCATGCATGTATGGGGTACCATCTTGCCTCAGTCTAATGACAGCTAAGACGGCAAAAATAAAATACAGTAAAGAAGCAACTCCAAGAAGAGGAGGGAGGGTTGTGAGGACTGATTCTTGCTGTCCCTGGAGAACACCTGTCACAGGTGAGTAACTATGCTTTCTCTGAGAGCAAGCAGGAAATAAGTTCTCATATATGGGACTCCCCAGCTACAGGCTACCGAGAACCTGTAAAACAAAAATTGCCACGGCAACCTTCAAAGAGTGAGCCATGATCAGCAGCAGTTGAGACCCTATTGAGAGACTCTCGGAAGTCCCAAGTGTCTGGCAGGGAACCAGCACTCCGGTAGCCTGAACATAGAAGGGTCGGAGGTCAGGAGTTGCCTACACCAGGAGAGATTGTGGAATACAGCCTAGCCAAAGGTGCTGTCCTGCTGGGACTCCCTCTCCAGGCAGTAGTGAGCTGCAAAGGTATGGACTGAAGACCAGGTGGCGGCCCGGCAGATTTCCGTCATGGGGACAGAATGCAGATTTACCACAGAAGTAGCCATGAACCTGACACGGTGCACCATAACCCTCTGGTCCAATGAGATCCCTGCCTGCTCGTAGGCAAAGGTAATGCAGTCTGCCACCCATGTGGACAGAGTTCACTTAGTCACTGGGAGCCCCAGAGGGCTGGACTTGTAGGATAAGAAAAGCTGTGGTGCTTTGCAGAGGCTCTGAGTCTGTTGCAGGTAAAAGGACAGGGCTCTCTTACAATCCAGATTGTGGAGAATGATCTCCACCATACCGGCATGAGGTCTCGGAAGGAAGGTGGGGAGTACCACTTCCTGGTTGAGGTGGAATGGGGACACCATCTTCAGCAGAAACTTTGGGAGCGTGTGGAGCACCACCCTGTTCTTGTAAAACCTCGTGTAAGGGGGGGGCTCTGCCATCAGAGCCTGGAACTCAGTGATTCTTCAATAGCTGATGTAAGTGCTACCAGGAAGGTGACTTTCCAGGATAGGTACTGGAGGTGGCAGATAGCCAGAGGTTCAAATGGAGACCTAGTGAGCTGCGAGAGCACCGCTTGAGATCCCACTCCATCACTGGGGGGGGGGGGGGGCGGATCGGGGAGGGGTGCTGGATAACATGAGGCCCCACAGGAACTGGGACACAAGAGACTGAGCCAAGAGGGGTTTCCCTCAGTGTAATGATGATGTGCTGTGATGGCGCTCAGGTGTACTCTGGAAACAGCATAAACACTGGAAACAACATAAACACTGGCAAGTTAGATGCAAAGCATTGATAAGACAGACAAAGAGAGAATTTGAAAAAATAGCTTGCATGGAAGCAAAAATGCATAATAAAAACTTTTTCAAGTGCATTCATAGCAAAAAACCTGTGAGAGAGTCAGTTGGACCATTAGATGATAGAGGGGTAAAAGGGGCGCTAAGAGGGGACAAGGCCATAACGGAGAGACTGAATGAATTCTTTGCTTCATTTTTTGCTGAACAGGATGTAGGGAGGTTACCCATGATTGAAATGGTATTTAAAGATGATGCATCAGAAAAATTGATAGAAATATCGAAAAACCAGGAAGATGTATTACAACTATTTGATAAACTAAAGAGTAGCAAATCACCTGGACCAGATGGTATACATCCAAACGTGTTGAAAGAACTGAAATATGAGATTGCGGACCTGCTATTGGTAATACTGTATGTCAGTGGTTCTCAACCTTTTTTGTACCGTGACCCCTTTTACAATTGGTCAACCTGTGGTGACCCCCAATGATAAAATCAAATGCGTCTCTCTTCCTTTACCGTTAACGCATTGTTGCTGTAATCATTTGTTGAATTATTAATATATTATAGGCCTTTGCATTATATTTTTATTTATAAAATTTACTTATTTAAACCACAATAATTAATCCCAATAACAAGTAACAATATTTGATTTCAAATTATTATGATTTTGTAGTCAAATCACTAATATGAAATAAAATTATTTTTTCTACCTTTGTTGTCTGACCAATTTATTCTCTGATCATGCTGGTCCCGATCTGAGGCTTCTGCTTTCCTGTCTTCTCTTAGCTCTCTTTCTGTGGTCTATGGTCCATCTGCCATTTCTTATCTCTTCTTTCATTTTCTTCACTTCTTTCCATCAGCCTATTTCCAGTCCCAGTAACCCTCCCCAGTATCAGCCCCTTTCCAGTCCTCACTCCCAATACCTTCCGATGTCAACTTGCATTCCCATGACTGCCACTGGTGTCCATTTCCTTCCAGTCCCCCTCCTTCCCCACTGACCAGTCCCTTCTAGTACAAATACCATGGCAGCCCCTCTCAGATCCACTCCCTTCCACTTCCATTCTCCCATCCCCTCGTATCAGCCCATTTGTAGCCTTAGCCCCCAGTTTTCTTCCAGGGCTAGCAGCTCTATCCTCCCCTCCCCACAATCAGCCCATTCCCAGTTGAAGCCCCCAAATCAGCTCACTTCCAGTGCTAGTCCCCCCTCAACCCCATTACCAGTGCTAGCCTCCCCTAATCAGCCCAATACCAGTCATAGCCCCCCCATCAGCTCATTACCAGTCCTAGCTTCCACTAATTAGCCCATTTCCAGTCATAGCCTCCTCTAATCAGCCCATTTCCAGTCCTAATCTCACAGTTCAGCTCATTTCCAATGCTAGCCTCCCATCAGTCCATTACCAGTCCTACTCCACCCCATCAGCTCATTACCAGTCCTAACCTCCCCTAATCAGCTCATTTCCAGTGCTAGTCCCCCCTCAACCCCATTACCAGTGCTAGGCTCCCCTAATCAGCCCATTACCAGTCCTACCCCCCATCAGCCCATTACCAGTCTTACCCCCCCATCAGCCCATTACCAGTCCTAGCCTCCTCTAATCAGCCCATTTCCAGTCCTAATCTCACAGATCAGCTCATTTCCAATGCTAGCCCCCCATCAGTCCATTAGCAGTCCTACCCCTTATCAGCCCATTACCAGTCCCAACCCCCCCTTGATCAGTCCATTCCCAGTCCTAGCCTTCCCTAGTCAACCCATTACCAGTCCTAGCCCCCCCATCTGCCCATTACCAGTGCTAGCTCCCCCATCAGCCCATTATAATCCTAATCCCCACTGTCTTTCCCCTCTGTCCAGCATTTATCCCGTCTGTCCAATATGTCCCCCTGTCTCTCCCCTTTGTCCATGTCAGCCCCCTGCCCTCCCTCCCTCCATGTCAGCCCCCCTCTGTCCATGTCAGCCCCCTCCCTCCCTCCATCCATCCATCCATCCATATCAGCCCCCCTCCATGTCAGCCCCCCTCCGTCCATGTCAGCCCCCCTCCCTCCCTCCATGTCAGCCCCTCTCTGTCCATGTCAGCCCCCTCCCTCCCTCCCTCCTTCCATGTCAGCCCTCCTCCCTCCCTCTCACCCCCCCCCCTCCCTGTCAGCCCCCCTCTGTCCATGTCAGCCCCCCTCCCTCCATCCCTGTCTGCCCCCCGTGTCCCTGTCAGCCCCCTCCCTCCATCCATCCATGTCAGCCCCTCCATGTCATCCCTGTTGCAGGTTCCCTGCCCCCTTCTCACTTCTCCCCATGTCTGCCTCCTTCTTCTGCAGCCGCGGCTCCCTGCCCATTAGGGAACCGCGGCTGTGCCTGTGAAGCCGTTGCGGAGCCTTCCCATCTCTCGATGGGTTCAGTGCAGTATTGTCCTGCCTCCAAAGGAAGTGGTAAACAACTTCCTTTGGAGGCGGGACAATGCTGCACGGAGCCCGTCGAGAGACAGAAAGGGCTCCGCAATGGTTTTACAGACATAGCCGCGGTTCCCTAAGAGGCAGGGATCCGCAGCTGCATTAGAAGGGAGGCGGTGAGTTTGTCGCTGCTGAGAAGCGGACTTGGCAGTGGCAGCAACTTCTGCGCTTTTAAAAAAAAATTTTTAACTTGGCAGAGTGAGGCGGGGTCGCGACCCACAGGTTGAGAACCGCTGCTGTATGTGAACTATCATTAAAATGATCTGTAATACCTGAAGATTGGCAAAAGGCCAATGTAACGCCAATTTTTAAAAAGGGTTCCAGGGGTGATCCGGGAAACTACAGACCACTGAGCCCGATGTCAGTACTGGGGCGAAATGATAGAAACCAATCAGCCTGCTCCAACGGCCGTAAAACCGCCGGTTCCAGGGGCATGCAGGAGAGCCAGTGTTCCTGATGGGGGTGAGAGCGGGAGCTCCCCCTTCCTCTTCAGGCCAGCCAATCAGCCTGCTCCAACGGCCGTAAAACCGCCGGTTCCAGGGGCGCGCAGGAGAGCCAGCGTTCCCGATGGGGGTGAGAGCGGGAGCTCCCCCTTCCTCTTCAGGCCAGCCAATCAGCCTGCTCCAACGGCCGTAAAACCGCCGGATCCAGGGGCGTGCCCGCGCCTGAGGGCCTCGCCAGAGGGCCCTTTGTCGTGGCCCTTAGGCGTTGGACCGGGGCGATGCACATTAATAGTATGGATTGGATCATGATGCCTGCATTCGTGGTAACTTGCTGTCTCTATTTATCTCCTCTTCTTATCTGTTTGCCTGTTTCTTTGTCTATTCTGTCCTGTCTAATAATGGCGTTCCTTTCCTATTTCCTCAAATGATAGTATTGTAAACCGCTTTAATGCCTTTTGGCCTAAGCGGTATATCAAATGTCTAATAAATAAAAAAATAAATAAAAAAATGACTGAACATGTAGATAGTCATGGTCTAATGGAAGAAAGCCAACATGGCTTTAGCCAAGGAAGGTCTTGTTTTACTGATTTGTTATATTTTTTTGAAGGTGTGAATAAACAGGTAGACAAAGGTGAGTTGGTTGATATAGTGTACCTGGATTTTCAGAAAGCCTTTAACATGGTCCTTCATGAAAGACTCTTGGCCAAATTAAAAAGTCATGGGATTGTAGGCAGTGTACTATTGTGGATCAGGAACTGGTTTAAAAGATAGAAAGCAGAGGGTAGGGTTAAATGTGGAGTGGAGTGGAGGAGTGGCCTAGTGGTTGGGGCAAGGTACTTCAGGCTGGAAGGTCGGGGGTTCAAATCCCACTAGAGGACAGCAACCTTGGGCCGGAAGGACTGGGGTTTCTAGTCCCACAGGTGCTCCTTGTGGGCTTGGGCAAGCCACATAGCCCATAGTTCCCTGTAAAATAGTTATCTCCAAGTTATAATGCCCTGTTCAATGTAATTTGTTTGTTCAATGTAAACCGCACTGATGCAGAATAGCGCAGTATATAAGAGAATATAAATAAATAAATAAAATGGCCAATTTTCTCAATGGAGATAGGTGAATAGTGTAGTACCCCAGCGATCTGTGCTGTGCCCACTGCTTTTTATTATATTCATAAATGACTTGGAAATGGGAAGAACGAGTGAGGTGATTACATTTGCAGATGACACAAAATTATTCAGTGTTAAAATCCAAGAGGATTATGAAAAATTGCAAGAGGACCTTGATAAAATGAAAGACTGATGTACAAATTGCAGATGAAATTTAATGTGGGCAAATGGAAAGTTATGCACCTAGGAAAGAACAACCCAAACTATGATTATATGATGCAAGTTTCCACATTAGGAATCACCATCTAGGAAAAAGATTTAGGCGCCATTATGGATAACACGTTGGAACCCTCTGCCCTGTGTGCAGCGGCAGCCAAGAAGGCCAAAAGAATGCTAGGAATCATAAGGAAAAGAATGGAGACTAAAGCAAAGGATATTATTATGTCTCTATATTGTTTCATGGTGTGACCATACCTTGAATATTCTATGCAATTCTGGCCACTGTATCTTAAAAAGAATATAGCGGAATTTGGAAAGGTACAGAGAGGAGTCACCAAAATGGTTATGGGGATAGAAGGATACCCCTATGAGGAGAGGTTTAAAAGGTTAAGGATCTTCAACCTCGAAAAGACATGGCTGAGGGGAGATATGATAGAAGTATATAAATTAATGAATGGAATGGAATGGGTAAATATAGACTGATTGTTTATGCCATCAAAAAGTAGAAAAACTACCGGACATACAAAGAAACTACAGTGTAGGCCATTTAAGACTAATAAGAGAAAATATTTTTTCACTCAATGCCTAATCAAACTCTGTAATTCGTTACTGGAGGATGTAGTAAAAACTGTTATTGTAGCTGGATTTAAAAAATGTTTGGACAAGCTCCTGGAGGAAAAGTCCATAAACCATTATTAAAGAGGACCTGGGAAATCCATTGCTTGCACCAATACAAACATTGTAGAACCTGTGTGTCTTTTTGGGAAACTGCTAGATACTTGTGATTTGGATTATCACTGTTGGAAACAAGATACTGGGCTTGATGGACCTTGTTCTGACCCAGTATGGCATATCTTATGTTCTCATGTTATGTATAACCGGGGATCCATACCAGGCGCTCCCCCTCCCCCAAAACTTCAATACCCCCCTACCTTGCACATTACCCACAAAATGCACAGACACACATTGCTTGGAAAAAACACCAGGTCGCAGCTTTATTGCCCAATAATAATTAACATTTTAAACAACCAACAACAACTTAGCCATGAATTTTCCCCCCACCCCCGGCAGAGCGATACGTCACCAGCCATACTATTAGCAAGGTGACCTCGCTTCCGCCCCTGGTCCGGTCAACCACCGGTCCAGCTCGAACCACCCCTGCTCAACTTCGCCATATCACTAGCAAAAGTAAGCTCAGGGTTCTCCGGGTCGTGGGCACCCTGCCCCCGCCCCAAGTAGCTTATGTCTCCGGACCCCGGAAACCTCTGGGATCCCGCCCCCCCTTCCCCCCCCCCCAGCTGCGACACCCCCAAACTCCCCCCAAACCCCACCCTCAACCGTAAGGGGTGGGAGGGTGGGACGCTGCCGGCTCCCTGCTCACAGACCGTGCCCAGTGCGCGCCCGCGCCGCGGGAGCACATGGCCCGTCTAGTCATCCGATTGGCTGCTGGCTCGCACGCAACGCCAGCAGCCAATCGTTTCAAATAATGCCGGCCCCCTCACCACCTCTCCACCCCCCTGCCCCCGAGAACCAGGGACCTGCGCCCGGCTGGAACCGCCGGTTACCGGCGTCCGCCGGGACGCTGCCCGCGGCCTTCTTATAACCGGGGATCCATACCAGGCGCTCCCCCTCCTCCCCCAAAACTCCAATACCCCCCTACCTTGCACATTACCCACAAAATGCACAGACACACATTGCTTGGAAAAAAACACCAGGTCGCAGCTTTATTGCCCAATAACAATTAACATTTTAAACAACCAACAACAACTTAGCCATGAATTTTCCCCCACCCCCGGCAGAGCGATACGTCACCAGCCATACTATTAGCAAGGTGACCTCGCTTCCGCCCCTGGTCCGGTCAACCACCGGTCCAGCTCGAACCACCCCTGCTCAACTTCGCCATATCACTAGCAAAAGTAAGCTCAGGGTTCTCCGGGTCGTGGGCACCCTGCCCCCGCCCCAAGTAGCTTATGTCTCCGGACCCCGGAAACCTCCGGGATCCCGCCACCGGCATAGACACAAATTTGTGGCTTTGCCGCCCCCTTAGCCGGGCAAAAGCTGCGACCTGCCCACCACCTTCTCCAATGCCTCTTGCCAGTCATTAAGAAGAAGGTCAAGGCCAACCGGGGACAAATGAACCCCATCCGACCTGTACAACCCTGCACAGGCCACATCAACCCAATCATGCTGCACATGGCACCCCCCGCGCTCAACCACCCATCTCCCAATCTGCCGATTGATCTTAGTCAACCCCCGGAACCAGCGCCGCTGCAACGCACACACCGGTCGGGGGATGACATCGGACCAAAGCAACACCACCCCAGCAAACATTAACAAAATGCGAGAAAAGTCCCTCTTGGCAGCGTTGATCAACTGCTTGCAGGTACAAGAGGCCAGATCATTATCCCCTAAATGCAAAAGAAGAAACCCGGGCTGTGTCCGAAGACGTGCATGGTGACAAAGCAAGGGCATTAACTGCGGCCACCTCAGTCCTCTTTCGCCCAGCCATGAAAGCGCCACCACCGAAGGCTCCAATCTCAGGTTCCGCCCGATAGGCCTCTCCTCAGCACGTCTGCCAGCCCAGAAGACAAATGAATGCCCAAGCATCCAACAGCCCCGCACTCCTCTGCCCCATTCTGCAAAGAATACACACAGTGTTAATGATCTGTGCCCCTCCTATGCCCACATATCATAACCGGACATAAGTTTGAAAAGCCCAGGACCGCCACCTGCCAATCGCCTGTATCTGCGCAGGTGACAATCCAATACCCGCCGCACTGGTGGCCGCCCCAATGCGGAAAGAATGCGCCGCAAACTGTCGGGCATCCTCCCCCATCCGCTGCAGCCCCAATCGTAAAACCGCTGTCACCTGATAACGGGTGACCAGACGAGTATCGGCATGGACAAAAAACCCTCCCTCTGCCCGGGGACGATGCTCCAAATATGACCGAGTCGCCGCCACTGGGCAAGTGAGCCCACCGATCGCGCGCAACACCACCCACATACCCCTGCCTTGCGGGTCGGTCTTAGACTTCTGCAATAAAACCTTTAAGTAATCCCTTTCCAATCGCACCTGATGAGTTTGCAAACACCTACCCTCCCCACCCCTTTTGGAATCGGCCACCAACTCACCAACCCGGAATGCACCAAAAAACGCCAGGCAGAATATCGCCCGGAAAAGGGTAGCCTCATAGGCTGAGGCGGCCACTGCAGTCAGCACATCACAAATCCCAGCCAGCAAGTCATGGGTGAGAGGGCGACGCGCATCCGGCAAAGGGGGGTGAACACGTCTCCATCCCTGCATCAACTGCCGCACGAGAACCCCCCCCCCGAAGGGGACCATCCTAGTACTCTAGTGAAAAAAGAGAAGCCCGCCAGGTGCTGCCAAACAGCCGCCCGAGACAGACCTAGGCTCTTTGCACTTAGAACATAGCCACCCAACAGTGAATCTGGCACAACCCCCCGCCACCCCAGCTCCTGTAAGAATGCCACCACGTGCCGGCAGCCCCGGCAATAAGCATTCCACGTGCTGTCTGCGAGAGAACTCCGCAGCAGCTCCGTCATCTCCGCCGGCCACCACTCCATAAGCTCCACGGGACCTCCGAGCCCACCGGATCCACCTCCGGGGCCAGCAGTCAGAAACGCTGCAATTGCAAATGAGACAGAGCATCAGCGATGCTGTTCCTATGACCCGGAATGTGACGAGCCCACAAGGTCACATTCAAACGTAAACAGGCTAACACTACCTTCCGCATCAAAGCAGCAACATCCGCACACCGAGGCAATAATTATTAACAACACTCACGACTGCTTCATTATCACACCACCACACCACTTTCTTATTACACAACCTATCTGGCCACAATGCCAATGTCACCAAGATAGGGAACAACTCCAGGAAGGTAATGTTCCTCAGAAGTCCCGTCTCCCCCCAGGTTGCCAGCCATTGGCTCGCGCACCACGATCCACCAAAGTAAATACTTAATCCCACACCCCCGGCTGCGTCCGTGTACAACTGCAGGTCCTCGCTCGAACAGACCTCCCCGACGAGGACTGCCGACCCATTAAAGTCCTGCAAAAAGGCATCCCAGACGGACAAGTCCTCATGCATGCACTGGGAAATCCGAATACGATGATGAGGTTTAGAAACACCACTCGTGGCCATCTCCAACCTTCTGAGAAATACACACCCCATCGGGATCACTCTACAAGCAAAGATCAAGGACCCAAGCAGAGCCTGCATTTCCTTCAGAGTAAACTTCGCCGAGACTACCGCATTGGCCACCAACACCCTCAACTGAATCACCTTCGCTAATGGTAAGCGCGCCATCATAGCAACGGAGTCCAACTCGATTCCCAAAAAAGTGATGGTAGTCGCTGGACCTTCCGTTTTCTGTTCCGCCAACGGAACCCCCAAATCACCTGCCACCGAAACAAAACCATCCAACAACTCACTACACTGAGAAGTGTGGGCCGCCCCCACAAAGAAAAAATTGTCCAAATAATGGACCAAATCAGCACAACCCACCTTTTGCTCGACGGCCCAGTGCAGAAAGGTGCTAAAAGTCTCGAAGTAAGCGCACGACACTGCGCAACCCATGGGCATGCATTTGTCGAAATAATACTCACCGGAGACCTTGAAACCCAGCAAAGGAAAGGAAGAGGGGTGCACCGGTAGCAATCGAAACGCGGACTCAATGTCCACCTTTGCCATCAGTGCCCCATACCCAGCCTTCCTAACCAACCGCACAGCCTTATCGAACGAAGCATAACGTACTGTGCAGCACTCTCTCGGAATATGAGCATTGACCGATGCCCCTTCGGGGTAAGACAAATTATGAATTAACCGGAACTTACCCGGCTCTTTCTTGGGGATCACCCCCAAAGGAGAAACCACAAATTCCTTAAACGGGGGGTCCGCAAATGGGCCCGCTATCCGGCCCAACTTCAATTCGCTATCCAACTTCTGCACGACCGCTGCAAAGCGCCGCACGGAAGCGGCATTCCGTGCAGCCAAAGAAACCACCCTACCCCTAACCGGGATAACAAAACCATTCGAAAACCCCCCAAGCAGCACCCCTTTGTCCCGCACCCTAGGATAATGCAGCAACCAGTCTCGCAAAACCTCAATCTGTATTGGCGATGGGGCTAACGCAAAATTTGCACTATCACTTGGCCGATGGCAAGGGACCCTTTCATATACATTGTGTCGCTGCATGCCCTCCCCCGCAAACTGAACATGCATGCCGGAACTTGCAATCTGGGAACGGGCAGGAGGACTTGTTAAACCTCCAGCACACGTCGGCCACCGCTCCAATTCCCAACTTGCCTGGGGCCCCCCCGCCCCCTCGAAAGGGCCGGTTCACCATCGGAAGAGCCGCCCCCCCACTTTCACGCCGCTTCCCCCAACCCCCACCGCACTCGACCTAACGGACATTTGGGTGAGCCACAAATTGATATCCTGCGTGCCCCAGGACAGCAACCTGTTCTCCTCCATCTTATCCCGAAACTTCTCATCATAATTGAGCCATGACCACCCATCATGGACCTGAGAAGCCTCGAGAATCGAGTCAGCATAGGACAAAAGCATTCCAGACTGCTCCGGATAGTGACGCCCCCAAACACTCGCCAGGCGCAAAAAAGCCCTCACCCAATTAACCACCGTCCTCGCCACCTTCCGAACCCTACCGGCCTTTTCATCCTCCTTCCGCTTCTTCTTACTCTCTCCGGAGCGCTTACGACCCTCCAAAAGCCGAAAAATATCAATATACCGCCTCTTCCTTATCCTCCTCCTCAACTTCCTGGGAACACCCACCCACAATTCAGACAAAACCGTCACCGCCGCCATACCTCAACCTGCTGAACCGCCCTCCGCAACCGTCCCCCCCCTCAGCCGAGGACCCCGTGGACGAACTGGAGGAAGTGGAAGAGGACGACCCAGAACCGTGTCGTCGCCGGCACGCATGCTTCCTCTTCCTGACAGCCTTACCAGATCTCTCGGCACGCGCTCCACCCCCAGCCCGACCGGCTCGCTCCAACTCCAACTCACCCATGGCACGCGCTCTGCCCCCAGCCCCACTGGCGTGCTCCATCGAAAACTCACCCGCGACACGCGCTCCGCCCGCAGCCTCGCTGGCTTGCTCTAACGTCAACTCACCCGAAGCCGATTCCACAGTAGAAGTCTGCGCCGCCCGCTGTTGGTCCACGAAGGACGGGGGCCGTGGCGCACTCCCGCTGGACCCCTCTGTCCCAGCTCCAGATTCACCACAGGCAGCCGACATCGCACTCACCGATGCCCGGCGCTGCTGCGCTCCAGAAGTCTCGCCGAAAGGATCCTGCGAAGACAAAAAAGGGAGAAAAGCAGGAGGAACAGACGCAGGCCACGCTGCCTGCCAAGCTCCAGACCAGTCACCCCGTGAGGATCCCTGCCCACCCCCAAGCCAATGCTCCCAACCCGAGGGCTCTAGGGAACCTGCCCCCCCCGGAAAACCAACACCCCCCTGTGTTCCTGGCAGAAGCCCAAAACCAGCCCCCTCAGAGCCCTGTTCAGCCCCATGGCCCAAAGAACCCTCCCTGGGCAGTGCCCAAACACCCTGCCCCCTTCCAGCCCTTCCCCTACCTCCCCAAGACCAGCCCCCCGCACTGAAGCAGACCTAGCGCCCTTGCCCCCCCGCAACAAGGCAGGACCACGCATCCTGAGGCCCCTCCCCCTCCCAGCACCACGAGCAGGCAAATTTGACCCCCGGCACCCCCTTCCAGCAGGCCCAGCCAGGCCTTCAAGTGCCACACCCAACACACCCCTCCCCTGACTCCTCGGGCCAGCAGGCATCCTCCAGCCCCCCTACTGCCCCGACGGTCTCCAGAACGCTGCCCGTAAGCCACCTCACGTCTCCCATGCCCCCCCTTCGTTCCCCTGCGCCCTCCTGCCATAATCAGGACTGCCCGCACTGCCCCCCAAGCCCTCCAGAACAATGCCGCGGAGCCTTCCTCTTTATTTTAAAAGAATTCATCTCAGATGCGATCCGGAGTATGCTAAAGCCCTCCCCCCCTTGCCTGAGCAGCCACCGACGCACCGGAGAAAAACGGGAACTTCAGCTGCAGTCCTCCGCTCACCGCGCCACGATCAGGAAGACACCACCGCCACAGAAGAAGACGCTGCCGGCTCCTTGCTCACAGACCATGTGCCCAGCGCGCGCCCGCGCTGCGGGAGCACATGGCCCGTCTAGTCATCCGATTGGCTGCTGGCTCGCACGCGACGCCAGCAGCCAATCGTTTCAAATAATGCCGGCCCCCTCCCCACCTCTCCACCCCCCGCCCCCGAGAACCAGGGACCCGTGCCCAGCTGGAACCGCTGGTTACCGGCGTCCGCCGGGATGCTGCCCGCGGCCTTCTTAATAGCATAATAGCACACACTGTAAATAGCTCATCAAGAATCAACAACCATATACACACACACACACTCAATGCTCACTGCATGCACACACTAGACACAGCACTTGGTTGATTGTTTGCTGTGTAGACCGCCATGATTGTAGGAAAAGGCGGTATAGAAATCTGTTTTAAATAAATAAATAAATAAATAAAATGTTCTTAGGGAGAACTTGGATTCTGCATAGGGAGAGCTGTTCTGGCAACTTCTAATGGAACCCACGTGGGAGAGATTGATATTGGACTTGATGCTTACAAATGGGGAGGGTTTTTCTGATGTTCTAGCGGGTGATTATCTGGCATCCGGGGATCACCAGATGCTGTGCTTTAGTAATACGTTTTTGTTGGAGATGGTTCATTCAAAAGCAAGGATCCTAGACTTAAGGAAAACTAACTTTACCAAGATAGAGGCATACCTTATGGCATCATTAACTGGATGGAAACATCTGGGGGAAGTAGAAAAAAAGTGGGCCAAAACTGAAAGGAGATAGTTTAAGGGTAATGAACCTTTTCAGCAAAGTAAATAAAGGTAAGAGGAAAAGGAGGCCACTATGATTTTCAAAATATGTAGCTGAAAAGATAAAGAAAAAGCCTTCGTAGCTATAAGAGATTGCAGAAAGAGGAAGGCAAACAATATCTGGAGAAGCTAAGGGAAGCTGGTAAAGTTGTCAGAAAAGGAAAGATGTGAATGGAACTAAAAATAGCTAATATACCTAAAAGGTCAGTACCCATATTTTAGTGTATTAGTGGGAGGAGGAAGTGCAAAGGTAGCATTGTGAGATTCAAAGGTGAAGGGTCGAAATATTTAGAGGCTGATGAGGATAAAGCAGAATGATACCTCAGAAAAAACCCACAAACAGGAATGGAAGTGAGATAG
Organism: Ichthyophis bannanicus; assembly: GCA_033557465.1. Classification (NCBI taxonomy): domain Eukaryota; kingdom Metazoa; phylum Chordata; class Amphibia; order Gymnophiona; family Ichthyophiidae; genus Ichthyophis; species Ichthyophis bannanicus. The sequence goes on along the minus strand of CM066032.1, from coordinate 810,464,013 downwards.
ACCTCTGATAATTTTGAGAAGACTCTGTTCATGAGAAGCAAGCTAAACTAAAAGTAGACAAAGCAATGGAGCTGGACAGGATTCATCCAAGGGTATTGAAGGAACTTAGGGAAGTAATGAAATGATAAAATGAAAAGATAAAATGAAAAGCGGTATATAAAAAATTGTTAAATAAATAAATACATTAAATAAATACTGGTGGCTCTGCTGTCTGACCTTTTCAAAACTTTTTTAGAGTCAGGAGTGATCCCGGAGGATTGGAGTTGGACAAATGTGGTTCTTGTCCACAAAAGCAGAAATAAGGAAGAGGTCTGTAATCAGACTGGTTAGTCTGACCTCTGTGGTGAGTAAAAGGCACATTTTACAAAGGATGTCCAAGTCAGAACATCTGGAAAAAAAAGCATGTATATCCAAGTTCAGGCATGATTTCGCAAATGTGGATGTGCCTGACATGAACATCTATCGAGAGATCTTCACAGACATCCCCAGAATTGTATTCAACAACGGGGACATCTAACCCTTGCCCCCTCATTTTCTGGGTCCCCGGTTCCATTAGTTTCTACCTTTCGTTACCTTGGTGTCCACTTTGATTCTGATCTTTCTTTCCAGTCCCACCTCTCTCACATTACCAAATCCTCTTTCTTTTTCCTCCGACAAATACGTGCAATTCGCCCCTTTTTGTCCTCAGCAGCCCTCACTACGCTTGTGTTGTCTTTGGTTATCTCTCGTGTCGACTTTGCAAACTCAGTTCTTGTCGGTCTCCCTAAGTCTCACTTATCCCGTTTACAACGCATACACCACACTGCTGCTCGTCTTATTTGTCATGCGTCTCCCCGCGACCACATCACTCCCCTCCTGTTTCACCTCCACTGGTTACCCCTCCCTTACCGTTCCCAATTTAAGCTTCTCACTCTGGTACACAAAGTACTTCATACTGGCTCCCCCCAATATCTTGCTGACTTACTCTCTATCCACTCCCCTCGTTATACTCCCCGCTCCTTTCATCTTCACCGTCTAGCCCTTCCCTCCCCTTCCCGTGCTCATTTACAGTCCACCCGCTCCTCTGCTTTCTTCTTCATCGGCCCCGCCCTCTGGAACTCACTACCTCCCGCTCTCCGTCTTGAACCACTCTTCTCAACCTTTAAACAAAACCTAAAAACACACCTTTTCTCTTTGGCTTTTGATGTGCCCTCTCCTTTTGTGTAATCTCCTCTTCCCCGTCCCTAACCTTCCCTTGTTGTTTCTTCTTCCCCACCCTCTCCATGTCTCTCTTGTCTACTCTTTTTAAACAGAAACTGTACTTTTAATCAGATATTGTATTTCTTTTCTTTTCCAGGCTTCGGCCTTTTTTAAGACAATTGTTTTTATATTGTACATCGCTTTGATTTCTGGAGAAAGGCGATTTTATCAAAACTAATAAACATAATAAACATAAACATAATAGTCTAATGGTTAGTGTAGTGGGCTAGCAACAGGGATGCCAGGGCTCAAATCTTACTGCTGCTCCTTGTGTTCTTGGGTTAGTCTCTTAACTCCATCTTCTCTGCACCCTCTGAATGTTTTACAGCCAAAAAAGCACTTTCCCGATGCCTATTCATACTGAAGCAGGTCTAAACTTGGATGGGGTTGCAGACATCTCTGATGTTTCTGAAATTGAACAAGGACATCTAAATCTATTGTACAGACATGCCTCCATACACCCCCCTGCCTATTTGAATGTCCCTATACCAGAGCATCTTTAAAAGCCATTTGTAAAATGACACTAGAGACATCTCCATGTTTTGAATGTCCAAATCACGACTAACCCTAAACAACACAACCTCAGAAGTGACCAAATTTATAACATCAAAATGAAAAGCCACCAGACCAGGTGATCCTTGGACAATACTTTTAAAATCCCATATAATCACCGTGTCAATGTCGGATCAAAAACCTAAGGGAGGGGAGGAAACACTAACTCACACTCCCAAATGATTATGTCCTTTTAAGTCATGCATTTTAAATGACTTCCATGCGTGGATGGCCTTTAGCACGTACTTTAGCCAATCACGATTTTGTAAGTACGTGCGGGCATGCGCAGGTGCAGATTGTGGACAGAGTGCAAATCTATGCACATGTTTTGGACACTTATGCCCCAGTTTTATAAAAAATAGTAGGCACTTGCTCTTCTTTATAAAATAGGCTTAAAATAGGCAGGTTATGTAGCAAACAATGGTCTACATATAGGCGCCGAGGACACCTTCATGCGTAAACATGAAGCATGCTCGCCCAGCCTACATTTGATAGGACTTTACGTAGCTTCTTATAAAGTTACCTCCTAAATCCAGCGATATCTTAAGACACTTGGCTATCCTATTCTTTTTGCCACTAGCTGGAGAAAATATACATTCCTTACTGTTTCATGTATGCATGCGCTTTAGGTGGTTGCTAGTCTGTTAGTAATGTGTAAATCCGATCCTGCATACTTTCTGTTTGGGTATGCATGGGGGTAGTGTGTGGGTGGAACATACGTTTACCGTCTAGGTGTGGGAAACTTATGTAACTGCCAGGACTAGACTGAGGCACATCTTTGCACCCCTATTTCATAAAGCGGTGATTCTCAACCCAGTCCTGAGGACACACCTAGCCTGTCAGGTTTTCAGGATAACCACATTGAATATGAATGAAAGAGATTTGCATACAGTGGAGGCAGTGCATGCAAATCTCGCTTATGCATATTTCATTGTGGTTATCCTGAAAGCCTGACTGGCTATGTGTGACCTGAGGACCGGGTTGAGAACTCCTGTTATAAAATAAAGTATCTGCATATGTCACTTCATCAAATAGGCACTAAATATGCAAGTGGCAATACATGAAAACTGCATGGGAATTTATCAACATATCCACGACATGACTGCAGGTTATATGCATAAAAGTTATATGAGGGGGTTGGGCTTGGGGACATTGATGGGTGGTGATGGAATTACTCATTTAACACCAAAATGTAGCAGTTAAATGGATGTTATCCTTTCTAGCTAGGCTGCAAAATAGCAGCCCTAATTTGAATGGATACATGGCGGGCAGCGATCACTGCTCACACCTATATTTAGGAACACTCCTTAAATAGACAGCTGTACTGAATATACGTACAAATAAAGTGAAATGCTGGTGCTGGGAATTGACTTTATCCAACAGCTGCTGTCACGAAACATCAGGCACTTGATGCCTACGCCACCATTATAATCATAGCCCTATCTTATACTTCTTGTGTTCCGTCTACATCACTATTCTTTTTACTACACATTTTCTTTATGGAATGAAAGAAAATCAATTCATATAACTCAATTCATGGTCTTTCTTCTTTCAGCATACTTATAGTCCCTAACTATACTCAAAGTAATTGTGTTTTGGTGCTGCTTGAGCCTGTTTCAGGGCTATTGCATTATTAACTATCTGCATATGTCACTTCATCAAACAGGTCCTAAATATGCAAGTGGCAACACACGAGAACTGCATGGGATTTTATCAACATATCCTTGATATGTCTGCAGGTTATATGCATAAACGTTATATGAGAGGGTTGGGCTTGGGGATGTTGATGGGTGGTGATGGAATTACCCATATAGTATTTAGTTCATGCCTTTCCAGTAGAGGTTCAAAGTAAGTTGCATTCAGCTACAGTAGCTATTTTGCTGTCCCCAGAGGCCTTAGAATCTAAGCTCATACCTGAGGCAATGGAGGGTTGAGCGACTTTCTCAAGGCCACAAGGAGTGTTAGTGTGATTTAAACCCTGAGTTTTCCGGCTTCAGACTACTGCCCTAACCACTAGGCTACTCTACTGCACTACATGGAGAAATCCATTGTTACAATTTTCCAGGCATTCATTTCTCTGCAAAAGGCAATGGCAATATTTGCTTATTTTATTCTTTATCAGCTATTTGTATTTAACAAAAAAATCAAATGATGACATCCTCACTAATCAGCAGTCTTTGTTTATCGGACTAGGGTTTCTCAAGCCAGTCATGGAGCACTCTTTAGCCTGTCAGATTTTCAAAATATGCATAATGAATATGCACGGGCTAGATTATTTATTATTTATTTATTTATTTATATTTCTTATATACCGCGCTATTATAATCAGTGCGGTTTACAGTTGCAACAAACTTACTACAATGTAATAGGCACATTGAGCTTACATAGAACAGGATATTCAAAACATGGAGGAACGAGGGGAACTATATACAGATTATGTACATGTTATGATAATGATTAATCTCAATGGGTATCATGTTATGATAATGATTAATCTCAATGTACATGTTATGATAATGATTAATCTCAAGCGGTCTGTAATGAATACTAGTACACATGGGTCAGGGTGGAGAGAGAGGGGAAAGCTGATTAACCGTTATCAGTGGGGGGATGTTCAATGGGGGGGGGGGGGGTTAGGTGGGGGGTCAAGGAGGTGGGTGCGTGCTTTTCAAACTTGGAGACCGGGTAGTGCTGTATGAACAGATGGTGTTTGAGGGCTTTTCGGAACAACACCAGGTTTGGGGTGGCTCGGAGTTCTGCTGGGAGGGCATTCCAGGCAATCGGTGCAAAAATGGAAAATACTCTGTTGGCAGTTGACTTTGTACATTTTGTTAGAAACTTGGGGACTTCAATTGTGTTCATCTGTGTAGTTCTCCTGATTCTGTTGACTGTGGTACGGTGGAGAAGTGCGTTGATGGGCATGCGGGGCTGGTTCTTGAGGGCTTTGAAGGTTAGTATTAGAATTTTGTAGGTGATTCTGGCAGGTAGTGGCAGCCAGTGTAGGTTTATCATGATAGGGGCTATATGGTCCGACCTTGATGCTCCGACTAGAACCCTTGCAGCTGAATTCATGGCAAGTCGGAGTGGGTTTAAGGTTGACTGTGGGAGTCCATGTAGAATGACATTCGCAAAATCGAGATGCGAGATGATTAGAGCTTGGAATATTGATCGATAGAGAAATCAAGTAATGGGCGAAGGTGTCTTAGCGTTCGAATTTTGTGATAAATTGCTTTTGTGGTGTTTGTAACATGGGCTGACATATCAAGGCGTTGATCGAGGGTAATGCCTAGGTATCGGATTGTGGATTTTGTCTTCAATTCTATATTATTGATCTGAAGTGAGGGAGGAGGCGTGAAACTCCGATTCCTTGTGACAAATAGGACGTCTGTTTTGCTATTGTTGATCTGGAGATTTTGAGTTAGAAGCCAATCTGATACTGCTTCAAAACATCTCAATATTGGAGAGAAGTCGGGTTGGTCAATCCTAAAAGGTGTGTAGATGAGGATATCGTCGGCATAGGCAAGACATTGGACATTGAAGGAGCGGATTAAAGCACAGATAGGCTGCATATAGATGTTGAACAACAGAGCAAACAGGGATGAGCCTTGAGGTATGCTTTGCCTCCATTGCACACAAATATCATACATGCTCATTATGGATATTTTGAAAATCAAACTGGGGAGCTCCGGGACCAGCTTGAGAAATACTGTAGTAAAGCAATCCCAATGTCTTATTTTTGTTGCCCCAAAGTAACTTCAGTTTAATTGTCCAATTTCACACCATACTTTCCCCCTATCGCTCAACAGGAATCCTTTATGGTCATACTGATGAACACAGCAAGTTCCTGCTAGTGTTCCAGAGATGTAGCCTGAAAGTGTCCATTCATCATGTTAATAATAAAACAGCCTCACCCATGATCTTTAAAAGTAACTTGCTGGATCGAGGGGGGTTAACTGCAAAAATCTACTTTTGCTCCATATAACTAAGTAGACAGTCCATGTCTCCTCCTCTCCAGGGATATTTCACCCGAAACCACAAATTTTCAAAGGTGTGTAAAAACTACTATGTAATACTTGCTGTATAATATTGATATATAGATAGATTGCACATAAAACATATACTACATGGGATTGGAGTGGAGGAGTAGCCTAGTGGTTAGAGCAACTACTTAGTACCCAGAAAGTCAAGGGTTAGATTCCCACTGGCACTCCTTGTGAGCTTGGGCAAGTCACTTTACCCTCCATTGCCTCGGAAGAAAAGGCCTGGCAATCTACTTCCGGTCATAACTTGCCAAGAAAACCCAGAGGCAGCTGGGTTGTCAGGAGTCAGGACTTGACAGCACTTGAAAGAAAAAAAAAAACCCATGAGATAAGTTTGCAGAGGTTAATTAGGAGCCTAGAATAGGCACTATTGTGGGTAGATTAGATGTGCTGAATCCTTATTAGTGGATTTTCCGTGTTCTGAACATATGTGTGTCCTTTCATATGTATTTTGAACTGCATGAAATATTCCATCACAATAGAGATAGTGAGTGAAATAAACAAAAGAAATGAAAACAAAAAGATTTCCAAGGGGTATTTCTGGGGCATGATTATATTTTTTGCATACGCATGTAAGTTTAAAATATATACATATGTAGCAGGCATGCCACTAACTTAAACACTTCACATCAGCGCAGATACTTTTAGTGGCCCAGCAAGCGGCTTTTCAAGCACAGCTGTACCACAGACACCTTGTATTCCAAAACTGGCAGGCTTTGGGCAGATTGAAAAATGCAGGCGTTTTTGCTGGTAGTTTTATTATTATATTCTCTTCCCAGTATCTCTTCCGTGCCACCACACCACACGCTGTCTAAAAGAAGTTTGAAATCTCTTCCTTTCCTCCCACCTCTATTCTCACACCTTATATCGCCGCAGTATATTCTCCCTGCTGGTGCACTCCCTACACAAGCAGTCCTGGGTGGCAGCCTCTGACTAGGACTGCATACAGATTAGCTTGTGGAAAATGGCATCAAGTTAGGTAGAGGACAAAAGCAAACTAACTTCAAAAGAACCAGAGCAAGCTGAATCTACAGCGAATCCACACAGGCCTGGGTAAAAAGACTACAATACGAGCAGTTATTGGGCCCCCTCTTTCCCCCTACAGCACACAGGAGTAGCTTTTTGAGCAAATCACAATAAAAAAAAAGTCGTTCTTTGATTTTCGGTTGGGGCTCTAGCAGCACTTTGTTCGTCTTGATATTTCTCAGCAGCTCACTGAAGCGTGAGCCTTCCCTGCCCACCACGTCTGGACCAGCTTACAGACAAAAAAAAAAAAAAAACACATCACAGCCTGCAAATCTGTATTGGCTTGGTATAAATGAATTCTGTTCTGCAGTTTCCTAAAGATTAGAGGGCTCGCCGTGTTTCCTCTCATCTCATTTTTCCTTCACCCTTTCTAGTTAATCACTGATGTGTGCGCATTTCCAGTGAAGTAACAGTGAGCCCAGACACAGCCAGGCATAATTTTCATGCTTATTTTACTTAGTACTTAAAAAGAAAAGCGGTGGGGTGCATAAAGGAAATGTTAACAAGATTTTTCTTTTTCTGTTGTTCCCTTTTCTCTTCCTTTTGCTTCCTCTTCCCCTCCCACTCCAGGATATTGCAAGGACAGACAATTAAAAGTGCGTCTGCTCTTGTCATAAACCTACCCAGCATTAAAAAAACCTTTAAAAATGGCAATGTTAGACACTTACTCATCGAGAATATATAGAACTAGTCAAAACCAATTCCTAATGGACTAATCCAGATCTGTTCAGACTAGCTAAATAATAACACCCTGAGCCACACCCTCCACCCCAATGTCCCTTCAACTCCTAAGAATTCCCATCCACTATCTGTTCTTTAACAGGCCAGTTCTATTGATGGGAATTCAAAATATTTCAAAAACTGGATCCCAGATTTTGCAAATTTGTTAGTTTCTATCTGCTTTTATCCATTCATATTCCCATTTCTAGCTTCCTCTGTAATCTAACCTCATAATGAAGGTGGTTCTTGTTTTTTCATCTTTGCTAGAATCGCCTTCTGTCCAGAAATTGGGAGGAGGGGTGATTTTATATTTCTGTGTTTATGTGCATTTTTCCTAGAAAAAAAAGGTACGAGTACTCATGCAGGGCTCTTTCATTAATACATGAGAACCAGGGTCAGTTTTAGCAGGCAACGGAAAAGGTGCTGGAACACAGAACCACCACATACCCCCTCCAAAAAGCCCTGGTGTTCATGTTTATTGATCTTGATGTACCACCTATCGACAAATATCAGTGCGGTTTACAAAGGATTTTTTGCATGCATACGCCAGTATTCACGTGTAAAAGGCCTTTTATAAAATGCATTCTAGTACATGTGATGATAAGTAGGCGTGTACTTGCAGGTGACCTAAGTGTGTGTTTGGGGGAGGGCTTTGGATGGCGCATGGGTAGATTCACAGCATACACTTGTATGATATGAGATACATGTCTGTGCATCACGTACATGGACACCAGCTCTCCAGCTCATATTAAAGTAAGTGGCTGCAGTTTAGTCATGATTTCATCTGTTTTTCTAACACCATTTTATAAAAACAGAAAGGGGCTCTTTTGCTGAAACCCAAAACTCTGTTAACACGTGATTTAATGCACAGCAACTGGGGGGAACACTAATGTGGGGGCATGCCAGCAACCTTGTGTTAAGCCACATGATAACGGGCCATGGTGCAGGGAATGGATGGAATGTGGGCACGGAGAGAACATTTGTGCTAACGTGAGGGCAATTGCCATGTACTCTGTGGCAATTAGTGCAAATGCACTTAATGGCACCCCTTTTAAGGTAATGCAATGTGTGCCTTCGAGTCAATGCTGACTGCTGATGACCCAGCAGCTACTAGGCTTTCTTGGCAGTGTGACCGGAAGTAGATTGCCAGGCCTTTCTTCTGAGGCAATGGAGGATTAATGACTTGCCCAAGGTCCCAAGGAGTGCTAGTGGGAATCGAACCCTGGTCTCTTGGGTGCTCAAATGACTAGGCTACTCCTCGCTTTTAAGGTACTTGGTGGCATGTTAGCTGCTGGGAACGTTGCTAGCCACTCCTCTGACAACCAATGGAGAGGCTTTGGTTCAGAAAGCAACTGCAAGAGTAATTACGGAGATCTGAACATTTTAGTCCTACGTTGCTTGAGTTACATTGGCTATCCATTTCTTCTCAAGTAAAGTTTAAAAGCTCAATATTCAGAGGGAATAGCACGGTTAGCAGACCTGTTAGCCGCGCTACTTCCTTTATACGAGATAATCAGTGGCACTTACATGGGTAGTGCCGCTGACTATCTGCACGTGCCACTTCTGCACGTCTTGATGCTAACCGGTTAGCGTCAGGGCATTCTGGGGGCAGCACCCGGCCGTAAGCGGGCAGCGGCGATATTGAGCTGCCGTCTGGTTATGGCTAAGTGGCAAAAGTAAGGCACAACAAAGGCTGACCTAACTTTCACTGTGGAAGCTAACTGGGCAGCAGCTAAATAACTTCATTAGTGCCACTGAATATTCTGGTGACTGTGAGTAATGCAGTTAGCAGTTGTCTAACCACGTTAATCACTTCGAATATCCCCCCTGTGCTTTTTAGGGAGGCTTATGGAATTGGCTGTTTAATAGCCTGTTTTATGTATGTTATTTTATTATGTATGTTATGATGTAATACCGCTTAGGAATATTGATAGGCGGTTCATAGAACTTTTAAATAAAGTAAATAAATAAGTAAAGAACATTGGAATGTACATTAAGTACAAACCCTTAGCAGCCTTTAGTTAAAAGGTCCTGTAGGTGCTTATGTGTCTTTATAAGATAGGCTTCCAAAAGGGGCTTACCTTGCCTCCTGACCTAGGCAAACTATTATAAAATCACCCTTGCTGATATAGCAGGTCATCTGGGTCACGAGTCTAAGTAATCGCTTGTTTTAAGTGTATTCTAAAAAGTCACATAAGCGCCTGCTATAGAAATTGTAGCTAAAATGCATCTGCACACATCCCTGCAAGACCTGCTGTAAATGTATGTTGATGAGGTACGTGCATATTTTATTTTAGTTTTTTTAAAGCATTTATTTAAGACTTTTTACTTTAACAATTACAAGAAAGAAAAGAGAATGAACAGTTCCCTCCCCCCCTGGCCATTTAATCAGGTTACAGTCATCCAGACTTAAAAATAACCTCCAGGAGATGCAGTAACATAAGTATCCAGAAGTTTTCATTTCAACTTGCTCTGTGTGTTCCACATAGATTGAGCTTCATATGTCAGTTCATATTTATGATATAGACGTATCAGATTCCAACAATGATACCTTTCAAGCATTGAATTATATTTCCAGTTATTAATAATCAACTTAAGTGCAATCCCAATCATGAAATCAATTAAAAAACTATTTTTTTTTTTAGATAAGGATGGTATCCCTGCAAGAGATTGCAAAATCACAACATGGAAACCCATACTTGTTACCAAAAGATCTTAATGTTTGGGTAATCAAAGAGTAGATGCGAGAGAGTATCAATGTGCATCTTACAAGACCAGCACCGATTACCCTGATCCTTTTGCCAGCAAAACCAGAGTAATAAAAGCCCTATTATCCAAAAAGAATAAGGATTTTGTTAGAGAAGCTGATCTTGTAATATGAATCAATGATTCCCAGAACCAATCCTAGTGCCGACGAGTTAGAGACGCCTCCATTTCCAATTCCCATACCTTTTTTACGCCTGCCCAGGGTTGACCATACCGGTCTCTAATGACATTGTAAAATTTGGAAGCGGCGTTAGCTGAACCTGTGGATGCACTGGCCATGTTCGAATAACATCCATTCATCACCTAAATCTGATAGATCAGTACCTGCCTTTAGAATGCAGTGTCGCAGTTGAAGCCACTGAAGAAAACATTTATTTGGCAAACCAAAATCATGCTGCAATTCTGGAAATAGTCGAATGGCATTAGAAGACCAAAATTGTCTTAAGGTCCCCATATTCCTTTATCCTGCCATATCTGCCAGTTAATCACCTCACAGTGAATTTTGAACATTGGGTTATGCCAGAAGGGTACCTGATAGGAAGGTGGATTATCCTCTTTGAGTAGTTGGGCAACTGCGTTAAACACCGACTGCATGGTGACCACTACTTGGAACACTTTCTTGGCCTCCAAATGACACATAGCAATAAGGAGGCGCAATGGGTCCAGGGAGATCATCCTTTCCTCCAACAAAAGCCAAGTAGGTTTAATCTGTACAGAGAGTTCCCCAACCCACTTCAAGCCTTGCTTAAGCAAGAAGGACTGATGATACCATTTAAAATCTGGGAACTTGACTCCACCTGCATTCTTCCGTAACTTCATCTTCCATGTGGCTATGTGGGGATCTTACATTTCCATAAAAAAGGAGATTGATTCCAGCTCTAATTTTTTATAAAAAGAGTTTGGGAAGACTAAAGGCAGCATACTTAAAACATAGTTAACTTTGGAAACAATCATCATCTTGATTGTTTAATGTGATCCCACCATGATATATAAAAACCATTTGGTAACAAGTGACTTCACCATACTAAGACAGTCTGCAATGTTTTTTGTAATAGTATCTGCGATGGTAGGGCAATACCATACCCCTAGATATTTAAAGGGGTGCCTTCCCATTGTAATGGAAAATGAGCTAGATCCATCTTAAAGACATATTTACTCAGGGGAAACACTAATGATTTGGACCACTTGATTTTGTACCCAGATAATGTGGAATGGAAGAGAGATCTACAAACAACAATAGATCATCTGCGTAAGCAGAAAGTTTAACTTGATTTTCACCAAGATGCATGCCAGCAATATCAGGTGTTTGTCAAATTAGTAGCAGTAAGGGCTCCAAAGACAGGTTAAATAGTAAAGGGGATAATGGGCAGCCTTGAGGGGTGCTCCTAGTTAAAGAGAATACCCTTGATAAATTGGAGTTTGCACGAGTCCTCGCAGTAGGGTGAGTATAGAGCACTTTAACCATGTGTACAAACCGCATTCCTATTCTACACCATTCCAACGATTGAAGTAAAATGGATCATTCCAATCTATCAAACAGGACACTGAGCTTGATGGGCCTTGGTCTGACCAAGTATGGCATTTCTTATGTTCTCTTTCAGCATCAAATGATAACCCTACCATGGATAAGGCTGAGTCATAGGATATTGATAAGATATTACAAAACCACATTGGTCCAGGTGTATTAAGGATGAGATTACTGTAGAGAATCTAGTGGCTAGGATCTTTTTTTGTAATCTACATTTAGTAGAGAAATTGGTTGGTAATTTTCCACTCTCTTGGGATCCTGTCCTGGCTTCTCATGAACCACTATAGTGGCTTCCACAAAGAAGCCCACAGATGAAGATTGCTGAAGGAATGCGGCGTAAAAACCAAGTAACTTTGGGGCTAACTCAAAACTGAATGCCTTGTAAAATTTTAAAGGAAATCCATTAGGACCTGAAGCTTTACCAATGGGCATCTGTTTAATGGCCTGAAAAATTTTGTCCAGTTGGATGTTTTTATCTAATACCGCTTTCTAATCATAAAGTAGGATGAGTCAGATGACTCACCAATCGATCAAACTCTCCCTGTTCCCCAGCTGGATTGGAAGAATAAAGCTGCTCATAAAATTCACGGAACTGTTCTAAAATGGTCGAGTCCTTCGTTGGTAGGGTATTGTTGTTGTTTATAAACCGAAAGTGCAGCAGAGGGCAGAATCCACGGCCAACCAAATGATGAATAATCAAACCAACTTTATTGAAGACCCAACTTTACAAGTTTCGGCCAAAGGCCTTCATCAGGGATCTAAAAAACAGACATATAAATTAAACATAATACATGTACAGTACCACAAAACATAAAAATTATATAAATAAATAATTAAATGAATAAAATGGTAAAAAATATGTTACCAGGAAAGTGCATAGATTGTGAATAGAACACGTCTATGGGGTGGAAAAACTACTCTTCCCAATCTAAGATAAGTGAAAATATAATTACATTGAAATATCTGAAATTATTCGAGATACCATACAGCACATTGAATGAATCTAAAAAACAAAAAAACAAAAGATGATTCTAAAAACAAGAACAAACATATCCACCAAAATTAAAGAATGAAGATAAATAGTTTAAACCAACATATAAAACCTGAAAACTGTATGCAATGCATTGATTCAACGTAATGAGCAGACAGATTAAATGTTATGTTAAGTCAAAAAACACCAGTATTGTACCACAAAACATGTGCCTCACAAAAAAATACCTGCATAAGCTGTCAGAAGCAGTAAATGCCATACAAGAACATAAATAACAACTTTGGGAACGAGGGGACTCCTCCCTCTCATGACATCAAGTGTAATGGGCAGCTAAAGAAAAAGGACTAATCGTGGTATGGATGAAAAACTAATCACATGTTTCACAAAAGAATGTGTGAAGGGAAAAGGAGAGGATGAAAATGTATATGTGAGAAAATAAAAACCTTAAAAATTGAGAACTGAAAAATTGTAAGGTTGTTAACAGACACAAAGGAAAGATTCAATTAAAAATGGAATAGCGGCTCAATATAAAAAAGCTCAATTACATTCTAACAGCACTTAAAAATATATATAGGGGACTATTTGGCAATAGACTTTAAATTTATCGCTGCACATGAAATGTAAGTTAAAATAATTTTGAGCAGAAAACACACATTTGCATCGTAATATAAAATAAGTTAAAAAGGGCATCTCACGCTAACAGAGGAACTGCTCTATAGGTATTGTCCCCCGCAGCCCCCTCTGGTGGCGGCGTAGTGGTACCACCGGGGCTGGGGAGCTCATAAGAAATAGGGGTTTTAGGGTTGACCTGTTGTGAGGGTCAATGAGGTAGCAGCCCTCTGTGTCAGCCTCATGGTCAACTTCCCAAAAAGCAACTCTTAGCCAAGTGTAGGGTAAAGAAAAGGCATTTATTTCACCTTTGCGCAAAAAGAAGTTCAAAATAGGCGGTTATGAGTAACAGAGCGATAACTTTCCTTGTATCAAAATGTAAATCAACAAAACATTCAAAGTAACATTGTTAACCTTCACAAACTTAAAGCATAAGGTCTCCTGTATTCTTTTCATACATTGGGTTTGCTTCCCTTAACTTAAACACGTCTCATTGTGCAATAATTACAGTCCATCGGTTCGATGGCTTCCATAACCTCAGATTCCCCTGGCAGCCATTCCATTTCTGAGGGGTCCGAATCTGATGTCTCAGGGATGTTAAAATCTGACTTTCTAAAAGCATGCCATACCGTATCCCAGTGTTGGCTTGACAGTTTGGGGCGTCGGCTTTTAGGTATGTTGTAACACCCTGGATTTTTTCTGTTACAGGATTAAAAGTTTGCTTGTTCCAGTCTTTGGCAGCACTAACCTTTTTCCTATAAAGATTATCTGGTATTTCTGGTTTAAAACTGTCCTTATCATCCAGATAAAAGTTAGTCCTTGGTTTCTCTCTTGGTCTAGGCCTTGGTAGACAATTACAGGCACCAACTGTTTCCCCTTTAAACTTCCTGCAATCCCTTTTGTGTAAGGCTTGAGGCCTAGTCTGAATGTCCTCCGCTTCAGGCAGTTTCCAGTGATCCCAGGATATCTTTCCTGCTTTAGAATAGGGTATAACTCTTTTGAGGCAGGGCTGCTGCTGAGGCGCCTGTCTTCCACCTCCACCCCTGTGGCAGTTGGCTACTGGCCGCGCCCTCTCAGCTATGTCCTCTTCCCCATGCCTCTGAATCTTTCTTTCATCTTTCAGGTCACCTTTATAAAAACTTTTAAAAGTACCTTTTCCTCCTTGAAGGTTCCTTTCCAGTGGATATATCTTCCTCTGCTTGTGTCCCCGTCCTTCTCCTTGGACAAGGCTTCCTCTCCAGCTGGAAGGGTAAGCACCTCCTTCCTTGGCTGCACTCTGTAATACTGCCCCTTGCAGTTGTGTATGGCCTTCCTCTAGGCCTGCTCTTGGGCCTTCACCTCGGCCTGCTCTCCCAGTAGCTTTCACTCCTTGAGTTATTCTGGGTCTGTCAGTGACTTCACCCCGGTCTCTGACTCCGGCTTCTGGAGCTGCTCTTGGCACTGCTTCCTGTAATGCTCTCTGTGAAGCTCTCTGCCAAGCTCCTTGCCTCCTCTTCTCTTGTAATGCTCTGTCCCTGCTTAAATCGAGACCAGCTGCTTCTGGGTCCTGCCCATAGAGGCGTGGTTCCTCTGCTTCCAGGCTTGCTCTCCTGCTCCCTCTATGTGTCCCTTCATGTAATTGCGGGTAAATCTTGTTTTTTTCAAGATTTAAAACTTTTTTTCTTTGTGTCAGAGGGCCTGCAGTATCACAGTATGCACTGTAAAAACATACAACTAAAACAGACCTATAAAATATCATTCAAAATGAAATCTGCCACAGTATATCAAAGCAGATAAAATAAAGGCATACAATTATAAACTGCCAGAGCTTCCATGTATAGCGCTAATAAATACTGTGAGTCGTAAATTAGGAAATGCCTCTATGACTAAAGAACGGCATGTTATACAGAGTAAAAGAAAAAGTTGGGTCTTCAATAAAGTTGGTTTGATTCATCGTTTGGTTGACCGTGGTTTCTGCCCTCCACTGCACTTTCATTTTATTTCTGCGGAAGGCCTCCTTCTTTTGTTTCTTTGGTTGTCTATAAACCATCAACATGAGTAATGGCCTTCTGGGATTTTAAAGAATTTGCAAACAGATGTCCCGCCATATTGTCCTCTGAAAAATATTGACTTTGCTGAGAGAAGATTATCTGAGCAGCCTCTTTGCTAGGATTGTGTTATACTTATATTTAAGTTTCTGAAAATGTAGGATTAGAACCCTGGAGCAAGACACATTCATTGGCTTCAATCTCCTGATCCAGGTCTCACAACGCTTGCTTCCATTTCTGAGCTACCCCAATGGCATAATTAGTAATTGTTGTTCTCATCTTGGCCTTAAAAGCTTCCCACGCTACCCACCCAGGAGTATCCATTGGCAGGTTAAACTCAAAGTAGGCGGAAATAGACTTACGAATAGTGGCAAGAAAAAGTTAGTCTCCTAGTAAAGATTTGTTCATTCTCCTAAAAGATTGAGGTAGATCTGCTTGGGGAATTTGAAAACAGAGTGAAATCACTCATGATCAGAGATATAGATACTATGAATATCAGTGGCATTCAACCAAAACACCAGGTTTTTAGGGATTTAAAAGAAATCCAATCTAGAATGAGTGTTATGTGGGAGAGAATAAAATGTATAATCTTTCTTGGTAGGATGTTGGAATCTCCAGGAGTATATCAATCAAAGATCCTCCATCATGGCCTGAACTACCTGGAGAGCTTTCAAGGGTTTACCAATGCGTTGAGATTGTCTATGTAAAAGATTATCTAGGACCAGATTAAAATCGCCCCCTAGTATTACTGGAATTTTCCACAGTGCACGAATTCCTTTAGCGATAGTGTGCAAAAAACCCTAGAGTATCAAAATTCGGGGCACAGACTGTAAAGAAAAGCCATTTCAACACCCCTGATCAGGAGAAGTATGTTAGCCCACCTGCCCTCTGGATCAGTTTTGGTGCTAAGAACTAATGCAGCAAGACTTTTTCTTACAAATATAGCAACTCCATTCCTCTTCCTCAATGCTGGGGAACAGATTGCCAAATTATAGATTCCTATCCTATCTTTTTAGATTTGGGATGATTTAAATGAGCCTCTTGCATGTATACCACATCTGCAGCCTCTCATTGACAATACAAAAGAATCTTTTTGCCCTTGATCGGATTGTTAATCGCTTTCACATTAAGAGATAAGACCTTAATGGAGGTAATCATGGAAGCAACTAGAGTTAATTCTGGGCTATCATCTCAAGTTTCAAACCATCCAAGAAAGGATGAAAAACATCAAAGGAAAATAAGAGCAGAAAAGAGGAAACAAAAAAAAGAGATAAAACCTATGCCTCCCTCTAAGAATAAAGAGAAGAAAAAGAGCAAAGTAGAAATCAAATCAGTACAAAGCAATGGACTAAAATGGCCAGGGAACCCTGATAACAAGAAATTACTTCTACTACTTGGTGAGCCATTGCACCACATCCCATAGAGCCAAGGAAGAGGCCCTAAGGTAAGCTAAAGAACCCCTCCCCCTTGCCCCCCATAGTTCTAAGGACAAGGACATCACTCACATATCCTCTACTTACAATCCAATTCACACTGTCATCACCTAGAATCACAACAATTGTACTTGCTACTGCAGACGTTATCAAGACTCTTACAAAATAGTCTCCATACATCAATTTCTCATACATAAATGATACACCACCCCATTAAGACAATCACATGATAGCCCATTCAGTCATCAAATGCCAGCCCACTTGCCAGCCACGCATTGCACTCAAACCCATTCCATTACCCCGCAGCTCTCAATCAAACCTAAACTACAATCACACTTCAACGAGTGCCTCTATGAGCCATACAAAGGACCTCAGGTCACAAATAAGTCCTAATGAGGGGTCAAAACAGTAAATACGCAATTGAATATAAAAGGAGTCGTGTCCGTAGATATGCCACCGGATCAATGGAGCACCATAACGACAGGCTTCGCAGGCCTCATGTTCCATATCAGTCCATTCCCACTTCCTCAAAGTCTTCCAGAAATGTCCATAGCTGCTCTGGATCTTCAAAGGAGTGTGTTTGATTATGAAGTGTAATCCTCATATGAGCCAGAAAAAGCAAGTCAAAGTGACTTGTAATTTCTGTAATTGCAGCCAAAACGCTAAAAGCTGTTTCTGTCTATCCACAGTGGATTTATTGAAGTCAGGGAAGAACATCAACGTATGTCCCTCATATTGACTGGACTTTGAAACCAGGCAGCTTGTAGAATCTTTAGAGCATGAGGATAATGCAAAACCTTCAGAACAACAGGCCTCGGATATTTAGCATGTTGTATCTGATACGATGGGGCCCAGTGGGCTATTTCTATCTCTAAAGGCCTCTCAAACTCGATATTTACCAGCTTTGGAAGTAGCATTTCCAGGACTGAACACACTACTAAAACACTTGTCCATTCCCTTATTATTTCCTGCCTCAAATATTGCAACCTCCTTCTTGCTGGTCTCCCTCTGAGTCACTTCTCTCCCCTTCAGTCTATTCAGAACTCTGCTACGTGGCTAATGTTTTGCCAGCCTCGATATACTCATTTAACCCTCTTCTCAAATCACTTCATTGGCTCCCCTTCCATTTGCGCATCCAATTCTAACTTCTTCTTCTGACCTTTAAATGTATTTATTCTTCTGCTTTTCACCACCTGACTTCTCTCCTCTCTCCCTACATCCCTCCTCGTAAACTCCACTCTTTCACTGGCTTGCTTCTCTCTTTGCCCTTTTCCTCCACTGCCAAGTCCAGACCTCGTTCCTTTCACCTTGCTGCTCCTTATGCTTGGAACAAACTACCTGAGTCTGTACGTCAGGCTTCATCTTTGCCCCTTTTCAAATCCAAGCTGAAGACTCACCTCTTTGAGGCCTCTTTTGGCTCCTGATCCCTGGCTTTCCTTGTGTCTCCTTACTCTTCTTTATTCTATCGTTATTCTCATCTTTTGTCTGTCTTGAATAGATTGTAAGCTCTGAAGAGCAGGGTCTGTCTTTATCTGTGTCTGTACAGCGCTGTGGATGTCTTGTAGCACTATATGAATGATTAATAGTAGTAGTAGTAGTAGCATCTTATGCACGTTTGCAGTCATATACTAACGAAAAATTCCTATGTTTATGTTTTTAAAACCCTTTTTATACCGCCTTACTATATAAAGGCAAAGCAGTTTACAAAACTCTAAACAAAAGAAAATAAGAAAGGAATGCCTTAAAATAACAGGAAAAAGGAAAGAAAGGTACACAGAACAACAGCAATACATTTCCTAATGGTGAATTAACCCTTTCCAGAAAGAACAGAAACAGATAAATCTTCATGGCCACTGCAATATCGTCCCCACGTATTTGTTTAAGGCATGACGTAACGCTGTCCCAAACTCCTGGGATAGCTGGGCATGTTCATACACGTAATACATTTGGGGCCCAATATTCGAAAGGCAGTTACACGGTTTACAGCCTAGTAAACCGTGTAAATGCCTTAAACAGGGCTATTCAATGGCACCTACGCAGTCAGTGCCATTGAATATCCACATCTATGTCCCCTATGTGCCCTGATACTATCCAATTAGCAATGGGGCATGTTGGGGGTGTTCCATGGCGGAGCGGAGGAGGGGAATACCGCTAACTGGGTAGCGGTGATATTGAACCTCTACCCAGTTAGTGATCCGTGGCTAAAACTAGGCCAGCTTTTGACTTGCCTAGTTTTAGCCACAGGTGCTAGCTGGGTAGCAGTCCAATATCGCCGCTACCCAGTTAGGCTCTGTGGCCGTTTTCTCTGGGTGCCAAAACTGGATATTCAATGTCGTTGCTGCGGCATTGAATATCCAACATTAGGGGTGAGCAGGCAGGGCTATACGGCATAGTGGCACATAGCCTGCTTACTTGAATATCGAGCCCTTGATTTCCATTGTTTCCACACAATCACCATCATAGGACAGAGCTGCTTTTATTGATTTATTTTGTTGTTGTTGTTGTGTGCTTTCTCCTGGTGACCTTGTGGATAGTTGAGACTATCCCCTGGGTTTTCATTGCAAGGTGTGACCAGAGGCACATTGCCAAGCCATTGCAAACTCCAATAGCATGCTGTTTGGGACTGATGGTCAGTGAGGCATCTTTATTGCAACCCCTTAAGAAAGTGTAGTGTGAAACGCTGAGTCGATGAAATGTTTGGTGTCGGGGTATGAATGGAAATCTGTATGATCTGAATCAAGATTTTGAACTATGCCATGGAGACCATTCAGTTAAGTTGTATTAATGACACTATAGAATAAGAAGGGTGGATTATTTATGCTGTTTGCCACTATAGAATAAGAAGAGTGGATTAAAATGGTTGAAAAATATTTTTAAATATTAATATAAATGATGTTAAAGGAGTTTTTTTGGCTGCTGATGTGATGGAGAGGGCAAAGACATGTTTTGTGCTGTCTGCCTGACCCATGTAATCTGAAGCCTTTTTTCTCCTTTTAAACCTGTGATAAGATAGTTTATGTATATGACTTTAATACCTGACCTATGCTTGGTTGAGTAGAGTGATTTTTTGTTTTGTTGGACTCCCCTATTGTCATGGCAGCACAGTCCCCTCTCTCCCATTCTCCCATTGGTGGCTGTAAACTTGCTTTAATAGATTTGCCACGCTGCCTCTACTCTTTTATGTTCCACCAAGTCTGGCTGCTGTCACCTATCAGGCCGAAGTCTTGTGGTGTGGTTGTTATCGTGAGATTGCTGCCCGGCAGGTAACAGCTGCGGGGCCTGGTGCAAACTTAAGAGTGGAGAAAGCACAGCAAACCTGTTAAAGTAAGTTTGCCACTCTGCCTTACCAGTGCTGTGTGGGCCCCCTTCTTGAGGGGCTGCTTGGGTGAAACTTATGCCACTGCAAAAGCAAATTGATAACAATGTCATCATTTCCTGTTTCGCGGTGATCCCGGTTTTTATTTGTAAAGAAAGCATATCCCTAATTTAAACATCATCCTTCTGTTCAGTGCCAGATAGTGGCTGGCGCTGAGTATCCAGATGCTATAGTTGGTAGTGGCAGCTCTCTAGATCATAGGGATATTCAGCCACTGTTCGGATAGCACCCAAGACAGTGATTTTACTATCCTAAGTTATATGGCTAGATTATTCGCATGATGGCAGAAATGATCCAGATAGCGGTTGAATATCGCTGCTATCTGGATAGGTGCCCGGATCACCCTCGCTCCATCTATGATCTGCTCTGACACTCTAAATAGTGGTGAGACAGTCTGTAGAGATATTCAGATGGCACTAAGTGGATAGTGCCGCTGTGTGTCTCTCTCACCATGATTATCCAAATAAGGGCTTCTGATAATCAGGCTCTAAGTTTAAAAGGCTGATGTAGTCTAATGCTGATTCTGATTCTTCTTTAACTAGAGCAGTTCCTCTGAAAGGTTTTGTAGGGGAAGAAAGGAGTGGATGAGGGTTGGTTCAGTGTGAGACTGAGGTGGGACTTTCCCTGGTTGTAACTCAATGTTTCTTTCTTATTGCAAGTGTTGGGGCTTTACCCTTTCATTTCAATTATCGTGGCTTCAGGTTTCACCCCAATTCTCAAGCAACTTCAGTGAGGTAGTAATTTTTATTGTCAGGTCTGCAAAAGCTCACGCTTTGCACCGAAACAATAAAGCTTTAGCAACTATATCAGTAATATACATAGAAATACAATTTAGCAATATACCTGAGTACAAATTGTTAATCTATATAATAGCAAATCACCTGACCTTGTTGCTGTGGTCCTCTCGAACATAAGAGTGCCAGCTGGAGTCTGCACTTAGCCTTGTTTATGGCTCTTCCTTATATAGCCAGTTTTCTAACTTTTCACCCAGTTTGTGTTGCTGGCATACCTTCCTGGCATTGCTTGCTTTCTTGTCACGCTTTCCTGACATTTCTTGCTTTCTTGTCACACCTGTAGTCTCACATTCTTTTGACCTTTTGCATGTTTTCTGTGCGCCCCTGTCTGTATACGCCTCTGAATATGCCGTGGGTTTTTACTGTTGGAAATATGGTCACTGATTCTTGCTCCAGGGATCTAAAATTACCTTAGTCAAAGACTTTCTAGCATCGGTGCTATGTCACCCCACCCCCTTCTTGCTGATAGTATCTGATGGCCATTTTCTACTTGTAGCTAGTGCATGGGTGAGGAAAAACATCTGTTCTATGCTTTTTCATACTTCTAATGTGTTATTTCCATTCCTTATAAGGGGTTACGCTACAGAGCCGCTGAAAACTACTCCTAAGCTGATGGGGGAATGCGGCCTAAAGTGGGGTTCACCCCTCTTTATTCCCTTCACAAGCTAGCCAGGTCCCTCTATTTTTTTCCTCATCCACTCTAATTCTTTGCGTTTTTTTTAGTATAGTTCTGTTGGTCAGGGGGAGGCAGTGCCCCAAAGCCCTGCAAAACCTTTTTCCAAAAATCTGTTTTACATCATTAAGGAAAAATAGCTTTGTGCTTTTAATAAAACCACCCTGAAGAAAAGAAAAAAATCATCCTTGATTTCATTGGCATAGAGGTCCAAGGACATCAAGTGGGTGGAGGCTATGCTGAATCAATGCTGAAGTTCATAGGATCATGATGCCGAAAGCACCAAGGGTTTGAGGTCTTGACCCTTGAAGCAGTCCAAATGCAAGGATAGCTCATCCTCCTTGAAGAGCAGAGGGGGTCATTACCAGGCTTCAGGTGAAAAGACCAGCCTGCTGATATTCCCCTTCAGATTCAGGGAACATCAGCCAGCCCTGCTGTAAACCCCCTGCTTTTGGCGGTGGCAGCCCTGGAGAAGTGGTTTAGGAAGGGTCTTGAAGACAGACGTTTGATGCTCTTTGCCATGTGTGAGCTTAAAGATCTGATGGCTTTGACTATAGCACATCGAGATGTCTACCCTATCCTCAAGACCCATCACCTTCCTGTGGTAAAGGCATTGCCATCGAGGCATTGAAGGGCCTCAACATCAATAACTGACCAGCTGATATCACTCTCCAGTGCACTGGGGGCTGATCAGTCCCTGATGTGTTGTAAATCATCAGTGCATAGTTGATCCTGAAAGATCCCTAACTCCCCTATGAGATGAGGCGCATTCAGGCAGGGACTCAAACATCAGTTGAATACCATTCAGAGTCAAATTCAGACCACTTATGTGAATCTGAATATAACTCTTAATATCTCTTGGAGGTGGAGCCTCCAGAGTTGTTCTTGGCTCCCTCTTCCCTTTATGTGAGGTTTAAGTCCCCCTCCATAAGAACATAAGAACATAAGATATGCCATACTGGGTCAGACCAAGGTCCATCAAGCCCAGTATTCTGTTTCCAACAGTGGCCAATCTAGGTCATATGTACCTAGCAGTTTCCCCAAGGGACACAGGTTCCACAGTGCTTGTATTGGTTCAAGCATTGATATCCTGGGTCCCTTCTTAATAATGGTTTATGGACCTTTCCTCCAGAAACTTGTCCAAAACTTTTTTAAACCCAGCTACACTAACAGCCTTTACTACATCCTCCGGTAACAAATTCCAGAGTTTGATTACACGTTGAGTGAAAAAATATTTTCTTTTATTAGTCTTAAATAGTTTACCCTGTAGCTTCATTGCATGTCCCCTAGTCTTTCTATATTCTGATAAGGTAAACAATCGATTTACGTTTACCCGTTCCACTCCGTTCATTAATTTATAGACTTCTATCATATCTCTTCTCAGCCCTCTTTTCCAGGTTAAAGAGTCCTAACCTTTTTAACCTTTCTTCATAGGAGTATCCTTCCATCCCCTTTACCATTTTAGTGGCTCTTCTCTGAACCTTTTCTAAAATCGCTATATCCTTTTTAAGATACGGCGACCAGAATTGCACACAATATTCAAGGTGCGGTCTCACCATGGAACGATATAGAGGCATTATAATATCTTTTGTTTTATTTTCCATTCCTTTCCTTATCATACCTAGCATTCTATTTGCTCTCTTGGCCGCTGCTGCACACTGGGCCGAGGGTCTTATTTATTTATTTACATTCTCTTATATACCACGCTATTCTGCATCAGTGCGGTCTTAACATGATATCCACAATGATGCCTAAATCTTTTTCCTGGGTGGTGGTTCCTAATGTGGAACCTTGCATCGTGTAACCATAGTTTGGGTTGTTCTTCCCTAGGTGCATAACCTTGCACTTGTCCACATTAAATTTCATCTGCCATTTTGATGCCCAGTCTTCCAATTTATCAAGATCCTCTTGCAATTTTTCACAATCCTCTTGGGTTTTAACAACTTTAAATAGTTTTGTCTCATCTGCAAATTTGATAACCTCACTCGTTATTCCACTTTCCAGGTCATTTATGAATATGTCAAAAAGCAGCGGACCCAGCACAGATCCCTGGGGTACACCACTATTCACCTTTCTCCATTGGGAAAATTGGCCATTTAGCCCTACCGTCTGCTTTCTATCTTTTAACCAGTTCCTGATCCACAATAGTACACTGCCTCCTATCCCATGACTCTTTAGTTTTGCCAAAAGTCTCTCATGAGGGACCTTGTCAAAGGCTTTCTGAAAGTCCAGATACACAATATCAACTGACTCACCTTTGTCCACCTGATTATTCACTCCTTCAAAAAAACATAACAGATTAGTAAGACAAGATCTTCTTTGTCTAAAGCCATGTTGGCTGTCTCCCATTAGGTCATGACTATCTACATGCTGAGTAATTTTATTCTTTATGATGGTTTCTACCATTTTTCCTGGTACTGATGTCAGGCTCACCTGTCCGTAGTTTCCCGGATCACCCCTGGAACCCTTTTTAAAAATTGGTGTTACAATGGCGATCCTCCAATCTTCAGGTATTAGAGATGATTTTAATGATAGTTCACAGATTACTAATAGCAGTTCTGCAATCTCGTATTTCAGTTCTTTCAACACCCTTGGATGTATACCATCCGGCTGAGGTGATTTGCTACTCTTCAGCTTATGTAATAGTTGTAATACATCTTCCCGATGTATCTATATTTCCTTCAATTCTTCCGCACCTTTAAATACCACTTCAGTCATGGGTAACATCCCTACATCTTCCTCAGTAAAGACTGAAGCAAAGAATTCATTCAGTCTCTCCGCTATCGCCTTGTTGCCTCTTAGTGCTCCTTTAACCCCTTTATCATCTAATGGACCAACTGACTCTCTCACAGGTTTTTTGCTACGAATGTACTTGAAATGGTCTTTACTTACTTCGCGTTTTTGCTTCCGCAGCAAGCTTCTTCTCAAATTCTCCCTTTGCCTGCCTTATCAATGGCTTGCATTTGACTTGCCAGTGCTTGTGCTGTTTCCAGGTTTCGTCGTTTGGCTCTTTTTTCCATTTCCTGAAAGATGCTTTTTTGGCAACAACAGCCTCTCTGACCTCACCTTTAAACCATGCTGGCAGTTTTTTGGACTTCCTTCCACTTTTCTTAAAGCGTGGAATACAGCTGGTCTGGGCTTCCAAGATAGTATTTTTCAACAACACCCAAGCTTGATGTAAATCTTTAACCTTTGCAACTGCTCCTTTTAGTTTTTTCTTAACTATTTTCCGCATTTTATCATAGTCTCCCTTTCGAAAGTTAAAAGGTAGTACTGTGGATTTCCTTACTATCCCTCCTCTACTAATTAAATCAAAGGCGATCATGCTATGATCACTATTGCGAAGTGGCCCCAACACCCTTATCTCTTGCACTAGATCTGGTGTTCCACTAAGGATTAGGTCTAATATGGCTTCCCCTCTGGTTGGTTCATGAACCAGCTGCTCCAAGAAGCAGTCATTTATTTCATCTAGGAACTTTATCTCCCTAGCATGTCCTGACGTGACACTGACCTAGTCGATACCGGGGCAGTTGAAATCACCCATTATTATTACTGTGCTGTAACTTTTGTTAGCTTCCTTGATTTCTTTGAGCATTTCATCATCCATTTGGTCATTCTGGCCAGGTGCTCGATAGTACACCCCCACTGCCATTGCCTTCCCCCTTTTACATGGAATTTCAATCCATATAGATTGTACAGCAGATTTTGTTTCCTGCAAAACTTTAATCCTTTCTGACTCAATGCCCTCTCTAACATAGAGAGCAACCCCTCCACCAATTTGATCAGCTCTATCATTACGATATAGTTTGTACCCAGGTATCACAGTGTCCCACTGGTTGTCCTCCTTCCACCATGTCTCTGATATTCCAATCATATCTAACCTCTCATTTAGTGCTATATATTCTAACTCTCCCATCTTATTTTTTAGACTTCTAGCATTTGCATACAAGCATTTTAGAGAATGTATTTTATTCATATTAATTTGGCTATTGTTAGACATGGTTAATTTGGGATCTTTAAGCTCTGTCCGCTCCATACTTGAGGGCATTTGGGCTACTTTACTCTTTTGTGGAACCTCTCTGCTTTTGGTAGTATCCTTCAAAGATACATTCTTCCGAACCATCCGCTCTTGGGCGACTGTCGGCTTTCCCCTAATATCTAGTTTAAAAGCTGCTTTGTCTCCTTTTTAAAGGTTAATGCCAGCAGCCTGGTTCCATCCCGGTTAAGGTGAAGCCCATCCCTTCAGAAGAGCCCCTCCTTTCCCCATAATGTTCCCCAGTTCCTAACAAATCCAAAACCCTCATCTCTGCACCATTGTCTCATCCACGCATTGAGACTCCAGAGCTCTGCCTGCCTTTTGGATCCTGCGCATGGAACAGGAAGCATTTCGGAGAATGCTACCCTGGAAGTTCTGGATTTCAACTTCCTACCTAAAAGCCTAAATTTAGCCTCCAGAACCTCCCTACCACATTTTCCTATGTCATTGGTACCGACATGTACCAAGACAGCAGACTCCTCCCCAGCACTATTTAAGACCTTATCTAGGTGGCGCGTGAGGTCCACTACCTTCGCACCAGGCAGGCATGTTACCAGGCGATCCTCACGTCCACCAGCCACCCAGCTATCTACATGCCTAATGATCGAATCACCAACTATAACGGCTGTCCTAACCTTTCCCTCATGGGCACATGGCCCTGGAGAAACGTCTTCGGTGTGAGAGGGTTTTACATCACCTGGAGGACAGTCCTAGTTACAGGATCACTTCCTGCCACACCAGGGTGATGCTCTCCTGTCACGTGTCCCCTCTCCTCCATGGCAACAGGGATGCTGCCAGACTGGAGGTGGGACTTCAGGACTATATCCCTGTAGGTCTCGTCTATGTACCTCTCTGTCTGTCTTATGCTTTCCAAGTCTGCTACTTTAGCCTCTAGTTCCCTGAGAGCAAAGAGCTCCTTGCACCTAGTGCACACGTAAGACCTCTCACCAACTGGGAGAAAATCATACATGTGACACTCAATGCAAAAGACTGGAAAGCCCCCATCCCGCTGCTGGACTGCTTTCTGCATCTTAGTTTTAAGTTTGTGTTTAGATCTAAGTTCTTTACCTACTAAGGGTTGCTATGGATATTTATACTAATAAAACTGTACCTAATACGTGTAATATAGCTTGTTCACCTGAAGCTTAACTAACCTCAGGTCCTTAATGTATGACTGATTTGGGTAATGAGCTTCACCTGAGAGCACCTCCTCTCTTTTAAGATGTGTAAGTACCTATAAAGCTACAATTATCCCAGGGGTGGGTGGGTGTGGAGAGGGAAGGAGGGAAATAACACTTATTAAAAGAGGGCTGCTATAGAGTACCCTGTCTTGTGCTGCTGAGGTAAGCTATATTCTGATTTGATTTAAATTATAGCTCTTAGCTGCTGCTAGGCTCTAACTTCTTATGAAATTTAAACTACAAGCTCTCTGCTGGGTTCTAAATTTAACCAGAAAGCTCTTTTCTGTGTTTTAAATTTAAGCTAAAAGTACTTTGCTGATGCTAGGCCCTGAGTGACTATTAAATTTAGACTACAAGCTCTCTGCTGGGTTCCAAATGTAACCAGAAAGCTCTTTTCTGTGTTTGAAATTTAAGCTAAAAGTACTTTGCTGATGCTAGGCCCTGAGTGACTATTAAATTTAGACTACAAGCTCTCTGCTGGGTTCCAAATGTAACCAGAAAGCTCTTTTCTGTGTTTGAAATTTAAGCTAAAAGTACTTTGCTGATGCTAGGCCCTGAGTGACTATTAAATTTAAACTACAAGCTCTCTGCTGGGTATGAAATGTAACCAGAAAGTTCTCCTCTGTGTTTTAAATTTAAACTTAAACTGCTGCTACTAGGCCCTGACTGGTTTAACAAAAATAGTGGATTCACAGATTAATTAGCTTTAATACAAAGAATCCCTTTTGGAAAATTACCTGAAGTACCAGAAAAATTACCAGAAGTATATACTCACAGTTGCAGATCTCTCTCCAGAAGTAACAGTCCCTTTTTCTAGTCCTTCAAGACAGAGGCATTATCCTTCCATAATTTTGTGAGGGATATGGCTAAGGCCTTACTATTTCCAGTGGAAATAGAGGAGTCCAGGACTGAAGAATGGGATATCTTCCAGTATTATGTTGCCCCAAGGAAGCAGTGACAGTACTTGTGCATCACATCCTTCAGAGGTTAGAGATGAGACTGTAGAAGAGCCCCTCTCTGTACCTCCAATGAGTAAGAAGGTCGACTCTATGTATGGATGCCAAAAGGCTCCCAGATTTGAAAAACTCCAGCTGCCACACCACTGTATGGTCACTGAAGAGCCAAGAGTTCCAAGTCACAATCCTCAGCACTCCTGAGGAGAGAAGTCCAGACTTGGATTCTTTTGGGAGAAAGGTTTTTCAGCATTCTATACTAACGTCCTGCTGGTGTCCTCCAAACTCTTCAGAAGCATGCACTTACGGAAGATCATGCACAGCTAAAACTATATATTGACTATCTCCTTCTAGAGAAAGTTACCACTTTTGTTTTGTATGGTGTTTAATCTACTGAGTGCTTTCATTAAATCTTTGGGATAC
The DNA here is from genome assembly GCA_033557465.1 of Ichthyophis bannanicus. Classification (NCBI taxonomy): domain Eukaryota; kingdom Metazoa; phylum Chordata; class Amphibia; order Gymnophiona; family Ichthyophiidae; genus Ichthyophis; species Ichthyophis bannanicus. The sequence goes on along the minus strand of CM066032.1, from coordinate 810,435,646 downwards.
AGATTTAGCCTTAATCTTAAAGACGGTAACAATCCAGAAATAATATCACACTTATTGTCTATAGATGACTTGAAGCTCTACAGCTCCAATGACCAACAATTAGTGGAACAACTTTGTGTAGTGAAAGGCTTCTCAGATGATATCAAGATGACTGTTGGCCTTGACAAATGTGCTAAAGCAACCTTCTTTAGAAGAAAATTAGGCAAAATGGAAAACTTCCTGACTGATGATTGTGACATCAAGGAACTTGAACAGGAAGGTATATATGAATATCAAGGAATAGAGGAAGGAGCAACAATCAAGCAAAATTTATTGAGAGATAACATCAGTAAAGAATATTACAGGAGATTAAAATTATTATTGAAACGTGCTTTAATATCACAAAAGAAGATAGAAGATATTAATCAGCTGGCAATTCTTGGACAATTTTGAACTTGTAGACTGGCTTCTTAAAGATCTTGAAAACAGGATGTACAAACAAGAAAACCTTTACATGTCCACTAGGTAATTTTTAAAAAATGGTGTATACCAACTGTGCATTCCTCGAGCCGAAGAAGGAATGGGCCTAATTCAGTAGAAATTGATTATACATACAGAGCTACTATCATAGGTTTCCAGACCTATCTAATAACATCACCAGATCCAAACATGCATAAAGTTTTTTGAAATATGAAAGTAAAGGTCCAGAATCCATCTCCATTATCAAACAGACAGGCATTTTGACAAGTAGAAGGAATGGATGAGAATCTACCAATACACACAGGGAAAGAAGCAACAGAATTTGCAAAACAAGATAAAAACATTTCAAAGAATTAGATCAGCAAACTAATAACAGCAAATGGCAAATGCACAAATACAATGGGAAATACAAAGCATTACTCTAGGAGCCATTTGTCGATCAAACTAGGGCACATGAGTGGTTAAGAAGAGGTGACTTGGAACCTAAGGATGAGAGAATGAAACTAGTAGCCCAGATCAATGGATTACAGATGAGATGGTTCACAGCGAGCACAGAAAAAAACTGGGAAAACTGACATAATTACTTTTTGTAAGGAAAAGATGGAAACGGTTACTCATCTTGGAGCTGGTTGCAAAGTTCTGAGGGGAGAAAAATCTGTATACAGAAAGGCACAATAAGATGGCATGCCTCATCTACTGGAAACTCTGCAAATGTTTTAACATTGATTTACTAGAAAAGTATTAGGATCACGATCCTAAGAAAATTGTGGAAAAAGAAGAGGTTATGATCACCTGGGATATTCCCACTCCAACCGATAAAAAGCCAGAAAACCAGACACCGTGGTGAAAGAAAAAGAACATGAGAACAGCATTGATGATAAAGCTATCAGTGCCAAACGATTATTCCATACATCGAGTGGAGAAAGCAAAGATCTTTAAGTACCAAGCAAAGCAGTTAGAAACTAAGAAAATGTGGAGAGAGGATATAGACATTTTTCCCATAAGGGTGCTATAGGCTTGATTAAAAAAAATTTTCAAGCACACCTTGATACATTGCCTATACATGTTACATCTTATGAACTCCAGAAACAGGCTGTCTTTGACACAATGCAAGTACTACACCAAGTATTAGCAATACATTTGAAAGACTGAGATTGTATTTCACATACAGCACCCTGGCTTAGGAGTGCGATTCATGCTGTCATGGTATGCACAAAACTAACCCATTTGGAGAAATTGTCTCTAAAATGATCACAACAGAGTTCTTCACATCATTTCTCTGATGATAGAGTTGGTGCAAGGGGATTGGGTACCCTAGACAAATCTTCAGCCTTACACTCCACTCCCCTGAGACTTTGATAATTAAATTTCACAGTCATGATCATTGCAACACTACCTCCCCCACAACAATCCTCTACCTCTCCCAGTGGACAAGTTCTTGAAGCGCTGCAAGGGTTCCTTGGAGAGGCCAGCTGAGAACCTGGCAATCTCCTTCGCCAGGTCCCGCAAGTACATGCCCATGTACAGCTGGTATGTTTGGACTCGGCATGACAGCATTGAGCCCTGGTAGCACTTTCTGCCGAGGGCATCCAGATTCCGGGCTTCCCTGCCAGGAGGCACCAAGGAGTGCATTTTTTGGCTCTTGAGCCTGTGCATGGCTGATTCCACAACCATGGAGTTGTGCGGCAGCTGCACTTTTTGGAATCCAAGGCTCTTGCGGACTCAATGGATGGAATCGACCCGCTTGCTGAGAACCAGCATTGAAGCCAGTGACTCCCACATGTGGAACATCAGCCGTTCCAACATCAGAGGAACCGGTACCGTAAGGGCTTCCCAAGGGGGAAAGTCATACTGAAGGGCTTCGAGCTCCTCAGCTCGAGGCTCCTCCTTGGTATCCGCCGAGAATGCCAAAGCCTTGGCCATGTCCCTGACGAAGTCTGAGAACCGGGTATCCTCCGGGGGGGGAGGGGTACCTTCTCTGAGACTCGGAACCCGGTGAGTCCGATGGGACATACTGGGTCCGGTGGGTGTCCGGGGATTCCTCATCTTCCGTTTCTCATGCCGTCCTCCATGGAGGAATCGATGGGCTCCAGCTGTGAGGGCTTCAGTCTCGACTGCCCTGACACCGAGGGCACTGGCGTCGATGACCTCGGTCCAGAACGGGAGGTTGAGGGAGACCTCGGCTGAGGATCAACGAGTCCGAAGAGTCTCGAGGATCGGCTCGGCACCGGGGTTGACTTGGACATCGAAGTCCCGGTGGTCGGGGTGGATGGACCGGTGAGACCGGCCATCAGCACCCGCTGCTGCTCCATGAAGGCAGACATGCTGCACTCCAGGGCCGCTATTCTGAGACCGAGCTCAGAATGCTCCGCAGCCTCCGGGTCAGTCTAGATGCCATCGGGCCCGACACCGGTTCTCCCGGAGGAGAGTCAACGAGGACAACAGCAGTTACCTTCCTCGGCATCTCCGGCTACATGCGAGGCACTTTTGCAGGCCGCTCCGACTCCGAGGACCCGGGGCGGCGGTCATGACTCCGTGACCTGGCCCACGAGGATCCAGGTTGATCAGAGGCATCCAATGACGCCACCCTCATGGGTTTCTTCTTCCTCCGGTGTTCCCGTGAGGGAGACCCCCACTCAGAAGACCTCCAATGATGCTCCCGAGACGTCGAGGCTTCTGAAGAGGTCCCGACCCGGGTGGATGTGGACTCTGAGAAAATCCTTTCACGCTGCTGCTGCCTACTTCTAAGTGCCTTGGAGGACATCTTGCCACACGGGTCACAGACCTTCGGGTCATGGTCGGGCCCAAGGCAGCAGAGACAGCAGCCATGTGTGTCAGTGAAAGACATTAGTTTTTTACACCAATCACACTTTTTAAACCCGCTGGCAGCCATGGGTGGAAAAAGGGCCCCTGCGAGGTCAAAGGACTGGGCTGCCAGCTAAAAAGAAAAAAGAACATGAACGCTAGGACAAAAACAAAAAAACAGAGTGACCGGACTCGATACCGGTGTACCGAACCGAGGCGGGAAGGGGAACCGGCGTCAAACCGGGCTGAAGAAGAGAATCTTCAGAGTTTTGACGCACTTTTTCCGCGAGGGAAGTTGGACTACGTCCGTTGGGCTCCGCGGAAAAAGGGAGACTGAGCAGGATGGCACCCTTTGGTGGGAAGAGGACCATGCATGCGCGATGCAATCCCAAAGGCTTTCTTTGAAAGCTTGGGAATTGCTCCGCACAAGGGCTCCGATGTCACCCATATGTGAGGACTGACTTCCTGCTTCTTCATGGAGAATCCTGCTTCTCACTCTGACTAGGACTAGAAGAGTTCAGCCGAATCAAAATCAACTCATTGCCTACAGTATAGAAAGGACAAAGAAAACAAAATTTCTCCGAAGTGTAACATTTCCAGACTTGGGGAATGCTGGAGAATTGCTTATGCATCCTTGTCACCACCCGCTGCTTATCCTCTGCTTCTTATCCTCCTTTGTTTGAGCGGAATAGCTATCACGATGTGTCAGGTGTAAAAGCGAATGTGTTTGCACAGTTCTGAGAGACTTGTGCTGCCACCTGTTTTTCTAATGGATTATTTGTAATCTGAATTTCAGACCAAAGCCTGCAGCTCTTTTTCTTCATGAATGGTGGTTTCGATTTATACAGGAGTGCACCGAAAGCAGAACGGCACCAAGTAATAAAGCAGGTCCTTTCATAAACATAAACCTTTTAACAATCTAGGGGATTTCAGGAAGAAAGAAAAAGCTGTCACAGGAACCTATACGTTTCTCCAACATCCTCTCTTATGTGCCACAGCAAAGATCTATAATAATTCCTCTTTGATAAAATGACTGGCTTTTCACATTTATCATGGGCTTGCTGATGCTGAATGTCGGGTATCTGCAAGACTGTGCAGAGCTGGAGGAGGAATTCATAAAAAAAGAATATTTAATAGGAGCCATTGAATGAGTTTGAAGAAATGGCTGTGACTAGAAAGAGGCACACAATTTAAGTAAAGGGAGATCTGATCTCTAAATTACAGATTCTGTATACAATGCACATGATCCCTATGCATGTGCTTCTGGCAGAGACCAACCTCCTTACAGGTTCATGGCTGCCATAGTATGCGCAAAACCAACCCATTTGGAGAAACTACCCCAAGCAAAACCAGAGCAGTTCTTGGCCAAATCCTGAAACTGATTTAGAGACTTAAAAAAGAGAGAGGGGTTCCTCCCTCCCATTCATCTCTCTCCACCTTGAAATTTTGCTGATAACTGTTACAGATGTTAATATATATTGATGCCATCTAGTGACTCATTGTTATATCTCACTGTTCTCCTACTTCCTTGTTATTGCCACCTTTGACCTTCTGATTTAATTCAGCATGGTTCATATGCTTCAGTTGTGCTTAATATACCTTTATTTCTAGCTCTGAAACATGGTGTCAGAAGATTGTGAACCTGCATTGCTTTCCTGCCTATGATGGAGAGAGTTTCCAGAGTGTGGTGGGCTGCAGAAACGTGAGTACAAAACAAGGCTTACAGTTGTATTGATGGGCTTAAGACTGCATGTGATCTCCCTTGACACAGAAGCACAAAGCATTACAGCATCATGGCAACTGCTGACAGCGTTCCATCCCCATAGGACATGAAGGTTAGTTGATGATTTAAATGACAATTGGGAAAATTTCAGAACATAGTTTGCGGACCACTGTCTGGTGATAGGCTTACACAAGAAATCAGCTGAAGCACTGTCAGCTACACTGAGAAGGGTGATAGATGATGAATGTCACAATGTTTATAAGCATAATATGAGCCTCACACAGGAACAGAGGAAGGATACCAAAGTTACCCTGGATGCATTAAAAGCCTATTTCAAACCCACCAAAAATGTAACATATGAAAGGTTTGGCAGCTGCAAACAAAAGAAAGGTGAATCTATTGATAACGTTGTCATGCAGCAACAGGTGAGTACAGCCCACTAAAAGATTAACTTATTTTGGTTAAAATAGTTTCTTGGCATTTGCATCACCGTCTTTTAAGAGAATGTGACTTAACTCTGAATACAGCCATAGAAACATGTTGTATTGTGCAACTCACAGACTTGCAACTGAGAGCTATAGAACAGGACCAACAGCCTGACAGCGTTAACACAACAGACAAGCATCATCAAGATGTGGATGGCTACTGCACAAAGCACAGCAGAGTAACCAATCTCTTAACCAGATCTGGCAATGCACATAAGCAAGTAAAAAAATCATATGGGTAGATACGTCGGTTATGTGATGGCCAAAATAATTTTGTAAGGGTGTGCCTATCAAGCAGGAAACTGAATGGAAAAAAGTAAGCTACAGAAGCTGAAAAAGATCAAATCAGATGATGCTGACTTGCTCAGTACTGATGCAATTTCTCAAAAGAGTGCCCTAGCACTATGCGAGCAGAAGGACAAAAATGGTTTGTGACTCTCAAACTGAATAATATGGTACAATCTTAACAGCTGGACTCCAGAAAACAAATAATGTTGTGTGCCTGAAAAACAAACTGAGGTTGGCATAGAGTGCACCCTGGTAGCTGAGTGGTGCCAAATTGAAAATACATTCAGCGGAGTTCATGCCATCCTTGGGACTTTTTCACATGAAATGCAACATACTGTATGTGGACATACTCACAAGTTCTAATTTGTCATTGTGAAAGCAAATCAGAAGCCATTACTGTCTAAATCAACATGTGAGCGTCTTGAGCTGATCCAGTTCACCATTCTTGCACAACTGACCTTGACAGAACATCAGAGCACCAAACTGCTGTTGAGACCACAGCTGCTTAGTCCCTATGATGATATCTTTCATGGTTCAATAGAAACGGTTCGATGAGAAGTTCATTTTGAAGTCGATCACAGTATTTCACCAGTACAATGTGCACCACGCAATGTATCAGTTGCCATAAAGCTAGAAGCAAAAGCTTAGCTTCATGCTTTTCTAGCTAGGCTTTCACTTCTGGCAACTGATATAGTGAAAATGTATGTTTCAGGATTGTGTTTGCCTGCCACTGCTTTCATCTTACCTCTATGGCTGAGCTATAATTACAGCTGAAACTGACCACATACCAGTCACTGATAGCAATCTTCAAAAAGCCCCTATTGTGTGCATCCAAGCAACTTCAGAGTATGTTGATAATGCTGCAACACTAGGCCCTGAGATATTTATTAGTGGCACTCTACAGCTGACTATCAGTAGTCAGAGCTGCTACCGAGCATCTTAAGGTTGTTGGATGCAACAAGAACAAACTGACACTGCACAGAGCAACCTGGCAAGTTATCTAAATGAGACCTTTTAAATACTGAAGTCTGCAGTCCTGACTGGATGGCGAGACTTGAAATAGGAAACACCAGTTGAAATTAGGGAATACTGATCATTCATGTGCCACTTAGACAAGGTTTTAGATAGTGCTAGGGAGGAGCCTGCTGCCTTGGTACAAGTTGGTATCAATGACATAGGAAAAATATGGGAGGGAGGTTCTGGAAGACAAATTTAGACTTTTAGATAGAAAGCTGGAATCCAGAACTTCTAGGGTAGCGTTCTCAGAAATGCTTCCCATTCCACATACAGGACCCAAGAGGCAGGTAGAGCTCTGGAATCTCAATGTGTGGATGAGACGATAGTGGGAGGAAGAGGGTTTTGGATTTGTTAGGAATTTGGCAACCTTCTGGAGAAAGGGGAGCTTTTCCAAAAGGATGGGCTCCACCTTAACCAGGGTGGAACCAGGCTGCTGGTATTAACTTTCAAAAAGGAGAAAGAACAGATTTTAAACTAGATAATGATAGAAAGTCGACAGTTGCCCAAGAGAGCATGGTTCAGAATAGTGTATCTTTGAAGGATACTAGCGAAACAGGGAAGTCAGGGAGGCTCCAAAAAAAGGTAAAAGTAACCCAGGCGCCTTTAAGTAAAAATCTGACAGAGTTGAAAGATTCCAAATTAAACCTGTCATCAAATAGTCAGACTGTTACTATTAGCAAAAAGTAAACTTTGACATGCCTCTTTGGGAATGGCGTGGAACAGTAGTCTAATGGTTAGAACACTAGCTTGGTAAACAAGAGACCAGAGCTCAGTTCCCACTGGCTCTCCTTGTGGCCTTGGGCAAGTCACTTAACCCTCCATGGCCTCAGAAGAAACTTAATGTATAATCCAAGTTATCAATGCCCCTGTTTAATGTACATTACCAAGTTTGTTACAAAGTAAATTGCTTTGACTAAATGATACAGCGGTATAAAGCCCTATTAAATAAATAAAAAACATAAATTCTAGAAGTCTAAAAAATAAGATGGGAGAGTTAGAATATATAGCAATGAATGAAAGGTTAGATATAACTGGCATTTCAGAGACCTGGTGGAAGGAGGATAACCAATAGGACACTGTAATACCAGGCTACAGACTATATTGCAAGGATACCTCATCAACAGCTGGTCCAGGAACCGACATGTGGGGGATGATATTTTAGACCTAGTCCTCAGTGGAATGCAGTATCTAGTGTTAGAGGTAACTCTTTTGGGGCTGCTTGGCAACAGCGATCATAACATGATCATACTTGTTTTAATAAATGGAGGGAGGATAGCAAGGAAATTGACTGCACCAGCATTCAACTTTCAAAAAAGAGGCTATAATAAAATGAGGAAAATGGTTAAGGAAAAACTAAAAGGAGTAACTGCAAAGGTTAAGACTTTACATCAGGCCTGTGCGTTATTTAAAAATACTCTCTTTGACTCCCAGACCAGATGTATTCCGTGCTTTAAAAAAAGTGGAAGGAAGGCCAAACAACACCTAGCATGGCTTATAGGTGAGGTCAGAGAGGCTTTTATAGCTAAGAGAGAATCTTTCAAAAAATGGAAAAAGAGCCAAATTATGAAAACAGGAAAAGGTATAAAGACTGGCAAGTTAAATACAAGGCATTAATAAATCAGGCAAAGAAAAACATTGAAAAGAAGCTTGCTGTGGAAGCAAATGTGCATAATAACTTTTTCAAGTATATTCGCAGCAAAACACCTTTGATGGAGTCATTAGATCATGGAGGGATAAAAAGTTCACTGAGAGAGAACAAAACCATAGCAGAGAGACTGAATGATATTTTTGCTTCAGTCTTCACTGAAGAAGATGTAGGAAACTTACCCATGATATTTAAAGGTGATGTATCAAAGGAATTGAAACAAATCTCAATAAATCAGGAAGATGTAATACAACTAATTGAAAAACTAAAGAGCAGCAAATCACCTGGACTGGATGGAATACATTCCCGAGTGCTGAAAGAACTGCAATATGAGACTGTAGAACTACTATTAGTAATCTGTGATCTATCATTAAAATCATCTTTGGCTATCATTTTAACATCTTTGTTAGTGATGTTGCGGAAGGGCTCTCGGGTAATGTTTGCCTCTTTGCGGATGATACCAAAATCTGCAATAAGTAGACACCCAGGAAGGAGTAGATAACATGAGGAGGGATCTAGCTAAGCTTGAAGAATGGTCTAGAATCTGGCAGCTGAAATTTAATGCTAAAAAATATAGGGTCATGCATTTGGGCTGCAAAAATCCAAAGGAGAGGTACAGTGTAGGGGGTGAGGTATATCTGTCCACAAAAGAAGAGCGGGGCCTTGGCATAATTGTGTCTGATGATCTTAAAGTTGCTAAACAGGTAGAAAAGATGATTGCAAGAGCCAGAAAGATATTTGGGTGTATAGGGTGAGGAATGGCCAGCAAAAAAAAGGAGGTGATAATGCCTCTGTATAAGTCTCTGGTGCGACCTCATTTGGAGTATTGTGTGCAATTCTGTAGACCGCACCTTCAAAAAGATATAAGCAGGTTGGAGTCTGCGCAGAGGGTGGCTACTAAAATGGTTAGTGGTCTTCGTTATGAAACATATGAGGACAGACTTAATGATCTTAATAAGTATACTGTAGAGGAAAGGCAGCGTAGGGGAGATATGATAAAGATGTTTTAAATATCTCTGTGGAGAGGAGAGTCTCTTCCGATTGAAAGCAAGTTCTGCTATGAGGGGACACAGGATGAGGGGAAAGGGGATATACTCAGGAGTGATATGTGGAAATATTTCTTTACGGAAAGATTGGTGAATCCGTAGAATAGTCTCCCAGTGGAGGTGGTAGAGATGAGGACAGTATCTGAATTCAAAGAAGCATGGGACAAACACAAAGGATCTCTAAAGGAAAAAAGGGCACTATTGTAGTTGATGGAAAGGCAGATTAGATAGGCCATGTGGTCTTTTTCTGTGGTCATGTTTCTATGTTTCCATCTGTAATACCTGAAGATTGGAGAGTGGCCAATGCAACGCCGATTTTTAAAAAGGTTCCAGGGGTGTCTGAGAAACTACAGACCAGCGAGCCTGACATCAGTAGTATTTATTTATTTATTTATTTTTTTATACCACGCTCTTTAGAATCAGTGCAGTTTACATATATGCTAACAGGTACTTTTTATTCCCATGTCTCCGAAGGGCTCACAATCTAAGTGTACCTGAGGCAATGGAGGTTTAAGTGGCTTGCCCAAGGCCACAAGGAGTGGCCATAGGACTAGATACCCCAGTCCCTCCGGCCTGAAGTTGCTTGTCCCCATGCGAGAATTGAACCTCTGGCCTGAGGTAACCTGTCCCAACCACTGAGCCACTCCTCCCTCTACTTGACAAAATGTTAGAAACAATTGTAAAAAACAAAATTACTAAACAAGTAGATAGGCATGGTTAATGGCAGAAAAACAACATGACTTATAGCTAAGGAAAGTCTTGTCTCACCAATCTCTTATATTTTTTGAAGGTGTTAATAAACTGGTAGATAAAAGTTGAGCTGGTTGATATAGTGTATCTCAATTTTCAGAAAGCCTTTGACAGAGTCCCTCATGAGACACTCGGGGAAATTAAAAAGCCATGGGATAGGAGGCATTGCACTATTGTGGATTACGAACTGGTTGAAAACTAGAAAACAGAGAGTAGCTCTAAATAGCCAAATTTCACAATGGAGAAAGGTGAATAATGGAGTACCCCAGGGATCTGTGCTGGGTCCATTGCTTTTTTAACATATTTATAAATGACCTGGAAACAGGAATAATGAGAGAGGTGATCAAAATTTGCAGATGACAGAAAACTATTCAAAGTTGTTAAAACACAAGAAATTACCGGAGGACCTTGTGAAACTGGGGAACTTAGCAGCTGAATTGTAGATGACATTTAATGTGGACATGCAAAGGGGGATGCATATGGAGCATTTAACTTATAGTGCTATATAAATGATTAGTAGTAGTAAAAAATCCTAACTGTAGCTACAAATTAATGGATTCCATATTAGGAGTCATTGTGGATAATACTTTGAAATCCTCATCTCGGTGTGCAGCAGTTGGTTAATCGATTAAAAGATAGAAAACAGAGAGTAGGGCCTAATGGCCAATTTTCTCAATGGAGAAATGTGAATAGTGGAATAATCCAGGGATCTGTGCTGGGCCTGCTGATTTTTAATATATTAATAAATGACCTGGAAATGGGAATAATGAGTGAGGTTATCAAATTTGCAAATGACACAAAATTATTCAAAGTTGTTAAAACACAAGAGGATTCTAGAAAATTGCAAGAGGACCTTGATAAATTGGGAGACTGGGCATCCAAATAGTAGATGAAATTTTATATGGACAAGTGTAAAATTATACACCTAGGGAAGAACAACTCAAAATGCAATTACGCGATACAAGATTCCATATTAGGAACCAATACCCAAGAAAAGGACTTAGGAGTCATTGTGGATAATACATTGAAACCCTCTGCCCAGTGTGCAGCGGCAGCCGAAAAAGCAAATAGAATGCTAGGAATCATATGGAAAGGAAAGGAGAATAAAACTAAGGATATTATAATGCCTCTGTATCACCCCATGGTACAACTGCACCTTGAATGTTGTGTGCAAACCTTGTCACCATATCTTAAAAAGAATATAGCAGAATTAGAAAAGGTATAGAGAATGTTCAATAGTAGTAGTAGAAGAGCCATCAAAATGGTAAAAGGGATGGAAGGATACCCCTACAAGGAACGGCTTAAAAGGTTAGGGTTCTTCAGTTTGGAAAAAAAGACGGCTGAGGGGAGATATGATAGAGGTCTATAAATTAATGAATGGAGTGGAATGGGTAAATGTAGATTGGTTGTTTATGCCTTCAAAAAGTAGAAAGACTAATGGACATGCAATGAAGCTGCATTTAAGACTAATTGGAGAAGATATTTTTTAACTCGGTGCATAATCAAACTCTGGAATTAATTACTAGAAGATGTAGTAAAAGCTGTTAGTGTAGCTGAGTTTAAAAGGGGGAATTGAGAGAGGAATTCAGAGGAATTGAGAGAAATATCGCTACACCGGGAAGATATATTACAACTATTTGATAAACTGAATAGTAGCAAATCACCTGGACCGGATGGTATACATCCCAGAGTGTTGAAAGAACTGAAATATGAGATTGCAGACCTGCTATTGGTAATCTGTGAACTTTCATTAAAATCATCTGTAATACCTGAAGATTGGAGGGTCGCCAACGTAACACCAATTTTTAAAAAGGGTTCCAGGGGTGACCCAGGAAATTACAGACCGGTGAGCCTGACGTCAGTACCAGGGAAAATGGTAGAAACCATCATAAAGAACAAAATTACACAGCATGTAGATAGTCATGGCCTAATGGGAGACAGCCAACATGGCTTTAGACAAGGAAGATCTTGTCTTACTAATCTGATATGTTTTTTTGAAGGTGTGCATAAACAGGTAGACAAAGGTGAGTCGGTTGATATAGTGTATCTGGACTTTCAGAAAGCTTTTGACAAAGTCCCCCATCAGAGACTTTTGGCGAAACTAAAAGGCCATGGGATAGGAGGCAGTGTACTATTGTGGATCGGGAACTGGTTAAAAGATAGAAAGCAGAGGGTAGGGCTAAATGGCCAATATTCCCAATGGAAAAAGGTGAATAGTGGAGTACCCCAGGGATCTGTACTGGGTCCGCTGCTTTTTGACATATTCATAAATGACCTGGAAAAGGGAATAACTAGTGAGGTTATCAAATTTGCAGATGGCACAAAACTGTTTAAAGTTGTTAAAACCCAAGAGGATTGTGGAAAACTGCAGGAGGATCTGGATAAATTGGAAGACTGGGCATCCAAATGGCAGATGAAATTTAATGTGGACAAGTGCAAAGTTATGCACCTAGGAAAGAACAACCCACACTATAGTTACACGATGCAAGGCTCCACATTAGAAACCACCCAGGAAAAAGATTTAGGAGTCATTGTGGATAACATGTTAAAACCCTCCGCCCAGTGTGCAGCAGCGGCCAAGAAAGCAAATAGAATGCTAGGTATCATAAGGAAAGGGATGGAGAACAAAACAAAGGATATTATAATGCCTCTGTATCGCTCCATGGTACGACCGCACCTTGAATATTGTGTGCAATTCTGGTCACCGTATCTTAAAAAGAACATAGCGTTATTAGAAAAAATACAGAGAAGAGCCACCAAATTGGTGAAGGGGATGGAAGGCTACTCCTATGAAGAGAGGCTAAGAAGGTTAGGGCTCTTTAGCCTGGAGAAGAGACGGCTGAGGGGAGATATGATAGAGGTCTATAAATTAATGAATGGAGTGGAACGGATAAACGTGGATCAATTGTTTACGCTATCAGAGTATAGAAAGACTAGGGGACATGTAATGAAGCTACAGGGTAAACTATTTAAGACAAATAAGAGAAAATATTTTTTCACTCAACGTGTAATCAAACTCTGGAATCTGTTACCGGAGGATGTAGTAAGGGCTGTTAGTATAGCTGGGTATAAAAAAGGTTTGGACAAGTTCCTGGAGGAAAGGTCCATAAACCACTATTAAAAAGGGACCCAGGATATCAATGCTTGAACCAGTACAAGCATTGTGGAACCTGTGTCTTTTGGGGATATTCCTAGGTACGTATAACCTAGATTGGCCACTGTTGGAAACAGGATACTGGGCTTGATGGACCTCGGTCTGACCCAGTATGGCATGTCTTATGTTCTTATGGGTTTGCACAAGTTCCTGGAGGAAAAGTCCATAAACCATTATTAAAGAGGACCAGGCAAATCCACTGCTTACCTCTGGGATAAGCAGAATGGAATCTTTCTACATTTTGGGAACCTCACAAGTATTTGTGACCTGGATTGGCTGCTGATGGAAACAGGATACTGAGCTTGATGGATCCTTGGTCGGACCCAGTATGGCATATCTTATGATGCTAGGAATTATTAAGAAAGGAATGCCAAATAAAGAGCATATGATAACAAGCCTGTATGACTGTTTGAGTATTGTGTGCAGTTCTGGTTTCCATATCTCAAAAAAGAAATAACAGGGATTGGAAAGATACAGAGAAGGGCGAGAAGATTAAAAAACAAGTATGGAATGGTAAGTTTATGAAGAGAGGTTAAATAGGTTAGTCTGGAGAAAAGAATCGGGCATAGATACGATAGATATTTATATAAAGAGTGGATAAGGAATAGTTATTTACTATTCCACAAGCACAGGACTAGCAGGCACTCCTTGAAACTAACTCATAACAGATTTAATATGAATTTTAGAAAATATTTTGTCTATGCATAATTGTCCATAAAAATGAAGGGTAACAAAGGCCTTCCCAAGCATTTTTGCCCACCGCTAACCCCAAATTGACCCCAACCTGTTCTTTCCCCTCCCCCATGCTCCTCCTGCTAGTCAGACACTGGCACTCCTCCCCCCCCCCCCCCCCGAGCCCAACCCCAGCACCATTTCACTCTACCTTCAGGCTCATTGTTACCTCTTTCCTCCATATTGATGCAAGCACTCTATCCCTTTCCCAATCTGACCCCATCACCTTTTCTTCCCTCCCCAGCCTGGTATTGGGCTATCTCTTTAAAAGCCCTGTAGAGGACCATGGAGATAAAGAACTAATCACAGTCCTGATTTGCGTATAGGTGACTGCTTGGGGTGCCAAAGTTTGAAGATGCCAAGAGGAGCCTGCTCCTACTTACTTTAGCACTGTTATGTATATACTCTATCATTGGGGTGCCACTATGGCACTTTTTCTAAGCTTCCCTTCCAGCTGTCAGTCTTCGGGATCTCGGAAACCCTCCCCCTCTCTACCCCCCCCCCCTCCCCGGCTCTCTGTGGTCTGCTCTGTGGTTTTGCCTATGGGTGCCAATGTCTTAAATTCCAAAACTAAAAACCTGATTAATCAACCACCACAAATCACCTACTTATCAAAAGAGGTTGAAAAATTATTACATAAAGCAGAACCGATTATGTAAAACTTGTATTGACCATACTAGTAAAACTTGTATTGACTTGTATTGACCATGCTCTGTTTTTATCGGTCTCCCCAAATCCCAACTTAACAGACTACAGAGGATCCAAAATACTGCTGCCCGCATCATCACCTACTCTTCCCTACGAGATCACGTGTCACCTCTACTTGTTCATCTTCACTGGCTACCTGTTCCCTTCTGCTCCCGATTTAAGCTCCTCACCCTTATACACAGAGCTCTTCACACCAATACCCCACAATACTTGGCAGATCTCATCACCTTTCACACTCCCAGACACACTCCTCGTTCATTTCATCTCAACCGCCTCAATCTTCCCTCCCCCTCCCTTGCTCACCTTCAGTCCACCCGCTCCTCAGCCTTCTTCTTCGCAGGCCCTGCCCTCTGGAATTCACTTCCCGCCTCCCTTCGACTTGAGCCCCATCACCCTTCCTTTAAGCGTGACTTAAAGACCCACCTCTTTTCCCTGGCCTTTGACCTTCCCTCCCCTTTTGTGTGATCCCAGCCCCTGCGCCTTGTCCCGTATCCCTTTCTCCTGCTTTCCTATCAACGATTGTAATTTCTCTTTCCTTCTCTCCAGCCTTGTGCCTTCTTTAAAATGTTTGTACACTGTAAACCGCTCTGTCTCCCCGGAAGGGCGGTATATCAAATGAAATAAACATAAACATATTGCATATAATAATTTATTTTGTTGGACCGTATGTCTAGGGGGAAAACTTCTCCCAAGCAACACACTTTTGTTTTTAATAGAATTTTATAAGGCACAAAATTAAAAGAGTCTTATCCAAAACAAAATTTAATATTAAAAAGCACTTAGCTTACATAACACCAAAGGAGTTGGCAAAGAGGTGCCTGGAATTCAACAAGGGCCCTGATGTGGAAATGAAAGAGGGAGCCAGGGGCTTTATTTTCTCTCCCTCCCTGCTGCTTTCAATTGTTCAGGCAAGGGGGGATATACTGCAGAACCTCCCTACCACAATCAGAAATGTAGCAGGAGACCAGAGAGAAGCACAGGGTGAGAGAGACGTGGTCCGTGCACCACAGTTTCAGACCCGGCCGCGAATCAGCGCGGCCGGGCACAGGCACGCGCCGGCGAGCCGCGGCCAAGAGGAGGGGCGGGGGAAGGCGAGGGGGGGCGGGCGAAGAGCCGCATTCAAAAAGCGCGCTCGGCGCGAGTGCGGTCTCTTTGCCAGCCCCCCCCCCTCCGTGCAGGAGGAAGCCGGACACCTCCGTGACTGAGAAGGACCGCCAGAGCAACGGGCAGCACTGGGGAAAGCATCGGCTCACCTCCGATCGACGGTACAGAGACAGAGCCGTAGAGGAGGAGCAGTGCAGGGAAGAGGGCTCCTTCCAGCTCCCACACGTGCTTTAACGGCCTGAAGGAATCGGGAAGAAGAGTGCTTAGGCTGATCCACCCCCCTCCACGTGGAGGAGCGAGTGTAGATCGCCGAGACTCTTTGGAAGAGGCAGAGGAACAACCTTTACAACCAACAGCAAGTGAAATGCCCAGGAAGGGAACACCAAAGGCTCCTCGGCCGCGAGACAATAGCGAGCCACGGAAGGCGGCAGCGGCATCTAAAGCACGAGCAGCGGCCGAACAAAACACGAGAGGGAATCAGAGGGCTACCCGCGAGGCAACGGCCCCGGCAGCAGCATCAAAACCGCGTCAAAGCGCCAGGAAGAGGACGCCACAGCAACCAGGGAACGTGGCCCCGCCTCAGAACCAAGAACTTGACGACCTGCTCCAGATGGTCCGGGAGCAGGTTACACAGCATGGCCTGCAGTCAGTTAAGCAACGGTTGGGAGCTTCGGGCTCTACGAACCAAGAAGTGCCATCGACGAGCACCAGCGTAACCATGACCAACCAAGCACAGGGTAAGTCGTGTGGCGAAAAGGGGGCGCCAGAGTCATCAACGTCATCATCAGATAGGTCTAGTTCAGATAGTGATAGGGACATTGAATGGGCAGATGTGATGCGCTATGCACTAAAGAAAGTTAAGAGGAAGAAGAGCGCAAAACATTCCCACCCCCTCAGAGAGGCCTGGTCGGGGCAAAGTCAGAGGGGTGAAGACGACACATGCACGCCGACGGGAGCGGCCCAAAGAACGCGGATGGATTGGCATGACATGAGCCGTGATCCACGCTGCGGGGTGAGCTCCCTGGCCGTGTCGGTGCCCAAAAAGATCAAAAAGAGAATTTGGAAGAGAGAATATATTGACATATTCTCTCTCCTACTCAGGGATCAAGAGGATGAGTCAACTAGCGGTAAAGATAGGGAGACAAGAAGTGAGAGGGATAGGAAACCAAAAATACCCAAATCTATCAACAACTGGGTGGCGGCATTCCACCTCTTTATGAGTGTGGTGATGGAGAAAGAACCCGAAGCGGGCCCATACCTGACCAAGTACCTGGACACGATTACTCGCGCACATAAGCAATACGGGGGATGGGCCTGGCTAAACTATGATGTGAAGTTCAGGAGGAACATGGCCGACGATCCCACCCTAGCATGGCACCATAGAGTGCTGGACATGTGGGGAGAGGAAATGGCACATAATAGGCCATTGTGTCAGGACGGGTTGCATCAGCCACTCCCGAGCACCACATGGCAAAAGCCCTTTCAGAATAACCAAGGGCGGCAAGCCAATCTGTGGGCCGGGAGACGAGCATGCAGGCAGTACAACGCGGGGAGTTGTAACTGGCAGCCGTGTAAATTCAAGCATTCCTGCTCGGGATGCGGGGGTGGACATCCCGCCCTCACATGTAGAGCGGCAAGGGATGCAAAGCCATACAGGGCAATGCCGCAGCGAGCCACTGAGCTGGGTGGCGCCAACACCCATCAGCCTTGAGCGTATGCGGCCTTGGCTACGAGCATATCCTAAGCGGGATATAGCTATTAGTATAGAAGAAGGTTTCACACGAGGTTTCCGCATTCCATCCCTAATTTTAAAGAACAGAAAGCAAGCATGCTTACAAAAAAACCCACCATCCGTCCAACAACATTACGAGATCGCCCGCAGCAAAATAGCAAAGGAATTAGGTATGGGGAGAATAGCTGGTCCCTTCCAGTCACTCCCATTCAAGGACCTAATAGTCTCCCCATTGGGAGTGATACCCAAAAAGGAGCCAGGACAATTTAGGTTAATTCATAACCTATCATACCCCGAAGGACAGTCCGTCAATGATTACATTGATCCGGCATTATGCTCAGTCAAATATGCAACCATGGACCAAGCGATTACAATCATACGAAGTAAGGGGCCCCGAGTGCAACTAGCAAAGGCGGACATTGAGTCCGCGTTCCGCCTACTGCCGGTTCACCCTGAATCTTTTCCACTGTTGGGCTTCTCGTTCAATGGAGAGTTCTTCTATGACAAATGTTTGCCCATGGGATGCGCAGTATCATGTGCATACTTTGAACAATTCAGTTCCTTCATACACTGGGTGGTCGAAGATCTGGCCGGCCCCAATACAGTGGTGCATTACCTGGACGATTTCCTATTCGTGGGAAAAGACCGGGACGACTGCAAAAGGATACTGGATATCTTCGAGCTGACGGCACGAGATTTTGGGATCCCGTTAGCAAAGGAGAAGACAGAGGGCCCAAAAAGTGTCCTCACTTTCTTAGGCATACAAATAGATGTGCCTGCACACAGGTCGCGCTTGCCAGTGGAAAAAGTGCTCAAGTTGGGTGAAGAGATGCACCTATTGCACAGCCAGCGAAAAGCGACACTACAGCAATTCCAGTCCATGCTGGGCCTCCTTTGCTTTGCATGCAGGGTGATACCCATGGGGAGGGTGTTTTGCCGGCGGCTGGCATGGGCGACAAGAGGTATCGCAAAGAGATACCACCGCATCAGAGTCACCAGGGAGATGCGCGAAGACCTCCAGGTCTGGTTGCATTTCCTTCGAGCGTTCAACGGCCTGGCCTTCTGGCAAGCGCCCCCGATATCTAATGCCGAACTGGAATTCTTCACCGACGCCTCGGGGGAGGATCGGATTCGGCATATACTATAAAGGGGCGTGGTGCTCTGAAAGATGGCCCAAGGAGTGGCACAGTGTCGGGATCACAAGAGACATCACGTTCTTGGAACTGTTCCCTTTAATGGTATCCCTCTGTATCTGGGCCCCCGAGCTCGCCAATAAGGCGATCACCTTCCGCATCGACAACCTAGCGGTGGTGTGGGCGATAAATAATATGAGAGCCAAAACCCCAAGGGTAGTGGCGCTCTTAAGGAGGATAGTCTTGCTCTGCCTGGCGCATAATATAACCCTGAGAGCCACCCACATCAAGGGCGAGAATAATAACATTGCTGATGCTCTTTCTCGTTCTAAGATCAGGCTGTTTCACCAGCTGGCGCCCGAGGCCGACGGAGTCAAGACAGCGGTCCCGCATCAAGTCTGGGAGTTTGGTCCACCGAGATCTGGGGGCTCCTGTTGGGAGCATTAGCCGAGAACACCCGGCGCAGATACAAAGCGGCATGGGAGCAATACCAGACTTTTTGCAGCGAGGCCCTCATTCAGCGGGAAGACAGACTAAAAGTGGCAACAATATTGCGATGGATTATGCACTGCAAAACTAATGGCTGCACAAAGGCCGCAGTGCAGGTCCGTTTAGCGGCGGTGTCATTCTTCGCAAAGGCAATGGGGAAGCGGAGCCCCATGGCTGGGTTTATTGTACAGAAAGTGATGAGAGGTTGGTCCCGGGAACAGCCGCAGAAGACGGACAAACGCCGCCCGATCACGCATCAGATGCTCCAACAACTGATGGTACTCACCAGCCTAGTGTGCTACGACGACTACGAGACGAGGTTGTTTAGATGCGCCTTCTCCTGGGCCTTCTACGGAGCCTTCCGGGTAGGGGAGTTAGTAGCGTCATCAGCATCAGAGCAAATGACCCCACGAGGAGGGCTAGTAAAGCGTGATGTGTGCATACGCACTAGAACGATAGTATTGCAGTTACGCAAGTCCAAGACTGACACGGATGGAAAAGGGGCGCAGGTAGTGCTGTCGGCCATGCACAATGACCCGTCATGCCCAGTCCAAAATGCGTTAGCATACCAACAAGTAAGGGCGCACTCAGATCACCATTGGTTCATACACGCCAATGGAACACCCTTATCGCGTTTTCAATTCAGCAGAGTACTAAAGCTTATAATCGAATGCACTGGAAGGGATGCAAGCTTATACGGCTCGCACTCCTTTCGTATTGGGGCTGCTTCTACGGCGGCCAACATCGGAATGACTCGAGAGCAGATAATGAAAATAGGCCGATGGCGCTCGGATAGATACAAATTGTATATACGTCCAGCGCCGTAAGGCCAGGGGGGGCATCTTTAAAAAAAAAAAATAGACAGAATCGAATAGATACATGCCCCATTGAAAGACGGTAGTAAAGGACTATGAGTGGGTGGCGGGGATAAAAGAACTGTGTCTAAGCGAATGTACATTGCAAGGATAGATACTGTTATAATCATAATTTCTGGTTGTGCTCCATGCAGGAATAGGCTACGACAGAGGGCCGCGTGAAGTGTGGAGGTGTGGCCATTCATTTGTTCACTGGGCACAGAAGAGGGCGCGTTGTAGACCAATGGGATTGAACCTAGGACTTCCAGGTGCAGAGGTGGCCGTGTTGTGGCTGGGACGACGGGGTATGGTGTGGGACCAGCTAATGCCGTCCTTGCTCCAAAGGGGGAGATCCGCAGGGAATCCAGCGATAATTGTAATCCACTTGGGAGGCAACGACCTCGCATCCACACGCAGCGTTGAGCTCACCAAGAGGATGCAAGGCGACCTCCTAACGCTGGCAAACACATTTCCTGAGACGCTATTGGCATGGTCTCACATCACACCCCGACGAGTGTGGAGGGGCGAAAACTCTCATAGGGCAGTGGAGAGGACTAGAAGAAAAGTGAACAGATGGATGGCACGCTTCATGGGGTCCATAGGGGGATGCGTCATCGCGCATGACCTAATAGAGGAGAGATGCCCCGGGCTGTTCCGCCCTGATGGAGTGCACTTGTCCGACATCGGAATGGACATTTTTCTCTGTGACATACAGGATGCGATAGAACGTCTATGGAGGAAGCGGATGTTGGCCACAGCGGCGCGTTGATGTGTGGGGCCCCGACAACAAG
Source organism: Ichthyophis bannanicus (assembly GCA_033557465.1). NCBI lineage: Eukaryota > Metazoa > Chordata > Amphibia > Gymnophiona > Ichthyophiidae > Ichthyophis > Ichthyophis bannanicus. The sequence goes on along the minus strand of CM066032.1, from coordinate 810,414,731 downwards.
CGAGGAGTCGCTGTTGCCGGGGTTGGCAGTAGAAACGCACCCGGGGAGAGAACACAGCCTAGGCCTTAAGTAAAGGGGGAGAGGTACGGGAGAGATACACGGACCTCACCCCGGAGAGACGGAGATGGTGACAAGAACACCACGCAGAGAGCCCCCCCCAGTGCCTTGCTTTGACGGCGGGCAAAAGGGGGGGGGCAAAGAAAAAAGTTGCCAAGGCTGCTTGAACGGCAGACGCAACAGCTTTTCGGCTGAAGGACACGAAAGAATAAGGGACGGAGAAAAGCTTTCACGGCTAAAGAAGTTCCCTCCTGCTATGGGCAAAAGGCGGCAGGATAGTGGCTGTGTTTCTCGGGGGGGGCAAGAAAAGGAAAAGAGGTGATATAAGACATTGTAGACTGTGTCTTGCTGACGGTCACGTGCATGCTGTGGCCAACAGTTGTTATGTACTGTTAAATACCATTGTTGTTAATATACCACTGTTGTGAATAAAGCGATATGATTGTTGAAAGACCCCCATGGCGTAAGGTGGTGCTTCATGGGGGGGGGGAGGGGTGGGGGGTGGAGGGGGGGAAAAGGGGGGAAGGGCTGCGGCGGTCATGCCGGTTGCGTGGCTGAGACCCGGCCGCGAATCAGCGCGGCCGGGCACAGGCACGCGCCGGCGAGCCGCGGCCAAGAGGAGGGGCGGGGGAAGGCGAGGGGGGGCGGGCGAAGAGCCGCATTCAAAAAGCGCGCTCGGCGCGAGTGCGGTCTCTTTGCCAGCCCCCCCCCCTCCGTGCAGGAGGAAGCCGGACACCCGCCCATCCCACCCAAGGCGCAAATAGGGGGGGGGGGAAACGTCGCAGCATGCAAGAAGGCAGTAGAAACGCACCCGGGGAGAGAACACAGCCTAGGCCTTAAGTAAAGGGGGAGAGGTACGGGAGAGATACACGGACCTCACCCCGGAGAGACGGAGATGGTGACAAGAACACCACGCAGAGAGCCCCCCCCCAGTGCCTTGCTTTGACGGCGGGCAAAAGGGGGGGGGCAAAGAAAAAAGTTGCCAAGGCTGCTTGAACGGCAGACGCAACAGCTTTTCGGCTGAAGGACACGAAAGAATAAGGGACGGAGAAAAGCTTTCACGGCTAAAGAAGTTCCCTCCTGCTATGGGCAAAAGGCGGCAGGATAGTGGCTGTGTTTCTCGGGGGGGGCAAGAAAAGGAAAAGAGGTGATATAAGACATTGTAGACTGTGTCTTGCTGACGGTCACGTGCATGCTGTGGCCAACAGTTGTTATGTACTGTTAAATACCATTGTTGTTAATATACCACTGTTGTGAATAAAGCGATATGATTGTTGAAAGACCCCCATGGCGTAAGGTGGTGCTTCATGGGGGGGGGGGAGGGGTGGGGGGTGGAGGGGGGGGGAAAAGGGGGGAAGGGCTGCGGCGGTCATGCCGGTTGCGTGGCTGAGCACTTGCTTCCAGGGGAACTGACCGGCTGCGAGTTCAATGTTTCCTGATTTGGCAGTGCCAAGGGATTGGGGGTCATGTGTGCGGCATGAGGGAAGGAACCAAAGGAGAGAATCTAATGCTAGGGACAGTTCACAACTCAATAGTGGGTTTTTTTGTAAAAACAGTCATTTTGGGCCAAAAGACTGTCAAGGGTTAGTGTGAGCTGAGGGTGAAGGAGGAGAGAGAAGCCAGCAGAGACTGATGCATTGTGGAGTAAAGGTGAGATTTTCAGCATTCTTCGATATGAATGACAGAGAGTCCCTGCTAAATATAGGTATAGGATAAAGCAACTTGCCTTTCTAAAGTACTCAGAGCACTGTACAGTTAAAAAAAAATGAAAACAATGCCATCAAATTAAGTTCAGAAATTGTTGGATTTGGGACATCGTTGAATATGGATCGTTGACTAGCCCCATTGTAGTTTCAATAAACAATTACACAGGTAGATAATCTCTCTTTCACACAAACAGTTCTACAAATGCAGCAACAAAGCAGCTATCATTAAAGGTAATGACATCCCCTTGTAAATCAATCAAGGAGTCAGGAAGGAAGTCAGACCTGAGAAGAGCATTGTATAATGCTAATGGGCCTGAAGAACAGAATCTGCTTTCAATGGTGCTTTTTTTTTTTAAAGCTGCTTTATGGAAGCCTTAAGCTTGCAGATTTCCAGAGATAGACTTCTTTCAAAGGCTTAAGCTCTGATGCCCTGCAGCCCAGCAGAAGCTCAGTCTAGCAGTAAGAGAGTCACCTGACCCCACGAAAACAGTGATTATTTGACTCCATGAAAACAGTGATTATTTGGCAAAAAATGTCATATAGCAACATCCACAGTGGTGGGATTACGAATAACATGGTATTGAGTTAGGAACTGCAGTATTCTGAAATATGTTTGATTTTTAATGGGGGGGGGGCAATTTTCAAAACCATTTGTGTGGCTAAATAGCAACTTCCTTGTTACGTTGGCTGTCCAACTAATGCCCTCTCTCATTTCTGCTAATAACATGCCCATTGTTCCACTTAGAGCTGCTTTTAGGGAAAGAATTCCTGGGAATATGTTTTGGATCTGAAAATAATACACATAGATTTTTTTTTTCAAAAAACGTTTCACCTACCCAAAATGAGGTGCGAAGGTCCATAGGTAAAAAACAATTACCCATAGCAAGTTTGAATTTTCAAAGGAAATGCTAACCTGGGCTTCATGCAACCATAATATGGGATCCTCCAGAAGGGAGATAACCAAAAAGAATAGGGTTACCTCACCTTGGCTCTCAGACTGCTGCTGCCTAATGTTATCTGGTATTTAGCTCACACCTTCCCAGTAGTAGAGCCACACTGCCCATGCTGAGAGGAAAACTGCAGTCTTAAGAAGCCCAGATCTGGAGCCTTCATATAAAGCAGAGGTTCCCAACTCCAGTCCTGGAGAGCCAAACACCATTCAGGTTTTCAGGCTGTCCCTAATAAATATGCATGAGATGCATTTGCATGCACTGCCCCCCCATTGTATTCAAATTTATCTCATGCATATTCATTAGGGACAGAATGAAAACCTGAATGGTGTTTGGCCTTCCAGGACTGGAGTTGGGAACCTCTGATATAAAGCAATAAACAACAACATATTTACCTAGCGTAACATTGAGCTTCCTCAGTGAGGCCTTTGATGGCGTGTGCTATCTTCTAAGGCAAAGAGTGTGTAACCTCTGAAGAATGTGTGTTGCTTACTGTACTGTTTCTGAAGTAGTCCAATAAAGATATATAGAACCCCCCCCCCAAATTTGTGCAGAGGGCGAAGAGGAAGATGCCAGCTGATTGCTATTGCAAAGATCCTGAAGCCTCTAAAAGGGAACAAGGGGGCGTTCAACTGATGTCTCCCCTGAGGAGCCCAAATCGTCATGGAGTGGAGGTGGAGACGATCACCTCCTAGGAAGGGGAGCAGTTGGAGAGGAACAGGGCTGATCACCATAACCAGGAGCCATAAGCCACGCTGAGAAAAGGAGGAGAAACCTGTTGTCACTAACACCTTTATTAGCCGCTGCTCCATACGACTTGATGACCCCAAGAGCATTTCTGGGCATTGCTGCATTTCTTCTGGATGCTTTACTGACTTGAGGGAAGAAAAGCTACAGTGAGTGAACAGTAGAGCTGTGATGGTGGGGGGAAGAGGGCAGGAAAGAGAGCACTTTGGATAGGGCCATGATGTAATAATAGGAAGGAGAGCACTTTGGATAGGGCCATGATGTAATAATAGGAAGGAGAGCACTTTGGATAGGGCCATGATGTAATAATAGGAAGGAGAGCACTTTGGATAGGGGCATGATGTAATAATAGGAAGGAGAGCACTTTGGATAGGGCCATGATGTAATAATAGGAAGGACAGAACTGATTTAAGTGTCCACTCTGGGAAAAGGGCACATGTCAAGGAAGATGTCATGGATGAGGGAAAGTAAAGCAGGGGGGATGGCACTCATGACAGGGCCATAGGAAGAGGTGGGGATGCAGAAGATAGGAAATGCAGAAAGGGGCATGGGGGGTTGGGGAGGAGGGCAGGAGGGGAAGGTATCTGGTGAAGGGCCACTAGGAGGCAATATTTAGGAAGGAGCTATGGGGGAAAATAGAAAGCAAAGGACCAGGGAAGGGGCAGTTGAAAAGTGACTCAGGAAGTTTCCCTTTGAAAATTCCCTTTGCAAGCCTGTAAATGCAAAGTTCAAAGTTGGCTGAAAGGGAGAGAGACTGGTTGAAAGGAACTGGGCAGAAGAGAAGGAAGGCTAGAGGGAGGCTGAAGAGACAGAAAGACCTGTGAGATGGCAAATTGGAGGATAGAGGAAGTGTCGAGGAGGGGCTTGTGAAAGAAATCTAGTGAGGAAGAAGAGAGCTAGACAGTGGGGAGACCCTGGAAGGAAGGGACTAAGAGGGAGTAGATACTGCTAGAGAAGGGCTGGGTAGAGAGAGATTGGTAGGGAGAAGATGGATAGAGACAGATTTGTGGGGAAAGGCTGATGGAGTGAGCTTGGGCAAGAGGAAAAGATAGGAAGGGGCTGGGAAGAGAGAGAGACTAGTGGAAAGTGGTTTGGCTGAGAAAGGGTGAAATACTGTGGGGAAGGCAAGGATAAGGGAGAGAGAGACTAGAAGGAGGTTGAAGGAGGGGAGCAGGTTTGGAGGGGACAGATTGGGAGTCCCTAAAACATTTTGGATGTTGAAAAGGGGTCCTTGCACCCAAAAAGGTTGGGAATCTCTGCTTCAGGACAATGCAAACCTGGCTTTAAGAGGTTCATTTTTTGTTTCATGCAAGTCTAAATGGAAATTTGAGTGACATCTGCAAGTGACCAACTGGAAAGCTGCTTGCTCCTAGTGCAACCAACTAGAAAACCGCTTGTTCCTAGTGCAACCAACTGGATAGCTGCTTACTCCTAGTGCAACCAGCTGGATAGCTGCTTGCTCCTAGTGCAGCCAACTGGCAAGCTGCTTGCTCCTAGTGCAACCAACTGGCAAGCTGCTTGCCCCTAGTGCAACCAACTGGATAGCTGCTTGCTCCTAGTGCAACCAACTGAATAGCTGCTTGCTCCTAGTGCAACCAACTGGAAAGCTGCTTGCACCTACCCAAAGAAGAGACAGTATGATCTGATTCATAACTTGCCTGTAGAGAAACTGATGAAATAACCTGTGCTATTTTTAGCACACCATTTTTCCATGCTAATCTTACTCATTTGATTTCATTTATTGTATTTATCTTTTACCTGTCAAATATTCACTAGGCGAGTTACAACATAATCACATATAAAAATACATTACAGCAAAAACATCATAACATCACAGACCAGTAAAATATCTAATTAACAATGAAAAGGTAAGTTTTCAATAACTTATGAAAAAGCAATTAATCAGATTGATAATGAAAAGATAAAATAATACAATTCCAACTAACTGGGGCAATAATTGAAAATGCTATGCAATGAGCTATTTAAGAGTTTTTAGTACACAGATACTGTTAGTAGAACTGCTGCATTAAAGGGTAGTGTGACGGGCTTTTTTTTTTACTTCCATAGAGCGTATGTGCTATTGAGTCATTGCTGACTCTTGGCAATCCAGCCCCAGAGTTTTATTGGTAAGGTGAGACCAGGGGTAGATTGCCAGGCTTCTACACAGTAAGTCTACAGTACTTGGTATCCTGAAGTGGTCTCCCATCCAACTGCTAGCCAGGACCAACCCTGCTTAGTTTCTGAGACATGCTGAGATCAACTAGGCCATAGTTCCATAGTAAAGCTGAATGTTTACTCCAGCTCTTCTTCAGGAACAAATCCACCTAAAAGAAACAGGTGAAGAAAACTACCAAAAGAAGAAAGATAGTCACTGAAGTGTCAAGCTTTCCAATGCAGGGATCCTTTTCCCACAGATAAGTTCAAAAATGTTCCATGTAATTTCTTACTAACTGTTATATGTAAACTGCTTTGACCACTGTGAATGGCATTGTAGAAGCCATGCCAAAATAAAAAAAAATAAAATCAAGAGGTTCTGCTTCTGAATTATCTGCACAAATACCTTCTCGTCACTTGATTTCAAGGCTGAAGGCACTGAAGCACAAATCTTGCTCAGCTATGAACACTAGTCCATGATTTCCCTCATACTTCAGAGGAAAGATGGATATAAGGATCCAAAACATTGTGGAGACAAAAGCCATAGAACAGGAAAAATCTTCAGCGCAGACATTTTGATACCAAGTTCATTGCAATAGTCACAGAGCACTTTAAAAGAACAACCCACATAAACACCAACACACTGGATACTCCTTCCCAACCCAGACCTCTCACTTAGTCACCAAATCACTACACAGTGCTTTTCAAACTTTTATCCTGTATGACCCCATTTTAACAACTGAAAATTCACGTGACCCCAAATGCTAAAATCAAAATAGCAGATCTCCAGCCTCCTTCCGCTCCCTCCACTCATCTAAAGCAGCAACAGTAGTGACAGCAGCAGTCAGCACGGCGTCCCTTGTGTCAGTATGCAGTGTGTGCTTACAGACTCCAGGAGGGGCAAGGGCCTATGAATGTTCACTGGCTCACAGGCCACATGCTGACTGGTGAATGCAACTACTTGGCATAGATCACGGTGAAAGTCCAGAGAGAAGGGAAAATGGCCCATGTTTCTGTACCCCAAACATTGATGATGTGACCCCATTTGGAGTGCCGACCACAAGTTTGGGAATCACTGTACTACGCCCTAGTCACCATAGCCACTTTAGTCACTGTTTCAACTTACGTTACATGCGCCATATAAATACACTTAAATTGCACCCCATATTATAGCCTTTCTGTGTTTAATCCCATGTTATAGTATTATTATTATCTACCCACTTACTATGTAAACATTATGCCGTATCCTGTTACAATATGTTCATTATAATAAGTTTGTTCAATGTAAACCACTTTGATTCATAAAGCGGTATATAAGAAGGAATAAATAAATTAATAATTTGTCGTCGCTGGAGTGATTAGTGCAGGACTGCATCTCAGCGCAGAAGCACTCTTCTGCCCACAAAGTAATTTCTTCTATATTAGAGATGTACCATCTGTGGGGGGAGGAAATGACGTCACTGGACGAGACGGTAGCTTAAGAGTAGAGCTCCATCGGATAAATAACACTGGTCAATATTGAAATTGTTACAGACTTTAAAAGGCCCTAATCTGTAGTATCTTGGTGAGCTGAACATGAATATAACATTAAAAAAATGTTATTGGCTCTCGTTTTGAAGATATTGCATGTAGTTCATTATTGACGTTTTACCGTGTAAATTTATCCAGTAGGACATCAACAACATCCCAAATAAGCCTTGAATGATGTAATATTGCATCACATTGCATAATACCAGCATGCACACATCATCCAGAGTTGATTGCATCATTTTCTGATGCAATGCAATACTACTGCCAGACGGCTGCTGAAGCCATCTGACGTCAGCAGTGTACTATACGCAGTCGGAAAGGAAAGCAATCTGGTATTCTGTTCCGATATTGAAAGCCTCATGAATGCCTTAAAAATCACTCATGACCCACAAGACTGGAGACTATTTATAGACTCTTCGAAACTGAGTCTGAAGGCTGTGATTTTGAACAATGGAAACCATCTTCCATCTATTCCAGTAGCGCATGCCATCCACATGAAAGAGACATACGATAACTTAAAGCATCTACTGACATCCATTAACTATCACAAGTACAGCTGGCACCTCTGTGGTGACTTGAAGGTAGTTGCCCTTTTAATGGGACTGCAGCAGGGATGTATAAAATACATGTGTTTCTTATGTGAGTGGGATAGCCGAGCAATGGATTGGCACTACTTGCGGAAGGAATGGAATCGCAGACAAAATGTAACAGTTGGAGAGAAGAATATCCAGCACCCAGCTCTGGTTGAGGCTCACAAAATCCTGCTACCACCCCTTCACATCAAACTAGGTTTGATGAAAAACTTTGTGAAAGCCATGGACCGCACTTCGCCAGCTTTCCGATACCTGCATGAAAAATTCCCTCGACTCAGCGAAGCAAAGATTAAAGAGGGAGTTTTTGTGGGTCCTTAGATTCGAGAGCTCTTCAAAGATGACCGGTTCAACAACTTGCTGCAGGGTGATGCAAAACAAGCATGGAATGCTTTTCGCCTAGTGTCAACAAACTTTCTCGGGAATCTTAGGGCAGAAAACTACAAGGAACTAGTCGAAGACATGCTGATGCAGTATCAGAAACTTGGCTGCAATATGTCTCTAAAGATCCATTTCCTTGATTCCCATCTTGATTTCTTTCCTGACAACTGTGGTATGGTTAGTGATGAACAGGGCAAATGTTTTCTATGACTTGTTTTTTTACAGGTATTAACCGAAGGCCTATTATATTTACTATTGACATGCATTTTGTGATGTAAACATTAATTCTTGTAGATTACAAAAAAACTAGAGCCAATTTTGCAATTTCACTGTCATATTCATGTTCAGCATATAAAAATTGATAAGAAATGACTATTTTTATTTTAGTAACATGACTTTTGTAAAAATTTGTTGACCAGTGTAATTACCTGGACAAAGGACAGCCTTGGGAGAGTGAGAAACGCGAGATCCCAAATCCATAATTGGGGGTAATCTGGAGAGATGACGATGCCGAAGAAGGGTGCAGCAGATTTAAAGCCACGAGCGGGAGTGCCGCAGGGGAAAACAAGATGGCGACGCCATGTGAGTCGGCGGGGGCAGAGACGAGCAAAACTGGCGGAGAGGATGCCCATCGCAGAAGTGAGTTTGAAGGCCTGAAAGGGGAGCTAAAAGGTTGGTTTGCAACAATAAGGCAAGACCTAGCCCACTTCAAGGCCGAGGTGCATACACGGATGGAGGAACTGAGAGTGGATGTGCGTGAGGTGGGACAACGACTAGAAGATGTGGAAAACAGGGTAGAAGAGCAAGAAGGCACTATAAAAGGTGTGCAAGAGATGGTGAAAGCCCGGGGGGGGGGGGGGGGGGGTGGAGCAGGAAGAGATATGGGCAAAAATAGAAGATCTGGAAAACAGATCTCGTCAGGTGAATTTGAGAATATGGGGAGTGCCCGAGAGTAAAGACAAAGAAGATTGTGTAAAACAGGTAGAAAAAATAAGCCATCACATAATGGAGCAAGCTGGTATGGAGGTGTCTGAGCTTTGTTGGAAGATAGAGCGTGCACCCAGAGCGCTCGGCCCTCGGAGAGAGGGACGTGTAAGAGACATAATTGCTTGATTTCAAGCGTATGCAACAAAAAACGCGGTAATGAGTGCTGCCAGGAAATTAGCAGAAATTACCTGGGAGAACCAGAGAATCGAGGTGTAAGCAGACCTATCCGTGATCACTATGCAGAAGCGAAGGGAATTAGCAGGCCTAACAAGGAGGCTGTGAGAGGAACAAATTAAGTATAAGTGGACCTATCCTTTTGGCTTACAATTCAGTATGGAAGGAGTGCAATCCCACATATGGGCTGTGGTGGAAGGTCACCTCTTTATGCGGCAGGCAGGCTGGACAGCAAGCAATGAAGCCAAGGCTGCGAAGGGGCAAGACGGAGAAGATAGCTGGAGACGGGCGCCCCAGGGTGATAAGCGTCTAAGGAGACAGAAGAAGAATTTGGCACAAGCAGAAGAGAGAGGGTGAAAGGCTGCACAGCTGTGGACATATTGCAATGGAGAGAGCTATATTTATATAAAGCTTAAGTAAAGAGCACATAAGGAGTATGAATGGTGTAATTAGAGCCAGGTATAAGAAAATTGATGTGTGTATTTGTTGACTAGGGGTCTGGTATGTCATGACTTGTAGGAGGGGGAAGGTTGGAGATGACCGAGTTTGGAAGGGGAGGGAGGGGGGATGGCTAAGGGGATGGGGGGGGGGGACGACTTTCTTGCCAGACTGGAGGTTATTGCGGGAAGACAGCTTCTTATGGAAAATGGCTAGATTACGGGTATTAACCTTGAATGTGAGGGGTCTAAACTCACCAATTAAAAGACAACGAATGTACAAAGAAATTAGTAGACTCAAGGGAAACATTATCTTTATACAAGAAAGTCATTTGAAGAAAGCTGATGAATGGAGGGTGGCACATAGGAAATTCCCAGGACAATGGTATGCATCCAATAGAGTTGAAATGAAAAAGGGGGGAGTAGGATTTTGATTAAGGGGAGACTACCATATGTGGTGGAAATGGTACAACGGGATAAAGGAGGAAGGTTCTTGATGTTAAAATTGAAAATTCACGAGCAAAGGATTACGTTAGTTAATGTATGTGGCCTGAATGTTGCACAGGGGGCATTTTATGAGAGATTAGCTGCAGAGGTGGAGCAGTTTGCGGAGGGACAGGTGATCATGGGGGGTGATTTTAACCTGATGGTCAACCCACAGTTAGTCAATGCCAAGGGGTATAGTGAGGGGAGTGTGAAGAGTAGGAGGAGGTTAAAATTAATGGGCACACACCTAGGACTTCAGGATACCTGGAGGGAGTTGAAAGGACGGGAAAAAGATTTTACATTTTACTCACCAGTGCATAAGTCATTCTCCAGGTTAGATATGATTTGGGTATCTAAAGGTCTGGTGGAGAAGATTGAGAATTGTGAAATTGGGGAACGTATCTGGATGGATCATGTGCCAGTATGGATTGATTGTGAGTTGGGAAATCTGGGAAAGCAGAGGAGGGGATGGATATTAAACGAGTCATTATTGGAACAGCCTGAGGTAGTGCAAAAAACAAGTCAATCCATAAAAAGTTATTGGGAGATTAATGACCGAGATAACTGCAAAGTGGAGACCTTGTGGGAGTGTTTGAAAGTAGTGGTGAGGGGAGAGTTGATATCAGTAGGGGCATATATGAAAAAAGTTAAAGAGGGACATAAAGAAGAGTTAAGAGGGAAAATCCAGGGACTGGAGGAATTACAAAAACAACAGGATTTCAGTGAGACAAATATGAAGGGGTTAAAGAAAGCGAGAAGAGAATTGGATGAACTAGAACTGGCAGATATTAAGTTTGCTCAAGATCAATTGAAACAGCAATTTTTTGAATTAGGAAATAAACCCACTAAGTGGCTAGCATATAGGCTTAAACAGCGGCAAAATAGGAACTTTATAACAAAAATTCGGGATGCAGGAGGGCAGGAGGTAAGAACGAGGGAGCAGATCCAGGACAGATTTGTGCAATTTTATAAGCAGCTATATTCAGCAGGGAAGGTGAAAGAGGGGAAGGATATAGATAAATACTTAGATAAAGAATTACCTAAGCTAACAATGGAAGAAGTGGCCCAGATTTCGGCACCCATCAGAGAGGGGGAAATATGTGAGGTGATCCAAGCTTTACCGGCAAATAAGGCCCCAGGTTTGGATGGCTTTACTAATAAGTTTTACAAAGCTTTTAAGGAAATCCTGGCCTCTGGCCCGCTTATACAATTCGTTTAAGAATGAAGGGAAACTCCCAGAGACCATGCGAACAGCTGGTATAACGGTATTACCGAAAGAGGGGAAGGATCCCAGTGTATGTGGGTCATACAGACCCCATATCACTATTAGGGACAGATTTAAAAATTTTTACAAAAATATTAGCTAATAGGCTGCAACCCTTTATGCCGCGCTTAGTGCATGAAAATCAGGGGGGTTTTGTGCCCGGCAGGCAAACGGCAGACAATATCCGGAAGGTGTTAAATACCATATGGAAGGGGAGGAAGAGTGAAGAGCAAATGATTCTTTTGACCATAGACGCGGAAAAAGCATTTGATCGTGTAGGCTGGCCATATCTGTTAAAAGTACTGGAGCACATGGGGATTGGAGCGGGGTATATTAATTGGATTAAAGCAATTTATACGGAACCCTTAGCAAAGATTGCCATTAACGGGGAATATACTAAAGCGTTTGAACTGGGCAGGGGAACGAGGCAGGGGTGCCCACTCTCACCCCTTCTTTTTGTACTCTCTATGGAACCTTTGGCAAAAAGGGTGCGGGAGTGTTCAGAGATATCTGGGGTGAAGGGAGAGAACTGGGAGAGTAAAATATCATTATTTGCCGATGATATTTTGTTTATGTTGACGAAGCCAAAAGAATCAGTGGAAGCTAGTTATAAGATTTTAAAAGAATTTGGGGAATTTTCAGGTTTTAAAATTAATGCTTACAAGTCTGAAATTCTGAATATCTCAGCAACAGCATCGACATAACAACAAATACAGGGAGAATTTCCATTTAAGTGGCCAAAGATAGGGTGAAATATCTGGGAATATATCTAACAGCTAAGTATTTAGATATGTTACGAGCCAACTTTGGGGGAATGGAGAAAAAGATGAGGAAAGAGTTGGAAAGTTGGGGAAGCAACAAATTATCCTGGCTGGGGAGGATCTCGGCGATCAAAATGACGATTCTACCGCAATGGCAGTATTTGTTTAGGGCCTTACCATTGCGGGTGCCGAAAGAGTTTGTAGCACGAATACAGGGGATTATTATGAAATCTATAGGAGGGGGAAAGAGGAGTAGGGTGGCCTGGAAAACTCTGATCAGGAGGAGGGAGAATGGGGGGATGGCCATACCTGATATGCAGAGATATGTGGAAGCTGCGCAGCTTAGTGCCATTGTGGAATGGGGGGCAGAGGAAGTAAAAGAGTGGGTAAAAATGGAATCGGAGGAATTATTGGGGAGGAAATTAGGAGAATTGATGTGGATCCCGATGGAGAAAAAAGGGGGAGTGCGTTTCCAGAACCCCTACGTGCAGAGGGTATGGAGTTTGTGGAAGAAATGGAAATATATTTGGCTGGGTGCAAAAGGGGTCTCCAGGTTGATCCCTATTTGTGGGAACCCAAATTTTCCTCCGTCATTGGGGAAAAGTGTATTTGAGGAATGGGGCAAGAAGGGGTTAAGTTACATAGGACAGCTTCTAGAGGGGAAAAAGATTATGAATTTTGCATCAGCTATGAAGCAATATGGCCTGGAGAAGGTAGACAATTACTCTTATAATCAGATATGTCATTATGTTAGACATAGAATACTACCAGAGCTTAGGGGAGACCCGACTGGAATTGAAAAACTAGTTTTGATGGGGCGAAGGAAAATAATTGTGACTAGTCTTTACCAAATGATGGAGGGGGAGGGGTCCAAATGGGGATTTCAGGAGAAATGGGAACAGGAGATTGGAGAAACCTGGGATGGGGTTCAGTGGGGCCGCATATTCCGCAATAGATATAAGGGGCTGTTAGCGGCTAATTTTATTGAAAATAATGACAAAATATTGTACAGGTGGCACATGACACCGGAAAAAGTGCAATGTATGTATAAGTGGGGGGGGGGGGGGGGATGATAAATGTTTGAGAGGGTGTGGTGCTAAGGGATGTTATCTTCATGTATGGTGGGATTGTGGGACTGTGTATAAAGTATGGGAGGAGGTATTTAACCTGTTAAGTACCATACTAGAGAAGGAGGTTACTCCCCAACCAGCGGTAGCAATGCTGGGAATGAAACCGGGGAATTTAACTAATTCGGACAGTATGTTCCTCAATTTAGGGTGTGTAGCACTCCGACTTTTAATAGCACGGAGATGGAAGCGGAGCTCGGTACTGACTATCGGCGAGTATAAAGCTTCGTTGGCACAGGTATACCTGTACAGTAAGCTAACGGCGTTGAAAAATAAAAGGCCGGTACAGTTTCTAAAAGTGTGGGGGAATTATATAAGGTGGGTAGCACTAAATTGTTCAAGGTTAAGGGAGGAATATGGCAAGAAAGGGAGGGGGGGAGTGGGGGGGGGAGGGAAGAAGGGGGGAGGATGAAAATTTATAATAAAAGGTACCATACCGTACTAAGGTGTGAATAAGGGGGAGTCTGGAGATGCCCTGTTGGGATGGTGAATGTTAATATGTATTTTAAGCTCTGTAATGTTAAAGCATTGGTTGATAAATTGTAAATAATAATAAAAAAAGAAGATGTACCATCTGTGCAGATTTTCATAATCAAAGCAGATGACTCCTTACTGAGTCCCCTCATGCAGCCTTCAGTACCACAGTTCTTTGGAAACTCAGTTATACCAAAGTGTTTTGATTGTAGAGTGGCTCTAGGAAACAGGATCTTTGTGCTTGGGCATCACTCCTCTGCTGCTCGTAACGTCATGTCATCTTTGTTTATTTCTTGTTTTTCCATAAGTGAGGCAGCTTATCGATTTCCATTCGTATGGCATATTTCCTGAATGCTGTGCTCTTTGCAGCATCAGTAGATGTGATCTAAGGAGGAATTTGCATATAGCCCTGTGTGACATCATAAGATGCTGCATTTTCTACAGAAAGGACTTCCATAGCAAGAAGTACCCCAGACTTCTAGTCACTCAGTTGGGTCAGCAGACCCAGAGCCCCTTCAGTTCATTCTGTCACCCTCAGGCCAGAGAGATAAGGAGAAAGTACTAGCCTCTGGCCACGTGGCACACTAAGGGCACATTGTAACCGAAGGCTCTCAATAGGAGAAAGCAATACATTTGAGAGAACATCAAGTATAAAATGTAAATTGGAAAATGTAAGGGTGATAATTTTCCATGCAATACTGAAGAGCATGCTTATGTAAGTTCAAAGAAGATATGTATAATTGTTTGCCTTTACTTAAAGTAAGCATTAGAAATACTTGGAGAAAAACTTCTATGAGTAAGAATATCTACTGAGACGTTCATTTGCTGGAGTGGAGACAGTGTGATTTGGGAAGGTGCTTATATTTGCTTCCCTTTACTGCTGCCTCTCCCCTGGATTTTTGGACATTGTGCTCTGGATGTTCCAGATTCTTCCTAGATGTCCCTTCTAAAATCTCACATTAAATGATATGTAAAATATGGTAAGTGATGTTGTGGCAGGCTATGGCCTATAATAGTCTGCAAATGTGAAAGGCCTGTAAGTAAGACCCTGATTCCATCCCCCATCTCAGTAAAGAACCAAAGTCTGTAAGAGTTTGAGAAAGCTGTTTAAACTGCTTAATAAGAAGTTTTCATGAATGCATAAATCTTCCATTATTCTCTTGTGCTGTGAAAATAGAAATGTTTCAATACTTGCATTCCTAGAGCCAGGGACGACCTTGCAGTAGAGAAGTATCCAAACCTAGAAACTGCACCATTGTTAGAACAGTCCTAGAGGAGGGAGCTGGGTGCTAAGCCCAGGAGGGATCTCTGATTGGACAGGTGCAGGTGGCGTTGGAACCAATAGAAAGTTTGCATGTATCAAACTGGAAAGAAATGTATAAATGAATATGTTTCTGTAAAAACTTTGCTCAGTCCTTTTTGAAGCTTTGACTAACTGGGCCTTGTGCACAATGAATTGGCTTGGACCCTGTCAAATGACTCCTGGAATTATTCATTGTCTGCACTTCGCTGCTTCATATTCTTGATGCGTTGGCCGGGAATGTGCGGATAGTGAATGGTAGTCAAGCGAATATTCCACGCAATTCGCCTCCAGGTTTGGCCCGGTTGGAACCGTATCTGTCCGACCGCAAGGGAAACCTTGGGCGCCGCCGATCCCTTTGTATCGGAGAGGGTTCCGCCTTGCCTCGGCGGGCCACTGGGTCTGGCCGGCCAACACCTCCGAACCCGAGGGGAGTCCAGGATCCAACCCAAGAACTGGTTTTGTATCGGGAACCGGATCCGGTGAGTAGACATTTTCTTGTTTAAAAGTCAGTGAAGCCTGGGGAACAGAGTCTTGCATGTGTGCGCGAGACTGATTTGGTATAGACTAACAGGGAAAATCTTGCATGAGTGCGCGAGATGTCTTGCATGAGTGCGCGAGACAAGAGAGATTGATCACCTCTCATAAGGGCAGTCCTAGTACGCTCTGCATAAGGTTTAGCGGACGCCGAAGCCACCGACCCTTTGGTTGGGAATAGTCAGTTAGTCAGAAAACCTTGGGCATTTTGAAAAATAATTTCTTGTGCTGGTATGATTCTTTGTGTGATTGAGAGGTCTTGAGACACAGACCGAGCGAGAGCGGACTCCTGAGTAGCGCAGTTCCTGGATGGACGACCGCGCCCAGGTCGCGAAAAGGAGGAAGCGTGTGATGTTTGTTCCCCTCAGTGTTTTGTGGGCTGTACGGACCCCTTACCTACAGCCATACTACCTGCCCTTACTGTTTGTCATTTTGTACGTCATTACGATTATGGGAGGGACGGAGTCCACGCAAACTCCACTGGAATGTATGATCACGAATTTCCGTAAAGGATTTTCAGGAGACTATGGCATAAAATTGTCTCCGTCTAGATTGAGAGTATTATATGATAGGGAGTGGCCTGTGTTAGCTACTTCATGGCCCCGTGGGAGCACCTTTGATGTAGAAATAGTTTCTCGTATTCATCAGCTTGTACAAAAAGCGCACCCTGACCAGTTCCCCTACATAGATTCTTGGTTAAGTGCTTGTGAGAGGCAGCCCTCATGGATGAAGCGTTGCTATGAGGACCAGTGTAGAATATTGGTAGCAACCACTAGGGGGACCCGAAAGGTGGAGAAGAAGAAGCCACCTGTGTATTCTGCCCCAGAGTCCCCAGAAATCCTGGCCCATTTACCCCAGCACCCACATAGGTTAGTTCCCCCAGCTCCGCTACCTGAGGCGGAACCTGATGAGGTACCTCAGCAATTACCACTGCAGCAGCAAAAGAAGCCCATTTCCCCGAGTGATAGCCCCGAGTCTGACCCAAGTACGTCGGGGGAACCAGGGTCTTCCGACGAGATGGAAAGCGGAGGCTCTCCTGCCAGTTCAGGGTCACCAACCAAGGAAGCTTATACCTGGGAGCCGTATGATTTAAGAAGTATAACCCCGAAGAAGAAGGAGAAAGCAGGGCGCCTAATGCCGTTGCGTCAAGTGCCTGGTGAACTTATCCTAAATGAACAGGGCCAGATGTCACCAGGACCAGCCAGTCTAGTCTATGTACCTTTTTCCACTACTGATTTATTAAACTGGAAAACGCATTATGCATCCTATACAGCAAAACCCCAGGAGTTGACAGAATTAATGTCTAGTATAATGCAAACTCATCAGCCTACCTGGGCCGATTGTCGCCAGCTCCTGTCCACTCTCTTTACTACTGAGGAGCGAGCGCAGATTGTGCAAGCAGCCATCCGCTGGTTAGAAGAAAATCCCGTAGAAGGGGGGGGGGGGATCTGAATCTCCCACAAGCAGCCGCCGCAGCTTTCCCGAATGAAGATCCTAGATGGGATCCGAATGATGACAGGGGGGCAGCGGCCCTAACGCGATTTCGCCAGGCCTTGCTGCAAGGCCTGAAGAAGGGAGGCCAGAGGGCCATGAATATCGGGAAGGTATCTGAAGTTATCCAGGGTCCAGATGAGAGCCCAGCGGCCTTTTATGAGCGGTTGTCTGAAGCTTATCGACTATATACCCCATATGACCCCGCCGCTCAGGAGAATTTGCGCATGGTAAAAGCACCCTTTGTCAGTCAGTCCCAGAGAGACATAAAACGAAAATTGCAGAAACTGGATGGATTTGCGGGTATGAATACAGCACAGTTAATGGAAGTCGCTCAGAAAGTATTTGTGAATCGTGAAAATGAACGTGACAGAGAAAGTGAACGAAAGATGAAGAAGAAAGCAGATCTTCTTGCTGCCGCTTTAAGTGAACGACGTGGAGGAGGTTTTCCTACCGAAGGACCAGAGAATGTGGAAGAGGCCGTGGAAGTAGCAGGCCTCCTTTGGGTGCAAATCAGTGCGCCCATTGCAGAGAAGAAGGACATTGGAGAAATGAATGCCCGCATCTTGACTCCACCCCCAGGAGGGGAGGAGGGAGCCCCTGGAGAACAGGAGGCCGATTTCAAAATCGTGGAGGAATGAACCGAGCACAGTTCCAGCACGAGAGAGAAGAAGCTATTGAGGGAGTGGCAGTAGCAACAGGCTATGACATGGATGAAATGGATGAAGACTAGACCAGACCGGGCTCCAAGTTTACCCTGGGTCCCCAGGAGCCTATGGTAAGTTTAAAAGTAGGGGACCAATATATGGACTTTATGGTAGATACAGGAGCAGAACATTCCGTGGTGGCAAAGCCAGTGGCTCCTCTCTCCTCTCGATCTGTCACTATTGTTGGGGCCACTGGGAACAGGGCCACCAAGCCATTCCTGCAGAACCGTATGTGTGAATTAGGGGGACAGAAGATAACGCACCAGTTCTTGTATATGCCTATTCCACTTCTGGGCCGAGATATGCTTGCCAAGCTTCAAGCACAAATATCCTTTGCTGAAGGGGGAGAAATGAAGATGACTGTGAACCCAAAGCCTGCTGGATTGATGGTGCTAACTGTTCCCCGAGAAGAAGAGTGGCGGTTCTATAGTACACCTCCAATTAAGTCAAACAGTTCCTGTATACCCACAACCTTATAGCCCCGCCTGAAGTATGGGCAGAAGATAATCCACCTGACCTAGCGAAGAACATAGTCCCTGTCATTGTCACCCTCAAGCCAGGAGTGGAACCAGTGCACATGAAGCAGTATCCTCTTCCCCGACCAGCCATTGAAGGTATCCACTGCCATTTGATGAAACTATTAAGTATGGACTTCTCAAGGAATGCCAGTCACCTTGGAACACCCCTCTTCTCCCAGTCAAGAAGCCTGGGACAGGGGATTACCGGCCAGTACAAGATCTGAGGCGGGTAAATGATGCAGTTGAAACTATACACCCAGTAGTACCAAATCCTTATACTCTCTTGGGACTGATCCCCGCTGAAGCTACTCATTTCACTGTCCTGGACCTAAAAGATGCCTTTTTCTGTGTATGCCTGGCCCCCACTAGTCAACTTTTATTCGCTTTTGAATGGCAAGACCCCACAACAGGAAGGCGGGGCCAACTCGCCTGGATCCGATTACCTCAAGGATTCAAGAATTCACCTACTCTCTTCAGTGCTGCCCTGAATCAAGATCTTTCAAGTTACTCAGTGAACCCAGGACAAAGGATTCTCCTCCAGTACGTGGATGACCTGCTCATAGCCACCAACTCAGAAAGTGAATGTCTACAAGCCACCAGTGAACTTCTGTACCTTCTGAATGAGGCTGGATACAAAGTCTCACGAGCTAAGGTGCAACTATGTCAAACTGAAGTTAAATTTCTAGGGTTCCAGTTGTCCAGCGGAATTCGACACTTGGGACCTGAACGTAAAGAAGCTGTATGCAGTATTCCCACTCCAACCACTAGGAGGCAAGTGAGAGCCTTCCTGGGGGCTGCAGGATACTGTCGCATATGGATCCCCAATTTTGCGTTGCTAGCAAAACCAGTGTACCAAGTTACCAAAGGAATGGAAAAATCTCCACTGGAGTGGGGACCGGAACAGGATGCAGCATTCCAATCTCTGAAAAGTGCTCTGATGTCATCACCAGCTCTGGGTCTCCCAGATGTCCAGAAACCTTTCCATCTCTATGTCCATGAGTCACAAGGAAATGCTCTAGGGGTGCTGACCCAGTCTCTTGGATCTTGGCAGCGGCCAGTAGCCTATTTGTCAAAACAGCTGGATGTGGTAGCAAGAGGTTGGCCCCCTTGTTTGAGAGCTGTTGCAGCAACAGCCCTTTTAGTAAACGAAGCAGATAAGCTCACACTAGGACAAAATCTTCAAGTGACTGTACCCCATTCTGTTCTCACCCTTATGGAACACAAAGGAAGTTTCTGGTTAACGAATTCACGAATGTTGAAATATCAGAGCATGTTGTATGAAAATCCCCAGATACAGTTAAAAGTTAGTCAAGCACTGAATTCTGCTACATTGTTTCCAATTGGTCCTGGGCCCCCTGATCATGACTGTATAGAAACTATGGACACTGTATTTTCAAGTCGCCCGGATTTAACGGATGTTCCTTTGGAGGATCCTGAACAGACTTTCTTTGTGGATGGAAGCAGTCTCGTCATTAATGGACATTGTTGTGCTGGATATGCAGTGGTGACCCTGGATCTGGTAGTTGAGTCCTCAGCTTTGGCCCCAGGGACTTCAGCACAAAAGGCTGAGTTGATAGCTCTCACTAGAGCACTGATATTAGGAGAAGGAATCCATTTAAATGTGTACACAGATTCCAAGTATGCCTTTACCACTTTGCACGCACATGGAGCCTTGTATAAAGAGCGAGGGTTGATCACCTCAGGAGGCAAGTCCATTAGGTATGGGCCCGAGATATTGATACTATTAGATGCTGTATGGGCCCCTAAGCAAGTTGCAGTCATGCACTGTCGAGGTCACCAGACAGGAGTAGGAGACGTCACCCGAGGTAATAGGTTTGCTGATGCCACTGCCCGAAAAGCGGCCACAACTGGACGAGTTGTGACCCCAGACATTCCAGTGCAAGCAGCCATGTTCCCCGTGCCCCTTAGCTCATGGGCTCCCCGATACACTACAAAAGAGTTGGATTATTTCTGTGGAAAGGAGGGAGGGGTCCTAACAGAAAAAGGTTGGATGGTGCTGCCCCCTCCAGAGGGTAGCTCACCTCCAGGTTCTACAGTCATTCCTGAAGCATTAGGGCCAGCCTTTGTTCATGCTTTCCATCAGGCCACGCACTATGGGAAGACGGCCATGGAGAGAGTCCTAAGACCCCATTTTTGCATTTCACTACTAGGACACCTGTCCACCTCAGTGGCACAGCAGTGTTTGACATGTGCCAAGAACAATCCTAGGCAAGGTCCCGTTCTACCCCCAAGAGTCCAGTCAGTAGGGGTGGCCCCCATGAGTGATATTCAAGTAGATTTTACTGAATTGCCACGAGCAAATGGATATCACTACCTGTTGGTTCTAGTTTGCACATTTTCTGGGTGGGTAGAAGCCCGTCCCACCCGAAAAGAGAAAGCTCGAGAAGTCACAAAGATACTGCTCCATGAGATTATTCCTCGATTTGGAATACCATTAACTATAGGGTCAGACAATGGACCCACATTTGTGTCCCAAGTAACTCAACAGTTAGCTCGAGCTCTACAGATACAATGGAAGCTGCACACTGCCTATAGACCCCAGAGTTCAGGGAAGGTAGAACGCATGAATAGAACCCTGAAATCTCAGTTGTCCACGCTTTGTCAAGAAACATACCTAAAGTGGCTCCAGGTTCTCCCTATAGCCCTTCTTAGGATACGCTCTGCCCCCTCCAAGTCTTTGGGAGTTTCCCCTTTTGAGATTTTGTATGGGCGACCTCCGCCCATTGTACAGGGAATTAAAGGAGATATGAAACAAATAGGATCTGAAATAACTAGACAAGAACTATTGGCTTTAGGTTCTGTTTTGCAGAGTCTCCATGCCTGGGTACAAGATCAATTGCCCATCAATCTGACCAAACCTCTGCATCCCTTCAAGCCAGGAGTGTCAGTGTGGATCAAAGAGTGGAGAAAGACCCCGCTGGCGCCGCATTGGAAGGGACCTTATGTTGTCATCTTGTCAACTCCAAGTGCAGTAAAAGTCACAGAACTTGAACCCTGGATCCACCACAGTCGAGTGAAACCAGCAGCTGCTCCTGAACCTGGTCAATGGACTTCAGTAAATGATCCGGAGACTCTATTGCGACTCACATTGCGGAGACAACCAACATTGTAAGAATCTTCAGAATCTACAATCCCACCCCTGACACGCAAGAGTGGCAGTCGGAGCAGAAAAGAAGAAGAAATTCTACAAGCTCAACGTACCCAATATTCCAGTTGACCCCCCCCCCCCAAAGACTGTAATCATAATGTTCTTCCATTATTATCTTGTGGGAGTGGTGGTCCTGGGATTCCTGGAAAAGACTTTTGCCTTACCCCCTTGTGCAGCTTGCATAACTACCACCCGAACTGGACAGAAGGTTACTCAGACTTTACTTTACCATTCCTACTAAACTTGCACTGGTATAGTCAGCCGGTGTATCTATAATGGCACAGAATTAAATATCTGTATGAAGGGGAAAAGTAAGACTTGTTACAACCCCCGGCAGAATCCCTCCTATTATGTACTTGAGATACGCTGGAATGATGAGGATGGAGCCCTCATAAATGCCACGCACCCACTCAAGAATCCACAAAATATGTTCACTTGGACTTTGATGCCTGCGATGTGATAAACAGAAATGCCTACCACAAGTGTGGGTCATGGGAACAAGATTACTATCATGATGATAAATATATGTGTCCAGAAGGAGCCTACGGATGGGGACGGTGTACTGGAAAGAATTCCCCAACCACCATCTACAGTACAACATCTAAAGATGCCTACTTCTGTCCAAAATGGGAATGTGTATATTTTGCTACTTGGACTAATGCACCTATGGGGCGGGATGGAGATAATCGCAGAGGCACCCTGACAAGGGTCCGCCTACCTGAGCCCAAGAAATGCAAGAAGGGTGCCTGAAATCCCCTACAGCTCCTCATATTTGACCCTAGCCAGTGGAAGCAAGGATACAGATTTGGATTGCGTATAGCAGGAGGAGGCATAGATCCTGGAACCATCATACATATACGGTTGAATACTAAAGCTCATATATCCGCACCCTATCAAGTACATCACTCTTTTTATGAGGCCATGAAAGCAGAGTTTGAAATTCCTCATACCTCCCAAAATTTGTTCCTTGAACTTGCTGGAGCAGTAGCATCTAGTCTCCACATTTCAGACTGCCTCTTCTGTGGAGGAAGTAAGATGGGAGACCAATGGCCCTGGGAGGCGCAAGAAGTGAACTATTCTATTCCTTACAACCAGACTGACTTACATAACACTACTAGTGAATGGGTACTGGCCCACCCCATTGTTGGTAATTTGTGTTTTGCTCGCTCTGGACCACAGTTTAACATGGAGGTTGGACAGCTGGTCTGTCTCAACCAAAAGTTCTACAACAGTACCACTAAGAAGACGTCTTGGTGGTCAGGAGTCAACACTTCAGAGCCCTCCAACCCTCTAGTTCGTTTCCCTAATCTTGCCAGCATCTACATAAGAACATAAGATAAGAACATAAGATATGCCATACTGGGTCAGACCAAGGTCCATCAAGCCCAGTATTCTGTTTCCAACAGTGGCCAATCTAGGTCATATGTACCTAGCAGTTTCCCCAAGAGACACAAGTTCCACAATGCTTGTACTGGGTCAAGCATTGATATCTTCGGTCACTTCTTAATAATGGTTTATGGACCTTTCCTCCAGGAACTTGTCCAAACCTTTTTTAAACCCAGCTACACTAACAGCCTTTACTACATCCTCCGGTAGCAAATTCCAGAGTTTGATTACACGTTGAGTGAAAAAATATTTTCTTTTATTAGTCTTAAATAGTTTACCCTGTAGCTTCATTGCATGTCCCCTAGTCTTTCTATATTCTGATAAGGTAAACAATCGATCTACGTTTACCCGTTCCACTCCGTTCATTAATTTATAGACTTCTATCATATCTCCCCTCAGCCGTCTCTTTTCCAGGTTAAAGAGCCCTAACCTTTTTAGCCTTTCTTCATAGGAGTATCCTTCCATCCCCTTTACCATTTTGGTGGCTCTTCTCTGTACCTTTTCTAAAATCGCTATATCCTTTTTAAGATACGGCGACCAGAATTGCACACAATATTCAAGGTGCGGTCTCACCATGGAACGATATAGAGGCATTATAATATCTTTTGTTTATTTTCCATTCCTTTCCTTATCATACCTAGCATTCTATTTGCTCTCTTGGCCGCCGCTGCACACTGGGCCGAGGGTTTTAACATGGTATCCACAATGACGCCTAAATCTTTTTCCTGGGTGATGGTTCCTAATGTGGAACCTTGCATCGTGTAACCATAGTTTGGGTTGTTCTTCCCTAGGTGCATAACCTTGCACTTGTCCACATTAAATTTCATCTGCCATTTTGATGCCCAGTCTTCCAATTTATCAAGATCCTCTTGCAATTTTTCACAATCCTCTTGGGTTTTAACAACTTTAAATAGTTTTGTGTCATCTGCAAATTTGATAACCTCACTCGTTATTCCACTTTCCAGGTCATTTATGAATATGTCAAAAAGCAGCGGACCCAGCACAGATCCCTGGGGTACACCACTATTCACCTTTCTCCATTGGAAAAATTGGCCATTTAGCCCTACCCTCTGCTTTCTATCTTTTAACCAGTTCCTGATCCACAATAGTACACTGCCTCCTATCCCATGACTTTTTAGTTTTGCCAAAAGTCTCTCATGAGGGACCTTGTCAAAGGCTTTCTGAAAGTCCAGATACACAATATCAACCGACTCACCTTTGTCCACCTGTTTATTCACTCCTTCAAAAAAACATAACAGATTAGTAAGACAAGATCTTCCTTGTCTAAAGTCATGTTGGCTGTCTCCCATTAGGTTGTGACTATCTACATGCTGAGTAATTTTATTCTTTATGATGGTTTCTACCATTTTTCCCGGTACTGACGTCAGGCTCACCGGTCTGTAGTTTCCCGGATCACCCCTGGAACCCTTTTTAAAAATTGGTGTTACATTGGCGATCCTCCAATCTTCAGGTATTAGAGATGATTTTAATGATAGTTCACAGATTACTGATAGCAGTTCTGCAATCTCATATTTCAGTTCTTTCAACACCCTTGGATGTATACTATCCGGCCCAGGTGATTTGCTACTCTTCAGTTTATCTAATAGTTGTAAGACATCTTCCCGATGTATCGATATTTCCTTCAATTCTTCCGCACCTTTAAATACCACTTCAGTCATGGGTAACATCCCTACATCTTCCTCAGTAAAGACCGAAGCAAAGAATTCATTCAGTCTCTCCGCTATCGCCTTGTTGCCTCTTAGTGCTCCTTTAACCCCTTTATCATCTAATGGACCAACTGACTCTCTCACAGGTATTTTGCTACGAATGTACTTGAAAAGGTCTTTATTTCGCGTTTTTGCTTCCGCAGCAAGCTTCTTCTCAAATTCTCTCTTTGCCTGCCTTATCAATGCCTTGCATTTGACTTGCCAGTGCTTGTGCTGTTTCCAGGTTTCGTCGTTTGGCTCTTTTTTCCATTTCCTGAAAGATGCTTTTTTGGCAACAACAGCCTCTCTGACCTCACCTTTAAACCATGCTGGCAGTTTTTTGGACTTCCTTCCACTTTTGGACTGATCTAACAGCTTATAATACCTGGCAAGCACCACCTGGACTGTACTGGATTTGTGGAACCCGAGCATATGCTAGGCTCCCTCACCATTGGGGAGGAGCATGTGCATTGGGAACCATACGACCTTCCTTTTTCCTTTTGCCTACATCCCATGGAGAACAACTGGGTTATCCTGTGTACAGAAGTCGGCAGAAACGAGAGGTCTTGAAAATAGGCCAATGGGACAAATGGGGGGAGGAGGAGTGGCCACCTGAGAGAATTATCTCATACTATGGACCTGCTACATGGGAGCAAGATGGTACATGGGGATATCGTACTCCTGTGTATATGATAAATTGTATTATACGTCTACAAGCTGTTGCTGAAATAATAACCAATGAAACCAGCAAAGCACTAACTCTTTTAGCTAAGCAAAGTACACAGATGCGTACAGCTATTTATCAGAATCGTTTAGCTCTAGATTATTTGTTAGCAGCTGAAGGTGGAGTATGTGGAAAATTGAATTTAAGCAATTGTTGTTTGCAGATTGATAATAATGGGCATGTTGTTGAAGATATAGCTATCCATATGAGAAAGCAAACATTTGTGCCTGTTCAGACCTGGCATGGCCTAAAGCTTGATGGGTGGTTTGGTTCAGCATTTTCATGGTTAGGAGGTATGAAGACCCTTGTGCTTATTGTATTACTCATATTGGCTGTTTGCTTGTTTCTCCCATGTCTCCTACCCCTTTGCTTACGCATGATAACTTCAGTTATTGATAGCACTGTAGAACGGAAGGCAGCTACGAAGATATTAGCTATGTGGCAATATTCCCCAATACCCCAAGATGAAGCTTTTACGCAAGTATAATATGTGATTTAGTTCTCACCCTTTCTCACTTGCGGGTGAGAATAATCAAAGGGGGGAATGTGGCAGGCTATGGCCTATAATAGTCTGCAAATATGAAAGGCCTTTAAGTAAGGCCCTGATTCCATCCCCCATCTCAGTAAAGAACCAAAGTCTGTAAGAGTTTGAGAAAGCTGTTTAAACTGCTTAATAAGAAGTTTTCATGAATGCATAAATCTTTCATTATTCTCTTGTGCTGTGAAAATAGAAATGTTTCAATACTTGCATTCCTAGAGCCAGGGACGACCTTGCAGTAGAGAAGTATCCAAACCTAGAAACTGCACCATTGTTAGAACAGTCCTAGAGGAGGGAAATGGGTGCTAGGCCCAGGAGGGATCTCTGATTGGACAGGTGCAGGGGGCATTGGAACCAATAGAAAGTTTGCATGTATCAAACTGGAAAGAAATGTATAAATGAATATGTTTCTGTAAAAACTTTGCTCAGTCCTTTTTGAAGCTTTGACTAACTGGGCCTTGTGCACAATAAATTGGCTTGGACCCTGTCAAATGACTCCTGGAATTATTCATTGTCTGCACTTCGTTGCTTCAATGTTACATTAGTATAGTGTGAGGGCATCTTCCAAACTTTTTATAAGGGCAAACAGGAGTTCATCTATATTATTTTTGGGGTATATTTCTTGTCTTGTCTAAGGGGTATGTTTAATAAACCGCGGTAATGTCACAGGCAGTAATGGCAGTGTTAAAGTGCCTGAAACCATATAAGGCAGTGGGCCGGGTAGGGGGCATCCCGGTGTTAGGCCGTCTTGGGCCTTTTAAGGTGCGCTAATATGAAAATGTGTGATAAAGTGCCCTAAGGGGAGACAAGGTGCCCTAATATGTGACAAGGTGTCCTAACATGAGACAAGGTGCCCCAAGTTGGAAAGCATGCATCTTAAGGCACGGAAATGGCTGTAACCCAAACGCTGGATAGAGCATCAAGGAATGTCAATGTAAAGGTGATGGAAGGAAGGACAGATGGGATGTGATGGACCCACCATATTAGTGGGCATCCTATGTGGCAGCCATTAAAGCAGACGAGCATGTGGGAGGCACTGGATGGTGCCAATGTAAAGTGCTGCAATGCCAGTGTGTGGCATAGGATGGGGAAGACGTGTCCCCCAGCGGAGGCAGAAGTGGCAGGATGTTTGTAGCAACAGGAGGACAGAGTAGAAGTGATGACGTGCAGATCAGGTATAGGAGAGGTGAGCGCAAAGAGCCAAAATGCGGAAAAGAGTACCAGTGTAGGTCATGGAGTAGCAGCTTGCACAAGAGGACATGACTGTACACAGCTGACAGAGGCAGATAGATGGGCTCAGGCATTTTTCGGGTGTGCTCATTGTGCAGGAGCTAGTAGTGTGCTCTGATGTTAACAGCCACTCAGTGTGCCGGTGCTGTCAGCCTGACTCTCCATCCAGCTGAAGATTGTGGAGCCTGTCTGTTTGTACCCTTGTTGGCCGATTCACTAGGGGTTGCACATGTTGATGTTGTACCTGCACTGTGGGATAAAATTTAGCCACAGGAACATGCACTGCATGATCCACAGCTGGGATCAAAACCGTGACCCTTTGCACATATACACACCAACTGTGTATAGTGTGCCACAGTGCTGCCACATGATTACAACAGTCCCTGGAGATGGCATGCTTCCCATCTGACAGACCTTGGCACATGTTGCACTGCGCATGACGCACTGGATCAGAGCACGGCTTTGGTCTGCTGCAGGCCGGTGCCACTGCCCCCTCTGCCAACACCCCCCACGCCATTCTGACATGCCCATATGCTGTCAGTGTTGGTGGTGCACAGTCCCAGGCCAGCCAACATGTGGGTTGATGGGTTTCTAGGGCGCAGGGTCAGGAGGGGGGGGGGTGGAGGCAAACATGGACAGCCACACATCCCCCCACAACCATTTGCCGCTGCAGGGACCCCATCACCGCCTGCCAATGTTATGTCTCTTCAACCTGCGGAAGAGACGACTAAGGGGTGTTATATTAGAGGTCTAAAAGATATTGCCTGAAGTGAAGTGGGTAAACATGGATTGATTGTTTATACCATCAAAATGTAGTAGGACTAGGTGGCATGCAATGTGGCTATAGTGTAAGCCATGAAGGACTACTGGAATGGTTTCTCTGTCAATGCATATTCAGACTCTGGAATTCATTTCTGGAGGATGTCATAAAGGTTGTTAGTGTAGCTGGATTTCAGAAATGTTTGGACAGGTTCCTGGGGAACTGTCCATAAACCATTACTAATGAGGGGCCCAGAATATCCCCTGCTTGCCCAATATACACACTGTAGATCCTGTGTGTTTCTTGGGGAAACTGCTAGGTATTTGTGACCTAGATTGGCCACTGTTGGACACAGGATACTGGGCATGATGAACCTTGGTCTGACAGTCTGGCATATTTGCACATCTTATGTTCTTATGTGCTACCTAGGCATCTGCCTGATCCATCCTGTCCACCAGAGCCCCCCACTGCATGACCCACATGCAGCCTCCTTTGCCCCATTTGCACCATCAACATAGTGCCCTTTCATACTTGGGCCCTATACTGTTGCTGCTAATGGAGCACTACTATCACTATCTTGGGCTCTTCTGTCTATGCATCATATTGCAGACGTTAAAATAGGCTCTCTCTCCTCAAAATAGACCCTTTCTGTGAGGTTTTGATATGCATTAGGGTTCCCGATGTTAAGGTGCCTTCGTTAAGGGAGCAAGCCTTGTTTCCGCCCACTCCCCGCCCACTGACCGCCACTTTCCGCCCCGTGGATACCTACTCTCCACCCACAGGGTGCTTTACGATGCCAGTATTGTTAGCGCACACTAAAGCAGCGTTTTGGACTCGCTAAGGGTGCAAGTGCACCATTAGCACACACTAACAGCACACTTGCTCCTTTACTGCAGTTTAATAAACATACCCCTAAGTGATTCTTCTACTCTTAATACTTGTAAATGCAATAAAATGACATAGTAGCATAGACCCCTAATTTAGCCTCTTATATTCAACCAGAATATAGGATCTTAACTTTAATCTAAGGTTCAATGCTGGAAGCTCGTGCTGAATTCTCAACTTCTTCCCCCACCAACCTGTCTCTACCTCCTTTGGTGCCTAAATTTAGGAGCCTTGTGAATTATGACATGTAAATTTAGTTGCTGAGCCTGGAAACTTCTAAAAGGGCCATATCTAGGAGCCAGAGTCTTAAAGTTAGGTGTCTAGATCGTTTTAGTATGGCTTTCATAGTAAATGAGAGCAGATGACCAAAATGTTCCATTCTATCTGTCCATCTGATTCAGGTAGATGCAAACCCCATATCTATTATGCAATCCAGCAACAACTCCTCCAAGTCTTTTAAGTACTCTCTTCCCCCATCACTGTCCTCCACATCCCTTCCAAGCATGCTCATGATCTGTCAAAGCAATGGCTTCTACACCATCTTCTAGTAGGCCATTTCAGGCCCTTCCATCTTCAGTTTTTCTTCAAGCTGATCCCCTTCCCTTCTCAGTACCGAGTTTTGCAATAATCCTCATAGTTGCCAAGATTAGTTACGCTGTGGTAAAAAAGATCTACCTGCTCGTTGAAATTTAGGTTTTAACCATAGTCCCTCCAGGCAGGTCACCCTAGCAGGACTGATGCTGTAATACCACTGCTGTTTATGGTTACCACTATGCAAATTTATCATAGTGCTTTTTTGGACACCCAGTATAGTAATACTATTGCACTTTAGGATTGTAGCCATTGCTCTAAATAGCTTACACCTTTGTATTTTTGGAAACACAAAAACGCTGTACTACTGTCATTATGGACTGAACTGCTGCTCCGTGAAGTTTATCCAGTGCTTTATTGTCATCCTGCTGTCTCCAGGGATCCTCTGAGTGTTTCCCATTATTTTCTTAATTCTCTTCTCAGTTTTGTCTCCTCTGCCTCCTCTGGAAGCACATTCCAGGCATCCACATTCCTCTCCATTAAAAATTACTTTCCAACCTTCTTGTGTTCCCCCTTGGGGTTTCATATCATGATCCCTGGTTCGGTAACTACCTTTCCGTTTGCTTCTAGTGCATTAATTCCTTTCAGATATTTAAAAATGGCTTTATCATATCTCCCTTCTCTTCTCTCTTCTAGGATATGCATAGTGAGGTTCTTCAGTCATATCTCCTAGTGCTTTTGGGGTACTTTGGTTTCTTTCTCTGGACTGTTTCTAGCCTTTTCATATCCTTTCTGAGATGTGGCCTCCAGAACTGAACACAGTACCAATGACGACCCATAAAGAGGCATTGTTCCTTCTTTTTTTTCTAATTATGCCTTCCCATATGCACAGCAGTATCCCTTTGGTTCTGGACAACATTTTGCACACGTTGCTTTACGATCATCAGACACTATCACCTTGAGGTTTTTGTCTGCTCTTTACCACCTGCTGCATGCCATTGCTGCAGATTTTTGCAACCTAAATACATGACTCTGCATTTTTCTGTATTGAATCTTAAATAACCATCTTTTAATTATTCTTCAAGCTTTTTTAGATCCCTTCTCATTCTGTTGCTAGCAACAGTTTCTGCTTCTTGGAACCCCACCCTCAGGTTGCTCAATTCATTATGGAAGTTCCTATGTGGAACTGTACATATCAAAAGCTTTGATGAAATGCAAGTAAACCACATCCAACAATCCAACATGCATCCTTGATCCTAGTGCCATCCAATCAAAGAAATCAATTACATTTATTTGACACATTCATTAGACCTGGTGAGTCGACTACCAACCTTTGATCTTCCGTGTCATTTTTTGCCATGGCCAAATCAATTTTGGTTTAGCTATGTACAGTGTAAATATGACAAATTGGGTTGGGACCTTTGAGGTGATCTGCACTGCCCTTGTGGGGGCAATCACATAATGGAATACATTGTCAACGCATGTCCATTTACTTGGTGAAGCTTTGCACACTGCATCCGACTCTGCTGTCTAGTGGCTTAGTTGAGTAACAAGCATACTATATGAAAAGAAGATTTGACACAATCTGCCTCTGGTAAAGCCATGCTAACTCGGATCCTGTAACTCAATGGATTTTAGATAGTTCACTATCTTTTCTTTTAATAGAACCTCCATCAGTTTTCCCATGGTCAAGCAAAGCCTAACAGGCCTGTTGTTTTCAACTTTCTATCAACAATTTAATGAAGAGGGACTTCATCTGTCCTTCTCCAGTCCTACTGAACCTCTCTCATCTTCCCAAATCCATTGAACAGATCCTTCAGCAGACCTACCAGAACCTTTTCAAAGTTCCCTTAATAGCCAAGTTCTCAGCCAGCTTCAGTTTTGCTCTTTTCCATAAAACTAGCGTATCTACCCCATTCCCATATATAGCTTTGACAAACATTGGTGACCCTTCTCCAAGAAATGTTTCAGTGAAAAGTGAAGTATTTGTTCAATTTCAGCTTTTTATCCTTCTTTCTCTACACATAGGCTTCTTCTCTCCTTAATCTTACAATGCTACCTCTGACCTTCTTCCTTTCACTGATATGGTTTATGGTTTAGGTACTTGATATACTGCCCTTTACTGTGTGTATCAGAGCGGTTTACAGATATAGTCTAACAGGCACTTTTTATACCTGAAAAGGTCTTGTTCCCCAACTTTACTTTTTAGATACCTTTTTTTCTCCTTTTACTTTTGCCATCTTCTCTCATTTTCACAATTCTTTTACTTTTAACAGATATTCTCCTTTCTCAGATCTTATTAACTTTTGCAAAAGCTAATTCTATTGCTCTTACCTTTTTAGTTACCTATTTGGGAAACCATAGCAGTTTCCTTTTCCTTTTATTAATACTCCTGATATGAAAATCTTTTGCCTTAATATAGTTCTTTTTAGTTTAGTCCACTATTCCATTGCATCTGCTTCTTCCCATTGTATCAGCACATCTTTAAGGTACTTCCCCAATGTAGCTTGTTGCATTCTGTCTGCCTTGGCCATTATGTCAACGCATACAGTCTGATAATAATCACTGGTGCTCAGGTGAGCACCTACCCAGCTGTTACAGAGACAGCCTATATTCATAAATTTCAAGCCCAATATTGCCCCTACTCTCATGAGTTCCATCAATATTCATCTAACCAAAGCCCCTTGAATTAAGTCCAGGATCTTTCTTCTTCTGAGTTTACCAAAAGGATACCTCATTCCAGATCTTGCAAGTTACAGTCTCCATCCAACACCAACTCCTCCTTCTTTCCCATCTTTTGAATGTCTTTATGCAGATCACTATCTGTAAACTACCCAGTGTACATGGTATTATTTTCACCCCTTCCCAATATGGCCTACAGCATCTCCTCCCGTTCCACAAATAGGGTATTATTTTTCACATAAAGAACTACTCTTTCCCTTTTTCTGCCAGCACTATCCTTCCTAAAAAACGTGGGCATAGTTTTTATTGGGGGGGGGGGGGGCATGGGGGTGCATTGCCCCCCCAAATGTTGCAGGTGCTAATAATGAAGTGGTTCCCCTGCCCCCACTGCTAGTATGACTTCCTTACCCTTCCCCCCCCTAAGAGTAAGAAGGCAAACTACACCGCTGCTAAAAGATTATAGTTTGGTATGGTTGAAGCTATCCATAGGGTTCACTGAATCAGACTTCTGTGATAGCAACAATATCTAGGCCTTCCTCTACTATTAGTGCTTGCAAATCTGAAGTTTTGTTGTGTAAACTATGAACATTTGTTTCCTAAAGTTTGATGCCCGCTGCAGACACATAAAAAGCAGTGGTGGTGGCGACCCGGGGGGGGGGGGGGCCTGTTAATGGCTGAAATGGGGATGCTGGATGCTAAGAGGGGGGTTAATGGCTAGAAAGGAGATGCTGGACACGAAGGGGGGGGGGGGTTAATGGTTGGAAGGGAGATGCTGGATACAAAGTGGGGGCAGAGGACAAGTGCTGGATACAAAGTAGGGGAGTGGAGGTGTGGAAAGCAGATGCAGGATACAAGTATTTATTTATTTATTTGTTTATTTATGTATCAGGTTTTATATATCGCTCTATCCTTCAATCAGAGCAGTTTACAAAATAAGTAATCTTATATCTAAACAACAGAATAGAAGTAGAGAATGACGGGTAAATACTTGACATATAGTGGAAGGGTACAGAGTAGACACAGGGTGGGGTGCATAAGGAGATAGAGGCAGAAGGTGGATACAATTGGGGATAGAGGGATGGAGGGCAGATGTTGGACATGGGATGGAGGGCAGAGGCTCAACACATAGTGAGGGCATAAGGTCATGGAGGAAAGATAGTGGACATAGGGTGGAGGGGTGAAGGGCAGATAGTGGATATGTAGCTGGTAGGTGAAGGGGCAGAAGCACAGACTGGACATGGAGTAAGGGTCATGAGGGTTAGAGGGCACATGCTGGACATGGGATAGGAGTTATAGGGGGAGAAGGGCAGATACTGGATATGGGTTGGGGCATGGGGCTAGGGGCAGATGGTGAACATGGAGTGGTGTGTATAGGCTGGATATGGGGCAGGGGTCATGGGGGATGAAAGGCAGATGATGGACATAGGATGGGGATAGTGGACAGAAACTGGACACAGGGTAGAGGTGGAGAGGGAGAGGAACAAGATTGGACAGGAATGAAGGGGATAGGTGCTGGGCATAGGGAAAGCCAAAGAGAGAAAGAGAAAGGAGAGACTGGAGAATAAGTGACTGGGGAAGGATAAAGAAATGGGGAGTGATAGGACTGTGTTAAAGGTTGAGAAATTTTAGGAAGATACTATAACAAGATGGAGGATATTGAGAACTGGATGGTAAGAAGGAGAAATGAAATCTGAGTTGATGGAACAATGCAATATGTGTCTTTGAGTCAGTCCTGACTCCTGGTGACCCAGAAACTCCTGAGTTTTCTTGGCAGTGCGACCGGAAGTAGATTGCCAGGCCTTTCTTCTGAGGCAATGGAGGGTTAAGTGGCTTGTCCAAGGCCACAAGGAATGCCAGTGTGAATCAAACCCTAGTCTCTTGGTTCCCAAGCCAGTGCTCTAACCATTAAGCTATTCCTCTACTCCTTTTGAGTTAATAGAGAGAGCAAACTAAAAGAAACCTGAAAGGAAAAGATCAATATCAGAGATGGAAGCGACTGAAGAAGACAGAAGGGGAGAGAAGTGGCCGATGGCTTAGAGACCTTACAGGGTGAGTTAAGAGAGTGAGAAAAGCAGAACCAGAGACTGGGATCAACACGATTAGAGAATAAAATGGCCAGACATCAAAGGGTAGAACAACTTTATTTTATTTTCAGTTTAGTGATTTGAATATGTCTGTCTTTGGGCTTCACAGGCCTGATATTCATCCTGTGACGGTCAGCATTTTAAATGCACCTGACTGCAACAGGCAAAAGTGAAACCGGATATTCAGCACCGAAATCTGGATATCCTCTGGCCCTGAGTATCCAGTTTCAGCACTGACTGGCACAGCTATCCAGACAGAGGCAATATTCAGCCGCTCTCTGGATAACGGAACCACATAAAGTTAGGATCATTATTGAGATGGTCTGACTTTATACAGACACTTAGCTGGTTGCAAAATGCAATGTGTGCCTTCGAGTCAGTCCTGACTCCTGGCGACCCAGAAGCTCCTGGGTTTTCTCGGACTGAAAATCTCTGCTAATCAGCTGATTGCTGGGATTACCTTTGCCCCGCCTGTGGTCTGCGCTGGAACTGTGAGGACAGTGCCACAGTGTTTAGAGGGGATATTCAGCAGAACTGGCTGGTTAGTGCCACTGAATATCCCTCCCGGTGGATTTATCCGGTTAGCAGGTTCTAGCTAACCAGATAAACGTCTTTGAATAT
Organism: Ichthyophis bannanicus; assembly: GCA_033557465.1. Taxonomy (NCBI): domain Eukaryota; kingdom Metazoa; phylum Chordata; class Amphibia; order Gymnophiona; family Ichthyophiidae; genus Ichthyophis; species Ichthyophis bannanicus. The sequence goes on along the minus strand of CM066032.1, from coordinate 810,380,037 downwards.
TGAGCTGTTGTACATATTTTATCTTTATACGCTGCACAGGACAGGGGCATCTGCAGCTCTTTCCATTTCTCTGCTGTTGTACTGCATACAGAGTCTTGATTTTTGAGGTTTCAATTTAATTTCTGTCTACATAATTTTATTTTTGGTTTGTGTTATTTTATGCTCGGTGAGGATCTACCTGTATTCACAGTGTGTTATGAAGACCAGGTATTCTGTTGGCATGGAGTTTCTATGTAAGGATCAGTAGTAATCCGGCTTCCTGGATGTTCTAGGGCCCATTGCAATATCTAAGGGGATATCCACGAAGCTGGGCTAACTGTTAAGGTGGCAGATAGTACATGCTATCTGGGTGTGCTAACAGACAATGCAGGGAAATTGCAGATAACACAGCAATCTTCTGCGCTGTTTGCAGAAGCCGTGTTACCTGCAAGAGTGAGCAAGATATGGGCAAAGAGTTGGGGGTGTGCACAATGTGTGGTGACTGCAGGCGTCAACGTCATGCATTAACCATCAAAACTGCAGACAGCACCGGTGCTAATAATGCCACCTCTATGGGTAGCGTAATGTGCATCCATAATGCTGCTGTGGTGCCCGCTCTGTAATTTCGGTGTGTTATCTTCCAGGGAAATGCTGTTCCGGCCTCCAACAGGAAACACACAGCTTGTGCAGCTAACGCTGTGCTTTCTGCACTTTTCTGCTGTGTTAGATGCAAAAGCCTAACGCGCTTTGGTAAACAGACTCCTTAGAGTGCTGCTCTTTTCTGAGTCAGCTCATTGTGTGTGTTTTGGAAGTTGGCAAAAGAAAGATAATAATCCAGAGAGGCAATATGGGAGAAGGTTTTGAGTGATAGAGTAATACAGGTTTGGAATGCACTGCTTTATGAGATAATGATTGAGAAAAATTGTCTTTTTGACTTTTAAGAACATAATTGTTAGAGCAATATTTATTGATTCATTGATTTTTTTTATTGCACATCGGTTTTCTTGATGGTCTTAAATTGCATGGATTTAGTTTTTATGGTATGTTCATGTTCCGCATGTGTAATCGAAGTAAGGAAATCTGTTGCAGTCCTGCTAGGTAATTTCCCAATAGGGGCTGTACTGGTGTTCTGGAGCCTTCTGTAATATTTACCGTGCTGCCTATTCATAGGTAGGGTTGCTGCAGTTTGAGTCCTAGGAGTTAGGACTGTCATTGGATGGTCAGTTTACTATACAGGTTCAGTGTCTTTTCCAAGACTTTTGTATTATTTCTCAGAAGAAAAGAAAGTGAGTAGTGGAGTACCTCAGGGATCATTTCTGGAGCCGGTATTGTTCTCTGTCTTTATGAGTGACATTGCTGAAGGGTTAATAGGAAAGGTTTGCCTTTTTGTAGATGACACAAAGATTTGAAACAGTGGACATCTTGGAGGGAGTAGGCAACATGAGAAAAGATCCACAAAAATGTAAAAGAATGGTCTAGTGCTTGGCAGTTGGTATTTAGTGCAAAGAAGTGCAGAGTGATGCACTTGTGATTCAGAAATCCAACATAGCTGTATGCGACAGAAGGTGAGAGGCTGGTATGCACGGACCTGGAGAGGGATCTCTGGGTGATCTCAAGGTGGCAAAACAATGTGACAAGATGGTGGCCAAAGCCAGAAGGTTGCTAGGCTGCATTCAGAGAGGCATAACCAGCAAGTAGTATAATGGGTACTGTCATGAGACTGGAGCCACGGAAGGTGCAGGTTTAGAAAAAAACCCTGTCTTTCATAGAGCTGTGGATGTGCAGAAGATGCAATTACCTCGCAGCACAGCTAGAGGGGGCAGGAGTAAGCCTACAGAGGCTGAGTCAACGTGCCCAGCCACTGATTGTATGAGTGTTAACCAGCTGCACCTGAACGCAAGCCCGGGAGTTTCAAAGGTAAAATCCCTTTATAAAGGAAAGACAGCCAGTGAGTGTGCAAGGTGTGCAAAGAGTGGAGGAGGAATCCATTCGGAGGGAACTCAGCCGGCAGCAGTTCAGCCAGAAGGAAGGAGGAGTGTGGAGAAAGAGAGAGTCCACACGGAGCAAGCCCAGAGGGACAGAATCCAGACGGATAGAGTCCAGAGGGGCAGAGCACAGAGAGACGGAGTCCAGAGAGAGACTGCTGGAAGGAGTGACACTCCCAGCCCAAGTAACGTAGCTGGATCAAGCAGCACGACAAGAATAATAACAGTTGAAAGAGAAGCACAGAAAGCCAAGGAGCCATGCTTTGAGAGAAACCTACATTCACTGGAGTACCCTGGATCAGGATTACAAGGTACCAGAAGGAGAGGTTCCTATAGAAAAGCTACCTTTACACAGAAGCACAGAGGTTGGGAATCCTCACCAGGTTTTCCTGGGCTTCAGGAAGGCAAAGCACTGCACAAGGAAACCTGTCTCCAGAGAGAAGTACGTGAGAGAGAAAGCTCCAGGTGTAGCAGTTGCAGGAAGCCAAGGTATGATGGCTCTTTACATTTAAAAGAAAGCCTTGCTCCTAGAAGCTCTGATAAAGCAGACGCTCAGTATGTGAGAAGAGGGAACAAAGCAGAGCTTTTCAAAACTATACCTAAGAACTTAACAGGACAGTCTTACTGGAGGCAAAGAAACAGAGACAGACCCTGTAAAATTGTAGCCACAAGGGAAAGCTCTTATTCAGAGGGAGAAGCCAGTGACGCAGAGTCCATGGAAATAGAGTTTGAGAAAACTATTCCCATCCCTCAAGAGGAGTCTATGGATTGTAGCTTTTGTGTTGCTACTAGCTGTGAGTCCATAGTAGAACTGTAAATATAAAAGAATTCCTGCAATCAGTTGTGAAGTTCATAATAGTTTGTTTGCCTGTTTGTTCAACTTTATTTTGGAGTAAAAGAATCCTCAGTTAAACCCTGCAATCAATTGTGAAGTTTATAACAATTGTTTGTCTGCTTATTTTGGTGGTACCCTTTATAAAGAAGGACTATCTTCATATTCTTATGTCTTAGTGAACCCTTGCGGTAAAAGGGGAAATAAAAGCCTTATTACCCTTCACTCTTGGCTTATATAATTCTGTTCTTACAAGGAGCTAAAACTCCAAGGACCAAACTGCACTCGGCCTTAAAGAGCCATTGCTCCTTAAAAATAATATAAATGCGCAGCGTGCCATTACAGCCATTGGCCACTGGGGGCACCTGACGACAGTACACTACTCATCAAACTGATTGACAGGTGAGATAAGGATGACAGGAGCCAATCAGCTCTCACTTCCGGTGTAATGTCCCACTTCAGAGGTGATATGATTGAGATGTTTAAATACCTCCGTGGCATAAATGTTCAGGGAGAGAGCCTCTTTCAATTGAAAGCAAGTTCTGCTACGAGGGGACATGGGATGAGGGTGAAGGGAAATACATTCAGGAGTGATATGCGGAAATATTTCTTTATGGAAAGAGTAGTGGATCCGTGGAATAGTCTCCCAGTGGAGGTGGTAGAGATGAGGACAGTAACTGAATTCAAAAAAGCATGGGACAAACACAGAGGATCTCTAAAGGTAAAAAGGGGACTGTTGTAGTTGTTGATATGGAAGGACAGATTAGATAGGCCATGTGGTCTTTTTCTGTCATCATATTTCTATGTTTCTATGTTTCAGGCCATGCCCCCTCCCATAGAAGTGAATGGTGAGTTATTCATGCCTGTCCACGCCCCCACTTTGGCACGCCCCCACCCCACCCCCAAGAATGACATCAGCCAATCAGCACCCACTTCCGGGTTTGTGCCACACCCACACTCCACCCCACAATGTTGGCATTAGCCAATCAGCGCCCACTTCCGGGTTTGTGCCACACCCACGCCCCAGCCTACATCATCGGAAATGACATTGCTGTGGCAAAGTGCAATCAATGAATAAGTCCAGGAGTCGATTGACAGGGTCCAAGTCAGTTTATTGTGCACAAGGCCCAGTCAGTCAAAGCTTCAAAAGGTACTGAGCAAAAGTTTATACAGAGACATAACCATTTATACCTCTTTTTCAGTTTGATACATAACAACTTTCTATTGGTTCCAACTCGATACATGCAAACTTTTCATTGGTTATACATTCCCTTCATTTGCCCAATTAGAAATCCCTCCGGAGCCTAGCAACCGGCCCCCTCCTTTAGGATTGCTTGAACAATGGTACAGTTCTTAATCTCGTTACTTTTCTACTGCGAGGTTAACTTTGGCTTCTGGAATGCATATACTGTTACATTTCTGTTCTTTCACACACAAGAGAATAATAGAAGACTTATGAATTCATGAAAACTTCTTATTAAGCATTTTAAAACAGCTTTCTTATTTTTCACAGATTTTTGGTTCTTTTCTAGCTATAATGGGAGTTAGGATCCAGGCCTAACTTACAGGTCTTTCATAGTAGCAGGCCATGCTAGGCCATAGCCTACCTCAACATCACCGGAAACAATGTGTCATCGGAAATGGACAGTGTTGCTTTTCGATGACATCACCGGAAACAGTGTGTCATCGGAAATGGACAGTGTCGCTTTTCAATGACATCAGCGGACGCAGAGTGACTGACTTCGGAAATGTGTTATGCTTCTGGTTAATGCTGACATCTGCAAAAGTAGGAACCCTGGAAAACAAAAACAAAAAAAAAATGCTTTCTCTCTCCCTGCCCCAGTTCTTTTTTCTCACAAAGCAGTGCAATGCTTTTATGTGTATTGCAGGCTATTTAGAACTGATTGTTAAAAATAACCTTTTGGTAGCAGCAGCAGGAACACAATGCATTTGGTATACAGGCTTTTCACAGAGACACAGCACTTGGGTATACAGGCTTTTCACAGAGACACAGCACTTGGTATAGAAGTTTTTCTTTCCAAAATGTTAAGCTACAATTAATACATCTTTGTTAGAGAAACCAGTGCTGTCCATGTGATAGAATTTTGCTTTAAGTCCTCACTGTTAGAGAGAAGTATTCTGGCAGTCCTGTAGTTCAGACTGAAATACAGAGAGAGCTGAGTTCAAATCCCACCACAGCTATTTTTTTTAGTGGCTTTGAAAAAAAAAAATACAGAGAAAACAAGTCTGGGCAAGTTTCTAAGATATGGTAAGTAACATGTGATTGGTAGAAAGAACAGGCTATACTTTAAAACACACAGGATTTGTGGAATAAATCCATTCTGAAGATGTTAGCAAAATAAAAAGAATAGTCAAAACACAGGAGTCATGAAGGAAACCTTATCGAAGAGCATTTACTATGACCCCAAAGCAATAGGGAGCTTTGGGGGGCATAAATCCTCTACTTCAAGCTGCTAAAAAGCATGATAAAACAATCAACAGAAACGATGTAATTAGATGGGGTACAGGACAAGATGCTTATACTTTACACAGACCTGCTAGGGTCCGTTTTAAAAGAAAAAAGACGATCGTGTCAGATGTGTCATGAATCTTCTCCATGATTTATCACTTCAACAACATGTGTCAGGACCTACTCATTCCCTGGGTCACACCTTAGATCTGGTCCTTACCTCCTCTCCTAACATCTGTTCTGTGGTATCGGCGCCCGTGTCTCATAATGTCCCATGGTCAGATCACTATTGTATCTCTTTTTCTGTTTCCCTACCAGTCTCCGATACCAGTGACTTCTCTGCTTCTCCGTCTCCAGTACGTCTTCGGCGTCATCTCACTTCATCTACCCCTGCTTTTCCTTCAGCCCACTCACTATTCCCAGCAGACTTCTCGGTGCTAGATCCTGATGCCCAGGCCTCTCTCTGGAATTTGGTTCTTTCGCACGCTTTAGATACAGTAGCCCCACTTCGTCCCTCCAGTGCTCCATCCCAGACTCATTCACCCTGGTTTCATCAAGGCTTACGGCTACAACGTACCCAATTGCATCAAGCACAACGACACTGGTGCTCTCATCCGTCTCCAACTACTTTGGCCCGTTTTAAGCTATTATACCTGGAATACCGCTCCGCAGTCCAATCTGCTAAGCGCTCCTTCTACACCCTAGGAATCTCACAAGCTGCCAATTCTTCTAGACAACTGCACTCAATTTTGCGGCAACTTTCCTCTACTGTTTCCCCTTCTGCTTCTCAAGCTACCATCCCCGCCCCCGCATCCCTAGCGTATTTTTTCTCCAACAAAGTTCAGAACTTACGTTCTTCCTTCCTTACCACCCCTCCTCCTCCTCTGTCTCCTCCCTGAACCTCTTCAGCCTCTCCTCTGTCCCTCGTCTGTGAGGAGCTAACCATTACGGAATCCCCTGCTTCCATCGCTCCTCGTTTGACCAGTTCTCCTAATAGGGCTTTGTCTCACATATGGTCCGTCTTTCATCCCCTCACTACAGCAGAGGTACTACTCACTCTATCTCAGTCTAGGAAGACCACCTGTTCTTTGGATCCAGTCCCTTCCAACTGGTTGGTAGAACCTTCTCTCCAATTCATACCTTTCATCACTACTTTATTCAATTCCAGTCTATCATCTGGACATTTTCCTTCGGTTTGGAGATCCGCTATAGTCCATCCCCTGCTGAAACAGTCTTCTCTCGACCCCTTTGTATTATCCCACTGGCGCCCAGTGTCTAATCTCCCCTTCCTTGCAAAAATGCTGGAGCGTCTAGTCTTCTTACAACTTTCCTCCCATGTTGAGGCCACCAACGCTCTTCATCCTCGCCAGGCTGGTTTCAGACCAGGCCATAGCACCGAAACTATTCTTCTCGCTCTGCTAAATGAGATTCACGTAGCTCACGAACGTGGTGACATTACCCTTTTGGTTTCACTGGACCTATCCGCTGCATTTGATCTGATTGATCATCGAACCCTTCTGTCACGCCTTTCTGACATTGGTGTACGGGGTGTGTTGTTACGTTGGTTCCGTTCCTTTCTCACTGCCCGCTCTTATGTTGTCCATGTCAATCACCAATCCTCTTCAGCCATCCCACTGTTATGCGGAGTCCCCCAGGGGTCGGTTCTATCCCCTCTGCTCTTCAATATTTTTCTTGCCCCGCTTCCCCTTCTGGCCCAACAATTTCTAGTTTCCACCTACATTTACGCCGACGATATTGTCTTTCTCTTTCACACTTCTCCAGCCATGATCGATATCACTCCCCTCAATGACTGCCTCTCTCACATTGCCACCTGGCTCTCATCCAATTTTCTACACCTGAATCCTTCCAAATCTTCAGCTATGTGGGTGTCTCTGAGCTCTTCCTGCCCAGCCATTGCACCTCAAATAAATTCTGTTCCTATTCTTCTTACTTCTTCCCTCCGATATTTAGGGGTAATCTTAGATTCATCATTATCCTTTCACGAACACATTTCTAACTTATCCCGTCGCTCCTTCTTTACTCTTCGCCAAATACGCTCAGTCCGTTCAATTCTGTCTTCTGACTCCCTTATCACTCTGGTGTTAGCCCTAGTTATGTCCAAACTGGATTACTGTAACGTAGTTTATGCCAATCTCCCCGCATACCAACTCAAACGCCTTCAACTCCTGCAGAACACAGCCGCTCGTCTTGTCACTTTTGCCCGGAAATCGGATCATGTTATTCCTCTTCTGCTTCACCTCCATTGGCTTCCGCTGCACTTTCGGTTTAAATACAAGGTTCTTATACTATTACATAGAGTCATCCATACTTCTAACCCACAGTACTTAGCAAATCTAGTCTCTCTTCATACTCCTTATCGGCAGCTCCGGTCATTACACGCTAATCGTCTGTTTCTCCCCCCACCTTCACGAGCTCATCTTGAACAGACACGCCACGCCGCTTTCTTCTTCTTGGGCCCCTCACTCTGGAATTCTCTTCCTTCCTCTCTCCATCTAGAGCCTTCCTACCAACACTTCAAAAACCTACTAAAAACTCACTTGTTCCAACAGGCTTATGATCTCCCCTCCCAGTAGTCCTGTCTAATTGTTTTGTTTGTCTTTGCTTACCCATGGTTTGTCTGGTTTGTCTATTGTTTGTTTTGTTATGTGACCTCTTTGGTCCTTCTTTTCTTTATTTTAATGGATTTCCTTTCCTTTTTAACGCTTTTATTTATATTATTTTATTGTAAACCGCCCTCACGTTTCGACAAGGGCGGTATATTAAATGTAAATAAAGATAAAGATAAAGATGTGGATGCGCAATGGCAGGCTGATTTAATTGATATGACAGCCTTGTCCCATTATAACAATGGCTACAAATACATCTTAACAGTGGTAGACATCCTGTCAAAATATGCATGGGCTGCAAGTTTAAAATCAAAAACCGGTCATGAAGTTGCTAAAGCCTTTGAAAAAATATTTAATCTAGGTCGTATACCTGAAAAAATACAGACAGACAAGGGTAAAGAATTTTTAAATAGGTCCCTGAAGAATTTATTAAAACAAAGAGGGGTTCATCATTTTGTAACCAATAACGATGTTAAAGCAGCGGTGGTAGACAGGTTTAACAGGACATTGAAATCCAAAATGTGGCATTATTTTACTGCACACAACACCTTTAGGTACCAAGACGTACTGCAGGCTTTTGTGCACAGCTATAATCACAGTTTTCACAGAACAATAAAGATGCGGCCTATAGATGTGACATACACAAATTCTCTGCAGAACTGGAAAAGAGTCTACAGTGATAGCATCAAACGTAAGCACACCAAGAACCCCTTAAAGAAAGGAGATCATGTAAGACTTTCAAAAACTAAAGGAAAATTTGAAAAAGGTTACGAGCAAACGTGGACTGACGAGGTATTTATAATAACGGACATTTTAAACAGGGGACAAAAAGCGACATACAAGATACATGATTATGATGGTGAAGCCATACAAGGTTCTTTTTATCCTGAAGAATTGCTAAAAGTCACCCCGCAACAGGACAGAATATACCATATCGATAAGGTTCTAAAGGTAAAAGGATGTGGCAGGAACAGATTCTACCTCGTGAAATGGAGGGGATGGCCTGTTAAATTTAACAGTTGGGTTAAAGCATCAGAGATTCAAGACATCTGATTTCTTTCTTTCTTTCTTTTGAGGCAGCATTAAATAAAATTAAAAGAAAAATGAATGATGGTGGCTTTTATATCACACTGCCTAGCAATGCCTCAGCAGGTGTGTTTCCCCAAAATACCAGCTCTAATTTTACCATACAACTAGCAAGGCCTTTGGACTTACAAGGACAGTGGGAAGTAGGGCTCTTGGAAATACAATATCCCAACACCTGGGAGAATATTAAGGAAGATCAAAAGTATGTTGTCACCTCCGCAGCAGGAAATATACAGCACCGCGTTATAGTCAGGAGAGGACATTATGCGACCATGCAGAGTTTAGTGGAATCCATGAATCATGACATTAGCAACATCTATAAATCGGCGCCACCACGAATCATTTATGAGCCTTATGCGCGAAGAATCCGAATAAAATTGGAAGATAGGTCTGTTATTTCTGCAGATGGTGATTTGGCAACCATTTTGGGAATAGAAGCTGACGTTAATATACAGCGTTCCCATTTTCCAGCAGATATCACGGGTGGTTTTAATACACTCTACCTGTACACAGATATTGTACAGCACCAGTTAGTAGGTGACCATTTTGTGCCACTGCTGCGCTGTGTTCCAACTAAGGGGTTTAGGGATGAGTTTATCACATTAACTTATGATAAGCCGCACTATGTCCCTGTGAACAAACAGCATATTGACACCATCAAATTTGAAATAAAGATGGATCAGAACAGGCACGTCTCATTTCGTTACGGGAAGGTGATCCTTAAGTTTCATCTGCGCCCCCGGAGGGTGACTGTTTTTTAAAATGGTTGTGGCTAAAGACTACGGAGACCCCAAAGCATACAGGAATTATTATACAGCACAAGCTGGCTATGGACTTTCAGGATATCATGGAGTACCAGTCATGTACGGTGCTGGTGTCGGTGGGGTGTTTCGTAGTCTCTTTAGAAAAGCTATGCCGTTTTTGAGAAGGGGTTTTGAAATTATTAAACCACACGTGAAAGGCACCGCAAAAAATATAGCCAAGGATGTCATGAGTCATGTAACAACGGCTGTTCTAAATAAAATGAACCAGTCTACAGAACTGGCTGGATCAGAACTGGCTGTGATTAGAAGAGCTGTTAAAAGAAAGAGAACCACGTCTCGGGAGTTACCACAAGGCCCGCCCAAGCCTTTTAAAAGAAAGAAACCCGAAGGTGACAAGTCTCAGAAGCTTAACCGCCGGTCTAAGAAGAGAAGCACTAGCTCTAGGAAGCGAGATATATTCTAAAAAAACACCATGGCATTTTTACACCACGGCTCTGAAGAGTGTGTTAAATCGGAACTGGACCTGTTTCAACTAGCTCCGACCCAAACAAGTATTGAAAAAAGTATTTATGTGGAAATTCTGCCATTATCGGCTTTGTCGGAAACAGCCCCTTTGGACTTCTATATCACAGGTCATGGTAAAGACTACATTGATTTAAATAGTACTCTTTTGCACCTGACCTGTAAAATTGTGGCAGAAGATGGCTCGAACATCGATCCGGCAGCCAAAGTAGCGCTGGTGAACTACCCAATCGCATCTCTGTTTAGCCAGCTGGATGTTACCCTGGGAGACCAACTCATTAGCCAGAGCAACAACTGCTACCCCTACAGAGCCCTCATAGAGCTGCTTCTCAATTATGGTGAAGAATCCCTCAAATCACAGTTTACAAGCGGGCTATTTTATAAAGACACAGCCAGGCAGCATGAAGTGAGAGAGATAGGATCTCGGAACTCCGGCTTTACTGAAAGGGCCCAATTTACGGTCTCTAGCCACAAGGTAGAGCTATTGGGGCATTTACATAGCAATCTTTTTTTTTCAAGAAAAGCTATTGATTAATGGTGTGGATCTCAAAATTAAATTGACCCGCAACAAAAATTCTTTCTGTTTAATGAGTGGTGATGCCGAAGAAAGTTATAAACTCCTTATCCTAAATGCTGCACTCTTTGTAAAGAGAGTTAAAGTTTCCCCCGGAGTGCGCTTGGGACATGCGGAAGCTCTGCTAAAAGCTAATGTCAAGTATGCTATTGACCGTGTGGGGCTGAAGGTATTTAGCATACCAGCCAGAGCCCGTGTGACTAACCAGGAAAATCTCTTTTTGGGGCAGCTACCAAAACTCATTGTGCTGGGATTTGTGGATAAGGATACTTTCAGCGGTAATTATGCTAAAAACCCCTTCAATTTTAAACATTATGATATTAATTTTGCCTCTCTGTATGTGGATGGTGAACAAGTACCCGGGAAACCTCTTCAACCTGACTTTCAAAATGGATGCTGTGCAAGAGAATATATGCAACTGGTACAAGCAACTGGCAAACATCTGAAAGACACAGCATTGCTGATTGACTGTCAGGAGTTTCACAAAGGTTATACCCTGTTGGCGTTTGACCTTTCACCAGATCAGGAGTGTGCAGACCATTACTCGCTGATTAAAACTGGTAACTTGATAAATACTTCCATCAACAAGCCCAGAGAGCTCTTTGAAATAGTCAAGATCCTCACAAAAGAGCAAACAACAGAAGGGGAAGTACAAGTGGACCCACAGGAATTCGCCGACCACATCAAAGACAAATTTCACTCCACAGAGCGTACAACACCCAGTGGGACCACCAGGACAGACGTACACACCAAAACCTGGGGCACATTCTACTCACCCTCAACAGAGCAGATATCCCACATCATCTCTACAATCAACACAAGCACTGCTCCTACAGACCCATGCCCAGTATCATGGGTCAAAGCCACCAAATCAAACTTCATTCACACCATACATAAAATAGTACACAACTCACTCACTCAAGGACTCATGCCAAAGCAACTAAAGCTTGCCTCAGTAAGACCAATAACAAAGAAAACAACCCTCGACAAAAAGGATCCAGCAGCATACCGACCGATCTCCAGCATACCCTTCCTGGCAAAAATCATCGAAAAAAACGGTACAACTACAACTCCAGGAACACATCGACAAACATGAAACACTCGACGACAACCAACACGGCTTTCATCCCAACCACGGAGTCGAAACGCTACTGATCTACCTCTTCGACAGCATCCTAAGAATAATTGACAACAACAGGAAGGGAATCATAATGATCTTCATCGACATCTCCTCAGCCTTCGACACAGTGGACCACAACACGCTCCTGGAAAGACTAAAGAACACTGGTATACACGGTATCACATTGAAATGGTTCCACTCATACCTAACCGAAAGACAGCTACAGGTCAAGGTGGGACACAACACCTCCCGACCCATAAATGTCCGTCAAGGAGTACCTCAAGGATCCGCACTTTCAGCTCTCCTATTTAACATCTACATCCAACCGATATGCAACATCATGAAAGAGAACAACATTCAATACACAATATATGCAGACGACATCATGATATACACCCCGATATCAATCGACAACCCGGATTTCTCCAAGATAACAGACTGCCTTACCCAAATGACGAGCTGGTGTCAAAACAACAACCTCGCAATAAACTACAACAAGACTGAAGCTTTAATAATCACTCGGAACCAAAGCTTCATACACCCGCCAAACATCAAGATACAAAACACTACTATACCAATAAGATCAGAAGTGAGATACCTTGGAGTTACTCTGGACAATAATCTAAACCTCAAGCCACACATAGAGAAAACAATACAAAAAGTCTACTACAAGATGCGAATCATCAGGAGACTGAAACCACTCCTTGCCCCAGAACACTTTCGTACTGTCCTTCAAGCACTGATAACCCCAATACTGGACTTCTGCAATCCGATATACTTGGGACTACCGAAACAAGCCCTCAAACCACTCCAGCTAGCACAAAACACTGCAGCACGAATAATATCCGGTACTGCAAGACAGGACCACATCACACCTACCTTAAAGGACTTACACTGGCTCCCAATCGGTGCACGCATCAGATACAAAACTATCATAAACCTATTTAAGATAAATCAGCACACATCAGCCAACAGCCTACACACCCTCATTCAACCAGACAACAGCACTCGTCCTAGAAGAAAACAAACACGCAACCGAGTCAGCACCCCAGGTGAATTCAAACACACACGCAAGGACACAACAGACAGAGCACTCTCCATGGCTGCTCCAACAATATGGAACAAACTACCAGACGACTTGAGGGCAACTACAGACCTCAAAGACTATAGAAAACAGCTAAAAACCATGCTGTTCATAGAACACTATGGACACATCACATAACCTAAGAGAATGTATAACAGCACATATTACCGTCTGTATAGAAAATGTTTTGCAGCACCACTGTACATAGCCCACACTGTACATAGCTCAAACCATTCTAGCACACAATACACCACACCTTGTACATAGCTCACCCCAATCTAGCACACGATACAACACACACTCAACTAAATTGCACCCTCACTGCATGATTAACACACTCACTTTACCCGATTGTTTGCTGTGATACCACCTTGATTAATAAGATAAGGCGGTTTAAAAATACTGTTAAATAAATAAAATTAAAAAAACCTGCGGACTGAAATACTCTTTGCCAGCGCCTTACCCCATACAGTTAACATGATTGTTTATGGGGTTTTTGACAATGTGATAGAAATTAATCATAGAAGGAATGTTCTTTTTGATCATTCGTGAAAATGAACACCATGCAGATCTTCCATATTTTAAAGAAGGACCCCTGTGTTGCAGATTTCTTTTTAGATGTGCTACCCAGCGACTGGTTAGCTGATGTACAAATATCAAGGAAGCCCGTGTGTTTGGTGGTAAATACACACCCACATAACCTACCTGGAGAACACTGGTTAGTTAGCCCTCTATAAATGTGGAGATGGAACAGAGGGATTTTTTTGATTCTTATGGACAACCCCCAGATAGCTTATTCTTTCCTACCAGCATTATGAGCTTTTTCAACAAGCATTGTAAAGCAGTTTTTACCACAGCAGACAATTAGAGCACCCAATGTCCACGGCTTCTGGATATCACTGTGTATTTTTCTTGCACCACCGCTGTAAAGGGGTGCCTTTAGAAAATATTTTAGAAATGTATTCTGAAGATTTAATGCAAAATGATGATATGGTGTTACATTTTGTAAAACGCAACAAACAAACTTTGTGTAGATCTTTTACAAATCCGTTTCATAACCAGCAGGTGTGTGTTTCCTATCGTGAATGTTTTGCTGCTTCTAAATAAAAAGTAACCCCTCTAAGGAGATTTTTTGAAAAGAAACCACTATCTAGTCTTTTATTTTTGTTTTTAAACATTTTATTGAAAATACATTTTTTTATACACTCAACCACCGGTATCTGTGAGATAATTTACGTTTTTTGTGAGGGTGTAGGGGTGTAGCTCTTTGCTCTTTATCGGCTGCCTGTACATTTTAGTAGCCTTCACAGAAGGGTTCTCTTTGAGGCGTGCCAGTACATCTCTGTTGGCTGCATTACCCATCACCGTAGAGGGCATATTTAATTTGGCTAGGGTTTGCATGAACTGCCCCCAGCCCCTGGGTATTCTTCGTTGTGAAAGAGCTTGGGGCTGCGTAGCTCCACGAACGAGGTCAAGTAGGTTAGAGCCATTGACAGGGTTTCCCCGGTATACAAATGTTACATTTCCCTCCCAGGATGCCACATCCTTGTTTTTTAACAGTTTATTAAGCAGCAACTCAGCATTTTTCCTATAGCGCATATTGATGCTGTTTAATACTTCTTGTATTACAGGGTCTGGAGGTATAATATTTTCTAGAGATGCTGCCGTTGATGTCTTATCTTGTGCCTGTAGATACAAGTTTATTTTTTCTTTTTCCATATCCCTTTGTCTGTTAAGCACGAGATAGCGCTGTAACACTTCTGAGTAACATTTAGCCTTTTCGTGTTCAGACATACCAACGCTTTGCAGGATATTTTTCATTTATTCATCTAACTTATGAATGGTCGTGATTCTAATATTTTCATCCCGATCTGGCAGGTTTCTCAAGCGCTCGCGTGGTTGACTAGAGAGTATGTACATTTTTTCAGCGTGCTGCATTAGCGGTTTGTCAGAAGCCCCGTTATCAATGGTAATGCAAAACTTAACAGGGGCCCGATAAATCCACCCGACTGTCCCACCAATTGCTTCTTTTTTTTAATGGGCAGTCTTTTATCGCACAGACTCTTTATGGCGTGACGCTTCCCTTTTAAAACCTTTATCTGGTGTTGTGAAAGAGGAATGTTACCTTTTAGGGTGTTGAGAGCGATTTCAACTATAGCTGCTACCAAATCATTAGAAGCTATATTCAGGATGGCTCTTCTGTGCTGCGGAGAGGCTTGAACCAAAAATTTTAAAAGGGGCAGATTTCTCTTTACACGGTGAGACATGTTGTCTGAGACACACAAGCATGTATGAAGGGCCGGTTACATATTCATTTCTTTTTATGTGGGATTTGTGGTTTTTCACAGTATACCATAGTCCTATCTGGCGGGAAGATATCCGTCCTCAGTCTGTAAGCCTCAGGCGTTGTGTTATTTAAATCCACAATGAGATAACCAAACGGCTTTCTGGTAACATCCTCGAAGACTTCTAAAAAGAATTTTGATTTTCCAGGGTACATCTACCTGGCTAGAATGGCAATCTGTAACTTATCTCTAGGATTCTTAAAGAGCACCATGTATTTGGTATTTAAAGTTGTAGTTCGGCTTGCTTTGCCTTGGCAGAAAACATTTTGAACAATATATATGATGCTCAGGTTTCTGTGATGTACATACTTGGTAAAGGCTTTCTCTATTTCATCACTTTTACAGGCAGAATCCATTAGATCATCAACAATAACCAAGTTTACTTTATTGGTTGGAAACATTCGTTCATCATTAAAAGTATCAGGCAAAGTGTCCATAAATGTAATAAAAGGATATTTATTTAACATTTCTTTATACAAAGGTTGCCAGCAACTGTAACACCATACAATATTGTTAGGTATGACAGTCAATACACGACCAGCGTGTTCTAACAGCTTTTTAACAAAGAAGCTCTTGCCGGAATTGGATGGCCCAGCTAAAATACAAGAAAAAGGATGTGACCAGCGCACATCCACCATGCTAGTATCCGTAGGGTAATGTGTTAAAGCCATCCTCCAACTTCACCCTTTTGTCATACACAACCTTTTGTGTTTTTTTAATCACACCAGTCTCTATTGTCTAACCCTTTTTGTTTCTTATAATACCAGGTTGCTGTACTCCTATCTTTTTCTGGGGTAAATCTGCTGCCCCAGGCTTGTTGTCCAAAACTAGATCTTTCAAACTAGTGAAATTGATTTTCTGGCAGTTTTCTATGTTTAACGTAATCCCTTTCACTTTCATACAGGTCTTTCCGCTTGACAGCTTGTAACCATATGTTTTAGGACCCGCTGATACAAACTCTGTGATATGTTCATCTGAGGGTATCTCACTTGTGAGCTCACCTAAATAATCACCCAAAGATGGGTTCCAATCTCCCTCTCGACTTAGAAATATCACAGAATCTGTATCGTGGTACAGGCAGCGCTCTTGCAAACTATCTAGAAGATTGTACAACTCCAGGCGTGCATAAGCCATTGTAAAACAGGCAATGAAAACATTGGTGCTACCCGACAATATACAGCGGTCTTTTGAGTGCCTCCAAGACACACAGGCTGTTTCATCATCAATAAAATCGCATGATGAAACCTCGAATTCAGGAGAAAACAGATATTTAAAGAGATCATCAGGTTCTCTCACAATGCTTGTGGTAGGCAGATTTGTTCTTTGACCAAATTTACCCCACAGGGAATTTAAGAAAGGTTTTGCTATTTGACGCTTAGCAGGGTTTACATTAATCTGGTCTGCATGCAAACACACCCCCTCTTTTCTAAAGAAATCAAGTATGTACACATTTTGTTTTTCAGTATCATTGCACCACCAGGGGTAGCCAGAAGCCTCTTGTTTTTGACGGAGATGCATTTTGATGTATTCGGAAAAGAGATTATCAGATTTTTGCTCGAATTGTCAGATTTCATAGATTTCAACAACCACATACCCTTTTGCAATGGCTAAATTCACCTCCACCGTACACCAAGTCCCCACAAAAGCTCTCTCCTCATCCGTGTGGGCACACATTTCCTGTTGCCGTGTGTCAGCACACGTATGACAAAGTGGAAACATAAGCTTACCGCCCAACCGTATGGGTAACACTGGGAACAAGAGCTTTCATGGAGGATATACTTTTACTTTTATAAAACCAAAGTAATTTGTAGGGGGGCCAAATTTGTCATAAATGATTTGTGGATGGCCTATTGGATATTCCTTTGTTTTATTGACAAAAGGGTATAGACTAGTAAAATCATAGTAGTGTATTTTTTCCCCAGGTCTTGTTTTGTGGTACAGACAAATGGCATTTGTTCTACCCCTAAAAAGGGCATCTCTTGGAATCAGAGGTTGCGGTAATGCTGTGTCAGCCAGGAAACCTGCACAGCCCCCGTCATTTTCTTTTACCATCCGCTTCCACTCGTGCTCCCATAGACTTATGACCTTGAACCCCTGGCTTTCCAGGAATGCAGCTTTTAGCTGTGTTTTGTAATAAAGAAAACCATAGGTCGTGGCTGTTACAGGATTCTGGTCTTTATCGTTATAACAATTCGGACAGCCATGATGAAAACAACCATTAAATTCAAAAACTGTTTCTACCCCATCGATCACTGCATAACCATCAAGAAAATAAGACCCCACCTTTTTTTCACCACCTTTCAGAGCATGTGTTATCTGTATATTTTCTTTAGCCTCTACGTACATCAGCCATTGAATAGAGGGGGATGAATATCTCTTTGTCTGCCAGTGATAGTTATCAGGTGGAATGAGTGCCACAGTCTTGAGTTCTAAAAACATTAATCTGAACATAGCCATACATACAGATGCAAGGGTTATATATTGGAAAGGGTCTAAACAACTTGTTGGAATTTCTGATATGCCACTCTGCTCTACAACCACTTCTTTCTCTGTCATTTTCATGATTTCAGCTCGGTAGAGAACACAGGCCTGCCGCAAAATAGATATATCCTGCTGGCAGTAATAAGCCAACTCTTTTTGCAAATTAAAAGTTATATGCTGATTGTCCTTGTACCATTGTAAAAATTCCTCTTTTTCTTCAGGCAACATGTTTCCCACACCATAATGTTCAACACCCGGCATGGGGCACACATAATTTTGATTTTCCAGAGTATTAAAAAAGTGTGGAAAGTACCCCTTGCTACCTGTAAAACCCATGGCTTGTGGAAGTTTTCTAAGTTTCATAGGCAGGAAATTTAGAGTCTATAAAATGGATAGTCAAAGTTTCAACGGTAATTTGTAAAAGTTTAGCACCTTGAACCAGCAGCCCTGTGTTCATCTTTTCCTTTAGCAGTTGTTTAAGAACAAAATACCCGTCATAACCTTTGGAATTATGGGCTATGAATGTGTAGCCTTTACATTTTTTGTCACAAAAAAATCTGTATAAAGGCAGAAATACATTTGAGGCCCTTGAATTCCCAGTTTCTTTCATCATTTAAGTCCGTCGCATATATGTAATTAGGGACATGCCAGCATGTTTCGTGCATACATTCACAATCATAAAAAATATACTTTTCAGATGTTTCAGTTTTACCAATAGGTGTCATAAAACATAAGTTGACCCCATCCCCGGTTAAGGGTTCACGGCATAGCGGCATAGTTTACAATGCCGACCCTTGCACTTATGCTTCTTGTCCACATAAGACTCACATTTCTGGCATAGTATCTTCGATAAACATGCCACTTCTTTTTTCAGAGCCAAATACGTGTGTCTATCTAAACACTCTTTAGAACGACAAAAGAGTTTGCAATTAGGACATCTCTGTTGTACACCAACATTATTTGCACAAGTTAGTGTCAAACAAAGACGACACCATAATGTTCAATTATGATCGTGACTGTACAGTTTCTGACAGTAACTACAGAAGTTGCGCTCCCCATAGAATTTTTTGACATCGGTTATACCATAGAAATGGTCATCGTGTAGCAACAAGAACACAGTCTTAGGGAACACAGGTCTGTCTGATGTCTTAAAACAAACCCATGAATTTGTGTAAAACACAACGCATATGTTTATCTTTAAATGCTGTTCAAATATTGCTACATCATCGAGCATGACATTTCTATGTACCGGCCATCCCAACTCATTATATAGTTTTTTAGCACCTTCTAACAGTTCGACATCTGTAATTTTTACCAGTGACATGAGGGCTGTGAGGCTACCTGCAAAACACAGGTTATTATCGGTGTTATTGAAGTTTATCAAATACATCCTTTTCTTATGAATAATTTGGCTAAATGGTATAGTCTTTAAGACCCTATGAGCCCCACCACCCTGATTTCTTATGACAAGTACAACAACACGGAATATATCACAAATATGGATTTCTCTGTGACTCTGAAGGAGTTTAGTGATCTGATCTAAGAAATCATCAGCATCCAATGCTTCTGGGTTTAACTTTCCAGAATACAAGGAATTGTGAAAAAGAGATGAATGTAGATGCACCTGTACATAATCACCAGATGAAACTCTGCTGCTAACCTCATCCAGAATATGCTGGATACCTTGTCGAATGGCGTATTGAGCCTCAGATAATGTGGTTACCCTGTCTAAATTAATAAACCGAAATTCCTCTGAATAAATTACACCATTAAACTTGTCCAATTTACGATCCCACCTTTTCACAAACTGAACATAGCTAACTGGTTCTGATTCTTCAGAGGGGTCTAATGCAAGATTATTTGTTCTGTCCTCTGAAACACGGTGATCAAAGACACGGCTTTCACCACGCTCTCCGTATTCTGTATCGGCGTGTGTAGATTCGCCGTCAGAAAAACTTTCTCTGTATGATCTTTTCCTGTTAGACAATCAGCGACTATGGGAGAGAGGTCTAACAATTTCTCGATCTGAAAAAGAAAACGTAGGGGCTAATACTTTTTTTCTTTTACAGCGGCCTTAAAATCTAGGAGAGGGATAAAGCCTGAATACTTACTATTTTGCTTGTCTTTTGTCTTTTGGTAAGGAGCTGGTTGCTCTTCTGTATCAGCGTGTGTAGATTCACAGTCAGAAAAACTCTCGCTGTATGTTCTTTTCTTGTTAGACTTCTCTCCCATAGTTGCTGATTTTCTAACATTTTCTCGATCTGAAAAAGAAAACGTAGGGGCTAATACTTTTTTTCTTTTACAGCGGCCTTAAAATCTAGGTGAGGGATAAAGCCTGAATACTTACTATTTTGCTTGTCTTTTGTCTTTTGGTAAGGAGCTGGTTGCTCTTCTGTATCGGCGTGTGTAGATTCACAGTCAGAAAAACTCTTGCTGTATGTTCTTTTCCTATTAGACTTCTCTCCCATAGTCGCTGATTTTCTAACATTTTCTCGATCTGAAAAAGAAAACGTAGGGGCTAATACTTTTTTCTTTTACAGCGGCCTTAAAATCTAGGAGAGGGATAAAGCCTGAATACTTACTATTTTGTTTGTTTTTTGGTTTTCGGTAAGGAAACGGCTGTTGATTAGGTTGGTCATCTTGTTTTGTAGCATCTTCTTGGTCTAAAATAAAAAAGATTAAAGGTTGAGACACATTATGAAGAGCATAGCTGCTGGAAAATTAAAAAACACATGACACACCTTGTAACTTTCTCTGCTGCCTTCATTTTGTAAGAGAGAGCCTATTTGTAAAACCCGGTTTCTGCTCCTATTTTTAAAGACAATCTCAAATTCAGAGACAGAAACATTACATAACCAGTATTTTTAAAAAGTAAGATTCATATCTACTCACAATGTTGGTGTCTGAAGCACATGGTTCTGATATGGCCTCCTTACCATCTATAGACTGCGTGATCTGCTTTGTAGCAGCTTCCTGGTCTTTAATATTTAAAAAAAAAACCATAAGACACATTATAAAGAGCATGGCTACTGGAAAATTAAAAAACACACGACATTTATTTATTTACATTCTCTTATATACTGCGCTATTCTGCATCAGTGCGGTTTACATTGAACAAACTGAAATTACATTGAACAGGGCATTATAACTTGGAGATAACTATTTTACAGGGAACATGGGCTATGGAGGGTTAAGTGGCTTGCCCAAGACCACAAGAAGCACCTGTGGGACTAGAAACCCCAGTCCTTCCGGCCCAAGGTTGCTGTCCTCTAGTGGGATTTGAACCCCCGACCTTCCAGCCTGAAGTACCTTGCCCCAACCACTAGGCCACTCCTCCACTCCTACCTTTTAACTTTCTTTGCTGTCTTCGTTTTGTAAGAGAGAGCCTATTTGTAAAACCCGGTTTCTGCTCCTATTTTTAAAGACAATCATAAATTCAGAGACAGAAACATTACATAACCAATATTTTTAAAAAGTAAGACTCATATCTACTCACCATGTTGATGTCTGAAGAGGTGCCGATCTTACAAGCTATAGAGACTATGTGATATTTTCTGTCAGCTGAAATGTACTGCGCCTTTTTAAATGAAATTCTTTGATGGGATTTACAACCCCCAGACTCTTTAACTGAAACATCTCTGGATCTCCGGCCTATTATTTTATGTGTCACCCCACCCCCATAGCTAATTCACACCACACCATTTTTTTTTTCGCAGACAGTACATTGTAATAGATGCTATATATTGTGTATGTGGACCTATGTGGCTAATACACATTCCCCCATTCCCAGACGCCCTTCACACTCTTATCATATGGACTATTATGTAGGCCACGCCCTGATAATTCACTCTGTCCCATTTTTTCCAGGCAACCCATTGTAGGTTTAGTTAACTAGGAATTCCTAAAACACACCATACAAAGCTGTAGGTTCAAAATTTTTTATTTCAAATAAAATGTTTTCATCTTGTGAACTGATTCATTTGAGCATTACAAGTTTAAAAAAAAATATATAAAGACATACATATAATTTTTGTTCATCTGTATATTCAGCTAATAGATTCTGGAAATACAAACATTTTCATAAAAAGTCAATTTTTACAGAACTTGGTGTTTTTTTAAAGAACGATCTATCTCTGTCACAGATTAAACCTTCCACTAGCTCCATATCACAATCTGCCACAGATCTAAGCAAAATATTGAGCAGTTGTCCTGGATTTCTACTTGTATTAAAATCTCGAGTTCAAACAAAAAATTCAAATTTTCATAAACTAGGTCAGTTGCTTTCATGTTATGACCAACAATCATGGCAACATTTACAATAGGTCCTAGACACAACCTGTTACAAGTTTTATGGATTTTCTGTTGTATTTCCTTGTGCCCCCACCTCAGGCAATCATGATGTCTTTGCCCTGGAGCATGTATTACACAAGCTGCACAGTCTCTATGCATAATGTCCTGCCAGCATTTCTTGATAATACAGTACACCGTTGCTTGTATAACAGATTTAAATGTGTTTATTTCTTCAGGTTTTGAGTTGTCCTTTTGGTTAACTATGACATTAAACGCCTCCCTTTGATATGTACATAGAAAGCACAAGCAGCGTAGATTGATTGCCTGTATGTCCTCTAGCTCTTGTAGGAGCGGAGATTCGTTACTTCCCTACAAAAACAAAACAATGTCAGTGTGAAATGAACTGCCTCTTCTATAACACTTTTCTATAAAAAAAAAAGACTTCTCTTACCTCTGCTGATCCTAGTTCTTCCAGTAAACAGGTTGTTTCTGCATCTGCCGCGGCATAATATAATTCTATGCCCTCTGGATCCTTTGCATTGTCATCCGTTAAGTCAATATCGGTGCCTGAATCACTAAGATTTTGAGAGACAAACAATTTTTGCCCATCTGGTAAATCTTCAATTTCTGTTAATTCATGTTCAGGCTCTGCCATACTACCCTGTTGTTCAAATGGATTTTCTATGGGTGGATAACCCTCTGCTGCGGCATCACGATCATTAAGAAAATAATTAATGTTATTCACCCTGTTGGAAATTCTGCTTGATGTTCCAAAGAGAGCCATTTTTTCTTTATGAATCTCTGTGTTAGAATTTTCCCCACACAGGACACACAGCCTTATACCAGGAGCATGCTCAGAACAAGTCTCTTGTTTTGGCCAATCACATGTTACCATATCCTAGAAGCATGCTCAGACTTGTTTCTCTGTATTGGTTTTTTTTCAAAGCCACTAAAAAATAGCTGTTGTGGGATTTGAACTCAGGTCTCTCTCTGTATTTCAGTCTGAACTACAGGACTGCCAGAATACTTCTCTCTAACAGTGAGGTCTTAAAAGCAAAATTCTATCACATGCACAGCACTGGTTTCTCTAACAAAGATGTGTTAATTGCATTTGGAAAAAAAAAGCATGTATACCCAAGTGCTGTGTCTATGCATTGTGTTCCTGCTGCTGCTACCAAAGGGTTATTTTTAACAATCAGTTCTAAATAGCCTGCAATACACATAAAAGCATTGCACTGCTTTGTGAGAAAAAAGAACTGGGACAGTGGGGGAGAGAAAGCATTTGTTTTGTTTTGTTTTCCAGGGTTCCTGCTTTTGCAGATGTCAGCATTAACCAGAAGCAAAACATATTTCCGGAGTCAGTCACTCTGCTTCCGCTGATGTCATTGAAAAGTGACACTGTCCATTTCCGATGACACCCTGTTTCTGGTGATGTCATTTCCAATGATGTAGGCTGGGGCGTGGTTGAGGGTGGGAGGATGTGGGTGTGGCACAAACCCAGAAGTTGGCGCTGATTGGCTGATGTCATCCTTGGGAGCGGGGTGGGGGGACGTGTCAAAGTGGGACTATGGCCACGCCTGGTGGTGTGGATGGGCGGGGCTAACTCACTATTCACGTCTTTGGGAGGGGGTGTGGCCTGAGGCGGGACATACACCGGAACTGAGCGCTGATTGGCTCCTGTCATCTTTCTCATCTGTCAATCAGTTTGACGAGTAGTGTACCCATTATACTACTACTCCAGCAAAAGGAAGACTGTATTAAAGCCCCTATACAAGTTGTTGGTGGATTTTTATCCCAGTAATGTGACTCATTGAACCACATCTCCATAATGAAAGCAGCAGCAGCAGTAATATTAAGGCAGTGTTTGTGGTTGTGCCGTATCAGGTAGATTAGGAAAAGCTGGAACAAGAACAATTTCTTCAGTGTTGCACTACGGTCCAGCTTCTTGGGGATTCCATTTCAATATTCATCACATATTTCTATTTATAATTTTGTTATCACTCATTTCAAATGAGGTTTGTCAGACGGCTGCCTAGGGTGAGAACTTACACAATCTTGACGATGCATATATTCATATGATTCTTGCAAGGTATTGTGGGTATTGTAGTTCATTCACTCCCAAACACAGCTGATGACAATAATTTGAGTTGTGAAACCAAGTGGTAAGATCAATAAAATACTTCTTTTATTGATGGGGTTTAATTCACCCAGCACATGTATGCTTGATAGCACTATAAATGAGGTTACTTGCTTGCAGTGTTTAAAAGGGATAACAAAAAGTCACAAAGTAAACCAGAAAACAACCTTCAGCTTGTCAGGCAATTAGCTAATGTTTTCTTAGCAAATAATTACCAATTACAAAGGCACAAAGTAAAGAATAAACTTTGCTGGTTAGGTTAACTTCTACTTATTTTCCACAACGATCTCAGCAGTGATTCTCCCTTGCTCACACACACAATCAGGTGCAGCCCTAATTACTATCAATGGACCAGCTGAAAGCCTTTAGCTGGCTGGCTGCTACTGTGTGAGCCCAAATCCTGCTTTAAGAGCTGTTTGCAGTGGAAATAAAGAACAAAGTTAGGTTTCTTTGTGATGGCTGATGTGTTTGCTCAGAGAAAACTAGCAATAGCATTTAGATAAAGAACAGTCCATGTAAATAGTTTCATCTGCTGTATTTCCCCCTGCATCAACAATCATAGGGTCAATATCATACATTGGCACAGATGAGTCTTTCATTAAGGCACTATCATGAGAATGCTTATTCCCTTGCTGCCACTCTCTATTATAGATAGGGTCTGGATCAGTGTTCATACCTGAGCCTCTCCTGCTATCATTATTCCTCTCTGTATAGCCTGGCCAATATGTAATCCAATTCTGATGTCCAGCCTTCCAATCTTGATCCCTGGACACTGGATCTTCTCTCACATACCTTCTGGCCTTGGTCTGAAAGTCCCTTCCACATGCAGTCTTCTCTCTTCCAGGTAGCCACTGGTGATTCCTATCTCTGCCACTCCATTCCTCTGGCTGAATCCAGTCCAATGGACTCTGCTGGCTTTTGGAATACCTCCCAGTATGAGTACTGCCTTGGAATCTCCCAGACCTTCCAATGGCCTTTCTTCTCTTCCTTCCAGAGAGTTTCCTTCTCTCTCTATCTGCTTGGCTTGGCTTCTGTTTCTCCAGGTGATACTGGTGCTTGAGCTTGTAGCCGTTGCTGTCTCTGTATCTCTTCCTCCCTCTGTAGCTGAAGCTCTCCCTGAAGCTCGGCTGGAGCTTGTAGTAACTGTTATCTGAAGAATAAGCTCTATTCTTATTCTGTCCTAATGTGTGCTGCTCCCTAACACAGCGCAGCTGTCTTGAATCAGGCCCTGCCCTTTGAGATGAGTGCTTAGGGATTACCTCATAGCTCTCTTGATTGCACACAGATTCTCTCACTTCAGCCCCTCTCATGGCTGCTGGAAAGCTGGTGCATTCTGGGACTGGTAGTCTTTTATGTGAAAACTCTGTTTTCTCAATTCTACCAGAACTGACAGGTTGCTTGTTCAGAGTCACATCATCTTTTCTATAGCTCCTACCTGAGCTATGATAAGCTTCCTTATCACAGGTTCTATCCATGTTTTCTATATATGTGACCAAGGTGATGTATTTTAATTAGATGCCCTGTGTCTAGTTGCAGAGGGTTTGGCTACTGTGAGGGTATGGCTATATAAGGGTGGAGCCATGGGCAATCACCTGTCCCTAAAGTTGGCTGAGTACGTGAGTACCGGCACCTTTTTTTTTCACAAAAAAGCATTGCTCCATACAGAATCATACCTGCCCTGTTACTCATGAGCAGATTAGAAAACTCATCACTTTCATTTCTTTCCCTACAGTTTGTTTTTAGTCGTTCGGGGTGTGGGGACATTCCAAGTGTAGCAATTTATGTTTTTGTTGCCCCTTTCTCTCTTTTAAAAGTATGTTGATGAATGACTTGACTATCTTACTTAGAATTTTTCTTCCCCAAATAGAAAGATGTAGGTCATAATTAGTGTAGTCTTTTATTGTTTTTTCATGGCTCTACTATATCTAAAACCTACTATGAACCAGGTTTGTAGCCATTTTTGGGAGATAGCAATTTAAAATTTTCATCTCCTGGTTGGAACTAGCAAAGGAGATGGAGTGTACCCACATATTCCTGAATGGGCTTTAGAAGACCTGATTTAGTGAATCATTCCTGTGATAATTCCCTTAGTATTTCCAGGGCTGGTGCCAAGGGTATTGGATGCCCTATGAAAGTCTTCAGCATTATCCCCCCCTGCTAGAAATGTTTGGAATGAAGTGCTAACATTTTAAAGCTGGCAGAGAAGGTTCAGAAGTGCTGATTTGAATGCTTAAGAAGTCGTACCTAAGTGTATAAACAGCCAGAAGTAAAGTGGGTTGTGCTTTGCATAGTGCTCAGTTTGGAAGAGCAGTTATTTGGGCTGAACTGAGTAAGGAACCCTTAAGCTATATTCTTGAACTCTGGAAAAAGATATACTACTGGTATAACAAGCTGAGTGAAGCAGTTGCTGCCGGTGTTACTGTGAAAGTTCCTTTTTCTTTATTTGGAGAAGTATCCTACTTTTGTTGCTGTATGTTTGAAAGGACAAAAGAAGAAAAGAATAAATTTTTCCTGTATTTGCCTTCAACCCTCGGCTACTCATTTTTTTTTCACAACTACAATCCCCAGAAGCCCTTGGCTCTGGGAACCCATAATACCAAGGGACAATAGGAGGTACGTCCACTGCCTATAGGCAACCGCCTAGCCAGCAGTGGCCGTTACAGTACTTAACAACAAGAAGCTTAGAATACCTTTATTCATTGGAAGACAAGGTAGAAATGGCAGTAAAGTCCCAAACTTTGCTACTGTTTTCTTACTTCAGTGGTTAGAGGTAGAAATAATGGGCCTGATTTTGAATTGGGCAGGCTATGTGCCCATATCATGCATAGCCCTGCCCGCCGACTCTTAACCCCAGATATTCAATGCCGTGGTGAAGGCATTGAATATCCAGGGTTGCCGACCATGCTCCAAAGCCATCAAAGCTAACTAGGTAGTGGCAATATTGCATCGCGACCCAGTTAGCGTCTGGGTGTAAAACTAGGCCAGTTTTTGCTATGCCTGGTTTACCCACCGATCGCTAACCGAGTAGTGGTGCAATATTGCCACTACCTGGTTAGTGACAGTCTCCGTCTCTGCTCCACCCCAGAACGTCCCCAACATGCTCCAATGCTACCTGCATATCATCAGAATGTATAGCGGGGTTTAGAAGGGGATATTCAGCAGCACTAACCATGTAAGTGCCATTGAATATCCCGATTTAAGGCATTTACATGGTTTACTGGCCTGGAAACCATGTAAATGCCTTTCGAGTATCAGGCCCGAAGTCTAATTAATACCTCAGACTATTGAATTAAAGAAATTAGAGGATCTCTGGTTCAGTTTGAGAAGTTCAGACCAGAAAGACTACTCTAGGACCCCTGAGTTGGAGACCTCTGTTCCAGGACCCTCCCACCCATGTACTGTGGCACTGCAGACCAGCTGCAGGCAGAAGGAAAGGTTTTAAACACAGAAAAAAAGAGATAAAGACCAGCTGCAGCATCATGAGGAGCCACATCGAGGGAGCCAGAGAGACCTCTGGAGGTCTGAAGAACCACGCCTTAGAGCCAATGATGTAATTCCAGCCAACACCCAATGCAGAAAGGGAAGAACTCCTCTTAAATGCTCAGATGACTGGAGGAAGTCGGAGAGGCAAGGAGAGTGGCAAAAAGACTCGGACTCAGACTCCGGTTGGAGAGAAAGAGAGAGACAAGGAGAGTGGCAAAGAGACCGGTACAGAGAAGGAGGTTGGCGAGAAAGAGAAAGACAAGGAGATTGGCAGACAGCTCCAGATGGGCAAGGAGACTGCCAAGGAGTCTTGCAGGAAGTTCCAGTTCCAAATTTTTACAGATATCTGGAGGATCTAGGGAGAGGAGTCCTGACCAAGGGATCCGGCCTAGCAGACCCAGCCAAGCCAGGTACAGAAACCTACTTTAAACATTGCAAAAGAGGAAAAGATATACTTTCCAGGAGGGAAAGGTTTTATAAAGAAGCTAACCCTGAAAGAGGGTGGACTATAACAGAGAGTCCCAGGCCTAACTTTAATAGGAGCCAGCAACTGTTGGAAGAAGCAACGGTGAATGGCAGTGAAAGGGGTGAAAGAGGAATTGAGAAGGGTCACTTCCAAAGCCGTGGGAGAAAGGAACCATGGCACCAGTATGCCCTGACTCCAGCAGAAGGCAGAACTAGGAACCAGAGGCCTACCTGGGCACCTGAGAATCCAAGACCCAGCAGGCCCAAGCCTCAGCCTTCACCTTCCGGAGACCGCCTTAGAAGAAAAGGTAAATGCCAATTTTATAATGATGATTTTATGAATGCTGTGACCCAGAAGGAGTCAGGCACTAGAGCATGCTGTCCTTCAGGAGGCCTTCATGAAACAAAGTACAGACCTGCAGTTAACAGGAAGCCTACTAGAGAAGGAACTGTATGCAGGAGAGACTGTCCTCAGTATAAAAATATAAAAAGCCAGGACTTACCTTGTAACGCTGACTATTGGCGCATCATCCAAGCGCTAGGGAGAAAGCCTGAAGGAGAGCCTCCAAACATTCTGGACTGTGAGCCCATGCAGGTAGAATACCAGGAGGACCCCTTGGACATTCCCATGGACGTTAACTATTGCCTATCAGAAAGGATTGAGCCCTAGCAGAGGCATAGCTGTGGTTTGGGATAAAAGTTGGATGCTGTATTTCATTTACCTGTGCTGTGAAGTTAACAGTGTTTTCAGTATGTGTTTTCCTTTAACCTGAAGCAAGGATATTTCTTTTCATGTGTTGTTGTATTCTGGGCTAAAGAACCTGTTTGCAAAGAGGGAAATAAAAGCCTTACAATTTCCCTATACTCGGACTGTAAATTCTTGGGAGTGTTAGTTATACAGAAGGCTACCAGGCCTGTAGAAGCCTGGGCCCTGCAAGAGAACCAACCTCCTCCACAAACAAACTTTCCTCCTCCCTGTCCACGCCCTTCTGTCGTGCCACGCCATCATCACTAGGGGGGGGCAGTGTGACATGGGGAAAATGGCGTAGTTGTAGGATTTTGCCTAGAAATTCACTACATCACTAAAAAGGATAAGGATTAAAATTCCTGAGGAAAAAGAAAAAAAAAAGTCTGGTGTTGCTGCTGAAAAAAAAAAAACCCCCGAAAACCCGGAGTGGATCAGCTGAAGAAACTGAACCGGAAGAGAAAACCCGGCGCGGAGTAGCTGAGGATCCAGAACGGATTGAGAGGAAATCCTGAACAGAGAAAATCCGGTTGCCAAATTCTCAGACGGAGAGCGGTGGTGAGCAACAGCAACTTCCATCCCAATGCTGATTACACACCAGAATCAGGTAACATGTAAATAAGCCTGTCTAGTGTGGGACACCGGAGGAAGTTTAAAAAAAAAAAAAAAAAAGGAAAAAGGGTTAGAGAGCCGCACTTGGTTGTGTCTTTTTCTTTCCTTACAGATTCACCATGGAGCCAAGAGAGCTATGCGCGTGGATGGCCCACCAGTTTGACAAACAGGCAGAGGTGGCGCTGAAGAATCAGGCTCAAGCGATGCAAGCCATGCAGGCACAGCAGGCACCCGTGTTGCAAACCATGGAAAGCTGGTTGGCGCAACAAAGAGAAGAAATGGCAAAACTCAATGAAGAGAAGTCGACTGTATCTGGCTTGAACAAGCAAGCGGTTGGACAATGGACTTGCCATGATTTGGTGGTAGGAAAACTGAGTCCTGAGGATAATGTGGACGATTTCCTAGATTCCTTCACCAGAATAGCTAGTTCAGCGAATTGGCCCCCAGAACAATGGTCAATACGTCTAGCAGCGTCCCTTACGGGCGAGGCACTGGCTGCTTACCGGTCAATGCCGCCTGCCTTAGCCAACACCTACGAAGAGGTAGTATCAGCGATTAGGGATCGCCTAGGACTTACCCCATTGTCTTACAATAAAATGTTTAGGGCTACTACCCTTAGGGCGGGCGAGACGCCAAAAGCCCTGGGACACAGAATTAGGAGCTTAGCATGCAAGTGGCTACAGCCCGAAAGAAAAAAAGGTAGAGACACTAATGGACGCCCTGGTATTGGAACAATACATGACAGCGGTGCCCAGTAGGGTACAGAACTACCTTATGTTGCAAAATTGCTGTACCACTACTGAGGCCATAACCCTTACAGAGAGGTACCTAGAGGCTGAGAAAGTCACCCAACATAGGATGGGTAGCCCCAAGGCAGCCTTAGGTATGGAAGCCCGGAAGGTAGGGAACCCTTCCCGACCAGGGTATGGAAATGTGAGAAGCAATTACCCTCCAGATAAGCAAGAAGGTAGGCGTTGTTTTACCTGTGGTAAAAAGGGCCATTTAAGGAATGATTGTAACACTCGCACTGCCCTTGTGGGGGAAACCCCAAAGACAGTCCGAGAGGGATTTGTATTGTCTGTGCAAATACATGGAGTGGATGTAAATGCACTTCTGGATTCAGGCGCTGATCAAACGATGATGTCCCAGAAGTTGTGGTCTGCGATCAGAGGCCAGGAAGGATCAGTACCTGAATATCCAGAAGGCAGTGTCAAAATAAAATGTATTCACGGGGCTGCCACAAGCTATCCTCTCTACAGGCTATGGGTCAAAGGTTTGGGAATAAGGAAAGAAATGCTGATAGCAGTCGTGCCAAAATTGCCCCAAGAACTAGTATTGGGTCGCGACTGTCCGCAGTTCCAGAGGAGCCTTAAAGAGGGCTTGTCTCCAACAGAAAAACAAATCCCAAGTTCCACCTGTAGTCGGCATAAGTATATGGATAATCCGGAGTCACGGCCTAAGTCGGCCGATCACTCCAATGTACAGCCAAACAGTACAAAGAAGAGTGAGCCTCCCAAAAAGGCTCTAGTTTCCACGAGGGCCCATACACAGGATGACGAACAACCCTCCTGCTCCAGAGATAATTCTTTAGGAACCCTCCCTTCGCATGAGGACCTAATGGGAGATCCCTTGCGGAAAGAGCGAAAGCCGAAGGCTGAACGGAGGCGTGAACGAAGATGTCGCTCTCAGGGACGAGCAGAATTGGAAGCCGGAGAAGGAATGCCATGGGTTCCAGCCGAATTGATGGAGAAGTTTCCCTCCTTCAAGAGAGAGCAAAAAGCGGACCCAGTACTAGCTCATGCCTTTGAGCAGGCCCGAGACAAAAAGGATTCCTACCCCCGATTCTGTATGGAGGATGACCTGTTATATCGGGAGAGTAAAGATCCACGAACAGGGGTGCTGCGGAAACAGCTGGTGATACCGAGCACATTCAAATTATTGATTCTACAACTGGCCCATGACCATCCTGTAGGGGGTCATAAGGGAGCACAAGGTACGCTGGACCAGATTATGACCAGATTCTATTGGCCAGGGATATTTCGGGAGACAACTCGATTCTGCGAATCCTGCGCAACCTGCCAAAGAGTGACCGCTCGAAAACCTCCTGCCGTACCATTGGTGCCTATGCCGGTGATTTCGGACCCGGTGAGAAGATTAGCCATGGACATTGTAGGACCCCTGGTTAAAACACCCAGGGGGTACCAATACATCTTGGTAATCATCGATCAGGCCACCCGGTTCCCATGGGCCATTCCCCTAAGAAGTATTTCGGCTAAGCCTATTGCCAGTGAACTGGTTAAACTATTTTGTGAAATTGGATTTCCGCAGGAAATACTGACAGACAGGGGCAGCAATTTTCTGTCAAAGTACCTCGCGCAGGTGTGGGATGCCTTTGGCATACACCATAAAAAGACCACTGCATACCATCCTCAGTGTAACGGTCTGGTAGAACGCCTTATCCAGAGCATAAAGCAAATGCTCCGACGAGCGCTAGGTGGACAAATGTCAGAATGGGACACCATGTTACCATTCGTTCTGTATGCTTGCAGGGAACGAAGACAGACTTCCCTAGGCACGTCCCCGTATGAACTCCTCTATGGACGGTCCCCGAGAGGTTTACTGGACGTCCTAAAGGAATAGTGGATCGAGCCCGTTGAGGCCGAAATAGGGGTGCCCCTATTTCTGCAGAACCTCAGAACTCGCCTAGAGCGAACTTCCCAGGTTGCGGAAGAAAACTTGAAGAAGAGTCAACAGAAGCAAAAACATTATTATGACCAGCGGGTAAAGCACAGGCAGCTACAAGCAGGAGAAAAAGTAATGATCCTGGTAGCAGGTGCAACCCCGAAGTTTGAGGCTGGATGGCGAGGACCACATACAATAGTCAAGTCGTTGGGACCGACTTCCTATGAGGTTAAAGATGACAAAGGGCACACACAAGTTTATCACGTCAACACTCTTCGGCCATGGCATGACCGATCTGCTCTGCTAGCATCAGCGACCAAAATATTCTACCCTGTAGAGACATCGACGGAGCTCAAATGGAAGAAGTATAGTACCCAGCAGCTACACTTTAAGGCGGGCGCAAGATCGCGTATTCCGTGCTGTGTGGCAGAGGCTTCACCAGCCCGTCATATTTTAAGAGGGGGGATATATGTGGCACGGCAGACCAGCTGCAGGCAGAAGGAAAGGTTTTAAACACAGAAAAAAGAGATAAAGACCAGCTGCAGCATCATGAGGAGCCACATAGAGGGAGCCAGAGAGACCTCTGGAGGTCTGAAGAACCACGCCTTAGAGCCAATGATGTAATTCCAGCCAACACCCAATGCAGAAAGGGAAGAACCCCTCTTAAATGCTCAGATGACTGGAGGAAGTCGGAGAGGCAAGGAGAGTGGCAAAAAGACTCGGACTCAGACTCCGGTTGGAGAGAAAGAGAGAGACAAGGAGAGTGGCAAAGAGACCGGTACAGAGAAGGAGGTTGGCGAGAAAGAGAAAGACAAGGAGATTGGCAGACAGCTCCAGATGGGCAAGGAGACTGCCAAGGAGTCTTGCAGGAAGTTCCAGTTCCAGATTTTTACAGATATCTGGAGGATCTAGGGAGAGGAGTCCTGACCAAGGGATCCGGCCTAGCAGACCCAGCCAAGCCAGGTACAGAAACCTACTTTAAACATTGCAAAAGAGGAAAAGATATACTTTCCAGGAGGGAAAGGTTTTATAAAGAAGCTAACCCTGAAAGAGGGTGGACTATAACAGAAAGTCCCAGGCCTAACTTTAATAGGAGCCAGCAACTGTTGGAAGGAGCAACGGTGAACGGCAGTGAAAAGGGTGAAAGAGGAATTGAGAAGGGTCACTTCCAAAGCCGTGGGAGAAAGGAACCATGGCACCAGTATGCCCTGACTCCAGCAGAAGGCAGAACTAGGAACCAGAGGCCTACCTGGGCACCTGAGAATCCAAGACCCAGCAGGCCCAAGCCTCAGCCTTCACCTTCCGGAGACCGCCTTAGAAGAAAAGGTAAATGCCAATTTTATAATGATGATTTTATGAATGCTGTACAGACCTGCAGTTAACAGGAAGCCTACTAGAGAAGGAACTGTATGCAGGAGAGACTGTCCTCAGTATAAAAATATAAAAAGCCAGGACTTACCTTGTAACGCTGACTATTGGCGCATCATCCAAGCGCTAGGCAGAAAGCCTGAAGGAGAGCCTCCAAACATTCTGGACTGTGAGCCCATGCAGGTAGAATACCAGGAGGACCCCTTGGACATTCCCATGGACGTTAACTATTGCCTATCAGAAAGGATTGAGCCCTAGCAGAGGCATAGCTGTGGTTTGGGATAAAAGTTGGATGCTGTATTTCATTTACCTGTGCTGTGAAGTTAACAGTGTTTTCAGTACGTGTTTTCCTTTAACCTGAAGCAAGGATATTTCTTTTCATGTGTTGTTGTATTCTGGGCTAAAGAACCTGTTTGCAAAGAGGGAAATAAAAGCCTTACAATTTCCCTATACTCGGACTGTAAATTCTTGGGAGTGTTAGTTATACAGAAGGCTACCAGGCCTGTAGAAGCCTGGGCCCTGCAAGAGAACCAACCTCCTCCACAAACAAACTTTTCTCCTCCCTGTCCACGCCCTTCTGTCGTGCCACGCCATCACCACTAGGGGGGCAGTGTGACAGTACCCACTAATATTCTCCTGCTCACCTACCTAGGTGAATGATTAAATTAGAAGGGGTGGGGTTGGTAATTTAATATGGATTCTATTTAACTTAAATATTTGTATTCAGCACTTTCAAGTTACCTAAGAACAAAGCATATAATGCATAGTACATATACAGTATAAGCAATCATTATTAGAACAAAATAGCAATATTGAAAACCATACAAATATCAGTGACAAAGAAATATACCCACCACTCACATCCAGTCTCCTGTCTATCAGCACCCATCAGATAACTGTTAAATTCTCCCAAATTTTGGGCTTATTAAAAAATGGCATGTTGGGTAGCAAAGGTATACCATTTTACAGCTGTGAAGCTACATAGGTAAATGCTCTGGAACTAATATCTACTGGCAAAATTTCCTTATGGTCTGCTGCCAGCCAACAACTACAGTACCTTGCACAGAATGAATAGACCGCAAAGAAACATCCCATCTCACCTTGCCTGACGGATTTGAAGGGCCACAGCCCCTTAAAGCACTGAATGTAAGGAATAACAGCAATTACCCTTGCTGCAATATTTTGAGCTATCCGTATGTAAGCCCTGGAGGGTCACACTCAGTACCAGAGCTGTGGGTTCTTTCCCTTCCTTCCTTTCTTTAGCCCCAGTAAGAGCAGAGCTGCCAAGTAGAGTTGCTAATATCTTGAAAGAGAAAAACCCACCAGCTGTTGCTGCTGCTTATGCTCCGCCCTAAGCTCTGCCCTGCCCCCCTCCCTGCCCTGCTCCCTAGATCGACTGCAGAGAGGGCAGCAGTGCCTGCAGTGCACTTTGAGGGAGAAGGGGAGAGTGCAAGAGGTTGAGCTCTTTGGCCTCTACTGAGTCACAGTTCCCTCCTCAGTTCCTGTGCAGTATTAAATCCAAACATATATTCTGTATCCATAGAACCCTGCATACCTTCTCCCAACAATGAGTGCAGAGCAGAGTTACTGCACTTCCTCATAGAACTTACCATACAAAAACTATTCTGATTTGAGTGTCACCTCAGTAACAGCAACATAAATCCTCTCAGTACCAGGCATATGGTGAAGTAATACAAAACCCTATTAAAAAATCATTAGACCTAGTCACCTTGAGCAAATTTGCCATACCAGCACTAACTTCCAAAGCTCATACAACATGGCCACTACCTAGGGAAAGACAGCACTGTAAATATTGCAGAGGGCCTTAGAACATCAGTACAAAGCAAGAAAATTAGCCAACATTTTAGGGCCAAAAAAAGTAGAAATTTTATCATCATAAGTTGCCACACAAATACAAGGAAATCTAAGGACAAACTTCAGTCCCAGAGACTGGGTCCTGGCCCGTAAGGCCAGGAACCCCTGTTGCCGTTTCT
The DNA here is from genome assembly GCA_033557465.1 of Ichthyophis bannanicus. NCBI lineage: Eukaryota > Metazoa > Chordata > Amphibia > Gymnophiona > Ichthyophiidae > Ichthyophis > Ichthyophis bannanicus. Next base: position 810,344,392 of record CM066032.1, on the reverse strand, counting down.
GAGTATGCCGAGACATATCAGGAAAAATACATATACAAGATCCTAAAAAGGGCTTATTCATAGCACAAAAATACAATTTAAAAATTGCAGTTCGATCAAACTCCAAGGAAAAAGTCTAAATAAGTGTAGTCCTCTGGGTAATGACCTCCAGCGATGATTCCAGAAACTCAGTCAAGTTGGCAGAGACCAGTTTTCATATGCTGCTGGTTTGGGGGAACCCCCAGCCTCCGGTATATATTGGGCCCTCACCAGCGGAGGCAAGTTCCTAGGTCCATCCCCAAACATTCAGTGAGATACTTCCTGGCCATTTCAACAGGTGGGACCAGAGGGGACTTAGGAAAATTTAGCAGATGCAAATTATTACGCCTTACTTGATTTTCCAGATATTCCATACGTCGGGCTGCAATAGTGCAATCCTTCATCACATATCAGTCACAGCCTGCTGATTAGCTACCGTAGACTCCATAATACCCATTCTTCCAGAGAGATCCTCAATCACCTCAGAGTGGTCTAAAACAGCCTGAGAAACCACTTTTATGTCACCAAGGACTTGAGTTGACAAAGTTTGAAGGGAAGCACTGAAGCCCTGTTTCACAGTCCACAGAGACTCCATCGTCACCGCCTTAGGTCTTTGTACCTCTCCCACTGTTCAGCCACAGTGGACTCCATAGATCTCAGCAGGGCTGCAATTTCTCCACCACCTATTCTGCCCTCGCGGGGAGGCAAAGCAACTGACAGCATACCTCCCAGTGAAGCCCCCGAGCACACTGCTTAGAACCTCCAACCGGCTGAGAACAGGCTTCCAGGATTAGGAGGTGGCATCCACATCATGGGGCTCAGAGAAACACCATCATAGCTGCCCGAGATACTCCCCCTGGGCGGGGCAGAGGGGATTGAAACTTGAGACGTGGATAGCACATCAAAGGCATCGAGCGTTGCCTGCTGCTAAGCCAGAGGAGGAATGCTGTCTGAGAGAGCTGGTCTCCCCTTCTCCTTCCTTTTCCCTATGGCTAGAGGAAAGGAAGCCTCAAAACACACCGGCAGCAGGAACAACTCTAAGGTGCGTCTCACCTGTGGGTGGTCAAAAGGCGCCATCTTGGATCCCCTGATGCTGTTTTTAATGAACAGATTTTAATGGTTTAATTGAAATTAGTGGTTTGGTTAGTGTGATCTGGACATCCTACTCTATTTATTCTGGCACTGGTCATAAGTATGCTAAGACAACTGAAGGGTTGCAAGGCTAAGATGGCTGGTGGCTGTTTGAATGTGTTCCCCTGAAGCGCTTGTTAGTCTGAAACATGATGTCATGTTGGGTGGTATTATATGAATTCGAAATATATTGTAAGGTATTCTATTCTGTTTCAGCAAATGAGACCAATGAATGAAATTGCTGGGACTTTATGAATTAGTTCCTCTGATTTAGGGGTATGTTTACTAAAACCCCGGTAATGTGCGCGCCGCGCTAGTGTGCGGGTGCCATATAACGAGTGGGCGTTTTTCTGAAAAAGAAAAACCGGGATTTAAATTTGCGCTAAGGTGCGCGGCACCCATGTGCGCCCCGCACATTAGCGCATGAGAAAGCTGCGCGGGAGGCATAAGTGGCACGCTGATGTGCAAGCAGAAGAGCAGAGCCACAGCACAATGGTTAAGACACTGACCAATGGTGCAGGGATCAGGGGTTCAATCCCCCACAGTGCCCAATGAAGACAGCTGGCTGAGGCATTTAAATAATGGGCAGCATAAGGCAGCGCACTGATGTGCATAAGGTGGTGCACTATTGCTTTAGGAGGCATTTTAATATTGGGTGGCATAAGGCGGCGCGCTGATGCACAAGCACAGGAGCAGAGCCACAGCACAATGGTTAAGACACTGACCAATGGTGCAGGGATCATGGGTTCAATCCCCCACTGTGCCCAATGAAGAAGGCTGGCTGAGGCATTACCTATTATGGGTAAGTTTGCTTTAGGAGGCATTTTATTTTTTATTTTAATTACTACTACTAGCAAACGCACTCTCAAAGCGTGTTAACATAAGGCGCCCCATAAGGCACATTTTAAATGCACTGTCCGCCAAGGCACCCTAGAATGTTCCTTATATGAGTTACCGCAAGGTCACAGCAATGTTTTTGATGGCAGCACTGTGCAGTTTAAGGAATGCACAGCATAAGTAGGTGTGCTGACATGCAAGGAGGAACAGCAGTGTAGCACAATGGGTAAGGCACTGACTGCTGATACAGGGGTCATGAGTTTGCTCCCCAGTGTGCCTAATACGTAAGGCTGGCTGTGGCATCAGCTTTGCAATGTATGTATTTTTTCCTGTAGCACTTTAGTTGTATTTTATTAATTGCTGCCAGCAAACAGGTCCTCACGTGCCGTAATTGAAGGTGCCGCATAAGGCACCCTATAAGGCACTCCATAGGGCACATTATAAAGTGCACTGTCCCCCACGGCACCCTAAAATGTCCCCTATAGGGCACCCTATAAGTTGCTTCACAGGATAACGTATAGTGCACCTTATATGGACGGTAACCTATAGGGCGCCCTATAAAGCGCCCTCTGAGGCACCTTATGGGTACAGTACAATGAGGGTGTTTTTGCTGGCAGCAATAATGTACATTAAAAAGAGATAATGCTCTGGGCAGCCCCATCAAATAACCCTACTGTGGGTTTGAACCCACAACCTCTGGCTCCAAGGCAGTGAAGTAACCATTGTGCTACAGCCCTATAGCTGCTAGCAAGCCCCTGGCTGGCTGCAGAGGGAGTGCACGTGACCACACAGACAGTCTGCTGTGGTCACCAGGATAGGGTTAGCCCACCCATACCCATGATGCACTGCACATGCAAATCAGCAGTCCACAGATAAACACAAGATGGGGAATGCACCCCCACAGCACCTCGGCCTGGTAGGGGGAAGTGACCATGTGCACCCCCACAGCACCTCGGCCTGGTAGGGGGTACTGACCGTGTGTTTTACTGGCACAGAGTAGCTACACACCGTCACATTGTGCGGGTACTGTGCTCACCCTGAGGGTGCGGTGAGGCGCCCAGCACCAGGTCCACAGCACCTTCCATAGCTGAAGGAGGCCATGCCGGAGGTCCAAAGCAGTGTTAATGTGTGAGAGGTAGTTTCTGCAGAAACACCTTGGATATCTCTGTCTGTCTCAGTCAGGTGTAGCCCCTATGGACCCCTAGGTTGGCTATGTACCACCACCCCCCTCCTCCAGGGCTGAGGGTGGCAAACAGGGTCTCCTATCAACAGATCCACATTCTACCTCCCTGCAATGGTGGCGGTAGAGGGGACCATCAACCCCGCTCCTGCTGGGGAACAGACACCCTACAGGGCAGTCAATGCAGCTCTGTACACATCCATAACACAATAGCAGACAGACTTTAGGCCTGGATATGCTAAGGTGCACCCCACCACTATCTGATATTCTCCTGCAGCAAGCCTTCAGCCGCTGCACCCTGCAAGCCGCTCCATCAAGACACATACCAGCTGCAAACAGTCTGCTAGCTAGTCCATAGTGCATGTTCCCAGTGGAAATGCATGCACCCAGAACTGGGATGTCAGCATACACAACAAGCAGATAAATCAGTGACTGGGCCCCAAAAGGAAACCCATAAATATCACATGAGAGAATTACTATATAGCACTATGGGGGTGCCTAGCCATGCTGTCGTCACTGCACAGTCAGGGTGAGAGTGATCCCCCAGCAGGACATACTGAGGTCACCCTGTCTGTGTAGGTGGTGGCCGGGCACTACAATGTCCCAGCCAGTGCCCTATGCCCTGTGCAGATGCATCCTGGCCAGGTCACCCTGTCCGGGCTATACCCATGGTACCTTGCTCCTCATTATGCACATTGGCAGGCCAATACTGGCAACAGTGCTGGCAGTGTGGGCTGTGGAAGGTGTTTGCAGCCACCACACACTGTATAGACAGACACACACTCCCACACCTATGCCAGCATTGTGTTACTATAGAGGAGTTTAGCAGCCCTGCCCACCACACCAGTCCTAGGCACAGTACAGGCATGGATATACTACGCAGTACTGTTGGGGGTCACTCCCCAGTGTGGTAAACACTGTCAGAGACCAGACCTGAAGCACACACCGCAGACATCAGAAAGATTGTTATGATGGAGCTCAATGAGCAAACTGTGCTTAACGTAGGACTTGCTATCTGCCAGTAATCATAGGAAACGTTTGATAGGTGTGTACCGTATACCCAGGTGTAGGGTGGCATTGCTAAGGTATGCAAGTGCTAGTATTGGGAGATGCACGCAGGGCCCAATGTCCTGCCTCTCCAGGAGGCATTAGCCAATGGGGCCTGTGGGTGTGGGTGTGTCTGGCCCTGTTGGCTGCTGCTTTATGGCAGAGGTTCCCAACTCCAGTCCTGGTGTGCCAAACACTGTTCGGGTTTTCATGCTATCCCTCATGAATATGCATGGATACATCTGCATACCATGGGGGTGGTGCATAGATATGCAGCACAGGCATCTTTATTAGAGGCAGCATGGAAACTGAATGGTGTTTGGCCCTCCTGGACTGCATTTGGGGGATTCTGCCATAGGTAATGCACATTTCTATGGTGTTTGTGCTGTGTAGGGTAAAATAGAGGTTTTTGACGCATGCGTATGGTCTCAGCAATAATGGTTCAGTCTTTACTACCATGATTTCTTCATGGGTAAAATAAGGGGACTGGGTTGCCAGGAGCCCCAGCTGGGATAAAAACCTACCACTGTAACCAGCCAAATTGAAAAACGCTTTGATTGGCGGGACCGTGGAGAACACCTGCCTCACATACGCGATGTGAAATACATTCTATATGAAATAAATAAATAAATTAAAAAATTAAAAAATTAAAATTAAAATTAAAATAAAAAAAAACAAAAAAGGAACCCTTTAGAAATGCGCCAATAAATATACATATCCTCAAATTGTTTCATATCCATGTTTGGCATAAAAGGATATGTTGCTCACAGAAAAGCCCCCTACTCTATTTAAGAACCAGCAGTGACCAGTACCCAACCTTGTGAACATATTCACAGTAGTGACCGCATGATGTAAAGTTGCTAAATAAAATGGAGAAGCAATAATGCCATTTCAAATAAAAAAAGAAAAAAGGGGGGGGGGTATTAGCCAACAAATTGTCACCTTGCAGGCCACTTTAAATGTGAGAAACATATGTACCTTTTAGAGACCGACTCACAAGGAGCCGATTGTGAGGCAGAGGCTGCTCACTAGCCAGATAAAACTGAGGTGGCAATCCCTTAGAGATGCAACAGGTAATTAAAATAAAGCCAGGGAAAGGCTAAACATGTATTACACGAACGATAAAACCAACGAATACCGAATCACATCATTAGAGACATAAAGATACCGTGCACCTCTATCACCCGCACATGCATCGTGTGTGAAAACGCAGGCAAGAGTAACATGATTACTAGTATAAAAACTTTACACCACGGTGCCCCGTGTTGTTGCCGGACCTGAGGTAAAACATTAAAGCCGACAGAAAACTCTCATTTACATGCCTGAATTATTTTAACCGACGATATCCTCCTGGACAATTGTTACAATTGTAGCCATATCGGGCAGGGTGAAGGAGCATTCCCCTACTTACACGGCAAACCCATGTGGACAAAAAATGGGCAATCGGAACATATATATATTTTTTCACCATTAAAGAACCTAGGAAAATTGCTTCCTTAGTGAGGAATCACCCTACACAAACAAAACTATTTTTTAAGGCTGTAAAACAGAAAAATGGACAGAGACCTGAAACGTGTTGAAAGACCGTTGTCAGTCAGTGAATACTGAACAACTTTAAGACACAAACGCCCGCACAGGCGCACTAAATTTAAAAGACTTTTTGGCGGGAACCTAGGGGAGCATAGTAAACCCGGGATAAATAAAACTATTAATAAAGGTGAATGTGTCACAAGAATTGTAAATATGCTCAACATAAAAGTGTGCACTAATAAAAAAATGTTTAATGTGTAAAAAACATGAACTTACTCACACATGAGTAGAAACAGGGGCCGTGAACCCCGATACCCAATCCCTGCTAAAATACCTCTAATGCCATATCTATTGTCTTTTTAAATGGGGGGTGAAAACAAACTACTAAACAGGGAGCAATGAAAAGAGGGGGGGGGGGCATGAGGTCCAATCTAGGTAACACCTCAAAAGGGCCACCGATTAAACCAGCCAAACCAACGAATGCAAAACTACAAAAACACTGAGAAATCTTGGTCCACATTTAAACCGTGTGGAACCATAGTGTTTAACAAAAAAATGTATTTTTGTTCTAATCTAACAGTGGTTTTGATAAGGTCACCCCCTCGCCAGTTCAAATGTACCTTCTTTAGAACGAAGAACTTTATATCAGCTAATGTATGACCCATATCTAACCAGTGTTGCACAATTGGTTTGTCAACTGCTTTTCTTCTTACGCAGCTCTTATGTTCCACTATGCGAGTGCGAATAGACCGGTTGGTTTTACCTACGTAGAGCTTCCCACAGGGGCACTGGATGGCATAGATGACATTTGCTGTCTCACAATTTGAAAAATCATGTATAAAAATTTTTTTCTGGGAGACCGGGTGGGTGAAAAAATCTCGCACAGGCAAAGCATTGAGGCAAACAGAGCAGTGGCCGCACTGGAACTGACCCTTGTATTTGGATAACCTCTTCCTTTCAGTGAGAGCCGATGGGACTAGCAAGTTTCTGAGGTTGACATTCCTCTTGTGCGCCACTATAAGGGAAGTATCATGAAATCCAGGGAGGGTCTGTACAAGGTGCCATTCCTTTTTGAGAATACATACTATTTTCTGTGACTGCAAGGAGTACAGTAGGGGACACACTATGTGGCCGATCCACCCCTTTATAGCCAAGCTACTATAGGGCCACCCTAGGCGGTCGCCTATAGTGGGGTGCCACCTCTATATTTAGTAGTTGTGGGTTTCCATATTGAAATGAAAAGTCCGAGAGGTTAAGGCAAGCACAGGAATTTTATTTGATTTATACTGCTTCTCCAAACAGTGCTTGTACAAAGCTTAACGCAAAAATAAGAAAGAAAAATAAAGGATTTTCTTCTCCTGACAGAATCAGCTTCAAATGTTTCCAGATTCCACAGACCACAGCTTCATTACTTCTTCTAGCCTTATTAACATCAGTGCTAGGTTACTTTGCTAAACTTCTTCAGATGCAATTACTTTCAGGTTTTATTCCAGGAACAATAAAAAGAAAACAAGGCTTTTAAAACATAGTCCAGCCTGTTTATACTTCTTCAATTATAAAGGCTGTTGTTTGAGCTTCTTTCCTTCCAGGGCTCAAACGTTTGTTTTATAACAGATAGCACATTCCATAAGACTGTCACTCTCACTCTCAGAAGGGTAACTCCCTATTTCCATATCCTCCACGAGTGACTCTGGGATCTCATGGCATACATTCCTCTTGATAAAACCTGGATCTGCAGTTTCTAAAAGCTTAAGGATATCTTTCCACTTAGAGGCTTTATTATTATTATTATTATTATAGTTGCTTATATACCGCACTATTCGGCATCAGCGCGGTACACAGTAAAACAAAATGACCAAAACACACTTCTGTTTGGTTTTACATCGAACAGGGGTATAAACTTGGATAACAGGGGGGGGTTGAACTATATACATGAACTATATACATGAAATATACACATGAAATAGGTCAAATGCATGACGTAAAAGACCTATAACATGATTGAATTGAACATGTCCCTAGGCTGCTCAGCACATGTAGACAATTCTTCCCTTCCCTCCAAATGGTTTAATGCCTTCAGTTTATTTAACTGCTTATTGGACAGAGGATTACTCACGGTTCTCCATTTCTCCGTTGGGCTTTTATCAAACCTTTGGCTTGTGATAAAACTGTCCTCATTCAAACTTCTCTCCCCAGCAAAGCTCCTTGCCTTGTGGCCTGTTTGTTTGAATGTCCTAGCAGTTTCCCTTAAGGCTGGGCTGTCTTGGGAAATACCTCTCTCCTCTGAAACACGAGAGCTTTTTCCTCTCCCCAGTGCCTTGGGCTCTCTGCTCCGTTCAGAGTCTCCAGTAGCTCCTCCCCTGGGAATTTCCTTTCTCCTGCAATGCTGTTTCTCTAGCTCAGCATTTGCACCGGCATCAGAATATGCTTCAGGAAACAGACTGCTTTTCAGACTTACTTCATCACTATCTGTGCTGTCTGACTCAGCCCTCTGCACTCGGTATCTGTGTGCCCAATGCTGTCTCCTTCCCAGCTTCTTGAGTTGCTTCCGCTCCAACTCTCTCTGTCTTTCTCTTTCTTTCTCTGGATTTACCACGGCATCTGGAACGTGGTCTCTAACACTCTCTCCAGCAACTTCTTGAGTAACTTCCTCTGTTTGCTGAACCTTGGAGACAACCTGCAACTGCTTCCTCTCTCTGTTACTTCCTTTTTGTAATCCCCTGGGAACTCCCTCTGCACGTATCAGAGCAGTGCTCCCGTGCTGGCTCTCCAGCTGGTTTTCATTAGCCCTGTAGCTTGTTTCTAAGCTAGGGCGTGGCCTGCAGCTATTCACTAGGTGAGTTTTTTCAGGTTTCAAAACATTTTGTGTTTCACCTCCCCGCCTGCTGCATCTTTCCCTAAAGGTAAAAGTAGGCTCTTTTCCCTTTTCTAAGGGCTTGGGGACACTTTGGCCACCACAACTATTGATGGTTGATTACTCTTCACCTTTGGTGTAAGTAGGGAATTACGAGACTCACCACATGCCCTATCATAAGCCTTTTTAATAAAATGAAGGGGATATTGACGTGTCTGGAATCTTTGTGTCAAATCTTTCGCATGATGTTCGAACTCCTGAGTACTAGTGCAGGCTCTTTTTACCCTGAGAAACTGCCCCACAGGTAGGTTAGCCTTGAGGGAAGGATTATGGAAACTCGTATAATGAAGAAACTGATTTTTGTCTGTAGGTTTCCTATACAGTGTTGTGGTTAGTTGGCCGCCCTCTTTTTGGACAAGAAGATCCAAATAGGAATGCGCAAGGGATCATACATAAGCTGGAATCTCAAGTTATCATCTAAATCATTCACCCAATTGTTAAATTCAGCCAGTGTATCCATCGAACCCTTCCAAACGATAAAAATGTCGTCGATATAACGGACCCACAAAAGTACCTCTTTCTTAAAAGGATGTTCTTTTAAAAATTTCTCCTCAAAAAAATACATGTAAAGATTAGCGATATCGGGGGCCATGGAAGACCCCATGGCCACCCCCTTTATCTGCTGGTAAAAAAGATCTCTAAAACAGAAGTAATTTTATATTGCTTACAGCATCACAGCTAAATGATATGTGGCCCTCCAGGACTGCATTGAGAGGACTGTGGTCTAGGTAATGTGCATGTTTCTGGTGTCTGTGCTCTGTAGGGTAAAATAGAGGTGTTTGGACCATGCTTATGTTATCTGCAAAAAAGGTTGGTGTTTACTATCATGGTTTAGTGGTGGGTAAAATATGGGGATTGGGTTTGTAGGAGCCCCAGCTGGGACTTGAACTGGTGATCTTTGGCTCCTGAACATACTGTCTGTGTTCACTGCACCACACTGTGGCCACAGAAACAGTGCAGTCCCTGGAGATAGGAAACCTGCCCAAAGGAGTCATAAACTCTGCTCTGCACAATTTCACTGTGGGATCATTCACCTTGTATGGGGACGGAGCGTAGACCCTTCTAAAATTCATATTTCTGTTTTTGGGGCTTTCTTGGGAGTGATTTTTGATGTTTTCCATGACTATCACTATTGCCCAGCTGGATTATAATTTATTAGAATTTTGCTGTGGTCATTTTCAATTTTCATTTGCTATTTTGTTCTGTGCACATGTATCACACTGCTCATGTTTTGTAGGTTTCCCTGGTTTTGCTGTACATTGCTGACAGAAATGGTTTCTCTTCCCTTTAAATCGGCTCTAACACGAGGTTTTCACTCGCGGTATTTTTTTCATCGAATTTCAGCCCCGCTTCTGTGTGGGGAGCCTCTCCCCTCCCACTCTCCACCCATTGACTCCATCCCTCCGCCCCTCGGGAGCCTTCCTCCGCCCTCAGAATGCCTTTCCACGCCTCTATCGCACATCAGCACGCCGCGCACTTGTGCGGGCCCGTTAGTGCAGCGCGCACGTGTGCGGGGCACAAAAACACACTATTAGCGTGCGCTAAGGTACCTTAGCGCACGCTCAAGTGCGCCCCGCACAATTGCGCGGTTTAGTAAACATACCCCTTAGTCTCTATAGCGAATATCTGAAGGTCTTTCTGCTGTTTGTTATTTGTGGTCAGCTGTATGGCTTGATTTGGGATAGTTAACCAAATGAAATTTAGAGAGTGAACTTGGTTGATTTGTGATTATTATACTCTACTGCTCTGTCATTTTTTGACTAAAGGATATATTGGCACCCTTATAAATAATTCAAAATCTGTTTGAACAGAAGAACAACATTCCCATTGCAGTAAAATGAGATGCACCTGTGATCAAGTATCATGGCTCTAATGTTTAAAATGGCCATATTCATCCCCTGTTCCATTTTCACAATGGTGAAGGCAAGAGAGCTGCTTGAGACTGTCAGAAAATCCATTTCACCAAACAGCAAACTTCAAAGGGATACAAGGCCAACTCCAAAGACCTTAGGATTCCTGTGTCTACAGTTTGCAATGTTATTTAGAAGTTTTCTGCTTATGGAACTCTCAAGAACCTCCCAGGACATGATGGAAAGAGGAAAATTAATCCAAAAAGTCTTTGAAGATTAGTGCAAACTGTTGGAAAAACACCATGTACAAAATCCAAAGAGCTTAAGGCTGACCTGGAGCAATATGGCGTGGTGGTTTTAACCCGCATCATAAGCCATGCACTAAACAAAAAACGACTTCATGGGCAAAGGCCAAGAAGGACCCCACTGCTCAAAGACAAACATAAAAAGGCATATCTGATCTTTGCCCATGCCCACTTTGAGAAACCACAATCCTTCTAGGAAAATGTTCCGTGAACAGATGAAACCAAACTTGAGCTCTTTGGCAATGCAGACCAGTAATACATTTATAGGCAAAGAAATGAAGCTTGTAAGGAAAAAACACCCCTCCTACAGTTAAATATTGTGGAGGTTCCATAACATTGTGGGGCTGTTTTATTGCCTCAGGAACTGGAGGCCTGAACTGATTAAATGAATCATGATGTCAGAGGAGTACCAAGGTATTTTGGAGCAAAATATGCTACCTAGTGTCATAAAGATAGGTCTGGGTTGAAGGTCATGCGTCCTCCAGTAGGACAGTGATCCAAAACATACATCCAAAAGTACAAAGGAATGGTTAAAAAGGAACAAATGGACTATTTTAAACTAGCCAGCAATGAGTCCTGATTTCAATACAACCGAGAACCTTTGGAAAGAGCTGAAATCTGCCATTGATAAATAGAATCCTGGAAACATTCATGAGCTGGAACAAATCATGGTTGAAGACTGGAGAAACTACCAGTAGGCAGATGTATATGCAACTTATAGATGGCTACAAGAAACATTTGGATGCTGTCATCACTGCCAAGGGTTGTGCAATCAAATATTTGTGAAGGGTGCCATTAATCCTGTCCAGGTCATACTAAAGGGTAAACAGAATGATAACGGGAATGAAAGGATACCCCTATGAGAAGAGGCTTAAAAGGTTATGGCTTTTCAACTTGGAAAAGAGATGGCTGAGGGGGGATATGATAGAGGTCTATAAATTAATGAATGTGGTGGAATGGGTAAATGTAGATCGGTTGTTACGCCATCAAAATGTAGAAACACTAGAAGACACACAATGAAGCTACAATGCAACCCATTTAAGACTAATAAGAGAAAATGTTTTTTTACTCAACATGTAATCAAACTCTGGAATTCATTACCGAAGGACGTAGAAAAAGGCTGTTAGTGTAACTGGGTTTAAAAAAATGTTTGGACAAGTTCCTGGAGGAAAGGTCCATAAACCAATATGAAAGAGGACCTGGAATATCCACTGCTTGCACTGGGACAAGCATTGTAGAAACTGCGTGCCTCTTTTGGGAACCTGCCCAGATACTTGTGACCTGGATTAGCTACTGTTGGAAACAGGATACTAGGTTTGATGGACCTTGGTCTGACCCAGTATGGCATATCTTATGTTCTTATGTCATTTTTTTTTCTCAGAAATTACTACGTCTAAGTTGCACAGATATCTGTTTTTTGTGGTATACCTTTGAACATATTAAAATATTATGATGACATAAAGTTGGAATATTTCCAATTATTTCTCAAGATATTGTTCTGTGTTCACAGATGAAGAACCAGGAGCAGGTCCTCAGAAAACACCCACAAATAGGAACAGAAGCGGGGGACATCTTGAACAATTTTCACAAGACTGTGTTCGTGAGAAACTAGCTCAACTTAAAGTAGACAAAGCGATGGGACCAGATGGGCTACAACCTAGAATACTGAGGGAACTTGGGGACATTCTAGCAGCTCCACTGACTGACCTTTTCAATGCCTCGTTAGAGTCGGGAGTGGTGCCAAAGGACTGGAGAGAGGCTCATGTGGTGCTTTTACACAAAAGCGGAAGTAAGGATGTGGCTGAAAACTACAGGCCGGTTAGTTTAACTTCGGTGGTGAGTAAATTATTGGAAATGCTGCTGGAAGAGAAAATAGTGAGGTTTCTGGAGTCCAGCAGATTACAGGATCCGAGGCAGCATGGATTCACCAGAGGCAGATCTTGTCAGACAAATCTGATTGATTTCTTTGACTGGGGACCAGGGAGTTGGACCGAGGGAGAGCCCTAGATGTGGTGTATTTAGATTTCAGTAAAGCCTTTGACACTGTTCCTCACAGGCGACTTATAAACAAACTGAGCACCCTAGGTATGGACCCTAAAGTTACTGCTTAGGTTAGAAATTGGTTGGGTGGGAGGCGACAAAGAGTACAAGTAAATGGAGCTCACTCTGAGGAGAAGGATGTTACCAGTGGTGTGCTCCAGGGATCTGTCCTTGGTCCGATTCTTTTTAACATCTTTGTTAGTGATATAGCGGAAGGGCTGTCGGGTAAGGTTTGCCTCTTTGCGGATGATACCAAAATCTGCAATAGAGTAGACACACAGGAAGGTGTAGATAACATGAGGAGGGATCTAGCTAAGCTTGAAGAATGTTCTAGAATTTGGCAGCTGGGATTTAATGTTAAAAAATGTAAGGTCATGCATTTGGTCTGCAGGAATGCAAGGGAGCAATATAGAATAGGGGGTGATGTACTTTTGTCCACTAAAGAAGAGCGGGACCTTGACGTGGCTGTGTCTGATGATCTTAAAGTAGCTAAACAGGTAGAAAAGGTGACGGCAAAAGCTAGAAGGATGCTTGGGTGCATAGGGAGAGGAATGTCTAGCAGAAAAAAGGAGGTGATAATGTCTCTGTATAAGTCTTTGGTGCGACCTCATTTGGAGTATAGTGTGCAATTCTGGAGACCGCACCTTCAAAAGGATGTGAATAGGATGGAGTCGGTGCAGAGGGTGGCTACTAAAATGATTAGTGGTCTTCATTATAAAGCATATGAGGACAGACTGAAGGAACTTAATATGTACACCATAGAGGAATGGCGGGATAGAGGTGATATGATTGAGACGTTTAAATACCTCTGTGGCATAAATGTTCAGGGAGAGAGCCTCTTTCAAATGAAAGCAAGTTCTGCTACGAGGGGACATGGGATGAGGGTGAAGGGAGATAGATTCAGGAATGATATGCGGAAATATTTCTTTACGGAAAGGGTAGTGGATCTGTGGAATAGTCTCCCAGTGGAGGTGGTAGAGATGAGGACAGTAACTGAATTCAAAAAAGCATGGGACAAACACAGAGGATCTCTAAAGGTAAAAAGGGGACTGTTGTAGTTGTTGTTATGGAAGGACAGACTAGATAGGCCATGTGGTCTTTTTCTGTCATCATATTTCTATGTTTCTATGTTTCTACAATATATCTAAACTGCAAGGGTGCCGATAATGTTGACCACAACTGTAAAAGGGCGGAAATGACAGGTTCACTATTTTCTAAGTAGATGCGCCACCCCAAAGCACATACTGCATTCATTGGGCACATTGCACAAGTACACACGTGAATTATAGAATCTTATTTGTGCATGTTCTTTACATATCTAGCTATGGGCTTTTATGCCAGTTCTAGGCTGGTGCAAATGATCCCGCCTTAAATTAATGCATGTATTTGGCCACCGATGTTCATATTTTATAAAGAAAAGTAGGTGCCTAATTTTATTTACAAAATAGGCTTCACATAGGCACCTTAAAAATGCTTTAACTAGGTGCCCTCATATAAAATTACTTTCATAGGGGAAATTTTAAAAGGGACATGATCTTTTAGAACGGCACTTTTATGTTCTCAAGTAGAATCTTACAAAATTGCTTGAGGTATGTACCCAACAAAAAGAAAAAAGGGGAGGGGTTAATGAAACTGACACAGAGTAGATTTATTCAGCCCGCCATAGCTGCATTTCAACACGATATGCTTGCGATGGGGACAATTATTGGAATCCAAGAGAAATATGTATAAAACCAGATTGTGGCATGTCAATTTTCTTTGTCTTGCTGCTAAGTCATGCCCTTGAACTGAAAATCTACTTTAAAGGGGTGATTTTATAAGGAACTGTCTAAAGGTAAATGCCATCAATGCACAGAAATCATGGTATTTTAGTGATTTGCACACATAAAAGGGCATTTACATACAAAGAACATTGCTGATGCCATGATCTGGTTTTATGTAGACATTAACCTTCAATAAATCAAATGACTATTCTATGTAAACTATTCAGCAAAAAGTCATTGATGATTGTACGGGTGGGTGTTGAAATACAATCCGAGTGTGTTGTCATGCACCTAAAATTCTCTTTTTGTCTGGATTGACCTGCCCGAGTGGGAGAGATGGAAGCCCTCCCCTCCTTGCAGAAAGAACCCTTTTTATCAAGTGAATATACATATTTCTCTTGGATTGCAATAATTGCCCTTGATGCAGGCATATTGTACTGAAACACGGCCGTGTCGGGCTGAATAAATCTACTCTGTGGCAATTAATTTACTCTGTGTCCGTTTCATTAACCCCTCTCCCTTTTATCTTTTTGTTGTGGAAATTCATTGGTAGCGGTTGTCCCCCCTCTCCCTTTTCTTGGGATATATGCACCTACAAGCACTTTTTACTTTTATAGGATATGTTTATAGGTGTTTCTGTGGAACAGGATGAAGTTTGTGGGTGAGTTTTTTGGGTAGGTTAGTTTTATCAGTGCACATAGGCGCCCATGTTGCCTCGTTAAAGTACAGGCAATATATGCCTCTATACACCTTCTCTGTTTGCTATAAAATTGCCTCCACAAGTCTAGACCTCATCCTATGTACAGTATCTTGAGAAGAATGCCATGGAGGATTAAAAGAGAGGCATATAAAGGAACTTTAGCTTTGGCTGCTTAGGGAATTTCAGAGTGGCAAACTCCTCAGGAAGCTGGTCTAGCTTATTGTTAGATCTCTAAAGAAAGCCACATGCTATGTTAACCAGACCCCTGAAAAATCTTTTCTTTTCACGGAATCCTTAGGGATGGAAATCTCAAAAGATGCATGAAAAAATTGTGTCAGGGAGATTTCATGGCAAAGACGGATCTAACGTTGCTTTTCTTCCCCCGGAATGTCCCCTTCACAGCACCAACATTAACAAACATTCCTGAAACTCCTATGTTAGTGACAGGTTTCTTAATGCAAGACAGTGGTCTTTGGACTGCCTATTACCCCAGGAACATATACTCTATTGCCATGACTACCGGTTTCCCTGTTGAGTCTCTTTAGTTGTTGATGTAGTTACATTCAGCCAATGACTTCTTAATTGTTCTCTTTCTTTGCTGCAGTAATGTGGCCACCCTATTAGTTCAATTAAATATGTAACAAAAAAAAAAAAAGGTACCGACAAGCTGTAGGTGATACATTTTTATTGGACTAGCCTATGACATGCGTGGCTTGCTTTTAAGAATTATGCACTCTTCATTAAGTCAGTGGAAAATCTGCACAAACAGACCGTGTACAGTAATGTTGCCAAATTCGCCAATGCGAAAAATCAGGCACTTAGATAGTCAGAGGACCAATATATAAGCAAAACCAGAGTTCAAAAACACGTTCCGAAGGATGCCAGTCATTTAGAAAACAATTTGTAAAGGGGATTTGTGTGACTTAATGCTTAATCTTATTCTCTGCCACGGAATACATGAATAGTTTAATTTTTATTCCTTCCTTCATTATTTCTTTTTGTACTTGAGTCTCCACAGATGGCAGCATGCACAACTGGAATAGGAGTGTAGAGACATTGCTGAGTGTGCCCCAGCTGCTCATGTCAGTGTGGGAGAAGAAAGGGAAGCCAAAAGCAGCTGTTAGCTACCAAATTTTTGGATTGTTTTTTCTTATTTTGTGTCTGCAAGTTATGCATGTAAGACATTTCAAGAAGGCTTAAAATAAAGCTTTTCTGCTTATGCAAACATGTAACAGCTCTCTAAAATGGAAAAAGACTCTGGCTGTCCTCACATACTTCACAAAGGATCAAGGACATTGTCTCCCAACTAGCCTGGAATTATGTTGAAATGCGGGGGTTTTTTGCATCTTCTTTTTTTTTCTTTTCTCTTTCCCCCTTTCTGTTCAGTTATGCTTCAAAATTTAAAATGCATTGATTTTCCTTTTTTTTTTTTAGTGCCATCAAGTCAGTGTTGACTTATAGTGACCCAGTTACCTCTGGGTTTTCTTGGCAATGTATCACCAGAACTAGATTGCCAGCCTTTTCTTCTGAGGCAATGGAGGGTAAAGTGACTTGCCCAAAGTCACAAGGAGTGCCAGTGGGAATCGAACCCTTGATCTTCTGGGTACTAAGCAGTTGCTCTAACCACTAGGCTACTCCTCCACTATTCCTTATTGCACTCGATATTGGAAAAGTAATATGAAGAAAAGTTAATAAAATGTTGCACCAAAACAAGAATGTTGGCTCCCTTCCAATGCTACTTTGGAGCTAGGAGATTCACAGGAATCCATGTCTCTGTTTTGGAAGCCACATACAAGATATGGATTGGATTCTTTGATAACAGGAAGACATTTTCCATTTCGAGGCCCAAGAAGTACTATCAGAGATAAGGGAGATGCTCCAATTTGCTAATGGTGGTCCATTACAAAACACTTTACTGAATAAATGCTTCTTCAGCACAAAATAGCCAAGGCAGTAGCTCCAGTCCACATAAACACAGTTCAATATTTAGCTGCGTCATCAGTATGTTTTTTTATAACTCTGGCCACCGTGGCTAAATAGAAAATCGATATTCTGTGACGGTATCCAGATAGTGCCACTGAATATTACTCTCAGCGGCACTTAGCTGGTTAGCAGGAGCTGCTAACCGGATAAGTGCTCTTAGAAACATGATGGCACAAAAAGACCATAAAGCTTTTCCAATCTGCCCTTCCATACCAATTACTATATTCCCTTTTTTCCCTTTAGAGATCCTCTGTGTTTGTCCCATGCTTTCTTGAATTCAGATACTGTCCTGGTCTCCACTGTCTCCACTGGGAGACTGTCTAAGCATCTTCCACTCTTTCTGTAAAGAAATAGTTCAGCATTACTCCTGAGTTTATCCTTTTTCATCTTGAATATTGACCCTCTCCCCCCCCTGTCTTTAAGCACACAATGCTGAATAGGAGTTATATCTTTCTTCCAACACTTCACGACACCCTCCATCTCCCAATCCAGAAGAAGAAAGAAGTAGCTTAAAAGAAAGGAAAAAGAGATTAGACTTTATCAACTACAAGCAACAGTATCTGGAAAAGCTAAGAAAAGCTGGGAAAGTAGGTCAGGAAAGCAAAAATGCAAATAGAATTAAAAATGGTTAATATAGTATAATTGGGGGGGGGGGGGCAAAGGGGAACATGATTTTTTTTAGATATGTTAGTGACAGGTGGGAAATGCAAAGATGGTATTGTCAGACTCATGGGTAAAGGAGAAGAGGAATATGTGAAGACTGATGAGGAAATTGTTTAACAAATATTTCTATTTTATGTTTACTGAGAGTATGATTGCAGAAAATAAACAGAAATAGGAATGGAGGGAGAAGACTTTGTGTGTGAGGAACTACACAAACTTAAATAATCAAAGTAGTGGGGCCAGATGGGATACATCTGAAACTATTGAATGAATTAAGAAAGTTCTTCCAGCTCCATTGTCTGATCTTTTCAACAAGTTTCAAATTTATTTTTATATACAGCCTTTCAAAATTATGTGTAAGTGGTTTATTATTCAGTCCACCTATAACAAAGTTAATCCATAAGCATTGGAGTGATGCACAAAACAAGCTATAGATCACAGAGAAGACTTTGTGTGTGAGGAACTACACAAACTAAAATAATCAAAGTAGTGGGGCCAGATGGGATACATCTGAAGCTATTGAATGAATTAAGAAAGTTCTTCCAGCTCCATTGTCTGATCTTTTCAACAAGTTTCAACTTTATTTTGATATACAGCCTTTCAAAATGATGTGTAAGTAGTTCATTATTCAGTCCACCTATAACAATGTTAATCCGTAAGCACAGGAGTGATGCACAAAACAAGCTATAGATCACAATGGACATCTCTGTGATGCAAACATTACATGGTATTAAAATAATCAAAGGAAACAAGGATGGGATACCTAGATGCAGGGAGAGGGGATACTAAGGCAGGAACATGCATAGAAGAGGACCCTAAACTGCTCTTTGGCCAGCTGATCCCAGGCCAACCCAAGCAGTTCAAGAAAAGTCAGGAGGAATAAGCAAGTTTAACATCATAAGCTTTAAGGGCTGCTTTAAATGTATAGTGAGCTGATTCATTTTATAGGTAGAGGGGTAAATCATTCCACAAATATGGGGCAATGAGTTCAAAGGTAGAATACCTGCTCAGTTCCTTTCTTACTCGAGTATAGGTGGGAACGTCAAGGACGGATTGATAACAGTAAAGGTGCTGGTGTGTACAGGTCTTCTTTATACTTGGGAAACATCACATAGGACTGTAGATGTGTGTATGTGGTTCTTCTTTGCAACAGGGCTGCCCCTACACATTTGTGAGTATGTTGTTGGCACAGGGTCCCGCTCAAGAGAAGACCCCATGCCATCCTCATGCTGCACCCATGTAAGGTCTGTGCCTCTGTTTCCCCATGCTGCTGGTTTAACGGGCAGTCAGTGAGTGAGGGACTGGTTAGGGGTCACACAATGTTCAAAAGCATCTGAAGCCTCCCTCATTGAGGCTGTGCAAATCCTCTAAACAGCCGCGCGAGCATTTTCCTTTCCTCCCATGGCTATGCTTCTTCAAAAGCCGTGGGACTGTAGCGTTTTGAAAGGCAGCAGAAAGCATTTCTGGGTTCTTGTGGGAAACAGGAAATGCTTGTTACTGCTTTCAGAAAGTTGCGGTCTGGCACCTGTGAAGGCAGCACAGCCACAGGAGGAAAGGAAAATGTTCCCACGCCTGTTTACCGGGTTGGCACAGTAAATATACTTGAAGCAGGTGGCCAATGCTTGGAAAAGAGAGCAGGCAGGCTGAGATGGCTGCTAATGGGGGACAGGGGGGAGGAATGGAAGGGGCCAACACTGATTAGGGTATCTGGACTGAAAGAGGCTAGACATTGGAAGGGGGGGGGGGGGCTGGGACTGAAAGAAGCTGACACTGGGGATGGTACTGGGATTGGAAGAAGGCTAAACAGTGGGGAAGGGGAATGGTACTGGAAGAGAACTGGCATTGAGTAATTTGGAATGCAAGGGGTTCACACTGGGATGGTACTGGGACTGGAAGGGGCAAGACAGTGGGGCATGAATGGCACTGATGGGAGCTGACACTGGGCATAGGACCTGGACTGGAAGGGGCTGGACAGTGGAGGGAGCACTGGAACTGATGGAAGCTAACACTGGGCAAGGGATTGGGACTGGAAGGAGCTAGACAGTGGGGGGGGTGGGGGTGGGAGGCAGAGGGAAAAAATCATAGAGACTTGAGGTGACAAAGCAGGGATGGGCAGGGGTGTAGAGTGGTGGGTGAGAGCAGAGTTAGGATAGGATCATGAGGGACAGCACTGCGGGACTCTGGCAGTAAGGAATGTGGGGGAAAGCAAGGGAAGAATGAAGATGAGGGACTTGAGGGAGTGGGAATGCATAGATTGTAGAAGAAAGTGCACAATCAGACTAGGTGAAAAAGTGGGAATGTGGACAGAGTGGGAGGTAGAGCCAAGGAATCAGAGATGAGAGACAATGGAGACTCAAGAGATTGCATAAGAATTTGGAGAGGACACTATCTAGTAATTGATAGATATGAGGAAGGGTGTGGGATGTAGGCATGAGAATAGGGAAGAAAGCTTGAGGGAGGTTGAAACCTGATGTGAATGATCTTGGAGAACTAGAGAGAGGCTGAGTAGGGGGTGAAAGGTAGAAAAGGTATAGGAAGCAGTGGAAGGAGGGAGACAGCAAAGGCAATGGGAGCGCTAGAAATGGGGTAAGAATGGGAGATGGAAATCTGGTAGATAGGTCAGAGGTAAAAAAGTGTGAGACTAACGAGTGCTGGGTGAAAGAAAAGGCAAGTGAGGAGTAAAATAGATATGAGTGGACAGAGAGTCAGAGGAGAGAGAAATGGGGAAAAAAGAGGTAAAAAGGAATTATCAGAAATGTAGAAAAGGAAAAAAAGATGACAGAAGGAGAGAGAAGAAATGGAAAGGAGTCGATAAGAAGATAGATACAAGGAATGTCTAAAAGATATTGGAATCAGTTCAGGCAGAGAAATAAAATGGCCAGACAACAAAGGTGGGAAAAAATAATTTTACTTTCAGTGTAGTGTTTGGAATATGTCAGTTTTTTTTAATTAATGTGCTGTCTTTATATGCATCTTTCTGTTTCTCTGGTGTTGCACTACTTCTTGCGTTTCCAGTTTAATTTTTGTCTACACATTTCTATTTTTAGTTGGTTGTCCTTTATTCTGTACTTGGTGAGAGTCTGCCTATGTTCTTCATGTACTTTAACATTGTTTGATGTAAACCGCCACTGATCCTGGGAATTGGCGGTATATAAAAATTTTGCAAATAAATAAATAAAATAAATAAATAAATGTGTGATGGAGGCCAGGTATTCTGTTAGCAATGAGTTTCTATGTAAGGATCTGTAGTAATCTGGCTTGTTCGCTTTTCCTGGTAGGTGTATGGATTTTCTAGGGCTCACAGCAATATTGACGGTGCTGCTCTTTTCTGGGTAGGTTTCTTGTGGGAGTTTTGGAAGTTAGTGCTGTTATGGAATGGTAGATTTGCTCTATAGGTCTTGTGCTGTGGTTCTCACGTTTTCATATGGATAGTCTTTAAGACTTCAAGTTTTGTGTTCTTGATGCTACTAGATTGGTCTTAAATTACAAATATTTTGTTGGTTCATATTCAAAGAAATCTCAGACTGTAAGGCAACATCTCAGTTTAAATTTCTCTTGTGGCCTGATGGCTTCACTGTTGCTGATTTCTAGGCTTTTCCAACTCTCGCACAGTCTAATCCGGCCCGAACACCATGATTTAAATTCATAGCTACCAGGATATTTCTCATTTTATAGCTTCCCTTATTATTATGATAAAGGTCATAGCACTGATCAAATAAGTCCAATTGCTGTTGTTTGGCAAATGAAGCCCCATGGATATGCAAGTATTTCTGCAAATGGGGCCCGCAATGAGTCTCTGCACATGGCCCCACATCACCCTCAAGCCGCCCCTGCTTCACAAAGGTAGACATAAATAGGAGGCCGGGAACTACAGATTGGTTAGTCTGATCCTAGTGGTAAGTAAATTAATACAGTTACTTCTAAAACAGAGGATAGGCAGTTTCTGGAATCCAGTAGATTGCAGGGTTTGAGGCAGCATGGTTTTACTAGAAGTAGGTCTTGTCAGGGCTGGATTTAAGATTACGGTGCCCACACGCAGAGGACTGGTGGAAAGGGAGTTCTCAAGAGAGCAGGTTTTTGGGTGCCTCTCCCTAAATCCAGCCCTGAGTCTTGTCAAACAAATCAGATAATTTACTTGAAGTGGGTGACCAGAGAGTTAGAAGGGGTGTGTGCTAGACAGGATGTACCTAGACTTCAGCAAGGTTTTGGACACGGTTCACATAGGTGACATAAATAAACTGAGAACTCTTGGCATGAGATCTAAAGTGACTGACTGGGTTAGAACCTAGTGCAATAATGGGTGAGCAGTCATATTCCAGGTCTCTGGGGAGGACTTTTTTATACAACTAAGGACCAGCAGAGCCTTAAGTCAAACAATCATAAATCTCTAATTCTTATAAATAAAACAATTGACTTACCAATCAGCATTTAAAAAACAGATTCACCATGCACATGCTATGTGTGCTTTTGAGTTAATGCTGACTCCTGGTGACCCAGAAGCTCCTGGGCTTTCTTGGCAATGTGACCAGAAGTAGATTACCATGTCTTTCTTATAAGGAAATGGAGGGTTAAGTGACTTGCCCAAAGTAACAAGGAGTGCTAGTTGGAATTGAACCCTGGTTGCTTGGTTACCAAGCCAGTGTTCTAACCACTAGGCTACTCCACTCCAGGTTCATCATGGCTGCTCAAAAGTTAACCAAAACCTTTTGACTGATAAAATTGTTGGCTGAAACGGAAACAAAGTTATCCCCTACACAGGACAGAGTTGAAGACCACAAAAAATCTATTGCTAGTTATAGAAAACAATGCAATATGGGATTTAAAATAATCTGCATAGGGTCAAGACCACTGGGGATATCAGAGTAACCTCAAGTTCATAGAAATTCCTAAAATGGTAATAGGCCAAGAAGTGCTTCATTTGGTTATTGACCATGTTAACGATGCATTTGCATGCTTTTTTTCTGATATACCAAGTAAATGCAATCTCTAACCCAAAGGCATAATACAATGTTGCACACAATGATAGACAGTGCAAATAAGTTAAAATAAAATGTTCATTTTTCAATTTAGAAATCTGCAGCTAGCATGTTTTCTCTTAAAGCTCTGTCAAACTAGAAGGAATATGATACACTGTGAAGCTGTCTTTCCGAGAAATTAGATATTGCTTAGCCTCGGGATATATTGACATGTAGGGAAAGCGCAGGAACAGCACTGAAAATTGGCTGGGGCTAATTGGGGTAAAAGCTTTCCTGGAATTCTGAAAGAGAAAGGGGTATGTTTACTAAACTGCGGTAATGTCATTCGTGTTAGGTTCCGCGGTAGAGGTAGAGATGCCCATATAAAGCAAGCTGTAGCAACTAACTTACAAGGAACATTACAAGGTGCCTTGTAAGGCGCCTAGTAAGGTGCCTTGTAAGGCGCCTAGTAAGGTGCCTTATAAGGTGCCCTGTAAGGTGCCTTATAAGGTGCCCTGTAAGGTGCCTTATAAGGTGCCCTGTAAGGTGCCTTATAAGGTGCCCTGTAAGGTGCCCAATAAAATGCCTTACAAGGTGCCTAGTAAAGTGCCTTGTATGGTGCCTTATAAGGTGCCCAGTAAAGTGCCTTATAAGGTGCCTAGTAAAGTACCTTGTAAGGTGCCCCGTAAGGCGCCCTATAGGGCCTCTTAGGCTAAGTGCCTTATTAGGCACCCCTGGACAAGGCACCACAGAAGGCACCCTGGGCTATGGAACCATAGGTTAAGGTGGCCTAACAAGGTTATGGTGCCCTAGGTTAGTGTGCCCCAGGGGCTGCAAGGTGCCTCAGGATGACATGCATGACCTGTGTGGAACAGAGAAAGATGTAGCCCTAAAACTAGATAGAGCACTCAGGAAAGGCAATGAACAGGTGAGTGAAGGAGGGAGAGCTGGGAGCCGCGGGACCTGCCATATCTGCGGGCATCCCATGTGGCTGCCAGTACTTATGACAAACATGGTGGGGGCAGCTGTACCACAGCACAGGGTGTTGGCAATGTAAAGTACTGGAAAGACAGTTGGTGGCAGACGATGGGAATACATGTCCCCCAGTGGGGGCGGAGGTGGCAGGATAGTTACAATGATGGATGGACAGAGGAGTGGTGTTGCCATGCAGAGCAGGCACAGGTGAGGCAAGCATGAAGAGGCGCAATGCAGGAAAGGGTAGCAGTGCAGGACATGGGGTGGCAGCCTGCATAGGCAGACAGGACTCTACACAGCTGACAGACATAGATAGACGGACAGAAGGATGGTTGGCAACTGTGATGAGGGTAATACGTGCTGGCAGCAAATATCAGCAGAGATATGACTGTTACAGGGATGACAGGCACCGGTGTAGGAAAGGCATAAAAGAAGGAGAAAAAAGAGGGAGCGAACCCATGGACACATTTTCGAGGGTCATTGTATGAACCAGTGGGCTATACCTCTATGGCCTGCTGTACAGCAGTGTCTGGGTACAGAGGGACTGCATGTCACCGCATGGACCATCTGCTCTGTGTGCCAGGTTAGGGTAACCGCACCAGCACCCATGATGCATTGCACATGAGGAACAGTGGTTTACATCAGGTAACCAAATGGGGTCTGCACCTCTCTGTTACCACATCCTGGTAAGATGGACTGCCGTGCGAGATATTGGCACAGAGTAGCTACAGACCATGCCATTTTGCAGGTTCTGTATTCACCCTGAGGGTAAGGATGGCTGCCCAGCACTAGGTCCACAGTACATGTGGTGCTACATATAGGTTCTGTTGGACATCCCCATCACTGGCAGTGTGTGTCAGGTGTCCCAGGCAGTGCGCCAAAGGCACCTCTGTACCCATCTGTGTTACACAGTCACAGGTATCCCCCTGGGACAAGAGACCACCCAGATCCATGTGTGCCCAGTGTTAAGGTCTGTCTTCCATAGCTGCCTGTTAGCAGGTCAGAGGGGTGTCCAGTGTCTTATGAGGGTTCTGTACCACATCCCCCTACTGCTCGGGGTACTATACACTATGTGCCCCCAAGGGCCCCATAACACCCATCTTGTAGGTGGGGGCATGGAGGGACAGGTGCCTGAGATCACGGGACTGGCTGTGGGACCAGCAAGCTCATTCCTGATGGCTAGGAATATCCCTCTAGGGCTAGTGCGCATAAGACATATCCTGTGACTGGAGCATCAGCAGAACAGCATTAATGCCATCTGAATCCTCACTTGCCACATACCACAGTCTGTCATGCATCATCAGACAACACTGTCTGACTGCACCAGCATATGCAGTGTTCTCACCATGCACAGACTAACTGAGGACATGCCACAGGCCAGTCTGTGGTACATGGTCAGTGAGAAACACGTGCATCCAGACATAGGCTGGCCAACGCAGACACACCAAGCAGGTATGTCAGTGATTGGGCCCCAGAACTGGAGGGGGGGGGGTCACACAGATATCACTAGAGACAGATAGTATAGATGACTATGTGGGAACCTGGACATTCCATGGTCACTGTTACGTCAGGGCGAGACTGCCCTCTCAGCACGATATGATTTAGCCACCCTGTCCATGCAGGTGGGGTTCGAAAACTAACGTGTACCAGACATTGGACTACTCGCTGTGCAGATGCAGCCTGCCCAATTTGCCCTATCTGGCCCATACCCACACTATCTTGCTCCTCATTATGCACATTCGCAGGCTGATGCTGGTAACAGTTGGACAATGTGGGCCGGGGGGGGGGGGGGGAAGGTTTGCAGCCACAGAACTATGGATAGACATATACACACACACTCCTAATGCAGCACTGTGCAATGGTAGGGGTGTTTGGCAACCCCAGCTGCCACACTGCCAACATTTCTGGACTGAGCAGGAGATAGCAGAGGTGCTGTGATGTTACCTGCAAATCCGTTCTGGAGCCAGCAGCTTGCCTGTACAGCATGATTTGCATGGTGGAGCCTGTGTGAGTGGGTGTTTCTACCCCTGTTGGCCGCTGCTATGGGGATTGCACGGTTTGATGTTGTATATGCTTCATAGGGTAAAATGTTGGGATGTGTTCTGCAGGTTCCAGCAGCTGTGACCTGAACCTGTGACCCTCTGTTCTGAATCATACTGGCTGTGTGTATTGCACCACAGTGGGTCCACAGGTGCACAGCCCTCCCTGGGCCATACCTTTTCGTCTCCTTTGAAAGGCTTTTTCTGTTGCACTGCACACCACTTACTGGTACAGGGCATGGCCTGGTTCCACTGCAGACAGGTGCCACTTCCCCCTCCGGCATGGACACCCCCCCCCCATGCTGTGCTAACATAACCATAGGCTGGTGGTGCTTCTTGTGCGCCGTCATAGGCCATCCACTGTTCAGGTAGGCAGGTGTCTATGCTGCGGCATCTAGGGTGGGGAGGCATACATGGACATTCCCACCCCCACCCCCCAACAGCGCCTAACAACATTCTGTACCTTCAACATGGTGGTGGGATGGATGTGGGGGCATCCTGTCTCTGCCCTGGCAACTATTGCCTAATGTGGACAAGTTATTTGTATCTTGTGTTTGACCTTGGTCAGATGCTGTCTTTCACACTTCCCGTTTCTATGCTCCTATGTGCCACCTCGGCGCCCGCCTTGTCCACCTTGTGCCCCAGCTGCTCCCGCTACATGTCCCGCCTGCAGCCCCCTATGCCCCATCATCATAGTGGCCTTTCATACTGGGAAACTATGCTGTTACTGGGAATGGAGCACTACTATCACGTTTCTTGGGCTCACTGGCTATGCTGACGCTTAAATCATTGCTGACACTTAAATCATTTCTCTCTCCTGCAAATGTGCATCTAATGGCAGGTTTTTATTCGTGTTAGGATTCAGCCCTTCAGTTCAGCACGTTAGTGTGGAGGGAGCCTCTCCCCGCCCCCTCTCCAGCCATTGACCCCTTCTCTCTGCCCTCTCTCCACCCTCCGCGGTGTTTACCGCAGCCAGGTACGCTAATGATCATTATGTAACGTTAACGCGCTTTAACGTTACCTAATGATCATTAACGTTACATAACGCGCGGTATGTAACATTACCACAGTTTAGTAAACATACCCCAAAATGTAGTCTGTCACCCAAGAGCCGGGCAGGGATAAGATCTGAACAGCCGATGAGTTTAAGCAAATAAACTGAGTTGAAGTAACATGGACTAATTGAAGGAATCACCAAGATGAAAAGTGCAGTTGCCTTTAAAGTGTTCTGTTTTTACAGCATCACTACCTTTTTTTTTTTCATTTTGAACTGACAACTCAGCACATATTGTCATGTCAACTGACATGTTGAAAGTGTCTTGGCAGCTCATTACTTCAAGTGAGATATAATCAGCCTAGCCAATTTTGAGGCTTCGATGGCTAACTGAAGAGCACTTTGAACTTTATGATACAATTGCTAATCAACCCCCACTGTTTTCCATCTGCAAAGCTATATCACACTGGTTTGCATGATACATTCTGTAGCAAAACTTATTCTTTTAATTGCACTTTAAATATTCTTATATAATGGCATGATAAAAAAAAATGAAAGACACTTAGTATAAATTAAGAGTACAAGTATGATCCCAATCAAATACCACTGAAAATCAAAAGTTTGACACATTTGCTGCCATAAAACAGGAATAAAGGCAGAGCTGTAACTAAGCATTTTAGTACTCAGGGCAGGCTGCACTTGGATCCTATGTTCCTCTTTAACGCCCTTGAACTGCCCTATAACCCCCTGTTTGTTCTGCTTGCCTGTCTTGAATAGACTGCAAGCTCGATAGATCAGGGACTCTTACGCCTATGTGTACAGTGATGCATATTTATTTATAAGAAAATAAGAAATGTCATATTAGGTCAGACCAAGGTCCATCAAGCCCAGTATCCTGTTTCCAACCGTGGCCAAGCCAGGTCACAAGTATCTGGCAGTTTCCCAAAAAGACATAAAGGTTCCACAATGCTTGTATTGGGGCAAGCAATGGATTTCCCTGGTACTCTTTAATAAGAGGGTTTTTATACTGCTTTATCTTAGATTCAAAGCTGTTTACATTGTAACTCAAAGTAGAACATGCATTGTAACATTATAACAGGGATAATAACTTGGAGGCAAACCATATAACAGGGTTAGACATTATAAATATATACATTGATATGTATGCTATCAGTATGTGTTGGGTGTGGGGTATGGGGGGGGGGGGTAGGAGTAAGGGAAATGGATGGTAGGAGGATAGAGGAGGGATTTGAGTAGGTTAAGTGTGATTATCTGTTTGCATGTCCATAGTGTTCTGTAAAGAGGAATGTTTTTAGTGTCGTCCTGAAGTCTCATATGTCCTTGATGGATCTGATATGTTCTTGGAGGGTGTTCCATAATGAAAGTGAGTATATTGAGAATGCTCTATTGCACGTTGTCTGGTTGGATTTTTTTCTTGTGTTTGGGATGGTGAGTAGGTCTTTGTGATTTGATCTTTTTGTTCTATTCTCTCAGTCCTTGTGGATTACTAGTTGGAGGATGCTTGGAGAAAGAGTATATAGGATTTTGAATTTGATAACCAATATTATGAATTTGGTGCATGCATGTCCTGGGAGCCAGGGTAGTTGCATAAGCGTAGGCATTATGTGGACATGCCGCTAGGTTCCTGTGATGATTTGTGCTGCAGTATTTTGGACCATCGGAGGGGGGGGGGGGTAGAATTATGTGTTTTGGGAGTCCTTGGTAGATTAGATTGCAGTAGTCCAGGATAGGGGTTATCATTATTTATTTATTTAGACAGATTTATATATCACCTTATCCTTCAATCTAAGTGGTCACATCACAAATTGGAGGGTTACATTTAACGAGGGTATTTAACAACATTTAGACATCACAATTGGAGGGTTACAATTAATGTGAGGGTACCTAACAACATTATTCAATGAATTTGTGTGTCTAGTTGGGATGAGTGGATATCTAGTTGGCGGAGGCAGTTGCATTATCGTTCGTGTAGGGACATTAAGCAGAGTTTTGAGTTTGTGCTCGCTTCTCATCTTATGATATGCTGTTCTTGTTTTGTTGATATGCGATTGCAAGTTTAGTTTTTGGTCCAATATACGCCCAGGTATTTGACCTCAGATTTAACTGTGAGTTCCTTGTTTTGTATTTTTAAGGTTGTGGGTGGAGTAAATGTAACATTTCTGGTAATGTAGAGGACCTCTGTTTTATTGTAGTTTATGTATAGGTTCTGTTTTTCTAGCCACTATGTCATTGCTGCCAGACATTCTGTTATGTGTGTGTAGTTGGGATGTTCTGTGTTGAAGGGAGTATAAATCATTATGTTATCTGCATAGATGTTATAGTATATGTTGTAGGTTTTTATTATGTCACATAGAGGCCTTAGGTATATGTTGAACAGGATTGATGATAGGGATAAGCCCTGTGGGATTCCTCGAGCTTGGACTATTGATTTTGATCTGCCACAATTGACGTGCCATTTTCTGTGCAAAAAATATGAGGTGAACCATTTGAGTGTGATGCCACAAAGTCCTATATCCTGGAGTTGTCTTAGTAAGATGAAGTGGTTGGCTGAATCAAAAGCAGCTGTGATGTCAATGAAGATCAGGAGAAATCCTTGTCTGATGTTGTCTATGCCCATGATTAATCTGTCGAGGAGTGGTATAAGGAGTATTTCCACACCATGATTAGATTTAAATCCATGTTATTGTTGGTCTAGTGGGGCGCGTTTGGCTAAATGATCTTATAGTTGTAGTTGGACCATTTTTCTGTGACTTTTAGCAAGGAATGGTAAACCTGAGATGGGTCAGTACTGGATCCTTGGGTTGAGTTGGTGTTCTTTAGTACTGGGGTCTTATAAAGGTGTGTTTGAGAGTGGGAGGTAGGTTACCTTGTGTGAGAGATAACTGCATAATCTTAAGATCTAGTTCTTTTCTAGCGAGTTTGATCCAAGATACTAGGCATGGATCTAGAGGGGATGTAGGTTGTGTTTATCTGGGTTATTATGTTGTCCAGTTGTTCTGCTGTTGGAATATGGAATGAGCCCATTGTGACAGTGTGAGTGTGTCATGGTGTGTTTGGATTTTGCTTCCAGAAAGTTTGCTCTCTTGTGGCTTGATGTTGTGGCAATCATTTACCTGGGAGGATTCTTCTATGTGTATGTACTATATTGAACAGTTCTCTTGGTTTGTTGAGGGATTTCATTATGAGATTTGTATGATGCCTTTCCTGTGATTCTGTGTTAGCTGGTTATATTCTTGAATCATGGCATTTATTTATTTAACAGGTTTTATATATTGCTTTATCATTTCAATCAAAGTGGTTTACATTGTAACTTAAACTTGGTAATGTACATTAAATAGGGACATTGATAACTTGGATTTTTCTGAGGCAATGGAGGGTTGAGTGACTTGCCCAAAGCCACAAGGAGTGCTGGTGGGAATTAAACCCTGGTCTCTGGGTTCCTAAGCCGGTGCTCTTAACCATTAGGCTACTCCTCCACTCCATTATATGTTTGTAGCTTTTCTTGGTTTTTGGTTTATCACCAAGTGTGCTCTAGTTTCCATAATGCTCTCTTTGAGTCATTGTTGTCCTTCAAATACCTTGATGCAATGTGTTCTGTGTGCAGATTTCTTCTTGTGTGGAGCAGCTGCAGCCTTGTTTATAGTATTGTTCCTGTTTTCGATGATAGCTTCTAGGTTTGTCGTGCTGAGATGAATGTATGGCATCACCTTCTGCAGGAAGAATTGGCTGTTGAGACGTTTAAATCTTCTGTATTGGTTTGGCATATCTTCTTGGTTGTCTGTATGTGTGGGAGTACTCAGGTAAAAAGTGAACATGGAGTGATTTGACCAGGGGACTAGAGATGTGGGAGGGGGGATTGTGAGGTTTCATTCCAATATATGGTTTAGTAGAAAAATTAGGTCTTATATTCTTCCTTTATTGTGAGTTGGGGTCTGTATTATTTGTGAGAATTTTAATAGTAGGAGGAGTAGTAGTAGTGTTCAGGAAGGAGCTAGTGTGTTTTGTGGGGAGAGATGCTAGTTTGATGTATGAGGGGTTTATGTAGATTTGAGTGTTGGCATACTTTTTCTAGGATGTCTGATAGAGTATCTTCAGTGGGCATATGGAGCCTGGTATGTCAGGCAGACTGTAATATTCTTGTTGCTGATGGTTAGGATGTTGCATTTCTCAGTGCAGGGCTGGCCTGTCCATCGTGTGAGAATGTTGTTCACAAAGGGTCCTGCACTGAGAAAAGCAACATCCTAACCATCACCAACAAGACTGGTCAGGTTTCTGGATTAACCATAATGAATATGAAAGAGAGAGAGCTGCTTGTACTACGTCCATTGTATGCAAATCTCTTATGCATATGCATTGTGGTTATTCTAAAAACCTGAGTGGCTAGGTATGTTGCAAGGACTAGGTTGAGAATCCCTGTGCTAGACTGAGAGTGAAATTTCACTCTAGATTAACAGTTCAATTTGCAGTTGGCCTAAATCTACTGAGTGCTTTCTTATTTGGCCTGACATTCCTGCTGCTGGTCAAGTGTTGTAGTGATGCACCCTGCCTCTTACATACCAGGACAATGAAGTCAAATGGGCAAGGTGCCATGATGGCTCCTGGAGGATGGTCAAATGTATGAGGAAACAGAGGAACAGCTGTGGATGAGAAGATCCAGCCAGTGATTATTTCCTTGTACATCTGTTATTTGATATGGTATTTGTATGTATTTTTCTGTTGGACATGCTGGTATGAAACCTGCCGTGCTCACCTATCTTCTTTGAGTGTACCACTTGATGCAACCTTTCCACGGTGCACGCTTATTGCTTTGTTCTTTCTGTATTGTCTCTATTAGGAGACTGCAGGTCAAAAACTGTTCATTTTGTTTAGTTTCCCATGTTGTTTATAAGATTTTTCCTTTTATTTTTATTTTTTGTTTAGATTATTTTTGTTTCTAGGGCAATGTCATCAGTAGTGTGCTTTATTACACAGTAGTGAGTCTATTGATAAATTGTGTGCATTACTGATTGATAGGGTGTGCTATTTGAGCAATAGAGTGCATTACTGTTGACATGGGAAAACCCTTGAAGTTTCATTTTTTTCCGGTCAAAAATGATATGAAGCCATATGGGACATTGCCCGTGCCATTTCAGTCGAATGCCTATCACTAGTCTCTATGTCCATGCTGAGGTGGTGTTTCCTATCTTTGCTTTGGACGTGTCTCTTTTGGATGTACTTTTTCTGTATTTCATGAGTGTGATTGTCTTTCTCACAATGTATATTTTCTCTCTCTCACCTCATCTTCACTTATGTCTTCTGGTAAGTCACGTATGCTCTTTGTTTTTTCAGAACCATTGGCTACCCTTGACTTTTCCATGTCATTTCAAGGTTCTCCTACTTACCCGCAAAGCTTCCTACTCAGAACTTGCTTTCTATTTGGCATCTTGCTGATTTCACACTGTTCCTCATGCCTCCTTCGATCTCAGGCCACACATCAACTGGTCCTTCCCTCAGTCAGACGCGCACAGCTCGAATCCACAAGTCACTCTGCCTTCTTTTTCTTCGCACCACACCTCTGGAATGCATTATCAGACTATATACAAACAGAATCCTGTTCTAAATTCAAAAAAAGGCCCATAAAACTTACTACTTTGAGTTAGCATTTCCGGACTTTTGGGATCAGGGATACACTCTGGCGCAACCACTGACTTGCTATTGGTAGACCTACTCTTGCCTAATTCTCCTTGCTCTTCTTTCTGCTTTCCTTTACCGTTTGAAATGGAGTTATTTTCTTATTTCTTGTTCCTTTTGTTGTTATTGTAAACCGCTTTGGTGCCCTCCCATGGAAGGCCGCAAATCAAGTCCTGAAAAAGCATAAACATAAAGTCATCTTTTGATTGGGGCAGCCCAAGGGTGAAGAGGGGCCATGTGTGAAGACTCATTACAGGGCTTCATGTGCATGTCCATCGGGCTTCATTTGCATAATTATTTGCATACCAGATTTATTTGGTCAGTACTATGACCAGGTAAATGATGAGGAGGGAAGATAGAAATGGAAAAAAAAATCCTGGTAGCTGTGAATTCAAGATCATTGTGCGCAGGCCGGATTAGAATCTGTCAGAGCCAAAAAGTCCAGAAATCAGCAAGTGAAGCATCAAGAACAGGAAACTGCAAATCGTAAAAGACTATCCACATTCTACAGCCGTCTCTATTCAGGAAACAGAAAGAAAAGCGAGAACCACAGCACGGGATCTGTAGAGCAAATCTACCATTTCACAACAGCTCTAACTTCCAAAACTCACACAAGGATCCTATCTAGGAAAGGACAGCACTGTAAATTTTGCCGTGCTTTCTAGAAAATCCATGTGCCTACTGGGAAAGTTGAACAAGCTAGATTACTACACATCTCTACATAGAAACTCCATGCTAAGAGAACATCTGGCCTTGATCATACACTTCGAACATAGACTTTCACAAAGTACAGAGAAAGGGACCACAAACTAAAAATAGAAATATGCAGACAAAAATTTAACTGAAACCCCAAGAAGCCAGGCTCCACATGCAAGGTAACACCGGAAAAATAGAAACACTGATGTGTTTCCTCCTGTACTATGGGAAATATAAAGGGCCATGTTTATTTATTTATTTAGACAGTTTTGTATACCACCTTATCCTTCAATCAAAGTGGTCACAACACAATTGGGAGATACATTTAACATGAGGGGATATGAGACACATACGCTAATACTTATAGGGAACATGGGCAATGGAGGGTTTAGCGGCTTGCCCAAGACCACAAGGAGCACCTGGGGGACTAGAAACCCCACTCCTTCCGGCCCAAGGTTGCTGTCCTCTAGTGGGATTTGAACCCCCGACCTATCTGCCACTGTGCTCTTAGGGATAGCAAAAGATAACAGATTGAGCCATGTTTACTAAACATTGACATGCACTAAGTCAGCAGATCTAAATTTCAAAAACTGACATATTCCAATCATTAAATTAAAAAAATATATATATTTTCTGCTACTTTTATTGTCTGGACATTTTGCTTTTCTGATCGTTTTGTTCTAGAGGATGATTTCTGTTTTCCTATGTCTTCTCTTAATTCTTTTTCCAGGCTCCTGTCTATTTGTCATTCATTACTCTCCTCCTGTCTTTCACTTCCTCTCTACATCAATCTCTGACACTGATCTTTTCCTTTCAGTTTTCTTCCACTTATTTTTCTGTCTCTCTGTTCACCCAGATTTAATTTTTTCTTACTATACAGTCTTCAGTCGCCCTCTTTTTTACTGCATCTACCTACAGCTTCTCCATCTTTTTCCCTTACCCAGGCCCCTTCCCCTTATTCCCTAGTCTTTCACTTTTTTCTTCACTTCCCCAAATCTAGTATCTCTTCTCCCTCCCACCCCTGTTCAATATCTTCTCTCTCTCTCTTCCTCCTTCCATCCAGCATCTCCTCTCTCTCTTCCCCACCTCCATATTGCATCACCCCTCTATCTCCCTACTTCCCCCTGAGTCAAGCATTCCCCCTCTGTCTTCCTATTCTACTAGTGTCCAGCATCTCCCCTCCATTCCTACTCCCCTCGTGTCCTACATTTTCCTTGTCTCCCTACCATCCCTCACTGTCCTCTCATGCTAGTGTTTCTCTTGTCTTTCTGTTCTCCATGTCAAACATTTCATCTGTCACTCTGTTCACCCGTCGTGTCCAGTATCACCTCTATCCTATCCCCTCACTCTACCGCAGTATCCCCCCTTTGTGTCCCTGCCTTCCTTTCCCTATCCCTGAGCAATTATATCACCTGCTACCCAACTTTCCCTCCTGTGCCCACTCTGTCAAGCCACCATATCCCCTTCCACTTCCATCTTCCAGCATCCCCCTTTGTGTCCTTAGCCTTCCTTTCCCTATTCCTGAGCCAGCATATTCCTTGTCACCAAACTTCCCCTCCTGTGTCTATTCCCTAAGCTACAATCCATATCCCCTTGAGCCCCCACAATCACACATTTCCTGCTTCTTCCACCTTCCCATTGACCTTTCGATCACAGATCTCTTGCACCTTCCCTTCACTCAATGTGCATCTCCTCAGTGCCGGCCCAAGGGTTTTTGCCACCCTAGGCAGAAAACCCAGCCTCGTCTTCCCCCCCCCCCCACACTAACACTGCTCCCTCCCAGCTTCCACCACCCCTTCATTGTGCGACAATGTGGTTCGCACAGGGCCCCGCGTGAACTTCATTCTGCACATGTGTTCCATTTAAAGGGCCAGTTTCAGAGGAAACCTGGGAGACCCGAAGCCCAGGATCACCTCTGCACAGTGGCAGACTGAAGAATAGCGTGTTTCTTCATTCCGCTAGCTGTATTCTCGTGAAGCGCAATGAGGGCCAGTAAATAGGAAATGCCCTTTAACCTTTCCCGGCCCTCTGAGTGCTTCATGGCTTCAGGTCTCCCAGGCTCCTTCTGAAGCTGCTTAGAGAGGCACAGGGCTCTTCTGGGGGGGGGGGGGAGGGCTAGGATATGACAGGAAATACGCTGATGGGGGGACTTGGACTAGAAATAGGCTGATGGGGGCTAGGATAGCACAGGAAATGGCTGATGGGGGGGGGGCTGGGATTGGAAATGGGCTGATGGGGGGCTAGGATAGGATGGGAAATGGATGATGGGGGCTAGGATTGGAATTGGGTTGATGGGGGGGCATGGACTGGAAATAGGCTGATAGGGGGCTAAGATAGTACTTGAAATGTGCTGATGGGGGGGGGCTTGAACTGGAAATAGGCTGATGGAGGAGCTAGGTCTTGAAATGGGCTGATGGGGGGCTAGGATATGACTGGAAATGGCTGATGGGGGTGTCATCCCTCATCAGCCCCAGCGGTGAAGACTGGTATTGTTGGGCTTTCTGAGAGTGGTAGTTGTGCCTTACTTATATAGATCACACAGAAAACTTCTTTTCTTTTTAGGGTTTTATTCCCTGTCCCTTGAGGTTTCTTCTTCCAAAGATAACAGAAATTAACAGCCCATTTTGGCTTATAACAAAAGATAAATGAACAACAAAAACAGCTTCCTTCAGCTTATAATTTTGAACAAAACAAAATAACAAACAGCCTAACTGTCTGCTTGGCTGGAGAGAGAGAGAGTAAGCTGCAGCCTTGCAACTTATACACTGGAGTTAAGGTCACACAATCACGTTTACCTCAGTGAGAATTCTGGCTCTGTTACAGTGAGAGAACACTCCATCAATTCTGGATTTTCTAATACTTCTGAGTTTTCATACTCCATTAATTCCTGTTCATTAACTTCTCCATTATCAGCTTCAGACGTGGGGTAAAAGTATGGCAGGCTTGCCTCGTCCCCTAGGAAGTTTCTTTTCCCTTCTGAAGCACTGCCTCTCTGGGAAGTATCGTATAACCCTGAGCTGTGCCTTCCAGAGCTCTGCCCCCGCTGGTGTCTTAATAGATAGCTCAGGTCCTTGTTTGACCTGCTAGCTGGGTAATTACGGCAGGCTCCTTGCCGGGTCTGCACTGGCTTCCTAGACTCAGCTGGGCTAGATTGGAAAGCTTGTAACGGCGTTTCCCTAGAAGCTGGGAGCTCACAGTGATAAGGGAAATCTTCAACTTTTCTGGGTGAGTGAAACCCTCTTCTCTTAGTATTTTTATAACCAGGATAAAAGCTATTGTCAGCCTCTAAATATCTGGGCTTTATGTGGCTATTTCTATGCTTCCAGGGCTCCTCCCTCTCAGATAGCAAATAGCCCTTGTATTCACTCCTTGCCCCTGTACCTGCTGTTGCAGTCTTCTTATATTTCTCTCGTCCTCCAAGCACAAACACGCTGTCAGGGTGTTGCTTTCTCACCGAGCCACACAGGTCTCTGGATTCTTTCCAACTTTCACACCGGCTCCCTTGTTGCCTCACTGACTCACTCTCACTGTCTTCATCTCTGTCACACCAGCTCCAGGCTTTCCATGGCTTCAACCGTATCTGCTGTTACCTTTCAGCTTGTGACCTCTGTTGCTTCAACTCCTCTCTCAAGGATTCCCTCTCTCTCAAGGAATCCCCATCTCTCAAGGATTCTCTCTCTCTCAAGGATTCCCTATCTCTAATTGTTTGGGAGTCTATTTTATCTGCGTGTCTCCTGACTCCACCTTCACTCAGCTGCACTCTATTGGGCAAAACAAATTCCCTTGCTTTGCTCTCTGGGTGTGTCTTTCTGGGCTCTGTGCACGTGTGCCTAGGTTGTCCCTGGCAACCATCAAACATTCCTCTGTTTACCTTGTCACTTTTACTGTGATCATTCACACTGATCTGCACTTTCTCGGGTTGCCTTAGGTCTACCCTGTGACAGGGGCTAGGACTGGAAATGGGCTGATTAGACAGCTAGGACTTGAAATGAGCTGATGGTGGCTAGGATAGGACTGGAAATGGCTGTTGGGGGGGCTAGGATTGGAATAGGCTGAAGGGGCGCTTGGACTGGAAATGTACTGATGGGCTAGGATAGGACTGGAAATGGTTGATGGGGAACATGGACTGGAAATGAGCTGATGGGGGGCTAGGATAGGACTGGAAATGGGCTGATGGGGGCAAGGATTGGAAATGAGTTAATGAGGGGGCTTGAACTGGAAATGGGTTGATGAAGGGGCTAGGACTTGAAATAGGCTGATGGGGTCTAGGATAAGACTGGAAATGGCTGATGGGGTGGCTAGGACTGGAAATGGGCTGATGGGGGGCTAGGATAGGACTGGAAGTGGGGGAGGGCTAGGACTGGAAATTGAATGATTGGGGGGCTTGGACTGGAAATGGGCTGATGGGGGGCTAGGATAGGACTGGAAAATGCTGATGAGGTGCTAGGATTGGAATAGGCTGATGGGGGGGGGGGCTAGGAATGGAAATGTACTGATGGGCTAAGATAGGATGGAAATGGTTGATGGGGGAGATTGGACTGGAAATGTGCTGATAGGGAGCTCGGATAGGACTGGAAATGGCTGAATGGACAGCTAGGACTTGAAATGGCTGTTTGTTCAATGTAAACCGCACTGATGCAGAATAGCGCGGTATATAAGAGAATGTAAATAAAATAAATAAATAAAATAAATGAGCTGATGGTGGCTAGGATAGGACTGGAAATTGCTGATGGGGGCTTAGGACTGGAAATGGGCTGATGGGGGGCAAGGATTGGAAACAGAATGATTGGGGGGGCTTGGACCGGAAATGGGTGGATGGGGGGGCTAAGATTGGAAATGGGCTGATGGGGGAGCTTGGACTGGAAATGCGCTGATGGGGGGCTAGGATAGGACTGGAAATGGCTGATGGGGGAGGCTAGGATTGGAATGGGCTGAAGGGGGGCTTGGACAAGAAATGGACTGATGGACTAGGATAGGACTGGAAATGAGCTGATGGGGGGCTAGGATAGGACTGTAAATGGCTGAAGGGGGGCTAGGATTGGAAATTGGCTGATGGAGGGCTAGGATAGGACTTGAAATGAGCAAATGAGGGGGCTTGAACTGGAAATGGGTTGATGGAGGGGCTAGGACTTGAAATAGGCTGATGGGGGGCTAGGATAAGACTGGAGATGGCTGATGGGGGCTAGGAATGAAAATGGGTTGATTGGGTGGTTAGGACTTGAAATGGGCTGATGGGGTGTTAGGATAGAACTGGAAAATGCTGATGAGGTGCTAGGATTGGAATGGGCTTATGGGGGGGGGGCTAGGACTGGAAATGGATTGATGGGCTAGGATAGGATGGAAATGGTTGATGGGGGGAGCTTGGACTGGAAATGGGCTGATAGGGGGCTAGGACAAGACTGGAAATGGCTGATGGGGGAATAGGATTGGAAAGGGGCTGATGGGGGGGCTAGGCCTGGAAATGGGTTCATGTGTGGGGATAGGGGAATGGGACTAGAAGGGAGCAGATGCTGGGTGGGGCTGGAACTAGAAGGGAGCTGATGTTGGAGGAGGACTAGAAGGGGATGGGGCTGGGGAAGTGAGGATGGAAAAGGGAAAAGATATTTTGTGTGGGAGGAAAGAAATATCTACAATTGGCCGGGTATTGGGAGAGTAAGTGGGGATTGAGGATGGAAGGGTGAAATCTGAGTGGATGAAAAAGGAATAAAAAAGAAATAGAGGAAAGAGAAAAAGGGGAAGATCAGTATGTTAAAGCAGATGTAGAGAGAGAAAAGAAAAAACTAGAAGAAAGAAGAAAGGACAAATGGACACCAGACAATGGAGAGTTAGCAGAAGACATGAAGAAAACAGAAGAAAGTGACTGGAACAATTGCAACTGAAAAATAAAATGCCAAAACAAAAAAAAGGTAGAAAAAAACCTTTTTATTTTGAATTTATTAATTGGAATATGTCAGCTCTGGGAAATGTGTATTGCTAACTTCTTTGTGTTTTGTTTTGTACAAGAAGAAATCAATTTATAGTTTTATTTCTCCACTGTTGTCGTACATTCCAGGTTTGGCTTTTGGGGTTCCCAGTTTAATTGTCTTCCTATTTCTAAATTGTGATCCCTTGTTCTTTGTTTGGTGACGGTCTGTGTTCTGCATGTGTAACCGAGCTGTGGATGTAGTTTCTATTTGACAGTGCCACTTGTTCTCTTTCTCCAGTAGGAGATGTATTGGTATTCTCTGAGATGTATTGGTTTCAATAGTTGCAGTATTGCCTTTTGATAGGTAGGATTTGATGCTTTGCGAGTTCTGGTAGTGCTGTTATGATATGATGGGTTTGCTATGGATTCTAAATGGTAGGTATTTATAGTACTTCCTAATGTGCCTGGCAGTTGGCACTGGAGCATAGTAATGTAGAAATCTGGTAGTCTATCTTTATCCAAACATTCATTAAGAGGCATGTTTACTAAAAGTTAGGGCACATTAATATTATGCAAATATTTATGCAAATGATGCCTCTGCACATGGCCCCGGGCTCCCCTTGGGCTGCCCCTTAACATGCCTGAACAAGTCTAGGGCAGCCCTGCTTTTGATCATTCTATTCTGACCTGAGGAAAGAGGAGTTAGTTCTCAAAGGCCGAGCAAGAGGGCAATTTTTGAAGGCATTTCAACATATTAAACAAGAATAAAGGTTGGCTTTTTTTCTACATGATCCATATATCCAGGCCCTTCAAAATAACTTTTGGAGTATGTTACAATACTTTATATTGAAAAGTTCCAGACCACTGGTTTTTAAAATATTAAATATTTGGAATACCCGATATTTGCTTGTTGTTCTAAAACCATTCAACAAAACAGCCCCAAACCATATATGCTCCACCTCTACCCCTACACGCCTTATCCCCCAAATTTAACTAACAATTAACTAACAATGCGTGAAAAACCATGCCTTGGCCAACTTTCTAAAATAAAGATATTTTAGTTGAATCCTCGGGTCTAAAGCCAATATATGCCATAAGGCAGGACCAAAGCTGTGAAATATTAACCAATATGTATAGTCAACCACTTTGCTTCAGGCAGCAGAGGTATCAGTAGCCTAATGGTTAGAGCACTGGCTTGGGATCCAAGAGACCAGGGTTAGATTCCTACTAGCACTCCTTGTGGCCTTGGGCAAGTCACTTAACCCTCCATTGCCTTAGAAATATCCAAGTTATCAATGCCCCTGTTTAATGTAAACCACTTTGATTGAAATTATAAAGCAGTAAAAAAAAAAATCTGTTAAATAAATAAGACCTCCGTACAATGAAGGGGGACCAGTGATACCTTGACTGTGGGAAACGAGGCAGAATGCAACAGTGCTATACTTGCCCTTAACAAAATTTTGCTGAGGGCACCTCATAATGGGAAAGAAGGCAATTCCTGTCCCGGTTTTCCAACCTTTACGTTTTCATGCAGCTCTTATTGTAAGGTTTGGACCCAAAAGTGGGAGTCGATGTATTGAAGCACTTTTTTGGCTGCTGCATAGGATTGAGTACTTCAATAAAAGAAAGATGTTGGGGGGGGGGGGGGGGGCAGCATGACAACACTGTTACTGGTAGGTGAAGCACTGCAAGCCTCTGCCCTCCTAAAACCTAAAAGCCTGAGATGGAGAAGAAAGTGGCGTTCCCCCTGCACCCCCTTATGGAGGGCCTTTAGCAAAATTTTCTTTGGGTGCTGCGCATTTGAAGTTATGGCGCTCCTCCAGCGCCATACCCAGATACCTGGGATAACTAAAATGAGATAACTTTGCAGGCAGTGAAGGCAGTGCATACAAATCTCTCTCGTGTGTTGATATTGCAGGTCAAGTCTGGGAACCACCACTGTACTATATATAATATTTGGTAGAAATAAAAAAGGTGGGGCCATAATCAGCTATGTTTTTACATGCATGTTAGAAACAGCCACGCAACTGTGGGCAGCAGAAAGAGGACTGGGCTTGCTAAATGGATATATGTGATGTGACCACCTTGATTGAAGGATAAGGTGGTATACAAATTTCTCTAAATAAATATGTGGAGGCTGTTTTTTTCCTACCAGTACATGATAATGCTTAACAGCTTCTCTCTCTTTATCAGCCTCTGGGAAGGGGAGGGATTGATTTAGAGAGCAGAGGGATTCTCAAGGTTATTCTACTCCAGTTTCACCCCTCCCCAGCTTTCCCATAGAGCTGTTCAGGAGTCCTCCACACACACTGCTGCCAGTGAGGGGGAAATGTGATATCCCAACACCTTCCCTCATGGGCAGCAGCATGGGCAGAGGACTCTCGAGCAGCTTCCTGGGAACGTCGTCCATCCCTTCATGATTTCTGCATGCTACTTAGGGTTGCCAACGTTTTGAAAGAGAAAAACCCAGCACATGTGACTAGTTATGCTCCGCCCATGCCCACCCCTGCCCCACCCTTTCCCTGCCCCGTCCCACACCCACCCAACCTTGCCACACCCCCCTATACCACCCTCTATCCCCCAAAAAAATAATTGCAGAGAGGGCAATATGCAAACTGAACAAGCAAGATTCCTACACATTTTTAAACTGAAATTCCATACTAACAGAATACCCAGCATTGGTTAAGAACATAACATAAGAACATAAGAAATGCCATACTGGATCAGACCAACATCCATCAAACCAAGTATACTGTTTCTAACAGTGGCCAGTCTGGGTCACAAGTACCTGGCAGGTTCCCAAACCCCACAGCTTCCACAATACTCATCCTGGGGTAAGCAGTGGATTTCCCAGGTCCTCTTTAATAATGGTCTATGGACCCTCCCTCCGGGAACTTGTCCAAACCTTTTTTAAACCCAGCTATACTAGCAGCTTTTACTACATCCTCCGGTAATAAATTCCAGAGTTTGATTATGTGTTGAGTGAAACAATATTTTCTCTTATTTCTCTTAAAAGGGTTACACTGTAGCTTCATTGCATGCCCCCTAGTCTTTCTATTTTTGACGATGTAAACAACCAATCTACGTTTATCCGTTCCATTCCGTTCATTAATTTATAGACTTATTTCATATTTCCCCTCAGCCTTCTTTTTTCCAAGTTGAAGAGGCCTAACCTTTTAAGCCTTTCCTCATAGGGGTATCCTTCCATCCCCTTTATCATTTTGTTGGCTTTTCTCTGTACCTTTTCTAATTACGTTATATCCTTTTTAAGATACGGTGACCAGAACTGCACACAATATTCAAGTTGCGGTCAAACCATGGAATGATACAGAGGCATTATAATATCCTTGGTTTTATTCTCCATACCTTTCCTTATGATTCCTAGTATACTATTTGCTTCCCTGGCCACCACTGCACACTGGGCGGAGGGTTTCAACTTATTATCCACGATGACACCTCAATCTTTTTCTTGGGTGGTGGTTTCTAAGGCGGTACCTTGCAT
The DNA here is from genome assembly GCA_033557465.1 of Ichthyophis bannanicus. Lineage (NCBI taxonomy): Eukaryota > Metazoa > Chordata > Amphibia > Gymnophiona > Ichthyophiidae > Ichthyophis > Ichthyophis bannanicus. Next base: position 810,301,674 of record CM066032.1, on the reverse strand, counting down.
CCGTATAACTGAAGTTTGGGTTGTTCTTTCCTAGATGCATAACTTTGCACTTGTCCACATTAAATTTCATCATCCATTTGGATGCCCAGTCTTCCAATTTATCAAGGTCCTCTTGCAATTTTTCACAATCCTCTTGGATTTTAACAACATTGAATAATTTTGTGTCATCTGCAAATTTGATCACCTCACTTGTTATTCCCATTTCCAGGTCATTTATGAATATGCTAAAAAGCAGCAGGCCCAGCACAGATCCCTGGGGTACTCCACTATTCACCTTTCTCCATTGGGAAAATTGGCAATTCAGCCCTACCCTCTGCTTTCTATCTTTTAATCAGTTTTTGATCCACAATAGTACACTGCCTCCTATCCCATGACTTTTTAATTTCACCAAGAGTCTCTCATGAGAGATCTTGTCAAAGGCTTTCTGAAAGTCCAGATACACTATATCAACTGACTCACCTTTATCTACCTGTTTATTCACACCTTCAAAAAATATAACAGATTAGTAAGACAAAACTTTCCTTGGTTAAATCCATGTTGGCTTTCTCCCATTAAACTATGACTATATATATGATCAATTATTTTATTCTTTATAATGGTTTTTACCATTTTGCTCGGTAGTGATGTCAGACTCACCAGTCTGTAGTTTTCCGGATTACCCTTGGAATCCTTTTTAAATATTGGCGTTACATTGGCCATTCTCTACTCTTCAGGTACTATATTTGATTTTAATGATAGTTCACAGATTACTAATAGTAGGTCTGCAATCTCATATTTCAGTTCTTTCAATGCCCTTGGATGTATACCATCCTGTGCAGGTGATCTGGTAATCTTCAGTTTATCAAATAGTTGTAATACATCTTCTTGATTTATCGATATTTCTTTCAATTCTTCTGATAAATCACCTTTATATACCATTTCAGGCATGGGTAAATTCCCTACATCTTCTTCAGTAAAGACTGAAGCAAAGAATTCATTCAGTCTCTCCTCTATGGCCTTATCTTCACTTAACACTTCTTTTACTCCTCTATCATCCAGTTATCCAACTGACTGTATCACAGGTTGTTTGCTACAAATGTACTTGAAAAAGTTTTAATTCTGCATTTTTGCTTCCACGACAAGGTTTTTTCCAAATTCTTTCTTACACACACACACACACACACACACACACACACAATACAGACAAGTCTTCATCAATTAATGAGCACAAAATGAAAAGAGAAATATATAGACAAAAATTAAACTAAAACCTCAGAATGCCAGACACTGCATGTAGTGCATCACAAGAGAAATAAAAATATATTTCCCCTGTACTGTACAAAAATAAAAGACAGCAGATTTCAGGATTGGCATTAGAAGGGATGCAATCTGGCAATTGCCCTGAACCCACAAGCCAGAGAGAGCCTCAGATCTGTCGGAGACGGAAAAAGGCACAGCTTGCTAGTGGGCTTTAGGCAATGCAATGTGTGCCTTTGAGTCAATGCCCACTCCTGGTGACACATCAGCTCCTGGGTTTTCTTGGCAGTGTGACCTGAAGTAGATTGCTAGGCTTTTCTTCTGAGGCAATGAAGAGTTAAGTGACTTTGCCCAAGGCAACAAGGAGTGCTAGTGGGAACTGAACTCTGGTCTCTTGATTACCAAGTCAGTGCTCTAACTACTAGGCTACTCCTCTAGCTGCAGCCCCTCTGAGCATCAGCTCCCTTCCATGGTGCTCGTGGCTACTTTAGAGTGCTGGACTGCTGTGAGGATTGCAATGGCAGTGTCCGGGAGTAGCCACAAGCACCACGTGCAATAAGCTGGAGCAGCCACGGTGATCATGGCTCCCCCTGACGCCTTCATGACAGCATATGCTCCCTGAGCCCAGCCCTGTGGCTTCACTTTTCTTTTCAAATTCTGCCACTGCTGCCCAGGGCAGACTCGGGCCTACCATAGCTGTGACAGTCCCGATCACAGCCCAAAGCAGTCCTCCTGGCAGGGCCATGCTAGGGTTCCTGGTGCTCCCCTGCAACCTATAAATCAGCACCCTTCCTTCATTATTATTAATGTTGGCTACAACCTACCCTATATTTTCCCAGAACTCCTTTGTGAACTCTTTTCATGCAATGCTAGTATTTCTCCTTCAAATCCAATGTTGTAAGAAAATTGCAGTGAAAGGGAAAATACATAGCCAGAATAAAAATAACTACTTAGCAGTAAATACTTAGCATCATTCAAACAGGCTGTGATAGTCCAAAAAAAAATCTGATTCTGGTCATCTCACTAACAACAACATAAACATTCTCCTGTACTAGGCATATAGGGGAACTAATGTAAAACCCTACAAATGTCACCGAAGATCTAAAAGGCCAAATCTACCATACCATACCAGCATAAACTTACAAAACTCATACAAGGAGTCTACCCAGAAAAAAGCAGCACTATAAATAGTGCAGGGGCCCTAGAACATCCATACACCTATATGAAAAGCTGAACAAATTACTTCAGTATCGTATAGATCCCTACGTAACAGAACACCTGGCCTCAGTCACACACTCAGAACATAGACCCTCATCAAGTACAGAATAAGTGACCACAACCTAAAGTAAAAAATAAAAATATGTAGACAAAAACTAAACTGAAACCCCAAGAAACCAGACTCTGCAAGCAGTGCAAGATCAGATAAATAAGAGATGCAGTTCCCCATACTGTGTAAAATATAAAGATAGCACAAAGTCCAATCACTAAATTGAAAATAAAATTACCTTTTCTACCTTTATTGTCTGACCATTTTATTCTCTGATCACTCTGGTCCCGATCTGAGGCTTCTGCTTTCCTGTCTTCTCTTACCTGCCTTTCTATGGTCTATAGTCCATCTGCCATTTCTTGTCTCTTCTTTTGTTTTCTTCACTTCCTTTCATTAGCCTATTTCCAGTCTCAGTAACCCTCCCCAGTATCAGCCCCTTTTCAGTCCTCCCTTCCCATTACCTTCCAATGTCAACCCTCTTGCATTCCCAGGACTGCCAGTGGTGTCCATTCCCTTCTAGTCCCCCTCCTTCCCCTCTGTCCAGCCCCTTCTAGTCCAAATACCATCCTAGGTATTAGCTCACTTCCAGTGCCAGTGCCAATTTTTCATGTTTTTTCACATCCAGAAACGCAGAAAGTTCCTGATTGTGGCAACATGCGAAACATTTCTCACAAACTTTAGCTATGGATGCAGGTGAGTCACAAGCTTATTTACATCTGTAGCTAAATTTCGCCAAAAATGGCTGCTAATCCACAAAACGTTTTGTGGGTTAGTACATCAGCCTTTCTTTGTAATACTTTGGTGATGGTACAAAATTTGTTATGCCAATGAAGTTTACTAAATTTGAATAATGTGACAGTGGGAAAGAGAGAAGAGAGGGAGAAAAAAATTGTTAACAGTGGAAAAGATGGGAAGACAGAGAATAGCATCAGTAGCAGGGATGGCTGTAGAGACTGCAAAGGGATGTGGAGCCTCATTTGCAAAAGTCAGTAGAGCTGAAAAACGGGGGTGAAAAATGGAGTCCTGTGCAGAAAACACAGTTGCTCACTGGTGCCTCTCTTCTCTCATCCCTCTCTAGTGCTTTTCCCAGGTGATAAAAGCAGCAGAGGAGGTAGCAGCAGGCATGAGCTCTCTTATGCCTCCTGTTGGCATGAGGTAGAATAACAAGGGGAAAGACTACTGAGCTCTACAGTCGACTGCAGGGTGCATCACTGGATGTTTGCCCTAATTCCCTCCTCAAGAATGACCCTATATTTGTGAGTGCCAGCAGTTTTCTTTCTAGAAAAAAAGCACTAGCTATATGGATGTCCTTCTTCCCACTAAGTCAATGAAATCTGGCAGCTTGTGTACAGTATTCTGTATTAAATGACAAATGTGGCACCTGTGATTACTCTAAACAGTGCATTCCAAAAGAAAAGAGATTTACTCCTCCTTTCTGAGTGCACTTGGGTTAAAAGCTATATTTTCATCCAAGATGTATTTATCCATCTTCAGTGGAAGGTTTACTCTCTCTGTCTGTTTACCTTTGGATGCAGCTATCAATCTATCAGGAGTGAAATGAGATTAGAAACTTCTTGTGACTGCTAAAAAAAGTCACATAAGTGATGCCGAGTGTAAAAGAGCATCAGGATGATTCATTGCCGAAAAATGTTGGAATGCATTAACGCTTTCTTTACAATAATACACAATATTTGGAAAGGTTGGAAAGAGAGCACTTAAATATGTTCAAATATTTGATCACACCATACATATACTGAAAATGAACACGTGGCTGCTGTAGTGCTAGGCACACTAATAATCATATTAACATGATATTGTGGAGGGGAGCTTTTGAAAGCATTTCTGGTGTTCTACCCATGAAAATGTGTGCTTATGAAACTGCTGTAAACTTACATGTACAGCCTGCAAGTGCATAATTTTACCCAGGTTGGCTAAAAGAGTTCCCAGGGACGGGATCGGGGAGGGTTTTGCATTTACATGCATGCTTTTCGAAATTCACAGATCCATATATAAATCGGCTCAGAAAATCTGTGTGTGCTATAAAGAGCCTGTGTAAATGTAGGTGCATAATTTCCCTGGGATATTTTCTTTTTTTTGTGTGTGTTTATATTTTATTAAATGCTTTTCATCTTTTCATACATAAATCCCCTTCCTTACATCAATCTCTGCAATATATTCAATTACATATTCCCCCCCTCCCATAACACAATGCCTACCAGACTTCCTCCCTTATACCAAAGTACCTGAACTGGCCCTTTTTTCCCCCCACCCTTTTAGCCCATTCTCCCCCATTCACCTTCCCCCCTCCCCCCTTAAGATCCTCTCCCTCCCTCCCTGCCCCGCTACCCCTCCGTAAATAGGTCAGCACCTTGCTCCATAGCTTTTCAAATCTATCAATCTGTTGCCGACGAGCGGCCGTTAGTTTTTCCATTAGACATATTTGCCGTAATCTTTTCACGCAATGCTCCACCCTCGGAGCATCCCTTTGTTTCCATCTATATGCCAACTCACAGCGGGCCGCACACAAGCATGCCATTATTTGCCGCCTTTCTCGCTGTGGCCCCCCTTTGCTCCACCATCCCATCAAATAGCCACTTGGGTCCAATGCCACCTCCCCCCCTACCACCTCCCCGATCCACCCCTGGACCGCCTCCCAATACCTCTGTATCCTGGGGCAGGTCCACCAAATGTGGTAAAAGGTTCCTTCCTCCCCACACTCTCTCCAGCACATTTTGGATGTTGCAGGGAACATCTTATGTAGACGGATGGATGTATAGTACCATCTCATAACCACCTTGTACCAATTTTCCCTGATGGCTACTGACAGTGGTAATCACCTAACCTGGTCAAAAATATTTTTCCACTGCCCCTCCTCCAGTTCCCTCCCTAGATCTCCTTCCCATTCTAGCATATATCTATGTTTGTTTTCCCGTGGCCCCTGTATCGCCTTATACAGCACAGAGGTTAGGCCCGGTGAGGTCTTCTTACCATACCATATCACTTCCCATGGTGTATAATCCTGCTCTAATCCTTCCTTCCCCAATTTCTGTCTAAGAAAATGTATCACCTTCCCATAATAGAATTTATCCCCTTCCCTCATCCCATACTCCTCCTTCAGATCTTCTCCTCCATCCACTAATTGGTAAAAACACTTCAACCCCCTTTTGCCCACCTTCGATATCCTCCCCCTTCTCTCCCAGGGCGGAGCTCCTCCATGTGGCACATCTCCCTCAAAGAGAATTGGGCCCCCCGTCCCTTTCTTTCCAATCCCCTAATTTTATCCCACACTTGAAGTACCTGATTTACATATGGGTTATCCCACACTTTTGCCCCTCTCTCTCCCCTCCCCATCCAGGGGAGACAGGCCAAGGGCTTCCCCCCTCCATACTCCCCCTCCATCACCACATAATTCTTCCTCTCGCCCCCTTCCCGCCAATCCATCACATGGCGAGCCTGGGCCGCCCAATAATATACCAGAAGATTTGGCACCCCCAACCCCCCCTCCTCCCTCCGCCTATACATCACAGCTCATGCTATCCTAGGTGGCCGTTTCTTCCAAATATATTGGTTCACCCTCCTCTGGATCCCTCTCAAATGTGCCCCTGGGATGGCCACTGGTAGGGCCTGGAAGTAGTACAATACTCTCGGTAGTACGTTCATTTTTACCGCTGCTATCCTGCCCAGCCACGAAGTCTCTAATCTTGCCCATCTCTGTAAGTCCTGTCCTAACTCCTTCCACAATTTACTATAGTTCACCCCATATAATCCCTGTGGCTGAGCCGTTATATTGACCACCAAGTATCTAATAGCCTTCTCTGCCCACTTAAAGGGGTATCCTTGCTTCAGCCTCCCTAGTGTTGGCTTGAGGAGGTTAATATTCAGTGCCTCGGTTTTGTCCGGATTCATTCTGAATCCTGAAACTTCTCCATATTTCCCCGGCTGTTCCATAATCTCTGGTAGAGACTCTTCCGGTTGAGAAACCACCATCAGTACATCGTCTGCAAATAGAGATATCTTGTGGTGATGTCCCTCCCTCTTCAACCCCCTCACCTTTTCTTTTCCCCTTATTGCTCATGCCAGAGGCTCGATTGCTATAGCAAACAATATCGGAGACAGAGGGCATCCCTGACGCGTCCCCCTTTCTAGATCCAGAGCAGCGGTATACCTCCCATTAATCTTTACCCGCGCTTTAGGGCCTCCGTACAGGGCTTGCACCCATTTCATGTACTTGGGGCCTATACCCATCTTTCTCATTACTAGAAACAAGAATTCCCAGTCCACGCTGTCGAACGCTTTCTCAGCGTCCACAGAAAGCAACATGGTCTCTTCCCCCTGGTCCCGCACCCCCCAAACTGCTTCTAGCACCCTCTTTATGTTATCAGAAGCTTGCTGCTCCATTATAAACCCTGTTTGATCCAGTCCTATCAATCCCAGCATCAGCTTTGCCAGTCTAATTGCTAGCACCTTCGCTATGATTTTCACATCCACATTTAGCAAAGAGATAGGACGGTAGGACCCACACTGTAGAGGATCCCTCCCCCCCTTTAACAATACTGTGATCCCAGCTGAAAGCATCTCAGCAGACAGGTGCCCCTCTTCCTGCTGTATTCCATTGACTACCCTTAGAAGCACCACCAGCAGGTCCTTCCCAAACGTTTTATAGAAGGCCCCCATCAGCCCGTCCAATCCTGGGGCCTTCCCGAGGGGTAGTTCCTTAAGGGCCTGCTCCACTTCCTCCCTTGTTATATCCACCTCTAGCGCCTGACTTTCCCTTTCCTCTAACCTTGTCATCTCTATTCCCTGTAGGTATTCTTCCCCCTGTGCTAGAGTCCCTCCCTCCTTCCGCTTATAGAGCTCTCTATAGAATTGGCAAAATCTTTCCCCAATTTGCTTCTCGGACCTTAAAATCTCTCCCTTTGTCCCTTTTAGCCCCACTATAGCCACCTGGGCCTCTCTCTTTCGCAACTTATTAGCCAATAATCTCCCCGCCTTATCTCCCCACTCATAATAATACTGCTTCAGTCTATTCAACTTAAACCTAATCTCTTTGACCTGCAGTTTATGCAACTCCATTCTGAGTTGGTTTAACTTTTTGAGGTCCTGCTGATTGCCCCATTCCCTATACTGCTCCGCCACCCGCTTTATCTCTTGTTGCAGGGTATCCTCCTGTGCAAGCCTTTGCTATTTATACCTGGCCGCCCACATCACTAACTTCCCCCTCACCACTGCCATCATTCCTTCCCATAAGCTTACATTCCCCACTTCCCCCGTATCGTTTATCCTCCAATATTCCTGGAGGCATGCTTTTACATCCTGTACTACTTCCTCTTTTTTTAATAAACTTTCATTAAGTCTCCAAAATCTTACCCCCTCTCCCCCCTGGTGTATCCTATACCCACCCACGTTGGTGCATGGTTGGACCAGGTGATATTCCCTATCTCAGCTTCTCGTACCTTGGAGTTCCACCAGTGAACCATCAAGAGGTAATCAATCCTACTAAAACTATCATGCGGCTTTGAGTAAAAGGTGTATTCTTTGCATCCCCATGCTGCTGCCTCCACATATCCCCCAGGTGATATCTCCTCATAATTCGCTTCAGCACCCCTCTTACTTTATTCTTACCATCTCCTCCCTTGGCCTGTTGAACCCACTGTGGGTGAAGGGCCAGGTTGAAATCTCCCCCCAAAATAAGCTTCCCATGCACATGTTGAGCCAGCAATTCTTGCACCCCTCTCCAGAACTGCACCCGTCTCTCATTCGGTGCATATATGTTAACTATAGTGACCCTTTTCCCCCTGCCACTCCCCCCCCCCCCCGGATCAGTACCTTTCCCTCGTTGTCTCTTGTTACCTCGCTCTCCCTGAAGGAGCTATCCTGCCTTATCAATATAGCTACCCCCCTTTCTTACTCACCTCCTCTCTCCTTACTTCCCCAAAGTACTGATGTGGGTATGTCGCATTCCTCAACAACCCCTCATTCTTTCTCCTCAAATGGGTCTCTTGCACCATCACTATCTCCCATCCCAGTCTGTTAACATCTCTAAATAACTGGTGTCTTTTGCGTGGGTTATTTAATCCTTTACTATTGATTGATCCTATCTTTCCCATCGGATCCTTCTACTCTCACCAGATCTTTCCCTGCCTACCATCATCTGGGCCTCATCCCACAGGTAATCTCCCCCTCCCCTCCCTGCATTACTACACCCTCCGGTTAGTTTCCGGTGATTCTCCCTGGGTGCTCGCTCTCTATTCCCCTTTACCCTTACCCCCTCCCCCATTCCCTCAGCCTTTCTTCCCAACTATGCCCACCACCCCTTTATCAGCCTCTTACCCCCGTTCTTCCCTATTATTATTATTATTAAGTCCCCCCCGAGGGTACCGTTCCAACTCAAGTGGTCCCTTATATACAGAACCCCCATCTCATTATCCCCCTGGCCACTTCCCTGTAGATCTTTCCCCATCCTCCCTACCCACTGCCCCCCCTTTTTAACAACATTTTATATACATTTCCCCCCCTTCATACAGACAGACATTATCTTCTCCCAATCTCCATTACCCCCTCCCCCTCCCTCCTATTGCCTTCCCCTCCTTTCCTCCCCCATCTCACTTTCTACCCCAGTCCTTCTGATGTGGCTTCAATAGGCAAAGGCCCTAGCTTTGCCCTCCACTCTTCTCATTCTCCAGTCTCCCCCTCTGCAGACTGCTGGTCTTTGCCTCTAAATAGTCTTGTTAATCATCTGCTTTTGTTCACCACTCGTTGCCACTTCATCCCTGTACTCTTTGGCGGTGGGCGCTGCACCTTTCGTTGACCGTTCGAGTTGCTCTCCGGTATATTTTTTACTCCCAGATCATGGAGTATTTGCCATGCTTCTCCTGCATTTTGGATCCTGTGCGAGGTGCCCTGTACAGTCACCAAAAACCCAAAAGGGTAAAGCCATTTATATTTCCATCCTTCTCTGCGTAGCAAGCCTGTGACCCCTCGCAGCTCCCATCTCTGTTGAAGCGTGCCAGCTGACAGATCCTGGAATAGCTCAATCATATTCCCTTCCCACTTGAAAGGCTCAAGTTTTCACGCTGCTGCCAGGAGCTTCTCCTTCAACTTAAAAGATCTCATGCAGGCAATCACGTCTCTAGGCCTATTATCCTGAATGGGGCCCAAGCTCCAGTGTGCTCTATCCATTTGTAACTGCCTTTCATCCCATTCCCCTATGGGATCTGCCTCTTTTAACATTGCTCCAAACAGTTGGGCAAGCGTCTCCTCACAGTCCTTATATCTTTGCTCTTCTGGAATTCCCCTCACACGCACATTGCACCATTGCGACCTGTCTTCCAGATCTTCTGTTTTCGCCTTTAGGAGATCTTGTGCACACTTCAGCTCAGCCTAGCCAGATCTCAGCTCTCCCAGCATACCTGCTTGTTGTTCCAGTTGTTCTTCGGTCTCCTCCACGCTGGCCCCTAATTCCTTCATGTCCTGTCTCAGGGTACCCAGCGTCTCCTCCTTGAATTGGCCCATTTCAGTTTTCAACTCCTCCTTGAATTCCGTTAGCCATTCTTTCAGGCCTCCCAGCGATTCTGGGTTTATGCCAGATTCACTGTCCGTGTCCGCCCTCTCGGCTGCATCCGCCTCCATTTTGTCCTTGTGGTCTGCTCTTCCCATCTCCTCCGCCAGCACATATGGGGAGTGGAATTCCGCCAGCCGCTTTTTCACCGACATCCCCTCCGCTGCCAAACACTCCTGTCTGAGCCATCCGTCTCCCGTTTGACAAGATAGGGTCACTCGTTTTCTTGCTTTCCTACAATGCGCCCCGGAGCTCCCTCAGAAAGCTACCATCTCACACCCTGACGTCACCGGAACTCCCCTGGGATATTTTCAAAGCGGAAGCATGCATGTATTTTGGATTTGAAAATTTGGCAAGGCTTGCACAGTGTAAAATATGTGCATGCCTTTTACCAACTGCAAGGCCAACGCAACTATTGGGCAGGATGAGGTGGTTCCCTAGGGCAGCAGCTTCTGAGGGATGGCAAAGAGCTGCCTCAGTCAAAGCGAAACAATTCATCTTGACAGCCATGTACATTCCTAGAGCCATCAGTGCATTCTTTTACCTGCAAAGAGAGCAGGCGCACACATATATACCAAGCAAAGTTTTATGACGTCCTACTATACATTTTTTACGGGATTGTTGTGGACGGGGTGGTATTGGGATGATCATGATTATTGATTTTTATTATCAAATCTCAGGAGTGGGTGTACAGCTTCGCCTAGGATGCCAAGGACCCTTGCATTATTTATTTATTATTATTATTTATTTACATTCTCTTATATACTGTGCTATTCTGCATCAGTGCGGTTTACATTGAACAAACTGAAATTACATTGAACAGGGCATTATAACTTGGAGATAACTATTTTTACAGGGAACATGGACTATGGAGGGTTAAGTGGCTTGCCCAAGACCACAAGGAGCACCTGTGGGACTATAAACCCCAGTCCTTCCGGCCCAAGGTTGCTGTCCTTTAGTGGGATTTGAACTCCCGACCTTCCGGCCTGAAGTACCTTGCCCCAACCACTAGGCCACTCCTCCAATCCATTGTGCATGCAGTTATAAAATTACCCCCATAGTACATGACAGCGGATGAAGTCCAGTTGGTCTATCCAGTAAGGTGTCCCTGATTTCAGTGGGGACTGAAGTAAAGGACATTGCTGCTTCTGCCTGTCCGTGTGGTGCAGTGCAGTCTATTCAATCTCGGCAGGAGAAGATATAAAATCAACTCCTTTGCTGAAAGAGAGGATTTTAGAAATGTATAGAATATGTATCTGTATGTATAAAATAAAGTTTAAGCATATATGTATGTTTGCGTGCTTGCAACTAGAGAAGGGCTGTTTCTGTCTATTTCAAACTTTTGAAATTACTGGATGCTGTCTTGACTGGTCATTTTGAAATATATAGGAAAAATATGCCCGAGGAGGGGTGACTCCTGCCCCGTCCAGTCTAGGTCAGTTCTGCCCATGTGTCCCAGTTTTGCTCTCCAAATATCTGGTAACCCTGCTATCCAGCCTACCTACAGTAAATGTTCTGATTGTGCATCGTACCGAACGAATTCAATGGTGCGGTAAATAAATGCAAATAAATAAATGCAGAGATTTCAAGAAGGCCTGCTTTGGGTGGGTCAAAAAAGTATTGGGGGGGGGGGGATATTAAGTTGCAGTGGATAGCCCTAGAAAAGTTGCAAGCTCTTGCCGCTGAACCTAAAACACAAATATGCAATGCTGGGGCCATATCTGACCACTGGCGTTGAATATGCAGATCGGCTGGAGAGCCTGGAAGCTGACTGGGCAGTGTTGATATTCAGCCACTGCCCAGTTAGCTTCTGTAGCAAACGTTAGGCCACCCTTTAACTTTTGCCGATCGGAGATAACCGGGCAGTGGCTGAATATTGTCGTTGCCTGCTTATCCTCGGGTGCCACCTCCTCCCTGCCCTTGGAATGTTCAGTGGTGGCACCCGAGGATAAACATGTTAGTACCGCTGAATATCCCAATCGCTGCAATTAATGCAGTAAGCAGGTCTGCTAATTGCGTTAATCGCTTTGAAGATTGGGCCTCATATGTATTTTTCCCATTTTACGCTGGAAAATGCACAGGCTCCGCTATTCAGCAGTGGTGGCTAGCCGATCTTAAGTAGCTAGCTGCCACTGCCAAACTTTAAATCTGGATATTCAATGGCAGGCCCAAAAGCACACAAAGAAAAGCAACAAAGTATCTGTAGAAACCACGGGAACAAAAGAACAGATAGGAAGATTGGCAGTATTTCAGGTTAGAAAACCCCTTTTATTGATGACTCCTACGCGTTTTGGCCAACGGCCTTCCTCAGGGGGGTAACATATGAGAGGGCAAACCTTCAGACAAACCTTTCATGTAAATAAAGACATTGACCATGCTCTTACGTGGCAAATCTCGTGAAATGAGTATTTACATGAAAGGTTTGTCTGAAGGTTTTCCCTCTCATATGTTACCACCCTGAGGAAGGCCATTGGCCGAAACACGTAGGGGTCATCAATAAAAGGGGTTTTCTAACCTGAAATACTGCCAGTCTTCGTATCTGTTCTTTTGTTCCCCTATTCAATGGCAGGGCCATACCTGACCCCGGCATTGAATATCCAGGTTGCCCGGATTAGCGGGAAGGTAACTGGGCAGTGGCAATATTCAGCTGCTGCCCAATCAGCTTCCGTGGCAAAAGTAAGGCCAGTCTTTGCTGCATCTTGCTGTTGCTGCTTAGCCATAAGCAAGCAGTGGCTCAATATTGCATCTGTCTGGTTATGGTTGCCGCTGGAATGCCCTGATGCTAACTGGTCAGCATCGTGGCATGTAGCGACAGTACCCACAGATATTCAGTGGCACTAACTGTGTAAGTGCCGCTGAATATTCCGGATAAAGGGAGTAACATGATTGGCAGGTCTGCTAACCATGTAACTCCCTTTGAATATTGGGGCTCACAATGTTTATTTCCCCCACCAAATTGAAATGAGGTAAAGATAGAGGAACTGATAGCCAAAGACATTTACATGGTTTGCGGACTTGCAAACCATGTAAATGCCACTAAATGGGATATTTAGTGGCAGTAACACAGTTAGTGGCGGCTGAATATCCACGGGTGCCGCCACTACATGTCTCGATGCTAACCAGTTCCAGGGTGGCACCAGGTATAGCAAGTCAATGGTGATATTGAGCCCAGTGGTGATGGGTTATCCCTTAATGGCAAGCATTAGGCACAGAAAAGGGTGTCCTAACTTTTGCTGATGAAGCTAATCAGACAGTGCTGGCCAGTTAACATTCTGCTTCAGTGGCATTTAGTGTTCATTGGCAGTGGCTAGCCGCTGTAATTGCACTAGCCGCCGCCACTGAATATCAGGCCCCGACTCCTCTGTAATTAATTAGTAGTATCTACACATCTAGGCTTGCAAAGTGTCTCAGATATATATGTAAATGCTAACATTTCCACTGTACATTCAGAAATGCAGGCCCTTATTCAGGTAATTGCCGCATGTCTTCCATCGATTTTTCCCATGTGTATATTTGTGAAACGACTCCTCCTTCTGCACATACATATCAATTCCTCATGCATTCCTGCACTTTCTTTGTTGTATTTTAGAAACGGCTCCACCTTTAGTAGAACTGTTTCTAAAATACCATTGGAACCGAGTATGCCAGGCCTCAATGCAGAGATGATGCAAGGTTATTAGGTACCCTAGGTAAAACTACAGCCTTGTACCTCCTTGCAATTAGCTCTAGCACCCCTCCCCATCATTTCAACACCATCCCTCCCAGAGCCTCCTATAAAAATATATATTTGGCTATCACACTCCACGTTCTCTGGAGGCTAGAGTAGCAGACTTGCAGGACCTAAGGAAGACACGGAGGTATATAGATGAGACCTACAAGGACATAGTACTAAAGTCTCACCTCCAGTCTGGCAGCCTTTCTTATGCTATGCAGGAGAGAGGTCATGTGACAGGAGAGCATCACCTTGGTGTGGCAAGAAGTGATCCTCTAGCTAGAACCTACTTGCCAGGTGATGTAAAACCCTCTCGCACCAAGGAGGTTTCTCCAGGGACATGCGCCCATGAATGAAGGGTTAAGACAGCTGTTATACTTGAAGATTCAATCATTAGGCATGTAGATAGCTGGGTGGCTGGTGGACGTGAAGCTTGCCTGGTAACATGCCTTCCTCTTGCAAAGGTAGTTGACCTCATGAGCTCCTAGACAGGGTTTTAGATAGCGCTGGGGAGGAGTCTGCTGTCTTGGTACAGGTTGGTATCAAAGACATAGGAAAGTGTAGGAGGGAGGTTCTGGAGGCCAAATATAGGCTTTTAGGTAGGAAGTTGAAATCCATAACTTCCAGGGTAGCATTCTCTGAAATGCTTCCTGATCTGCACTCTGGACTCAAAAGGCAGGCAGAGCTCCGGAATCTCAATGCATGGATGAGACAATGGTGCAAGGAAGAGAGTTTTGGATTTGTTAGCATTTAGGGAAAGGAGGGGTTTTTCTGAAAGGATGGTCTCTACCTTAACCAGGATTGGACCTGACCGCTGGCATTAACCTCTAAAAAGGAGATAGAGCTGTTTTTAAACTAGATAATAGGGGAAAGCCGACAGTCACCCAAGAGTGCATGGTTCAGAAGGATGTGTCCTGAAGGATACTAGCAAAAGAGGGAAGTTAAGGAATCCCAATAGAGAGGTTCCAATAAAGATAAAAGTAACCCAGATGCCCTTAAGTACAGACGGAGCTGAAAGTTTCCAAATGACCCCTATCAACTGATAATGATATTAATATGAATAAAATGCAACCTCTGAAATGCCTGTATGCAAATTCTAGAAGTCTAAAAAAAAACTAAGATGAGAGAATTAGAATATATTGCTCTAAATGAAAGGTTAGATATGATTGGCATCTCAGAGACCTGGTAGCAGGAGGACAACCAATGGGACTGTGATATCTGGGTAGAAACTTTATTGCAATAATAAGGTAGATCAATTTGGCGGAGGGATTGTGCTCTATATTAGAGATGCCTTTGAGTCACACAGGATTAAAATTTTGCAGGAAACAAATGCACTGTAGAATCTCTGTGGATAGAAATCCCATGTAAAGAGGGATTGTTTACATCATCAGAATATAAAAAGACTAGGGGACATGCAATGAAGCTACAGGGTAACTAGCTATTTAAGACCAATAAGAGAAAATATTTTTTCATGCAACGTGTAATCAAACTCTGGAATCTTTTGTTGCCGGAGGATGTAGTAAAAGCTGTTAGTGTAGCTGGGTTTAAAAAATGTCTGGACAAGTTCCTGGAGGAAAGGTCCATAAACCATTATTAAAAGGGAACCAGGATATCACTGCTTGACCCAATACAAGCATTGTGGAACCTGTGTCTTTTGGGGAGACTGCTAGGTACTTATGACCTAGATTGGCCACTGTTGGAAACAGGATACTGGGCTTGATGGACTTTGGCCTGACCCAGTATGGCATATCTTATGTTCCTAACTTGGAAAAGAGGCTGCTGAGGGAAAATAAGATGGAGCTCTATAAATTAATGAATGGAGTGGAACGGATAAACATAGATCGGTTGTTTACGCCATAAAAAAGTAGAAAGACTAGGGGGTATGCAATGAAACTACAATGTAACCCATTTAAGACTAAAAAGAGAAAATAGTTTTTCACTCAACGTGTAATCAAACTCTGGAATTTATTACTGGAGGATGTAATAAAAGCTGTTAGTGTAGCTGGGTTTAAAAAAGGTTTGGACAAGTTCCTGAAGGAAAGGTCCGTAAACCATTATTAAAGAGGAACTGGGAAATCCACTGCTTGCCCCAATACAAGCATTGTGAAACCTGTGTGCCTCTCTGGGAACTTGACAGGTACTTGTGACCTGGATTGGCCACTGTTGGAAACAGAATACTGGGCTTGATGGACCTTGGTCTGACCCAGTAAGGCATTTCTTATGTTTTAAATATTGAAAATTGTTTTATTAACATATGCATGAGATAGATTTGAAAAAGTCACTTAGGGTAAATGAACTATTTGCATATTACCCATTCTTCTTGTAGTTAAATGTATGCACTAATGATTCTTTGGGCCCTTCTACTAAAGTGATTTAGGGGTACGTTTACTAAATGGTGCTAACGGCGTAGCTGTGACTTTATCGCACGATAATGGCGCATTACTGTGCGATAACGTCTCCTGCGGAAGTAAGGTGCACCAAGGGTGGAGTAAGGCTCCCCAGGGGTGGAGAGAAGGGGTCAATGGGCAGAGAGTGGGCGGGGAGAGGCTCCAGGCACACTATCGCTGTGAAATGAAGGTCCGAAAAATAGCGCGAGTGAAATCCTGGCGTTAGAGGCAAAAGTGAAGGAGAGAGAAACCATTTCAGTCAGCAATGTACAGCAAAGGCAGAGAAACCCAGAAAGTGATAGTAGTGATACATGTGCAGGAACAAAAAAGACAAATAAACATATGAAATGACCAAAACCACATTTGAAATCCCAATAACCAAGCTGGCCAATAGTGATATTAATGATAAACATAAAACGTAAAAAGGAAGATATCATGTTTGGAAGGGTCTATGCTCTGTCCCCCTACAAAGTGAATGATCCCACGTTGAAATAGCAGTGATCAGGGTTTTTGTCATTTTTATTGGGCAGGTTTGTTAGGGCGTGCACATGTGCAACAACAGCAAAGTGGGCACGTAGTAAAGGGCAACTGTACTGATGCTGTAAATGGGATACAGGGGGCTGCAGACGGCACATGCTGTGGTCCAGCTGGGTCACAGTGCGGACTAGGCAGATGCCTAGGTGGCACATAGGAATACCAAAACTGTAAAGCAGCAAGACAGCAACTGACGAGGGACCAACATGAGCACGAGTGTGTGTCCCACAGTGTCACAGGGGATATTACCCAGCAGGTACCCCCAGGGCCCATAACATTGGCAGGTGGTGCCGGGGGAAAGCGTGCACGTCCATTTAGGCACCCCTACTTGAGAACCCACACCATAGGCAGCTGCCTACTGGCACACTGGATGGCCTGGGACTGTGCACCACCAGCACCACCGGCAGAAGTAGTGCTTTTCAGCTCAGATTGTGCAGATGGAGGACTGACTAAAGGCAGTTTTCCAAGTGGTGTTGGATTTAGTGGGCCATGGCAAGGGCATGAGTGGAGGTAAGGTGCAAGAAGAAGTGGACAAAGAGGTCCTGGCTTATTTCTTTGTGGCTAAGGTGGGACGGTTAAAGAGTAGGTTGGGTACCCCACAGGTGACAGCAGTTCTGCTGCCTTCTGTCTTTGGTCCAGAGAGACTGGCATCTTTTTACCATGTGACAAGGAGGCATTTGGCTATCCTTTTGTCTGGCATATGGGACACCTGTTCAGGGCTGGATCCAGCCCTAATTAGATGTTTTAAAGGGGCAATTCAGCCAATGCAGGAGTGGCCCTGTGACCTAATGAACACATCTTTGTTGCAGGGCAAGGTTCCATGATGTCTTAAGGAGGCGATAGTAACTCTAGTGCCTAGGGAGGTGAACGGGGATTTGACGGATTGTGGGCATTTTAGCCCGATCTCTAATTTACCATTGTGGCAAAGCTGGCTGAGAAGGAGGTAGTCTCTCAACTCAGCAGTTGTTTAGAAGATTATTCGCTTTTGGATGTAGGACAAGATGGATTCTGGGTGAAAAGCAGCGTGGAGACATTGTTGACGGCCTTACTAGACCAAGTTCACATATGGTTGGATGGGGGGAGGTCAGTACTCCTAATTTCTCTGGGAACATTGATATGATCCTACGGTCTGCAGTTTTATGCACGTTTATACCTGTCTCAAAGCAGGTATAAATGGTTCATTTGTATATTCATATATTCTAGGTTCCTTTTTTATAAAGGCACCTATGCGCCTATGCTGCCTTTATTAAATGTTTAAAGTCGGCACATTATTCACATTGTTTTAGGTGCTCTGTTATAAAATTCCCTTCAAAGCTTACATTAGGCATGATGCTGCATGATGCAATACTATATATGGCTCCTTGAAAACTTTTCTTACCACACAGCCTGCAGCTTCCACATTTCATCAAGGTCAGCCAGAACATCTAGGCAGCTAGCCACTCTGTTTGTCCCATTGAATTCCTTCCTATACCACCCCATAGCCTTGACTGGTGGGCAGAGGGCTGAAGCCTTCACTTACATCCAGAGTGCTGACATCCTTACCCATTATGTGCCAGCACAAGCTGCAATTGTCCTAGAGAAGCTCTTTACGGAATGCAGCTGCTTCAAGACAGCTTCAAAGTCTATAGTTGCCTTCCTTTGGGACACAGGGCTTCCAGCATGTTTCAAGCATCCTGTAGCCTGCACAAGCAGAGCACTTCACTCGTCTCATATTGTAGCCTCGTTAATCCTCTTTTATGGCCCCATTATCAAATCATTGGGACCATGATATCTAACCCCCAGTCACTCTTTCCTAAAGTCAGTAGGTTATTAAGATATCTTTAAAAGTTAGGGGGGTCTTTTTCTAAAGGGCATTAGCTGGCAGTACATGTGCTTGTGGGCGCTACAGGTGTGCTTTGGAATTGCGTTGCCAGCTAGCATGGGGCCATGACAGCGCAGGGAACAATTCCCACATTAGGTTTGTCAATGGGTAAGGTAGGGGCTGAGAGTGGGCGTGGTGAACTAAGAGCAATTAGCATTGGGTTCACACCACACTAATTCCAACCTCAACAGATGGAGTTAAGTGCATTCGCGAAAAAGGATCCCACGCTAGGGGAAAGTGCTCCCCATTAACTGCCAGGGAAATGCTTTCCACACCCCTGACAGTTAACACGGTGGTGTTGCACTAATGTGCCATAGATTTGGCACTATTGGTGCATTAGATGCAACACTTTAGCACCCTTTAGTAAAAGGGCCCCTTAGTGATAAGTTAGCTGCTTCCCTTTTGTCATTTTCAGTCTTTTTTTTTTAACATTATATTTACTGAATTTTCAAAATTCAACAAGTTAAGAACTTGATACAGAAACGTACTGTAGCAAATGAACACAAAAAGACAATTTGCAATAAAATGGGAAATAATGATGTACTACAGAATCCAAAATATAAAGAAGGAACTAAGGAGAAAAAACGGAATCCAGGTTAGTTAAAGGAAATTGCTACATGAAAGTACTGGAAGAAAACACACAGCCATTGATATTTTACCCAGGGTCCTGCCAGTGTGTAGAGCAGACCTGACTGGCTGAAAGCTGCGAAAGAGCAGGTAAGGGGGCGGAGCATGAACAGAAGGGGTGGTGAGGGGTGGAGCATTGTGAGAAGGTGGGATTAGAGGAGGAAGGCAGAGAAAGCATAAAGGAATGGGTGGTACTAGAGAAGAGGTAGGGGGAAGGTAGCAGAACATTGGGGAGGGGTGGGGTTAGTGGAGGGACTGACATTTGAAAAAGAATACAAGTGATGGAATGAAATGCAGGGAAGGGAGAGAGACTGCAAAGTTTGTTAGGAGGGAGGGGGAGAGTGCATGGCTTGGTGAAGGGAAGGAGAAAGAGTGCAGAAGAGAGGATATTGAAGAGAAGGGATGGGAAACCTACAGGACACACACACACATGAACATCCCCCCCCCCCATAACATTCATGTGCATACATTCCCCAATGCCCTCCATAACCAGGGCCAGTGCTACCATTAGGCAAACTAAGCGGTCACCTAAGCACCAGTCCTCCAGGGGCACCCATTGCTGATGCTGTCACCCTTCTCAGGATAGGCAGCAGCGGCAATAGCTGTAAACAGCCCTATGGTGCTTACCTTTAAACCTCCGTAATGTAATCCCCAATAGTGTTCCCCACAAATGTACTATAATCCCTATTAAGAGCTATTAAGTACTATAATCCCTATTAAGTGAAGTTCACGGGTTAGTTGCTTCTATGATGGTCTTTGGAGAGGATCCGCCGGCATATAAAGGATTATGAACATCTGAAGGTTTTGAGAGCCATATTAGAGAGAAGACAATCTTCCCTCTGGTGACAGCCTTTATCTCCAGTTGACTGCCTCCTTGCGACGGTTTGGGACAGCCAAGTGATCCTCCTCTTTCTTTGAATTTCTCAAATACTGCAAGTACTTCAAATATGAATAGAACTGGTATTACTGATGCTATGGGGTTTGGTCTCCTTAGTATGGTTTAAGGGTTTATTAGCCTTTCTTTTAAATGAAAATAAAAAAGGAATATCACACTACAAGAGGATATAATGTTAATTGATCCTCATTGTGTGAGTTCCAACAAAAATATGATAGATGAGTGTTGCTCTTAATAGGGATTATAATGCCTTTAAACTTCAGCACTGTGTGGCTGTTTGCTTCCACTCCTCCAACGCCCAATGCCAACTTCCTGCTGCAACAGGAAGTCGGCATCAGGCGTTGTAGATGGGATGGAAGCAAACAGCTCCGTGGTGCTGAAGTTGAAAGGTAAGTGCTGCAAGACTGTTTGCGGCTATTGCCGTTGCTACACATCCCAGAGAGGGGGGCGTTGAAGGGGGGAGGCACAAGGGATGTCGTTTGGCTTGGGCATCTCATTTCCTTGTGCTGGCACTGCCCACAACTCACACATATACTGCCAACATCCACCACGACACATACACACACCCTTGGCACCCCCCCTCCCTCCGTGATACACATACATGCACCCCATGCGTGCCTGATTCTGTGAATGGGGGAAACGCATTATTATGTCACATTGCAAATGTATACCTTCAACTTGTTAATTGTTGTCTTTTTGCAATTAATATGGAATTATGTGCACTATAGATGTTTTGATTGTATTTATTATATATACATTAAATATATTTATGGTAAACCACTTTGATATCCATGGAGATTAGCAATATATAAGAAATAGAAATAAAAATCATCTTTCTGGGAGTCAAGAAAGTGACTTAGCGGGTGTCGGTGGCTGCAATGATTTGCTTATGGGAAAGCGGAAGGCTAAAGGGCCTAAGAAACCCTCCCTTGCCCCGGCAGCTTCATCCCTGCTACCTGCTCATGTAGTGAGCCCACTCAGTTCCTTCCTGTTCCCATTGCAGCAACAGTCAGGAGAGCCGACGGAGCAGAGCCCCACTGGCGTTCCATTGGAACTGAGCAGCTCGGCAATAGATCCGGGGCCTGACATCTCTCCTCTGGTGCAGTGGTGTCCTCTGAAGGATTCTTTCCTGGAGCAGAGCCCGGCATAGTCAGCGGTCTTGCAGCTTTCCCGGGTGGACAAGTGTGCTGTGATCGGGGAGTTGTCTGTGGGGCTGAGTAGAGGAGAGGTTTCTTCTCTCCTTTATTGCCCAGGAGTATCATTACTGCGAAGGCGGGTCGGCTGAGGTCTTTCCTGTTTCTGGGGGTCCAGCAGACATCTGAGGCCGGTGCAGGAGTGGTTGATACTTTGGTAACTTTTTCCTTTGAGCGGCCAGCTGTTTTCACTTTGGAGACTATCTGAACTGCTATTGTGAAGCTTGGGGAATTGCTGGCTCTTCAAGTGACTGCATTGGTGGCTCAGTCTCAGTATCATACTAATCTATTGCAACAACATACATTGTAAGTTTCTGCTTTGCAGTCTTCAGTGACTGAGTTACAATAGAAGACGTCTTGATTTGAAGATGTGAGTCTATCTTTTCAGAAGGATGCCTTGGCTTTAAAAGCGAGGATTGACATTTTTGAGAACTTATCAAGATATCAAAATCTTATCAATTTTCCAAAGTCCTCCGTTATCAGTGCTAAAGAGATGTTTAAGAAATATTTAGTTGATGTTCTTGGGGTCCCAGATGAATCCCATCCTCCAATCACTAAGTTGTATTATCTCCCATTTGGTAAAAAGAGTGTTGGTGGTGGGATGATTTCTGGTGTTGAGCAGGTTGACTCTTTGGATGTTTCGGTGGAGGAGCGTGTAGGTATCTTCCTTTTAAGTGTGGCTTGTGCTGGCTGAGAGGTCAGAGGTACAGATGATGCTGGAAGGGTCATGGTGTGCTGTTGTCCGCAGTGGCACAGGTTCTGGCACAGGGCCCGGACCTCATACAACAGGGCTTCAGACACCTCTAGCTGTTTCTCAGCTATTGCCAGATGCTCTTTTTCTATTCTTAGTCGGTGCTCACTGATGGCAGGCAATCTTTCTTGCAGCTCTAATTTTCGTGCCCCCTGAGTTAGGAGCAGCTGAATCTGCTGCAGCAGCCGCTCTCCATACCGCAATAACTACTGGCCTCTGATTGGCATGAGTTCCCTCGTCTTTCGCTGCTCCTAGGGCTTCTTCTACAGGCTCATGGACATCATGGAAGAGAGATGGTGCAGGAAGTTGTACGTCTGGGATACCAGCATGCATCTCCACTTCCTCATCCCGGGCCCTCTCTTGGATGGCTACCTGATCCTCCACCTTGGTGAAGCATGTTTTTGTATTTCTTGAAATAACTAAAAACAACAGCAGTACATTCTTATGTATTTTCCCATAGCATCATTTGAAATGCCCACATTAAGTAGCCTCTTTATGCTTTGGGCATATAGTATAAACTAAAGGGGTCATTTTAGCTGCCCTGGTCATGATTTCCATGCTGAAAACACCCATTCAGACGTGGAAATCACATGGATGTCCCCGGAGCTATTTTAGAAAGTCCTGAATTTACACATGTCCAGCACGATCACGTCCTGGACCCACAGGGGCTTGACAGAGGCATGCCCAGTGCATTCCTACAAATATAAATATGCGCCCACTTTTAGAATGGGTGCCAGTGGACACGTCCATGCCTACACCCTCTCTTGGGCATGAATAGCCATTAAAAATGTGCACATTTCAGCAATCTAATACCTGCTGACGGAAGAGGAAAAAGCCCTCTTATTCCCCAAATACTTTTTGCTATTTGTAAAAATACTGCAGGTAAATAGACTTTTTCCTGGCTGCCGCATTGCTGCATGTCTCCACTGGCAGGCCGGGACATGTATGTGGCATGGCTTACACACACTCATTCTGAAATACCATTGCCGGCATGTCTATGTTGTCTAAGCACATGCAAGTCCCTAAAACTGCACGTATCCAGCCCATTATTTAGCATGTCTCTGTTACTTTATATTTTGACAGAGACCTTTATCTTTTAGGGTGGAGACAGGTTGAATGTTGAAGCACATACACGTGCCCACCGTCACTGCTGCCCCTCTCATGGAATTTCTGACATTGTGACTCGGATATCTCAGATTTTTCCTACACAGCCTTTTTAAAATGTGTCTTCACGTGTGGAACAACTTTATAACAACCTGATTTCCCCATTGCGATTTCCCAGAAATCCACTGGCTGCCCAAGTTGGCTGATTTCTCATTAGGTAGAGATTACGTTAATTAAAGCACTGGAGAGAACCAGAAAGGACTGTCAGTGCACAGAATGTATAGGTAAGAAGAGTAGGCACTATCAGGGCATCAGAAAGATGGGCAGCTTGAGAGCCGTCACCAGAGCTTTACGGCTGAGGGATACAATTCTTGGAGGAGAGGAAAAAGCTAGAGCACCTAATGGGAACCACTGAAAAGATGAGTGGAAATGAAGTCATTACATGCAGTAATAAGATCTAAAGGTGTCATGAATTAGGACCCTTTACGTGTAATGCTTTCCCTTCTCTTGCGCTGTGGTATAGGTATATTAGCAGTAATGCTGTAATTCAACGGCAGCTGTCAGTGCCTGGAAATCATTTTAAGTAGCACTTGGAAACATTTAGATGATTTTACGATACCATGATACCCATTTCACTGGCTATTAAACCCATATTTGCAGTAGCCTTAAAGAAAAGCGATTTGTCAGTGGACAGGGGGAGGAGTGTGGTGGCTCCTTTCACAGTAATTCATTTCAAAGTGTCTCCATACCCATTTAGATATCAGACACATTGGTTCACATGAAGTGCAGGCTCTTCTGAGATTTAGCCTTAAGACACATTATGACCATTAACTATCCTTTCTTGTAAAGGCTTTTGTTCATAAAATATACTCCTTTATGACACGTGTACTCTGCTCAAAGGCTAGCTAAAATGTAAGTCTAGTTACTTAACGAAAATGTTTTGTGTAGAAAGGCAGTATTCTCGAGTAGAAATTTATGCTAATACTTTTAATTAAAAAAAACATAATCCTTAAGAAGAATGAATTTGTTACTCAGGATCTGCTCTCGGTTCATTGACTAGGCACCATACAGTCACTGGCCTTATGTATGATGTTTGTCATTAGTTCGTCATGAGAACCATGAGTTTTAGTACTGTTTGTATTTAAAAAAATATATGAACTCTGAATAAGCAACTTGCCTTAATAGTGCTGCTATTCCGTAACTATAGCAGATGGAGGATGAATCTATAATAGTGAGCTAAACCAGTTTTCCTGACATTTCTAATCTTGCATTCACGGTGTCCCTCATGTGCGTCTTTTCTTGGCTTTGCTTTTTGAGCATAAAGGCACATTTTACAAAGGACGTTCAAGTGCAGTCTGTGACTTGAAAGCCAGAACGTCTGAAAAAATTAACAGTGGGCACGTGGAAGTTCAGGCACAATTTCAGAAACGTGGACGTGCCCGGTATGGATGTCTATGGAGAGACATACACATAGACGTCCCCAGAATAGCATTTCAAAACAGGGATGTCTAGTAGCCAAATGGTTAAAGTAGCAGGTTAGGAACAGAGTGACCAAGATTCATATCCCAGTGTGAGCCTTTGTGATCTTAGGCTAGACACTTAATTCTCCATCATCTCTGTACCTTTTGGATGTTTTAAGGCCAGAAAAAGCACTTTCCTGATGCGTGTTCCATACCTGGAGCAGTTCTAAACTTGTAAAGCAGGTATAGCTTTGTGCAAAATGATCTATGTGCCACTGGCGCTGGTTCTGGGTGCCTCTGTTGCCTTTCTAAAATAGCGCTAAAATAAAGGGCCCTTTTACTAAATGCTGCTATCAGTTAATGCTCGTTTTAGTGATAAGTAGCTGTCCATGGTGAACCCTAAACGTGCGGGCATGATAATGTGGAGAGTGGGCAGGTTAGAGGCAGAGCATGGACGTAGCAAACACATTAGCGTATGAGTGAAATAAATGTGTCACTTAGCACCAGTTCACCAACAGCACCTCTCTGGGTGGCATCAGGTGTGCCCATGCTACTTTGCCACTCGTTATAGTACCCAATACGCATCAGCTGCTGAGAACGTCTTTGAGAGCTAACACAAAGGATTTGCACTTAACATGCTTTGGTAATGCTCGTTAAGTGTGAAACCTTAGCAGCGTTTAATAAAAGGGCCCCTAAGTGTCCCATTATAAAATCAAGCCCTAAGGGAAAAATATAGTCGTCATACTGCACATCTATGCCGCTGTGAAATGTCCAATTCAGTCATAGCTGCCCAGCTTTCATTGTAAAGCAGTCAGAACCATATCGATGGACAAAATTCATTGCGAGGAAGAAATGAAAACTGCTTCCCTCAGATGACACACCTCATTGATCTTCCAGTTTCTTGCCTTCACTGCCGCTGTTTATGATTTCTTTAAGGCAACTTGAACTGCAATTTTATTATTTATTTTTAAAATTATATTTCTTGATCACCTTTTCCAAATTTAGCCAAGGTGAGGTACACACCACATTGGTAAAAACGTGACAACAATGTAAATGGAACAAAAAAAAGATAAGCAAATGTAGTTACCATAATTAAATAATGAAATTATATAATTTAGTAAACATTTATCTTTATCTTTATTAAGGCTTTTGATATACTGCCCTGGACTGTAGTATCTGGGCAGTTTACAATAAAATGTTGCATACTGCGAGAGGTGGAAAGGAAAAGGAACTCTGTAATATGACAGGACAGGACAGACTTAAAGAGGAAGAGACAGACAGCAAAGAAAGGGGAGAGAATAAAGAGGGCCAGCAAGGAGTACCTAGAGGGGGGTAGATGGAAGGTCAAAAGCGATAGAACATAGGTGAGTCTTCAGTAGAGACTTGAAACGGAAAAGAGATAGTTCCAGATGAAGGGGCCAAAGAAAAAGAAAGCGGAGGTAAGGGTAGATTCCAGGTGAGCACGTGTGGAAGGAGGTAGGAAGAGGCGATTAGAGTGAATCCGACGAAGGGAACGATGAGAGCACTGGAGGTGGATTAAATCAGCAAGATACTGAGGAGTGAGCTAAAACCCTCAAAATTATCTTATATAGCAGCAACAAAACATAAAAAGAGGGAGAAAATATTGTTTAATTCTGCGTGTGTGACTCTGAAAGCTTGAAAAAAAGAGAAAAAGATTGTTGTTGTCTGTGTGTGTATCTTTGAATTTAAAGTTTGAAAAAAGGGAGAAAGATTGGTCAATATTTAAACCCTGCGATCAGCGTATATTTTGAATGCTGTCTGTGGCATTTAAATCATGCATGTATATTCAGCGCAACAATTCAAACAGAATGGTTTAAAATCAGCTAATGTGTTTGACAATGCTGCATACTTTCCCCATACCTGTTTAATTTATATGCAGAACAAATCATCAGAGAAGCAGGACTGTATGAAGACAAGTGAGATGTGAAAATTGGCAGAAGACTCATCAACAGCCTTCGCTATGCTGATGACAGTGACGTACCAAGGGCAGGATGGTGGGTGCAGCCCACCCCAGGTGCAGGCTGGGAGGAGGGTGCACCCCTTCCGGAACCCCATGGCGGAGTCAGCACATCAAATGTAACTGAGAGCAGTGGGTGGTTTGCCGTACTGCCTCTGCTCCAGGCCCAGCGGCTGTTCTCTCCCGAAGTCTTGCCTGGAGAAGAGGCAGCGCGGAAAACCACCCATGGCTTTCAGTTAAGTTTGCCATGCTGACTCCGCCATGTGGGCCCAGCAGAGAGGAGTGCACTAAGGCATGCCTCGCTGGGAGCGCCGCCCACCCCGGGTACCCACAGGCAGGGGT
Organism: Ichthyophis bannanicus; assembly: GCA_033557465.1. NCBI lineage: Eukaryota > Metazoa > Chordata > Amphibia > Gymnophiona > Ichthyophiidae > Ichthyophis > Ichthyophis bannanicus. The sequence continues at coordinate 810,274,769 of CM066032.1, read as the reverse complement.
GACTCAAGACAATCTGCTGCCTGAGACAAGAGAGGGGCTGGTGCTACCCACCCCAGCAGCCAAAATGGGGAGGGGAGGCCTTCTCAGAGCTCAAGTTGAAGAACAGTGGGGTCCCCTCACTCAGGACACCTATCAGGTGGTTGTCCCAAGAATAAAGAAAGCAATATATTTTCAGGCTATATAATTTAAAAAAGACAACCCTTTTGCACTAATGTTTATATGCAGCAAAAATTGTAGCAGTTTAATTATCTAGTCTGGGAATCTAATATAAAACATATCGGGCCTGATATTGAGTTGGGCAGGCTATGCCTGTTGACCCTTAACCCGGAGATTCAATGCCAGTCATATGCGACCCTGGCATTGAATATCTTGGGATTGCCGCACATGCTGGAAACCGCCGTAGCTAACCAGGCAGCAGCGATATTGCATGCTGCCCGGTTAGCTCCTGTGCCTTAAACATAGGCAAGGGTTTTCCTCGCCTGTCTTTTAGGCGCAGGTCGCTAACTGAGCAGCATGCAATATTGCCGCTGCCGGTTAGCGACAGTATCACACTCCCCAATGCTAACCGGATAGCATCAGGGAACGTAGGGGAGTTAGATGGGGATATTCAATGGCACAAACCATGTAAATGCTGTTGAATATCCCCATTTACTGGACTATAAACCGTGCAAATGGCTTTCGAATATTGGATCCTTCAAATCCTGATACTACACACTGGACCGGTGTGGTTTTTAATGTAAATAAATATTTTGCAAAAGACACGGAGATGCAAGGTGATCACATAACAAGGAGCAAAATCAAAGAGCAAGAACCATGGCGCATGTTATAACATAAAAATAAAATTATTATAACTAATTTTATTCTGGGGAGCGTGTGAGGAGAGGAGGTTGCTGCTCACCACTGTGCTCCGCTTGTGTTTCCTTCTGCCAGCGTTGGAGTGCACGATTCATCTTGGCGGCACCTACCCCTGACGTCATCTAAGGGGGTTTAAAGCTTGATCACTAAGCGGTCGCGTTCTAAAGGGGCGTGTTATTAAGGGGCTTTTTTTGGCTCCTTATGCGCTCCTTTGGCGCTTGAGGAGCTCGGGAGCTGGCTTGTGGCTGTGCAGGATGGGTAAACATAGGAAACGACCTCTAAACGTGAGTACTGTTAACCCTACTAAGGCTGTTAAGACTTCTGGCCCTATGGATAGACATCTTGTTGCTTTGGAAAGTAAAGAGGGGGGAGGTTGTTGCTGCAATCCAAACCCAGCTCCCCAGTGATGGCTCTTCTTTATCATTGGGGGTTAGTATCTCCTCCCCTTCTGCTGCCATTACAGACTCCGTTCCTGTTACTTCCTCTCCTTTGAGGGAGGATGTGTCTTCGCATTTGGATTGTTTACCATCTGTATCCTCCTCCGGGTTCCCTTTGGACTCCGGGACGGTTCCATTACCTCGGATCCTATTGGCCCCGGAGAGTTCTGCTTTGTCGCATCGGGATGGTGCTTCCTCTTTGCCAGTGGATTCTCAAGATGTTTCTTTTTCAGATGTGTGGCGTATTCTTTCCAGGATAGAGTTTTCATTGAATTCTGTTGTTTTGCAAATGACGGATTTTTCTAAAGACTCTGTGGCAAAACTTGTTCAACATGATTCTCAGATTGTTACTCTGGGGGAAAGATGCCAGAAGTTGGAAGCTCATTGTACTGTGTTGCAAAATTCTTTGATGTCTTTTATGAAAGATAGTATCGTTCTCCATACCCAACAAGAGCTATTGGAGAATAGCTTGCGAGCTTTAAATTTGAGGTGTTTAAATTTTCCTTATATGCGGTTTTTATCTCCTCAAATTTTATTTGATAAATATCTGATAGATATATTGGGATATCGAGAAGATACTAAACCGCATGTAACTAAGGTGTTTTATATTCCCTCTAAGGGGGCTTCTCTGGCAGGAGCTTCTGCTGGTTCAGCCCCAGTTATATCTCAGGATTCTCTGAACATCTCCGATTTCATTGAGTCCTCTCAAGATATAATCTCAACTAGAGCTACACTTCTGGTGTCTTTTGGCTCTGAAGTTGATAAAAATGCCGTAATGCGTTTATATTTTTCAAATAAGGCGACTGCCTTCTGTGGAGAGAAAGTTAGTATCTTTCCCGATGTCTCCAGGAAAACTCAACTTTGTCGCAGGGCTTTTTTGGTATTGAAGCCACACGTCTTAGCTCTTGGTGCCACGTTTTTTCTTAAATTTCCTTGTAAATGTTTAGTTACCTTTAAAGGCACTAAGGGGCATGTTTACTAAAAGCCGTACAATTGCGTGCCGCACAATAGTGCACGGAAACGCGGCACTCAAACGCTCAGAAACGCTCTTAAACGCCCCGCACAAGTGCGCGTGGGCCCCGCACAATTGCGTGCCGCACTAACGTGCCCCGCACAAGTACCCGGCCCGCAAATGTCCGATAGAGGCGTGGAAAGGCATTCTGAGGGCGGAGGAAGGCTCCCGAGGGGCGGAGAGACGGGGTCAATGGGCGGGGAAGGGGAGGGGAGAGGCTCCCCGCACAGTATCGGGAACGAATTTGCAGGTTAAAAATAGCGCGAGTGAAACACTCACGGTAGAGGGCATTTAAAGGGAAGAGAAACCATTTCCGTCAGCAATGTACAGGGAAACCGGGGAAACCTGCAAAACGTGAGCAGTGTGATACATGTGCACAGAACAAAAGTGCAAATAAAGATAGAAAAAGACCCAAACAAACATATTAAAAATAGGAAGTCAGCTGGGGAACCCTGATATTAATGGGCAAACATAAGAAACACACCCAGGAAAGCTCCAAAGAAATGAAATGAAGTATGGAAGGGGCTACGGAGCGGAGACCCTTCCAAAAACCATTTCCTTTTTTCTGAGCCTTCCTGGGAGTGTTTGCTATGGTTGCCCATTAATATCACTGTTGCCCAGCTTGGTTATATTTATCCCCAGTTCGTCGTGGTCGGTTGAGGGGTTTATTTGCACTTTTGTCACCAGACAAGGTGACTGAGCCCACAGTACAAATGTGCAGAGCAGGGTTTTTGACTCCTTTGGTCAGGTTTCCCACCCCCAGGGACTGCACTATCACTGTGGCCACAGTGTGGTGCAGCAGACAGAGGCAGTACCTCCAGGACCAGAGGGTCACAGGTTCAAATCCAAGCTGGGGCTCCTGCCAACCCAGTCCCCATATTTTACCCACCACTAAACAGAGATAGTAAAGACACTCCTTTATTGCAGAGAACATAAGCATGGTTCACACACCCATTTTGTACCCAACACCGCACACACACCATAACAATGGGCATTACCGACAGCCGAGTCCCCCAAATGCAGTCCTGGAGTGCCACAACTCAATCAGGTCATATGCTTTTCCAAGATACAGACATGCCAGCATGTTGGTGGTAGGGTACAGGTGGTGGAGGGGGCAGTGGCTGCTAGCCACAGAAGACAGTGGCCGAGCCATGTGCAGGCTGGCACGTCCACTGCAACATAGGCCCTGTCGGATGTACAGTCATGGACTTCCCAGGGAATTCAGCACATCTATGGCAACACAGTGGTGCAGTGCACACAGACAGTGTGTGCAGGAGCAAAAGGTCACAGGTTCAAAGCCCAGCTGGGGCTACTGCCATTCCTGTCCACATATTTTCCCCACAACTAAACCATGTTAGTAAGGGCAATCCTTTATTGCTGGGGATATACGCATTGGTCATACGCCTATCTTTTACACCACCAAGCACAGACACCATGACCAGGGGCATTACCTAGAGCAGAGTCTCACAAATGCAGTCCTGGAGGACCACACACCATTCAGGTTCCATGCTGCCACTCATACAAATAACCGTGCTGTATATCTATGCACCACCCCCATGGCATGTAGATGTAGCTCATGCATATTCATGAGGGACAGCAGGAAACCCCAACCAGTGTATTGCAAACCTGGACTGGATTTGGGAACCTCTGCCGTACAGCAGCAGCCAACAGGGACAGACACACCCACACCCACACCCACAGGCCCCATTGGCCAATGCCTCCTGGTGAGGCAGGACATTGGGCCCTGCGTGCATCTCCCAATACCAGCACTTGCATACCTTAGCAATGTCACCCTACACCAGGGTATATGGTACACAGCTCTCAAACGTTTGCTATGAGTACTGGCAGATAGATATCCCTACGTTACGCACAGTCTGCTCTATGAGCTCCATCATAATAATCTATCTGATGTTTGCGGTGTGTGCGTCAGGTCTGGCCCCTGACAGTGTTTACCACCCTAGGGAGGGACCCCCAACGGTATTGCATACCATACCCATGCCTGTACTGTGCCCAGGACTGGTGTGGTGGGCAAGGATTCTGAACCCCTCTATAGTAGCACAATGCTGGCATACGTGTGGGAGTGTGTGTCTGTCTATACAGTGTGTGTTGGCTGCAAACACTGTCCACAGTTTTGGCCTGATGATGTGCATAATGAGCAGCAAGGTACCATGGGTATAGCTCAGACAGGGTGGGCTGGCCAGGATGCATCTGCACAGGGCATAGGGCACTGGCAGGGACATTGTAGTGGCCGTCCACCACCTCCACAGACAGGGTGACCTCTGTATGTGCTGCTGGGCTTTCACTCCACCCTGACTGTGCAGTGATGGCAGCATGGCTAGGCACCCCCATAGTGCTTCATAGCACTTCCCTCATGTGATATATATGGGTCACCTGTTGGGCCTAGTCACTGATGTATCTGCTTGTGTGTGCTGCCATCCCAGTTGTGGGTGCATGCATTTCCAGTGGGACTAACCAGCAGACTGTTCACAGCTGGTATGTGCCCTGCTGGAGTGCCTTGCAGTGGCTGATGGCTTGATGCAGGGGAATATCAGATAGTGGTGGGGTGCATCTTAGCATATCCAGGCCTACTGTCTGTCTGATATTGTGGTCTGGGTGTGTGTGGGGCTGCTTGGACTGCCCTGTAGGGTGTCTGTTCCCCAACAGGACTGGGGTTGATGGTCCACTCTACTGCCATCATTGCAGGGGGGGGGGGGGGGGGTGTATAATGGGGATCTGTTGATAGGAGACCCTGCCTGTTTGCCACCCTCAGCTGGGGGGGGGGTTGGTGGTGTTCCCCCTGACTGAGACAGACAGAGATATCCAAGGTGTTCCTGCAGAAACTACCTATCTCACAGATTACGACTGTTTTGGAGCTCTGCCATGGCCTCTCTCAGCCATGGAGGGTGCTGTGGACCTGGTCCAGGGCGCCTCATCGCACACTCAGGGTGAGCACAGTTCCCGCACAGTGTGACTGTGTGTAGCTACTCTGTGCAAATTAAACACCCGGTCAGTACCTCCTACCAGGCCAAGGTGCTGTGTGGGTGCACACGGACACGTCCCCCTACCAGGCCGGGGAGCTGTTGGGGTGCATTCCCCATCTTGTGTTCATCTGTGGACAGCTGATTTGCATGTGCAGTGCATCATGGGTATGGGTGGCCTAACCCTATCCTGGTTCCCACAGCAGACTGTCTGTGTGGTGACATGCAGGCTCTCTGCAGCCAGCCAGGGGCTTGCTGGCAGCTATATAGCTGTAGCCCAATGGTTACTTCACTGCCTGTGGAGCCAGCGGTAATGGGTTCGAGCCCACAGTGGGGTTATTTGATAGGGTTGTCCAAAGCTTTTTTTAGATTTAATGTACATATGTTGCTGCCATCAAACACACCCTCAGTGTACTGTACCCATAAGGTGCCTCTGAGGGTGCTTTATAGGGCACCCTATAGGGCACCTTATGGTTGCCGTCCATATAAGGTGCACTATACATTATCCTGTGACGCAACATATATGGTGCCCTATAGGGGACATTCAAGGGTGCCTTGGCGGACAGTGAACTTTAACATGTGCCTTATGGGCCGCCTTATGTTAACACGCTTTGTGAGTGCGTTTGCTAGTAGTGATAACTGAAATAAAAATAGATTGCCCCCTACAGCACTCATCCCCATAATACACACTGCCTCAGTGAGCCTTCTTCATTGGGCACTGTGGGGGATTGAACCCCTGATCTCTGCACCATTGGTCAGTGTCTTAACCATTGTGCTGTGGCTCTGTTCCTATGCTTGGGCATCTGCGCACCGCCTTATGCCGCCCAAAATTAATATGCCTCCTAAAGCACTTTTACCCATTACAGTTAATGCCTCAGCCAGCCCTTTTTGTTGTGCACAATGGGGAATTGAACCCATGGCAGCTGCACCCACAGTCAGTGTCTTAACCATTGTACTATGGCTCTGCTCCTTTGTGTGTGCATATCAGGGCGCCACTTAGCCTTCCCACGCACTATTATGCACGGCGCACAATAGCGCCCCGCGCAAATGTGCGATCGCTTACTCCCGTTTTTTTTCTTTTCTCTGCCTGAACCGCCCACTCCTTATATGGCACAGGCACACTACCGCGGCCCCGCACATTAGGAATGTTTAGTAAACAGACCCCTAAGTATGTTTTTCTGGAGGATTCGGCGCTGGAGTCTTTTCTTGTATCAAATGTTACAGTGGCTTCTTACGTTTTCTTTTTTTGGTTTAATTATTGACAGCAGATAGTAAGAAAAAGAGTATTGATTTGTGGATCAGCATTTCCTCCTTGTACTCATGCGTTTCTCATGATGTGGACTATATTATGGATGTTTTTTCCTTGAACCTTTTTTTTCTAGTACTATAATATGGAATATCTGTATTTACTTTGAAGTTTCTCAATAAAAGAAATTTAAACCGCAAAAACTCCCCAAAAACCCCCGAATTTTATTCTGGTGTGTTAAACTGTGCTGAGGTTCTCTCATTTTCTTTTTGAACATATATTCCGCATCCAAAGATACCCCTCTCCCAACAATGGGGGCAGAGCAGAAGTAGGGTATTTCCCACAGAACTCAACATAGCAAAAATAATTCCTGATTGTGATGTCATCTCAGTTAACAGCAATATAAATCCTCACCAGTACTGGACATACAAATCCTTGCAAACATGACCTAGGACCTATAGAGAAAAAATAGATCATACTATAACAGCATTAACATCCAAAATTTACACAAGAGGGCCTATCCAGAAAAGAGCAACTCTGTATTTATTTATTTTATTTAACCAGTTTTCTGTATTGCCTTATCCTTCAGTCAAAGTGGTTTACAATATGTAATCACTACAAGCAGGTACTGAATATGTGGCAGGTGCAGGCCTGTGACCCACGGTGTCTGACATAGGCAGGCCAGCATGGCTAGCTTGACCTGTAAATGAGGCCTGTGGAGAGGCATATAGGATTGCACATCCCCCAACATGCTGCTATTGTAAGAAAGAACTCAGTAGAAATATTGAATTAGCTTAGATAAGCAGAATTGCAGAATTAAGAAATGGAAAAATACAGAAAAGATGTGTTTTAAAGTTACTGATAAGAAAAAGTACATTTGCAGAGAAATATTGAGGAGTGCTGACAGATGAGTTACAGAACCTTGCTCTTCTGCACGCACAAATGGTCCCATAGCCTTGAAAGTGTGAAAGTAACAAGTTGATGAACTGACCATTGTAATTGGGACTAGAAGGGGGGCAGGCAGGTGTCATGCCTACAGAAGCCCACAGAAGGAACATAATTGGAGAAACTTATCAGTACCGGGACCAATAGAAGGGCTACGGGAGGTACGGGAGCGTACCGGGACCAATGAATTGTTTTTCTATACCTAGAATGGAACAGAAGTCTATAAAAGTTGTTGTAATGCTTGAAAACTTTGCTCAGCCATTTTGAAATTGCCTTGCTTGAGACTTGTGCACAAATAAATGATTTGGACCTTCTGAACAGACTCCTGGTATCATTGGTTTGTCTGCGCTTTGCTGCTACAAATACATTCCCTTGTCTCCAAAGGGCTCACAATCTATATGTACCTGAGGCAATGGAGGGTGAAGTGGCTTGCCCAAGGCCACAAGGAGTGCCTATGGGAGTAGAAACCCCAGTACCTCTAGACTGAGATTGCTGTCTCCAGGTGGGAATTGAGCCCCCAGCTCTCTGGCCTGAGGTACCATGTCCTAACCACTAGGCAGCTCCTCCCCCTCCTAAATGTTGCAGTGGACCTAGAATATCTATACATCTGTTCAGAAAACCGAATAAACCGGATTACTACCTATCTCTACATCGAAACTCCATGCCAATAGAATATTTGGATTTGGTCACAAACTCAGATAGATCCTCACCAAGTAAGGAATAAATTGCCACAAACTAAAAATAGACATATGCAGACAAAAATTAAACTGAAACCCAAAGAAGCCAGACTCTGCATCAGTGGCACAGAAAAAGCTGATTTTTTCGTGGGCCTAGGAAGGGCCAGCCCAACTAAACTAGGCGGTCACCTAGGATGACAGCTTTTGGGGGTGGAGGTAGCCAAGAACAGGGCATTCAAATTAAATAATAGATTCTGATAGTTGGCGGGAGCATAAGGCTTAAGATTTACCTAGGGTGCTAGTACCTTGAACCCACTCTGGGGCTGGCCCTGGGCCTGGGATTAACCTGTATGGGTTCAACCTCTCATTTGACTGTTCTGCTGCTGATTGGGTGGGCCTGATGCAGAGTGGAGGGGCATGGCCCACCTAAACCCATCCTTGGCTACACCACTGTATACAGTACAACATCAGGGAAATAGAAAGAGATGCATATGCTTGTGTAATGTGCAAAATATAAAGAGAGAACACGCAAACTCCAAAAACGGACATATTCCAAATACTAAATCAAAAATAAAATTAATTTTTCTACCTTTGATGATTGACTATTTTATTTTGTAATCATGTTGACCTCAATCTCTAGCTTCTGCTTTCCTCTATCTTCTCTTTACTCGATTTTTAGGGCCTCTGGCCCATCTGCCACTTCTCTCATCTTTGCTTCCTTACATATCTGGCATTTATCCTTTCCTTTCAGCATTCTTCTATAAATTTCTCTCTCTATTTCTCTTATCAATTCATATTTTGCTCCTCCTCCTTACCTTCCAGTCTTCAATCCCCTCTGCATCTACCACTTTTCAACCCTTAACACAGTTCTTTCCTTCCCCAGTCTCTTATTCTGCCCAGCCTTTAACTCTCCCATTTATCCACCTCCCCCTGCTGTGTTCCACATTCGTCCTCCATTCAGTGCTTCAGCCTATTTTTCTCACCCTACCCCACCATTCCTGTTCCTGCCACGTGTCAAATATATTCCCCTTTCTCTCCATTCCTGTGTCCAGCATCTCCCCACACACGATGACTAGCATTTAACCTCTTCCTCCCCTTCTCTCTACTCTCTAGAATTTCCTCCTATCTCTTCTCTTTCTCCTCCCCAGTCCACCATCTTTCCTCCCTTCCTCCTTCTGTTTCCAGCATCTCTCCTCTCTCATTCTCATCCCTCCAAATGTCCAGAATCTCTCCCTCTACCCCCCCCCCAGTGTCCAGCATCTGCTGTTTCTCACCATCTGCCCTTCATGCCCCAATGTCCAGCATCTTCCCTTTCTCCCCATCTCCCCTCCATGCCCTGCATCTCCCCTCCATGCTGCCAAGTCCAGCTATTACTCTTCTTCTCCATCTCCGCCCCATGCCCTGCATCTGCCTTCCATGCCCCCATGTCCTGCATCTGCCCTTTCTCCGCTATGCCCATCCTGTCCAGTATCTGTTCTTTTTTCCCTTTGTCCTCCCACCATGCCCAGCATCTGCTCTTCATCTTTCCTGTGGCAACTTTCTGCCCACTGCTCCCCTCATCTCATGGCCAGCATCTGTCCTCTCTCCTCTCCTCCCATGGCCATCATCTTTCCCTGCCCCTGGTGTCTATCATCTGTCCTCTTGATCCCTCTTGTATCCATCTACCCTCCACCTCTGTGCTCCCCTTCCCCTGCAGCTGATGCATGCCCAATATTGTGGTAGGCGACGGCCTATGATCCATGCTAATTGAACTAAGCAGACAGGCCTGAGCAGCTTGACCTGTAACTGAAGCCTGTAGTTAGGCCCAGAGGAATGAAAACCCCCCTGAATGATGACACCATAGAATTGAAACTTAACTCAGTTTAACTGAACATAGCTAAGCAGAAACGAAACTTATAAAAGACAGAAAACAGCTCTAATTGGTACTGATAAGAGAGCACAGCTTCTATGGAATTAATTAACTCTGCAAAAAGCAAGGTTACAGTGCCCTGCTTCCCATATGTTTTAACAAGCTCAGCGACCTTGGAGGAGAGAAGTAACAAGTTAGAGACACTGACCATTGTAATTGGGACTAGAAGGGGGGCAACCAGGTGCTGGGCCCAGACCAGAGTCCCGATTGGGTAGCCATATCAGTACCGGGACCAATAGATGGGTGAGAGGGGTACTGGGACCAATGAAAAGTTTGCCTATGCTTAGAATGGACAAGAAAGCTATAAAAGTTGTTGTTTTACTAGAAGCCATGGCTCAGCCATTTTGAAATTGCTTATTGCTTGAGCCATGTGCACATTAAACTGGCTTGGATCCTTGAAAAGACTCCTGGATTTATTTATTGCATGCTTATCTGCTGCTACATTCTTGGTGCGTTGGCCGGGAAGTGCGAGTGATGGATAGTGTTCAAGTGAATAAATCCACGTAATTCGCCTTGAGGTTTGGTCCAGTTGGAACCATGCCAATCCGACGCAGGGGAATCTCCCTGGGCCCACCGATCCTCTTGTATCGGAGGGAGTTCTGCCTGGCCTCGGCAGGCACTGAGTCCAGCTGGCTAACACTTCCGACCCGGGGGAGTCCAGGATCCAACTCAGAAGCTTGGGAACCAGATCTGGTAAGTATAGTTTTGAAAACCTGTCTAGACAGATGAGTTAGAACTGCAGTTTGCAAACTTTGGTAAGACTTAAGTCTTTGTTTGAAAATCCTTGCATGAGTATTCGCTAGGTACAGTTGTTATAGAGAATCATGATTCAGCCTGGTCAGAGCAGACAGGACTGGGTTTTTGGTATGTCTAGACAGAAATAGAAAGAGCAGTACTGCCAGTGGAACTTGGAATTTGTAATCTCGAGATATTGGGAATTGGTAAGAGAGCTCTCAAGGAAGGGCCGAGTAACCCCGCATGGGAATTCGCCGGGTGAAACCCTCATCCTTTTTGTAATTGGGAAAAAGACTAGTCAGAATAGATAGAAAGGAATGCATTCTAAGATACGTTGCTAGCATGATTATGTGAATGAAGTGTGAATGAGAGGTCTGGCAGCACGGACCAAGCAGAGTGGACTCTGGACTAGCGCAGTTCCTAGTCGGGTGACTGCGTCTAGGTCGCGAAACGGATGAAGCGTTTGATGTATTGTCCGTCCTGTGTATTTGATTTTTGTTATCTGTTGAAACCACGAGTTTCCCTTCTGTTATAAATGTGAGATTATTATGTTGAGTACTTTGTGACAGTTCACTGGTTAAGAAATTGTATTAATAGAGCAGAATGAAGACCCAAAACACCTACGGTCATTTTTAGAAATCAAAAAGCTGGTCTCACCCAGTTGGTTTTAGCACAGTGAAAAAGCTGACAGGGGGCGTGTCTGTGCAGGAGAATGTTTGGTGCTGTTTAACCCTATGCAGGCATGTTTTTCAACGATCTGCTGCTGGACTAATCAGGACAATTATACCTGTTTCTACCTGTTTTTATTCACTTTGTTCTGATAGTAATGTTCCTCCTGCTGTGGTCATGTATTGTGTACCATTCAATAAGAATATTTAGTCAGAATTTTAGTTTTGAAGGTTGTATTAATCATCAGAGCTCCGCAAACAGTTTTTAGTTATATTCTCTGCTCTGTCTGCATTTCTAAGTCAATTGAGCCTGTTATATTGCTGTTACTTTGCAGAACTATCCAGGAGGTGACGGGTTTAGTTCAGTTATAGTGTGTAGGGTAAGATTAGTTATTCCGGTCAGATAGGTATAATATATTTGTGGGCTTAGCTTTGCCCTGTGTTTTATGATTCAAATAGGAAATGATAAAGAACTGTTTTTGTTTTTCCTTTGATCTACAAAGTAATTAGATCACGACTTAACATTGATTTAAATTGTTTTTTTCTGGCATCTCTGTCCATGTGAATGAGAAGTCTCTTTTTATGAGCACAGTTCAATTGTTTCCCCGCGAGCAGAGGGGTGTGGCTTCCACATATCCTTAAAAAAAAAAAAAAAAAGGTTCTGGAGAGACAGCTGGAGACTGCAGGAAATTTCTCCTAGGAATGAAAAGGGACTGCCGATTTGAAAAGTCTCTTCATTTAATCGAAGCGTGATGAATTTATAATTAGTTTTTTCTCTGGTTTCACTAGCTCTGTTTAACCAAAAGTTTTAAAAACAAAGTTTATCTTTTTATGAATGAGTATAAGTCATTTGAATGCATGCTTCCCCTCTGTGCTGGTTACTAATGAACAAATCAGTTAGCTTTTCTGTATTTAAAAAAAAAAAGGGAAAGGTGTACTGTATTTTATGAAAAATATCCGGAATGTCTTTTAAATATTTGCTTCCTGAACTAAAAAAAATAATTTCTTTTGCAGAGACATGCTGACAGATAGCTATAGTTCTCTCTATAAGAAGCATAATGGATGTATGTGCTCAATCTAAGTGTTTCCTGCCTGCCCTATGTTTACAGAAATAATAAGTGTCTTTTCAAGTATGATCAAGAATTTCAGTAAGGGATTTACTGAAGATTATGAAATGTCTCTGTCCCAATCAGGATTTTGCCCCAGAATTTCTAGGTATCCTGTCTCGTCTCTCTCTCTCTCTCTCTGTAAGTAGCTCCGTTTAGAGTGCTTAAGGGGGGATGGAGCCCATTCCACCGATGATGTCACCCCCCCGGTGGGCGTGAACTAATGTGCCCACAGCAGAGAAGTGGATCCTTTTAAAAAAAAAAAAAAAATCAACCTCCTGGATAGAGCATTGCTAGGAGAAACAGAATCCAGGAGAGGGGGGGGGGGGGACTACAGATTCCCAAGTAGTTTGCTAGCCACCTCTGCAACAGGGGAATGTCCACCCCCTCCGGACTAGAAGTGAAAGTCAGCTGACCAGACTTGTTTAGAACTGAAAAAAAACTGCATTATACACTGAGAAGTTTTAGGACTTGATTGAACTAATGAACGGAAATTGCAAAGAACTGGATGAATTTGCGGGCATAATGGTTAAATGAAAGTTAATCAGAGGGTGTGTGAATTGTGAAAATAAATGTAACAGAGAAAGTGAATGATATTTTAGTTGGATGATGTGGAGCTTTTCCTAATCGAAGGAGCAGCGGATGTGAAAACTGGGTGTGAGTGCGCCCATTATAGAAAAAGAAGGACATTAGAGAAGTGAATGCCCGTATCTTGACTCCCGAGGGAGTACTTGATTGCAAAGTCATAAAACAATAAACCAAGCACAGTGTTTCAGCACGAGAGTGGAGCAGCTATAGCGTGAGTGGCAGCCTGAGAGGGCTACAGCATGGATGAAGACTAGGCCAGACCGGACTCTCCAGTTTCCCTGGGTCCCCAGGAGTCAGTCTGAAAAATAGGGGACCAATATATGGACTTTTATGGGGGATACAGGAGCAGAATACTAAAGCCAGTAGCCCCTGTGTTTTTCTCGCAAAGCCTTTTCTGCAGAACCACATGTGTGAACTAGAAAAAAAATAATAATAATAATGTACCAGTTCCTGTATATGCCTGAATGCCCTATTCCATTTTTGGGCCGAGACCTGCTTGCAAAGCTTCAAGCACAGATATCCTCTGTTGAAGGAAGAAAAAAATGAAACTCAAAATCTGCTGGCCTGATGGTGTTAACTGTCCCCAAGAAGAAGAATGGCGGTTCTATTCACCTGCATCCAAAGCAACAAGCTGTACACTTACCAACCTCATAGCCCTACCTGGAGGATGGGCAGAAGATAATCCACCTGGCCTAGCGAAGAACATAGCCCCTGCCATTGTCACCCTCAAGCCAGTCAAGAAGCCTGGGACAGGTGATTACCGCCCAGTGCAGGATCTAAGAAAGAATGAATGATGCAGCTGAAACTATACAACCAGTGGTACCAAAATCCTTATATTCTCTTGGAGCTGATCTCTGCTGAAGCTATACATTTCATCATTCTGGACTTAAAAAGATGTTTTTTTCTGTATACGCTTAGCCCAAGACCCCACTACAAGGAGGTAGGGCCAACTCACCTAGACAAGATTACCACCAACTCAGAAAGTGAATGTCCACCAGCCACCAGTGAACTCTTGCACCTTTTTAATGAGGCTGGATACAAAGTCTCAAGAGCCAAAGCATAATTATGTCAAACAAGTTAAATACCTAGGATTCCAGTTGTCCAGCGGAATTTGACGCCTGGAACCCTTACCAGAACGCAAAGCAGCTGTATGCAGTATTCCTACTCCAACCACCAGGAGGCAAGTGAGAGCCTTCTTGGGTGCCACAGGGTACTGTTGTATATGGATCCCCAATTTTGCGCTGCTAGCAAAAACCATTGTATCACATTGTATCAAGCTATCAAAGGAATGGAAAAGTCTCCAGAGGAATGGGGACTTGAACAGGATGCAGCCTTTTGATCTTTGAAAAAAAAACACTCTGATGTTGTCACCAATTCTGGGTCTACCAGATGTCCAGAAAACCTTACAGTCTCTATGTTCATGAGTCGCAAGGAAATGTTCTAGGAGTGTTGACTCAATCTCTTGGACCTTGGCAACAACCAGTAGCCTATTTGTCAAACAATTGGATGTAGTTGCAAAAGGCTGGCCCCTTATTTGAGAGCTGTTGCAAGCTACAGCCCTCCTAGTGAGCAAAGCTGACAAGCTCACTTTGAGACAGAATCTTCAAGTTACTGTACCACACTCTGTTCTAACCAATATGAAATACAAAGGAAATTACTAGCTAACAAATCTATGAATGTTGAAATATTAGAGTATGTTGTGTGAAAACCCCAGATACAACTGAAGGGTCAGTCAAGCTTTCAATCCTGCTATGTTGTTATCAGTTGGTCTTGATCCCCTGATCATGACTGTTTAGAAATTATGGACACTGTATTCTCAAGCCACCTGGATTTGACTGATGTCCCTCTGGAGAACCCTGAACAGACTTTCTTTGTGGCTGAAGGCAGTTTCATCATCAATGGACATTGTTGTGCTAGATATGCAGTGGTGACCCCTGATTTGGTAGTTGAGTCCTCAGCCCTGGCCCCAGAAACTTCACCACAGAAAGCTGAACTGATAGTCCTCACTAGAGCACTAACAATAGGAAAAGAGCCCTGTCTAAATGTGTACCCAGATTTCAAGTATACCCTTACAACCTTGCATGCATATGGGGCCCTGTACAAAGAATGAGGGTGGATAACCTTAGGAAGCAAGTCCATTAAGTATAGCCCAAGATATCGATATTAATAGATACATACTGCCTATAGATCTCAGAATTTAGGAAAAGTAGAATGTATGAATAGAACCCTGAAATCTCAGTTGTCTAAACTTTGCCAAGAGGTTTACCTGAAGTGGCCCCAGGTTCTTCCCATAGCCCTTCTTAGGATATACTTAGCCCCTGCTAAGTCTATAGGAGTCTCCCTTTTTGAGATTCTGTATGGGCAACCCCTGCCTATTGTATAGGAAATAAAAGGAGATATGAGACAGATAGGATCTGAAATTATTAGACATGAACTATTGGTTTTAAGTTCTGTTTTGCAGGAGTCTTCATACCTGAGTACAAAATCGATTACTCATCAATTTGCCTGCACCCCTGCATCCTTTCAAGCCTGGAGTCTCGGTGTGGATCAAAGAGTGGAGAAAGATACTGTTAGCCCTGCATTGGAGAGGACCCTATGTCGTCATCCTGTCAACTCCAACTGCAGTAAAAGTCGCAGAATTTGATCCTTGGACCCATCATAATCAAGTGAAGCCAGCAGCTGCTCTTGAACCTGATCACTGGACTACTGTACAGCATCCTGAGACTCCATTGCACCTCACCCTACAACAACAACCACGGACCTAAGACTTATTGGTCCCTCAGAAACTGCACTATTTCAAGACTGTTTGTTTATCTGAAGGTAAGCCTCGCATCTGAAAAAACCTGCAATCATCAGAAAGAGACTGTGTTGTGTTAAGAAATTGAATCTTCTAAGAGACTGTGTTTAAATACTCTGAAAAGACTGTTTTGATCTCCTAAAGAGTGAACTGCTCTAAGGAAGCAATAATAGCCTAAGAGACTATGCTATGATATTTTAAGAAATTGAGACATCCCAGAGGACAGTGATACTTTGGAATCTACAGCCCTACTCCTGCCAAAAAGCTGGTAAGGTCATGTACAGTGGAAGCTTGAGGATCTACAATCAACGCTACACCTGTTGCATGCTACTGAGAGCAAAACAGGTCAACGTACAGTAAAGAAGAAGAAGACTTCGTGGTCAAGAATTATCAACAGATTGCACTGGTTTTTCAAAGACTTGCACTAATTCTTCAGAGAACTTTCATCATGATTCTCTACTGTTTCATCGTGATAGCAGCCTTGGAGTGCTTTGAAATGACTTTTGCCTTATCTCCCTGGGCAGCCTGTATAAGTACAACATGAACTGGACCGAAGGTCACTCAGACCTTGTTTTATCATTCTTCCTATACTTGCATTGGTATACTCTCCAATCCAAAAGTTGTTCTAGATTTTGACTTTCTACAAGGCTATGCAAGCCACCGTTGCAATTCCTCATACCACCACCAGAACTTGTTTCTTGAACTTACTGGAGCAATAGCATCTAGTCTCCACACTTCTGACTGTTTTCTATTGTGGAGGAACTAAGATGGGAGATCAGTGGCCCTGGGAGACGCAAGAACTGAACTATTCTATCCTATACAATCAGACTGATTTACATAATACTACTAGTGAGTGGGTATTGGCCCACCCCATTGTTGACAGTTTGTGTTTTGTTCGGACTGGACCACAATCTACTACGAAGGATGGACAGCTGGTCTGTCTAAATCAGAAGCTTTACGACAGCACAACAAAGATGCAACCGAACCTTCTAATCCTTTAGTTCTTTTTCCCACTCTTGCCAAACTATGGACTTTGACTATCTGCCTGTTGCTCCCTTGTTTCTTGCCATTTTGCTTGCAAATGATAACTTCAGTTATTAATAACACTGTAGAGCGTAAGACAGCTACAAAGATGCTAGCTATGTGAACTTACTACCCTATACCACAGAGTGATACCTTTACCTAGTATTATGTGATTTGATTCTCACACCTTATTAACATGCGGGTGAGAATAATCAAAGGGGGAATGTGGTAGGCGACGGCCTATGATCCATGCTAATTGAACTAAGCAGACAGGCCTGAGCAGCTTGACCTGTAACTGAAGCCTGTAGTTAGGCCCAGAGGAATGAAAACCCCCCTGAATGATGACACCATAGAATTGAAACTTAACTCAGTTTAACTGAACATAGCTAAGCAGAAACGAAACTTATAAAAGACAGAAAACAGCTCTAATTGGTACTGATAAGAGAGCACAGCTTCTATGGAATTAATTAACTCTGCAAAAAGCAAGGTTACAGTGCCCTGCTTCCCATATGTTTTAACAAGCTCAGCGACCTTGGAGGAGAGAAGTAACAAGTTAGAGACACTGACCATTGTAATTGGGACTAGAAGGGGGGCAACCAGGTGCTGGGCCCAGACCAGAGTCCCGATTGGGTAGCCATATCAGTACCGGGACCAATAGATGGGTGAGAGGGGTACTGGGACCAATGAAAAGTTTGCCTATGCTTAGAATGGACAAGAAAGCTATAAAAGTTGTTGTTTTACTAGAAGCCATGGCTCAGCCATTTTGAAATTGCTTATTGCTTGAGCCATGTGCACATTAAACTGGCTTGGATCCTTGAAAAGACTCCTGGATTTATTTATTGCATGCTTATCTGCTGCTACAATATGGCCTCTCTCCCTTCCTGCCCCCAAACTACTGCTGTTGCTGCTTCTCTGAATAAACAGCGGCTTAAAAAAATTCAAGAAAAGTGCAGGGTCTTCCTGACTCCAGTGTGCTTGTAAGTCTTTGCTAGTACTGCCCCCTCTGACGTGCTATGTGTCAGAAGGGGGCAGGACAATTAGAGCCTTATAAGCATGCTCGAGACGGGAAGACTCTGCGCTTTTGTTTGCCTTTATTTATAAGCCGCTGCTTGTCATCAGGGGGGGAATTGATGTCACCACTGACACTTTTCCCTGGTCTGTGGCAGTGGCATCAATCCTCCCTCCTGACAACAAGCAGTGACAAAAAAAAAAAGCACGTGGTCTTCCCGACTCCAGCATGCTTGTAAGTCTTTGCTGGTACTGCCCCCCTCTGAAATGCTATGCATCAGAAGGGGGGAGGGACCATCAGAGCCTTTCAAGCATGCTGGAGTTGGGAAGAGCCCGCATTTTGCTTACATTTTTCTTTTAAGCCGCTGCTTGTAGTCGAGTGGGGGGGGGGGGCGTGGATGCTGTCGACACAGACCCGGGAGAAGTGGCAGCAGTAGGTCAAAGGCAGAGTGATGTGGCCAAAGTAGGGCTTTTTTGGGGCATTTTTTGCCGCCCTCAAAACATTGCAGCCTGAGGCAACAGCCTCACTCTGCCTCATGATAAAGTCACCCCTACCCATGGGGCTTGGAACACCACTGGCTGATGATACCAAGTTACTGGGTGAAAGTGAAGGCAATCTGAAGCATCTGCTTATCAAGATCAAGGAACACAACCTTAAAATGTGCCTGCACCTTAACATGATGAACACAAAGATCCTGACAGCATGGTGCCCTTAACACATGGTAAACCCCGTGCTAACCATTAGCGCAGTCTAGTAAACACATCCTATGTGCGCAAAAAACACAAATGTGTGAAAAAACTATAAATGAAAACACAAAAATCTTTCTTTAAAATGAAGACTAACCTAACTTTTTGGTCATGAACTCCCTTTGACAGAGGCCAATATTTAAGAACGAGGGGCAAAGAACGGTCTGGACTATTTACTGCTGGCACACCCATATCCCTAGTGGATATCACTGCTAACTTATTGCTGTATTTAGAATGGCAACTCACGGTGGCTGCCATATAAAAAGAAAAAAAAGAAAGATACTGTCCCCTATCTATATATTGAACATATTTACATGGGGGGGGGGGGGGGGGACTTTGCCATGCCATACAAAACTATGGACACAGCAAACAAATAAGATCCCATTGAAAGGCAGAAAAAACATTAAGAAAGCATGCTATAATTAGCACCATTTAAAAAAAATCATCCCTACCACTTAGAAAGAAATAGAAAAGCTGATCTCAGTCACAGCTAATTAAGTTTTATGAAACATTAGATATGGAACAGAAAGCTGCTAGAGACAGAGTCTTAATAATTCTGCAACAATCAAATTATATATTCGATCTCCCAAAGCCAGTGTTGAAAAACTAGCAGATTCAAAATCAAAAATGGTCACTGACTTCCTATTCAGTAATATTTAGAACCGCTGAGATCTGGTCTCAGTCCTAAAGTACATAGGCATTTTGTTTAAATGTTTAACAACATATTTCACGGAAGCTCTCCTTGTAAATCAATTACTTACTGGAAATAGTCCTTAGCCTTTGAAAGATCAGGATCTCATGATCCTGAATTTATTTATTTTTATTTTACAAAACCATTTTCGGGACTTAGAACATCTGGCTAGGAATCAAGGCTTATTAATTCACCCCTACTTTCCCCTAACCTCAACAGCTCTATACCTTTTCAAATGTACATAGTTACTCCCCAAATACATATATCAATGCTTCCAAGTTGTATTCCCTGTTTAATGCAAACTGTTCTATTACAATGTAAACTGCTTTGACAGTAGGATAAAGCGGTATAAGAAAAAACTGTTCAATAAAATAAATAATAAATTATTAAGAATGCAAGCCTTGACACCATTCCGCATCTATGACTTATAAATAAACTGAGTGTTCTTGAGATGGATTGTAAAGTGACTGACTGGGTAAGAAACCGGTTGAGTGGGAGGTGCTAAAATGTAGTAGTAAATGGAGTTCACTCTGAAGAGAAGAGTGTTACCAGTGGTGTGCCTCAGGGATTGGTTCTTGATTCTCTTTTTCACATTTTTGTAAGTGATATTGCAGATCTGCTGGTTAATGAATGCCTTTTTGCAGATGATACCAAAATCTTCAACAGGTTAGACACCCTGGAAGGTGTGCAGAACACGAGGAGGGATCTAGCGAAGCTTGAAGAATGGTCAAGAATTTGGCAGCAAAGATTTAATGCTAAAAAATGCAGGGTCATGCATTTGGGCTGCAGTACTGTATAAGAGAAGGAAATACTTCAGTGTACAGAAGAAGAGCGGGACCTGGAGGTTATCATATCAGATGATCTTAAAGTGGCCAAACAGTTAGAAAAGATGATGGCAAAAGCCAGAAGGATGCTTGGGTGCATAGGATGAGGCATGGCTATCAGGAAAAAGGAGCTAATAGTCCTTTGTATAAGTATCTAGTGAGACCTAATTTTGAGTACTGTATACAATTCTGGAGACTGAACTTTTAAAAGGATATAAGCAGGATAGAGTTAATCCAGAGGGTAGATACTAAAATAAATGCACAGGAGGTGGCCCTCTTTCTATTGAAAGGAAGCTCTGGACTGGGAGGGGTCATAAGATGAAGGTGAAAAGGGATAGACTCAGATGTAATCTGAGGAAATACTTCTTTACGGAAAGGGTGATGGATACTGTCATGAAACTGAAGCTACTGAGAGTGCAGACTTAGAAAAAAACCCTGTCTTTAACAGAGCTGTTGATGTGCAGAGGATGCAATTACCTTGCAGCCCAGCTAGAGGGAGCAGGAGCAAAACTACTGAGGCTGAGTTAACACACCCAGCCACTGATTATATAAGAGCTAATCAGCTGCACCTGACGACAACCCCGGAAAACTCAAAGGTAGAATGCCTTTATAAGAGAAAGGCAGTCCAGAGGAAAGCAGGCCAGCAGAAGGAACCAGTCCAGAGGAAAGCAGGGCAGCAGGAGGAACCAGTTCAGAGGGAACCGGTCCAGAGGGAAGCAGTCTGGAGGAAAGCAGTCCAGAGAGGGACAGTCCAGAGAGATACTGCCAGGAAAAGCACTTCAGACGGAAGGAGTGACACCTCCAGCCCAAGCAGCATAGCTGGATCAAGCAGAACGCCCAGAATAGTAAGTGCTGGAAAAGGAGCAGAGAAAGTCAGAAAGAAAGACAGCTTGAGGAGAGTCAGTCTGGAGAGAGACTCGGTAGCAGAGGACCACAGAGGCAAAGAGCTTGGGAGGAGAAAGCCATGCTTTGAGAGAGGCCTATGCTCACCGGAGGAGTCTGAATCAGGATTAAGAGGTACAAGAAGGAAAGGTTGTGATAGCAGAGCTACCTTTACCCAGAAGCAAGGAAATCCGGATTCCTCACCAGGTTTTCCTGAACTACAGAAAGGTAAAGCACTGCCCAGAAGGTTCCAAGAGAAAGCCTGTTTCCAGAGAGAGGTGCCTCAGAGAGGAAGCTCCAGTTATACTGGCTACAGGAGGAAGCCCAGGTATGGTGCCAGTTCATTTATAAAAGAAAGTTTATCTCCTAGAAGCTCTGGTGAAACAGATGCTCAGTGCAGGAGAAAAGGAAACAATTCAGAGCTTTACAAACCAGTATTTAAGGGCAGAAGAACAGGCCATGTTCGTTTGGGAGCCTTAGAACAGCCCTATTGGAAACAAGCAAACAGAGACAGAGTCTGGGAAAGTATAGCAGCAAGGGAGACATCCAATTCAGAGGGCGAGGCCAGTGACCCAGAGTCCATGGAAATAGACCTAGAGAATCCTATTCCCATGCCTCCAGATGAATTTATGGATTGTACCTTGTGTATTGCTAGCAGCCTTGAGTCATTAGCAGAACTGTGAATTGAACAGACCTTTTTGCTCTGAGAATGCTCATGTTTTGTGCTAAATGCCAGAGAACTGTTTTGCTTATTTAAGTTGCTCTGAAGTAAGAGAATCTTTCAGTTAATCTCTCCAATCAACTGTGAAACTTGTAACAGTTTTCTTCTTGCTTATGTTTGGTGAAACCCTGAAAGAAAGGACTTTCTTTATTTCTGTGCCTTACTGAGCCTTTGTGTTAAAGGGGAAATAAAAGCCTTAATACCCTCTATTTGGCTTATACAATTTGTTCATACAAGGAGCTGGACTATAAAGACCAAACTGCACTTGACTTTAAAGAGCCCTTTCCTCCTTGAAACAATAAAAATGCTCAGCCTACCCTTACAGCCACTGGCCACTAGGGAGTGCTGATGACAATACGTGGAACAGTCTCCCATTGGAGGTGGTGGAAAGAACTGTATCTGAATTCAAAAAGGCATGGGATAAATACAAAGGATCTCGGAGGAAGAGGAAGGGATTGTAAAATGTAATAGTTCTTATGGATAGGCAGACTGGATCAGCCATATGGTCTTTACTTTCATTTTCTACGTTTCTACGTAGCTTTAGAAAATGAAAGTTGAAATAGATCCTACAGACATTCCTAGAACTTCTTGGGCATGATGGCTTCACAAATCAATGTCTTTATTAAACTGCGATGGGCCCTACACCATGTATGAGTGGAGGAAACAACAACCAAGCTCCAGGCAAAAACAATATGGATATATTGTAGTTATAGCAGATGAAAAAAAGAGAAGAATCCATAGCATAGGATCCCTGGAGGCAGGACTCTGAGGAATGGGAAGGACAGAGCCATATCCAAGCCAGAGCAGAGTCTGGAGAATCAGACAAGCGTCCTAAGGTGCTAGAAGGTGAGGGGGACCAAAAGAAGGCGAAAGCTGGCTAGTTCTATTCCTGAACCCCAAAGAGCAGAGCAGCTTACTCACTGCAAAGGAGGGGAAGATGGACTATTTCCACAGCTGGTTGTCAGAAGAAGACGCTGGACTATTGGGTTAACCCTTGCTTCTTCTGCCAAAATTTGATACTAAGAGAGAACAAATAGACAAGGGAATTTCTCTGTTTCTGTTCTCCAAGACTCAACCTAACAAAAAGGGATGGAATGTGGTCCTTGTAGTACAGAGGAAAGAGCATTTCAAATCCCAAATAATGATTGAACTGTTACAGAGAATATATTACTTGAATCAAGTTTTCCGACTAGCCGTGAGACCCTTTCACCCCCATAGACCTCTCTTTTGCTGTCCATCTATCAACAGACCTAATAATTTTACAGTGCCAAAGTAACATTCACTGCTAATACATTGTACACTCAATTGGATAAATAGAATCCTTTACTAATTGACAGAAGACTTTAATCATTGGTGGTCACCAAAAAATATCTTTCCCACATATTCAGCATTGTGAAAATTTTACATTCATGAATATTAGTAAATATTGTGTTCTTAAAATTTAGAACCATTTTTGAATTTTCAGTCATGTCTTAAAGATACATTGGGCCTTATTCAGAAAGGACTTTTTCTTATTGGATAAAGCATATTATCTTTTTTGGGCTCATTTTGCTAGAGTGATAGTGCCTATTTTGGAGGATGCACCCATCTGTTTGTCCATACACACAGTGCAGGGGGTCATTCCTCTTGACAGATCTCATTGAAGTTTGACTGCAGTGTCTGGACAAGGTGACAGTGTGAAGGCCGAATCTGTGTGAGATCCATCAATGGAAACATCCCCTCCAGTCTCTGGAGAGTGAGGCTGGCAGTGATAGCACATGAGGAGAGAATCTGGATTAGAGAGAAAGGAAGGAGCTGAAATGCATTTTCCGGACGTTATGCTATCAGGGTACACATTCAGTACTTGTTAATAGATGATATTACATTTGAAGACTTACAGCCCTGGATTCAAGATCTTCCATCTCTTGAAAACTTTCCCCAAGGGGAATCAAAATGGCCAATGCCAAGTAGTAGCTCTCTGTCGGAGTTTTGTTGAAAATGATCGGCAGTTTAAAAATATGCTACTATTTGGCATTATCAAAACAAAGGAGAAAGCAAGAACGTTCATCTGTTAATTTTCAACACCCGTTTCTTGGTCCTCTCTCCCATCCTTTCTTTTCTTACGCCCATGACCCGCCTCCTAATCCATCTCTAGCCCTTATTTAGTATCTTGAGCCCAATCGTAGCAGCGGCAGACATGTTCAAGCTGCTGAGGAGATATAAGTGGCAGTGACAGCAAGATATGCAGAAATCAGTGGGGATTCTGTGAGCTGATAGGTGCTCACAGACCTGGACCCTTGTCTCACACACATTTATTGTAACCAAGGGGAATGCATGGGGGTGGGGACACCATAAGGCTTGTGAGTGCATACCGGCTCACATCATGTCCATGCTGAGTTTCGTTATTATTGCTGCTGCCACTGCCCGCATATTTCTTCAGGGGCTGGCCCTGATTCTAATAAGTTGTTTCAGGTGACAGGGTAAGTGGGTCGCTGGGCCCCCACCTTGCCTGTCCTGTCCCCAGCACTGCAGGGATTGCTTGAGGGGAATCTGAGAAGTAGCCTAGTGGGTAAAGCAGGAGGCTGAAAACCTGGAAAGTTAGGGTCAAAGCCCAAGTGATTCTTCTTCTGACTTTGGGCAAGATACTACAAC
This sequence comes from Ichthyophis bannanicus, assembly GCA_033557465.1. Classification (NCBI taxonomy): domain Eukaryota; kingdom Metazoa; phylum Chordata; class Amphibia; order Gymnophiona; family Ichthyophiidae; genus Ichthyophis; species Ichthyophis bannanicus. Next base: position 810,250,289 of record CM066032.1, on the reverse strand, counting down.
TCCGTTCCTCAGATACAAACTTAGGAGCTCATTTTAGAATGGTTGTCTGGCATTTGTAAGTATAAATAGCAGTATTTACACACATGTAAATGATAATTTTACAATGTCAATGCTTACATATGCAAATGTCACCGGATGCATAGATTCTAAGGGGATGCGTTTAAGGTGTGGGTTGGGATGTGAAAAAAATTAATGTACTTCCTATTTCTCACGAGAAGACATGCATATTGCTTAAAATTCCCCTATCAGCTTTTGCAGCTCCTCCTGGGCATGCATATGTGTAAACAAAGCTTTAATAGGAGATAGAGCAGCTTTTAAACTAGATAATAGGGGAAAGCTGACAATCATCCAAGAGCTCATGGTTTGGAAGCATGTACCTTTGAAGGATACTAGCAAAAGAGTGAAGTTAGGACATCCTAACAGAGAGGTTCCAATAAAGATAAAAGTAACCCAGATGCCCTTAAGTACAGAGCTGAAAGATTCCAAATTACCCCTATGAACTGATAAGCAGATCAATATGAATGAAATACAACCTCTAAAATGCCCGTATTCAAATGCTAGAAGTCTGAAAAATAAGATGGGAGAGTTAGAATATATTGCTCTAAATGAGAGGTTAGATATGATTGGTATCTCAGAGACCTGGTGGAAGGAGGACAACCAGTGGGACACTGTGATACCTGTGTACAAACTATATCGCAATGATAGAGTAGATCAAATTGGTGGAGGGGTTGCGCTCCATGTTAGAAAGGGCATTGAGTCACATAGTTTTGCTGGAAACAAAACACTGTAGAATCTCTATGGATAGAAATTCCATATAAAGAGAGAAAGGCAATATTTAAAAAGGGTTCCAGGGATGATCCAAGAAACTACAGACTGGTGAGTGGGGGTATACTACTGACTGCCTAGCCGGAATGAACAAATGGATGATGCAATGTTCAAAGAAATCAGGGAAGCTAACAAAAGTTACAACACAGTAATAATGGGTGATTTCAACTACCCCAGTATCGACTGTGTCAGTGTCACAGCAGGATATGCTAGGGAGATAAAGTTTCTAGATAAAATAAATGACTGCTTCTTGGAGCAGCTAGTTCATGAACCGACAAAAGGGGAAGCTATTTTAGACCTAGTACTTAGTGGCACACAGGATCTGGTGCAAGAAATAAGGGTATTTGGGCCACTTGGCAAAAGTGATCATAGCATAATTGAATTTGATTTAATAAACGAAAGAAGGATGGCAAGGAAATCCCTAGTATTGCCATTTAATTTTCAGAAAATACTAAACAGAACAGCTGCAAAGGTTAAAGATTTACATAATGCGTGGGAATTGTTTAAAAGTACTATCCTGGAAGCCCAGAACAGATGTATTCCACACTTTAAGAAAAGTGGAAGGAAGGCCACAAAACTGCTAGCATGGATTAAAGGCGAGATCAGAGAGGCTGTTGCTGCCAAAAAAGCACCTTTCAGGAAATGGAAAAAGGAGCCAAATGACGAAAACAGGAAACAACATAAGCACTGGCATGTTAGATGCAAGGCATTGATAAGGCGGGCAAAGAGAGAATTTGAAACAAAACTAGCCATGGAAGCAAAAATGCATAAAAAACTTTTTAAGTACATTCATAGCAAAAAACCTGGGGCGCTAAGTGAGGACAAGGCCACAGCGGAGAGACTGAATAAATTCTTTGCTTTGGTCTTTACTGAAGAAGATGTAGAGATGTTACCCATGCCTGAAATTGTATATAAAGGTGATATATCAGTGGAATTGAAAGAAATATCGATAAACCGGGAAGATGTATTACTATTTGATAAATTGAAGAGTAGCAAATCACCTGGACTGGATGGTATGCAACTGAGGGTATTGAAAGAACTGAAATAAAAGATTGCAGACCCACCATTAGTAATCTGTGAGCTATCAGTAAAATCATCTATTACTTGGTGGAGAATGGCTAAGGTAATGGCAATATTTAAAAGGGTTCCAGGGATGATCCAGGAAACCACAGACCGGTGAGTATGACATCAGTACCGGGTAGAAAACATTATAAAGTATAAAATTACTGATTATGTATATAGTCATGGTTTAATGGGAGAAAGCCAACATGGATTTAGCCAAGGAAAGTCTTGTCTTACTAATCTGTGTATTTTTTTGAAGATGTGAATAAACAGGTAGACAAAGTTGTGACAGTTGATATAGTGTATCTGGATTTTCAGAAAGCCTTTGACAAGGTCCCTCATGAGAGACTCTGGTGAAATTAAAAAGTTATAGGATTGGAGGTGGTGTAGTATTGTGGATCAGGAACTGATTTAATTAATTATTTATTTGGCTGTATTTATGTACCGCCTTTCTCTGGGTCAAGGCGGTTTACATGGAACTGAAACGTAACTGACATTGAAACAGTGGTATCAAACTATGTACAGCATGCAATCAATGAGCTTTTTGCTTTTAACTATATATAGATTTGATTACTGTATATACAACAGTAATGGTAGTTGGTTGGGCATTGTTCTTCAGGGGGGGGGGGGGTTAGTCTCTTGTGTTGAAATGTTTGGTAAACTGATGTGTCTTTAACTGTTTGCAGAAGGTCTTGATGTCCATGGTGTTACTGAGCTGGTCCGGTAGTCTGTTCTGGTTAAAAGATAAAAAGCAGAGAGTAGGGTTAAATGGCCAAATCTTTCAATGGAGAAAAGTAAACAGTGGTGTACCGCAGGGATCTGTGCTGGCCTACTGCTTTTTAACATATTCATAAATGACCTGGAAATGGGATATAGCAGAATTAGAAAAGTTTCAGAGAAGAGCCACCAAAATGGTAACAGGAATGGAAGGATGCCCTTATGAGGAGAGGCTTAAAAGGTTAGGGCTCTTTAACCTGGAAAAGAGACAGCTGAGGGGAGATATGATAGAGGTCTATAAATTAATGAATGAGGCAGAATGGCTAAACGTAGATCAGATGTTTATGTCATCAAAAAATAGAAAGACTAGGGGACATGCAATGAAGCTACAATGTATCCCATTTAAGACTAATAAGAGAAAATATTTTTTTGCTGAACGTGTAATCAAACTCTGGAATTCGTTACCAGAGGATGTAGTAAAAGCCGTTAGTGTATTAGGGTTTAAAAAAGGTTTGGACAAGTTCCTGGAGGAAAGGTCCGTAAACCATTATTAAAGAGGACCTGGGAAAGTCATTGCTTACCCTGGGACAAGCATTATGGAATCTGTGTATGTTTTTGGGGAAACCGCTAGGTATGTATGACCTAGATTGGCCACTGTTGGAAACAGGATACTGGGCTTGATGGACCTTGTTCTGACCCTGTATGGCATTTCTTATGTTCTTATGATTGATGGGGCAATTTTACTTAACCCTCTGGCCTTTAAAATAACCCAAAAATGTGAAAACATGACTGGGAGCTTGGCTTTTGTCATTTGCTATATGTTCATTTCTCACAAAAATGTATGTTTAAGTGCTAGTACCTACTTGTGTACAATGTTGAATCAGCACTTAAATATATAATTTCTAGCTCTTGCGTCAGGGTTGGTGTGACCATTAGGCAAACTAAGCAGTCCCCTGGAGCACTAATGGTTCAGGGGTGGCCCATTGCCACCACTGCCACCCCTCCCTAAGATCTGTAGTGGTGGCAATGGCCTCAAAAATGGGAGTGAGAGCAGGAGGCACAAGGGAAGAGGTTTACCTAGGGTGTTTCATCTCCTTATTCCACCTCTGTAGCCTTAAATCCCTCTATAGCCCTAAATTGCTCAGACTGGAATAGTGGGAATGGAAGTCCTGTTGGGAAGGGGCATTCTAGAGGTGGATCGAGGGCAGGCATGAGCAGGCTGTGACCCCGGACGTACAGGGTCTATGAGGCCGGCCCTGTACATCCGGGGTCAGCAAACTGGACGGGGGAGTTATTCCACTTCCGAGGTGGAATAAGTTCTGCTGGACATCGGGGGATGGAAGGCCCAGGCAGCAGCGGAAAGGTGAGGGAGTGCAGGGGATTCCCTGCAGCCCGACCCTGGCCATGGAAGGGTAGATCTGGGGTTGGACTGTGGGGAAAGAAGACTGTGGTCAGTGGCTGGGACACCATAACAATGGGACACCATGGCACCGTGGCTCCATTCAGGAGCCTCACTGAGGTAGCTAGGCAGGTGGCTGCACGTGCCCTAGACCCAATTCTGATCCCTAGCCCCCGCAGGATCAGAATCGGGTCTATCCCCGGGCATCCCAATTCCTACCAGATGCACAGGGGTTCTAGATGCACACATTAGACTGTGCCTCCATGCTTATAATTACTAGTCATCTATGAATCTCATTCACTAATTGGCTTCCGCCTTTATAAGCCTCCAAATGAGATTTCCCCTGTTCATTGTATATTTCCTGGTTTTTGTTATAGTGTAAACCACTTTGAATATATGATAAGGTGGTATAAAAAAACATGTTAAACAAACAAACAAATAAATAAATATATGTCACTTTTTTTTCATAGTGCTCCCATTGCATGTATTTCCTGCTGCCTTGTTTGTCTTTTACAAAAGACTCCATGTTCAGTGGGTTTTTGGTAAAAGAGCCTGGAAACTGTGAAAGCCCTCACTTGGATACTCCTTTTCTGTCCTAGAAGTCCTAAGCAAAATTAGGCTTTTAAATTGTAGGCCCCCTGGGAAAAGGACAATACGCACTGTCCCTAAATGTAACTTACCTTGAAATACTACTAGAATGAGGTGAGACAAATCCAATTACATTAATTTACTCCACAGGTTCTGGAGAAAACATTTCCAAATAAATAAAGACAGGGATTCTCTATATTCTTGAAAGCTCGTGTAGAGTAACATTTTTGAATAGCTCTTGTAAGGATCCATCCAATAAAATTTATGAAAACCTGCAAAGGATCTGGTTTAGGAAGCTGACAGGTAGAAGCATCTTGAAAGAACTTGAAATCCTGCGTACAAGGCTGTCTTTCTCTTTAAAGTATATTTATTTTCTAGCCTCCCCCCTCCCTGTGCTATGATAGATTTTCTTGTGGTTTAGTTTCAAGAGTAATATTTCCTGTGTGAACACTAAGGAGCGTTAAGAATCCATTTTATCTCTGGACACCTTTGCTTCAGACCTCTCAAGATGGCAATTTTTTAAAGAGGCGAGGGCTAAATGTTTTTGAAAGATCTCTAGAAAAAGATAACATCCAGATACTTGCTCCTTTGTAAAGCTGGAATAAAAATATAGATGGAATGACAGAATTCCCCTAAGCTATGCACTCTGAAGTGGGAGTTGGCAAGCATAAAGAACAGGAATAAGGTCAAGTGCTGTAACAAACTTGTCAGCTGTTTAAACAGTGGAATACTTCAAAAGAACTATGGTATACTTTAAAGAAACTTCTCTTGCGTTTCTTTCTATACATACTCCTACCTTTTCAGCTGTTCATCTTTCTTCTTTCCAGCAGAGGAGATAGAGGGGGAAAACAGGTGGTCCTTCTTACATTTCAGACCATCTAACCCAAGCAGAGCCAGAAATCATGAGCTTAATCTTAAACAAGAGATCCTAATATAAACATAAAATAAGAGAATTCCCTCCTTAAGACTATATAGGATGCAAATTTTTAGATTAAAATTTTAAAGCTATTTTTTCTCATAATTACATCAATACCTAAGGTTACCAGATGTCTCCGATATGGGAATTGTTACCAATTTTAGAGCTGTGTCCTCAATTCCCACCTATTTGGCAGATTCCTGTCCCTGATTCCAGCAATACAGACAAAAGAGGTAGAAAAAAATGATTTTCAATTTAGTGATTTGAATATGTCATTTCTTAGAACTTGCATCCATTATCCTTATATTTACATAGAAACATGTCAGCAGAAAAAGACCATATCGCCTATCTAGTCTGCCTTTCCATATCAAATACAGTCTCTTTTTTTCCTTTAGAGATCCTCTGTGTTTGTCCCCATGCTTCCTTGAATTCAGATACTGTCCTCGTCTCTACTACCTCCACTGGGAGATTATTCCATGCATCTTCCACTCTTTCTGAAAAAGAAATATTTCCACATATCATTCCTGAGTCTATCTCCTTTCACCCTCATCCTATGCCCTCTTGTTGCAGAGCTTACGTTCAATCGAAAGAGGCTCTCCTCGTGTACATTTATGTCATGGAGGTATTTAAACGTCTCCATCATATCTCCTCTATCCTGCCTTTCCTCTAATGTATACATATTAACGTCCTTAAGACTGTCCTCATATGCTTTATAACGAAGAATACTAACCATCCTCTGCACTGACTCCATCCTGCTTATATCCTTTTGAAGGTGCAGTCTCCAGAATTGCACACAAATGAGATCGCAGCAGAGACTTATACAGAGGCACTATCACCTCCTTTATTCTGCTGGCCATTCCTCTCCCTATGCACCCAAGCATCCTTCTGGATTTTGCCCTCACCTTTTCTATTTGTTTAGCCACTTTAAGATCATCAGAAACAATCATGCCCAGGTCCCGCTCTTCTTTTACTTCGCCTCCTACACTGTACCGCTCCCTGGGATTTTTGCAGTCCAAATGCATGACTCTACATTTTTTAACATTAAATGTCAGCTACCAAATTCTCGACCATTCTTCAAGCTTAGCTAGATCCCTCCTCATGTTATCTACTCCTTCCTGGGAGCGTACTCTATTGCAGATTTTGGTATCATCTGCAAAAAGACAAAGCTTACCTGATAACCCTTCCACAATATCAATAACAAAGATGTTAAAACGAATCGGACCAAGGACAGATCTTTACAGCACACCACTGGTAACCTCCTCCTCCTCAGAGTGAGCTCCATTTACCTGTATACTTTGTCGCCTTCCACTCAACCAATTTCTTACCCAGTCAGTCACTATGGGGTCCATCCCTAGGGTGCTCGGTTTATTAATAAGTCGCCTGTATGGAACAGTGTCAAAGGCTTTACTGAAATCCATGTACACCACATCTAGGGCTCTCCCTCTGTCCAACTCTCTGGTCACCCAGTCAAAAAAATCAATCAGATTTCTCTAACAAGACCTGCCTCTGGTAAACCCATGCTGCCTCAGATCCTGCAATCCAGGAGCTTCACCATCCTCTGTTTTAGCAGTGTTTCTAATAATTTACTCATCACAGATGTCAGACTAACCGGCCTGTAGTTCTCAACCTCATCCTTACTTTCACTTTTGTGTAAAGGGGCCAAATGTGCCTTTCTCCAGTTCTCTGCAACCACAGAGACAAGCTGTCGCATAGGATCTGGAAAAGATAAAAACTTAAAGTATGGGGAAAATGCATCACTGCTATTATTTCTCTGTTTATTTTTCTACTTGGAAGTGATATTATTGCTGTCATGGATGGATTGTGTATGTGTGTGGTGGTGGGGGGGGGGGGGGGGAGGAAGGAGGCAAGGTAATGACTCTGCTTCTCTCCTCCATGCCTTATTGCTCAAATCTGGAACTGAGGTACCTCTCCCCCCATCATACTTCGTATGTGTCCCAGATTCACCTGCAAAAAATCTGATAACCTTATCAATACCATATATATCCATATTACCTTAGATCTGAAACTGTACTACTTCCTACTTCACATAAGGGGAGGACTCTTGAAGTGGGTGATATGGAAGGGCAGACTAGATAGACCATGTGGTCTTTTTCTGCCGTCATGTTTCTAAGGTTACATGACCCAACACGAAATAAGCAAAACTTCCTGTTAACAGATTTTTAGAATGGTGTCATAAAGCAGATACAGGTACCTATTTACTAAAGGTTTTCTCTGAAGGAAATAATGACCTCTAGAGACACTTGCAAACCCACTGTCTGAAAGGGAGTCTCCTCACATTGTAGTTTTTGTACCTTAGACCCAGCAACAATATGAGAACCATGTAGTATACTAGGGCCTGGTAATAGTTGCTCATCAGTCTAGGAATGTCTTAATCTGGTTCTTCATTTGTGAGGAAGTTACTTTAGTTATGGAGTGGAGGATAGCCTAGTGGTTAGACCAACAGCCTTGTAGCAAAGAGATCAGGGCTTGATTCCCACTGGCACATCTTGGGCAAGTCATTTTACTCTCCATTGCCTTGGAAAAATGGACTGCCAATCTACTTCAGGTCACAGGGCCTGCTGGGTTGCCAGGAGTCAACATTGACTGGATAGCACTCATACTACCTTAGTTATGGAATCATCTTTTCCAATCTGAGGTTTGACTTGGCCCTTTCCTAGTGAATACCCAAGGTATTAAACTTCCTATCTTACTTTCCAAATATCCACCTTTTGGGATTTGCTGTTAATAATGCCTTTTCCAGAGTATCCAGGTCTGTTTGGAGACATAGGCAGCTGAATGAGGTGGGTCACTGGGGCCAGGGTCCTACCAATATTTTGCCCAAGTCAGCATCAGCAACCAGACAGTTTGGGAGTAGGGCCAGAGGTGGCGTCTTTGGTCCTTCCAACCAAAAAGGTGTCCCGCTGCTGCTACTTGGAGATGCATATGGCGCCAATCATCACTTCAAGTTCAAGGTAAACGTGAGATTGGCTATAGCCAAATTTTCAGTTTGTCTGTTCTGAGCATTAGATGGGTGTCCAATTCATATGTTCACTTACACTATAAAAATAATACAGATGCATATTTCTCCATCAGGTTTTGAATTAGCATGAATGTAGGGGAGGAGGGGCATCAGTCATTCTTGAGGTCCTCTAAAGCACCCAATTGTAGTACTTGAGCGATAGCATTCTGTTTAGCTTCATGAATTGCTTGGGCATGACTCTTGGTGTTATGTATATTTCATGGTAGATACTGGCGGTTTAGTTTACAGTACTTTATTTTTTGATATGCTGCCCCTTCGGACTTTTGCTGATCTAGCAAAGTGGTTTACAATATTGAAGTTGAAACATAAAAAAATAGAATAACAAGAGATAGAAGGTAGGCATAACTTGGGTTTAAAAGAATGGTAAGTATAGTAAAAGAAAAAAGGGCAAGAGAGAGATCTATGCTATACTCTTGAACACAGTCCATAATGCTTCAGGGAACAGAAATGTTTTAAAAATTTTTCTTAAAGCATGCTTGGTTTCTTTCTGCTCTTAAGTCCTATGGTAATGTATTCTAAAGACTGAGGCCGAAGTAAGAAAAGGTGGAATGCATTGTCATTTCTAGGTATAAGTTGAAGGGAAGTGCAAACCAATTTGTGCACCAACTATGAGTTCCTTGAGAAAATGAGTATGGAATTAAGAGGTCAGATAAGTAGAATGGTAATCTGGACTCTAATACCTTGTGGATATGAAAGAGAATTTTATAATGGATTCAGAAAGTGACTGACAGTGCAAATTTTTTAGAGCTGCTGTGATAAGGTTGCATGTGTTTATTTCTGTAATAAGCCTTGCAGTGGTATTCTGGAGGAGTTTAACCCTTTCATGGCTGTTGCCATATGGCAATCTTAAAATTTTCCCCAAAATTTTTCACCGGATTCTATATTTCCAAAAAATCTGCACACTGAGTGTGAAATGTGATGTGTATCTGTGCTTGACATCTGAAAAAAACCTGTTATTTTAAACTATCACACCCAGCAGTAAATTAAACTGATGCCAAGACTGTTTTTAATTTTCAGCCATTCAGGACTGTGGTTGCCATATAGCAACAGTAAATATTATTTCTTAGAAATAAATTATTTTCAAAAAAACATTATATTCTGCATCATTTAGCTCAAATCTTAATAAAAAAAAACGAAAAAAAAATTTCAGTTACAAAACAATTATGTGGACGCGAAAGGGTTAAGGTGATAGATGGTTGAGTTAGTGGAAGCAAAGTAGAGAGAGCTGCAATAATCAAGTTGACTTAAGATCAGTGCATAAGCAAGGATCTTAAGATGCTACTGATAAACAGGGGCGGCCCAAGGGGGGTGCGGGGCCTTGTGCAGAGACTCGATGTGGGGCCTCATTGGCATAAGGGCCTCATTTGCACAAGGGCCTCATTTGCATGAATATTTACATAATGTTAACATGCGCTAACATTTAGTAAACATGCCTCTTAATGAGTGTATGGATAAAGAAAGACAACCAGATTTCTACATTACGATATTCTAGTGCCAATCGCCAGGCACATTAGGAAGTACTATAAACACTGCCCATTTAGAACCCATAGCAAAACCACCATAACAGTTCTACCAGGACTCATAAAGCACCATACCCTACCTATCAAAAGGCAACATTGCAAATATTAAACCAATACATCTCAGAAAATACCAATACATCTCACTGGGGAAAGAGAACAAGTGGCACTGTCAAATAGAAACTACATAAATAGAATACCTCAGCTCGGTTACACATATAGAACATAAACGGTCATCAAACAAACAACAAAGGATCACAATTTAGAAATAGGAAGACAGTAATTCAACTGGGAACCCCATAAGCCAAACTTGGAATGTACAACAACACTGCAGCAATAAAACTATAAATTAATTTCCTCTTGTACTAAAAAATATGCAGACGTTAAAAGGCACTCATTTCCCAGAGCTGACATGTTCCAGTTAAAAAATTCAAAATAAAGTATTTTTCTACCTTTTTTGTTTCGGCATTTTATTTTTCAGTTGCAATGGCTCCAGTCAGTTTCTTCTGGTTTCTTCGTGTCTTCTGCTAACTCTCCATCGTCTGCTGTCCATTTGACCTTTCTTCTCTCTTCTAGTTTCTTTCCATTCTCTCTCTACATCTGCTTTAACATACTGATCTTTCTCCTTTTGCTCTTTCCTCCATCTCTTTCTTTATTCCTTTTTCATCCATTCAAATTTTACCCCTTCGTCCTCAATCCTCACTTACATTCCCAATACCCAGCCAATTGTAGATTTTTCTTCCCTCCCACACAAAATATTTTCCCCTCTCCATTTTATTCTCCCAGCCCCATCCCATTCTAGTCCTCCCCCAACATCAGCTCCCTTCTAGTTCCAGCCCCACCCAGCATCCACTCCCTTCTAGTACCCCCATCAGCCCATTTCCAGTCTTAGTTCCCCTATCAGCTCTTTCCAGTCCTATCCTAGCCCCTCCATCAGTCCATTTCCAATCCAAGACCCCCCCATCAGCCTATTTCCAGTCCTAGCCTCCCATCAACCCATTTCCAATCCTAGCCCTCCATCAGCCCATTTCCTTTCCTATCCTAGCACCTCCATCAGCCCATTTCCAGTCCTAGCTCCCCCCACACAGCCTATTTCCAATCCAAACCCCCCATGAGCCCATTTCCAGTCCTAGCTCCCCCATCCATTTCCAGTCCTATGCTAGCCCCTCCATCAGTCCATTTCCAATCTTAGCCTCCCATCATCCCATTTCCAATCCTAGCCCCCATCAACCCATTTCCAGTCCTATCCTAGCCCTTCCATCAGCCTGTTTCCAATCCTAGCTCCCCCCCACGCAGTCCATTTCCAGTCCAAGCCCCCCTCCCCATCAACTATTTCCAGTCCAAGCCCCACCCATACAACCCATTTCCAGTCCTAGCTCCCCCAACCCCACTCAGCCCACTTCCAATCCAAGCCCCTCTATGAGCCCATTTCCAGTCCTATCCTAGCCCCTCCATCAGATCATTTTCAGTCCTAGTCCCCCCACTCAGTCCATTTCCAGTCGAAGCCCCTCCCCACCCTATTAGCTATTTCTAGTCCAAGCCCCCCATTCAGACCATTTCCAGTTCTAGACCCCCCAATTTCCAGTCCAATCCCCCCTCCCCATCAGCTATTTCCAGTTGAAGCCCCCTTCACTCAGCCCATTTCCAGTCCTAGCTCCCCCCCCCCCACAATTTCCAGTCCAAGCCCCCCCATTCAGTCCATTTCCAGTCCTAGCTCCCCCCCCAATTTCCAGTCCAACCCCCCCCCACTAAGCCCATTTCCAGTCCAAGCCCCCCTCCCTTCCCAAAGAGTCCCACGGCTGTCTAAAATGCTTTCGAGGGAGCTGGAGAGGCCCCAGCTCACCTCTAATAGCTACCAAAGTGAAAAGTGTCTTTTTCCTTCACTTTAGCAACTGTACTGTAGTTTATGATGAAGCCGCGCTGAGGTCAAAGGAGACTTCCTGTTTCCTGGTGCTCAGTGCGGCAGTGTTCTAAACTACAGTACAGCTGCCGAAGTGAAGAAAAAAGATGCTCTTCACTTCGGCAGCTCATAGAGGTGAGCCAGAGCCTAGCCGGCTCCCTCTAAAGCCGCCTGCCTGCTGGTATTCAATGCAGGATGTTGTTGGCATGGGGCCTTCTGAAGCACGGGGCCCTGTGCGAACAACATTATCGCACAATGGACGTGCCAGCCCTGCTGATCAAATAATGGTTTAATAACTCATATCTGTCAGAGAGTGAAATAGGAAGATTTAACTACTGAGGCAATTTGGGTGTTGAAAGTAAGAAATAGATCTATCTTGAAACCCAGGATGGTGAGCCAGTCACAGAGAGGAATGTGGGTACTGTTAATGCTTGAAGAGATCGAAGGAGGGGAAGAGTGGCAAGAGGTACATATTGCTTTGCATTTACTAGAATTTAGGGCCCCTTTTTCTAAAGGCTGCTATCAATATACCATTAACACACTGATCTCATGCGCGTTAATGACAGAGGCTGCAGGTTAGCTGTCTGGGGCATATTCAGTATGTCCCCAGCAGCCAACTTCTGAAGGATCTCCCTAATGTGCAGCCCACTAGGTTGGGTTCCTTTAATGACGCCTATAGAAGAGTTGTTAAGTGAATCCATGTTAGGGGTCCTGTTGCTGCTGAGCATACAGCAATTGCCCTGGCACTAGCGACAACGGGCTCTCCACACCCACTCTTCAACCATGCCTTGCTCTATTCTGCATGTGCCAATTTAACATGCGTTTTAACGTGCAAAGGCAGCCACTATCAGGCATTAATGTTCCTGACTGCCTGTAACCGTGTGTTAAAATGCTGTTAACCAGCTAACGGACTTTAGTAAGAGGCCCTTCGTTTCCTTCCGTTTCAGGCTAATCACTCTGCAACATTTGATACATTGGTTTCAAACCTGCAGGATCTGGGCAAGGTTGAGCTAAATGAGTTAACTGAGCTAATTCTTCTTTGTGCTCTGGGGACGGCTGCTCTTTGCATTCTTCCACTGAAGAACAGCGTGTCATTGAGTGCTCCAGATTGCAATTAGTTTCTTGGAGTCTGTAGCAGACCACATTGCAGATATATGCTAATGTGAACTGTTTGAACCTTTTCCTTTCATAGCCAGCTGGCATATTCTATAATTCAAGAGGGCAACTTTTTCAGCGGTTTCATAAGGATTCATAAGGATTTAGCCGATAGTTTGTCCTCTGAAAAAGGAATACAAGAATGTTAGCTATGTGAAAAGATCAGTTTCTTGCTAATTATTAGGTGGTGTGTGTAGTTCGGGATTCTGGGAGGTGACTCTTAAAAGTTTGTTGCTCTTTGCTTAGGTGGTTCTGTAATGCCAGAATATAGTCTTATGGAGGTTAATTTTATAACAAGGTATCTAGGTGACATTCTAACTGTATTTCCCTCCTCCTCCCCACTATCTGGGATTTGCTGTCTGGTCTTGCCTATGGGCACCAAAATCTTATTTTTTTAATCATCTTTTTATTAGAAAAAGATGTACAATGTCTGACCCAGTTGATCAATGCTGCACAACACTGCAGGACAAAGGATTCCCTCCCTCTATCCTTCACATTTCCTTGTGCTGGTAGTGGCAGCAGCAATTAACTGCAAGGAGGGCAGGCACATGGACTCCCTCTGCATTGTGGTCAGGGCGCTGGTGGCAGCCACAGAATCCAGCTGCAGAGCGGGCAGGCACAGTCTTGTTGGGTCGTGCCGGGGCATCAAGTGTCAGGGCTATGGCTGAAGGTAAGCTGAGTTCAGCATGCTTAGCGGCAGCCACATTACATACTGCTGGAAGCAGGCTACGTTCCTGGTGCTGTCAAGGTCTATAGTGCAGCAGCAGGGCTTTGTGGCCCAGCAGGCTGGCACGTCAACGTTAACAATATAGAGGAGGGGAGTTGGGAGACTGGAGGTGGAGTGGTAACTCATCAGTATCTTTGCACGAGCACCATCACGGCCAGCAGGAAACACGGTGCACTGTGCAGGCAGGGGCTGAAGGGGAGGCTGTTTGGTTGCGTTAGATATGTGGAATTCCACCTGGTACCAACATCCTGCATAAGCTGGTGCTCAAGTGCTCCTGCTACTTCCTGATTCTCAAGCAACTCTTGCCATAATTCACTCTCTGGTACAAATACTCTGCCATTCTTTTGGCAGTCCGTAGCTCAGGACTAGACTACTGCTTCCCTTCCTTGAGAGAGTCTGATAACCAGATGCATCCAGTGTGCAAAGCATCTGATACCATGAAAGCCCCCCCCCCCCCGCCTCCTTCACTGGCTTAACCAATGTCTGTGCCACCAACTATTACAAAACATTCAGGGTGCACAGTGCTCTGTCTGTGACCTATCTGCCAGACCTGCAGCATTGCTCTTATTTCTGCTAAGATATGGGCCCAGGTAGGGCTATCATCTATCACCTGAATGTGCAGCATAGCTCACTGGTGTCCTCCTTCTCTTACTCCCCCTTATACCTATAGTCTGTCCTTGCCTCATCCACCTGCCCCCAGTGTGCTGTTGCGAGAGGTAAGTATGTGTAGCATTCTGACATCTAGATGTTGTAGTGAAATTCATGCTAGTATTCTCTGCCTTTGCCATCTCTGTTTGCAGCTGGGCACCCAACTGATTATACAAGCTGGAGATTACCTGCTTCACAAAGCTGTTCTGTTGAACACTTGGTAATTGGGAGCTAAGAAATTCAGCAGCCATATAAACCCCATGTTCTCACCCTGCAGGGACTGGTCATCCAGAGCGATCATTCCCCCGATGCACCATGTCACCACCTTCGATGCTGCCTGTGCTTGCTCTGAGACAGCGCTGCTGAACACCACCCTATCTCCTCCGTGGTGAATTGCTTTGATACTCTTTGGGGCTGTTTGCATGCAACCTCATGGGGAGGGATGGAAGCCGAAGTCTCTGCTTGGGGAAACAGATTTCCTTTTTTCTATAGTTATCCTGCCACTGCTATTGCTGAATTGTGTCCACAGTCCAGGATGAACATAAGATATGCCATACTGGGTCAGACCAAGGTCCATGAATACCCTCCTTTGTACTCTGCTGCAAATAATACTGCATTCACTGTTGGTAATATTCCCCAAAAGTTTCCCTCTGCCTTAATACATAAGCATCATAGGAGGACTTGGAGTAGAGGAGTAGCCTAGTGATTAGAGCAACAACCTACAACCCAAGAGAACTGGCACTCCTTGTGACTTTGGGCAAATCACTTTATCCTCCACTGTCTTAGACAGAAAGGCCTGCCAATCTGCTTCTGATGATACCTTGCAAAGAGAACCCAGGAGCTGCTGGCTCACCAAGAGTCGGCATTGACTTATAGGCACTTAAAAAGAAAAAATAGGAGGACCCAGAAAGTTTGGTCACCGCATCTGTTATCTTGCATTTTATCTGTGATTTATGTGTATATTAAGGGGTAATTTTATAAAACCTTTCCTCATATAAGCTTGTTTTGTACCTAGAGAAGGGCTTTATAAAATTGTATGGCTGCATATCACATAAAAATAGACAGTGCCTACTTTTATGTGCTCTAAATGAAGGCATTTCTAGGGGAGACGTTTGGCTAAGCAGAGGCAGAGTTATGATGTATATACATATTTTGATGCAGACACAACACCAGTAATGTCACTTCCAGAGTGAAACGGATTATCTCAAAACCAGACAAATATCATTCCAATATTATTCAAGCTTTCACATTAGGCTTACACTGTCCTTCCTTAAAAGGAGAAAATGGGCCTCAGAACCACATGAGGTTTAGAGCATAGGCACAATGCAATCATACACATCAGCCTTAGCTCATCCTCAATACATCAACGGCCCTAAAAAAACTCCTTCAAGTATCAAACATTTTCTTTATAATTTCTTTTTTCAATTTCCTTTACATTTTCTTCTTTTAAATTTTCTCTTTTTATCCTTAACTCTCCCTCAGAATATGCAAGACCATTCACAAGGAAACATCCTCAGAAACTGATTTTTAGCACTTTAAACTTATACTTATTTTTACGTAGCTTTAGTCAGCTTTCCTACACTTCCATTTTGTAAATACTTTATTCTGTGGTTTTTATTTACTTTTATAGGAAATGTTATGTTTGTTCGAAGTGGTTGGCTACAGCATTGATTTGCTATTGGCATTTTTTCAATATAGCTAGTCATTGGTCTTTCCTTTTCTCTTCCTAACTGTTCAACCACGGTATTGTTCTAATTACATGACTGGCCTTCTGTCTTATTTCTATTCCTTCTTGTTTTTCTCCTTCTCCTCTCTCTCTTCTTAATTCAACATGGTGCAGTTCTTTCTTACACATTAGTTCCTCATATAATCTTATTTGGTCTTGGACCATTTTTTCTCCTTGTCAATGTCTGGTATGTCTGTCAGCACTTCATGTTTTAATATTGTTTTTATTTGATATTACATTGTTTGCTATACTTTTATGTGCCATTGATGTTCTCAAGTGTTTTTTATTTATTTTATTTTATTTACATTCTCTTATATACCGCGCTATTCTCCATCAGTGCAGTTTACATTGAACAAACTGAAATTACATTGAACAGGGCATTATAACTTGGAGATAACTATTTTACAGGGAACATGGGCTATGGAGGGTTAAGTGACTTGCCCAAGACCACAAGGAGCACCTGTGGGACTAGAAACCCCAGTCCTATTGGCCCAAGGTTGCTGTCCTCTAGTGGGATTTGAACCCCCAACCTTCTGGCCTGAAGTACCTTGCCCCAGCCCCAACCACTAGGCCACTCCTCCACTCCGTTATACTTGTCATTCATATGTTTATTTTATTTATATGTTTTATTTATGTAATTTTGTATTTTACCTTTGTTCCTTGAGGCATGATCCCCCTGAGGAAGGCCTAGGAAGCCGAAATGCATCGGGGTTCAATAAAGTCCTGTTTGACCTCCAGCGTTGGTACCAGCTTCTTTGTCTCTGTTCTCAACCCAGTCCTCAGCACACACATAGCCAGTCAGGTTTTCGGGATAACCACAATGAATACGCATAAGAGGGATTTGCATACGCGGCCTGCATTGTGTGCAGATCTTTCTCATGTGCATTCATTGTGGTTATCCCGAAAACCTAATGGGCTAAGCAAGGTGTGTCCGGAGGATTGTGTTGAGACCCTCTGCTTTAGGAGGATACTTGTGCCCAGTAGGGCAAGGCCTTTGACAAACCATGCAAGTGTGCTGCTAGAGGTTGTAGTGGTTGAGATGGTAGAGAGCGGGAAAGGACATTTTATTTCCAATATGAAGTATATGTTAGCCTGTATTTCAAAGCTGGCTGTACTACTATTACTGCAACTATTAATCATTTATGTGTATATATAGCTCTACAAGGCAGAGTTTGCCCTGGTGCATAAATTAGTGAACTGTGCTGTTTTCTATGAAGGAACAGATACTAGAAAAATTTAAAACACCGGACAAGACATATTCAAAGACATTTATGCAGTTTGCAGAACTGCAAACTGTGTAAATGCCACTCAGTGTTATCTTCAGCAGCACATGCCCGGTTTCTGCCCCAAAATATCCCGTTTTAGCCCATCTAAATGTCCCGATGCTAGCTGCTTAGCGTCAGGGCATTCTGGGGGTGGAACAGATCAGCACCAAAGGTTAGACAGTCATCAGCGATATTGAGCCTCTACTGGGCTAACCTAAACCGGCTTAAGTTAGGGAGGAAAAAGGCTAGTCTAACTTTAGCTGGTTTAGCTATCTGGCTAGCGGCTGGATATCACCGCTGATGAAAATGCTAAATTGCTATCTGGGGAAACTGGATATTCAGTGCTGCTCGCTGGATATGGCCCTGGCGCTGAATATCCAGGCAGAAATTAAAGCGGCCCGGGCCGCCCCCCCCCCCACCCGAATATGTTCTCCTCTAGCTTTAGACGTACAAGTGGTAAGATTATAACAGGCTTCCTGGGTGAAGAGGGCAAGTGGGCACCTATTTTATAAAGAAACATAGGCACCCATATGTCTTTATAAAATACCAGGAGTAAACAGGCTGAAATGGGGCTGGATGGAAATGTATCTTTCTGCATACTCAGGAGCACATATAAATGTTAGCACGTGAACTTTGCAAGCACGTGCATGTTTTATGAAATCTGCATATAAACTGTAACTCTGTCTGCATTCTGCCCTCGAACACTCATCTACGCGGTTTTTGTAAAAGCAAGTGCCGCCTTCTCACCACACGTCCTTTAAAACATGTAACCCCTAGGGTAATTTAAGAAAACAAAACTATTTATGCATGTAAAACAGGATTTTATGGAAGAAAAACTTATAAAATTACTCACACAGTGTTTTCTATCTAGCGGTTATTCAGAGCAGGTCTCAGTGCTATGTGTTGTTATTATGTGTATCAGATCAGATCAGATGTCCTAGTATAAATGTAACCTCCCCCTCCAGCTATCCAGGTCTCACACACACATATTCAGTCACACAGGGTTTATAATGCTTTGTAATTCCCAAAACTAATTCTTTATCTCTGTCAAAACATGGATCAGTAGCTACAATCCAGAACAGAGTTTCAGTATACACTCCCAAAGAAGGTAATGTATCGTCTATGTAGGATCTCTTAAAATCCTTAAGCATCAACTCCCTGACAAAGCAGATTAAATAACCTTGAGTAGACAATGAGGTTCAGGATTTTTCCAAGGTTTTACTCTTCTTTTGGGAGGAGATCCTCATACTATTGGAACTCCTTGGACCAACTTTCCCATGTTTCTCTTCCCCAAGCCTTGAGTAGTCCAGCATGTCTGAGAGAAGAAGAAGACAAATGAAGATTTGGTTTCACTTCAACCCCACAGCTTGTGGTGTGCATGTTTACATTTAGTTAGTATTGTACTGATGGTCTGTAAGCTAAAGCAAATTAAGCAGGGCGCGGGCAGGGTCCTGGCGCCCGAGCGTAACCGGGTGCCGGTTAGGCGCGGGACCCTGCAAGCGTGGGGGCGAGTCGGAGGCGCGCGCCTTTGTGGAGCGCATCATTTAATCTGATTGGCTCCGCGGGTGCACGTGTTGAGCGGAGCCAATCAGATGGGCCGGTCGGGCATGTGCTCCTGAGGCGGTTGCGAGCCAGGAGCACATGCTGTAGGCTGTCGGAACGGCGTCTCGGTTCGGGCTTACCTCCGTGGCGTCGGATTGTGTTTGGCCTGGCTGGAGCGTCGGAGCTGCTTTGTTGCTGTCCGGCGGGACTCTTCCGGTGCGGCCAGGCAAGTTCTTTTTGTGCGGGTCAGCTTTCGGCGGGGATTGCTTCCCGGGGGCGGGCGGGTCTATCCGTGGCACTCGGGTAGATTCTTAATTAAAAAAAAAAAAAAAAAAAGAAACCCAACACAAACCCGCAACTTTAAACCGCGGGGCCGGCTGTGTTAGTGGGATGGCAGGGGGGGTCGTGGGGCGAAGGGGGTGCCGGCAGCCAAGCAGGGGGGGACCTTGAGGGGGAGGGGGGCAGCCCGGAGGCCGCGGGCTGGTACTAGAGTTGGGGTAGGGGGGAGGGGGGCTGGTAGCCTAAGAGGAGGCCTGAATTCGGTCCGGGGGGCTGGGGGGTCTCCTTCAGGGCCTCGGGGTGCAGGTAGAGGCCGCGTGGCTCGTGGCCAGCGTGATGGGTGCAGGCCTATGGTGGGTGGGGCTGTGGTGGCCCCGCAGGCCACTCCCCGGGGTAGGGCCCCGGTGCGGAGGGTGCCGTCCATTGGTGGGAGGGGGCGGGTGTTGCCGGGTCGGGATGCGACGGTGTGGGTGGTGGGAATGCCTCCGGGGGTCGCTCGGAAGAGAGCTCGCTTGGAGGTGTGGGCTCTGAGGGTGGCCAAGGGCGTGGGGGGCAGGTGATCCCGCCTGTGAGCGTTTTGCCGCCGGGCACGTCGACACTTTGGGAGCAGTGGGTGGCGGGGGGGGCAGGGGTCCTCGCGGGCCGAGTGGTTGGGGGCCTGGCAGCCGTGGTCTCCTGGTTTCTCGCCTCTCTGCCCCCCTTTTTCTCTCCGCAGGTTCCCTGGTTGTCAGCGCCTCGTGCAGTGCCAGCGGTGGGTGATTCCTGTGGTCCTGCGAGCATGGATCCAGCGCATAGGGTGCTCAGCGGGGCGACGGCGGCGGACGGCGCTGCGCAAGGGATCGGAATGCAGCCGAGGATGGAGGATCCCCTGGGATGACTGCCTGCTCCCGCACCTGCTGGTGTGGCCGGGGGTGCTTCTGGTGAGTTGACGGAGTCGGAGGGAGCTCTGAGGGGGTCTCGGGTGGCGCGGTCTGGGAAAGGGGAGAGGAAGCAGAAGCATGTGTGCCGGCGGAGGCGTGGTTCGGACTCGTCGTCCTCTTCGTCGTCGGAGGATTCGGGGTCCTCAAGCGCCGATGACGGTCGTGTTGCGGATCCAAGGGGTGGCGCGGCGGTTTCAGCGGGCTCGGCGGTGTCCTCCGTGGCCTCACTTTCTGAGCTGTGGGAGGGGGTGCCCCGGAAGTTGCGGCGTAAGATCACGCGGAGGCAGTATATTGACATTTTTCGTTTGCTCGAAGGCAGGAAGCGCTCGGGGGATAGTAAGAAAAAGCGGAAAGAGGAGGAAAAGGCGGGGCAGCTTCACCGGGTTTTGCGCAATGTGGTCAATTGGGTCCGGGCCTTTTTGCGCTTGGCGAGCGTCTGGGGGCGTCGGTGGCCGGATCAATCTGGTAGTTTATTGGCTTATGCGGACTCGATCTTGGAAGCGTCGCAAATGCACGAAGGCTGGTCGTGGCTTAATTACGACGAAACGTTTCGTGACAAGATGGAGGAGAACTGCTCGCTGACCTGGGCTACACAGGATATCAGCCTTTGGTTAACGCAGATGTCGGTGAAAGGTGGTCGCGGGGGTAGAGGGGTTAAGGCGGGGATAGGGGCGAGCGGCGGGGCGAACCGTCCCTTTCGGGGGGAGCCCCCCGCGGGGCAGGCCAGGGCGGCCGTTGGGGGGGTCGGAGATGTTTGCTGGAGGTTCAACCGCTCCACGTGCCCTTTCTCGGACTGCAAGTTCCGGCATGCGTGCTCCGTCTGTGGGGGGCCCCATTCCGCATCCAAATGCATTAAAAAAGGGGGCCCCTCCCTCCCGGGGTCCGTGCCTAAGTAGGGAGGCTGATTTGCGGGTGGCGCCCTCGCCTATTCGGGTCCCAGTGTTGCGCAGGTGGCTTCGAGGGTACCCCAAGGTGCATGCCAAATTATGTTTGGAGAGGGGTTTTCAATTTGGCTTCATTATTCCGGTGCAGGGCCGGGCGGCGGGCTCGGTGACACGTAATTCCCCCAGCATGCGGCGCTGGCTGGAGGTGGCGCGTCGAAAGTTGTCTTCCGAGTTGCAGCTTGGCAGGGTTGCGGGTCCGTTCAGTTGCCCTCCTTTTCCGGATTTTGTTGTGTCCCCGTTGGGTGTGGTACCCAAGAAGGAGCCGGGGAAGTTTCGCCTCATTCATAATTTGTCTGCCCCCATGGGCGCCTCCGTGAATGATCTTATCCCGCGGGAGTTTTGTTCGGTGCACTATGCCTCCTTCGATAGGGCGGCGGAGTTGGTTGCTAGGTCGGGTCCTGGGGCATTGATGGCCAAGGTGGATTTGGAATCGGCATTCCGCTTGTTGCCCGTACACCCTTCGTCGTTTCCGTTGTTGGGTTTTCAATTTGAGGGGGCGTATTACTACGATAAATACATGCCGATGGGATGTTCGGTGTCGTGCGCCTACTTTGAAAAGTTTAGTACCTTCTTGCATTGGAAGTTGGTACAGGAGGTGGGCTGTTCTGGGGTGGTTCATTACCTTGATGATTTTCTGTTTGTGGGTGGGGCCGAGTCTGCGCAGTGTGGTGCTCTCTTACGCGGTTTTATTACTTTGGCGGGTGAACTGGGGGTGCCTTTGGCGGAGGAAAAGACGGTGGGTCCCTCGACGACGATAGTGTTCTTGGGTGTCGAGTTGGATTCGCTGATGATGATGGCACGGCTCCCCGGTGAGAAGGTGGTGAAACTGTGGGTTCTCGTGGCCAATCTTTTGGCGTCTAAGAAAGTCACCTTGCAAGACACGCAGGTTCTTCTTGGTTCCCTCAACTTTGCATGTAAAGTCATCCCCATGGGGCGGGTGTTTAGTTGGCGGCTGGCGGCGGCGATGGCAGGAGTGCACAAGCCGCATCATCGTATTTGAGTGATGCGGGGTATGCGTGACGATTTGCGCATCTGGGATGTCTTTTTGCGGGACTTCAATGGGGTGACGGTTCTGCGTGGAGTGGCGGTTACCACTGAGGAGTTGCAGTTGTACACGGATGCAGCCAGGGGGGGGGGGTAGGTTTGGGCATCTACTTTAATGGGGCGTGGTGTGCTGACAGGTGGCTGCGCGAGTGGGTGGAGAATGGTTTGGTTAGCAATATTACTTTCTTGGAGCTCTTTCCGATTCTGGTGGTGCTGGAGTTGTGGCCCGATAGGTCAGCTGACCGTGGGGTGTTGTGGTGGTGTGACAACGAGGCGGTGGTGCATGTGGTTAATCGTTTTTCGCCGCGGTGTGGGGCAGTGGCGTCGCTGATGCGCCAGGTCGTTCTCGCGTGTTTGCGCTTAAATGTGCACTTGCGAGCGCGGCACATTCCAGGGCGTATCAATGATCTAGCTGATGCTCTTTCCCGTTTGCAGTTGGATCGGTTTCGGGAGTTGGCTCCGGATGCCGACCCGGTTGGGCTGACGGTCCCTTGGCAGTTGTGGAGCGATGGCCTGCTGCGATGAGGTGTCTTCTGCAGAGCTCGGTAGCGGAGCGGACCTGGGAAGCGTACCGGACCGGTTGTGAGCGAGTGCAAAACTTTTTGCAAGTGCATGGGTGGGCGGGGGGGTGGTCCCGGATCATTTGCTGGGGGGGTATGTTAGCTGGGCCAAGGAGCGTGGGGTTTCGAGATCATCCATGCGTTGCCATCTGGCGGGTTTCTGGTTTTTTGCCAGAGCGACGGGGTGGGAGGTGTCAGGTCGGGGTTTTTTGGCACGATGGTTGCTTCAGGGCTGGGAGCGGTCTCAGCCTGGTCCCCGTGATCGTCGTCGTCCGATTACGCACGACCTCCTGGTGCAGCTGTGCGAGGTGGTACCGGCGGTCGCCTGGTCGCCGTATGAGCGAGTGCTCTTTCGCACGGCTTTCTGTCTGGCATTTTTTGGTGCCTTTCGCATCGGGGAGTTGGTGGCCAAATCGGCGTCAGCAGGTCACGGGACTTGTTTGCTCCGGCAGCACGTGTGGATGCTGCCTCTGCGCATGCGCGTGTTGCTGGCTCGATCTAAGATGGACCAGCAGGGTAAAGGGTTTGGGTGGTCCTCCGGTCTACGGGAGGGCTTACCTGCCCAGTGGCCAACATGCAGGGCTTCCTGGATCTGCGTCCGGTGGGTGGTGGAGTGCTTTTTACCCATCAGGATGGCAGGGCATTGACACGTTTTCAGTTCAATGCGGTGTTGCGGCTCGCGCTGACTCAGTTGGGTGAGGATCCTCGGCTTTTTTCGGCCCATTCTTTTCGGATCGGTGCGGCTACCAGCGCGGTGGCGGCGGGTTGCTCAGGTCTTCAGATACAGAGTATTGGCAGGTGGCGGTCGACGGCGTTCGAGGGGTATGTCCGTCTCTGACCTGGCCATTCCTTGGGGGGGGGGGGGTTGCTAACGTGGTTGTGTTTTCTTTTTCAGATGGGGAGTCGGGACAGCTGGTCTGCTGGATTCTGGGCCACTCCTTCGTTTACTGGGCTGGCCAGCGAGCGGCGGAGCGCCCCTTTGGGCTGAATCTCGGTCTGGCATTGGAAGAGGTGGCGATTTCATGGCTGGGCGAGCGGGGTCTGCGGTGGGAGCAGCTGCTGCCTTTGCTCCGTCACCATGGCCGCGTCCGGCAGCATCCAGCAATTCTAATTGTGCATCTGGGGGGCAACGATTTGTCTACGTGGTCGTGCAAGCGGTTGATCAGGGCTGCTAAGAGAGATTTTGAGGTGGTGCGTCGCCTGTTTCCCGGCGCCGCGTTGATCTGGTCAGACATTATCCCGCGGCCAGCATGCTGGGATCAGCGGCGCTGGTCGCGTGGGCTGACCAAGATTAACCGGCAAATTGGGAGATGGGTGAGTGAGCATGGTGGGTTCCAGGTGCAGCACCCCTGGGCGGAGGCGTCCTGTGGGGGGCTGTTCAGGGGAGATGGCGTTCATTTGTCCCCTGTGGGAACTGATCTGCTCCTGAACGATTGGCAGGAGATGTTGGAGTCTCTCGTGAGGTCCCGGTATCACTGGTCGCAGCTTCCAGCAGGGGGAGGGGGGCGGCACAGGTGGTGATGGTGCCTGTGCCGGTGGCGGGATCCCGGAGGTTTCCGGGGTCCGGAACCTTATGCCACTTGGGGTGGGGGCGGGGTGCCCTTGCCCGGATAACCCCTGGAAGACTTTTGCTTGTAATATGGCGAAGTCGGATAGGGGTGGGTGAGCTCGGCCGTTGGTGGGTCCACGGCCGCAGCGGAGGCGGGGCCGCTTTGCTAGTAGCATGGCTGGCGGCACATCGCTCCACTGGGTTGCTATAGTTATGTATTCTTGGCATTAATGTTAATACGTTCCTGTTGGAAATAAAGCTGCGACCAGTTTGTTACCATAAAAGGTTGTCTGTGTTTTTTACCATAAGGGGGTGTGGTTGGGGGGCGAGTGATCGGGGGGGGGGGGGTTGGGGGAGGGGAGGCGCCGGGTCCGGCTACCCGGTTACAGCTTCCCACTAGGGTCATGTAATTTTTGCTCTCGTAGGTTAAATGTTGCATGTAACCCATTCCCTTCAATCTCCTCAAGACCTTCCAGGCTTTGTGTCTTAGCCCACAGTGCAATCTTTGATCCTATTAGTCAATTCCAGTGCTCCTAGTCCTTTTAGGTATAGCGCCCCCTGGAGCTGATCTGCTGTGGTAGCTCCCTCTAGAGCTGATTCTCTGCTGCTGCAGCTCTCTATTGAGCTAATCCACCGCTGGATTCCCAAACCTGGATTAGGCTGTCTAGAGTCTCGCTGCTGCCATCTCCACTCCCTGTGTTGGGAGGCGATTGTCTGCCCCATCTTCGCTCCTACCCCCAACTGGGTCTGTAGGAGGCTCTCTGCTGGCATCTTCACTCCAAGCCTCTCTAGGCTCCCATGAGACTTTCCAGCATCGTCTTCAGGTGGAGGGCCTGCACAGCAGGAGGAGTTCCCTCCTCCCCTCTCAGATGAGGCATGACACCTCTAAATCACAGATAACTGTTCTCCAAGCTCTTTTCTGCACAGGGCTGCTGGTGCCAGTGCAAAGTAATACTATTTCTGTTAAGATGAGCGATTTCTACTGGCCCCAGAATTTGCTTCTCCACCCTCTGTCTAATGTGTGCATTTTATTCCCCTACACTATTCCCTATTGATTTAAAGTTAAATCTTAATAATAGATATAAATGGGAGCAAATATTACCCTTGTTCCTTCAGCGCAGGCAGTGATTTGCGTTTCCTTTTCCCTCTAAATGTTTACTTTCCAGCTGCTCTAGCATAGTGACTGTTACTACAGGCTGCTGTTT
This sequence comes from Ichthyophis bannanicus, assembly GCA_033557465.1. Taxonomy (NCBI): domain Eukaryota; kingdom Metazoa; phylum Chordata; class Amphibia; order Gymnophiona; family Ichthyophiidae; genus Ichthyophis; species Ichthyophis bannanicus. Next base: position 810,224,761 of record CM066032.1, on the reverse strand, counting down.
TAACCCTTTGAAGGCCTACTTTAAAATTTTAATCCACATTCTGCAGCCGGGTTAATTTTTGCATATTTCAGGAAAATTGTACCCATCTTATTCAATATGTTCTAATAGTGATTTTCCTTCTGCTATGGTCATGTATTATATACCATTTGATAGGAATATTTAGTCAGAATTTTGGATCCTGATAGTTTTGGGCTCGGCCTGGAAAGGGTTAAGGTTGTCCCTTATCTGACCTATTCAGCAGCAAACTATGATCATTTAACCTTTGATTCTACATTATTAAGCACACTCTGAAACACCCACCTTTTGGGGGGGGGGGGGTTCATAGGTATTTGTTTTCGCCTTTCTCGTGCAGAAATCTACATCTTGGTCACAGAAACCAAGGCATTCCACAAACTCTCTCCCTCTCTGCCCTTGGAATTTGCATCATTTTTTCACATGTTTCAGCATTCAACCACAGTAAGTTAGTTTAATATACACTTTTTCAGCAATCTTTCAGCATCCACTCTTTCTGCAGTCTTTTGGTTATCCTTTCTTCGGAAATATTCTCCCTTTTTTTTAAAATTGAACTGGAATCAGTGCAGCATTCTTGGTTTCAACTATCTACAGTAATTTCCTTATGTAAGGGCCCTCACTAAAATCAACTTCCATCCCTACTGAGCTTACAAAGAACTAAATATTAAACTTGCCAAATTTTGGAATTTCCACTTCTCTAGTTGGAGTAAAACTAAAAACAGAGGCAGTGCAATTGCAGCAGGACTAAAAGCCTTCAGGCAGCTACTGGCAATACCTGGGCTGGATTTACTTAACCCCTGCAAGTGGAATTCACAAGAAGCTGTTTGACTCAATCTGCACCAGCCAGCAGTGACAGGGTTAACCTACCCTTGCTGTTAGCATCAGAGGCATCCCATAGTTCCATCAGAGTGGTGCAGAGCAGAGATTAAAGGGAAAGGATGTGGAAGTTGGCCCTCAACAGCCATCTTTGAAGAAGTCACTGATTCCCAGAAATAAGACAAGCAAGAGGAATTCTACAGGAGAAGAGAGTAGGACTGCCACAGAGCTTCAATGAGGAAAAAGTATTTCTGCATAGCAGTCAGAAAACTCCTCTGAAGACAGATCCAGTTACTGCAGAGTTGAGCTATCTGAGAATCAGGACAGATACAGGAGACACTAGAATGGAAAATATCCTATAGACACCAGAAGTAACCAGCAGCGATTGATTTAGTGACTGGGAAACCAGAGTAGTTTTGTGAGCCAGCTCGCCCATGAAGGAATTAAAACTAAGTAGAGCTATGAAAGGGTTTATACCAAAAGTGCATAGAGACAACATGGTGGAAAAATTTTCCTATCCCAAGTTAAAGTTTTATTTTGCCTTAGAGCACTCAAGTAACTATAACATCTAGCCTTCTAACTGTGACCACCAATTAGACTGTGTGCATACTCTGCAGAGAAGTTTTTGTTCTGAACTGTTTCAGCCATCTTGGCTACCAGATCTTGTCTGTTTTTTTTTAATCTCTTTGCAATAATTTATCCTGGGACTTCAACTGCAGCTATATTCTATTTCCTCCTGGCCAGGGTTTGCTTTTGTTTGACCTGCAGTACATTATGTTAATGCATCCTAATATTTAGTCTGATATTTTGTTTATCTGTAAATACTATTATATGCTGCCTCATACAATATAGTTAACAAGTAAGGGCTAGTAAAGCTGTTTGTTGTTGACCCCATTTGTTCTCTGGTGAATTCTGGGGTGCAAAGAGCATATTGTTGGGGCTGGGAGCAACTGTCTCCTTTGCTGGAGGGCATCTTCACTTTAGCTGACACAAGTCCCAGAACCCTGATTTTAGGCTATAGAGCAGAGGTTCCCACCCCCAGTCCTGGAGGACCAAACACTATTCAGGTTTTTAGGCTGTCCCTAATAAATATGCATGATATGCATTTGCATGCACTGCTCCCATTGTATTCAAATGTATCTCATGGATATTCATTAGGGACAGCCTGAAAACCTGAATGGCCCTCCAGGACTGGAGTTGGGAACCTCTGCTCTAGAGGGTTTAATTTAAGCAACTCCAGGAGCTTGAAGTGTAGGAAGCTGGTCATCCTGGAGTACACAAGCTGCCGCAGGGTGGACAGGATGACCCCTGGTTTCACTTGATTCCTTATTTGTAATAAACAGTTGGAAATTAGGAGCTGCGTTTTTTTTCTTTGAATGTTCAACGGTTTAATTAACAATTTAGTAGTGCACTGATGTATGCCTTATGAGTACAGTATAGTTTCCTTTAGAAAGAAATTCCCTATCCCTCTTACAGGAGACTCCAGAATCCTTCTCTCCTCTTCCACTCTTTACTCTTGAATTTCACAGGAAGACAAGGACCAGATTAAGTCCAATCACAGCAAATTCAAAGTCCTAGATTTCAAAAATGCTGACTTCAGTAAAATGGGTAAAGGTTTAGAGGAGATAAGGAAAGTAGGAAGGTTAACCTGAAAGAGGCTATAAAAAGAGCAATGGATCTACAGTACATGTAAGGAAAGAAATAAAAACAAGAGGAAAAGGAAACCGATATAGTTCTCCAAAGAAGTGGCTACAAAAATAAAGGCAAAAAAAGCAGTGTTCACAGATATGAGCAGATCACAAAAAGAGGAACACAGAAAAGAATACGAGATAAAGCTGAAAGAGGCAAAGAGAGAAATCAGGGTGGCAAAAGTACATATGGAATTTTAAACATGGCTTATGATGTGGAGTGAGGTGACAAGACTTGTTTCAGGTATATTGGGGAGAGAGAATGGAGTAGAAACCACACCTTTCACTGGAAGTAGACAAAGCCATGAGACAAGGCTCAGAGAGGTTCTGGTGGGACATTTAAAGGATGTTTTTAATAGATCCTTGGAGACGGGGGGGTCCACTGAATTGCAGAAGGGCAAATGTGGCCCCTCTTCACAAAAGTGGTAACAGAGAAGAAGTGGCAAACTACAGACCATTAAGCCTTCCCTCGGTGGTGAGAAAAGGAATGAAGGTGCTGCTGAAAGAAAGAATAGTGGTCTTTCTAGAATCCAATGGCTTGTAAGATCCGAGGCAACATGGCTATACCAAAGGAAAATCATGCCGAACAAAAGTGTTGATTTCTTTGACTGGATAATGAAAAAATTAGATCAAGGGCATGTGGTGGATGTGATATACTTAGATTTTAGCAAAATAAATCATAAAAACAACTTTTATAAAAAACAATCATGATTCAAATAAATTACACAGGTACACTAAAAAAAATTTTTTTTAAACTGCCTCTAATGTTTCGATTGATTTTTACGTTTTTTGGTGCGCTGAATCCAAATCTGGTAACCAATTTGCTCCATCACGTACAGATTTTTTGCTACATTGGGTTAGCAGTTTGAGGTGAACGTTTCAGATTGAGTGCGATCGAGATAAAAGTTTCTTGGATGAATTCTTTATACTAATTGTTCAGTAGTTATTCAAATAAGAATAAAGAAAATTGTAACAAGGCAGCACATAAGAATAGAGTAATGTCAACAAAACACACCGTGATGGTAGCAAAATTGTCTGCACTTAAAACAGCCACATACATGTGCACAAACATTGAGCATATAAGAGCGAGGTTAGACACAAAGCAAAGCAAAGAAATGTGCAAAAAAGTTTGTACAGGTATGTATGTAAGAATAGAAAACGCAAACCGCACCATTGCAATACATGAAGACAAACACCCGATGGTGTGAAAATAAAATTCTAATAAATGAGATCCGACACTGTGGTAATAACTAGCAAATTTTTATTTCAAAGTTTAGTAAAAACACGATATTTGTCAACACAGTTTAGATTTTAAAGTCATTCTTGGGTCAATCAATCTCCTGGTGGGCCCGTTTCTTCTTCCTCCGAATGCTTCTCTTGGTGCGCTGCTTGGCGTATTTTTCATCTGGGGTTTCCCGCAGCAACAACCAGCAGAAATCAGCCATCATAGTGGTGTTCCATCTTCCTTGGTACCTTCTCTCTGCGTCCTTGATGTCCTGGTGAAACCTTTCACCTTGTTCTTCACTGTACGCCCCCAAGTTTTCGGGAAAGTAGTTCACATGGGAGTGCAAGAAATGGACTTTCAGGCTCATGTTACAGCCTTGTTCTTTGAAGGCATTGAGCATCCTGGCAACAATATCCTTATAGTTCTCATCCCGCCTGTTCCCCAAGAATTTGAGAACAATATCCTTGAAGGAATCCCAGGCTTCTTTTCCTTCTCAGACATCGTTTCAGCGAATGCTCCATCTGAAATGAGTTTCCTTATATCAGGGCCAACAAACACTCCTTCCTTTAGCTTTGCTTCAGAAAGTCGGGGGAACTTTGAGCAAAGGTACCGAAAGCACTCACCATCTTTTGGAAGGGACTTGATGAATTGCTTAATGAGACCCAACTTAATGTGGAGAGGTGGTAATAGAATTTTATCACGAGGTACCAAGCTCTCATGAAGAACATTTTTCTCACCGGGTCTCAAATACTCCCGAATTGGCCAGTCTTTTTTCCCCCAGTGTAGGTCGCGGGCCCGGCTATCCCACAAGCAAAGGAAGCAGGGATATTTGGTGAAACCGGATTGCTGCCCTAATAGCATGGATAGAATTTTAAAGTCTCCACAAATCATCCACTTATGCTCATCATAACGAATCTTCTGAAGAATCAGGGCCAAATTCTCGTATTTTTCTTGGAGAATAACAGAGTGAGCAATAGGAACTGAAGCGAATGTGTTGCCATTATGAAGAAGAACACCTTTTATGCTGTCTTTTGACGAATCAATGAACAGCCGCCATTCAGCAGGATCATACTTGAGTTTAAACTTTTCCATCACTCCGTATATATCGTTGCAAAATACCAAATCTTCCTCTTTGCTGAAATACTTCAAAAATTGTGTCTCGCGGTTGCGGTACCAATAAAAAGTTGTTCCTGGTGACAATAGATTTTTCTGTTTAAGCCGAGAACCTAGCAGTTGGGCAGCATCTTTTGGGAGTCCTAAATCCCGGACTAAATCATTCAATTCAGCTTGAGAGAAAAGTTCAGGTTTCGGATCTGGTTCAGTTTCAAACTCGGAAGTACTGGACTCATCGGGAAAAGCCATCTGATGAGTCTCATCTTGATCAGAACCGTCCACACAAATATGATCCAAAGATTTTGGTGGTTCAGGCACAGGTACTTCGTTGCTATGAGGCATAGGCCTAATTGCTGAGGGAAGGTTGGGGTAACTTATTACGTTCTTATTTTTTAAGTTGTATCCCTTCACAATGCAAGAGCAAAAATAGCAGTCACTGCTGTGGTCTCTTTGTTCACGCCACATCATAGGTATTCCGAAACGAGATGCTTGTTTTTTACCTTTCATCCATAAGCGTAGATCTTCCTCACATGTCTTGCACACTTTGTGAGGAGCCCACGGTTTGTCTTGATCGCCTAACTTCAAACCGAAATAGGCGAAATATACTTTTTTAATAAATGCAGAAATGTTCCTCTGCCGCTTTTTCACGGTATATTCCCCACAAATAAAACAAAAACTGTCCGGAGAGTTGACGCAACCTCTGGCTCTGTGAGCCATCACAAATACACAGCACTGCAAACTACAACTGTAGTGAACCACTTCGGAATAAAGCTGGATTACGACTGAGCAAACAAAAGGTAATAATGAACTTGCAAGAAACTGAAATTTGACAGGAACGTTCATGTCGCAACCACCGTGTTTGAGCGAGCGAACGAGGCGAGGCGAACAGGAAAGAACATGCACCAGCGCGAGTACTGGATTTAGCCCCCCGCCTCCCAATTGTCCTGTTAATGTATAATATGAATACAAAACACTCTAAAATATCATGAGGGAGTGTTTCTAGTTAGTTAACCATTACAACCTCTATTTTGGGCCAAGAAAATAAACTGCAGTCGGCTAAAAAGAAATTATGTGAACATTCCTTATATGGGTAAGAAATCTAATTTTGCAAGAAAACGTGACGTGATGGAACATTTTGGCTATTTTTCCTGGATTCAGCACCCCAAAATCTATAGGAATCAGTTGCAAAACTGGAGGCAGTTTTTTGGTAGTGTACCTGTGTTATGAATGTTAAAGCAACAGCAGACACAAGTAAAACACCGTAAGCTAAAACCCCTTGTGCTATGAATAAAGAACAAGGTGAGTGAAACCAATTATTTAAAATTTACATAACACTATAGTGTTAAGATGTTCTATGTAGCAACATTAAAACAATAAGACAGAAACTAAAAAACAAAAGAAAAGGCAGTGGACCAGATAAAAACTAAAATGTACACTAAAACCTTAAATATTCCAGGCAGTGATGCTGACTGTCTACCCTGCTTGGGGAGGGACAAGTAGAACGCGAACCATCAGTGAGAAGCCAAAGATCCTACCTGAAATGGCATCTCTCCACATAACTATAAATTCCTAGTTTATCATGTGCAAAAGCGCCCCTCTAAGGAAAGACTAATATTGTTCAATGTCTTTGTCAGTGATATTGCTGAAAGGTTAAAAGGAAAAGATTGCCTTTTTTGTGGATGACATGAAGATTTGCAACAGATAAGATGCCACAAAGATAGAAGACAACATGAGAAAAGATCTATAAAAATTAAAAAAATGGTTTAATGTTTGGCAGTTAAGATTTAATGCGAAAAAGTGCAGAGTGATGCACATGGGATGCAGAATTCCAAAGGAGCTTAATGCGATAGGGGGCAAGAGGCTGATGTGCATGGACCAGAAGGACTTAGGGGTGATACTGTCTGAGGACCTCAAGGTGGCGAAACAATGGGACAAAGTGGTAGCCAAATTTAGAAGGATACTAGGCTGTATACAGAAAGGAATAACCAGCAGGAAGAAGGAGCTATTTGTGCCACTGTAGAAGTTGGTGGTGAGGCCTCTCTTGGGGGAATGTTTACTAAAATGTTAGCTGTCTTCGTGGTACTAACATCTGCTTGTCATGACACAAAAACAGCTAACGCAGGAGAAATACAACTACCATGTGCCTTTTTCCATAGTAGCTGCATTTTGTGCTCTGCCTGCAAAAGTGGGCAGGAGTTGGGTGGAGAGTGGGTGTTCCAATTTGAAGCAGCTACTGCGGGTGTAGCTGCTCTTTTTGCAAGCTTCGTGGATACAGCTATTGCTACCTCAATGGGTGGCAATAGCTGCATCTGTGAAAGTGGCCAAACACGAAGCCTGCGTTTCTCCATTGTATCAGCAGGGTAAACGCTGGGAATTCCCCTTGAAGATACCTTGGGACTTTTGCAGTTATTGCTCAGACTTAGCTGCAAAAGCCCATTGTGGCTTATTAAACATACCCTTTGGAGTATTGTGTACAGTTTGGAGACTGTACTTCACAGAGGTTATAAAAAGATTTGAAACGCTTCAAAGGAAGGCAATAAAAATGATATGGGGCCTCTGATAGAAGATGTATGAGAAGAGACATGAAGATCTAAATATGTGTACTTGTGAGGAGAGGGTATTAATGAACATAGTAACATAGTAATATAGTAAATGACGGCAGATAAAGACCAGTAAGGTCCATCAAACAAAAGATTTTCAAATATGGGGAAGCTGAGAGCTAGAATACCTAAAGTGAAGCTGCAAGGAGCTAAACTTTAAAACAATGTCAGGAAATACTTTTTCACAGAAAGGGTGATGGATGCCTGGAATGCCCTCTCCCCCTCTCACTGGAGATGATGCAGCAAAAACAGTGACAATTCAAAAAGGCATGGTACAGACATAGATGTTTCTAAATTGCAAGGGGATGTAATCAAAGCAAGCTTAATGTTTACACTTCAAAGAGTAGGGAAGGGTAATCTGCATGGTGCGGCGGGTATAATCCTAAACAAAGGCATGGAGGGGTAGCCAGCATGGAGTGGTGGGTATAACTCCAGATTAGATGAGCCATGCTAGTTTTTATCTGCCATTTTGTGCTATGTTAAGTCAATCAAGGCTCTCAGTCAACCTCTCTATAATCAGGCCTGTGTTAGACCCTAAACTCTAAGAACAGGGACCTCGCCATCCCTTCCCCTTATTCGAAGTCTTGCATTTTTTTTCTCCCCCTTCAAAAAGTCTGTCTTTTTGCAGATGACACAAAAATTTGCAACAGAGTGGACTCCCCTGAAGGAGTGGATAAGATGAAGAAAGATCTACAAAAGCTGGAAGAATGGTCTAATGCTTGGCAGTTAAGATTTAATGTGAAGTGCAGTGTCATGCCCTTGCAAAGCAGAAATCCAAGGGAAGCGATAAGGAGTGAGAGGTTGGTGTGCATGGACCAGGAGAAGGACCTTGGAGTGATTGTTTCTGAGAATCTCAAGGTGGTGAAACAGTGTGACAAGGCGGTGGCAAAAGCCAGAAGGATGCTGGGTTGCATACAGAGAGGAATTACTAGCAGAAAGGAAGAGGTACTAATGTCACTGGTGAAGCTTTGCTTGGAATATTGTGTTCAATTTTGGAGACCATATCTCGCAAAGGATATGAAAAGGCTGGAAGTGGTTCAGAGGAAGGCAACCAAAATGATTTGGAGCCTGCGTCAGAAGACATGAGAAGAGACTTGAAGACCTAAATATGTACACTCTGGAGGAGAGGAGGGATAGGGGAGATATGATTCAGACCTTTAAATACTTAGAGTATTAATGGACAAACAAACCTCTTCCAAAGACGAGGAAGCTGTAAAAATAGAAGGCATAACATGAAGCTGCAAAGGGGTAAACTGCAATGTCAGGAAATACTTTTTCACTGAAAGGGGTGGTGGATGCTTGGAATGCCCTCCCGATGGAAGTGACAAACTTCAAAATGGCATGGGACAGACAGAGTGGATCCCTTTATAGCAACAGGATAAAACAAAATAAACATAACTATCTCTTATATCTGAACAAATAGGGGTGACCTACATGGAGTGGTGGGTACACCCTAAATAAAGGCATGGGGAGGGGAGACCTGCATGGAGTGGCACGTGCACCTACTCTTGCCTCCTTGCTGGGCAGACTAGATGCTGTCATATACTATGCTACTATGTAAAACGGCTGTATAGTCTCTTGTATATAGTAGTAGCTGACTTGTTGCCATCTATTGGACACTCAAAAACATTACATGTTTTATACATTTTTTTCTCCTTGTCGAGTCGGTGTCGACTCATGGCGACCCTCTGGATAGTTATCCTAAACTTTGTTCGGTCCTCAGTCAGGTAGCTCATTGTTGACAGATTGGCACCCATAACTGCTGTTATTGTATCAATCCATCTAATTGCTAGCCTTCCTCTTTTGCATTGACCTTCTACCTTGCCAAGCATGATGTCTTTCTCTAATGATCTCTTTCTTCGCATGATGTGTTCAAAGTATAAAAGTTGAAGTCTTGTCATCTGAGTTTCTAAAGAAAGCTTAGGTTTGATCTCCTCTGGTACTGACTGGTTTGTTCTTTGGGCAGTCCATGGTATACACAGTATTCATCGCCAGCACTATAATTCAAAAGCATCAATTTTCTTCCTGTCTATTTTTTTCACTGTCCAAAATTTGCATCCATATGACATTATTGAACATACCATGGTTTAGACAAGTTGAATCTTTATATGGAATGAGATATCCCTGCTCTTGAGAATCTTGTTTAGGTCCTTCATAGAAGTGGAGTGGAGGACTAGCCTAATGGTTAAATACACTGGCTTGGGAACCAAGAGACCAGGGTTTGATTCCCACTAGCACTCCTTGTGGCCTTGGGCAAGTCACTTAACCCTCCATTGCCTCAGAAAAATCCAAGTTATCAATGTCCCTGTTTAATGTACATTACCAGGTTTAAGTTTCAATGTAAACCACTTTGATTGAAATGATAAAGCAGTATAAAAAACCTGTTAAAGAAATTCTGCCAAGAGCAATGCATCATCTGATTTCTTGACTGCTTGTTGCTTCTTTATTGATAGTTGATCCAAGTAGGTTAAAGTTGTCTACTATTTCAAGTTCTTCTCCATTCAAGATGAACTTATTGATTCTTCCAGTTGTCAGGATGTTTGTCTTCTTTACACTAAGATGCAGGCCCATTTTAAGACTATGTTTCTTAATCTTGAGAAGCAAGTGTTCAAGATTGTCTTCACGTTCAGCCAGTAATGTGGTATCATCAGCATAGCAAAGGCTGTTCATGAGTCTCCCACCAATCTTCACATCTCAGATGTCTTCATACAGTCCTGCTTCTCTGATTTTTCTGCATATAAATTAAACAGGTAGGGGGAAAGTATACAGCCTTGATGTACACCTTTGCTGATTTTAAACCATTCTGTTTCTCCTTGTTCCGTTCAAACTGTTTGCTTTTTGATCAATGTAAAGGTTGTGAAAGAGAATGATCATGTGTTCTGGTATACCCATTCTTCCAGAGTTTCTCATGGTTTACATAGTCAAAAGCCTTACTGTAGTCAATAAAACACATATAGATATCCTTTGGGTATTCTTTAGTCTTTAGAAGGATCCATCTCACATCCGCGATGATGTCTCTCATTCCTCTCCCTTTCCTGAACCCTGCTTGCTATTCAGGTAGTTCTTGCTCCAGGTATGGTTGTAGTCTCTGCTGAATAATCTTCAGTAGAATCTTGCTGGCATTTGGGATCAGAGCAATTGTGCGATAATTTCCAGTCAGTTGGATCACCTTTCTTTAGTATAGGTATAAACACAGACCTTTTCCAGTCAGTTGGCCATGATGTTGTCTTACAAATTTCCTGGCAGAGCCTTGTAAGTATGGTAATAGCCGCATCAGATGGCTGTAATACTTCTATGGGAATGCCATCAATGCCTGGTGCTTTGTTCTTTGATAAGGCTTTCAATGCTACTTCAACTTCTTCTTTCATCACCAATGGTTCCGGATCATAAGGTACAGGTTGAAACGACTGTTGGTCTACTTGATCTTTATCATATAATAACTCTATATTCTTTCCACCTTTTCTTGATTTTCTCAGCATCATTCAGCATGGATTCTTGAGCATCTTGTAACATTCCAATTCGAAGCTGGAATTTTTTCTTTAACTCTTGTAGTTTTAGAAACGCCAACCTTGTTCTTGCTCTAATAGTTTCTGCTTCAATTTCCTTGCATGAGCAGTACTTCTCCTTGTCTTGTCTTGCTGCACCTTGGAAATCTCTGAGTTTTGTGATTGCCTCTCTTTCTCCTCCGGCTTTAGCTTCTCTGTGTTTCTGGGCAATTTTCAGAGTTTGTTCAGTCATCCATTTTGGCCGTTTTTGCTTTTTCACCTTTTGTAGAGATTTCTCACTGATATTAAATTGAGGCACATCCAGTCCTACTTGAGTCCCTAATTCAGATAAACATTTCACCCAGTTTGTTCTGTTACTGCATCCGTTACCAGTTACATCCTTTAGCACCCTATGGTATCTTTTGGATTAAAAGCACAGCCCATTAACCAGCCTCCCCCAAGAAGGGGCACAGGTTCAATATCTATTCTCCTAAATACATTTTTCATCTCATATAGCTCTCCTTCTGGGTACACATCTAAGACTGGGGGACCACTCACTACCAAAACCAAAGCTCGCTGACTACTTGCAGAATCTACCTTCAGGGCCCAAAATTTTTAGTTGGAAACAGTTCCAAAGAGAAAGGTGTGCTAAAATGTGTTATTATGTTAGTGCACACTAACACTGTTATCAGGTTTTATTAGAAAATAGGTTGCATGGCATATAATTGTCTCTGCAGTAAATCACGCTTCTTCATGCATGCTAGTGCACACTAATGTGGTAGCACCTTTAGTACATCTTGTCCAGTATTTGGGGTTCCAAAATAAGTTTCCATTTTGAAGTCGACAGTTACCGATCCTTGCTTGCACACTTCTTTTCTTTGGTCTTGAAGCTCCCTTTGGATTAGTCTTGGCTTCTCTGAATCCCCAAGGACCCTTGTACCTGTTTCTCTAAATGTCTGAATCTCTCCTCTTCTCCTGTGGGCATGGCTGGATCAGATCACCAGATGGCCAGATCTATGCCTTCTCCTTTTCAGCTTTCCAGGTGGTTGCATGTTTCCAAGTGGCTGCTTGATACACTAATTTCCTATGTCTGTGTAAGAATATAAAAACATAAGAAAGATTGTGCTGAATCAGACCAAGGCCTGTCTCTGCTCCCAAAAGGAAGATCTCTTTCTCATAGTTCATTTCCAGACTCTTCCAAGTCTGTCTGGCTAATAACACAGGTACACTAAAAAAAAATTTTTTTAAACTGCCTCTAATGTTTCGATTGATTTTTACGTTTTTTGGTGCGCTGAATCCAAATCTGGTAACCAATTTGCTCCATCACGTACAGATTTTTTGCTACATTGGGTTAGCAGTTTGAGGTGAACGTTTCAGATTGAGTGCGATCGAGATAAAAGTTTCTTGGATGAATTCTTTATACTAATTGTTTAGTAGTTATTCAAATAAGAATAAAGAAAATTGTAACAAGGCAGCACATAAGAATAGAGTAATGTCAACAAAACACACTGTGATGGTAGCAAAATTGTCTGCACTTAAAACAGCCACATACATGTGCACAAACATTGAGCATATAAGAGCGAGGTTAGACACAAAGCAAAGCAAAGAAATGTGCAAAAAATGTTGTACAGGTATGTATGTAAGAATAGAAAACGCAAACCGCACCATTGCAATACATGAAGACAAACACCCGATGGTGTGAAAATAAAATTCTAATAAATGAGATCCGACACTGTGGTAATAACTAGCAAATTTTTATTTCAAAGTTTAGTAAAAACACGATATTTGTCAACACAGTTTAGATTTTAAAGTCATTCTTGGGTCAATCAATCTCCTGGTGGGCCCGTTTCTTCTTCCCCCGAATGCTTCTCTTGGTGCGCTGCTTGGCATATTTTTCATCTGGGGTTTCCCGCAGCAGCAACCAGCAGAAATCAGCCATCATAGTGGTGTTCCATCTTCCTTGGTACCTTCTCTCTGCGTCCTTGATGTCCTGGTGAAACCTATCACCTTGTTCTTCACTGTACGCCCCCAAGTTTTCGGGAAAGTAGTTCACATGGGAGTGCAAGAAATGGACTTTCAGGCTCATGTTACAGCCTTGTTCTTTGAAGGCATTGAGCATCCTGGCAACAATATCCTTATAGTTCTCATCCCGCCTGTTCCCCAAGAATTTGAGAACAACATCCTTGAAGGAATCCCAGGCTTCTTTTTCCTTCTCAGACATCGTTTCAGCGAATGCTCCATCTGAAATGAGTTTCCTTATATCAGGGCCAACAAACACTCCTTCCTTTAGCTTTGCTTCAGAAAGTCGGAGGAACTTTGAGCAAAGGTACCGAAAGCACTCACCATCTTTTGGAAGGGACTTGATGAATTGCTTAATGAGACCCAACTTAATGTGGAGAGGTGGTAATAGAATTTTATCACAAGGTACCAAGCTCTCATGAAGAACATTTTTCTCACCGGGTCTCAAATACTCCCGAATTGGCCAGTCTTTTTTCCCCCAGTGTAGGTCGCGGGCCCGGCTATCCCACAAGCAAAGGAAGCAGGGATATTTGGTGAAACCGGATTGCTGCCCTAATAGCATGGATAGAATTTTAAAGTCTCCACAAATCATCCACTTATGCTCATCATAACGAATCTTCTGAAGAATCAGGGCCAAATTCTCGTATTTTTCTTGGAGAATAACAGAGTGAGCAATAGGAACTGAAGCGAATGTGTTGCCATTATGAAGAACACCTTTTATGCTGTCTTTTGACGAATCAATGAACAGCCGCCATTCAGCAGGATCATACTTGAGTTTAAACTTTTCCATCACTCCGTATATATCGTTGCAAAATACCAAATCTTCCTCTTTGCTGAAATACTTCAAAAATTGTGTCTCGCGGTTGCGGTACCAATAAAAAGTTGTTCCTGGTGACAATAGATTTTTCTGTTTAAGCCGAGAACCTAGCAGTTGGGCAGCATCTTTTGGGAGTCCTAAATCCCGGACTAAATCATTCAATTCAGCTTGAGAGAAAAGTTCAGGTTTCGGATCTGGTTCAGTTTCAAACTCGGAAGTACTGGACTCATCGGGAAAAGCCATCTGATGAGTCTCATCATGATCAGAACCGTCCACACAAATATGATCCAAAGATTTTGGTGGTTCAGGCACAGGTACTTCGTTGCTATGAGGCATAGGCCTAATTGCTGAGGGAAGGTTGGGGTAACTTATTACGTTCTTATTTTTTAAGTTGTATCCCTTCACAATGCAAGAGCAAAAATAGCAGTCACTGCTGTGGTCTCTTTGTTCACGCCACATCATAGGTATTCCGAAACGAAATGCTTGTTTTTTACCTTTCATCCATAAGCGTAGATCTTCCTCACATGTCTTGCACACTTTGTGAGGAGCCCACGGTTTGTCTTGATCGCCTAACTTCAAACCGAAATAGGCGAAATATACTTTTTTAATAAATGCAGAAATGTTCCTCTGCCGCTTTTTCACGGTATATTCCCCACAAATAAAACAAAAACTGTCCGGAGAGTTGACGCAACCTCTGGCTCTGTGAGCCATCACAAATACACAGCACTGCAAACTACAACTGTAGTGAACCACTTCGGAATAAAGCTGGATTACGACTGAGCAAACAAAAGGTAATAATGAACTTGCAAGAAACTGAAATTTGACAGGAACGTTCATGTCGCAACCACCGTGTTTGAGCGAGCGAACGAGGCGAGGCGAACAGGAAAGAACATGCGCCAGCGCGAGTACTGGATTTAGCCCCCCGCCTCCCAATTGTCCTGTTAATGTATAAAATGAATACAAAACACTCTAAAATATCATGAGGGAGTGTTTCTAGTTAGTTAACCATTACAACCTCTATTTTGGGCCAAGAAAATAAACTGCAGTCGGCTAAAAAGAAATTATGTGAACATTCCTTATATGGGTAAGAAATCTAATTTTGCAAGAAAACGTGACGTGATGGAACATTTTGGCTATTTTTCCTGGATTCAGCACCCCAAAATCTATAGGAATCAGTTGCAAAACTGGAGGCAGTTTTTTGGTAGTGTACCTGTGTAATTTTATATAGAATTTTCCTCTATGAACCTGTCCAGATCTCTTTTGAATCCTGCTATGTTGGTAACCATGATCACATCATCCAGCAATAGAATCCACAGCTTAATTATGCACTGCTTAAAAAAGAGCTTTCTATGATTTGTTTTCAGTCTGCTGGTTATTGGTTTCGTGAAATGTCTTCTTATTTTTATGTTTGACAGGTTAAACCACCATTCCTTATTTAATGTTTCCACCACACTCATGATTTTATGAACGTCTATCATATCCCCTCTTAGTCATCTCTTTTGCCTGGCCCAACAACTAAACAAACTAGGTGATTGCCTAGGGCAGCACCTTCTTGGGCGGGAGGGGGGGGGGGGTAGAAGCAAAGAGCAGCTACAACTCAAAAGCAAAGCAATGAGTCCAGGCAACCACCCGAATTCTAAGAGTCAGCATATCCTTACCTGCAAGAAGAAGGGACAATAGTCCATTTACCTTTGTGGTTTTTTTTAAATCTTCCTCATCATGTATATATTCATGAAACAAAGTTAAATCTTCAAAAGTGTGATGTATAAATATGGATTTTTATACAATTGCTCTGAGAGGAAAAGTGTTGAGATAATTCCAATTGAATAATAAACAAAATCTTGGGGGCAGGGGCACTAGGAGTCTAAAAGCTAATTGTGAGAGGGCACAAGGCTACAGTTTTTCCTAGGGCACTTAATATTCTCGCACCAGCCCTGCCCGATCTGTTTAGCCTCTCCATAAGGAAGTATTCCAGCCCTGTTTTCATTTTGTGTCCCTTCTCTGAACCTTTTCTAGTTCTCCAATATCCGTTTCATGATGGGGTGCCCAGAATTGCATACAATACTCAAGATTTGCATGTACTGGGGAACTATATAGGGGCATAATCATCTTCTCAGTTCTGTTCTCCATGTCTTCCAGATAATCTCTAATATTTTATTAGCTTTTTTAGCAGCCCCAGCACACTGGGCTGAAAATTTCAGCATATTATCCATGGTGATTCCAAAATCTTTTTCTTGGGATGTTGCTCCTAACTCAGATCCCAGTATTTTGTACCTATAGTTGAGACTATTTTTCCCTATGTGCATCACTTTGCACTTTCCCACATTCAATTTAATCTGCCACTTGGATGCTCAGTCTCATACTCTCACAAGATGTTTCTACAAAACCTCACAATCCTCTGCCGTTTTAATGATTTTTAATAATTCTGTCACATCTACAAATTTAATCACCTCACGCATTAGTCCTATCTCCAGATCATTTATGATTATGTTAAACAGCAAAATCCCAGTAGAGGCCCTTTAGGCACTCCACTAGTGACCCTTTTCCATGCGGATAACTACTCATATAGACCTACTCTCTGTTTCCTTTCTTTTAGCCAGTTTGCATTCCACAAAAGACCTGCAGAGATGAGAGGTTTACCCTTCCGAAAGAAGAACACGCTCCACTTCATTGCTGCATCCCTCAGGAACAGCTGCTTACAGTGAAAAGGCAGAAGTTCCACCAAAGGGACTTTACTGTGTGCATCCACTACAGGAATTCAAAGACAAGAGACTTGCTTTCTCCCTCTTCAGCTCCCATTTCCTTCTAAGACAGAGGTTCCCAAACCTGCCTCCTAGCCAGTCTGGTTTTCAGGATATCCATGATGAATATTGTGGTACCGCAGAGCCTATTCATGAAGAAAAAAGGGTTTTAAATCCTGAAAAAAGATTTTATCATCAGCTGCAATATTATGAGGAGCCCAATAGAGGGAGCAGGAGTGACCTTCCAAGGCCCAGAGAACTGCACCTCAGAGCTGATGAGGTAATGCAACCTAACAGCCAATGGAGAAAAGGGGGAGTTCCCCTGAAGAAAGGCTGGGAGCTTGAAAAGGAGGAACTAGGACAAGTTAGAGGCAGACCAGGGAGAGAGAGACCAAGGAGAGGCATACCAAGGAAGGCCTACCAAAAGGAGGCATATCAAGAAGAGGCTTATCAAGGAAAAGCAGACCACGGAGAGTCACACCACAGAGAGCTTCTGGAAAGGAACCAAGAAGGAGAGCACCATAAGGAGTGTCCAGAGCACCAGAGAGGAAGGAGTTCCTGGCAGGAGGGCATAGTGAATCCGAGGCCACAGAGTTCCAGGAGTCCTTGGTTGAGAGGTACTGGAAAGAAAGGCACAAGGGGAGAAATAAACCCCAGAGTTTGGTGTGAAGAACCGGCAGCAGTAAATGCAAGACACAGTAAGCATTATCTGAGCAAGGACGAAGTCTTTGCTGCAAATGGTAATATTCCTTATTCAAATGGTAAAAGGTGTGAATGTGAGAGAGTGGTGACTCTGCATGAAGGCCAGCTGGAGTGTGAAAAGCCTACTGCTCAAGACAGGCTGAACTACAGCAGGACCAGGCCGTGGGACTCAACTAAACAAGGTAAAATACCTTTTTATTCTGATAAGCAATATAAGTTAAGAAGACAGGAAACACAAGATACTGGAGTATATCCTCCCTATCAAACTGTTTGTGAAACAAGGCACAAGCCCTTGGTAAAAAGACTGTATAACATAAGGCAGCCTGCAAGGGGAAGTAACTGCCATAACAAACACTCACATGGGCGCGGCCCTGACTTGAATGCTGAACATTGGAAGCTAGTAAATATGTTATATGAGAAACCTCAGTACGCTCCTCAAGAGTTTACTGACACTGATTCACAGCTGTCTGATACTCAGCCCATGCAGGTGGAATTCAACGAAGACCCACCTGAAACCCCGATGGACTGTAGCTACTGTCAGGCAGGTAGCCTAAGGTCTGTGCATGAAACATAAAACAGTGAACAGTAACGAATGCCTGTAAAGTTTGTTTATGCCAAGTACTGTGAAGCAATAGTTAACCAAAGCAAGTGTGAATATATTTTCTTTTTGTTGTCTGAAGCAAGGTTTCTTTCAGTTTGTTGAAGTAGTCTCCCATAACTTGAACCATTGTGCTTAAAGGGAAATAAAGCCTTATTTTCCCTACATTCTGGCTATTGTATTCTCTTGAACTTTGGCCCCCGGTAGGTCCTGGGAATATTATCAAGACCTCTTACAGAAGGACCAAATTCAAAATATATAAAAAAACTCTCATGTCCATCTGACCTGCCCATACCAACCTTGGCCTCTGGGGTGGCAGCATGACAATATGCATGAGAGAGATTTGCATGCACTGCCTCCATTGTATGCAAATCTCTCTCATGCATATTCATTGTGGATATCTGGAAAACCCGACTGGCTGGGGAAGCCCAAGGACAGGTTTGAAAACCTCTGTTCTAAGAGAAATAGAGAGTGATTGTTTCTCTTCAGTTCAAAACCCTCTGGCTTCTCTGATCAACACCATGGACTGTACTATTGTGGTCACTCCTAGAGGGGGGAGTATTGTAGCAAATGCTCTAATAATCTCATTATGCCCTCAATTACGAAGAGCCTAGAACTTAATGAAATGGTCCACAGGCCCCTTTGGCTTACTACTTTACATTTTTAGCAAATATAGAAGGAAGTTAGAGGTGCTTAAATAGTTAAGAAAGAATGCCAAATATTCAGAAATTTGGAGGTGTGCCATGTACAATACATTGGAGTAGATGGCTATAGGAGGAAACAAAATATTCTCTCCAAGATGACTTGAATATCTTGCTCGGAAGTGATGTAGTGGGCTGAATATTGTCAGATATTTCACCATTCACAGTAAATCTTGCTCTCGCCATTTTCAGAAAGATAAAATGTTCAACTGTTAGTAGGGTTGGAGAAAGCTGAACTCCGTGGACAGATGTCTACTTATTTTAGCGAAATCCTATACTTATTAACTAACCATGTAAAGCCTCATACTTATTGCTTTAATGACATCAAGAAACAATTAGCTTAATGCTCAAAAGCACTTACACAGTCAGCACCCAATGCTAACCTCAGAAATGCTTATATTTTTTAAAGTCAGTGTCAGCTAATGGATACATTTTGACTGGACAACTCAATGTTTGGTCAAAATGTATCCAATTAGATTTATGGCAGTATTTAATTACGGTATTTAAAATACTTGTCACTCACTAAAATACCAAAGCAATGTAACTGAGGTACAAAATAAAATGATCTAAAGCTGAGAAATGCACATTTAAGACCGTGGCGTAATGGCGCTTTCCTCCATGCACAGTCTCTGGCATGTCTGTGTGGAGGACCCTGCTGAAATAGCCATAGTAAAATTTATTTTTATTTATTTATTTATTTAACATTTCTTATATACCGCGCTATTTGTCATCAGCGCGGTTTACATCAAAACAATAGAACACTTGACCAGATACATTGGCCGTCGTTTACATAAAACGGGGAGTTAACATGGAGGAGAACTTGGGGAACTATTTACATTCAAGTTTATAGCAAACTTAGGAAACTATGTACAAATCGGTTGTATTACATATTAGGTATGATTACAGTGTTTTACATCATGTAGCGGCTGTATGATATAGTGGGGGTGTGTGGGAGGTAATGGGGTATCGGGATGGGTATAATGTAAGAGAAAAAGGTGGTGTTTGAGGGCTTTTCTAAATTGAATAAGGTCTCTAATAGCTCTAATGTGTGGGGGGAGTTTGTTCCAGCATACGGGGGCATAGTTCCTGAAAGCCCTATTGGTGGTGATCTGGTTGAGTTTTGCGGATTCAATTGGTATAAGTAGCATGTTGGCAGCCTGGGATCTCCTGTATCTGTTGTCTGGAGAACGCGTTATGAGGTCGGAAATGGATGGGGGAGCTATCATGTTGAAGGCCTTGAAGGTAATGAGGAGGGTTTTGTACAGGATTCTACTGCTTATGGGAAGCCAGTGTAGTTCCTTTAGAATGGGGGAGATGTGGTCGACCCTTGAGGTTCCGTAGAGCACACGGGCTGCCGCATTCATGGCTAGCTGTAATGGTTTGAGGGAGCTCTTTGGAAGGCCATGTAGAACTATGTTGGCATAGTCGAAGTGCGGTGTGACTAGTGCCTGGAAGATGGTGCGGAAATCCGCGGATTCCATCATGGGCCTAAGATGCCGTAGGGTTTTTATCTTGAAATAGATGGTCTTGACAGTGCGTTTGATATGTTCCTTGAAGTTGAGTTGTTGATCAAGAATTACCCCGAGATATCGTATGTTGGATTTGATTGGAAGTTCCGCGTCTCTGACTTTGAGTGTTGGTGGCGGAGAGAAGGCTTTATTCCTTGTGATCATTAGTACTTCCGTTTTCTTGAAGTTTATCCGGAGGTTCTGAGTGAGTAGCCAGTCAGTTATTGTGTTGAAGCAGTCAACTAGCACTGTATAGTCGGGACAATTGATGGCAATGGGTGTGAATAGCAGGACATCATCGGCAATGTCTTTCAGTAGGGTAGTCAGAGATGTGTGAGTGGATGGCACAGCGTGGGTAGTGACTGATGCATATATATGTGAAGTGTATGTATCTGTGAATCAGAGAGATGATCTGCATATCGAGTTCTGTAGGAAGGGTTTAGCTGTTTCTGTCTGCACATATGACGTTGGGATATCAGAGGTTGGGTCTGTGAATATGTTTTGACTGTATGTGTTTGGGGTGGGGTATGTTGGACTTGGTGCATGTGCATGTATGTGTGCGTGCGTGTCAGAGGGCTCTATGTGTTGGGAGCTCTATACATGTGTGTGCATGTGTTTTATTTATTTATTTATTTCCAGTCTCTTCTATACCGCGCTATTCAACATCAGTGTGGTTTACAATAAACATAGAACTACATATTTCCTAGGGTACTCTGTGTTTACAATGAAGAGGTGTTAAAACTTGGACAACATGGGGTAACTATTTACAATCATGCAACTGAGTAGGGTTCGCTACCTTGAACTAGCCGTGAGGGTCTTGTGTGGTGTACGTGGCTGGGGCATTATCATCATTATTTACCGGGTAGTAGAGGAGGAAAAGGTGGTGTTTCAAGGCCTTCCTAAACTGGAATAGGTCGGGGATTGCACGGATGTTGGCTGGTAGAGCATTCCAGCTTCTGGGCGCACAGAATTTGAAGGCCCTGCTTGCCGTAGCCTGGGTGCATTGGGTTATTGATTTTGGGACTATCAGGGTGTTGACTGCTATCGATCTTCTGGACCTATTGGTGGGGATGGTCTGGATCAACCCGGTTAGAGATGGGGGTGAGAGCCCATGGATGGCCTTAAAAGTTAGAAGTAGGGTTTTGTACTTGAGTCTCATATGTATCGGGAGCCAGTGTAGGTGCTTCGGTATGGGCGTAACATGGTCTTTCTTAGAGGCACCGTATAGGATCCTCGCTGCGGTGTTCATCGCCAGCTGCAGAGGATTTAGGGTGGCCTGGGGGAGCCCGTGTAGGATCACGTTAGCATAATCGAAATGTGGCATGATCAGCGCCTGGTAAATTGATCTAAAATCTTCTGGCTCCAGCAGCGATCGTAAGGGTCTGAGGGATCTGATCTTATGATACACCGCCCTCACTACATTGCCTATGTGTACCTTCATGTCTAGTCGTTGGTCCAGGGTAACACCAAGATACCGGATCGTCGGTTTGGTCTGGAGATCTGCTTCCTTAACTCTTAGAAAGGGTGGTGTGGAGAAGTTTGGGTTCCTTGTAATGAAGAGTACTTCCGTTTTCTTGTGTTGTATCCTGAGGTTCTGGGTTTGGAGCCAGTCGGATACTGCGTTAAAGCAGTTTGTCAGTGGCGAGAGGTCTGGATTTTCAGTTGAGAAAGGCATGTATAGCAGCACGTCGTCTGCATATATCAGGCAGTTGACACTGAAAGACCGGATCAGATTGCAGATAGGCTGCATGTATACATTGAACATCAAGGCTGAAAGGGAGGAGCCTTGTGGAACACCTTGCTTCAGGTGGAAAGGATCTGATGAGGTTGCACTGGAGCGCACATGCTGCCATCGGTCTGAAAGGTAGGATTTGCATCAATCCAGCGCTTTGTCAGTGATTCCCTTTTCCTTAAGATGATCCAGCAGAAGCTCGTGGCTCACCGAGTCGAACGCAGCTGCAATGTCCATGAATATGAGGACAAAACCTTGGCGAATGTTGCCAATTCCTGTTATTAAGTTGTTGAAGAGTGTGGTGAGAAGCGTTTCAACTCCATGAGCCTCTCTGAAGCCGTGTTGGCAAATGTGCAGAGGTTTCAATGTGCTCTTGGAGTTGCATCTGGACTTCCTTCTCAATTATTTTTGCCAGCAAAGGTATACTCGATATCGGTCTGTAGGAGTCTACCTTCTGAGGGTCGAGTTTGCTGTTTTTTAGTAGCGGTCTTATGGATGTGTGTTTGAGAGGTTGCGGGAATGTACCTGTTGTAAAGGATTGGTCCATGATTCTGGCTATAGTGGGACTAAATACAGACCTTAGATCTTTAATCCAAAATGCGGGGCAGGGGTCAGTTTGCACAGTAGTCGTGTTGATTGCAGCTATGGTGTCTTCAATGCGCTGCTTGGGAGGTGTGGAGAAGATGGTAAAGGGTGATTGGTGAATGGGTATGAGGGAGGTGTTGGGTGTTGATGTATTGCTGGTCTGGCATAGTTTGCATTGTAGGTAGTCCGCAAATTCTTGAGGGTGGATTGCGATTGATTGCTCTGCGGTTGGTTCCTTAGTTAGGTCCTTGACGAGGGCGAACAAGTCGTGTGGTTTGCTTAGGGATCTTTTTAGCGTGTCTGTATGGAATCGTCTCATGTTCATTGTTACCGCTTCACGATGCACTGTCAGGTGAGAGTTATATGCTCTCTGATCTTCTGCCATGTGTGAGCGGCGCCAGCGTCTCTCCAGCTTCCTTAGGAGGGTGCAAGAAGATTTCAGCTCAGCAGAGTACCAGGTTGCTGGTGATCTTTTCCCTGGGGGTATATTAGCTGGCGGACGTAGAGCAATTGAACTGAGTGTGTCGTTCCATTCGGAGACCAGAGCCTCAGGATCGTGTGCTGTCGAGGTGAGTAGTGGGTGAGCTGTGCTCAGTATCCCTTCTTTGTTGAAAGCATGGAATCTTCGTGGTGGAGCGTTAGCGTAGTGGTTGATTGTTCCGGCCTCCTTCAGATTGTGGTTGGTCAAGGGAATTTGGAAGCAGATCAACTTGTGGTCGGACCAGGGAACTGCAGTAATTGAAAGCTCAGGGGTTTTGGGAGAGTTGAGAGTTGCCTGAGGGGTGAACATCAGGTCCAGGATGCCTCCTTTTATGTGGGTCGGTTCTTTAATCATTTGTCTGTACCCGAGATCCTTAAGGGCATCGAGAAATGCTGAGGTGTGGGAGTCTTGTAAGGACGGTAAGTTGAAGTCTCCCAGGATCCAACTTGTAGTGTGTGGGTTTTGTATGTTGGCTGCGAGGTCGATTATTGCGGAGAGAGCATCTGGATCAGCTGATGGGGCCCTGTATAGAAGGTTGATGTGTTGAGGGCTCTGTGCATGTGTGTATTGGGAGCCAGGGCTGGTGCCACTATTAGATGACCTAAGCGGTTGCCTAGAGTGCCATTCCTTTGGGGGCAGTGGGCACCCATTGCCTTCAGGGCGAGCAATGGTGCTAATGGCAAAAGAACTGTGATGCAGCACTTACCAGTCTCCAGCGCTGCGTCATGGCTCCTGCCTGCTATCTTCAGGCACTTCTGTCCCCCTCCAATGCCAAGTTCCAGTGATGCCAAACTGGAAGTCTGTGTCAGAGGCGAGGCAGAAGTGCTCGAAGATAGCAGGGCTGGCAGCAATGTGAGTGGGAGGGTGGGATACAATGTACAGCAGGATAGAGGGACATGCCTATGGCGCCTCCGATCCTTGCACTGGGTATGTGTGTGCGTGTGCATGTGTCTGAAGCTCTGTCTGCATGTGCAGTGTGTGTCTGCATGTCTGCGTCAGGGTGTTTGTGCATGTGTATGCATGAGTGTTTATAGTGTGAGTGTGTGTTGGAAGGCTCTGCATGTGTGTTTAGGGGGCTGTATACATTTGTCCGTATGCATATGTGTGCTTGTGGGGGGCTCTGTGTGTGTGTGTGTCGGTGGCATCTATGCTTCTCTCTCCCTTGGACTTTCTCCTATTTTTAAGCTCTTACTCCATCCCTCCCATCCTCTCTCTTGCAGTCTCTCTTTCTCCATCCCACCCATCCATGTAATCGCCCTCTGCTTTCTTTTGCTTGCTACTCGACCTTGCACTCTCTTTATTCCCTAACACTGGCCTTTCACTCCCCTTGCACCCTTGCTTCCCCTTCCCTTCTTTACACTTCCTCCTAAATAACCCAGCCCATTGCCTTATGCTCCACCCCTTGCTTCCTTTAACCCTTCCCCTTCTGTTCTGTCTTGCTCCTTTCTTTATGCACCACCCCTTGTCTCCTCTAAAATTGCCCCTTCCATTCTGTCTCTATAGCTAAATGTCAAAACATATCCCTTCCAATAATAAGAGACCTTCAGAATGAGAGCATTCAGCAGTACAAACAGCACTAATTCATGCCCAAAAGCCCCATCATTGGTCTCTGACTGATGATGGTGCTTTTGGACATGTATTAGTGTTGTTTGCACTGTTGAATGCTCTCCTTCTCAAGGTCTCTCGTTATTGAAAGGGATATGTTTTGACATTTAGCTGTCACCTCTGCTTTCTGTTTATAAAAACTACATCTTGTATTTTACCAGACTGCAGACACACCAGTTCAAAACATAATTGTCACAACTATTCGTCAATATGGGACACATTAAAGAGCAGAGTATTTTCTAAGTCCTGGCCTTAGTCCACGTTTCTGCAGGAATAACGGGGACATTTCTGGGGAACACTGAAAACATACATGGGCCTTTCCTGAATACACTTTATACGTCTCTGTGGCTGACCACGCCCCCTTCCACCCTACTCTGAGATCCCCATGCTAGCACTGTAGACGTGCAGGACCGCGGGGATTTCAGAATAAAGTCTTAGATGTTTTTGCTAGAAAAACATCTACAACGCATATCCAAATGGCTTATTCATGTTCTGGAAGAACCTCTGTAGTGTTGTAAGAATTCCTTGCCACCGCAGACCACGCTATACCATAGACTTACATATTAAGTGGTTCTACCTAAATGGCCAGGGCCACTAACTCTCAGGCATAAAGATAAGCTGGCACAGAGTGATCAAGTTATCTGGACAAAGTTATTCCGTTAACTTTAACAGACAGTCAGCATTACTTATACAGATGTCTGCTGCTGAATATATCTGTTTAAAGTCTTTTGAACAACTTTATACAGGGAACTTTAAGACAGGCTTTTGTGCAGACAGACTTGTCCCCCTAATTTTATCCTCGACTCTGGAACAATTTCTGCCTATTTTTATGCAAGCCAATGGTGTCCAGGAAAAAGTTTACCCACTTGGCAGGGGAACTCTAATGTGTTATTCTCCCCCCCCCCCCCCCCCATTTAAATCCTTTGAGTTGTCTTGCTAACTCCAAAAGTTAGTCTGGAAAACCTTTTGAATATTGATCCCCTACAATTGTAGATCACAAACTGTGGCAAAAAGTCTATCCTAAGGAGCATGGTTTGGCACTCATGATATGCAATCACATAAAAATGGGGGGGGGGGGGGGGGGGAATGCAATAGAAATAAGAAAGATGTCAAGCAGGTTCCAGGAGGATTGTTTGTGGTGTATATACAGAAATCAGGAATTTTGAGATATACCATTGTCACTGATCAGTGACAGCCTGCATCATCCCACATGATATTCTTCTTAAAGCACAGTGGTATTTACTTTTCCGACATGTTTCTCCTGTTTAATACAATAATATCTAAAGTCACATGATCATAAAAATTGTTTAGGATCCCTGTGCATAGAGATAGGAGGAAGCTCATTAGAATCGTTATTGCCTACTTGCCATCTTGGAATTTTATTATCCTCTGGGATTTATTTACTATGATAGAGCAGAGCACATGATCACCACAGTAGATGTCTTTGCCTTTATTTCCAAGATGTCCTGAGATTGGATCTAGCGTAGGAACATAAAGCTGTCAGTGAGAAGCCAGGTTGAGCGATAAGTTCATACACTCTCTAGTGGCTTGACTAGTTTTAGCAGAATTAAAATTTTATGATGCAAGAAAATGGGGACATTAAATCCTCCAATACCTGATAGTCTTCCTTCAGCTGGGGCAGGCCTCATTTCATTCTTCCCATTCTTTAGGAGGAAACCAATTGATGTTTGCAGAATGTAGATGCTTGTTAAATTTCTTTTAAAATCCCATAGATTTGTAGGTTGTGGTTATCGATTCTTTAACTTCCACTGTTTTTCAGTCCTTAAGCTTTAAAATTAAAAAACCTATAGTTTTGTATGACTATTTTTGATAGGGTTTGCATGATCCATGCCCAGATTATAAGACAGGAAAATGCAAAACAGAGAAACAATCCTCTGGGGAAAAAACCAATCAGAACAAAGAAAGCTATGGGAGAAAAAAGAAAACCCATAGAAAAGTGTCTCTGGAGATAGGATTATAGGAAGATGCTGGTCATGAGTATGGGGAAGGGAATAGAAAAGGGAGATGGAAATTTAGAGACAGAGGAAGTGAAAAGAGGGAGCTTGAAATTTGGGTAGATGGAAAGGCAGAAAAATAACTGGAAGAAAAAGATGAATGTCTGAGATGGATGTAAGTAGTGGGTGACAGTTGTTTGAGGGAGGCTAAAGTGGGATGGGGCTAGTATAGGTGGGGTGAGTTGAATTAAATTACAGTTTTTGGAACAGTGGCATAACCAGAACTGATTTTGTGGAGGGGCTCAAGATTAATATGGGGGTACTAGGCATACAAGTTTGAGCCATGATAGTTATACTCTTATTGACAAATTTGTATGCACAGAAAAACATATTTTTGCATCATAGATGACACTTTTAAGTATTTTTAACTCAATTATTTCAAGCATTTACCAGTGCTAAATCCCATATACACCCTTAGGAACAATTCAACTATATTTAAAGATGTCTCAAGAAGCAGTGTCCATTAACTCATATTAAACCTGACAGATACAAGTCTACTATAAAGACAAGCACCTCAACACATCCTGCAAAATGTTCTAAAATTCTATCTATTATTGTGACAAAGCACATATCCTTCAACTTTGTTTTATAACAAATAAATGTCTTATTAATATACATTAATAGAACAGATAAATTGAAGATATTTTCTTTTTCACACAAGAATATTGCATAGAAAGCAAAGAACACATTATAGAAATATCAAAGCTAATCAGTCTTGTAATAAAAATGATTGATATTTGCTTTCCCAGAATATTCAAAGCAGAGAGCAGCATGAATACAATAAAATAATAATAATCATAACAGCACACAGTGCAACAGGTGCAGGGGTGGAGCCAGCCGTGGTCCAATATGGCCACTTAGGAGTTTACTCTCGAGGACCCTGACAACAATCCGGCCTCATTGCCACATCGAAGTGGTAATATCTGTGAACTGTTGTGGTCTGTCGCCTCTCCGGTTTGGGTGAGCATGACCAGCGGGAAATCAGTGTGATTAGGCTTTGTAGCAACGCAGAATGCAGGAGCGAAGAGAGCTAAGTCGGACCTGCTTTCACCACATAAAATGGCTGCCAACCGAGACTCCTCTGAAGGATTGCTGGAGCTTCTGACAGAGATCAGGGCAGTGCAGACGCTAGTTGAAGCTAACGGCGAGATCCTTACCGTGGTACAAGATGACCTGCAAGAAGTGAAAGTGCAGGTGACAACCCTTACCTCTCGCATGGATAAAGCTGAAATGATCCTGACAGCTCACAAGGATCGTGTTAATCAGCTCATTAGGGCCTCCAAGCGGGTTGAACTGTTGAAAAGCAATCTTGAAGATCTCAGTAGAGCCAGAAGGAATAACATGCATCATGGGCATCCCAGAAGGAGTGGAAGGAGCAGATAATAGGCCTTGAAGGCCTATTACCCAAGCTCTTGCACATTGAGTTTGCTCAACCTTTGGAAATAGAAAGGGCTCACTGCATTCCATCCCAGGCTGGCCCACAAACCTGGAGACCTAGGCCTATGATATTATGTGTCCTTCGGCACCAACAGGTTGTACAGATAATGGCGGCTGCCAGGTCTTTGACCTCATTGCAATTTGAGGGACAGAAAATATCCTTCTATCCAGACTTCAGTAAATCCACAGTCAAGAAAAGGAAACAATTTTTGGCACTTAGACTGCGGCTCCAGCAGCTCCGGGCCCGGTATGGGTTGTTTTATCCTGTTCACCTTAAAGTGATTCTAGATAACCGCACCAAATCCATCTAGGATCCGGCTTTGCTGTTGGTGTTTATTGAAGACCAGGAAGCACTCCAAATGCACTAGAGAGACCAATTATATTTCCTTTGAGTCTGTAGGCTTTTGTATATGTGCTCGGGGTACATTTGTTTCCTGAAGCCACCGACCTTCTAAGCATGCACTGAAGACATAGGCGACATCTATGGAGCTGTTCTGGATGGATAGTGAGTCTATCAAGATGGGTCTCTCTTTGTGAGCTCTGTGGAATACCATGGGTTAAAACTCTCCCTCCTTCTTTGGGGCTCGGACCCTTAATGGACTCTAAGTGCATTAATAGATTTTCTAAGTTCAATTTTCTTTTTTTTTTATCTGTCATCCTGTTGAGGCCAGTTGTCATGTACTGTATTCGGTACTTTTGTTCATGGTACTGGGAGGGATGTGGGAAGTGGTGGAGGGCATCCCATATAATAAACCGATGGTCATACTCCTGTGCATTTGGGTGGCATTATCCAAGGGGGCAGAGGGAGGGATAGGGATACTTCAGGCAAGCAGAGGTTTTGGAGTAGGGCGGATAAGGTGGGATGGGTGGGGTAGGGGTGATGCAGGTCGATGTTTGGGTCATAAGAGGTTTTCTGTGATAGATCTATGCAGTGTGAAAAGGTTTATTTTGTCTGGTGTATAAGGGAAGGAATATAAGGTTTACTGTGTACTCTTTGGGATTTGGGTCCTGGTGTGGTCATAGTTGTGTACCATGCTGTCTTGCCCATTTGTTTGTTTCTCCCTGTTGATGGGGTGAGTTGTGGCTCTCTATGGGATCCTTAATGAAGATATGGGACTTAGTGATAAGAAAGGTGGTGTGGGTTTTAAAAAGTTGTGTCACTCCAGCTGTTATGGTATGCAGAATATCAACCCCCTTAAGTTGATATTGCTGAACATTAAGGGCATCAAGAACCCAATTAAGAGGAAGAAGATCCTGACTGCAGGAAGCAACAAGCTGATGTGATTCTATTGCAGGAAACTCATTTGTCTACCGTAGAGTCCAAAAAATTAGAGGAGGACCATTACACTTTATTAAGCCATGCCCCGGCCATCTATAAAAAGAACGGTGTTGCTATTCTAGTGCGCAAAGCCCTGGCAGGGGCGGCTCTATAATAAGGCTGAGTGAGGCAGTCATCTCAGGCGGCAACTTTTGGGAGCAGCAAAAAATGCCCCCCCCCCCCCCCCGGCCATCTCACTCTGCCTTCAAAATTTAAAAAAAGGGCTGGACAAGCTGCTGCCGCTGCTTCTTGGCAGCAGCAGAATCAACCACTCCGCACCCCGTGCCCACCCCCTGCTGCCCTGGAAGAGCACTGCAGTTGCCTTGCAGGCGCCCCGGCACACCTTTGCAGAGCTGCAAGAAAGAACAGTGTTTCCCTTCTTTCCCATGGCTCTGTTAAAATTGAGACCGCCATCGCTGAGGGTAAACGAGGCATTTCCTGTCTCGTTTACCCTCAGCGCTGGCAGGCTCAACTTTAACAGAGACGCGGAAAAGAAGGGAAACACTGTTCCTTCTCATGGTTCTGCAAAGGTGAGCCGGGAAGTGCTGTGTTGGGGCGTCAAGTTACTCTTGTTTTTGTGGAAGTGAGAGATGCTGCATGGGTGCTGTTGAGCGCTTCTTGTTTGGCATATTTATCAGCATGTTTCCTAGGCTCTGCACTGCTAACATATGAACATAAGAAATGCCATACTGGGTCAGACTAAGGTCCATCAAGCCCAGTATCCTGTTTCCAGCAGTGGCCAATCCAGGTCACAAGTACCTGGCAGGTTCACAAAAAGGCACACAGGTTCCACAATGCTTGTCCCAGGGCAAGCAGTGGATTTCCCAGATCCTCTTTAATAATAGTTTATGGACCTTTCCTCCAGGAACTTGTCCAAACCTTTTTTAAATCAAGCTACACTAACAGCTTTTACTGCATCCTGGCAGTCTTCTTCTGGTCACACTGCCAAGAAAACCCCAGGAGCTTCTGAGTTGCCAGGAGTCAGCATTGACTTGAAGGTACACATTTCATTTGCATTGCTGGTAACTAATTCCAGAGTTTGATTACGCAGGGCCATAGGCTAGCTGCAGGGAGGCAGTTACATCCCCCTGCAGTTACTGCACTTCAGCGTGGCAAAACAGCTGCCGGTGCAAATAAGGCGACCCACTGAGGTGGCATTAGTTGCACTCACTCTACTTGCGCTGAGCCATTATGTTAGTTTCTGCTGACGGTGCAGATGCCTCTGTGTGAGAGTTCTTTCTCTCACCTCACTCTGCAGTAAAGTATAATTTTGGGAAAGTAGTATTTACAGTGATGCTTTTTTTGGATGGGCTCCTTATGTGAGTTTTATACTATGGTATGATATGGTAGATTTGCTCTATAGATACTCGGTGATTTTGTTGTAGAGTTTTGTATTAGTTCACAATATGCCTGGTACTGGAGAATGTTTGTTGTGTTTTTGAGATGATCAAAATCAGATTTTTTTTTAAATTAGGATATTGAGTTCTGTGGGTGAATGTCCTGGTTCTGCTCTACACCCACTGTTGAAGAGGGTTCTGTGGATGCAAAATATATGTTCAAAAAGAAAAAGCAAGAACCATAACGTGGTTTATAACAAAATAAAAATGAGTTATAATTTAGTTTTATAAACTGTGCTGTAGTTCTCGCTCTCTTTTAGTTCCTTGGTGTGCAAATATCTTGCATTTCCTCCATATAATCTAATTGTTTTTTGGTTTGGTTGAGTCCCTGATTGGAATTTTGAGGCAGCCCCTCCCCCTCTACAGTGGGGGTGGGGGGAGCGCACCATCGCATCCTTCGCCTCAGGCAGCAGATTGCCTTGAGCTGCCCCTGAGCCCCGGGGCTACAAGTTGACTCTCCAAGAAATGATCTGGAAGAGCAATGGGCTAAAGTGCATCTCCCTATAAGTAATTTAATGTTGGCAATATTTAATATTTATGCCCCCAACCGTGTTGACCCCGCTTTCTTTAAGTTATTAGCGGAAAAGTTGCATGAAGAAGCTTCACTGCCTATAATGGCGGGAGATGATTTTAATATGACCCTAGATCCACGATTAGATAGCATGTCACTTGGGCCACTTGGCCATAGTGATCATAGCATGATCGCGTTTGATTTAATAAATGATGGAAGGACGGTAAGGAAATCTACAGTACTACCTTTTAACTTTCAAAAGGGAGACTATGATAAAATGAGGAAAATAGTTAAGAAAAAAACAAAAGGAGCAGTTGCAAAGGTTAAAGATTTACATCAAGCTTGGGTGTTGTTTAAAAATACTATCTTGGAAGCCCAGACCAGCTGTATTCCATGCTTTAAGAAAAGTGGAAGGAAGTCCAAAAAACTGCCAGCATGGTTTAAAGGTGAGGTCAGAGAGGCTGTTGTTGCCAAAAAAGCATCTTTCAGGAAATGGAAAAAAGAGTCAAATGACGAAAACTGGAAACAACACAATCACTGGCAAGTTAGATGCAAGGCATTGATAAGGCAGGCAAAGAGAGAGTTTGAGAAAAAGCTTGCTGTGGAAGCAAAAAGACATAATAAAGACTTTTTCAAGTACATTCATAGCAAAAAATCTTGAGAGAGTCAGTTGGAGCATTAGATGATAGAGGGGTAAAAGGGGCACTAGGAGGGGACAAAGCCATAGCAGAGAGACTGAATGAATTCTTTGCTTCAGTCTTTACTGAGGAAGATGTAGGAATATTACCCATGGCTGAAATGGTATTTAAAGGAGATGCTGCAAAAGAAGTGAAAAAAATATTGATACACCGGGAAGATGTATTATAACTATTTGATAAACTGAAGAGTAACAAATCACCTGGACCATATGGTATACATCCAAGGGTGTTAAAAGAACTGAAATATGAGATTGCAGACCTACCATTAGTAATCTGTGAACTGTCATTAAAAACATCTGTAATACCTGATTGGAGGATGGCCAATTTAACCCCAATTTTTAAAAAGGGTTCCAGGGGTGATCCGGGAAACTACAGATGAGTGAGCCTGATGTCAGTACCTGGAAAAATGGTGGAAACCATCATAAAAAACAAAATTACTGAATATGTAGATAGTCATGGCTTAATGGGAGACAGCCAACATGGCTTTAGCCAAGAAGGGTCTTGTTTTACTAATCTGTTATGTTTTTTTGAAAGTGTGAATAAACAGGTAGACAAAGGTGAGTCAGTTGATATAGTGTATCTGGACTTTCAGAAAGCCTTTGACAAGGTCCCAAATCAGAGACTTTTGGCAACATTAAAAAGTCATGGGATAGGAGACAGTGTACTAATGTGGACCAGGTACTGATTAAAAGATAGAAAGCAGAGGGTAGGACTAAATGGCCAATTTTCCCAATGGAGAAAGATGAATAGTGGAGTACCCCAGGGATCTGTGCTGGGTCCGCTGCCTTTTAACATATTCATCCAATTTACAGATGACACAAAACTATTCAAAGTTGTTAAAACCCATGAGGATTGTGGAAAATTACAAGAGGATCTTGATAAATTGGAAGACTGGGCACCCAAATGGCAGATGAAATTTAATGTGGACAACTGCAAAGTTATGCACCTAGGAAATAACAACCCAAACTATGGTTACATGATGCAAGGTTCCTCTCCCTTCCCCTTCCCTTCCCTCCCCTCCCCTTCCCTCTTCCTTCCCCTTCTCTCTCCCCCCCCCCCACACACACCCCCAACCCCTCCCAACCACACCTTTTTGCAAATTAATTGGTCTATATATGTGCTGAATATATGTTACATTAGTCTTTGTTTTTATATTGATTTTAAATGCTTTTATCAGAGTTTGTGTCTGAAATTCCATGTGTTTTATTTGTCCCTCTCGATTAGGAAGAGTGTTTTTGCACCTCCTCTTTTGTACGGGCTCTACACAAATTCTTTTTTTTTTAAATTAGAATTTAACAAAACTTACAGAAGCAAGCGTAAAGAAACATTCAATAATCCATAGGAGAAATCACAAACAAGCATAAGAAACAAAGCAATACATCAAACCTAGCCCACAATATGGGGAGATTATAAAGTAACAAAATAAAATAGGAAAAACCAAGAGCAAAGCTCTAAATTCCAGACAGCATTAAACTAACCACCCACCCCAGTCACTTAGTGCCAAGCCCCTCTTTTTCACTAAGAAACACCTCAAGCTGAGTAGGATCAAAAAATATAAACCTTGACCCCTGAAATGTTATCAGACACTTACAGAGGTATCTAAGAAAGAATGAAGCAGATAAAGCAACCACCCTAGGCTTAAGGGCCAAAAGAACCTGTCTCCTAGTTTGAGTTGCCTTACAAACATCAGGAAACATTTGCACTCTAGCACCACAGAAAGGAACTGACATATTTTTAAAGTAACTCCGAAAAACAAGAGTTTTATCTTGGTCAGAAACAAATGAAACCAACAAAGTGGCTCTAGAGGAAATATTATCTTGTGAGTCCTCCAGGAGAGAGTTTAATGTTACACTATAAGATGGAACAATATGATAATATGCTTCGTTCTAAAAATATTAGTTTGTTAAATTTTCCTATGTGTCGTTTGCTGTCTGCTGAAATTTTGCTGAAGAAATATTTTAGAGAGGCTCTGGGCTTGGCTTCGGCCGACTCTATTTGTCTCTCTAAAGTCTATTACTTGACTGGTAAAGTGCTTTCTCAGGGTCCCCCGGGGGGGGGGGGGGGTGTTTGATGAAGTTCAAGGCCTACACAAATTCTGTTATGTTCTTTTGGTAATGTATTTTATGTCTCCTGTTAATTTTTAAGTTTTTATGTTCTTATTTATCACTCTTATTGTGATTTTTAATTCTTTTATATTAACGTTATGTATTTGTGTGTCCATTATTAGACCCCTGATGAAGGCTTAATGCCAAAACATTTTAGTTGGGTCCTCAATAAAATACTTTCTGTCAGCCTATTATAGTGTGGCCATCGTTTTGTGCCTCCGCTCTTTGCCTGGTCCACATTAGAAACCACCACCCAGGAAAAATATTTAGGCATCATTGTGGATAACATGTTAAAGCCATCCACCCAGTGTGCAGCGGCGGCCCAGAGAGCAAATAAAATTGTAGGTATTGTGATGAGGAGAGCCCTGCTGAACTGATGGAAATAGGAAAAGATAGTGAATATACCTTTAAGGAAAGAGACATTCCTGAAATTCACAGGTTCCAGACTGCAGTCAAAGAAAGAAAGCACGGAGTTGATACAGCCAGTTTGCCACACCCAAGTTCTGCTGACGTAAGTGCAAGCTTAGGGGGTAATGGCAAACACCTGTGCAGAGACAGAGAAAGGCTAGCTAAGAAGCAGCCTTATAAACCCTGCTCAGAAGGGGAGAAGGGGTTCAGGATCAGGTTGCGGTTCAAACTGTTTGGGTTCCAGTTCCAGTCCAGAATCGTGGGCAGGTTCAGAGAGTTCAGCATGTTTCAGCTGTTCCAGGAGTT
Source organism: Ichthyophis bannanicus (assembly GCA_033557465.1). Taxonomy (NCBI): domain Eukaryota; kingdom Metazoa; phylum Chordata; class Amphibia; order Gymnophiona; family Ichthyophiidae; genus Ichthyophis; species Ichthyophis bannanicus. The sequence continues at coordinate 810,190,138 of CM066032.1, read as the reverse complement.
CAGAGAGAGGAACTCAGAGGAGGAAACATCAGGGGAAGGAGAAGGACGTGGAAGGAGCCTGAGAGCCAAGAAACCACGTGTGCTTTGCTTAGAGAAAGAAAGCAGGGAAGTCTTCTACCTTGGGTCTCGGGCCGAAGGTTTCAAGCTGCTCAAAGGTGGGTGAACAAGGCTATAGCTAGAAGTAACCAGAACCCAGCCTGGAGCAAAGAACCATGGCTGAACAGCGGAGAGGAACCAAGACAACTGAACCAGGGAGAGATATCCCATACTAGAGGTACAGACATTCCTTACCGGGGAATCAGTGCTGGAGGGAGGTCCAGGGATTTCCCCAGAGCATTCACCGAGGAGCAGATTGTGGGAGTTCAGAGCCAGAGGTATATGCTTTAGAACAAGAGGATATGCAAGTGGACTGTGCGGAGCAAAACTCTATATCAGGTGAATTGCCAATGGATTGTACATTATGCCAGACAGAAGCTAGAAAGTCTGTTGATAAGAAATGCTTGATAAAGAAAGGTCTTGAGAAGCAGTGTGAATGAACCTAGTTTTGTTTTGCTAAGAAATGCCTACTAATTCAAGAGAACGTTGCCAGCTTCTACATTTTTGTGTTTAAAGGAGCAGAAGGTAAATGAGGACATTTAACTTTGCTTAAACAGAGAAGTTGTATTTTGTTTTGCTGATTACCTTATGAAAACAACTGCACATGTTTTAAAAGCTTATAAAGCTTCCTCAGTTCCAGCTTCTGTATAATTTCTGAAGTATTGCTTGGAGAAGAATATCCTGACATTGTTTGTTTGAACCTTTTGGGGAAAAATAAACTTTTGTCTTTGCCTTTAACCCTTGGCTAACACGACTATCCTTGAACGAGGAAAAACTACAAGTCCCAGAATGCCTCCCTGTGGACAAGAATAGTGTTTAATTCCTTTATTAGAGGACTAAAATGGGCAGCCCTATGCCTCTAGGCCCTCGGCCGGGGCTGGGGTCACGACAGTATCATAAGGAAAGGAATGGAAAATAAAACAAAAGATATTATAATGTCGCTGTATCTTTCCATGGTGCGACCACACCTTGAATATTGTGTGCAATTCTGGTCGCCGAATCCTAAAAAGGATATACAGTATCATTATTAGAAAAGGTACAGAGAAGAGCCACCAAAACGGTAAAGGGTATGGAAAGATATCCCTATGAAGAGAGGCTAAAAAGGTTAGGCTCTTCAACCTGGAAAAGAGACGGTTAAGGGGAGATATGACAGAGGTCTATAAATGAATGAATGGAGTCGAACAGGTAAATGTAGATTGATTGCTTACACCATCAAAATCTAGAAAGACTAGGGGGCATGCAATGAAGCTACAGGGTAACCTTTTTAAGACTAATAAGAGAAAACATTTTTTCACTCATTGTGTAATCAAGTTCTGGAATTTGCTACCAGAGGATGTAGTAAAACTGTTAGTATAGCCAGGTTTAAAAAAGGTTTGGACAAGTTCTTAGAGGAAAGTTCCATAAACCATTATTAAAGTGGACCCAGAATATCCACTACTTGCCCCATTACAAGCATTGTGGAAACTGTGTCCTTTGGAGATACTGCTAGGTACTTGTGACCTAGATTGGCCACTGTTGGAAACAGGATTCTGGGCTTGATGGACCTTGGTCTGACCCAGTATGGCATATCTTATGTTATGCTGTGCAGAGTGGATAGGTATATTAGATCAAGTGTAGTACTCAAGACGTGTACGCAGTCGATGGGGCTGGTAGATATCTGGAGGCTACTGCATCCTACCGACAAGGATTCTACGTTTTTTTCTCCTCTTCATAACACTCACTCGTGTATTGATTTTTTTTTATTATCCAAGTTGTTGGTCCCGGGGATTCAGTTTGCGGATATCTTAAGCATGCATGTTTCGGATCATGTTGCGATCATATTAGGAGTGCAAAGTCCAGGGGCCACCTGTCCTTCTGGCTCATGGTCTTTTAAAAGGTCTTTGTTATCAGATGGCTCCTTTCAGTAGGTTATTATACAGTCTATACAAGATTACTTTGCGGTAACTGACCCACTCGTCAACTTTGGTTGGTAATGGTGGAAAGCTTTTAAAGCCTCAATGAGGGCAGTAATCACTAGCTATTCTATTAAAGAGGTTTGGTGAAAGAAAGCTCAGATCCATGCTCTGGATGAGAAAATTTGAGCAGGAGAGAGGCTGAGGTACCAGTATAATACTATCCTCAGTTCTGAAGTAGAGCAGGCCATGGTCGAGCAGCAATCTCAGTACTATGCTGAGCAAAATAGGGCGGGCAAACTACTTGCCTCCTTTAAAAGAGCGGCGTAATAGATTGCACATTACTTCCATTCTGGATGATCAGCAGTGTAGCTTTACATGCAGTGACCAAATTTTAGATGCCTTTCCGAAGTTCTGTTCTTGGCTGTGCATCTCAGAAGTACCCCTGGACAATGGGGCTTTTGCTGAGTTTTTATGTCAACTATTACATCCTAGGTTAGCTGAAGACCAGGCCAAAGAATTAGATAAATATTTTCTATTGAAGAAATGCAATTAGCACCAGAATCCATGGCTTCGGGCAAGGCAGCTGGCCCAGATGGGCTGCCAATATAATTTTATGAAACCTTTGCCAAGGAGCTCATACCACAGCTGCAGATTTACTTTCAATTGCTTCAGGAATGTCAGGGCAATACTGGTCGCTTCTCTGAAGCTACTATAGTGCTGTTAAAAAAGCCGGGAAGGGATCCAAAGTTGGTTAGCAATTATAGGCCAATCTCACTCTTGAATTTGGATTACAAATTATACTTTAATATCCTGGCACGCCGCCTTTCAAGGGTTCTGCATCAGTTAATTCATCCTGATCAGTGTGCTTTTATTCCTGGCTGATCGACTGTGGACAATACCCGCCTATTGTGCAACCTGCTAGAGAGGGCAAGCTCCCTAGGATTTCCATGTGTTGATTTGTCATTAGACGCAGAAGAGGCTTTTGATAGGTTGGAGTGGTCTTTTCTTTTTAAGGTTCTAGAGTAGTTTGGGTTTAATTCTGGTTTTAACAGCATTCTTAGAGTAATGTATGCTTTGCCAGAGGCTCATATTTCTGCTAACGGATTATTATCTCAACCCTTTACTTTTCACCATGGCATGCGTCAGGGCTGCCCTCTATCCCCTCTTCTTTTCAACCTAGCACTGGAACCGTTGGCTTTGGCAATTCATCAATCGTCAGATATTCATGGAATAAAAATAGAAGATTTACAAGTCAAGCTTTCTGCTTATGCGGATAATCCTTTGCTTTTTATTCAACCTATATCAGTAGTGGCAGTTTTACAGGTGATTGAACGGTATTTGGGAATATCAGGGTATAAAATTAATTGGTTGAAATCAGTCACCTTCCCTTTGACCAATCTGACTTTTGCAGTCTCAGTGGCAACATTCCCATTTCAATGGGAATTGGTAGTGATTAAGTATCTTGGAGTCCGCTATTGTGCATCATTAAAAGAGACTACTCAAATCAACATAAAAACCCTACTTGACACGGTACGCTCTAGTGTGTTAAAGTGGCCCCCCCTCTATCTGTCATGGTGGGGAAGACTAACAACTATCAAAATGATTCTGATGCCAAAAATAAACTGTCCTGGGGATGCTCCCAATTCTGCTCCATCTTTCAGTGTATACTTTCTTAGAGCGGCAATTGGTTAATTTCTTATGGGGAGCGAGGTCTCCTAGGATAGCCTTAAGAACTTAAAAGCATGCAGGGATAAGGGAGGGGTTCATTTTCCAGATTTTCATTGGTATCATTATGCTTTCCTCCTGAAGCAGGGGGCATTATAGTCCTTTTTGAGGAGTTCTCCCAAAAACCAATATGGCTAAAAGTTGAAAGCCACTTGGTTGCTCCCTGCCCAATTCATTTTTTGATTGGCATGAGACATCCTGATTGAGCATTGGCTGGTCGGGTTATTACTTCTACACAAGAGTTTTTCAAACTCTTCTCACTTTTTTAGAAGTGGACAACTCTCCCTCTAGATCTTTACCACTTTAAAGATTTAAACGACTGTTTAAAATTAGAAAGATCTCCTTTGCCTAGAAACAGTGGCAGGCTTGTGGTATCTGGATGCTAGGTTAGTTATTGAATGATGATGCCTGGAAATCTTTTCCTTCTCTCCAAAGGGAATTTATGCTTCCTGCATCCTGTTACTTCCAAAGGTTGCAACTCTGACACTGCATCACGGGTGCAAAAATTGATATAACAACCTTGTCCCCAACGTGGAGCCTACTTAAAAGTATTAAAGAACTGGCTGTTAAGCCTGGAGCAGTCTCTGCATTTTATGCCTTCTTTAGGGATCAATCTCCTTCTAACACATCTGGCCTTATGAGGGTATGGGAAAACGACTTGGATATTTCTTTTTCACCTCGGACCTGGATGCTACTCTAGGGCCCTATTACTAGGGTTTCCAGATCTGCTGCACTTACCCAAGTCATGTATTTTTTCATTGATTGGGCTTACATAACCCTGGTTAAGCTTTCTAAATGGGATAAGAAAGTAGGAGATCGCTGTTGGTCTTGCCAAAATGAGGTGGGTACGTATGCTCATATGGTTCTTGATTGCCCTAACGTTCAGCTATTCAGGGAACTGGTTTGGACCAGAATCCAATGGGTCCTGAATTTTTCAGCTCCTTTGTCTTGGAGTATAGTTAGCTTGAGGTCTTTAGCAGGAATTCCTTCTTTGAGTAAAAATAAATTCTTTTTATTAAACCTTATGATAGCTGTTGCCTTAAAATTAATAATTACTAATTGGAAAAGTCTGCATAGCTTAGACTGAAAGTTGTGGTGGAATCTTTTGTGTCAAAGCTCCAAGTATGAGAGAGCTTACAGTAGTTATTCATACTGATAACGGAGGTCCAAACTTGGAAAAATGGGAAGCATTGAATATGTTTGCTGCCCATGCAGTAAAGTATATAACGCCTGATTTGCTCCATGGATAGCTTCTTCCCCCTTCATGTTGGTTGTAGTCTTTAATTATAATAGCCAATGGTATGGTATTGAAGGAGAATGAGGGAGATTTGGATCCTATAGAGAGCCTGGGGGTGGGGGGAGGGTGTGTTTGTGTTTTGGTTGGTTCTTGTAACAGTACTTGTTTCTTTGTTCTTGGGGGTGTTGTAAAACTTTAAATATATTAATTTAAAAAAGTGAAACAGGTGCAGGGCAGAATTAGGATGCTTCACTTCACACCCAACATATCAAAAATAACATTAAGTTGTGTGTCACTTCGGTAAGGGCAACACACAATCATTCCACTGCCAAAACTGTGCACAACACCTTGCGAAAAGACTCCCAGAACCTTACCATACCATAGCTAATTCCCGGGACTCAAACAGGAACAACCTTATCTATGAAAAGGCAGCACTGTCAGTATTACATCAGGCCCGAAAATATCAATCTACCATCTAAAGTGAAAACTGAGCAAACAGGATTGCTACTGATCTCTACACAGAAACTACATGATAGCAGAATACCCCACCTCACTTGCAAAACACAGTGAGGCTCTCACTAAATATGAAACAAGAGACCACAGATTAGAAATAGAGATATGAAAGCAAAACTGAAGTGGAAACCTTAAGAGGTCAGACCTTGCATGCACAGCAACACTGGAGAAATAGAAACAAAAATGCATTCCGCTTGCACTAAGCATAGTACAAAGATATCAGAGATGCAAATTTCCCAAAACTGACATATTCCAATTAATTAATTCAAAATGAAATACTTTTTACTAACTTTGTCATCTGGGTATTTTTTTTCCATTTGTTGGTCCCATTGTCTCTTTTCTGCTTTCTTCTGTTTGTTTTTCCTAACTCTTTTTCCAGGGTCTGCTGTCCATTTACCATTTCTCCTGTCTCCTCCTGTTTTCTTCCATTCCTCTCCCATATCTGCTAATTTTCCCTATCAGTTTTTTTTTCTTAATTTTGTTCTTTTCTGCCTCTCTATATACTCAAAATTGACCCTGCTTCTAACCCTCCAATCCTCAATCTCCCTGTTTTTACTTTTTGCCTATCAACTTTCCATCTCATTCTCTCACTTCCTTCCCAGCCCATCTTCCTCACTATTTCCCTTTCCCTAGCCCTCCCATTTCCCCTATCTCATTCCTTCCTCAACCTCTCATTCCTTTCAGTCTTTCGTGCATGCCCCATTATCATATTTCAAACCATTGTACTCATCCTCATCCCAGCTCTCAATTACTTTCCTCCATCGCTCAACCTCTTGCAAGTTCCAGCTTCTTCTCTGTTGATTATCCCCTCCAGTCCCTTTCTCCTGTCTCTTATCCCGACCCAGTCTCCCACTATCCCTTCATCACCACGCTATCTATGTTTTCATTCTCTTTTCATTCATCTTCATGCTAAGCCTCCCCCCTTGGCCTCTCCCTCATGGACCCTAATGTGACTGACTAGGCTAGAAACTGGTTCAGTGGGAGGGAAAAAAGGTAGTGGTAAATGGAGTTTACTCTGAGGATAAGGGCGTTATCAGTGGCATGCCACTGAGATTGGTCTTTAGTCCAGTTTTTTTTAAACATTTTTGTAAGTGATATTGTGGAATGGTTGCTGGGTAAGGTTTGTCTCTTTGCGGATAAACCAAAATCTACAATAGGATGGAAGGTGTAAATAATATGAAGGAGGCATCTAGTGAAGCTTGAAAAACGGTTGAGAATTTGGCAGCTAAGATTTAATGCTAAAAAAATGCAAGGTCATGCATTTGTGCTGCAAAAACTGAAGGGAGCAGTACAATATAAGGGGTGATGTACTTCAGTCTATGAAAGTAGAGCAGGACTTGGGGGGTGATCATATCTGATGATTTTAAGATGTCAAACACGTAGAAGAGTTGATAGCAAAAGCCAGATGGATGTTTCAGTGTATAGGGAGAAGAACGGCCAGCAGGAAAAAGGAGGTGATAGTGTCTATGTATAAGTCTCTGGTGAGACCTCATCTGGAGTACTGTGTACAATTCTGAAGACCGTTCCTTCAAAAAGATATAAACAGAATGGCGTTTGTGCAGAGGACAGCTACTAAAATGGTCAGTGGTCTTTGTAATAAAGCATATAAGGATAGACATAAAGATCTCAATATGTATACTGTGGAAGAAGGGAGATATAATAAAAACCTTTAAACACCTCAGTTCCATAAATGCACAGGAGAGCCTCTTTTAATTGGAAGGAAGCTCTGGTATGAGGGGGAAGATGAAAGGGGATAGACTCAGAAGTATCTAAGGAAATATTTCTTTAAAGAAAGTGTGGTGGATGCGTGGAATAGCCTTCCAGCGGATGTGATAGAGATAAAGACTATATATGATTTCAAAAATGCAAGGGACAAGCCCAGATGATCTCTATGGGAGAGGAGGGAATTCTAGAACTTAGTATCTGGTATGGTTGTGCAGACTGGATAGGCCATATGGTCTTTATCTGCCATCATTTTTGTATTTATTTATTTTTATTTTATTTAAAAATTATTTTTATACTATTCCATGTGATCAATGGCAAGGAGCTATGTGGACAATGAAACACTAAAACAATACAAAACAAATTACACAAATATTCAAATAGTGGAGTAGTATAACAATAGTACAATGTAACAACATCATTTCTGGGTACATTAGGAAAAAACTCTAAAATGAAATAAAAAACTTTTCATAACATAAATGCATAGGGGACGATTCAGAGAAAGATGTGCCGGGCGGAGGTAAACACAGAGCACATGTACATCCCCAACAAAGATGGGATTCCGTGACAGAACAAAACAACGTGCAGCGGCACACAGAATATGGAGCCAGACATCTATGTCGTTAAATGTGTAGCGCACATCCAAACCCGCCCCTCGCCCACATGGAACTCTGGAACCATGCGTGTAAGTCTGAAAACGTGCCCACCTGCACTGTCTCCCACGTGCGACAGGAAACAGGATGCAGTGATTACCCCCCCCCCCCCCCATTCATAGCAAGACCCATACAACACCTCAGAAAATGGCAAAACTCAGGTCAGCCTTTCAGAGGCAGAGACCCGCCTGCTCTGCAGACTGGAGATAGAAAATGAGCGTGCCCTGCTCCCCATGGCACACAGACAGCCAGCCCTAGCTGCAGCACACAGGGGCTGGGAGCACATCAGGATCACCCTAGCGCAGTAAGTAGGTCAAAGCAGGAAAAAGGGGAGGCAGGAAAATGTATGTGGTGGGATAAAAACATTGCAAAGGGCCAGGAAGTAACTGCAAAGTAAAAGGGCAAAAGGAACAAGGGTTAGCTGGACCCACCACACGACCAAATGACTGTAAACACACAAAATTGGGCCCTCACAGGAAACAAGCAAACAGAAACACAATGGCCAAAGAAAAGCATGGTGGTAATGCATGAAGAAAGAACAAAAGGGAAAGCATATACAAAAGGAAACATGAACACAATGAAACACACCTACTGTGTGTAACAGTGCAGCAACATGGCATCTCTTCTTCTTTCCTCCTCTTAACTCACTACCTGTTCTTCAGATCCTATCCCACTCATCTCCTCACCTTCATCTCCTCCTCCGTCATCCCTTTCATCTCACAGATTCTCAACCTTTCGCTTTCCACTGCAACTTTCCTGCAGCCTTCAAGCATGCTGTAATCACTCCTTCTCCTCAAAAAACCTCACTTGACCCTACTTGCCCTTCTAATTATTGACCCATCTCCCTTCTCCCATTCATTTCCAAAATTCTTGAACATGCAGTTCTCCGCCATTCTCTCAAATTTCTCTCCTCTCAAGCCCTCCTTGATCCACTTCAATCTGGTTTGCGTTGATTTCATTCTAATGAAACAGCTCTTACCAAAGTCTCCAGTGATCTGTTCCTCACTAAGTCCTAAGGCCTTTACTCAGTTCTCATTCTTCTCGATCTTTCTGCTGCTTTTGATACTGTTGGCCACCTCCTTGACACTTTATCCTCTTTTGGTTTTAGAGGCCCTGTACTGTCTTGGTTCTCTTCTTATCTCTCCATTTGCTCTTTCAATGTTTGTCCTGGAGGTTCCTCCTCTTTTGCCATCCCTCTCTCAGTTAGTGTACCTCAAGGGTTTCTTCTGGACCTTCTTTTCTCTCTATATACCCAGTCCCTTGGTGCCCTCATCTCTTCCCATGGCTTTCAGTATCATTTTTATTCTGATGACTCTCAAATCTATCTATCTACACCTGATGTATCTCTACTTGCTGACATCGCTGCTTGGTTGTCTCACTGCTGCCTAAAATTGAATATGGCTATAACGGAACTTCTTATTTTTCCCACTAAACCCTCCTCCCCCCTTCCTCCTTTCTCTATCACTGTTGACAACAGTCTGCTTCTTCCTGTTTCCTCGGCCCGCAGCCTTGGGGTCATCTTTGACTCCTCCCTTTCCTTCTCCACACATATTCAACATATAGCTAAAACCTGTCATTTCTTTCCCTACAAGATTAAAAAAATGCATTCCTTCCTCTCTGGACACACTACTAAGGCTTATGTCCTCTCTTTGGTCACCTCCCATCTTAACTAGTGCAACCTCCTCCTTGCTGATCTCCTTCAGTGTCATCTCTCTCCTCTTCAATCTATCTATAATTCTGCTGCACAGCTAATCTTCCGCCAGTCCCAATACACTCTAACCCCTCTTCTAAAATCACTTCACTGGCTCCCCTTCCATTTCCATATCCAATTCAAACTTCTCCTACTAACATATAAATGCAGTCACCCTACTGCTCCTCATTACCTTTCCTCTCTTCTCTCTCTCTACACTCCTCCTCTGGTTTTATGCCCTTTTCTTCTTCTACAAACTCCAGACTTTGATCTTTTCACCTTGCTGCTCCTTATGCATGGAACAAACTTTATCTTTACATCAAGTCTCTTATCTCCCCCTCTTAAAATCTATGCTAAAGACATACCTCTGAGGCCACATTTGGATCCTAATCTCTTGTTCTCCTTTTCTATTTGAACCCCCCCCTTGTTTCTCTTGTATTGTTCTGTCTGTCTTGATTAGATTGTAAGCTCTATGAGCAGGGACTGTCTTCTTTGTATGTTTGTACAGCGCTGCATATGTCTTGAGCGCTATATAAATGATTAATAATAGAAGTAGTAGTGTCTGTTGGGTGTCAGTGAACTGAAGTGGACTGGCATAGGTCACTTAGAATCTGATTATCATATGGTATACTATGCCAGAAATGAAAGACAAAGGAGAAATGGTGTTGCATGTATAATTAAGAAGAAACATGCAAGAACTGTAATGAAATACAATGCAATCAGTGAATGTATAATTTCTATTTATCTATGAAGAATGCCCATTATCATAAGAACATAAGATATGCCATACTGGGTCAGACCAAGGTCCATCAAGGCCAGTATTCTGTTTCCAACAGTGGCCAATCTAGGTCATATGTACCTAGCAGTTTCCCCAAGAGACACAAATATCACAACTATTATTCAGGTATACACCCCAACAACAGCTGCAGAGGAGGAAAACGTTGATCAGTTTTATGAATAAGTATAAGCTGAAATTGCCAGAACATGCAAACAGGATATCCTGATAGTCATGGGTGACTGGAACACAAAAGATGGCAACAAAGAAGAAACCAAAGTGGTTGGAAAATATGGACTTGGCAACAGAAATTAAGCTAGAATGGTAGAATTCTGGAAGACCCATGATCTATTCATCTCAAGCACCTTCTTCAAGCAACACAAATGACGATTGTACACATGGACTTCACCCAATGGATTATACAAAAATCAAATTGACTACATCTGTGGAAGTCGACAATGGAAAAGCTCAATAATATCAACAATGACAAAACCTGGAACTGACTGTGGTACAGATCACTGATTAGTATGCAAACTCAAGCTAAATATGAAAAAGAACAAATCACTCATGAATGTAGCAAAATATGACCTTGAGAATATACCACCAGAATTTAAATACTGCCTGCAAAATTGCTGTGGATACAAATGACAGAGCCTAAGAAGAATTATGGGATGATATCAAGAAAGTTGTGCTTAAAGAAAGTGAGAAGTCTCTACAAAAGATGAAACAGCAAAACGGCCAAAATGGATGACCGAAGAAATTCTGAAAATTGCCCAGAAATGCAGAGAAGTGAAAGCTAGAAGAGAAAGAGAGATGATCACAGAACTTAACAGAAATTTCCAATGTGCAGTAACATGAGACAAGGAGAAGTACTACAATGACGCATGCAAGGAAATAGAATCAGACACTATTAGAGGATGAACAAAATCAGCTTTCCTAAAGCTACGAGAGTTAAAGATAAAATTCCAGCCTTGAAATGTAATGTTAAAAGATGCTCAAGGATCCATATTGAAAGATAAATTGGAAAGAATACACACTTATTATACCATAAAGATCAAGTGGTCCAATAGCCAAATTCAATCTGCACCTTATGATCAGGACCTGTTGGGGATGAAAGAAGAAATCAAAGTAGCATTGAAAGCATTATCAAAGAAGAAAGCACCAGGTATTGATGACATTCCCATTGAAGTATTTCAGCAATCAGATGCAACTGTTATCATACTTACAAGTCTCTGCCAGGAAATTTGGAAGACAACATCATGACCAATTGACTGAAAAAGATCTGTGTTCATACCAATATTGAAGAAAGGTGATCTGAATGACAGTGGAAATTATCACAAAATCGCTCTGATCCCATATGCCTGCAAAATTCTGCTCAAGATCATTCAATGGAAACTACAACCATACCTGGAATGAGAACTGCCTGAAGTATAAACAGGGTTTAGGAAAGGGCAAGGAACGAGAGGCATCACTGTGAATGTGAGATCGATCCTTGCAAAGACAAAAAAATACCAAAAGGATATCTATATATGTTTATTGACATCAGCTAGGCCTTTGATTGTGTAAATCATGAGAAACTCTGGGCCACATTAAGAAGCATGGGTATATCAGAATACCTGATAGTTCTCATGCACAGCCTTCACATTGATCAAGAAGCAACAATTTGAACAGAAGAAGGAGAATCAGAATAGTTTAAAATCAGCAAAGATGTACAAGACTGCATACTTTCTCCCTGTTTAATTTATATGCAGAACAAATTATCAGAAAAGCAGAACTATATGAAAACAACCAAGGTATGAAGATGGTGGAAAACTCAAGAAAAGCCTTTGATATGCTGATGATGCCACATTACTGACTGAAAGTGAAGACAATCTGAAACATCTGCCTCTCAAGATTAAGGAACATAATCTTAAAATGTGCCTGCCCCTTAATATGAAGAAGACAAAGATCCTGACAACTGACAAAATCAATAAGTTCCTCATTGATGGAGAAGAAATAGGTACTGTATAGTGGACAATTGTAACCTGCTTGGATCAATAATCAATAAGGAAACAACAAGCAGTTGAGAAATCCGAGGACACGTTGCTTTTGACAGAATGGCTATGAAGGACCTAGACAAGATTCTCAAGAGCAGAGATATATCTTTCCATACAAAGATTTGACTTGTCCAAACCATGGTAATTTCAATAATGTCATATGGATGCAGAAGATGGACAGTGAAAGAGAGACAGCAAGAAATTCAGTGCCTTCAAATTATGGTGCTGGTGAAGAATACTGCATATACCATGGACTGCCCGAAGAACAAACCAGTTGATACTAGAGGAAATGAAACCTAAGCTTTCTTTAGAAGCTCAGATAACAAGACTTCAACTTTCATACTTTGGACACATCATGCGAAGAGAGAGATCATTAGAGAAAGACATCATGCTTGGCAAGTTTGGAGGTCAACTCAAAAGAGGAAGGCCAGCAATGAAATGGACTGATATAATAACAGCAACTATGGATGCTACTCTTTCAACAATTGGCCACATGACTAAAGACCGAACACAGTTTAGGACAACTTTCCAAATGGCTGCCATGAGTCAACACCAACTCAATGGCACTTAACAACATTTAGTGCTAGAGCCTATGGTTTCACTGATGATCTCGGCAGCTATCCAGTCAGTGGCAATATTCAGCCACTAACCGTATAGCTAAGACATATAAACTTAGGACAGCCATTGACCTGCCCTAACTTTATGAGATTTAGCTATGTTGTTAATTTAAGTTGATTTTGCTTCTCTTTAAGGCTAGATACAACATGGTTTTGAGTTTTTAGAATCATTACTATATACCTAAGTACCAATTCAAGTGCTGTACTCACAGGGTGGGGGTTATTAATTGTTTCATTGATCTCACAAGTTTGGTTATTCAAATGGTTCTCAAACTAGTCCTCTAGGACTGCCTGGCCAGTCAGGTTTTCAGGATATCCCCAATGAATATGCATGAGATAGATTTGTATGCACTGTCTCTCTGTTATGCAAATCTATCACATGCATATTCTTTTTGGCTATTTTGAAACCAGACTAGCCGGGCATTCCCCAAGGACTCGTTTGAGATCCACTAATCTAGGGTATGTTACTGAGCTTTTTTGTTATCGGGACGTGATTTATGGAATTCATTGCCAAAGGATCTTTGGAGCTTGGGGTTAATGTTTCCATATATTGTATTTTTAATGTGCTTTTATTCTTTGCATTTTTATGTTGTTTAATAAGGTAATTAACAAATGTTATAGTATGAAAAAATGATGAAATGGCATTCAGTATTGAGCATATAAATTAATTCCATTCCCTCTGACCTGATCACTCCCTTGTTCCCACTTTTTCTTCGGAGCTAAATTTAGCAGCTCAGCAGGGGCAGCAGCAGCACAATTAGAACGCCATCGCTGCTGAATGTTAATCCCAGATATTCAATGGTGGGGCCATATCTGACCACTGGCATTGAGTATCTGGGTCAGCCGACTAAGCAGAAAGCTAACCGGGCAGCGACGATATTTAGCTGCTGCCCGGTTAGCTTCAGCAACGAACGTTAGGACAGCTCTTAATGTGCCTAACTTTCACTGTTGAGGGGTAAGCGGGTAGTGACTGAATATTGTCGCTGACGGTTATCCCTGGATGCCGCCCACAGAATGAGCTGTTGCTAACTGGTCAGCACTGGGGCGCTGCGCTGAATATCCCGCTCAGTGGCATTTGTACGGTTTGCAGGTGTGCGACCTGTATAAATGCTTTTGAATATCAGGCCCCTAAATCAGGGGTTCCCAAACCTGCCTCCCAGCCAGTCGGGTTATCAGGATATCTACAATGAATATGCATGAGAGGGATTAGCACGCACTGCCTCCATTGTATGCAAATCTCTTTAATGCATGTTCATTGTGGATATCTGGAGAACCCGACCGGCTGGGGAGGCCCCTGGACAGTTTGAGAACCCCTTGCTCTAAGAGAAATCTCAGACTTCCCTGATCGACACCATAGACTGTACTATTGTGTTCACTCCTAGAAGGGAGTATTATAGCAAATGCTCTAATAATCTCATTATACCCTCAATTAGGAAGAGCCTAGGTCACGATATGTCCCCCCTCTAACCCATTATTTATCTACCCTTTCCACCCCCCCCACCCCCTTAGAACCACAAGTATTCTATAAGATAGTTTCTTAAGTTATATCCTTCCCTTTATCTTATCCCCATCCTTGTTTAAAATTGCCTCTGTTAACTTTGTTCTAACTAGCTGTATCTAATTTAAAGTTGCCTGTATATATTTCTCAATTGTTCCTTGTAAACCGTTTCTATTTGTTCCATGTAAACCGTTTTGCCTGGTAGAAGAACGGTATATTAAAACCAGTTAAATAAATAAAATAGATCTTCGTGCATAGATCTAAAATAGATCTTAGACATTAGGTGCTTGCATCTTTTGACTATCAGACTTTATTTCCTTGTTACATACATACTACATACGTACACATCCTTCCACTTACTGCTTCCATTGTTTATATAATCAGGCTAGAAATGAAACCACACGGAGATGCAAGAGATGCTCTCCGTCAGAACAAGCTGATGGTGTCATCTTGAAAAGATGAGCATTCAATCTAGCTCTGCGAGAACCTCCTTCATAATATTAAACAATTTTCTGACAAAGATCTTTGGGATGCAATTTCGCAGTTTCTTCTAGCAGGTTCTCCTTATGGGTAATATAGTTTATAGCTGCAGGCGAGCAATTTCTGGAAAAGCTGTTGGATGCTGAAATATATGCTGTATTCTTGTTGCTCCTACCAGTAGGATGCTGGTTTACAGATTCTGCTGCTGTGTAGTGTTTTACGGGGATGTAAAGTAATCTTGCAGCACTCTCGTTATGTTTATGTTAAAGCGTCTGCTATTTGTTTGCATGCTTTGTGCGTGTGTGTGTGTGCGTGTGTGTGTGTGTGTGCTCGACATGGAACAAGTGACAGCGTTTATGAAAGCTGATTGCAACAGCAGGCTGAAGGGTCAGAAGACCGGCAACAACATGTGTCGGTATCATCTGTTGTAACCTTCTCCCCCCCCCCCCCTTTGTTTGCAATATTCACACTTCCTGTTTTGCAAGTGTTCGGCATAGAATAGAAACAAGCAAGTACTTGCAACTTGGGAAAGGAAGTTAGAAATTTGCCACTCATGCACACTGCAGCGTACTCTATGCCTGCTTATTTGTACTAGGGTATCTGTGCCAGCTGTTTAGTGTAAATTGCTTATTTAACCGTTGTTTTATACCACTTTATCATTTCAGTCAAAGCAGTTTGCATTGTATCTTAAACTTGGCAATGTACATTAAACAGGGACATTGACTGGAGTTTTCTGAGGCAATGGAAGGTGAAGTGACTTGCCCAAAGCTACGAGCAGTGCTAGTGGGAATCAAACCCTGGTCTCTTGGTTTCCAAGCCACTTATGTTTGAAAACCCGCATCAAGTAGGAGGAGAATCCTAAGAAGTCTACGCACTAAGCTGCATTAAATTCAATCTATCATCCAATTTTAAAGTTCACTAAAGCACCACGTGTTATGCATTCCTGCTCACTATTGATATGCGGTAGGGATGGGTGTAGGCCAAGTAATGTATGTTCACTTTGGAGTTCATTTTAGAAGCCCTATACATGCTTTGGACATCCAAAGCCATTTTAGAAGCCAGATCAGGGGACATCTACGTCTGAAGGAGGGGAGGGGGTGTGGCCAGTGCTCATTTTAACTGAAAAACAACCAAAGAGAAGAACACACTCTATCATCTCCAGTACAGTGTCAATGCCAGCAGCAATGGGATTTGAACCTTGACGGTCTTGTTCCTAACCCACTACTACTAGCAGCCATTACGCTATCCTAGACATCTGGGTTCTGGGGATGTCTGTGTAGATGCTCGTGCAGACAGCCGTATCAGGCACATCCACATTTGTGAAATCACGTCCGCACCTGGACGTGCCTGCTTTTATTTTCAGATGTTCTGGTTTAGACATCCCAGATTGCACTTGCGACCTCCCTTCTAAAATTCCACTCTATACAGTTAATCAGCTAGAGTGCATGCTTGCACACCTCCCTGCCACTCCTAATGCCAACCTCATACTCACACACTAACCCCCCCCCCAGTCAACCATACACCAACCTCGCAGCCACTCATGCAGGCCATCTCTCCAGTCACTGACACACACAAGATCTCTTTTACTGAAGCCCATTAGCTGGTTAATGGGTGTTTTGATGCACGGCTGCAGGCAGTCGGGAACACTAACACCCCACCTTTGCATGCTAAAACGCACGTTGATCGGCAATTGTGTGACTGAGCGGGGAATTGGTGGAGAGTAGACACGGAGAGCGCCAGGGCAAAGGCCATGCATTCAATGGCAGTGCGGTTCCTAATGTGGATTCACCTAATGTCTCCTCTATAAGGAGTTGGTAAGTGAATCCGACCTAATGGAGCGCACATTAGGAAAACCCTTCACCCTCTCCCCCCACCCCCCAGAAGCTAACCTGCAGCCTTTGTCATTAATGTGCATGAGATTGGCATGTTAGTGGCATATCCATAATGGACTTTAGTAAAAGGGGCCCACAGTCACTCAAATCATACTGTATGTAATCACACATTCATTCACCAATGCACCCTTAGGCAATTGTGCCAGGTCTAGAGCCTGCACTTTTCAACTTGTTAGTTATTATTATCATTAGTATGATCTATATAGCACAGGGTTCCCTAAAGTATGACAGTCCATATCCCAAAGATCCTACAAAAGGGTCAATTTCACTGCCATAGCAAACCGTGTATCCATTCAACCCCTTTAAATGCACCATCCCCCCCAAAAATAATCTAATTTAACTTAATTTTTGTCAGATCTTGTTAAACCCTAATATTGAGGCAGTTCTTATTTGCCAAAAGGTCCAGAATAATCTCCCTTTTTTGTATGCATAATGTTTTATGCTACATGCTTTTAAAATCAAGCTCTACAGGCATTTTTCCATTCTTTGACATGTACAGCCAGCATCATCTGTCTTCCCTCTTCGGCTCTAATCACAGAAGCTCCTGTGTCCCGTGACTCTGTTCAGCACCTCCTGGATACCTGGGATCCAGTGAACCACAGCCTGGGGAAAGCGATATTGTGACAAAAGTGGTTTACGGATGGCGCCACAGGCCAGAACCTCACTTCCATGTGTATAAGTGGCGTTTTTCAAACAGGCTAGTGCGTTCACTTATTTCATAATTGCCATGTCTAATATATTTTCCCATTATGCAATTAGAATACTCTAACCAAAAAAAATCTATTAATACAAAATGACCTACAGAAAATCAGCTAGAGGAATGTTAGTTGCTGTTACGCTCTCTTTCTTTTATATGCTGTTAGATTTTAAAAATGTCTGTTGATTACCGCAGCAATGCATTAAAATTGACTTGGAACCTAAAAAGAAAAAGCAGGTCCAAGCCCAAGGAATAGATGATTTGTGATTACTTTGTGCCAGCAGATAGTGAATATCAAAATGATAGGACACCATTAGGTGCTTCAATTAAATGATTCATCCCAGTGAAAGGTATGTGTGGTGTCTGGATTTGCACCAAGAGGTGTTGCCACAGCGACAGGCCGTTATAACATCCTCAAGATGGGGGTGAGGTATAAGTGAAAGGCCCCATAAGTAATGGCTTTGGTTGCTGTGAATTAAGTCACCTATGTAATGATTAGGTCCTCTGGGCACCGTGTTCAGTCCTTGCATCACAATGCACTCAGGCAGCTAACCTTCCAAATGAAAAAGGGCAAAAAAATCCATTAAGGAAGACAATGTAATTTACTTCATGTAAAAAAATAAAAATTAGTCTTAATGTTTGAGTAGAAAAGGAAAAAAGAAGATAGGGGAAAATGGTTTATTTTAGGACTTCTTAACATAGACAGCAGCAATGTTTAAGGGGCACAAAAATATGACTTCAGATAATCAGGGGTTGTTTAGATCAAGATGGTTCATTTTACTTAACTTTGGACATTCGACTATAGCAAACCTGCTTATCCTGATTCTGGGGGCACTAGGACAGCTGCTTCCCCCTCCAGTTAATGGGAAGGGTTCCACTCCAAAAGCACAGAGTGTGGCTAGCCTCCTCAATGTCATGTTAGCCAGCTAGCCTAAAATAACCACAGGGCAATGGAGGGTTATCTCTTCCTGTGATAGGGGCAGACTTCCAGAGGTGGGGCGGTATGATCTAAACAGAATCAGTATTCTGGATGGCTTTAATCTTCGAGTTCTTAGTCTGTCTGAAAATATTCTGTAGGCAGTGTCTGTGCTGGGATGGACTCAGATTATTCAGGAACTTACAGATTCCTGAAGGATCATTGTGTGAGAAATAGCAATAGTGAACTGGGATGTACACAAGTATCTTGATCCAATCATTGTCTACGTACTTAGTCTGTCTATAGATCTGCCATTTCATGAGATCAGAGAGTCCAAGAAAAATAACTTAGAGTCATTGTGGATAATTGGAAATTTTCAGTTCAGCGTGCTGCAGCTGCTAAAAAAAAAGCAAACAAAACTGCTCTACAAATTTTCAAAAATTGTTTGCTTCAGAAATTAAATGTGCTATTTCTTAATGAATTTGATATGCTGAATTCAAATATGATAGTGAAATTGATCAATTAGCTCCTGTTTCTATGATATGTTGAAGAATGTACATTTTACCACTATGTATGGTGAAAATTGAGCCTAAATCCTTAGATGTAAATCAAAATCTTATTACAAATGAAACTTTGCACAATAACAAGCATGTTTTTATAAAATAAAGTTCATAAACGTACTTAGAAGAAACAGAGGAGTAATTATGTCTGCAATTTAACTTTCATTAAGAACATTTTTAAGTACATTCTAGCAAGTTTTGTTCTCATTCAGTGGCTTCATGACTCTTCCTGATCTGTTTCTTGTACTGAAGCAATGGAATATCCCTTGTCACTGTCCAGCAGTAGTCTGCAAGCATTGATGGAGTCCATTTACCCTGATACCTCTTTTCCATGGCTGCAATGTCTTGATGAAATCGTTCTCCATGTTCATCACTTACTGCTCCGCAGTTTTGTGCGAAAAAATTTAGATGAGAGTGTAGAAAATGAATCTTTAAGGACATGTTGCAACCAAGGTTTTCGTATGCCTTGAGAAGATCTTGAATAATCTCTTGGTAATTATTTGCTTTGTTGTTTCCAAGAAAATTTTGTGTCGCTGATTCAAATGCTATCCATGCAGCCTTTTCCTTTCCACGCAATAAATGAAGAAATTCGTCATCTTGAAGTGCATGAATCTGAGGGCCAACAAAAACTCCTTCCTTAACTTTGGCATCACTCAGTCTAGGAAATTTACCACTAAGATACCTGAAAGCAGGTTTAGTTTTATCCATCGCCTTGACAAAGTTTTCCATTAGTGCCAACTTCATGTGCAAGGAAGGCATCAAAATCTTGTTGCTGTCTACAAGTGCTGGAAACAGAACGTTTTTGCTTCCAGGATCCAGTGACTGAGTGGCCAGTCCATTTTGACGAAATGACAATCTCTAGCACGACTATCCCATTCACACAGGAAGCAGCAGTACTTGGTGTAGCCACCCTGAAGACCAAGCAAGAGGGCGACCACTTTCAAGTCACCACAGATTGACCATAGATGTTGATCATAGCTTATACATTTCGAAAGTTGTTTAATCTTGTCATAAGTCTCTTTCATAAAAGCTGCATGGCCAATAGGAATTGTGGTAGCAAGTTGCTATTATGCAGCAATACAGCTTTAAGACTTGCTTGGGATGAATCAATGAAGATCCTCCAATCATCTGCATTGTAATTGATATTGAGAGCTGCCATTAAACCTTTTACGTTGTTGCATGCAGCAAGATCACCTTCTTTGAAAAAGAATGACACCAAGTCTTTCTGACGGTCCCGGAAAAAAGAAATTCGAACGTCACCAGCCATAAGATTCCACCGCTGTAGTCTGGAACCCAAAAGCTCAGCTTTATTCTTTGGGAGATCCAAATCCCTGACAAGGTCATTCAATTACATAAGAACATAAGAACATAAGATATGCCATACTGGGTCAGACCAAGGTCCATCAAGCCCAGTATCCTGTTTCCAACAGTGGCCAATCTAGGCCATACATACCTAGCAGTTTCCCCAAAAGACACAGGTTCCGCAATGCTTGTACTGGGTCAAGCATTGATATCCTGGGTCCCTTCTTAATAATGGTTTATGGACCTTTCCTCCAAGAACTTGTCCAAACCTTTTTTAAACACAGCTACACTAACAGCCTTTACTACATCCTCCGGTAACAAATTCCAGAGTTTGATTACACGTTGAGTGAAAAAATATTTTCTTTTATTAGTCTTAAATAGTTTACCCTGTAGCTTCATTGCAGTGTATACTTCCTTAGAGCGGTAATAGTCTTTCTATATTCTGATAACGTAAACAATTGATCTACGTTTACCCGTTCCACTACGTTCATTAATTTATAGACTTCTATCATATCTCCCCTCAGCCGTCTCTTTTCCAGGTTAAAGAGCCATAACCTTTTTAGCCTTTCTTCATAGGAGTATCCTTCCATCCCCTTTACCATTTTGGTGGCTCTTCTCTGAACCTTTTCTAATAACGCTATATCCTTTTTAAGATACGGCGACCAGAATTGCACACAACATTCAAGGTGCGGTCTCACCATGGAAAGATATAGAGGCATTATAATATCTTTTGTTTTATTTTCCATTCCTTTCCTTATGATACCTAGCATTCTATTTGCTCTCTTGGCCGCCGCTGCACACTGGGCCGAGGGTTTTAACATGTTATCCACAATGACGCCTAAATCTTTTTCCTGGGTGGTGGTTCCTAATGTGGAAACTTGCATCGTGTAACCATAGTTTGGGTTGTTCTTCCCTAGGTACATAACTTTGCACTTGTCCACATTAAATTTCATCTGCCATTTTGATGCCCAGTCTTCTAATTTATCAAGATCTTCTTACAATTTTCCACAATCCTCTTGGGTTTTAACAACTTTAAATAGTTTTGTGTCATCTGCAAATTTGATAACCTCACTCATTATTCCACTTTCCAGGTCATTTATGAATATGTCAAAAAGCAGCGGACCCAGCACAGATCCCTGGGCTCCACCACTATTCACCTTTCTCCATTGGGAAAATTGGCCATTTAGCCCAAACCTCTGCTTTCTATCTTTTAACCAGTTCTTGATCCACAGTAGTACACTGCCTCCTATCCCATGACTCTTTAGTTTTACCAAAAGTCTCTGATGAGGGACCTTGTCAAAGGCTTTCTGAAAGTCCAGATACACTATATCAACCGACTCACCTTTGTCCACCTGTTTATTCACACTTTCAAAAAAACATAACAGATTAGTAAGACAAGATCTTCCATGTCTAAAGCCATATTGGCTGTCTCCCATTAGGCCATGACTATCTACATGCTGAGTAATTTTATTCTTTATGATGGTTTCTACCATTTTTCCCAGTACTGACGTGAGACTCACCGGTCTGTAGTTTCCCGGATCACCCCTGGAACCCTTTTTAAAAATTGGGGTTACATTGGCGATCCTCCAATCTTCAGGTATTAGAGATGATTTTAATGATAGTTCACAGATTACTAATAGCAGATCTGCAATCTCATATTTCAGTTCTTTCAACACCCTTGGTTGTATACCATCCGGCCCAGGTGATTTGCTACTCTTCAGTTTATCTAATAGTTGTAATACATCTTCCCGATGTATCTATGTTTCCTTCAATTCTTCCGCACCTTTAAATACCACTTCAGTCATGGGTAACATCCCTACATCTTCCTCAGTAAAGACTGAAGCAAAGAATTCATTCAGTCTCTCCGCTATCGCCTTGTCGCCTCTTAGTGCCTCTTTAACTCCTCTATCATCTAATGGACCAACTGACCCTCTCACAGGTTTTTTGCTACGAATGTACTTGAAAAAAATCTTTATTTCGCGTTTTTGCTTCCGCAGCAAGCTTCTTTTCAAATTCTCCCTTTGCCTGCTTTATGAGATGTGGCTCACCTTGCGTTATTTATTTATTTAACAGTTCTTCTATACCGCTCTATTTTAGATCAGAGCGGTTTACATTTAACATCAACTATACAACACAGGCACTCTGAGTTGTATTTACAATAAACAGGGCGATCAACTTTATGAGATGAGACTTTATGAGATGTGGCTTTATGAGATGAGACTTTATGAGATGTGGCTCATTAGCAGTGGCCAGAAGAAACTCTGGGTCACGTGAGGTTAACGGTTAAGAACATAAGAACATAAGATATGCCATACTGGGTCAGACCAAGGTCCATCAAGCCCAGTATCCTATTTCCAACAGTGGCCAATCTAGGTCATATGTACCTAGCAGTTTCCCCAAAAGACACAGGTTCCACAATGCTTGTACTGGGTCAAGCATTGATATCCTGGGTCCCTTCTTAATAATGGTTTATGGACCTTTCCTCCAGGAACTTGTCCAAACCTTTTTTAAACCCAGCTACACTAACAGTCTTTACTACATCCTCAGATAACAAATTCCAGAGTTTGATTACACGTTGAGTGAAAAAATATTTTCTGTTATTAGTCTTAAATAGTTTACCCTGTAGCTTCATTGCATGTCCCCTAGTTTTTCTATATTCTGATAATGTAAACAATCGATCTACGTTTACCCATTCCACTCTGTTCATTAATTTATAGACTTTTATCATATATACCATAAGTGGGAAGGGAGCCAAATCGTCTAACAGGACTTGCCACTGGATCAAAAGCCCCCAAGCCCATAGGAGGCATTGGGGGCCCTCTGCCAGAGGTCATCAGATCTACACATTATGGCCTCATCAGCTAATCCAGCACCACCAGAACCTACTAGACCCAGAGGGTGCTTTATGTGACTAAGCACTTGCCCTACCAGAGGCCACGGAGGAAACACATACAGCAGAACCTGCCTTGTCCAAGGTTTAATTAGGGCGACCAAACCCTTGCAGCCTGCCTCTTTGTGGCAGCTGAAGAACCTGTGCATCTTGGCAATGGCCAGGATCCCCATCAGATCTATCTCAGATCTAACCCACCTGTCCAGAATCCTCGAACACCATTCGGCTCAATTCCCACTCTCTGGGATCAAGGGAGTGCCAACTGCAATAGTCCACTGTCATGTTGTCCACTCCTGCAATATGCTGCATCAAGAGGGCCAGGAGATTCTGCTCCACCCAGGAGGATTAATTCAGAGAAAACCCCAAAACATTTTATGTCCCCATGCCTGTTGGCATGGACAAGACCACGGCAGTAACCTAAGAAAATTCAAAATGCCTTGCTTTGGACTAAGCTCCAGAGATGCAAGAGAGCCGTGAATGGCTGTTGACTCCAGATGGATGATGGGCCAAGCCACCTCTTGTTTGGTCCAATGACACTAGGCTGTCTGCCATTCGCAATGGGCTTCCCAGCCGAATAGGCTAGCATCCATTGTCAAAAGAAGCCACTGGTGATCGGGCTGCTCCACCATAGCATGACTACATGACTACAAACTTCTTCCTCTTCCTCACTTGATTCTAATGATAATGATTCTGACATTTTGGGAATCGGCAACCCTTCTCCATGAGGCACTGGGTGTATTGCAGATGGAATGTTTGGATATTGCACGGTCCACTTACTCTTTCTGGATATGCCTTTCTGAATTGGAGGAACCATGCAGAATAGCAATTGCTAACGTGATCCGTGGGCTCTCTCCAGATCATTGGAACTGCAAAAGGCATTGATTGCCTTTTCCCATTCATCCATTGCCTGAGATTTGTTGCAAATGTATTGCAGCATATGTGTGGCGCCCAGCTCTTATCCTGATCTCCTATTCTGCAGGCAAAATATAAGTTGTAGGCTTTCTTAACCACCACAGCCATATTCCGTTTTTGTGATGGAAAAGTCACTTCACCTCAAATATAGCAGAAATTATCTGTATTATTAACACAAGTATGATGCATCGCTGAATACGCTGTGTTTGACCTATCGGCATAAAATAATACAAAATAATTAATTTTTAATTTTTCTATGACTAATACACTTTAAGATTTATACTGTCAAGTGATGCAAATTTAAATACTGATTGCATCATCTGGTTTTGGACAGATATTTCTATTGGTTGTAAGTAGAGATTACACAATCTCATGCAAATGTTGCATAATACACAGTCAATGGCCCCTAATGACTAATTAATAGCATATATATTAGCAACTAGACCTAATCAGCCATTTTCATTATTATTTCTGTGTTCAGCAGCCTTAAATTAGTATAGAACAGCTGCTTTCATGTCCGAAGAATTTTGGCTGTTGAACAGTATAATCTGAAAAGAATTCAGCAGCACTGTCCGGATAAGAATACTGAGAGAGAGATACAGCAGCACTATCCGGATAAGGACACTGAGAGAGATTCAGTAGTACTATCCGGATAAGAATACTGAGAGAGAGATACAGCAGCACAATCCAGATAAGGACACTGAGAGAGATTCAGCAGCACTATCCGGATAAGGACACTGAGAGAGATTCAGTAGTACTATCCGGATAAGGACACTGAGGGAGATTCAGCAGCACTATCCGGATAAGGACACTGAGGGAGATACAGCAGCACTATCCGGATAAGGACACTGAGGGAGATACAGCAGCACAATCCAGATAAGGAAACTGAGAGAGATTCAGCAGCACTATCCGGATAAGGACACTGAGGGAGATACAGCAGCACTATCCGGATAAGGACACTGAGGGAGATACAGCAGCACAATCCAGATAAGGACACTGAGAGAGATTCAGCAGCACTATCCGGATAAGGACACTGAGGGAGATACAGCAGCACTATCCGGATAAGGACACTGAGGGAGATACAGCAGCACTATCTGGATAAGGACACTGAGAGAGATACAGCAGAACTATCCGGATAAGGACACTGAGAGATACCGAAGAACTATCCGGATAAGGACACTGAGAAAGAGATTCAGCGGCACTATCCAGATAAGGACACTGAGGGACATACAGTAGCACTATCTGGATAAGGACACTGAGAGAGAGATTCAGCGGCACTATTTAAACTACAACAGAGAGCTTGTAGTTTAAATTTCATAATAAGTTAGAGCCTAGCAGCAGCAAAGAGCTTTAATTTAAATCAAATAAGAATATAGCTTACCTCAGCAGCACAGGACAGGGTACTGTGTAGCAGCCCTCTTTTAATAAGTGTTATCGACTGGGTCAGTGTCATGGCAGGACATGCTAGGGAGATAAAGTTCCTAGATGACATAAATGACTGCTTCTTGGAGCAGCTGGTTTATGAACCGACCAGAGGGGAAGCCATATTAGACCTAGTCTTTAGTGGAACACCAGATCTAGTGCAAGAGATAAGGGTGTTGGGGCCACTTGACAACATTGATCATAGCATGATCGCCTTTGATTTAATTAGTGGAGGAGGGATAGTACGGAAATCCACAGTACTACCTTTTAACTTTTTAAAGGGAAACTATGATAAAATGAGGAAAATAGTTAAGAAAAAACTAAAAGGAGCAGTTGCAAAGGTTAAAGACTTACATCAAGCTTGGGTGTTGTTGAAAAATACTATCTTGGAAGCCCAGACCAGCTGTATTCCACGCTTTAAGAAAAGTGGAAGATAGTCCAAAAAACTGCCAGCATGGTTTAAAGGTGAGGTCAGAGAGGCTGTTGTTGCCAAAAAAGCATCTCACAGGAAATGGAAAAAAGAGCCAAACAACGAAACCTGGAAACAGCACAAGCACTGGCAAGTCAAATGCAAGGCATTGATAAAGCAGGCAAAGGGAGAATTTGAGAAGAAGCTTGCTGCGGAAGCAAAAACGTGAAATAAAGATTTTTTCAAGTACATTCGTAGCAAAAAACCTGTGAGAGAGTCAGTTGGTCCATTAGATGATAGAGGAGTTAAAGGGGCACTAAGAGGGGACAAGGCGATAGCGGAGAGACTGAATGAATTCTTTGCTTCGGTCTTTACTGAGGAAGATGTAGGGATGTTACCCATGACTGAAGTGGTATTTAAAGGTGTGGAAGAATTGAAGGAAATATCGATACATCGGGAAGAAGTATTACAACTATTAGATAAACTGAAGAGTAGCAAATCACCTGGGCCGGATGGTATACATCCAAGGGTGTTGAAAGAAATGAAATATGAGTTTGCAGACCTGCTATTAGTAATCTGTGAACTATCATTAAAATAATCTCTAATACCTGAAGATTGGAGGATCACCAATGTAACACCAATTTTTAAAAAGGGTTCCAGGGGTGATCCGGGAAACTACAGACCGGTGAGCCTGACGTCACTACTGGGAAAAATGGTAGAAACCATCATAAAGAATAAAATTACTCAGCATGTAGATAGTCATGACCTAATGGGAGACAGCCAACATGGCTTTAGACAAGGAAGATCTTGTCTTACTAATCTGTTATGTTTTTTTGAAAGTGTGAATAAACAGGTGGACAAAGGTGAGTCGGTTGATATAGTGTATATGGACTTTCAGAAAGCCTTTGACAAGGTCCCTCATCAGAGACTTTTGGCAAAACTAAAGAGTCATGGGATAGGAGGTAGTGTACTACTGTGGATTAAGAACTGGTTAAAAAATAGAAAGCAGAGGGTTGAGCTAAATGGCCAATTTTCCCAATGGAGAAAGGTGAATAGTTGTGTACCCCAGGGATCTGTGCTGGGCCAGCTGCTTTTTGACATATTCATAAATGACCTGGAAAGTGGGGTAACGAGGTAGGTTATCAAATTTGCAGATGACACAAAACTATTTAAAGTTGTTAAAACCCAAGAGGATTGTGGAAAATTGCAAGAGGATCTTGATAAATTGGAAGACTGGGCATCAAAAAGGCAGATGACATTTAATGTGGACAAGTGCAAAGTTACGCACCTAGGGAAGAACAACCCAAACTATGGTTACACAATGCAAGTTTCCACATTAGGAACCACTACCCAGGAAAAAGATTTAGGCATCATTGTGGATAGCATGATAAAACCCTCGGCCCAGTGTGCAGCGGCGGCCAAGAGAGCAAATAGAATGCTAGGTATCATAAGGAAAGGAATGGAAAATAAAACAAAAGATATTATAATGCCTCTATATCGTTCCATGGTGAGACCGCACCTTGAATAGTGTGTGCAATTCTGGTCGCCATATCTTAAAAAGGATATAGTGTTATTAGAAAAGGTTCAGAGAAGAGCCACCAAAATGGTAAAGGGGATGGAAGGATACTCCTATGAAGAAAGGCTAAAAAGGATAGGGCTCTTTAACCTGGAAAAGAGACGGCTGAGGGGAGATATGATATAAGTCTATAAATTAATGAATGGAGTGGAACGGGTAAACGTAGATCGATTGTTTACGTTAATAGAATATAGAAAGACTAGGGGACATGCAATGACGCTACAGGGTAAACTATTTAAGACTAATAAAAGAAAATATTTTTTTACTCAACGTGTAATCAAACTCTGGAATTTGTTACCGGAGGATGTAGTAAAGGCTGTTAGTGTAGCTGGGTTTAAAAAAGGTTTGGACAAGTTCTTGGAGGAAAGGTCCATAAACCATTATTAGGAAGGGACCCAGGATATCAATGATTGACCCAGTACAAGCATTGAGGTACCTGTGTCTTTTGGGGAAACTGCTAGGTACGTACAACCTAGATTGGCCAGTGTTGGAAACAGGATACTGGGCTTGATGGACCTTGGTCTGACCCAGTATGGCATATCTTATGTTCTTATGTTCTTATCCGGATAAGGACACTGAGAGAGAGATTCGGTGGCTCTATCTGGATGAGGACACTGAGAGAGATACAGCAGCATTATCTGGATAAGGACACGGAAAGAGATACAGAGGCACTATCCGGATAAGGACACTGAGAGAGAGATACAGCAGCACTATCCAGAAAAGAAAACTGAGGGAGATACATCAGCACAATCTGGATAAGGACTCTGAGAGAGATAGAGCAGCACTATCCGGATAAGGACACTGAGAGAGATTCAGCAGCACTATCCGGATAAGGACACTGAGAGAGATACAGCAGCACTATGTGGAAAAGGACACTCAGAGAGATTCAGCAGCACTATCCGGATAAGGACACTGAGGGAGATACAGTGGCACTATCCGGATAAGGACACTGAGAGAGAGATAGCGGCACTATCCGGATAAGGACACTGAGAGAGATACAGCGGCACTATCCGGATAAGGACACTGAGAGAGATACAGCAGAACTATCTGGATAAGGACACTGAGAGAGATACAGCAGAACTATCCAGATAAGGACACTAAGAGAGATATAGCAGAACTATCCGGATAAGGACACTGAGAGAGAGATACAGCGGCACTATCCGGAGAAGGACACTGAGAGAGATACAGCAGCACTATCCTGATAAGGACAGTGAGAGAGATTCAGTAGTACTATCCGGATAAGGACTCTGAGAGAGATACAGCAGCACTATCTGGATAAGGGCACTGAGAGAGATACAGCGGCACTATCCAGATAAGGACACTGAGAGAGATTCAGTAGTACTATCCGGATAAGGACACTGAGAGATATACAGCAGCACTATCCGGATAAGGACACTGAGAGAGATACAGCAGCACTATCCGGATAAGGACACTGAGAGAGATTCAGTAGTACTATCCGAATAAGGACTCTGAGAGAGATACAGCAGCACTATCTGGATAAGGACACTGAGAGAGATTCAGTAGCACTATCCGGATAAGGACACTGAGAGATATACAGCAGCACTATCCGGTAAAGGACACTGAGAGAGATTCAGTAGTACTATCCAGATAAGGACACTGAGAGATATACAGCAGCACTATCCAGATAAGGACACTGAGAGACATTCAGGAGTACTATCCGGATAAGGACACTGAGAGAGAGATACAGCGGCAATATCCGGATAAGGACACTGAGAGAGATACAGCAGCACTATCCGGATAAGGACAGTGAGAGAGATTCAGTAGTACTATCCGGATAAGGACACTGAGAGAGATACAGCAGCACTCTCTGGATAAGGACACTGAGAGATATTCAGTAGTACTATCCGGATAAGGACACTGAGAGAGATACAGCAGCACTAGCCGGATAAGGACACTGAGAGAGATACAGCGGCACTATCCGGATAAGGACAGTGAGAGAGATTCAGTAGTACTATCTGGATAAGGACTCTGAGAGAGATACAGCAGCACTATCTGGATAAGGACACTGAGAGATATACAGCAGCACTATCCGGATAAGGACACCGAGAGAGATTCAGTAGTACTCTCCGGATAAGGACACTGAGAGATATACAGCAGCACTATCTGGATAAGGACAATGAGAGAGATTCAGTAGTACTATCCGGATAAGGACACTGAGAGAGATACAGCAGCACTATCCGGATAAGGACACTGAGAGAGATACAGCGGCACTATCCGGATAAGGACACTGAGAGAGATACAGCAGCACTATCCGGATAAGGACACTGAGAGAGAGATACAGCAGCACTATCCGGATAAGGACAGTGAGAGAGATTCAGTAGTACTATCCGGAAAAGGACTCTGAGAGAGATACAGCAGCACTATCTGGATAAGGACACTGAGAGCGAGATACAGCGGCACTATCTGGATAAGGACACTGAGAGAGATTCAATAGTACTATCCGGATAAGGACACTGAGAGATATACAGCAGCACTATCCGAATAAGGACACTGAGAGAGATTCAGTAGTACTATCCGGATAAGGACACTGAGAGATATACAGCAGCACTATCCGGATAAGGACACTGAGAGATATACAGCAGCACTATCCGGATAAGGACACTGAGAGAGATTCAGTAGTACTATCCGGATAAGGACACCGAGAGAGATTCAGTAGTACTATCCAGATAAGGACACTGAGAGATATACAGTAGTACTATCCAGATAAGGACACTGAGAGACATTCTGTAGTACTATCCTGATAAGGACACTGAGAGATATACAGTAGTACTATCCTGATAAGGACAGTGAGAGAGATTCAGTAGTACTATCAGGATAAGGACACTGAGAGAGATACAGCAGCACTATCCGGATAAGGACACTGAGAGAGATTCAGTAGTACTATCCGGATAAGGACACTGAGAGAGATACAGCAGCACTATCCGGATAAGGACACTGAGAGAGATACAGCAGCACTATCCGGATAAGGATAGTGAGAGAGATTCAGTAGTACTATCCGGATAAGGACACTGAGAGATATACAGCAGCACTATCCGGATAAGGACACTGAGAGAGATTCAGTAGTACTATCCGGATAAGGACACCGAGAGAGATTCAGTAGTACTATCCTGGTAAGGACACTGAGAGATATACAGTAGTAGTATCCAGATAAGGACACTGAGAGAGATTCAGTAGTACTATCCTGATAAGGACACTGAGAGATATACAGTAGTACTATCCTGATAAGGACACTGAGAGATATACAGTAGTACTATCCAGATAAGGACAGTGAGAAAGATTCAGTAGTACTATCCGGATAAGGACACTGAGAGAGATACAGCAGCACTATCTGGATAAGGACACTGAGAGAGATTCAGTAGTACTATCCAGATAAGGACACTGAGAGAGAGATACAGCAGCACTATCTGGATAAGGACCCTGAGAGATATACAGCAGCACTATCCGGATAAGGACACTGAGAGAGATACAGCATCACTATCCGGATAAGGACACTGAGAGAGAGATACAGCGGAACTATCCGGATAAGGACACTGAGAGAGATACAGCAGCACTATCTGGATAAGGACACTGAGAGAGATACAGCAGCACTATCCGGATAAGGACACGGAGAGAGGTACAGCAGAACTATCCGGATAAGGACACTGAGAGAGAGATACAGCGTCACTATCCGGATAAGGACACTGAGAGAGATACAGCAGCACTATCCGGATAAGGACAGTGAGAGAGATTCAGTAGTACTATCCGGATAAGGACTCTGAGAGAGATACAGTAGCACTATCTGGATAAGGACACTGAGAGAGATTCAGTAGCACTATCCGGATAAGGACACTGAGAGATATACAGCAGCACTATCCGGATAAGGGCACTGAGAGAGATTCAGTAGTACTATCCGGATAAGGACACTGAGAGATATACAGCAGCACTATCCGGATAAGGACACTGAGAGAGATACAGCAGCACTATCCGGATAAGGACACTGAGAGAGATACAGCAGCACTATCCGGATAAGGACACTGAGAGAGATTCAGTAGTACTATCCGGATAAGGACACCGAGAGAGATTCAGTAGTACTATCCGGATAAGGACACTGAGAGAGAGATACAGCAGCACTATCCGGATAAGGACACTGAGAGAGATTCAGTAGTACTATCCGGATAAGGACACCGAGAGAGATTCGGTAGTACTATCCTGATAAGGACACTGAGAGATATACAGTAGTAGTATCCAGATAAGGACACTGAGAGAGATTCAGTAGTACTATCCTGATAAGGACACTGAGAGAGATTCAGTAGTACTATCCTGATAAGGACACTGAGAGATATACAGTAGTACTATCCAGATAAGGACACAGAGAGATATACTGTAGTACTATCCTGATAAGGACACTGAGAGATATACAGTAGTACTATCCAGATAAGGACAGTGAGAAAGATTCAGTAGTACTATCCGGATAAGGACACTGAGAGAGATACAGCAGCACTATCTGGATAAGGACACTGAGAGAGAGATTCAGTAGTACTATCCAGATAAGGACACTGAGAGAGAGATACAGCAGCACTATCTGGATAAGGACACTGAGAGATATACAGCAGCACTATCCGGATAAGGACACTGAGAGAGATACAGTAGCACTATCTGGATAAGGACACTGAGAGATATACAGCAGCACTATCCGGATAAGGACTCTGAGAGAGATACAGCAGCACTATCCGGATAAGGACACTGAGAGAGATTCAGTAGCACTATCCGGATAAGGACACTGAGAGATATACAGCAGCACTATCCGGATAAGGACACTGAGAGAGATACAGCAGCACTATCCGGATAAGGACACTGAGAGAGATTC
This sequence comes from Ichthyophis bannanicus, assembly GCA_033557465.1. NCBI lineage: Eukaryota > Metazoa > Chordata > Amphibia > Gymnophiona > Ichthyophiidae > Ichthyophis > Ichthyophis bannanicus. The sequence goes on along the minus strand of CM066032.1, from coordinate 810,157,758 downwards.
AGTAGTACTATCCGGATAAGGACACTGAGAGAGAGATACAGCGTCACTATCCGGATAAGGACACTGAGAGAGATACAGCAGCACTATCCGGATAAGGACAGTGAGAGAGATTCAGTAGTACTATCCGGATAAGGACTCTGAGAGAGATACAGCAGCACTATCTGGATAAGGACACTGAGAGAGATTCAGTAGCACTATCCGGATAAGGACACTGAGAGATATACAGCAGCACTATCCGGATAAGGGCACTGAGAGAGATTCAGTAGTACTATCCGGATAAGGACACTGAGAGATATACAGCAGCACTATCCGGATAAGGACACTGAGAGAGATACAGCAGCACTATCCGGATAAGGACACTGAGAGAGATTCAGTAGTACTATCCGGATAAGGACACCGAGAGAGATTCAGTAGTACTATCCGGATAAGGACACTGAGAGAGAGATACAGCAGCACTATCCGGATAAGGACACTGAGAGAGATTCAGTAGTACTATCCGGATAAGGACACCGAGAGAGATTCGGTAGTACTATCCTGATAAGGACACTGAGAGATATACAGTAGTAGTATCCAGATAAGGACACTGAGAGAGATTCAGTAGTACTATCCTGATAAGGACACTGAGAGAGATTCAGTAGTACTATCCTGATAAGGACACTGAGAGATATACAGTAGTACTATCCTGATAAGGACACTGAGAGATATACAGTAGTACTATCCTGATAAGGACACTGAGAGATATACAGTAGTACTATCCAGATAAGGACAGTGAGAAAGATTCAGTAGTACTATCCGGATAGGGACACTGAGAGAGATACAGCAGCACTATCTGGATAAGGACACTGAGAGAGATTCAGTAGTACTATCCAGATAAGGACACTGAGAGAGAGATACAGCAGCACTATCTGGATAAGGACACTGAGAGATATACAGCAGCACTATCCGGATAAGGACACTGAGAGAGATACAGTAGCACTATCCGGATAAGGACACTGAGAGAGAGATACAGCGGCACTATCCGGATAAGGACACTGAGAGAGATACAGCAGCACTATCTGGAGAAGGACACTGAGAGAGATACAGCAGCACTATCCGGATAAGGACACGGAGAGAGATACAGCAGCACTATCCGGATAAGGACACTGAGAGAGATACAGCAGCACTATCCGGATAAGGACAGTGAGAGAGATTCAGTAGTACTATCCGGATAAGGACTCTGAGAGAGATACAGCAGCACTATCCGGATAAGGACACTGAGAGAGATTCAGTAGCACTATCCGGATAAGGACACTGAGAGATATACAGCAGCACTATCCGGATAAGGACACTGAGAGAGATACAGCAGCACTATCCGGATAAGGACACTGAGAGAGATTCAGTAGTACTATCCGGATAAGGACACTGAGAGAGATTCAGTAGTACTATCCGGATAAGGACACTGAGAGAGAGATACAGCAGCAATATCTGGATAAGGACAGTGAGAGAGATTCAGTAGTACTATCTGAATAAGGACACTGAGAGAGATTCAGTAGCACTATCCGGATAAGGACACTGAGAGATATACAGCAGCACTATCCAGATAAGGGCACTGAGAGAGATTCAGTAGTACTATCCGGATAAGGACACTGAGAGAGATACAGCAGAACTATCTGGATAAGGACACTGAGAGAGATACAGCAGAACTATCCAGATAAGGACACTAAGAGAGATATAGCAGAACTATCCGGATAAGGACACTGAGAGAGATACAGCAGCACTATCCTGATAAGGACAGTGAGAGAGATTCAGTAGTACTATCCGGATAAGGACTCTGAGAGAGATACAGCAGCACTATCTGGATAAGGGCACTGAGAGAGATACAGCGGCACTATCCGGATAAGGACACTGAGAGAGATTCAGTAGTACTATCCGGATAAGGACACTGAGAGATATACAGCAGCACTATCCGGATAAGGACACTGAGAGAGATACAGCAGCACTATCCGGATAAGGACACTGAGAGAGATTCAGTAGTACTATCCGAATAAGGACTCTGAGAGAGATACAGCAGCACTATCTGGATAAGGACACTGAGAGAGATTCAGTAGCACTATCCGGATAAGGACACTGAGAGATATACAGCAGCACTATCCGGTAAAGGACACTGAGAGAGATTCAGTAGTACTATCCAGATAAGGACACTGAGAGATATACAGCAGCACTATCCAGATAAGGACACTGAGAGACATTCAGGAGTACTATCCGGATAAGGACACTGAGAGAGAGATACAGCGGCAATATCCGGATAAGGACACTGAGAGAGATACAGCAGCACTATCCGGATAAGGACAGTGAGAGAGATTCAGTAGTACTATCCGGATAAGGACACTGAGAGAGATACAGCAGCACTCTCTGGATAAGGACACTGAGAGATATTCAGTAGTACTATCCGGATAAGGACACTGAGAGAGATACAGCAGCACTAGCCGGATAAGGACACTGAGAGAGATACAGCGGCACTATCCGGATAAGGACAGTGAGAGAGATTCAGTAGTACTATCTGGATAAGGACTCTGAGAGAGATACAGCAGCACTATCTGGATAAGGACACTGAGAGATATACAGCAGCACTATCCGGATAAGGACACCGAGAGAGATTCAGTAGTACTCTCCGGATAAGGACACTGAGAGATATACAGCAGCACTATCTGGATAAGGACAATGAGAGAGATTCAGTAGTACTATCCGGATAAGGACACTGAGAGAGATACAGCAGCACTATCCGGATAAGGACACTGAGAGAGATACAGCGGCACTATCCGGATAAGGACACTGAGAGAGATACAGCAGCACTATCCGGATAAGGACACTGAGAGAGAGATACAGCAGCACTATCCGGATAAGGACAGTGAGAGAGATTCAGTAGTACTATCCGGAAAAGGACTCTGAGAGAGATACAGCAGCACTATCTGGATAAGGACACTGAGAGCGAGATACAGCGGCACTATCTGGATAAGGACACTGAGAGAGATTCAATAGTACTATCCGGATAAGGACACTGAGAGATATACAGCAGCACTATCCGAATAAGGACACTGAGAGAGATTCAGTAGTACTATCCGGATAAGGACACTGAGAGATATACAGCAGCACTATCCGGATAAGGACACTGAGAGATATACAGCAGCACTATCCGGATAAGGACACTGAGAGAGATTCAGTAGTACTATCCGGATAAGGACACCGAGAGAGATTCAGTAGTACTATCCAGATAAGGACACTGAGAGATATACAGTAGTACTATCCAGATAAGGACACTGAGAGACATTCTGTAGTACTATCCTGATAAGGACACTGAGAGATATACAGTAGTACTATCCTGATAAGGACAGTGAGAGAGATTCAGTAGTACTATCAGGATAAGGACACTGAGAGAGATACAGCAGCACTATCCGGATAAGGACACTGAGAGAGATTCAGTAGTACTATCCGGATAAGGACACTGAGAGAGATACAGCAGCACTATCCGGATAAGGACACTGAGAGAGATACAGCAGCACTATCCGGATAAGGATAGTGAGAGAGATTCAGTAGTACTATCCGGATAAGGACACTGAGAGATATACAGCAGCACTATCCGGATAAGGACACTGAGAGAGATTCAGCAGTACTATCCGGATAAGGACACCGAGAGAGATTCAGTAGTACTATCCTGGTAAGGACACTGAGAGATATACAGTAGTAGTATCCAGATAAGGACACTGAGAGAGATTCAGTAGTACTATCCTGATAAGGACACTGAGAGATATACAGTAGTACTATCCTGATAAGGACACTGAGAGATATACAGTAGTACTATCCAGATAAGGACAGTGAGAAAGATTCAGTAGTACTATCCGGATAAGGACACTGAGAGAGATACAGCAGCACTATCTGGATAAGGACACTGAGAGAGATTCAGTAGTACTATCCAGATAAGGACACTGAGAGAGAGATACAGCAGCACTATCTGGATAAGGACCCTGAGAGATATACAGCAGCACTATCCGGATAAGGACACAGAGAGATACAGCATCACTATCCGGATAAGGACACTGAGAGAGAGATACAGCGGAACTATCCGGATAAGGACACTGAGAGAGATACAGCAGCACTATCTGGATAAGGACACTGAGAGAGATACAGCAGCACTATCCGGATAAGGACACGGAGAGAGGTACAGCAGAACTATCCGGATAAGGACACTGAGAGAGAGATACAGCGTCACTATCCGGATAAGGACACTGAGAGAGATACAGCAGCACTATCCGGATAAGGACAGTGAGAGAGATTCAGTAGTACTATCCGGATAAGGACTCTGAGAGAGATACAGCAGCACTATCTGGATAAGGACACTGAGAGAGATTCAGTAGCACTATCCGGATAAGGACACTGAGAGATATACAGCAGCACTATCCGGATAAGGGCACTGAGAGAGATTCAGTAGTACTATCCGGATAAGGACACTGAGAGATATACAGCAGCACTATCCGGATAAGGACACTGAGAGAGATACAGCAGCACTATCCGGATAAGGACACTGAGAGAGATACAGCAGCACTATCCGGATAAGGACACTGAGAGAGATTCAGTAGTACTATCCGGATAAGGACACCGAGAGAGATTCAGTAGTACTATCCGGATAAGGACACTGAGAGAGAGATACAGCAGCACTATCCGGATAAGGACACTGAGAGAGATTCAGTAGTACTATCCGGATAAGGACACCGAGAGAGATTCGGTAGTACTATCCTGATAAGGACACTGAGAGATATACAGTAGTAGTATCCAGATAAGGACACTGAGAGAGATTCAGTAGTACTATCCTGATAAGGACACTGAGAGAGATTCAGTAGTACTATCCTGATAAGGACACTGAGAGATATACAGTAGTACTATCCAGATAAGGACACTGAGAGATATACAGTAGTACTATCCTGATAAGGACACTGAGAGATATACAGTAGTACTATCCAGATAAGGACAGTGAGAAAGATTCAGTAGTACTATCCGGATAAGGACACTGAGAGAGATACAGCAGCACTATCTGGATAAGGACACTGAGAGAGATTCAGTAGTACTATCCAGATAAGGACACTGAGAGAGAGATACAGCAGCACTATCTGGATAAGGACACTGAGAGATATACACAGCACTATCCGGATAAGGACACTGAGAGAGATACAGTAGCACTATCCAGATAAGGACACTGAGAGAGAGATACAGCGGCACTATCCGGATAAGGACACTGAGAGAGATACAGCAGCACTATCTGGAGAAGGACACTGAGAGAGATACAGCAGCACTATCCGGATAAGGACACGGAGAGAGATACAGCAGCACTATCCGGATAAGGACACTGAGAGAGATACAGCAGCACTATCCGGATAAGGACAGTGAGAGAGATTCAGTAGTACTATCCGGATAAGGACTCTGAGAGAGATACAGCAGCACTATCCGGATAAGGACACTGAGAGAGATTCAGCAGCACTATCCGGATAAGGACACTGAGAGATATACAGCAGCACTATCCGGATAAGGACACTGAGAGAGATACAGCAGCACTATCCGGATAAGGACACTGAGAGAGATTCAGTAGTACTATCCGGATAAGGACACTGAGAGAGATTCAGTAGTACTATCCGGATAAGGACACTGAGAGAGAGATACAGCAGCAATATCTGGATAAGGACAGTGAGAGAGATTCAGTAGTACTATCTGAATAAGGACACTGAGAGAGATTCAGTAGCACTATCCGGATAAGGACACTGAGAGATATACAGCAGCACTATCCAGATAAGGGCACTGAGAGAGATTCAGTAGTACTATCCGGATAAGGACACTGAGAGATATACAGCAGCACTATCCGGATAAGGACCCTGAGAGAGATACAGCAGCACTATCCGGATAAGGACACCGAGAGAGATTCAGTAGTACTATCCGGATAAGGACACCGAGAGAGATTCAGTAGTACTATCCGGATAAGGACACCGAGAGAGATTCAGTAGTACTATCCTGATAAGGACACTGAGAGTGAGATACAGCAGCACTATCCGGATAAGGACAGTGAGAGAGATTCAGTAGTACTATCCGGATAAGGACTCTGAGAGAGATACAGCAGCACCATCTGGATAAGCGCACTGAGAGATTCTGTGCACTATCCAGAGGCTACTGCTAAATATCTTCAGAGACCACCCAGCACTATTTAGTTAGTTCAGGGGGTGAAATGAAGTCTCAAGTTATCTGGAGAAGTGCGGGCTGAAAATCGCTGCTTTCCAGATAGGGTCAGTACTTTTGCAGACAGCAGTCACTAAAGCCAGATATTCAACGTCAGCCACTGAATATTGGGATTATATTTAAGTGCCACAGCTACCTGCAGTTGCATTTTAACATTGCCCTTTTGAAAATCAAGCTCCTAATTTTGAAACTGCCAAAGTACAATGTAGCCTTTTCCAGTTTTACCCCATCCCTGAGCGCAATTCTTCTCAGTGTGGGTAAAAGTGCAGATGGTGTGAAATCACATGAGTACTTTTGCCATTGGGAGAGGCAGCAATCTTCTGACGGCTGGCTAAATAGCTAGTGTGATAATTTCTCTCATAAAATATATTTCAAGTACTATGTTAGTTTCTTGTCATGGTCGTATGCTTATAAAACAAACATTTCTTCATGTTTCAACTGAGAATTATTAGCTTCCACCTGAAAAATACCATGTTTATTAGCCCAAAAATGTTTTCATGAAAAAGACATGCAATGTCCCAGTTTTAAGTTTCATCTGTTTATTAGTACTAGATGCAAGCAACGCAGGGTGTGATTACACTTACACACTCCCGGGATATCAAACGCTTCAAGTAAAACAAGGTAAATGAAACAGTACATGTTTTATAACATTTATATCCCCAACCCTTCACTCTGCCCTCCCTCCACCCATTCTATTTAGTCAGCAATCCACCTGAGGGGGGACCTGAATTGTAATTAACTCCAGATCCAAATATTACATCCCCTAACTCCTTTACCTTAGTGCTAAGGATAATGAAGACTTCTTGGACTTTACAGAAGTGAACACACTCACAGCACTACAACCCATACAACCCCCCCCCCCTCATCAACCAACCCTAACCCCCACTCCACACTCCCCTCCTAACACCCCCCCCCCCCCACTATAGTCCTGCGGTCAATCCACTACAGTCTACTCCTTACTACCTTGCCTGATCCTATTGCACATAGTCCCAATTTTAAGTGACAAAAAAATACTGCATGCTGTTCATATGGAAGATGGTTTTTGCGCTCTTTGCATGGAGGATGGGCAATAAAAGTCCTAATGTGGAAGTGTCTGAAAATTGCCCTTCCTAAGTTTTCTGTTGCTTGCACATTCTGCTTTTCCACGTGTTTTTCATGCATTTATATTATAAACAGTACCTTTTTTGCCTAACTTTCCATATGCAGCCTAGGTTGTGGGGGGGGGGGGGGGGAGGTTGCTACTATACCACAGAAGTTGCAAGGAAAAAATAGGTGCAGGTGGGAAGGGGTAGGAACAACCCCAAGGCCCTCACTGGCTGATACATCCACATGTTCTTCCACCTTTTCTGTCCAAAATAAAACTCAGTCCAAATGGGGTTTCCTTTATTGATGAAACCCACCGAAAATAATTCACATTCAGAAGAAAAGAAGGAAAACTGGAATTAAAATAAGAATACAGCAATGACAAAACTATCTCAAAAGAAAATTACTAAGGCATGGTATCTTTCTTCACACTAATAGTATCTCTTTCTTCTCTCTGACTTTCTCTGGGTACATCTGGCAGGCTATACTCTTGGTCTGTTGCCCAGCCTATTGCCCGACTGGTTCACAATCTCCCTCCTTCCTCTTCTCTTTAAGAAACAGAGATTCTCCAATTTGTTGGACCCCTGGGAGGCACCCAGTCACCTCCTCAAAAACACTCACGAGAACAATGTACTCTACAACAGGACACTGTTTAACAGTTTTCTATTGCTTCTTTCACCCAAATCCTCCTGAGTAAGGTAGTTCTATATATCTGTTCTTGGAATACTTTTCGAAAAGTCCAAAAATACCTTCAACCCTTAAAATTTGCACTTTAGAAAAAAAGCATAAAAACATAAGAATTGCTATTCAGGGTCAGACCAAAGATCCATGAAGTCCAGTATCCTGTTTCCAACAGTGTCCAGTTCATGTCACAAGTACCTGGCAGGATCTCAGAAGTAGCCGGATTCCATGCTACTACACCTAGGGATAATCTGGCTTTCCCAGATTTCCTTAATAACAGGCTATCAACGTTTTCTCCAGGAACTTGTCCAAACCTTTTATAAACTCAGCTCTGCTAACTGCTTTTACCATATCCTCCAGCAATGAATTCCAAAGCTTAACTGTGTTGAGGGAAAATGTTTTTTCTTCTATTTGTTTTTAATGTACTACTTTGTAACTTCAAGGTGTGCCACCTAGTCTTTGTATTTTTTAAAAGAGTAGACAATTGATTAGCGTTTATCTGTTCCACTGAACTCAGGATTTTATAGACCTCTATCATATCTCCTGGAAGACGTCTCTTCTCCAAGCTGAAGAGCCCTAACCTCTTTCACATTTTTAAGTTATTCCATCCTGTTTATCACTGTGGTGAGCACTAAGAGGCGACAAGGTGATAGCGGAGAGACTGAATGAATTCTTTGCTTCGGTCTTTACTGAGGAAGATGTAGGGAAGTTACCCATGACTGAAGTGGTATTTAAAGGTGCGGAAGAATTGAAGGAAATATCGATACATCGGGAAGATGTCTTACAACTATTAGATAAACTGAAGAGTAGCAAATCACCTGGGCCGGATGGTATACATCCAAGGGTGTTGAAAGAACTGAAATATGAGTTTGCAGAACTGCTATCAGTAATCTGTGAACTATCATTAAAATCATCTCTAATACCTGAAGATTGGAGGATCGCCAATGTAACACCAATTTTTAAAAAGGGTTCCAGGGGTGATCCGGGAAACTACAGACCGGTGAGCCTGACGTCAGTACAGGGAAAAATGGTAGAAACCATCATAAAGAATAAAATTACTCAGCATGTAGATAGTCACAACCTAATGGGAGACAGCCAATATGGCTTTAGACAAGGAAGATCTTGTCTTACTAATCTGTTATGTTTTTTTGAAGGAGTGAATAAACAGGTGGACAAAGGTGATTCGGTTGATATTGTGTATCTGGACTTTCAGAAAGCCTTTGACAAGGTCCCTCATCAGAGACTTTTGGCAAAACTAAAGAGTCATGGGATAGGAGGCAGTGTACTATTGTGGATCAGGAACTGGTTAAAAGATAGAATGCAGAGGGTAGGGCTAAATGGCCAATTTTCCCAATGGAGAAAGGTGAATAGTGGTGTACCCCAGGGATCTGTGCTGGGTCCGCTGCTTTTTGACATATTCATAAATGACCTGGAAAGTGGAATAACGAGTGAGGTTATCAAATTTGCAGATGACACAAAACTATTTAAAGTTGTTAAAACCCAAGAGGATTGTGAAAAATTGCAAGAGGATCTTGATAAATTGGAAGACTGGGCATCAAAATGGCAGATGAAATTTAATGTGGACAAGTGCAAGGTTATGCACCTAGGGAAGAACAACCCAAACTATGGTTACACGATGCAAGGTTCCACATTAGGAACCACCACCCAGGAAAAAGATTTAGGCGTCATTGTGGATACCATGTTAAAACCCTCGGCCCAGTGTGCAGCAGCGGCGGCCAAGAGGGCAAATAGAATGCTAGGTATGATATGGAAAGGAATGGAAAATAAAACAAAAGATATTATAATGCCTCTATATCGTTCCATGGTGAGACCGCACCTTGAATATTGTGTGCAATTCTGGTCGCCGTATCTTAAAAAGGATATAGCAATTTTAGAAAAGGTACAGAGAAGAGCCACCATAATGGTAAAGGGGATGGAAGGATACTCCTATGAAGAAAGGCTAAAAAGGTTAGGGCTCTTTAACCTGGAAAAGAGACGGCTGAGGGGAGATATGATAGAAGTCTATAAATTAATGAACGGAGTGGAACGGGTAAACGTAGATCGATTGTTTACCTTATCAGAATATAGAAAGACTAGGGGACATGCAATGAAGCTACAGGGTAAACTATTTAAGACTAATAAAAGAAAATATTTTTTCACTCAACGTGTAATCAAACTCTGGAATTTGTTACGAGAGGATGTAGTAAAGGCTGTTAGTGTAGCTGGGTTTAAAAAAGGTTTGGACAAGTTCCTGGAGGAAAGGTCCATAAACCATTATTAAGAAGTGACCGAAGATATCAATGCTTGACCCAGTACAAGCATTGTGGAACTTGTGTCTCTTGGGGAAACTGCTAGGTACATATGACCTAGATTGGCCACTGTTGGAAACAGAATACTGGGCTTGATGGACCTTGGTCTGACCCAGTATGGCATATCTTATGTTCTTATGTTCTTATGTTTTCTGCACCTTTTCTAAATACACTATATCTTTCTGAGAAGTGGTGACCAAAATTGCACCCAATAATCAAGGCGTGGCCACACCATGGAGCAATATAGAGGCATTATGATAATCTTTGTTTTATTCTCTATTTTTTTTTCTAATAATTTCTAACATTCGGTTTGCTTTTTGGTCGCTGCTGGGCACACGTGATCATACTTTCTGGCTTGGGTAAGAATGTGAATAGTAATAATTTGAATGGTTTTGAGGAGTTTTAATTGTTGCTGTGGAAGGCCAGTGAAAGAGACATTACAATAGTCGATGCAAGAGATTACGGTGCTAAGAAGAAGTGTGGTCATGGCTGCTTGGTCAAGAAAGGGGCGAAGGGACCTACATCTTCATAGGGCAGCAAAGTTGGAATGGGATAGATAGGAAATGTGTGTGGAAAAGGAAATATCTGAATCATTGTGAACTCCCAGGTATTTAAAGGAAGAATGAGTGAGATGGGGAGGGAGCCCAAGACAGGCGCTAGAGAAAGGGCACAGGAAGAACCGGTAATCCATGTAGAGATTCTTTTATTAGGATTAGGTTTAAGTGCATTTTCATGTAACCAAGCTGAAATGGATACTAATGCATTAATGAGTGGGGAGAGATCAGGAGACACACTATCAAATGAACTAGGAGAAGAATATCATCCGCATAAAAGTAAGACTTTGATTTTCATACTTTGGACACACCATGGGAAGAGAGAGATCATTGAAGAAAGACATAATGCTTGGCAAGATAGAAGGTCAATGTAAAAGAGGAAGGCCGGCAATGAAATGGATTGATACATACCACTCTTTCAACATTGAGCAGCTGGACTGAAGACCGAACACAGTTTGGGTCAACTATCCAGAGGGTCACCACGAGTCGACACCGACTCAATGACACTTAACAACAGCAACAAAAGTAAAAAGTAATCCTGAGAGATTGGATGAGGGTGACCAAGGGTGAAAGGAAAATATTGAAAAAAAAGTGAAGACAGAGCAGATCCTTGTGGTACTCCTCAGGGAAATAAAAAGGGGGAGGATGATCTACCATGTTGAAGAACTTAGTATGAGCAGTCTTGAAGGAAGGAGGAAAACCACGAAAGAACAGAAACACGAAGACCCATTTCAAAGAGACAAGACAGAAGACGATTGTGATCTACCAGGTTGAAGGCTGCCATAAGATCGAGGGAGACGGCAACAGCATAACATCCTTGATCTAGGTAGAAATGAATATTATTAAGAACCGATGTGATAATGGATTCTGTGCTGTGGGAGGGATGGAATCCTGATTGGCAGGAGTGAAGGGCAAGAGAATGTTCGAGATAATCAGACAATTGATGAAATATGAATCTTTTGGCAAGTTTAGCTAAGAACAGAAAACTGGATGATAGTGAGTGGAATCTGAGGTGTCCATTGGGGCACTTTAGGAGTGGGTAGATGAGAGCATTCTTCCAGTCAGTGGGGACAGAACTGAGGCGTTAAGCATTGTGCAGATAATTGGGAAGAAGCCTTGTGATGGATCTGCTAGCCACCTGGAGGGGAAGAGGTCCAGGGGACAGTAGGATAACTTGATTGAAGAGAGTGTCCTGGATAGGGAGGACTTGTTGACAGGTGCGATGCATCTCCAAGTATGCGATGTAGGATGGGGGATGGGGGATGGGTAGGGGTAGGGGAAGGATGTGGGAGGTAAGGCTCCGAAAGTGGGAGACCTGAGCGGGCGGTGTCAATTTTAGCCATAAAGGTAGTGTCCAGGGTGTGAGGGGATGGACTAGCATGGCTAAGAGGGGCCGAGGGCCCTGGTAAATTGCAGAGTTGAAAGGCAATAGTTAAGAGTTTTGGGATCATGGGCAGAGGCAGAGATCAGAGAGGAGTAATAGTTTTCCTTAGCCGCTAGGACCATATTCCTATAATGTTGATGATGTGTTTTAAAAGTTTGGAGGAGACTGACTCCCTGTTTTTCCACCAGGCATGCTCGGATGCCAGGAGCAGATGCTTCAGAAGGCATAGTCCTGGGTGGAACTAAGCTTGAGAGCGCCGAGAGGAGGGCGGTCGCTGTATAAGGGGAGCAATCAGGTCAATCTGCTTCAGGAGAAGGGAGTTCCAGAGGCATGATTGCCAATCAATGGGGACAGAAGCAAAGTTTGGGGGGACAATATAGGATGCCACTGGACATTTTTCTTTGGATTCTGGTGTCAAGTGCTGATGGGCAACAGGAGGGAGCGTCTCCAATGAGGGAGGACCAAGGTTGGTGGTGAGCCCTAAAAGGCAAAAACAGATCTGACCAGGGGAGGGCATGTAAGGAAATATTGGAAAGATGAATGCAATGGTCCGAATGGGTGAGGAGCAGGTCAAGTGTGTGACCAGCTATATGCGTTGGGGCGTCAATGAATTGGATGAAATCATGATCTTTTACAAATTGACAGAAAATAAAATTGTGTGGGCGGGAAAGGGATATTGAAAATGCCTGGAATAAAAAGGTTAGGGAGGAACAATGGTAGATGCTGTCCCATTGCACGGTGGCAAGGGTTGGGGCACATGTGTCTGGGCCCTTATTCTGCACGTCCCCATTTTCTTTATCAATTGTGGAAATGTAGCAGCGGAGTGTATGCAACCAAATAATACCAGGAGTCACTTCAGGATCCAAGCCAATTTATCGTGGACAAGGCTCAGAAAGTCAAGCTTCAAAAAGGACTGAGCAAGCTTAAACAGGAACGAATTCATTATATACTTTTTCTAACAGTTTGATACACACAAGCTCTCTATTGGTCCCAATGCCCCCTGCACTTGTCCAATCAGAGATCCTTTCTGGGCCTAGCTCCCTGCTCCCCCTTCCCGGACTATTCTAACAAAGGTACAGTTTCTAGGCATTGATACTATCCTGCTCCGAGGTCGTTTCTAGCTCTAGGAATGCATGTATTGAAACATTTCTATCATCAGAACACAAAAGAATAATGGAGGATTTATGCACTCATGAAAACTTCTTATTAAGCAATTTTAAAACAGTTTTCTCAAACTTTTACAGACTTTGGTTCTTTCTCTTAGATGGGGGTTGGGATCAGGGCCTAACTTACAGGCCTTTCATATTTGCAGACTATTATAGGCCATAGCCTGCCACAGAAACATTTATCTTTTGGGGTAGTGACAGGCTGATTTTAGAATGCATTTACATATGTCTACCTTCTTTGCTGTCCCCCATGGAATTTTGGACATTTTGACTTGAACATCCCAGAAATGGCCCTTCTAAAATGTGCCTTTATACCATCCGGTTCATATTTATCCAATTAGTTTTTCACACCTTCAAACAAATGCAATAGATTGGTGAGGCAAGACTGCCCTAGGCTAAATTCATGTTGACTTTGTTCCATAAAACCATGCCTATCTATGTGTTCAATAATTTTGTTCTTTACAATAGTTTCTATGATATTGCTAAATACTGACAGGCTCACTGGTCTACAATATCCTGGATCACCCTGGAACCGTTTTTAAAAATGTTCATTACGTCCTCCAGTTTTCAGGTACTGTAAACAATTTTAATGAGAGGTTACAGATTAGTAATAGTTTTCTTTTTAAGTGCTTTCAAGTCAACGCTGACTCATAGTGACCCAGTAGCCCTTGCGTTTTCTTGATGAGGTACGATTGGAAGAAGATTGCCAGGCCTTTTCTTCTGAAGCAATGGAGGGCTAAGTGATTTGCCCAACTTCACAAGGAGTGTCAGTGGGATTCAAATCTGGATCTCTTGGATGCTAGGCTACTCCTCCACTCCAATAGTAATAGTATATCTGCTTGGCTAGCTTTCTGCAGATCCGGCCAACCCAAATATTCAATACTGGGACCAGATAAGACCCCAGCATTCAATATCTCGGTTTTAGTTTCTAGCCACCGCTGCCGCCACTAAATATCCTCCCTAACAGATTTTAGCTATGTGTTGGATCTGTGTGGTGAAGGAGAGGGAGGAGTCAAAGATAACCTCCAAGGTTTCGAGCCAAGGAACCAGAGAGGAGTAGAGTGTTATCTATAGAAATAGAGAAAGGATACTATTCCCACCTCCAAAAGGTACCTCCTGCAATTTCCCCACCACCCCAAAACTACTCCACCCCCAAAAGCTGCCCCTAAAACTGACCCCAATGCCTTGCAATCTACCCCCTCTCAAAAAACTACCCTGCAGACTACCCCACCCACAAAAATTACCTCCCTGCAACTATTAGAACACCTTGCAAACTACTCCAACTTCCAAAACTACCTCCCTGCATCTGCCCCAACGCCATCCCCCATCCCCAAAACTACCTCCTCAATATGACTCCACCTGCAAAACTATATACCTCAGAAATACCCCACACTCCGTTAACCTGACCATAAGCACAACACATACCCAGCACACAAAACCCACAACAGAGATACAGGGATTTCTAATAACTACCCAGCTGGGATGTAATGCATTTTAAATTATTTGCATATGTATTTCTTTTTTTTTTGCTGTTATTTCTACTATGAAAGCTGACTGATTTTTTACTACTTTCTTATTGGTTGCTATGTGTATTGGCAAATTTATTTATTTATTTATTTATTTATTTACATTCTCTTATATACCGCGCTATTCTGCATCAGTGTGGTTTACATTGAACAAACTGAAATTACATTGAACAGGGCATTATAACTTGGAAATAACTATTTTACAGGGAACATGGGCTATGGAGGGTTAAGTGGCTTGCCCAAGACCACAAGGAGCACCTGTGGGACTAGAAACCCCAGTCCTTCCGGCCCAAGGTTGCTATCCTCTAGTGGGATTTGAACCACCGACCTTCCGGCCTGAAGTACCTTGCCCCAACCACTAGGCTACTCCTCCACTCCTCCACTAGGCTACTCCACTCCACTCCACTTCATTAGTCCTGCCCATTGCCATGGGCAGGACTAATGAAGTGGCAAGATAGGAACATATTTAAGTTCCAAAGTTTCGTAGGGCCCTGTCAAATGTGCTCAGTATTCAGAAGGTTAGAATTGACAGCGGTCTGGTATTTTTAGGAGTTTACTGATTTTTACATTAATATCTAGAATCCAGAAGGATTACTAAATATGTCTGCAAATTTTTCAGAGTTTATAACCTCTATCTGCAGTTCTCTAATCCTCCCCTCTGTGTGAGTGAGCCTGTCCTGCTTGCTTCCAATGTAGTTAGCAGCAGTGTGACCAGCCAATGGGAAGGCTGTGGGGAATGCTGCTCTTGTCAAAGAAAGGGAGAAGGTGAACGGGAAACTCATGTGATGTACAACTTAAGATTCTACATGTGCTGTGAGATGGAAAAGACATGAAATACCCCCTCCCCAAAAAAAGCATCTCAGTACATTTCTATAGGAAAAGCTGTTCCATCAGCTGCAGCATACACACACCGATTCACAGTAACATAGTGGTTATGGAATTACAGTGTACCTGTCATACAGCCCTCTCCTCTCCTCTCCCAATCACAGACACAGAGAAACAACACAGATATAAATGCACACACACACACAACACATACAGAAGACGCACATATAATCACATATAGAAGCACAGAAGTTCTGGTCAGCATATCTGAAAAAGATTTAGCAAAATTAGAAAAGGTACAGAGAAGAGTGACCAAAATGGTAAAGGTGATGGAAGGATATCCGTATGAGGAAAGACTTAAAAGGTTATGGTTCTTTAGCTTGAAAAAGATACGGTTGTGGGGAAATAAGACAGGTCTATAAAATAATGAGTGGAGTGAAATGGGTAAACTTTGATTGGTTATTTACTCTTGCAAAATGTAGAAAGACTAGGGGACACGCAATGAAGCTACAATGTAGCACACTTAATCAGGAAAGTATTTTTTCAGTTAACACATAATCAAACTCTGGAATTTGTTACCGGAGGATGCAATGGAAACTGTTAGTGTAGATGGGTTTAAAAGAGGTTTGGAAACGTTCCTGGAGGAAAAGTCCATAGACCATTACACAGGTACACTAAAAAAAATTTTTTTAAACTGCCTCTAATGTTTCGATTGATTTTTACGTTTTTTGGTGCGCTGAATCCAAATCTGGTAACCAATTTGCTCCATCACGTACAGATTTTTTGCTACATTGGGTTAGCAGTTTGAGGTGAACGTTTCAGATTGAGTGCGATCGAGATAAAAGTTTCTTGGATGAATTCTTTATACTAATTGTTTAGTAGTTATTCAAATAAGAATAAAGAAAATTGTAACAAGGCAGCACATAAGAATAGAGTAATGTCAACAAAACACACTGTGATGGTAGCAAAATTGTCTGCACTTAAAACAGCCAAATACATGTGCACAAACATTGAGCATATAAGAGCGAGGTTAGACACAAAGCAAAGCAAAGAAATGTGCAAAAAATGTTGTACAGGTATGTATGTAAGAATAGAAAACGCAAACCGCACCATTGCAATACATGAAGACAAACACCCGATGGTGTGAAAATAAAATTCTAATAAATGAGATCCGACACTGTGGTAATAACTAGCAAATTTTTATTTCAAAGTTTAGTAAAAACACGATATTTGTCAACACAGTTTAGATTTTAAAGTCATTCTTGGGTCAATCAATCTCCTGGTGGGCCCATTTCTTCTTCCCCCGAATGCTTCTCTTGGTGCGCTGTTTGGCGTATTTTTCATCTGGGGTTTCCCGCAGCAGCAACCAGCAGAAATCAGCCATCATAGTGGTGTTCCATCTTCCTTGGTACCTTCTCTCTGCATCCTTGATGTCCTGGTAAAACCTTTCACCTTGTTCTTCACTGTACGTCCCCAAGTTTTCGGGAAAGTAGTTCACATGGGAGTGCAAGAAATGGACTTTCAGGCTCATGTTACAGCCTTGTTCTTTGAAGGCATTGAGCATCCTGGCAACAATATCCTTATAGTTCTCATCCCGCCTGTTCCCCAAGAATTTGAGAACAACATCCTTGAAGGAATCCCAGGCTTCTTTTTCCTTCTCAGACATCGTTTCAGCGAATGCTCCATCTGAAATGAGTTTCCTTATATCAGGGCCAACAAACACTCCTTCCTTTAGCTTTGCTTCAGAAAGTCGGGGGAACTTTGAGCAAAGGTACCGAAAGCACTCACCATCTTTTGGAAGGGACTTGATGAATTGCTTAATGAGACCCAACTTAATGTGGAGAGGTGGTAATAGAATTTTATCACGAGGTACCAAGCTCTCATGAACATTTTTCTCACCGGGTCTCAAATACTCCCGAATTGGCCAGTCTTTTTTCCCCCAGTGTAGGTCGCGGGCCCGGCTATCCCACAAGCAAAGGAAGCAGGGATATTTGGTGAAACCGGATTGCTGCCCTAATAGCATGGATAGAATTTTAAAGTCTCCACAAATCATCCACTTATGCTCATCATAACGAATCTTCTGAAGAATCAGGGCCAAATTCTCGTATTTTTCTTGGAGAATAACAGAGTGAGCAATAGGAACTGAAGCGAATGTGTTGCCATTATGAAGAAGAACACCTTTTATGCTGTCTTTTGACGAATCAATGAACAGCCGCCATTCAGCAGGATCATACTTGAGTTTAAACTTTTCCATCACTCCGTATATATCATTGCAAAATACCAAATCTTCCTCTTTGCTGAAATACTTCAAAAATTGTGTCTCGCGGTTGTGGTACCAATAAAAAGTTGTTCCTGGTGACAATAGATTTTTCTGTTTAAGCTGAGAACCTAGCAGTTGGGCAGCATCTTTTGGGAGTCCTAAACCCCGGACTAAATCATTCAATTCAGCTTGAGAGAAAAGTTCAGGTTTCGGATCTGGTTCAGTTTCAAACTCGGAAGTACTGGACTCATCAGGAAAAGCCATCTGATGAGTCTCATCATGATCAGAACCGTCCACACAAATATGATCCAAAGATTTTGGTGGTTCAGGCACAGGTACTTCGTTGCTATGAGGCATAGGCCTAATTGCTGAGGGAAGGTTGGGGTAACTTATTACGTTCTTATTTTTTAAGTTGTATCCCTTCACAATGCAAGAGCAAAAATAGCAGTCACTGCTGTGGTCTCTTTGTTCACGCCACATCATAGGTATTCCGAAACGAAATGCTTGTTTTTTACCTTTCATCCATAAGCGTAGATCTTCCTCACATGTCTTGCACACTTTGTGAGGAGCCCACGGTTTGTCTTGATCGCCTAACTTCAAACCGAAATAGGCGAAATATACTTTTTTAATAAATGCAGAAATGTTCCTCTGCCGCTTTTTCACGGTATATTCCCCACAAATAAAACAAAAACTGTCCGGAGAGTTGACGCAACCTCTGGCTCTGTGAGCCATCACAAATACACAGCACTGCAAACTACAACTGTAGTGAACCACTTCGGAATAAAGCTGGATTACGACTGAGCAAACAAAAGGTAATAATGAACTTGCAAGAAACTGAAATTTGACAGGAACGTTCATGTCGCAACCACCGTGTTTGAGCGAGCGAACGAGGCGAGGCGAACAGCGCGAGTACTGGATTTAGCCCCCCGCCTCCCAATTGTCCTGTTAATGTATAAAATGAATACAAAACACTCTAAAATATCATGAGGGAGTGTTTCTAGTTAGTTTATTTATTTATTATTTATTTTATTTATAGTTCTTTTATACCGCACTCTTTTTCGTCAGCGCGGTTTACATTAAACAGAACACTCATTGCACGCAACAGACTGTAATGAGTTTACATATAACAGGCAAATACAACTAGGAATTTAACCATGGGAAACTTTGTACATATTTGTAAAAACTTTGTAAAACTTAGTACATATTTGTAAAGAACTTTTATACTTTGAGAAACTTTGTACATATTTATAAATAAGAATCTATATACAAAGGATAGAATTTCTTAGTATGAGGTATTTACAATTTTACTGTGCATTTTAGAATGATGATAATGAGCTTTGGAAATGCAGAATGAAGAGGTGATGCTTTATGGCTTTTCTGAAATGCTTGAGGTCAGTAATAGCTCTTATGTTGAGGGGTAGGTTGTTCCAACATCTAGGAGCGTAGTATGCAAAGGCCCTGTCTGTAGTTGAACGTTTGCATTTTGTGGTCTCAAGTGGTGTAACTAGGGTGTTTGTCGCTGCTGACCTCCTGGCTCTGATGTCGGGGGTGGGATGGAGAAGTTTAGACATTGAAGAAGGAGCTAAATTATTTATCACTTTAAATGTCATGAGAAGAGCTTTATATGCTATTCTGCAGTATATGGGGAGCCAGTGGAGTTCCATTAGGATGGGTGTTATATGTTCACTCTTTGAAGCGCCATATAGTACCCGGGCTGCGGCATTCATTGCAAGTTGTAAAGTATTTAGGGTGTTTTTAGGAAGACCATGGAGTATTATGTTCGCATAGTCGAAGTGGGGTGTGATTATGGTTTGGAATATGGTTCTGAAGCTGTCTGGTTCAAGCATGTTTTTCAGATGGCGTAGGGTCCTTATCTTGAAATAAATGGTTTTCACCGTGCGGTTGATATGTTCTTTAAAGTCCAGGTGATGGTCCAGTATTACTCCAAGGTATTTTATGGAGGGCTTGATTGGGAGGTCTGCATCCCGTACTTTTAGGGTCTCAGGGGGTGAGAATTCTCTGTTTTTAGTGACTATCAGTACCTCGGATTTTTTATAGTTTATTCGCATATTTTGGGTTAGGAGCCAGTCTGCTATTGCGTTAAAGCAATCTACTAGTGTTGTGTAGTGTTGTGTAGTTGTGTAGTTAACCATTACAACCTCTATTTTGGGCCAAGAAAATAAACTGCAGTCGGCTAAAAAGAAATTATGTGAACATTCCTTATATGGGTAAGAAATCTAATTTTGCAAGAAAACGTGACGTGATGGAACATGTTGGCTATTTTTCCTGGATTCAGCACCCCAAAATCTATAGGAATCAGTTGCAAAACTGGAGGCAGTTTTTTGGTAGTGTACCTGTGAAAGAAGTCAGGGAAATCCACTGCTTATCATTGGGATAAGCAGCATGGAATCTGTCTACCTTTTGGGAACCTGACAGGTATTTGTGACCTGGATTGGCCACCTTTGGAAACAGGATACTGGGCTTGATGGAACTTTGATCTGACCCAGTATGGCATATCTTTTGTGCTTATGTTCAAAGATTTAACTTAAAGGGGTTGGAAAGAATTCAATAAGTCATGCTCTGCATGCTTTCCCCACTTGTTAGACCTTGCCTTGAGATTTTGCTGCTCTGCTTCCAGAAGCAGGAGAAGCAAGAGTCCCGTCCCACCCATGAGGAGGGCAGAGAATCTGGAATTCCCTCTGCCAAGAAAAAAAGGGGACATCAGTACCCCTGGGAATGCCCCTTTTCTCCACAGCAGAAAAAAACAGCATCTGCAGTTTTCACAAGAAGTAACAGTACTTACCCAGCCAAAGACTTGGCAATGTTTCTAAATAAACAGGTGCTGACCTGTGTAAAATGCCTAGGAAAGTTCTGTCTTTACATGTCCTGTGAGAAAGACAGTTTAACTGTATTTCCTATTCAATTAAGATGGTTAGGGGGCATCTTTTTTTAGAAGTTTACCAAGAATACACTTCAAAAAATCATAACCAATTAGTTAATCTCCCTAAAACAGCACAAATATGAATTTTGAAGCATGAAACATAAAGCAGTGAGCACAGAAACATGGCAGATAAACACGGAAATATCTGACAAATTGAAAGCAGAACCACGCAGGCACTGAACAGGCTTTTCAGAAGGCAATGTAAAAACATCCATCTTACTATCTGCACAGGACTGCAATAAAAGTCTTGCATTTAAGAATTATTTTGTTCATTAGCCGAGAGGTCCCAGAAATCAGTATCTGGAATATATAATGTGATAAATGACTGTGTAATGAAGTGTGATCCTACTGCTCGAAGGAGAAGTGAACCTTTTAAGTGGCTACCTTCAAAAAATTTCATCAGACCTGTTAAAGAGAAATGTGAGTTAAGAATGTGCACCATCCTGTAAAGTAGGCCCATGCTTTCTCAAAGATAGCACGGTACTAAATAATGATTGTTTTAGACATGCAATACACACTGCAGAATGTCATTTGCAGAATCAACAAAGCATGATCAGGGCTTAGAATACAGATTAGCATGTCTTTACCATCTTCAAATATAGGAAACATGGAAGACTGCTTGTCATTCGCACCAAATAATCTCTTGACATGTGTATGGGTTAGTCTTCAGTTCTGAGACCAAATAGCACAGTTAGAACATAAGATATGCCATGCTGGTCATATTAAAGGTCCATCAAGCCTGGTATCCTGTTTCCAACAGTGGCCATTCCAGGTTTCAAGTAACTGTCGGGTTCCCAACGGTATACACATTCCATGCTGCTTATCCCAGGGGTAAGCAGTGGACTTTCCCAGCCCACTTTAATAATGGTTTATAGACTTTTCCTCCAGGGACTTGTCCAAACCTCTCTTAAACGCATCTTTTGGCAATGAATTCCAGAGTTTTATGTGAATAATTTCAAGCATGCACAAAACCAACCTAATTTTCAAGCACAAGTTGTATTGACAAGTTAACTTTGATGTTTGGGTAGCTATGTGGTTGAATAAATGCATTTAACTTTCCCAGTTGCAAAACTTCACCTATTGCCATTCTTGTGAATGCAATATGCACCTTTGACTCTATGCTGATTCCTGTCAACCCAACAGCTCCTGGGTTTTTTTTGGCAGTGTGACCAGAAGTAGATCACCATGCCTTTCTTCCAAGGCATTGGAGGGTTACATGATTTGTCCAAGGCCACAAGAAGTGCTAGTGGGAATCAAACTCTGGTCTCCTGGTTGCCCAGTCAGTGCTCTAACCATTAGGCTACTCTTCCACTTTCTTGTATAACTCTTTGAAAATTCAGGTAGAGTGTGTAAATATTTAACAAGCCCTCAAAATGGCCTTCCCCTCCCTGGAATACTCCTCTTTCTATTGGCAAACCTCTGCATATAATGAAATTATGGACATCATTTTAGCCAGCTGAAAATTCTCATTGAGAGGATAAGGCCCACTTACACACGTAACTATTGTAAGTTCTTGAGTCCTGACTAACACTTTGAAATGTATTTGTGTAAACATAAGAACATCTGCCCATAAAGATCAGGGGTACATGTTCCCAGTAATAACTTTAGTCCATAAATGTCATTGTAGAGTATTTATACAGCTGCAATAATGGTAAAAAGTAGAAGGTATCCTTTTTGGCTGCAAGCGCCTTAGGGTCTGAAATTTCCCTTATCTAGTATGCTTTGTAGTATTTTCATATTGTACACCACCTTGAGTTTCTTTGAGTAATAGGCAATGTATAAATTAAAATAAATAAAAAACAATTTTTGTTGCATCCCTGTGCTAATGCAACTTTCTATCTTATATGATATTGCATACACAAAAAGGATAAAACTCCCACACAGTTAACGCGTCGTTTTATCAACGTATTTCACTTTGATTTTATAAAGTCAAGTGCGTGCATGCTCCATTAAATGCAAACATAAGGGGCTGAAAAGATGCATCAATTTAAGATGCAGTCACTTAGACCAGTCCAAAGGCTAATGCAAACGTCTCTGCTTAATTTGTAAGGAGTGCAATTTTATCATTTACGTATGTACCCTTGTGCTCCATCCACTCTCTGCCCAAACTCTACGCATGCCCACAGTGAAAGCATGCATGAATGGACATGCACACATAGTTACAGAACAGCAACTATGCAGTTTATGCACCTCTCCGCTTATGTGCCTATAGGTCTAAAATATTTAGATCTGTGTGTGTTGTTTGTGCATAAATCTAGGTGGCTTCTTATGAAATTGTCCTCAGCAATTAATGCAAAATATCATAATAATAATAATTGGGTTGCTATTTAAATTCCAGGGTTGGCATTTTTTTACATGCCGGCTGTAGGATTTAAATAAAATAAATATATTCAGCATCACTATCCGGTTTAATGTGGTCAGTGACGGAGTTATCCGGAGAGTGGAAAAATTCAATCCACCATCTGAATAACTATCTAGATAACTTTAGAATAGCCTTTATGCTGCTAGATGGTGGTGCTAAATATACGTGGAGAGTGCTTGCAGTGTTATTCAGCTGCTATCCATGTGGAGGCACATTCTAAGGTGTGCACCAGGCCCCTGTGCGTGTTGTTGCTATTTATGCAGCTTGGCAAAATGCCCGTACCCTCTCCCAGCACTATTGGGATAAATTAATAAAGGCTGTTTCGTGCATATTTCAAAGTATATTCTCCTAGAATAGTGCTTACAAAATCACCCCAGGAGCAAAAGCAGGTGTTATGACAAAAACGCCAATCCTTTACGCAACTCAGGTGGATGCCTGTTCAACAGATGAGTTTGGCAGAGCGCAGGTGGAGTTGCAATGCATGTTTATATTTTATAATGTACATACGTTTGCATTTATTGTATGCTTGAACATTTACAGCTGCTCTCCAGTAGGCATAAATGCCCACGGCTTCCTTTTAACTGTGACTTCTGTAGGATGTGCTCATATTTTATAAAAACACATAGGAATCTATGTGTCTTTCCTGTATGTCTTTATAAAATAGTCTAGGAATAGGTGCTTTTTTGTCCTGCCCACAGAGGTACCCTGTTATAACATTACTCTCCTCATGGATAATGCCAACCGGAGATTTTCTGTGGCATTCTCTATATAGTGCCACTGAAAATTCAAGGATGGGGGACTTACATATGCGAAGGGTAATTTCATAACTGGGCATCTACAGTAGTTTAAGACTCTAAAAACAGAGAGGTGCTTGGCTGTGTACTTTTTTCCTTCACATTGCTCCTGTTTGGTTCCTGGCGAGGTACTGCACTAATTGGCTGCAGGTGCTGAGGGCTATAAGATCTTCGGCCCCACCACGGGACGCAGAGGTGCTTGGCTGTATACTTTTTTCCTTCACATTGCTCCTGTTTGGTTCCTGGCGAGGTACTGCACTAATTGGCTGCAGATGCTGAGGGCTATAAGATCTTTGGCCCCACCGCGGGACGCAGAGGTGCTTGGCTGTGTACTTTTTTCCTTCACATTGTTCCTGTTTGGCTCCTGGTAAGGTACTGCAATAATTGGCTGCAGGTGCTGAGGGCTATAAGATCTTCGGCCCCACCGCGGGACGCGGTCGCGGGCGTCCCTCGGGCTCGTGCCTGAAGTGGCGTGACCAAAGGGGCAGACCATGCCCCTTTGGCGCCCCTTCGGTGCACGTCGGCGTGAGAAGGCTATCTCCTGGTATGGGGAAAAGGAAAGAAGAAGTATCCGCCGACTGTCCAAACGAAAGCGGTGAAAACTGTTGACCCAATGGATGCCCATGTTAAAGTGGGTGAGGTTTTGACTGCGGTTTCGGCTTCTACGTCTAAGGACACTAGTGTGAACATCTCGGCAGTAAGTACTCCTTCTATTATGTCTTCTCTGAGCAAACGGGGTGTAACTCCGCCCATCTTTGAGCTAGAAGTATTGCCTAGTGAGGCTCCTCCGTTAGTAGTTACGGAGAATGCTGATCTCGGCTCAGCTTTACTGCCTTCTTCGTTTTTGAGTCCTGACTTTAATTTATCATTGAATTCATCTTTGCCATCTGTGATTGATTTTCCTTCGGTCACTGACTCTCAAGTTCCTCCTCCGGATGTTTCTGTAAGAGACATATGGGCAATAGTGTCCCGCATGGAATCATCTTTGACTGTTTCCTTGAAAAATGTTTCTGACTTTTCTAAAGAGACAGTTGCAAAATTGGCTGAACATGAAGACAAACTTTTATTGTTGGAAAAGAGGTTTGATAATGAAGAATCTAAGTTTTTGTCACAGAAAGATTTTAATGGGAAAATTTCTTTTGATTCTGCTAACTTACATCGTCAGGATGAGTTTTTGGAAAATTCTTTAAGATCTCGAAATTTACGTTTTCTTAATTTCCCAAAAACTCACTATTTGTCCCCCATGATCCTTTTACAGAAGTATCTTGGGGGGAGGGGTTATTGATTAATGATGCTGATTCACTTGGGGGTATGTTTTCTAAACCGTTTTAATGTGCGCCCGGCGATAGTGTGCAGGATGCCATAAAAGGAGTGGGCGTTTCGGTCTTAATGTAGCAAAACGGGATTATTGCGCGATAACACGCGCTGCACATATTATCGGGCGAAACGCCGCTAAGCATGTTAACGGGCGATAATCTTAAGTAGGCGCGCAGACATGCAAACATAGAAGCAGAGGTGTAGCACAATGGTTAATACACTGACTGATGGTACAGGGGGTCATGAGTTTGATCCCCCAGTGTGCCTATTGCATAAGGCTGGCTGAGGCATCACCCTTTATGTTTAAGTAGTGCTTTTTGAAGCATTTTACTTTTATTTTAATTAGTGCTGCCAGCAAACACACCCTCACGGTGGCGTAACCTAAGGTGCCGCATAAGGCACCCCATAACACACTCCATAGGGCACATTATAAAGTGCACTGTCTGCCAAGGCACCCTATAATGTCCCCTATAGGACACCTTATAAGGCACCTTATAAGGTGCTTGATAGGGCGCCTTATAGGGCGCCCTATAAGGTGCCTTATGGGGCGCCTTATGAGGCACCTTAAGGTTATAGTACTCTGAGGGTGTTTTTGCTGGCAGCCCTAATATACATTAAAAATAGACAATGCCTCAGACAGCCCTATCAAATAACCCCAACTTGGGTTTGAACCCATGACCTCTGGTTTCACAGGCAGTGAAGTAACCAGTGGGCTACAGCTGCCAACAAACCCCTGGCTGGCTGCAGAAGGACTGCACGTCACCACACAAACTGTCTGCTGTGGTTACCAGGATAGGGTTAACCCACCTGTACCCATGATGCACTGCACATGCAAATCAGCAGTCAACAGATGGGCATAAGATGGGGTATGCACCCCCACAGCACCTCGGCCTGGTAGGGGGAACTGACCGTGTGTGGTACTGGCACAGAGTAGCCACAGACCGTCACATTGTGCGGGTACTGTGCTCACTGTGAGGGTGAGGTGGGGCGCCCAGCAAAAGGTCCACAGCACCTTTCATGGCTGAAATACACCATGCTGCAGGTCCTCATCAGTGCTACTGTGTGTGATAGGTAGTTCCTGCAGACACACCTAGGATACATCTGTGTCCTTCTGTATTTCTCAGTCATGTCTAGCCCTTATGGGCTATGATGAACCCAGAATAGTGCATATCCTGTGGTGGTGCCATGGTTACATGATGTAGGTGAAGGGGGGGGGGTGTTTGGACCCATAGGCGGATTATGTACCACCACACAACCCACCCTCTGGGGTTCAGGGTGGGAAACAGGATCGCCCACCAACAGATCCACATTCTACCTCCCTGCAATGGTGGCATAGAGGGGACCATCAACCCCAGTCCTGCTGGGGAACATACACCCTACAGGGCAGGCAATGCAGAGCTGTACACATCCATAAAGCAATAGCAGACAGACAGTAGGCCTGGAAATGCACAGCTGTCCCCCACCACTATCTGACATGCTCCAGCAGCAAGCCTCCAGCCGCTGCACCCTGCAAGGTGTTCCAGCAAGACACATACTAGCTGCAGACAGTCTGCTAGCTAGTCCATAGTGCATGGTCCTGGAGGAGATGCGTGTACCCAGAACTGGGATGTCAGCATACTCACCAAGCAGATAAGTCAGTGATTGGGCCCCAAAAGAGAACCCATAAATATCACATGAGAGAAATACTATATAGCACTTTGGGGGAATCTAGCCATGCCATGGTCACTGCTCCGTCAGGGTGAGAGTGACCTCCCAGCAGGACATGCTGTGGCCATCCTGTCCGTGCAGGTGGTGGCCGGCCACTACAATGTCCGAGCCATTGCCCTATGCTATGTACAGATGAATCCAGACCAGGCCACCTATCCTGGCTATTCCCACAGTACCTTGCTCCTCATCATGCACATTGACAGGCCAATACTGGCAACAGTGCTAGCAGTGTGGGCTGTGGAGGGTGTTTGCAGCCACCACACACTGGATAGACAGACACACACTCCCCACACCTATGCCAGCATCGTGCAACTATAGAGGTGTTTGGCAGCCCTGACCACCGCACCAGTTCTGAGCACAGTGCAGGCATGGCTATGGTACGCAATACTGTTGGGGTCACCCCCCAGGGTGGTAAACACTGTCAGACACAAGACCTGTAGCACACTCCACAGACATCAGAAAGGTTGCTATGCTGCAGCTCACTCAGAAAATTGTACTTAACCTCGGAATTGCTATCTGCCAGTAATCATAGCAACCTTTTGATAGCTGTGTACTGTATTCCCAGGTTTAGGGTGGCATTGCTAAGGTATGCAAGTGCTAGTATTGGGAGATGCACGCAGGGCCCAACATCCTGCTTCTCCAGGAGGCATTGGATAATGGAGCCTGTGGGTGTGGGTGTGTCTGCCCCTGTTGGCCGCTGCTTTAGGGCAGAGGTTCCCGACTCCAGTCCTGGTGGGCCAGACACTGTTCGGGCTTTCATGCTGTCCCTCATGAATATGCATGAGATACATCTGCATACCATGGGGGCGGCGCATAGAAATGCAGCACAGGCATCTTTATTAGAGACAGCATGGAACCTGAATGGTGTTTGGCCCTCCAGGACTGCATTTGGGAGACTCTGCTCTAGGTAATGCACATGTTTATGGTGTCTGTGCTCTGTAGGGTAAAATGTAGTTGTTTTGGGCATGTTTACGTCATCTGCAATAAAGGTTCTGTCTGTATTAGCACATTTTAATAGTGGGTAAAATATGGGGACTGGGTTGGCAGGAACCACAGCTGGGACTTGAACCTGTGACTTTCTGAACACACTGGCTGTGTGCACTGCACCACTGTGTTGCCACAGAGACAGTGCATTCCCTGGTGATACCATGACTGTTCGTCAGACAGGGCCTGTCTGTTGCAGTGCATGGCACCCACCTACACAGGGCTAGGCCACGGTCTGCTCTGGGCAGCTGCCACTGCCCCCTCCACCACCAGTATCCTTCTGCCACCATGCTGACACGCCCTTCTGCTGGTGGTGCTGGTGGAGCGCAGTCTCAGGCCATCCAGTGTGCGGGTAGACGGCTGCCTATGGTGCCGGTTCTGGGGTAGGGGCGCCTGCATAGCTGTCCACGCTTCCCCCCAGCACCGCATGCCAATCTTCCATGCCCTTTGGGGTACCTGCTGGGTACTATCCCCTGTGACACTGTGGGAAGCACTCTCGTGCCCATGTTGGGCTCTCAGCAGTTGCTGTCTGGCTGCTCTACTGTTTCAGCATTCTTATGAGCCAGCTAGGCATCACCCTAGTCCGCACTGTGGTCCAGCTGCACCGCAGCATGTGCCGCTGCAGCCCTCTGTGTCCTTTCCAGCATCTGTCCAGTTGCCCATTCCAACTTGCCCGCCCTGCTGTTGTGGAACATGTGCACGCCATAGGAAACCTGGCCAATGGAGTCGGAAACCCTGCTCAGCGCAATTACACTGTGGGCTCATTCACCTTGTATGGGGACGGAGCATAGACCCTTCCAAAATTCTTTTTTTTTTTGGAGCTTTCTTGGGAGTGTTTTGTGATGTTTCCCATTGATATCACTATTGGCCAGCTTGTTTATTTTATTTTTACATTTTCCTCTGTACATTTTCAAGGTTTATTTGCCCTTTTGTTCCGTGCACATGTATCACACTTATCACGTTTTGTAGGTTTCCCTGGTTTAGCTGTACATTGCTGACGGAAATGGTTTCTTTTCCCTTTAAATCAGCTCTAACGCCAGGGTTTCACTGGCGGTATAGTTTTGAACCTCGGATTTCACAGCATTAGTGTGCGGGGAGCCTCTCCCCTCCCACTCTCCACCCATTGACTCCTTCTCTCCGCCCCTGGGGAGCCTTCCTCCGCCCTCCGGGAGCCTTTCCCTGCCTTCAGCGCTCGTTTGCGCCGCTGCACGTGTTATCGCGCGATAAGGTACCTGTGTGCTTGATAAAGCGCCATTATCACGCGATAAGGTACCTTATCGCGTGATAACGTCACAGAGCGCACATTAAGACGGTTTAGTAAACATACCCCTAAGTTGTATTATATGCCTCAAGGGAAATTGAATAAGGGGAGGGATGGTGATGAGTTAGCTGCCTCTGATGAACATCAGCCTTCTTCATCATTAGATATCTCGGATTTTATCGAGTCAGAGACTGATGATATTTCTTGTAGGGCTACACTTTTGGTTACCTTCTTAATGGAGTCGGATAAAGATAAAGTTCTGCGTGCATATTTCTTGAAGAAAAACAAAAAATTCTGTGGTCAAACTATTCAGGTTTTTCCTGATGTTTCGAGGGTAACTCAAAAACGGCATAAGTCCTTTTTAGAGATTCGCCCTCGAGTTTTGGCCTTGGGGGCAACTTTCTATTTAAAATTTCCCTGTAAATGTCATATTGTCTATCAGGGGCAAAGATACATATTTACAGAGGTGGATCAAGTGATGTTTTTTTTAGACAGTAAAACTTAATTTTGTATTGATTGCTTTCCCATTTTATCTTTTCTTAGCTCATTGATTAGTTATTGGGGTTTAGAAATTACAGGAATTGACTTGGGCTTACTTTTGGATACTTTTAACCATTCACTTCCTTGATGTGGACTAATTTATTTGATTTGCTTCTTTTTTTTTTGAGCTACATGATTTATGGCTATGTTGTTTTGTAACATTTCCTTTTGTATATTGGAAATATTTCATAAATAAAATAATTTTAAAAAAAGACTCTAAAAACACACCTATTTTAAGTCTTTTTTTATAAGGAAAATTAGGTGTCTACTATTCTTTATAAAATACACGTGTAAGTGAAGAAAACATGGCTTAAGTTTCTGCAATGGTGAGGGGAGGGAATTATGGGGGGGAAATGTTTTCTGGTAAAGGGAAGGAAGTCAATTCATTTCCCAGAGATTTGATATGCCTTGCACTGGAGATTATCTGGAAGAAAAAGCATGAAGAGAATTTATATATTACAATGCTGAATGTAAGCACTTGCCAAAAAAAAGTCATAAGAACATACTGTAACCAGAGAATAATATTTAATTAAATAAAGACATTGCCTGGTGGAGCCTGGTCTGCAGTCTGAAGCGAATTTAAAATAAAGAAAATGGTCCCGGATAGCAGAAGAGCTCTGGCTGTCAAAGCCAGGGCTCAAAAATGAAACAAAAGGTTCCTGCGGTGGCTCCGGAGAAGCAGGGCTGTGTTAAAAATTAAGAAAAAAAAATGAAATGAGAGAAGGCTTGAGCAGGCTGCCTATTTGGTTTCCAGTCAGCTGCGAATGCTGTGGCTGACTCCGGAGCCCTATCTGCTGTCTGAGGGGGAGGCTGGAGAGCGATCGGGCCTGTGATTCGATGAAGGAAGGGGAGCACATAAGGGCCTGAAAATCACTCCAGAGCCCTTCAGCAAGACCTGGAGTGAGAGGGAGAGTTGGGGTTTACCCCAGATAAGTGAGGGGGCATAGGGGCCAAAAACCACCCAAGGTTTGGAGTAGAGATGAGGGGCTGCAGTTTTCCCTGATGAGTGGAGAAAGACCATGTAGGTTGCAGATTACCCCCACAGCCTTTAGGCAAGGCCCGGGGAGGTAGGGAAGTCCCTGAAAAGAATTATAATCATTCCAAAACCTCAGGGAAAGGCTCAGAGGAGGAGGAAACACCGAGAAACCTGTTGATTGGGCCAGAGGCAGACTTGAGGCCTGTGATAGGCCAAGGGAGTTGAAAGGGAGGGCCAGTCTTAAAGGGATCCATACCCATAGAAAACAGTTGAAACTGTTTCATTTTTTAAAATGCTTTAAGGACCTGTGAAAGGGGAGGGGGAGTGAGAGGAGGTGTTGGAGATGAAGAAAAAGCACCATTGAGTTTTCTGAAGGTTTTTTGATGAACTGCTACTTGACATTTTGAAACCGCTGAAAAAGTGAGTAAAAATGAGTTTTTAAATGGGGGAAAAAAACCTTAGGCTCGGAGGTCAAGACTTATTAAGTAAGAAAAAAATATTTTGGAGTGTTTTTAAAGTATAGTTTTTAAATGATTTGACTAAGTTGTGATTGAGGAAAATGAGGGATTTATTTTAAAATTTTAAAATCTAGGAAGTATGTACTGATTAAGTTAGTTCCATTTTTGTAAGATTGGGTGTTTAAAAATGTTGGGTAATGGTTAAAAGTTAGGGTTATTTATTGAAAAGTATCTGTGTCATAGTGGAAGAATTCTACTGAGCTCCACTGTTGCTCTGAGGCTTTGTTTGCTATGCTACAGTTGATGTAGTTATTTAAATTTCTCCTGATGTGATTTTGTATTAAATTAGATAGGTTGTAAATTTGTGCTGCAAAGGTGGGGAAAATTATGATGGGTCTGATTGAGAGGGTTTTAGTAGTTAGAGTAGAGGTCCAATAGGAATATTTTGTGAAGTCACTGGGTGTAGGGAGACCGTGTGTGGAGAAATAGAATGTCAGTGACTGTGACCGGAGAGAGTCAGTGTCTGGAAATGGATGCTTGCTTGTGTGACTGGTGGCCTAGGACTTGGAATGTGCAGGAAGGAAAGAAATATTCGGGTGTTTGAGTAGTTTTGATGAAAGCATGTATGAGGAAAGAGTGTGTTTGAATGAGGATATTTTGAAGAATTCAGATGAGAAGAGGAAGAGATCTGAGGAATTGCTAACTGGATTAAAATAGCATTAGTTAAAAAAGAAAAGTATCAAAACTCTTTAGAAAACTATAAAAGGAGGTATTTTACCATTCCCTAAGGGTTATGTCCAAGAAAAGGGTAAGGTCCTAATGAGGTAGAAGTAAATGGGAGGAAATGGGGTTGGCCTTAGAAGAAAAAAGGAAGAAAATTTTAAGCAAGAATTTAGAGAGGAAAATCCCTTACTGGAAGAAATAAATGCAAAAGAAAGGTAAGGAGAAGTATAGTTTAAGTATAACCAAGTAAAGGTGTGCGTGAGTGAAGGATGATTGTAAGAGAAATGAGTGAATTGGGTAAGAGAGAAGCACAAAAGGGAACAGTAAAGAGTATGGTTTGGAATGTTTACAGGTGAATTTGAGATGTGAGAAGGACTGAGTGAGGAGTTTGGAAGTGTGGAGAGAGAAGGGAGTTGTGAAAAATTGCTGGTATGTGTGTGAGAGGAGAGAGTTGGGGAGATTTTGGTCCAAGTTTCTTTTCTTGGAATTTGTTGCAAGCTGAATTTTTTTAGTTCCCTAAGAGAAAGGGAGGGGGGAGTGGAGTGCTAGGAATCGATTTTGATGCTTTTCTCAGAACAGATACAGAAGAAGAAGAAGAGGAGGGATGTTTGAATGAGAAAGAAACTCCGGTTACCTGCTGAAGCTCCTGCCCATACTCGGGCCCCAACCAGAAGGTTACTTGACGATAAGTACTAGTACTTCAAGGACTAAGGGGTCATTTACATTGAGCTCAATCAATGCTTCATTTCACATCTGCCTTAGAAACACAACACTGCTTTATTGGTTAGTGAAAAAAATGTTT
Organism: Ichthyophis bannanicus; assembly: GCA_033557465.1. NCBI lineage: Eukaryota > Metazoa > Chordata > Amphibia > Gymnophiona > Ichthyophiidae > Ichthyophis > Ichthyophis bannanicus. The sequence goes on along the minus strand of CM066032.1, from coordinate 810,124,850 downwards.
ATTCCAAGAAAAGTGGTTCTTTAATGGTCTGTTACATTAGTATCATTACATTCAAAGCACATTTACAAATTAAATAAACATTGTAACATCATTTTGAACTGGCCTTATCCTTTATTTTTATGTATATTCATTCCAATTAAAATACCAATTTTATTTAAAGTGGGAATTCTAATATGACTTAGTGTACACTACAGCCCATCCACTGGAACTAAACTCAAGGTAGACCATCTGTGGCACAACATTTAGGGAAAAGAAGAGTTGGCATGCTCCAGGCCGGGTGGTGGCAATAAGGTTTGTCATAGTGGGTCAGACTAAGGGTCCATCAAGCCCAGTATCCTGGCCAATCCAGATCACAAATACCTGTCAGGTTTCCAAAAATGTATACAGATTCCATGCTGTTTGTCCCAGGGGTAAGCAGTGGATTACCTGGTCCATTTTAATAAGAAAATTGTCTAACCCTCTTTTAAACTCAACTACACCAAGACAAACCACCCATCTGGGCAGCAGCAGAATGGGACAGTGTTGACGGCGGAGGATCACATTTTTGTGACAATGGCAACAACACCAAACTTAAACTGCGCGGAAGAAAGGCCCAGCAATCTACTTCTGTATCTTGCAATGAAAACCCAATGGATAGTTACAACAAACAAATTGTGCTATGGTGCTGGAAGATGAGACCCCCAGGTCGGAAGGCGCTCAACTAGCTGCTGGGGAAGAGCTGAATACTGTACTTTTCAGAGTAAAGCCAGCATTTATGATGTGGTTGGATCAAAGCCCTCGGGAAGTCTGACTGCTGATGTAGCTGCGCATGAAATGAGAGTCAGAAGCTGTAAAGATGTCTTACACATTGGAACATGAAACGTACGAAGCATGAACCAAGGGAAGTTGGAGGTGGTCAAGAATGAAATGGAACGTGTACAACTTGATCTGTTGGGTGTCAGCGAACTGAAATGGACTGGCATGGGGCACTTTGCATCAGATGATCACAAGGTCTACTATGCTGGAAATGAGAGACAAAGAAGAAATGGTGTTGCATTTATAATAAAGAAGAAACTTGCAAGAACTGTAATGAAATACAATGCAGTCAGCGAACGCTTAATCTCTATTCGTCTACGAGGATTGCCTATCAACACAACTATAATTCAAGTATATGCCCCAACAACAGCTGCAGAAGAGAATGAAATTGAAGAGTTCTATGAACAAGTACAAGCTGAAATTGACAGAACATGCAAACAGGATATCCTGATAGTCATGGGTGACTGGAACGAAAAAGTTGGCAACAAAGAAGAAGGCAAAGTAGTTGGAAAATATGGACTTGGCAACAGAAATGAAGCTGGAGAAAGACTGATAGAATTCTGCAAGACCAATGATCTATTCATCTCAAACACCTTCTTCCAGCAACACAAGCGGCGACTGTACACATGGACTTTACCCAATGGATTGTATAAAAATCAAATTGACTACATCTGTGGAAGTCAACGATGGAAAAGCTCTGTAACGTCAACAAAGACAAAACCTGGAGCTGACTGTGGTACAGATCATCAACTACTAGTATGCAAACTCAAGCTAAAGTTGAAAAAGAGCAAACCACTCATGAATGCAGCAAAATATGACCTTGAGAATATACCACTGGAATTTAAAGACTGCCTGCAAAATTGATTTGCTGCTTTAGATACAAATGACAGAGCTCCGGAAGAGTTATGGAATGACATCAAGAAGGTTGTGTTGGAAGACAGCGAGAAGTCTCTACAAAAGTTGAAAAAGCAAAAATGGCCAAAATGGATGACGGAAGAAACTCTGAAAATTGCCCAGAAACGCAGAGAAGCTAAAGCCAGAGGAGAAAGAAAGACAATCGCAGAACTCAACAGAGATTTCCAACGTGCAGCAAGACAGGACAAGGAAAAGTACTACAATGACACTTGCAAGGAAATAGAAGCAGAAACTATTAGAGGAAGAACAAGATTGGCTTTCCTAAAGCTACGAGAGTTAAAGAAAAAGTTCCAGCCTTGAATTGCAATGTTACAAGATGCTCAAGGTTCTATGTTGAATGATGCTGAGAAGATCAAGAAAAGGTGGAAGGAATATACAGAGTTTTTATATGATAAAGATCAAGTGGACCAACAGCCGTTTCAACCTGTACCTTATGATCGGGAACGGGAAGGCCGCGGGGCCATGTACCAGCGTTCCGCTGATAACCGGGTGGGCGGCGTGCTGCATGGCCCCGGCCTCGTGCAGAGAAGGAGGGGGGGTCCGGAGAGGCAGGGGAAGGCATCCTTCGAATTCATTGGCTCCCGCAAGTTTTTGGAGCGCGGGAGCCAATGAGGGAGCAGATGGAGAGAGGGTTGAGGTTAGCCGGGAGCTTGCCGGCGAGGCGTCAGTCCTTTGGAGCAGTGCGAGAGGACTGGCGTCTTCGCCGAGCTCCGGGCTGTTGCGGCGGCGATTTGGGGCCTCGGGGACCTGCGATCTTCTTCGGCCCATCGGTGGAGCGGCTGCCGGATCGCGGGCACGGTGCGGTGTGCTGCAGGAGCAGTTCCTTCCAGCGGTGAGGTCCAGGCGAGTGTGCGGCTGGGCTGGGAGGGCGTCTTTTGCTGGTGGGGTTGGGGTGGCTCCTCCTATAAATAAGCAATGAGGAGCAGGGCTTGGAATTTTCGTTTTAGGAGGACGGCAGGGGGGGGGGTTAAAAAAAAAAAAAACCGGCTAATATTAAGCATGATTGAGGCCCTGGAGAAGGGGAGGGTTTGGAGCTTGAGCTGGGGTTTTTGTTGGGTGTTTGGGTTGTTGGGGGGGGGGGGAAAGGGGAGTTGGGGGGCTAGCTGGACGGGCGGCTTCGGCTCGGGGCGGGCACTCCGGCAGGAAGAGGGGTGCGTCAGTGCAAGGGGGGACTTTGGGAGGAGGCTAAAGGGTCCCGGGTTGGACGGGACTGGGAGGCTCAGGGGGTCCCGGAGCCGGTGTGGATCCTTTCCCGGGGCATAAGGGGGTGGGCTTCCAGGGGGGAAGTGTTGTGTTGCGGGGCAGGTGGGTTGCATTGGGCGACTGGATGTGGGGGGCTGGTAGAAGGGGGAGGGTGGCTGGAGGAAGGGTGGGGGCTGGACCGACCCTGCTGGGGCGGAAGGGTGTGCGGTTGGGTAGCTATTGGGGTTGGGGGGGCCCTTGGGGATGGAAGATGTGAACTGGGGGGGTTTTATCCCGTGGCATGAGAGCATTGGCGGGGAGGGAAGCAGGGATCCTCCAGGGCCATGTGGCGGGGGGTCTGGCTACCACCTGGAGCATGGCAGGTTCTCCCCCTCTGTTTTTTCTTCTTTGTCTTTGCAGGCGCCTGCTGGTGAGGTGAGGAGTGCAGAGCAGTGTGGAGTGGAGACGGTTCGAGGTGATGTGATGGATGCCATGGCGCTGCAGGGTGTTTCGGCCGCGGAGACAAAGGAGGAGCAGGAAGAGATGTAGCATGCAGGTGGTGGGCTGCCGGCGCTGGATGGCCCCGCGGGGGTTACGCAGCTCCGAGCTCTGCCTGCTGGTGAGTTGCAAAGGGGATTAGGATCCCGAGGGCAAGGCCTCTGGAGGAGCGGGGGGTAAGGCGAGGAGAAAGCGTCTGCATTCCCTTTAGCGTCATCGTCGGTCGGGGGTTTTTTTACGTCATCGTCTGATGCCGTGTCGTTTGTTCTTCGACTCCGGGGGGCCAGGGATCGAGCAGCTGGTGTGGGGAGCGGGGCGGCGGCTGGGTCGGGCAGGGTGGCCGCTTTGCCTGCATCTTCTTCAGAGTTATGGGAGGGTGTGCCGCTAAAGCTGCGGCGTAAGAGTCGGAAGAGGCGATATTTTGATAATTTTAGGCTGTTTCAGGGTAGGCAGCGGTCTGGCGATAGTGCACGAAAGGCGGGAGGATGAGAGGGCTGGGGAGGTCTGGAAGGCTTCGCGCAACGTCATTAATTGGACGAGGGCCTTCTTGCGGCTGGCTAGAGTATGGGGTCGTCGTACCCCTGGGCAATATGGGCTGTTGCTGGCTTATCCAGATTCGATTTCGGAGGCAGAGCAGACTTATGATGGTGGGGCAGGGCTCTACTACGAGGAGAGGTTTTGGGATAAAATGGCGGAGAATAGGTTTTGTCTTGGGGAACCATGGACATCGACGCCGATGTCGGCTAGAGGGGGCGGAGGGAGGTGGTCCAAAAAAGGGGTGGTTGGTCGACAGCGGGTGCGGTGTGTCCTTTTCGGGGGGAGGGGCTCCCGCGACACGGAGAGCGAGCGGCGGAGGGGCCGGGGACGTGTTGGCGCTTCGATGAGCCCTGTGCCCCTTTTTTCCGGATAGCAAGGTCTGACATAGTTGTTCGGTCTGCGGGGGGGGGGGGGGGGGGTTCGGCAGTCAAACGTGCTTTCCAAGCAGTGGCGACTTGCTGGGCCTGGCTTCAACGCCGATTCGGCACTCAGGCCTTGGTTGAGGCATTACAAAAGGCAGGGGGGATGGGCGGCGGTTAGAGGAGGGGGTTCGGGACGGGTTTCTCATAACGGTGGTGGGAAAAGGGGGTTCGATTATGTCCCGAAGCGCCGCGTTAGTGAGGCGTTTGTTCACATTGTTAGGGACCAGGTAGCCGCTGAGCTGGAATTGGGGGGGGCGAATGTCCCCCCCTTTCTTTTCTTTTTTTCCTGTTCGGCGGGTCGCGCACTTTGTGGTTTCCGCCCTGGGCATGGTTCTTAAGTCAGTACCTGGTAGGTTCCGGCTGCTTCATAACCTGTCTTTTCCAATGGGGGTGTCAGTTAACGATCGCATTCCGTGAGATTGCTGCGCCGCAGTAGGTGTCTGTTGGCAAAGCGGTTGCGCTAGTGCGGGGATGTGGGACAGGATGATTGCTGGCTAAGGTGGATATTGAATCCGCCTTCCGCTTGTGGCCAGTGCACCCCACTTCAATTCTTTTACTGGGTTTTTCAGTTTAGCGGGACATTGTTGTTTCGATAAGTGCATGACGATGGGTTGCTCGGTATCCTGTTCATACTCTGAGTGATTCAGTCGGTCATGCACTGGGTCTTCGGGGTGATGGTGGGTGGTGAGCAGGTGGTCCATTATTTGACAAATTTTAGTCGTCGGTAGGGCGCAGTCAGTGCTATGGCAGGAGCTCTGGGACGGTGTCGTGGACTTGGCTCAGGATTGGGGTGTCCCGTTAGCCATGGGTAGGACGGAGGGTCCCACGCCACACACCACATGTTGGGGTGGGGTGGGATTTGGGGGACATGGTGGCACGCTTGCCGTCTGAGAAAGTGGCGCGGCGGTGAATGGTAGTGGCGGCTGTGATGGGAGCATTTCAGGTAACTCTGAGGGAGATGCCGGCTCTGATAGGCTCTTTGACTTTTGCGTGTTGGGTCATTCTGAGGGGGCGGGTGTTTCTGCGCAGGTTGGCGGCGGTTTTTATCGGGCGTGCTTAAACCGCATCTTTGCATCGGGGTCTCCAGGTCTATGCGGGCTGACCTGGGGGTTTTGGTATGCGTTCCTGGAGGGTTAATGGCATAGCAGTTTTGTGGGTGCTGGACGGGCTGTCTCCGCTATGCAGCTCTTTACCGACGCGGCAGGCAGTGTGGGGCTGGGCCTGTATTTCGGAGGTTCGGGGCATGCGGGGGCATGGCCGCGGGCAGGGAGCGAGGCAGGGCTAGCTGATAGCATAACCGTTTTGGGGCGCCGCGGTGGGTGGCTTAATTTAATAGGTATGCCTCGTGCTGCTTGCGGGTGGCGGCTTTACTGCGGGCGGTGGTGCTAGCCTGTTTGACGCTGGATGTGGTGGGGTGGGCTTGTCATGGACTGGGGTGTGCTAACAAGGTTGCGGATGCTCTTTCCCGTTTTAGGTGGGAACTGTTCCAGAGATTGGCACCAGGGAAGGATGCCGGGGGCCTGGGAGCACTTATGGCTGCTTGGCTTGCGGGCATGCGGCATCTCTTGAGGAGTTTCCTTGCGCCGGCAACCGGCGGGCTTATCGCAGAGGCTGTGTCAGCATCGTGGGCTTTTGGCGGCCTGGGGGGCTGGCGATGCGGTCCTGTCGCGGCTGCCTCAGGGGCTTGTACATCCGGTAGCCAGTGCTGCAGGAACAGGGCATTACACGGTCCGGGTGCGCTTGGTGGGCTTTGCCTTTTTTCTCTGAAGCAGTGGGGTGGGATGTGTCCAGCTGGGGTTTCTGGCGTGCCGGTTGGGCTGGGTTGGTAATGGGGTCACCCTTACCAGGGAGCTGCTCTGAACGCTGTGCGGCACGTCGTCTTTAGTGGCAGCGTCGGCTTTTGCGGCCTCGTTGTTTAAAGCAGGGTTTGGCATGGCCTTTTTTCAGGGATTTTCGGGGTGGGGGAGTTGATGGAGCTGTCCAGCTGTATAGCGGGGGGTGGGGCGTTGCGAGTGCGGCAGGTGCGGGTACCCGGCGGAGTTATGTCTACAGTTGGCACGGTCCAAGATGGATCAAAGGGCAGGGCTGCGCGGGTGCTATTGCAAGCTATTTCTGGTTCCACGACATATCCACTGGCTGCCATGACGGTTTACCTGCGGGCGAGGCAGCGGAGGAGCAGGCTTCTGGTTTGCCGTGGGGATTTTGCGCTTTGGCCGCGGTTTCCGTTGGCAGCAGTCTTGCGGAGGACGCTGAGCCGGGTGGGCTTCGGGCTGAGCGACGTTGCGCCCTCCCCTTCATTGAGGGTTGGTGCAGCTACTAGTGCCATGGCGGCGGGCCTGCATGTGCAGGAAATTCAGTGGATATACGGAGGGCTACCTCGGGCATTCCAGAGGGACATGCGTTTATGGGGATGCTTGGGGAATTGGTTTGATTGTGTATTCTCTTTTCAATGGGTGCCGGGGGCGGGGTTGCTGCCGGAGGATGGGCCATTCCTTGGTGCACTGGATGGGGCAGCAGCGGGGCCTGTCGGGGCTAACATCGGCACCATATGTGCTTAGGGAGGTCCCCAGAGTTGCTGTTGATACATCTCGGAGGCAACGATTTGGCTGCGTGGACTGTTATGCGGCGGTTTGAGCGATGTAAGCGACTTGGACCCAGTGTTGTTCATGTTTAAAGCTGTTGTCTTGTTTTGGGCAGATACAATTCTGAGGCCGGCTTACCGGGGTCGCCTGTGGTAGTCTCGGGGGTTGATTATAATCGATCGTCAAGTTGGCCGATGGTTTTGTGACGGAATGGCTGGCAGATTTTGCATCCTTGGGTGGAGGGGGTTTGTGCTGGCTTATATCGCCCAGGCGGAGTACATTTGCCCCCAGGTGGGGGTGGATCTACTCCTGAGTGATTGGCGGGGGGCTGTGGGGTATATGTTGCCTGGCAGGGTGGCTGGTCGCAGCTTTGCTTTTGGGGGGGGCTCAGGAACGGGTGTACCTGAGCCTGTGGCGGGATCCCGGAGGTGTCCGGGGTCCGGAGTTTTGGCAATACGCAGGGCGGGGGTGGGGTACCCCTGACCCGGAGAACCCCTCGGGGCTTTTGCTAATAATATGGCGAAGCCGGATGAGGGGGGGATGGATATTGCCTGGGGGACGGTTCCCGGTGGAAGTGGGAGGGAACTCACTTTGCTACTCACATGGCTGGTGAGGGTCCCGCTGCCGGAAACCGTATGATGATGGTTTGGTTGTTGACAGAGTGTCTGGATAATGTTTACGGTTAATGTTTATGGTTAATAAAGCTGCGACCAGTTGAATGCCAATATGTGTCTGAGTGTTGTTCTTGGGGGAGGGGGTGTCCTGGCCGGGGCGGGAGCACCGAGTCCGCCTTACCCGGTTACGGGAAGGCCGCGGGGCCACGTACCAGCGTGCCGCTGATAACCGGGTGGGTGGCATGATGCATGGCCCCGGCCTCGAGCAGAGAAGGAGGGGGGGTCCGGAGAGGCGGGGGAAGGCATCCTTCGAATTCATTGGCTCCCGCAAGTGTTTGGAGCGTGGGAGCCAATGAGGGAGCAGATGGAGAGAGGGTTGAGGTTAGCCGGGAGCTTGCCGGCGAGGCGTCAGTCCTTTGGAGCAGTGCGAGAGGACTGGCATCCCACCCACCCAGCCCTATGGTGGGTGGATTTGGGGGTTGCAGCTGGAAGGGGGAGCAGGATCCCGGAGGTGTCCGGGGTCCGGAGTTTTGGCAATACGCAGGGCGGGGGTGGGGTACCCCCGACCCGGAGAACCCCTCGGGGCTTTTGCTAATAATATGGCGAAGCCGGATGAGGGGGGGATGGATATTGCCTGGGGGACGGTTCCCGGTGGAAGCGGGAGGGAACTCACTTTGCTACTCACATGGCTGGTGAGGGTCCCGCTGCCGGAAACCGTATGATGATGGTTTGGTTGTTGACAGATTGTCTGGATAATGTTTACGGTTAATGTTTATGGTTAATGTTTATGCGACCAGACCCATAGAAGTATTGCAGCAATCTGATGCAGCTGTTACCGTACTCACAAGGCTCTGCCAAGAAATATGGAAAAACAACATCATGGCCAACTGACTGGAAAAGATCTGTGTTTATACCAATACTAAAGAAAGGTGATCCAACTGACTGTGAAAATTATCGCACAATCGCTCTGATCCCACATGCCAGCAAGATTCTACTGAAGATTATTCAAAAGAGACCACAACCATACCTGGAACAAGAACTACCTGAAGTGCAAGCAGGGTTCAGGAAAGGGCGAGGAACGAGAGACATCATTGCAGATGTGAGATGGATCCTTGAAAAGACTAAAGAATACCAAAAGGATATCTATTTGTGCTTTATCGACTATAGCAAGGCTTTTGATTGTGTAAACCATGAGAAACTCTGGACCACATTAAGAAGCATGGGTATACCAGAACACCTGATCGTTCTTTTGCGCGATCTGTACATTGATCAAGAAACAACAGTTCGAACGGAACAAGGAGAAACAGAATGGTTTAAAATAAGCAAAGGTGTAAGACAAGGCTGCATACTTTCACCCTACCTGTTTAATTTATATGCAGAACAAATCATCAGAGAAGCAGGATTGTATGAAGACAACAGAGGTGTGAAGATTGGTGGAAGACTCATCAACAACCTTCGCTATGCTGATGATACCACATTACTGGCTGAAAGTGAAGATGATCTGAAACATTTGCTTCTCACAATCAAAGAACATAGTCTCAAAATGGGCCTGCACCTTAATGTAAAGAAGACAAAGATCATGACAACTGGCATAATCAACAGGTTCATCGTTGAAGGAGAAGAAATTGAAATTGTGAACAACTTTAACCTACTTGGATCAACTATCAATAAAGAAGCAACAAGCAGTCAAGAAATCAGACGACGCATTGCTCTTGGCAGAATGGCTATGAAAGACCTAGATAAGATTCTCAAGAGCAGAGATGTCTCTCTCCATACAAAGATTCGACTTGTTCAAGCCATGGTATTTTCAATAACATCATATGGATGTGAAAGCTGGACAGTGAAAAAGACAGATAGGAAGAAAATTGATGCCTTTGAATTATGGTGTTGGCGCGAATACTGTGTATACCATGGACTGCCCGAAGAACAAACTAGTCGGTACTAGAGGAGATCAAACCTAAGCTTTCTTTAGAAGCTCAGATGACAAGACTTCGACTTTCATACTTTGGACACATCATGCGAAGAGAGAAATCATTAGAGAAAGACATTATGCTTGGCAAGATAGAAGGTCAACGCAAAAGAGGAAGGCCAGCAATGAGATGGATCGATACAATAACAGCAGCTATGGGTACCAGTCTGTCAACAATGAGCCGCCTGACTGAAGACCGAACACAATTTAGGATAGCTACCCAGAGGGTCGCCATGAGTCGACTCCAACTCGACGGCACTTAACAACAACACTAATGGTTTTTACTACATCCTCTGATAACAAATTCCAAAGTTTGATTACACATTGTGTGAAAAAAATATTTTCTCAGATTTGTCTTAAATGTGCTACATTGTAGTTTTATTGAGTGCCCCCTAGTCTTTCTACTCTTTGAAGGAGTAAACAATCAATCTACATTTACCCGTTTCATTCCAACCATTAATTTATAGACCTCCATCATATCTCCCCTCAGCCATCTCTTTTCCAAGTTGAAGAGCCCTAACCTTTTAAATCTTTTCTCATAGAAATATTCTTCTATCTCCTTTATCATTTTGGTTGCTCTTCTCTGTACCTTTTCCAATTCTGCTATATTCTTTTTAAAATATGGTGACCAGAATTGCACACAATATTCACGGTGTGGTCACACCATGGATTAAATTCTAGAATTTGGAATTGATGCACTATTTTTACCTGAGACATGGGTAAAATTGGGGTAATTGTTAAGTATGAGACAAGCCTTGAAGAACTACAAAAAGGGACTGCTACTTTTGGAGAGAGATCTGCAATTGTAAGTATTTACTTCTGGAAATTTTTCTAAATCTTGGGGAAAAGGAATTCTTTAGATTAAACCTGATTAATTGGTATAAATTAGAATCCAGTGCATTTGTTAAATTAGTCGGGGCCTAGTATCATCAAAGAGCTTTTAGTTAAATTAAAAACTCAATGGTTAGCTTTCAGTTTAAGTTTAAAACTGAGCAGAGGGCTTTCAGTTTAAATTCAGAATCCAACAGAGAGCTTCTAGTTTAAATTTTATACTCGGTCAGGGCCAGTATCAGCAAAGAGCTTTTAGTTTACATTAAAAACCCAACAGGTAGCTTTTAGTTTAAGTTTAAAACCCAGTAGATAGCTTTCAGTTTAAAGTCAGGGCAAATTTAAATCAAATCAAAGTATAACTTAGCATAAAAGGAAAAACAGGGTAAATATTCTTTGAACAATAAATTGTTTTTAGAGTCCTTTACAAAGAGGCCTTCTAGATAGTGGGCAAGAGTCCTGTGAAATAGTTTTAAATAGGTGTTAAAGCCAAGTGACAGATCAAAGGGGCGTTTTGAAAGACTCTCTCTATCAAAACAAGGGCTGTGTGATTCATCCAGGAGGAGATTGGTCACAGATTACCTTAGAAGCACAGGACAGGGTACTGTGTAGCAGCCAGCTTTTAATGTCTTCTTTCCCTCCCTCCCTCCCTCCCTCCCTCCCCAACTCCCATGCACCCTTGGGATAATTGTGGCTAAGTGCTTAAACCTCTTAAAGGATGCTTAAACCTCTTAGAGGGAAGGAGGTGCCCATATTCACTCTCAGCTGCAGCTGTTTATCCTCATCAGGCATATATTAATGACCTGAGGTTAATTAATCTTGAGTTGAACAAAGTCCATTAAACATATTAGTTATAGTTTTATTAGTGTAAGTATCCCCAGCAAACCTAAAGAAGTAAACAACTTAAATACCTAAACGCAGCCTTAAAACTAAGATGCAGTCTAGCAGCAAGATGGAGGCTTTCTAGCCTTTTTCATTGAGTGTAACATGTATGATTTTCTCCCAGTTGGTGAAGGGTCTTACGTGTGCACTAGGTGCAAGGAGCTCTTTGCTCTCAGGGAACGAATCTGATCTCTTGAGGCTAGAATAGGAGACTTGGAGGACATGAGGAAGACACAGAGGTACATAGACGAGATCTACAGGGATGTAGTACTAAACTCCCACCTCCAGTCTGGCAGCATCCCTGTTGCCATGGAGGAGAGAGGTCATGTGACAGGAGAGTATCACCCTGGTGTGGCAGGAAGTGATCCTGTAGCTAGGACCTGTCCTTCAGGTGATGTAAAACCCTCTCACACCAAGGAGGTTTCTCCAGGGCCATGTGCCCACAAGGGAAGTGTTAGGACAGCCATTATAGTTGGTGATATGATCTTTAGGCATGTAGATAGCTGAGTGGCTGGTGGACATGAGGATCACCTGGTAACATGCCTGCCTGGTGCCAAGGTAGCAGACTTCATGAGTCACCTAGACAAAGTCTTAGATAGTGTTGGGGAGGAGTCTGTTGTCTTGGTACATGTTGGTGCTAATGACATAGGAAAGTGTGATAGGGAGGATCTGGAGGCTAAATTTAGGCTTTTAGGTAAGAGGTTGAAATCCAGAACTTCCAGAGCAGCATTCTCTGAAATGCTTCCCATTCCATGTGCAGTACCCAAAGGCAGACAGAGCTCCGGAGTCTTAATGCGTGGATGAGACGATGATGCAAGGAAGAGGGTTTTGGATTTGTTAGGAATTGGGGAACATTCTGTGGAAAGGAGGGGCTTAACGAGGATATAAACTGGCTGCTGGCATTAAACTTTAAAAAGGAGATAGAGCAGCTTTCAAATTAGATAATAGGGGAAAGCTGACAGTCGCCCAAAAGAGCATGGTTCGGAACAATGTATCCTTGAAGAATACTAGCAAAAGACTGAAGTTAGGGCATATCGATAGAAAGGTTCCAATAAAGACAAAAGTAACCCAAATGCCCTTGAGCACAGAGCAGACAGAGCTTAAAGATTCAAAATATAATTCCATTCCAAATATATTCCATTTTAATTACCCCTGCCTACTGATAGCCAGATTAAGATGAATAAAATACATCTTCTAAAATGCTTGTATACAAATGCTAGAAGTCTAAAAAATAAGATGGGAGAGTTAGAATATATAGCAATAAATGAGAGGTTAGATATGATTGGTATCTCAGAGACATGGTGGAAGGAGGACAACCAGTGGGACACTGTGATACCTTGGTACAAACTATATCGTAATGATAGAGCAGATCAAATTGGTGAAGGGATTACACTCTATATTAGAGAGGGCATTGAATCACAAAGGATTGAAGTTTTGCAGGAAACAAATTCACTGTAGAATCTCTTTGGATTGAAATTCCATGTAAAAAGGAGAAGGGGAAGGCAATGGCAGTGGGGGTGTATTATCGACAGCCTGGCCAGAATGAACAAATGGATGATGAAATGCTCAAAGAAATTAGGGAAGCTAACAAAAGTTACAGCACAGTAATAATAATGGGTGATTTCAGTTAACCCAGTATTGACTGGGTCAGTGTCATGGCGGACATGCTAGGGAGATGAATTATCTAGATGAAATTAATGACTGCTTCTTGGAGCAGCTGGTTCATGAACTGACGAGAGGGGAAGATATTTTGGATCTAGTCCTTAGTGGAACACAAGATCAGGTGCAAGAGACAAGGGTATTGGGGCCACTTGGCAATAGTGATCATAGCATGATCACGTTTAATTTAATAATTGGAGAAAGGATGGCAAGGAAATTTACAGTACTACCTTTTGACTTTCAAAAGGGAGACAATGATAAAATGAGGAAAATAGTTAAGAAAAAACTAAAAGGAGCGACTACAGGTTAAAGATTTACATCAAGCATGTGTGTTCTTTACAAATCTTGAAAGACCAGACCAACTCTATTCCATGCTTTAAGAAAAGTCAAATTAGTGTGTAGTCTATGTCTCTTTAAACGGTTGACTCAAGGCAAAACTTATCAAATGCCGTTTAATGACTCACCCTGCAACATGAGGGCTTGCTATTATCACTTGATCATAAACTGATTAATGCTTTGCTCTCGGCACTAGGTCTCAGAGAAACCAGATTGCACTTTAACCAAGGACTGATAGCCCATTAAGTGTGCTTATTTCACATCAATGACCCGTTGCCATGTTGAGCTTATTTTTTAGTTTAAAATTTTTTTAAATTTTCTTTTTTAATAACTGATGATTTTCTTCTCATCGAGCAATATACTGCACTTTGACTTTTTCCAAATATCGGGTTATCCAACTAAACCGGACTTTTTCAAATGTCGGGTATCCAACTAAACCGGTAATATAGTGACTAGATATTGCACTTAACTTAATTCGTACTGTTGAGCAGGGCAATTCCGACGCTCACAGCTAGGCACCCCATGCGTTTCACAGCGGTTGTTTCTTCAGGGAATAGACCCTTTAAAACTGCTCAAATGATGCTGTCGGCGTTACTCTAATACTATGTCCATCTTCTTAACCCTCAATATGAGTGATACCGCGCGGTATCACTCATATTGAGGGTTAAGAAGATGGACATAGTATTAGAGTAACGCCGACAGCATCATTTGAGCAGTTTTAAAGGGTCTATTCCCTGAAGAAACAACCGCTGTGAAACGCATGGGGTGCCTAGCTGTGAGCGTCGGAATTGTCCTGCTCAACAGTACGAATTAAGTTAAGTGCAATATCTAGTCACTATATTACCGGTTTAGTTGGATAACCGACATTTAAAAAAGTCCGGTTTAGTTGGATAACCGATATTTGGAAAAAGTCAAAGTGCAGTATATTACTCGATGAGAAGAAAGTCATCAGTTATTAAAAAAGAAAATTTAAAAAAATTTTAAACTAAAAAATAAGCTCAACATGGCAACCGGTCATTGATGTGAAATAAGCACACTTAATGGGCTATCAGTCCTTGCTTAAAGTGCAATCTGGTTTCTCTGAGACCTAGTGCCGAGAGCAAAGCATTAATCAGTTTATGATCAAGTGATAATAGCAAGCCCTCATGTTGCAGGGTGAGTCATTAAACGGCATTTGATAAGTTTTGCCTTAAGAAAAGTCAAATGCAGTCCAAAAAACTGCCAGCATAGTTTAAAGGTGAGGTCTGAGAGGCCATTCTTGCCAAAAAGCATCTTTCAGGAAATGGAAAAAAGAGCTAAATGACAAAATCTGTAAACAGCACAAGCACTGGCAAGTTAGATGCAGGGCATTGACATGGCAGACAGAAAGAGAATTTGAGAAGAAACTTATTGTGGAAACAAAAACACAAAATAAAGGCTTTTTCAAGTACATTCATAGCAAAAACCCTGTGAGAGAGTCAGTTGGACCATTAGATGATAGAGGGGTAAAAGGGACACTAAGAGGGGACAAGGCCATAGCAGAGAGACTGAATGAATTCTTTGCTTCACTGTTTACTAAGGAAGATATAAGGGTGCTACCCGTGACTGAACTGGTATTTAAAGGTGAAGCCACAGAAGAATTGAAAGAAATATCGATACACCAGTAAGATGTATTACAACTACAGTATTTGATAAATTGAAGAGTAGCAAATCACCTGGACCAGATGGTATACATCCAAGGGTGTTGAAAAAACTAAAATATTTGATTGCAGACCTACTATTAGTAATTTGTGAAAAATCATAAAACTCATCTGTAATACCTGAAGATTGGAAGATGGTCAATGTAACGCCAATTTTTAGAATGGGTTCCAGGGGTGATCTAGGAAACTACAGACCTGTATGGCTGATGTCAGTACCGGGAAAAATTGTAGAAACCATTATAAAGAACAAAATTAGTAAACTTCTAGATAGTTATGGCTTAATTGGTGGCAACCAACATTGCTTTAGTCAAGGAAGATCTTGTCTAACTAATCTGTTATGTATTTTTGAAGGTGTGAATAAACAGGTAAACTAAGGTGAATCGGTTGATATAGTGTGTCTGAATTATGCCTTTGACAAGGTCTCTCATGAGAGACTCTTGGCAAAATTAAAAAGTTATAGGATAGGAGGCAGTGGACTATTGTGAATCAGGAATTGGTTAAAAGATAGAAAGCAGAGGATAGGGCTGAATGGCCAATTTTCCCAATGGAGAAAGAATAGTGGAGTACCCCAGGGATCTGTGCTGGGTCAGCTGCTTTTTAATATATTCATAAATGACCTGGAAATGGGAATAATGAGTGAAGTTATCAAATATGCAAATTACACAAAATTATTCAAAGTTGTTAAAACCCAAGAGCACTGTGAAAAATTCCAAAAGGACCTTGATAAATTGGAAGACTGGCCATCCATAAGGAAGATGAAATTTAATGTGGACAAGTGCAAAGTTATGCATGTAGAAAAGAACAACCCAAACTATGGTTACATGATGCAGGGTTCCACATTAGGAACCACCACCCAGGAAAAAGATTAAGACGTCATTGTGGATAACATGTTGAAACCCTCCGTCCAGTGTGCAGCGGTGACTAAGAAGACAAATAGAATGCTAGAAATCATAAGGAAAGGAATCAAGAATAAAATCAGAGATATTATAATGCCTCTGTATGGTTCCATGGTGTGACCGTACCTTAAATATTGTGTGCAATTCTAGTTACGTGTCTTAAAAAAGGATATAGCATTATTAGAAAAGGTACAGAAAAGAGCCACCAAAATGGTAAAGGGATGGAAGGATAGCCCTATGAAGAGAGGCTACAAAGGTTAGGGCTCTTCAACCTGGAAAAGAGACGGATGAGGGGAGATATGATAGAGGTATATAAATTAATGAATGGAGTGCAACAGGTAAATGTAGATCAAAAGACAAGGGGACATGCAATGAAGCTAGTTTAACCTATTTAAGACAAATAAGGGGTATGTTTACTAAACTGCAATAATCGTGAATAACGCGCGTTGTATAACGTTAACACTCGTTAGCGCGTCATAACGAGGGTAATGCTCCGCGGCGCGGTAAAACACCGCAGAAGGTGGAGAGAGGGCGGAGAGAAGGGGTCAATGGGCGGAGAGTGGGCGGGGAGAGGCTCCATTCACACTAACGCGCTGAAATTGAGGGCTCAATCCCAACGCGAATGAAAACATGCCGTTAGATGCACATTTGCACGGGAGGGAAACCATTTCAGTGTCAGCAATGTACAGCAGAGGCAGGGAAACCTACAAAACGTGATAAGTGTGATACATGTGCACAGCACAAAAGGGCACAGAAACACTGAAACTGACCCCAACAAACTGGAAAAAAACAATAACCAAGCTGGCCAATAGTGGTATCAATGAGAAACATCAATCCCTCCCCCCCCCCCCCCCCCGAGTAAGCTCCATAGAACAGATATAAATCGTGGAAGGGTCTATACGCCGTCCCAATACAAGGTGAATGAGCCCACAGTGCAGTAGCGCTGCTCAGGGTTTTCCCCACCATCGGACAGGGTTCCCATGGCGTGCACATGTCCCGCAACATCAGGGCGGGCATGTCGGAACGGCAACTGGACAGATGCCGGAGAAGGGGATACAGAGGGCTGCAGGCGGTACATGCTGTGGTGGAGCTGGGCCACAGTGCGGGATAGGGTGATGCCTAGGTGGCCCATACGAATGCTGAAACAGCGGAGCAGTCAGACAGCAACTGCTGAAGGCCCAACATGGGCATGAGTGTGTTTCCCAAAGCGTCACAGGGGATAGTACCCAACAGCTACCCCCAAGGGCACGGAACATTGGCAGGCAAGGCTGGGGGGGGGAGCGTGGACGTCTATGCAGGCAACCCTACCCCAGAACCCGCACCATAGGCAGCCGCCTACCTGCACACTAGATGGCCTGAGACTGCGCACCACCAGCTCCACCAGCAGAAGGGCATGTCAGCATGGTAGCTGAGGGATACTGGTGGTGGAGGGGGCAGTGGCAGCTGCCCAGAGCAGACCGTGGCCTAGCCCTGTGTAGGTGGGTGCCGTGCACTGCAACTGACAGGCCCTGTCTGACCAACAGTCATGGTATCACCAGGGAATGCACCATCTCTGTGACAACATGGTGGTGCAGTGCACAGAACCAGTGTATTCAGAAGCAGAAGGTCACAGGTTCAAGTCCCAGCTGTGGTTTCCACCAACCCAGTCCTCATATTTTACCCACTACTATAACGTGCTAATACTGACAGAACCTTTCTTGCAGATGACGTAAACATGCCCAAAACACCTACATTTTACCCTACAGAGCACAGACACCATAAACATGCACATTACCTAGAGCAGAGCCTCCCAAATGCAGTCCTGGAGGGCCAAACACCATTCCATTTCCATGCTGCCTCTGATAAAGATGCCAGTGCTGCATTTCTATGCGCCACCCCCATGGTATGCAGATGTATCTCATGCATATTCATGAGGGACAGCATGAAAACACGAACAGTGTTAAGCACGCCAGGACTGGAGTTTGGAAACTCTGCCATAAAGCAGCAGCCAACAGGGGCAGACACACCCGCACCCACAGGCCCCATTAGCCAAAGCCTCCTGGAGAGGCAGGACTTTGGGCTCTGCGTGCATCTCCCAATACTAGCACTTGCATACCTTAGTAATGCCACTCTAAACCTGTGAATATGGTACACATCTATCAAAAGGTTGCTATGATTACTGGCAGATAGCAATTCCTAGGTTAAGTACAATTATCTGAGTGAGCTGCATCATAGCAACCTTTCTGATGTCTGTGGAGTGTGCTACAGGTCTTGTGTATGACAGTGTTTACCAACCTGGGGAGTGACTCCTACAGTATTGCGTACCATAGCCATGCCTGCACTGTGCCCAGGACTGGTGTGGTGGCCTGGGCTGCCCAACACCTCTATAGTTGCACAATGCTGGCATAGGTGTGGGGAGTGTGTGTCTGTCTATCCAGTGTGTGGTGGCTTCCAACACCCTCCACAGCCCACACTGCTAGCACTGTTGCCAGTATTGGCCTGCCAATGTGCATAATGAGGAGCAAGATACTGTGGGAATAGCCTGGATAGGGTGGCCTGGCCTGGCCGCATCTGCACAGGGCATAGGGCAATGGCTCGGACATTGTAGTGCCCAGTACCACCTGCACGGACAGAGTGGCCACAGCATGTCCTGCTGGGAGGTCACTCTCACCCTGACTGAGTACTGACCACGGCATGGCTAGGTTCCCCCATAGTGCTGTATAGTATCTCTCTCATGTGATATTTATGGGTTCTCTTTGAGGCCCGATCACTGACTTATCTGCTTGGTGTGTATGATGACCTCCAAGTTTTGGGTACATGCATCTCCTCCAGGACCATGCATTATGGACTAGCTAGCAGACTGTTTGCAGCTAGTATGTGTGTTGCTGGAATAACTTGCAGGGTGCAGCAGCTGGAGGCTTGCTGCTGGAGAATGTCAGATGTGGGGGCAGCTGTGCATTTCCAGGCCTTCTGTCTGCTATTGCTTTATGGATGTGTACAGCTCTGCATTGCCTGCCCTGTAGGGTGTTTGATCCCTAGCGGGACTGGGGTGATGGTCCCCTCTACTGCCACCATTGCAAGGGGGTAGAAAGTGGATCTGTTGGCAGGAGATCCTGTCCCCCACCCTGTGCCCCAGAGGGTGTGTTGGGTGGTGGTATGTAATCTCCCTGTGGGTCCCAACACCTCCCTTCACTTACATCATGTGACCATGACACCCACACAGGGTATGCACTTTTCTGGGTGCATCATAGTCCACAAGGGCTAGATGTGACATACAGTTGAACACAGGTATATCCTAGGGGTGTTTACAAGGACTACCTATCACACATTGGCACTGATGGGGACCTGCAGCATAGCCTATCTCAGCAAAGCCAGGTGCTGTGAGAATGGTGCTGGGCACCATACCTCTCCCTCAGGGTGAGCACGGGACCCGCACACTGTGACGGTCTGTAGCTACTCTGCGCCACTAACACACACCGTCGGCACCCCCTACCAGGCTGAGGTGCTGAGGGGTGCATACCCCATCTTGTGATCATCTGTAGACTGCTGTTTACATATGCTGTGCATCCTGGGTACGGATGGGTTGACCCTATCCTGGTAACCACAGCAGAATGTGGGTGTGGTGCTGTACAGTCCTCCTGTAGCCAGCCAGGTGTTTGTTAGCAGCTCTAGCCCACTGGTTACTTCACTGCCTGTGGAGCCAGAGGTTATGGGTTCAAAACCCACAGTGGGGTTCATCGATAGGGCTGTCTTAGGCATTGTCTATTTTTATTGTATATTAGTGCTGCCAGCAGGACCACCCTCAGGGTACTGTCACCTTAGGGTGGCTCATAAGGCGCCCTTTAGGGCGCCTTATACGGCACCCTATAAAGCACCTTATAAGGTGCCTTATATGGTGTCCTATAGGGGACATTATAGGGTGCCTTGGCAGACAGCGCACTTTATAATGTGCCCTATGGAGTGCCTTCTAGGGTGCCTTATGTGGCACCTTAGGTTACGCCACTGTGAGGGTGTGTTTGCTGGCAGCACTATTGACGTACAACTAAACTTCCTCACAGCCCACTACTTAACCCTTTCCAGGCCAAGCCCAGAACTTTCAGGATCCAAACATCTGCCTAAATATTCCTATCAAATGGTATATAATACATGACCATGGCAGAGGGAACGTCACTATTGGAACATATTGGATACGACGGGTACAATTTTCCTGATATATGCAAACATTAACCCGGCTGCAGAATGTGGATTAAAATATTATAGTAGGCCTTCAAAGGGTTACACATGACGCCTCAGCCAGCTGTATTCATTAGGCACACTGGGGAATCAAACCCATGACCCTTGTACCATCAGTCTGTGTAGTAACCATTGTGCTACAGCTCTGTTTCTGTATTTGGGTGTCTGCGCGCTTTCTTAAGCTTGACGCGCAGTAACGCGCCCTGTAACGATCGTTGCTGTGCAGCGCCTTATAACGCGCGTTACTGCGCGTTATCGGTAATGATGTACCGCCCATGTCCTTTTTTGGCTTTCCTTCCACTAACACGGCTCCTAACGCGAATCACACTAACGCAGTTTAGTAAACATACCCCTTAGAGAAAATATTGTTTCACTCAACGTGTAACCAAACTCTGGAATCTGTTACCGGAGGATGTAGTAAAGGCTGTTAGTGTAGCTGGGTTTAAAAAAGGTTTGGACAAGTTCCTGGAGGAAAGGTCCATAAACCATTATTAAAGGGGACCCAGGAAATCCTCCGCTTGCCCCAATACAAGCATTGTGGAACCTGCGTCTTTTGGGGAAACTGCTAGGTGACCTAGATTGGGCACTGTTGGAAACAGGATACTGGGCTGGAAGGACTTTGGTCTGACCCAATATGGCATATCTTATGTTCTTCTTTTCTTAAGCATGACTAGGCAGTCATAAACGGGGATTTTAGAAAAGACATCCTTGTTAAATCGGGGACATCCAGGACAGAAGATGCAGAAAAATGCCAGGGATGTTTATGTCGCCAGTTGATTTCAGGAACATAGATGCGCCTCATGTGGATGTGCACGTGGATGTCCTCATAGATGTCCCCATTAGGAAAATTTGGGTCAGGCACATCCATCTCAGGAAAGCTAGTATAAAGGGACATCCAGGGTCATAGCAAAGTGAAAACATGATCTCCCATTCTCCATCAATGTTCATTGACATATTGTAAAATTCAGGGTGTATTAGTGTATCTGCTTCTTCACATCTTCCAGACATTTGCCTGACAAACCAAGCACTTTTCAGATGCCTGTTCATGCCTGCAGCAGGTTTAGGCTTTGATGTGACTCGGGATGTCCAAGGCATTTCTGAGATCAGGCAGGGACTACCACCCCCATTCAGACTTGGATGCCCTCGCTTTGGGGATGTCCACAGACCTGGCTTCTAAAATACCTTTGGAGACACCTCAGTGATTTGGAAATCTGCATGCCCATTTGCAGTCATCCAAAGGGCAAATAGCAGTTTTAAAATAACACCTTGTGATGCAGTGGGTAATATAGAGCCTATGGAAATTCAGGAAAGTGAAGAGCTTACCTCAGATTCAGCTGTAGGAAAAGACACAAGGCACAGAGAAACAGCTGAGCAGAAAAGGCTGTTAGTGTAAGCAAAGCCAAAAGCTCATCAGGAGCACCTGTGTTCTAACTCTCACGTAACGTGCAGGGCAAGGAACCATATAAGGGAGAGTTTTAGTCAGAGAGAGAGGAGGAGAGACGGAGACAGGAGCAGGAACAGCAGAGGAGTGCTGGGAAAGGAAGCTGCAATCCAGGAACTAGGAAGTGAAAGCAGAAACAGTGCTCGTGAAAGAAGGGTTGGAAGGAGCAGTGCTGGGAAAAGCTATGCCACAGAAAGCAGACCTGGAGAGAAGCCAGGAGGGGCCAGCAGCTCAGGAGGACGGTATGTGCAGCCAGTAAGCACAGGTCAGCCCAGAGGGAGTTTACCAGGTAAAGGAAACTTCAAACGTGGCTGTAAACTAAGAAACAGCTGGGAAGCTGATACAGAGTTTGCTAACTCACAGCTTGACCGGAAAGCTGGGGAGAGAGTCCACTACAACCCAAGAGCTAATGCTAGCAACAAGATAAAAAGGTGGGAGCCTTATACTTTTGAAGAAAGGTTTAAAAGCTATGACTGTTGCAAAGGGAGTGGCCCTGAATATAATGTTATAAGTGAAAGGTATCCAGAGCTCTCACTCCATGAGGGGAACAAGCAGAAAGCATTCCTCAGGCCAGGCAGATATAATCCTGGGTTTAAAGGAACTTTTGCAGGAAGCGATAGTGAACTATCACAGGAGGCTGTGCCAGATTTTAGCACATCTGAAGAGGCTGATTCAGACGGTTTTGGGAGTGAAACTGAAGGGATGTTATGGGAGGATAACAGCCACCCTTCTGACCCTATGCCAATGGATTGTACTATATGTTGTAAAAAGTAACTACACTTCTTTTTGCTGGCCTTTTGAAAAGAAGAGCTTTGTGAAGATAACAAAGGAAAGAAGTTTTCTGTTACCATTTTTCATTGCTGTGTTTGTATTTTTGGTCTTTGAAGAAGGTCTGTTCGGGAAGGGGAATAAAACCCATACTTAATTTTTCCTTACCACTTGACCACAAGACTCTGTTTTTATATCAAGAGCAGAGTAAACTTCAACAACCCTAGGCAATCGCCTAGAACAGGGTTTAAAAGGGCTCTACCACACGGGCCCCATCACAACCTATAATGTATTACACTATGAAGAGGAGGGAGAGAAGGAAGGGGGCAGGGTTATTTTTAGGGAATCATTGGATTTTCAATTGCATAAATTGGAAGTTCAAGTGTGGGGGGGGGGGAATTTAAACATATGTATGTAAGAACTTCAGATAAAGTTTGTATGATTTTTTTTGTAGGTTTATTTGCTGCGCCACCTAAGGAAAGATTCCCTGGTTGTTTGGTAGCAATTATAGGAGAACTGATGATGATGGAAAAGAAATTGGTGCTACTTGGAGATTCCAATATTCATTTGGATATGTTAGAGAGGTATGATAGAGGATTTATAAATTCTTTGGAAGATATATTATTAGCTCAAGTTATTAAAATGGCAACTCATTAATTAGGTAGGTCATGTTTGAGATCTAATTATGGTCCCATGTGTCTGAATGTCCAGGAGTGAGCTTTTACGATGAAGATAATATCATGGTCACAGCATGGTACACTAAAGGATGTATATGAGAAATCAGAACAACAAAGGATAGTGAGATATGTAAGGAAATTAGAGTTAGTGAAAAAAATGAAGACATTATTAGTATGCAGGAGGAAATGGATTTGGCAATAGAAGGATTATCATTGGAGGAAGCAATAAGTGAATGGACCGAAGGCATGAGATCATTGAATGATAGAGCTGTTCCAGAACCAAAGAATGTGATTTATCCAGGAAAGATTAAGCCGTGATATACAGAGGAACTTAGGATGCTAAAGCAATTACTGAGACATCATGGAAGGAGGTGGGGAGGGGAATGGGAGGGGGAGATGTACAGGAAAGATTGTAGGTGAGAGCAAAATATTCATGATGATATGGCAAGGGCAACTACAATGAATTACAGAAAGCGGGAAATAAGGGTAAGGAATTATTTCAGGTAATGTATATAGTAGAAGGGAATAAGGAGAGAAACTGGGCTCAGTTTGAAGATTCTCCATATACTACTACTACTAATCAGCACTTCTAGAGTGCCACGCACGCAGCGCTGCACAGCTGACCTACAAGAGGTAGCCAACATACAAAAGACAGTCCCTGCCTGTCAGTCATGCTCATCAGAGCTTACAATCTAGTTAATAGAAAACTGTACAGAGCATTAGTCAGTTCTGCGCAAGGTGCGCTGAGGTACAGTTTGGTCTATAATTTGGTCATGTAGTTTAGATTTCATAAAATATGTTGGGGATAAATTTTTTAACTACAAAATTTTGAAATAGGGAACAATTTTGGGAGAGCCGTTGGAGGAGGGAAAAGAGGGTCCACAAGGATCAATTCTATTCTCATTTTTATTCCATTTGTATACAGTATAGGCCCCTTTGGGAAGAACTGTAAGTTGGCATGATGTGAGATGCTGCGTTTCTGCTAATGATATATAGTTGCTTTATCAGGTAAACAGAAATGAAGAAATAGCATTACAGAGATTAAATACGTGTTTGCAGGAATTCATAATGTGGTAGAATTATCACCATTAAACATTGAGGGGCACATTTTTTAAAGGGCGTTAATTGCAACTACGGGCCTAATGCAGATTTAGCCCATGGTGGTAGCAAATAACGCTGGAAAAATGCAGATATTGCAGGCACTTTTCTATGATATTTGAATTTTGCACAGTAGACCTGAGGGGGAGTGGGATTGGGGTGGGGAGTATGTATGATGTGGTGGCTGCCAAAATTGGCCCGATCGCAGCTGCAAATAACCCCACCTGAAGAGGTGCATTATCTGCAGCCAGGATATGTCATTGTGGCACCATGGCCCCCTGATCGGCCCTCCGTTAGTGCCATGGATATAAAGATCTGCAGCACCGACAATATTGAAAAAAATTCTCTTACCCTCCCTTTCAGCGCTTCTGGTCCCCTCAATAGTATTAACAAAAATGGCTGTGATCTCATGGTACTGCGCACTAATGTGAGGCTAAGGGGAAGGACTGCATGATTGCAGCCAATTTGGGCAGGCCTAATAGACAGGGGCAGGAGCAGCGAAGACCACTCCTGCCCCCATTGATCACCAGACCACCAGGGATAAAAAGGATGGAATGGGGGACCCCCAAACCAACTGGGGAGCCGAGACTCATTGTTTTAAAGGGAAGGGAGGGGGATCAGGACCTCAACTGGCTAGTTGTTTTTTGTTTTGTTTTTTTTAAAGGATTGGGAAAGGGGGCCCTTTGGGCACCCGACTTGCTAGCTAGGCTGTGATTTTGACTGGTGTGTTCTACCCATCCCACCCGGACAGTTCCCAATGGGGGATTGGTGCTGAAGGGAGGAGCAGGCCAGGGTTTTTAATATCGTCAGTACCACGGATCTCTAAAACTATGCTACCAACAATATTCTTTAATCGGGAGGCCGATTGGGGTATGGGGGGGGGGGTCACAGTAGTGATTAGGGCACAGAGCTAGTGAAAGCTCTATGCACCCAATCATTACCTGTGCTCCCCTTGGATTTACCACAGAGACCCACAATACCCTCATAAACAGGCAGCACTGGACTCCGCAGGAAATCCAAAATCTGTACAGTATCTGCAGGATGAAAGCTGGGAATGCACCCTAGAGATTCCACAGAGATTTTGGACTTCACTGCAGGCTTCTTGCAGCTATCTCTGCAACTCCAATTTTCCATTACTGCACCTTTCAGATACATTCATACCTGAATCATCTTTAAAACATTCTCTGGAATGGAGAGTATATTTCACATTTATTTAATTTGCGCTCAAATCAGAATTGGCAAGGATCTTTTAGACTGAAAACTCTAAAGGAGTTGCTGTGGGCAATTTAAATATCACTAGAGGAATAGATTTGTTGGTGATTGCGATTGTGCAGAGAAGAGAAGAGAGGAGAAGTAGCCTGGAAAGAGACACATTTAAAAAATATATATATAGCTAGGATGCTGTCCAGAGTACTGAGGCTAAATCATAATACTCATAGCAAGAATTATACCTTGCCAATGCTTCTGCTTATGAGATGGACTTTCAAAAACATTTCTGTGCATAAAATAAGGTTTTGTGCACTGAAATGGGGGGTGGAGGAGGAGCACTCCTTGTGGCCTTGGGCAAGTCATTTAACTTTCCATTGGCCTTGTTAGAAAGGCCTAGCAATCTACTTCTGGTCACACTGTCAATTAAACCCAGGAGCTGCTGGGTCACCAGGAGTCAGCATTGGCTCAAAGGTACATATTGCATTTTGCACTGAAATGGAGCTTTTGAAAATTACCCACCAAATACTTGGATATGCATACCAATATATACTGAATATGCACATGAGGCATTCTCATGCATGGAGATGGGGCAGAGAGTGCACTTTCTCACATATAGCCCGATTCCATCCCAGATGTCGAAGCCCTCTGTATGTCCTGTCTGAACCGGATGTACAGAGGGGATCACGACTCTGATCACGTGGGGCATGTCTAGGCCTGCAGGATCAGAATCATGAATAGTCCTGTATGTGCAGGCCAGGAGTGCGAATCAGCCCAGCCTGCACATACAGGACATGCCTGACTAACTCAGTCAGGCCTTTTAAATGGAGCCGTGGTGCCATGGCGTCCGGTTGCTATGGCACTGCAGCTCCATTTAAAAGCCACGTTCCCGGTTGCTGGCTCATGCAGCTAATTCCCCACAGCCTGACCCCCGATCCAGCCACCTATGGCCAGGGTTGGGCTGCAGGGAATGTCCTCGGCCTTCCCTGCCCCATCTGCACCCCTGGCCCGCTGATCCAATACGTCCAGGGAAGTTATTCCACCTCTGAGGTGGAATAACTTCCCTGTACAAGTCGCTGGCCCTGGATGTACAGGGCCAACATTAGAATCGACCCTGTACGTCCAGGGCCGGCGACCACTCACTGCCCACCCTATCTCTGTCCCCAATACACTCCTGTCTAACTTCCCCATACAACCGGTGGGGAAGTTAGACGCCGGTGGGGAGGCCCACGAATAGTGGGGATGGATGTTCCGTTGGGACAGAATAACTCTGATATTGTCTGAAAATATGCTCATACATTTTCACAGAAAAAGCACCCAAACAAATAATATATTTTTATTCTACATTTATAATCTGTTTAGTTATAAACTTGCATTCTAAATGGGGAACAACAACAAAAGACCACACATGCCATACCCACAACACAAGTATAATACAGCCACGGAGTGAGGGTAAATTTATAAAAGGGCACCGATGTAGACTCACCCAAAACCCATAATCACCTCCCTCTACCCACTCGTATTACTTGCATGCCCTCCCTCTCCCCATCTTCCAAAATATGTATCTAATCCAACCTTGTAAACCACTTTGATTAAAGGAAAAGGTGGTATATAAAACTTTATAAATAAAATAAAATAAATAAGATGTGGTATGTCCCAGAACATATGACATTTGGGATCAATGATGATTGGTGCTTACCGTGGTGAAACTACCTTCCATTGGCTGGATCTCATGAAGTCCTCTTAGTAAAACAATTGCACTTAATGGATCATGGGGTATTTTTCGATACTTTATTCATTGTATTTTATAAAGGCAACATAGGTGCCTATGGGACTGTGTACTAAAGGGCACTGAGCAGTTAGCATGGACTACAGCATGCACTAACCCCACACTGTGACCCATGGTAACTTTGAGCTTGGGGCCAGCATAGCTATCACGTCCTGATTTCTGTAGTGGTAAGTGGGGAAGTTAAGGTTGGAGGGTAGGCAGGGTAATCACCTTGCAGTCAACACACCCTGCACTAACTGCAAGCTGCCATTGATGCATAGGTGGAGTTAAGTGCACCTGTGCTACTTTTACAGTAGGCCGCGTTAGGGAAGGATGCACTGTGTTAACTGCCGGGAACATGCTTTCAACACCCCTGACATTTAATGTGGTTGTGTTACACTTAACGCACCGTGGTTTTCAGAGTTTTGGGTGCATTAGGTGTGACACCATAGCGTGTCTTTCTAAAGTAGACATCCAGAAGCACACAAATCCTCACACACAAATTTACACATATTCTGAAGAAAATGTAAATGCAATGTACCCATGTATTTTAGACATGTACATCACAATGTCACCACCTCTCCACCCAAATACGCCTGGAAATGCCTACACACAGCATGCATGTATGCAGGTATGTCCCATCTCGTTGGTATGTATGTTTATACAGTATGCTTGTTTTCAGTCGTGCAGTGTTATAAGACCCAATTGACCCCTCCATTGCCCCAGTACTTTCAGATTCTCTCCAACTGCCTCAAGTACTCAAGACTGTGGCAGCATTAACAACACAGTCCTCTGAAACAGTTGATTAGGTGCCATTACAACCTATCACCTTAGGACAGATGATATTGACCCATGGTCCAGTCCATAGTTCCTGCTGAAGAAGCCCCAGTCCCCACTCTGCCCTTTTAACCAGACAACTCACACATAAAAAAGTGCATGCTAGCGCTGACTTACTACCAGAGTTGTTTCAAGGTACTGAAAATATCAGGGGCACGGGCCTCTTCACCCTCCCACTCCTCTTCCTCCCTTTCACCAGACCAATTTGCCAGAGCAAAACTCAAACAGGAACAACCATCCTATGAAAAGTCATCACTGCAAATTATTCACTAGACATTTTATTCAAAATTGACCTAAAGTATATCTATATCTGTATCTATCTACAGAATATATTTATAAGGCACCAAGGAGAGTATGGTGTATGTTTGCCACTGAACATTGACATGTACATGCGAGCACCAACACACATCCATGCCCCACTGTGAACACGCTGTACTTGCAGCGCCTTTAGTCTATATCGATGCATCTTGCCAAGGACCTGCTTCCTTCATGGCAGTGCTGCAGGCTGTGGGAGCAGTGAAGCAGTGGGCCAGTGAGGAGCAGGGGAGCCTTACAACGGCAAGTAGTAGGAAAGAGGGGGGAACATCAGGGACGGCAGAGATCAACAGGGACAGTTGTAGGGGAAAAGGGGGAAGGTTAATGGGGTCAGGGTTAGCTGAAAATGCTGGGTGTTTGCAGGATTGACCATGATGATCCTCTGTTGAATTTCACTGGATGTTGGCTAATATCTATTAGGCCGATATTTGACCATGGTGGGCAGCATTTTTTTAAACGGCAGCCTCTGTGGTTAATTAAAACCTGGATATTGTCGTGACCCCCTGCCTAGGCCGATGGCCGGTAGGCAAAAGGGCTACCTTATTTGCCCTTTGAGTATTGTCCCAGGCTCAGGTTGCCAGCACTGAATGCTGGGACTTGTAGTTTTGTATACTCTCCAAGCAAAGTAGTGTGACCACACAGTTTGTCAGGCAAAACAAAGAAATTTATTCTGGGGTTTCTCCCTTGCATCAAAATTCATAGCGCATAAACAAGGCAAGGATCATTTCTCCAAATTAAATAATGAAGGTGAACAAAACAGGCTTAACATCAAAGTCAGAAATATTCTTTCCACAGCAGCGGCACTCAGCTTCATTCAGACAAATGCCTTTCTCTGCTATGGCTGTTAATTTACATCAGGCAGACTTTAAAACTTCTCAGTCAGGGTTTTCTTTCTCATTCAGCTTAACAAACCAGGGTAAATAAGCTTCTTCACCTGACCTGAGCCTAACACATGTTTGACTTACAAAATGAGCATTCCATTTCTACTACGTCATCAACACAAGGGTTTTCAAACATTTCTATCTGCATATCTTCCAGGGCTTCGTTTGAATCCTCTTCTAGGGAGCTTATATCAGAAGGTTTAAACTTCTCACTCTGCAGAAACTCTTTTAGCTTCCCTAAAAAGTATTCTTTCTGCTCTATATCAGCACAGCTTAAAGAAGGAGTTTCTCTCTCAAAGCAAAGCTTCTCAACAGCTTTTAAAGCTGACTCACGGCACTTACTTGCACTGCTCCTGTTCCTGGCTGGAACTGCTTTCCTTGTCTTTTGGCTAGCACAGCTTTCAGAGCTTTTCCTCAGCTCTCTGACCACTTCTTCAGAAAAGCTTCCATTAGGAACTGTAGCAAACTTGTCTGCCCCACCTTTCTTACTTGGCTGGCTCTCTGAGCTGTTTCCCCACATGGAAACAAACCTTTCCAGCTTTCCTTCTCTGGGGTTCCAACCTTGGTTCCACTGCTTTCTGAGGGTAAGAATCAGCTGTCTTTCCTCCTCCTCTCCTTTGCTCCTTAAGCTCCCTTCTCTCGTGGCTTCCTTCCTCGTGAATGCTTTCCTCCTGACTACTTTTACCAAACTCTGAAGCCGTTTTAAAATGGTGCTTCTTTTCAGCCACACCCTCCTCTCTGCACATGTGAGAGCTGTTAGGGCTCAACCTAACTCTTACGTCACTGCTTGGGCAGGGTTTAGCTCTAGCTACTGCATGCTCGGGTGGCTTGTGGTTTCTATGGGAACCCTGTTTACAACTGTTTTTAAAGGCACATTCTTCATTTCTCTCCCATTCCATCTCATCTTTACAGCTCACCTTATCACAATATTCAGCACCAGTATTTTGGGCTCAATATTCAGGCCATGGAGGTCAGCATTTTCAAAATGTCTGGCCACTGTGAGCAAAACTGAAACAAGATATTCCACACTGGAATCCAGATCTCCTTTGCTGCTGAATATCCAGTTTCAGCACTGACTGGTGCAGTTACTGGACAGCGGTGATATTCAGCCACGCTCCGGATAGTTGAACCACATAAAATTAGGACAACTATTGAAATTAAATATTTATTTCTTTATTTAACCATTTTTTTCTACAGCCTTATCCTTTAATCAAAACGATTTACATTGAAACATTAGGTCATACAATAAACTAGCACAAATAACAATGTCAACTGTTACAGTAAACCAGAGATATATTAACATCGATAAACAAAAACAACGTGGAACTTATGTGCAGTAAGAAGGGCAGGTACAACGGATCATTAGAACTAGACTTAGGAGGTGACCTGTTATGGGAAAGTGGACTGCATTCACAGGGGCTCGGGATATGGTATTTGCTTAAATGCTATATCCAAGGAAAGTAATTGCTTAAGTGATATATCCAAAATGTTCAGTGTATAGGTGCGTCTTTATCTTTTTGCAGACGTCCTTGATGTCTGTCGTGGTTCTGATATTTTCCGGCAGGGAGTTCCATAACACTTGGGAAGAGAGGGAAAGTGCCCTTTTCGAAGTGGTTTGGTTGGATTTCTGGTATGTGGCTGGGAAGACAATCATGCTTTTATTGTTAATTCTCCTTGAATGCATGCTAGTGTCTCGAGAAATCAATTCTTGTAGCGGCACTTATCCAGTTAGGGGACTGAAAATCACTACCAACTTGAGAAGTGCCAGCATTATCTGGATAGTGTCACAGTGGTTAGAGGTGATGTCCATTAGTGCTGTTGAATATCCCTCTCAAAGGGATTTATCCAGCTAGCATGTCCTACTAACTGGATAACTCAAATACTTCCTAGAGAACATTGAATCACATACACTGAATACTTGTAGCTACACCAATACGCCTATTCAGCCAGGGAACACTCCTAGCCAGGTGTCCTGTCGATAATTTCTCATGATATTTATTCTATGACTCCAGTGTGTAAATAGTTTCCCCTGTTTATCCAAGTTTACTGTCCTGTTATATGTAAACGCAGAACTATGTTTCACGTTCTGATTTCTCTGTTCCATGTAAACCGCGCTGATGCCGAATAGTGCGGTATATAAGAAATTGTAAATAAATAAATAAATAAATAACTCTTTTGAATATCCGCACGTATATTATTAAGCCAAAAAGACTGAGCATCAGTAGGTGTCAGGTAATCACTATCTGTGTTTGATTACATCTTGATATCTCTTTGACTAAATTCTAGATAGAATGGGTCATCAAATAAGGATAGTATCTTCTTGGATTTTTGATCAAGCAACCCAGATGCCTTTATGTAAAGAGCAGGCAGAGCTGAAAGATTACAAAAATTACCCCTGTCAACTGATAACCATATTGTAAAATACAATCTCTAAAATGCCTGTATGCAAATGCTAGAAGTCTAAAAAAATAATATGGGAGAGCTAGAATATATAGCACTAAATGAATGGTTGGAGATAATTGGCATCACTGGGACCTGATGGAAGGAGGACAACCAATGGAACACTGTGATACCTGGCTACAAACTATATTGCAGAACTGATCGAATTGGTGCAGGGGTTACACTCTATGTTAGAGAGGGCATTGAGTCACATAGGATTAAAGTTTTGCAGAAAACAATATATACACTGTAGAATCTCTATGGATAGAAGTTCCATGTAAAAAGCAGAAAGCGACGGCAGTGGGGTTATACTGCGAACCGCCTGGCCAGAATGAACAGATGGATGATGAAATGCTAAGAGAAATCAGAGAAGCTAACAAAAGTTACAACAGTAATAAAGGGTGATTTCAATTATCCTGGGTATCAACTGGATCGATGTCACAGCATGACATGCTAGGGAGATAAATTTTCTAGATGAAATAAATGACTACTTAATGGAGCAGCCGGTTCATGAACCAACATGAGAGGAAGCTGTTTTAGACCTAGGATCTGGTGCAAGAGATAATGGTGTTGGGGTCACTTGGCAACAGTGATCATAGCATGATGGCATTTGATTTAAGAAATGGAAGGAGGTCGGCAGGGAAATCCATAGCACTACCTATGGTACTCCACTATTTATCTTTCTCCATTGAGAAAATTAGCCATTTAACTCTATTCTCTGCTTTTCTGATCCACAATAGTACACTGCCTCCTATCTCATGACTTTTCAATTTCCCCAAGAGTCTCTCATGAGGGATCTAGCAACGGCTTTCTGAAAATCCACATATACTATCAACTGGCTCAGTTTTATCTACCTGTTTATTCACACCTTCAAAAAACATATGAACAGATTAGTAAGACAAGACCTTCCTTGGATAAATTCATGTTGGCTTTCTCCAATTAAACCTTGATTATCTACATGTTCAGTAATTTTATTCTTTGTAATGTTTTTTACCATTTTGCCTGGTATTTATTAATTTATTTAACAGTTTTTTATACCGCTTTATCATTTCAATCAAAGCGGTTTACATTGTAACTTAAACTTGGTAAACGTACATTAAACAGTGACATTAATAACTTGGATTTTTCTGAGCAATGGAGGGTTAAGTGACTTGCCCAAAGCATGCTAGTGGGAATTGAATGCTGGTCTCATGGTTCCCAAGCCAGTGCTCTAACCACTAGGCTACTCCTCCACTAGGCTACTGCACTCCACTCCTCTGGTATTGACCTCAGGCTCACCAGTCTGGTTTTCCAGATCACCACGGGACTCTTTTTTTTTTTTAATTTAGCTTTTGCAAATATACAGATTAAAATAAACAGTACAAGAAATGCTAATTACAATAGCAAAAACAATGAAATATAATCTTCCCTCAACAAAAAAGTAAAGGGGTAAGCAAAAAAGCACCAGTCCACATCAAGGAAAGAGAAAAGAATAATGAAAATAACATCCTTTTGAAAAAGCTCCCCCTTCTTCCCCAGTTCCTAACAAATCCAAATCCCTCCTCCTTGCACCATTGTCTCATCCACACATTGAGACTTCGGAACTCTGCCTGCCTTTTGGGTCCTGCGCTTGGAATTGGAAATATTTCTGAGAATGCTATCCTGGAAATTCTGAATTTCAACTTCCTACCTAAAAGTCTAAATTTGGTCTCCAGAACCTCCCTCCCACATTTCCTATGTCATTGCTACCAACATGTACCAAGAGAACAGGTTCCTCCCCAGCACTATCTAAAACCTTGTCTAAGTGGCGCATGAAGTCTGCTACCTTTGCACCAGGCAGGCATGTGCCAGGTGATCCTCATGTCCGCCAGCCACCCACCTATCTACATGCTGTGATAAGGAAGCTTATCATAGCTCAGGAAGGAGCTATAGAAAAGGTGAAGTGACTCTGAACAAGCAACCTGTCAGTTCTGGTAGAAATAAGAAAACAGAATTTTCCCATAAAAGACTACCAGTCCCAGAATGCACCAGGTTTCCAACAGCCATTAGAGGAGCTGAAGTGGGGAAACGTGTGTTCAATCAAGAGGGCTATGAGGTAATCCCTAAGCACTCATCTCAAAGGGCAGGGCCTGATTCAGCACAGCTGTGCTGTGCTAGGGTGGAGCACTCATCTAAGCAGAATAAAGGTAGAGTTTATTCTACAGAGAATTATCCTCAGTTTCATCTGGGAGATCCTCAGAATCAGCTTGGAGATCCTCATCTTGGACAGCTTCATCATCTGGAGGATCATCAGAAGCAGAAGCCAGACCGGACGGACAGAGAGGGCAAGAAACCCTTTGGAAGAAAGAAGAGAAAAGCATTTGGGAGGTCTAGAGGAGTCCAGAGCAGTACGTATACTGGGGGACATTCAAAAGGCCAGCATACACCATTGGACTGGGGAAAGCCAGAGGAATGGTGCTGCAGAGCTAGGAATCTCCAGACGGTACCTGTGAGGGAGACGGCTGCACGTGGAAGGGACCCTAGGACCCGTGCCAGAAGGTATGTGAAGAGAGATCCAGTGTCCAGGGATCTGGATTGGAAGGCTGGACATAAGAACTGGACTACATACTGGCCAGGCTATTTAGAGAGGAACTCTAACAGCAATGGAAGCTCAGATATGAACACTGATCTATGCCCTAGCTATAACCTTGAAAGACAGCAGGGAAACAAGTATTCTCCTCAAAGTGCTCCATTGAGAAATTCCTCTGTGCCAATCCCTGATATTGAACCCATATTTGTTGAAGAAGGGGAAGGAGAAGTCTTAGATACAGGTTGTGAATACATGGATTGCTCTCTGTCTAAACTCCTTTGGTAATTTTCTGTTACAAAGTACAACAACCATCACAAAGAAATACAAACTTGTTCTTTAATCTACTCAGAAAAGCTCCTGAAGTAGGATTTGAGCCACGCAGTAGAAAGCAAGCCAGCTAAGGGGTTTCAGCTGGGTAACTGCTAGCAATTGAGCCTTACCTAATTGCTTGTGAGCTCTGAGGGAATCACTTCTGAATCTATGTATGAAGATATAAGAAGTTAACCTGAAAAGAACAGTTTTTCCCTTCTTTGTGGGTTTTGCTTGTTGTTTGATACACTGCTAAGAAAATATTAGCTAAAGCCTACAGAAAAGACCAGTTTGTTACCAACCAGGTCTTTATTCTTTTGCTTTGATTGCCTGACAAGTTCAACTGTTATTTTCCTGATTTTGTTTTTCTAAGTTTAACACTGAAAGCAAGTATCCTGTCTTATGTGCTACCAAGCATATCTGTGTTGGGAGAAATAACCCCATAAATAAATATCTTATTGGCTTTACACTCAAGCACAACTAATTATTGTGAGCAGCTGTGTCTGGTGTGAATGGACTGCATTTCCCACAATCCCTTGCAAATCATATTGATATATGCACTTGCCAAGACTGTGAACATTCTCACTCAGACAGCCGTCTGACAATGCCTAACAATTGAATCGCCAACTATAATGGACATCTTAGCTCTTCATGGGCATGTGGCTCTGGAGAAACCTGCTCTGTGAGAGAAGGTTTTATATTACCTGGAGGACAGGTCCTTCCTGTCAAAACAGGGCAATGCTCTCCTTTCACGTGACCTCTCCTCCATGGCAACACTCCATGTTGCCACTCCAGACTGGAGGTGGGACTTCAGTACTACATCCTTGTAGGTCTCATCTATATACCTCTCTGTCTTCTTTAGCTCCTCTGCTACTCTTGTCTCCAGAGATTGGACTCTTTCCCTGAGAGAGAAGAACTCCCTGCACCTAGTGCACATGTAGGACCACTCACCAACTAGAAGACAATTATACATGTGACACTCAATGCCCCCATCTCACTGCTGGACTGCTGCCTGCATCTTAGTTTTAAGGATTTGTTTAGCTATTTAAGTTGTCTACTTACTTAAAGTTGCTAGAAATACTTGTACCAATACAACTATACTAAACTATGTATGTTGAAGGGACTTTGTTCACCTGAAGATGAATTTCAGGGTCATAATTAATTAATCTATTCCTGATAAGGATAACCAGCTAAACCTGATAGTGAATTTGACCTCTTCTTTCCCTTTAATAAGTTTAAGAGCCTATGCATCTAAGAATATGTCTGGGTGGGTAAAAGAAAGGAACACTAAAAGCTGGCTTACTACACAGTGTCTTGACTGACTTTATAAAACACAGAACTTTAAAATAGACAGAGAGATTTTATCAGTTTAAACCTAAAGAATTCCCTTTAACCCAAGAGTCTGAGAAATTCCCAGCTGGTAAATACTTATCAGTGCAGAGTCCTTCCCAGCAAGAGCAGCTTCTCTCAGTAGTTCTTCAGAAAAGAAAAGAAAGAACTTCTGTTACATGCTCAGTTGTCTTTAGTCTGAACAATTGAGATTTCCCCCTTGAAGGGACAGTTTTCATAAGTTTGATCCAAGGGCAAGATTCTTCTTGAAAACAGGATCTTTGTAATAATATGCTCTTTAAAGATGCTCTCAGTACTACTTTTTATAGCTGTACCTGCTTTTTACAGCTGTACCTGTACACAATCAGTGTGACAAGATGTTCCCCTTGATCCAATATATATTCAGGCTAGGTTTTATATATTTTTTCATGTTTACAATTTTTATGTTTTTTTATTCCAGTTTTCTAAATAAATTTCTAAATAAAAGCAGTTTTACAACATAGTAAAAAACAGCCTCTAAAGGAAAAGCAATATAGGGATCATTTTAGAAGTTTTATTCACAATTTCCACATATAAAATTAAACGTTTACATGTGGAAATGGCATCCACTTGTCAATGGAAATTTTGGAAAGGGACATATTTACATGTGGATGTCTTTACTACATAGAAATTGCAAAGGGGTGAGTTGGGGGCAGAGAGGGAGTGGCCTGGACAGGTCAAAAATCTACATGGGATTTATAGCTGCTCCCTAGCATGTTTAGGGTTTTCTTTTTATAGTATTCGTTTTGTCCAGCCCTCATGTTGATTTCCCCCTCCAAACTGAAAACTGATAAATATAGCAGCATTTGTTGTTAGTTGGCAGCATTTATACATGTAGGTTTGCAAAATGGCCCACATACACGTGTAAGTGTGAAACCTTATATGTGCCGAGTTCCCCCATTGATTTTTCCACATGTAAATTTGCAAAATGGCGCTCCTTATACATGTATCAGCCAATACATGTACACTTCTGCACTATTTTAGAAAAGGCTCCACATTTAGTGACCTTGACATCTTAATTCTGATATTAGTTTCTATATAATATGTAACTTGGGCCCCATCACAAAGTGGGAAAGCGAAAAATTATAACCATAAAGCCAGAGCAAAAATAGCTAAATACTAGAATCAGCAGCTCAAAAACAAAAAGAAATGAAGTAAAGAGAGCATAACTCGGAATAGTTGTCTAGTTAGCCCTACTCATCAATCAAAAAGATGCAATGGGTCACAAAACATAACTAACAACTTGATATATTTTCGGGTGCTTGCAAGGAAAACAAAAAAGAAAGGTTGCCCCAACAGCCAGAACCGAAAGCTTAAGTTCCAAAAAACAATGTTCTGCATGTTTGAGTGACCCTAGAAACATCTGGAAATACAGTGATTTTTTTACTTCATAAGGAAATGCTTTTTTTATACAATTTTAGGATAAGAAATCAAGTACAAACTTGACATTAAGAAATAAAACATACTGTATCAGTGAGAAGAAAGGGGAAAAAAAGTTCTGAATAAACAGAAATCCTCAATACATTTAGAAGCAGTAAGCCCATGATAGCCCTCTGTAAGTTTACTAATCAAGACATGAGGCGATCCTGGGAAATGAGAGCTGATAGTAACTGCCACTTACTACATCAATACTTATTTCATTTGGTTAAAGTTTGCTTACCTGTTTAACCATCTTGCCAATGTTCCTAATTATTACAAGTAGAAAGGTCAGCGCCACCATTAGAACAATGCCTATTGTCCAAGAAACATCAGAATTTTCTGGGATCATAAACCATGTAGTGAGTTCTATCAATATCAATTAAATTCTTATATAGAAACATAAAAGAAATCCAGCACCTAAGACCACTGCCCTTGGCGTATCTAAAGAAGTAATTTTCTTTACTCTGAATAACAAGCTTACATCTGGGAAAACCTACACCTTATTTCCTAGGATAAACGCATCCTTATCCCTATCCAATTCCAAGGCATACAAGATCAGTAGATCTCATCTCAATATTCAGATACAGTGGATCCTTTTATAGAAACAGGATAAAATCAAACTAAACGTAACTGTCTCTGATATCTCAACAAGTAGAGGTGACCTGCATGGAGCGGTGGGTATACCCCTAAACAAAGGCATGGTGACCTACACGGAGTGATGGGTGCATCTATTCTTGCCACCTTGCTGGTCAGACTAGATAGACCATGCTGGTCTTTATTTGCCATCACATACTATGTTACTATGATACTACTGTATCCCACACAGGGGTGTGGGGTACAGTAATATCTTAGGATTCACCAAGGCTCTTGGGATTTCATTGTGATACACCTGGTCCAACATGAGGGTAGTCTGGCCAGGCAGGGTCAGCAGTTGCTACAGTGGCTCTCTGGCCTGTCCACATGCTTCTTCCTCCTCTCATCCTTACAGCACTCCCTCCCCTCCCATTCCCCACTCTCTCTATATACCTTCCCCTCTTGCACATTTGGAGGCTCTTGTGTGCCAGTCCTCTGCAGGCTGTACTGGTGGCCAGCTACAGTTCTTGTCGCCTCTATATGATGTTCTGGCTGCTAGCATCCTGTTCCTCTTCCTCGACAAGGATGATGACCACATCAGTGGGTTCTTCCTCCTCTCCTTCCTCCCCCTCCAATATATTCACCAATCATGCCTCAGTGGTGGTAGTGGTTGTGGAGGCAGCAGGGGTGCTGGTAGTGGCAGCAATGAAGGTGGCAGCAATGGTTGTGATAGCTGTGTTTGTGTTGGTGCCACATCTGCGGCTGTGACTGCATCTGCAAAATAGTGTGGTGAAGAAGGAGCTGATAGCAGAGAGGGAGCAAACAAGAGTTCCTGCAATTTACAATTAACAGAACAAGGTACATTAAACAAACTTAACTATGTACAATAACAGCATAACTGTAAACCTATTTGCATAATGCTTAATAGAGTTGTACATTGACTTAGCTTTATGAATGACTGAGTTATGTGAAATGACTGCAGAGCTTGTAATAATGAGTAGGGAAAGTACTCCTAGAAGAAGCTGCTGTCTCCCCCGAGGAGAGGAGAAGACTTTGGTCTTTTTCCTTTTTGAGCTTCAGTTGTGTATTTAAAGACTGCCCTAATAAAGTCAGGAACAAGCATCCCGTGTGTTTTCATTTACTTGAAACCAGAACTAATACAACTAGAAGTCAGGGAGTCACCAAGAGCGGAACTGTCACATTGGAGTGCCCCCTGCTGGTCACAATAGATAGTTCATAATTAGTGCTATACAGTGAGCAGAGTGTGTCACAAAGATGAGGACATTTCAGTTGTGGCCACACTAGCCCCCCTGAACTAACTGCCATATGCACCTTCTGATCCTAACTAGTTCAGATGTGGCACCTAGCAGATCCGGTGTGTTACAGAGGTGCAGCGTTATGTGTGGAGGGAGGGAAGTGGAAATTGCGCCTAACAGGCATGCATTGTTAGCATCCCGTTAGGGGCACCATGCATATGTTGGTATGTTGTCCCCAGGGCAGCAACATTCTACTTATTGGTACCGTCCTTTGCAATGGTACCTATCTCATGCACACCCTACTATCATTGCAACCCCCTTCTGTATATTCATTATTTGGGACCCAATGGACAAGGTGCCCTAGGAAGGGAAACCACTGCACCTACAGTCCTCATGACATCTGGTACCCATGTGTCGGGAGAGCCAATACACATGACTATGGCACTTCCTACCTTCAGTGTTCCATACAAAGTTGTTGTCTACTTGTGTCTGGCTGCTGACAATGGCACCTGCACAGTGCTGCTGTGTTCCACCTTCTCATACCATCACCATCCACTACATCAGGGCACTTTGTCCTGGGTGATTCCCCTACACTGGCTCTCTCTATCCCTGTGACCTCTCCTGGGAGCCCCAGATCCTTGCCACTGGCCCCCCTCTGCTGCTACTCCATGTGTTTGGTGATATTGTGTCCTATTGTGCACATCTTTATCATTCTCTTTCACATTTGCTAACAGATGTACATGGCTCTCTGCTGTGCACCACCATTCCAGTCCTTGCTCTGGATGCTGTGCTCGTGCATAGTGTGCTTCATTATGCTGTTCTATGGTCTCCTCCCTATGTGTGACGTGCACTCCCCATGTGCCATTCTTTATCTTTCTGCTGCTGCAACTCAAGCTGGAATTGCTCCAGATCCCAAAGTAAGTGGACCATCCTGTAAGGGAGAGGAGGAATACACCCGCTTTGAGAACCACCAGGATATTTCCTGCCATCCTCTTAACATAGCTTCATCTGGAGGTCTTGGAATGACAGCCTGGTTATTAGGGTCTGCCCTGTCCTGGTGTGTGGGAACTGTGTCATGTGGTCATTAGGGATGCCATGCTAAAGACCCATAGGGTCATCTGCTGCCTATCATCTGTGACATCCTGGTGCCTCACACACTCTTTGTAGCAAGTTGGTGACAATCATCTGCAGTGTGCACTGTGCAGGCACACTATGACTGAGTTCACTCTTGTATGGCTCTGTGCATCCATTACCTGCATCTGTGTGATCATTGTGATCTGCATGTGTTCTGTTCTGGGGGGTCAGGCCTTGCAATGTTG
Organism: Ichthyophis bannanicus; assembly: GCA_033557465.1. NCBI lineage: Eukaryota > Metazoa > Chordata > Amphibia > Gymnophiona > Ichthyophiidae > Ichthyophis > Ichthyophis bannanicus. The sequence continues at coordinate 810,084,622 of CM066032.1, read as the reverse complement.
CATGCCTGCAGGTGTGTCCTTGCCAGTCTATGGCCATTGCTCCTGGCATTTTAACACATTTACATGTCATACTCTGAGCCATCCTTGCACCCTTGCCATGTGCCCAACTGGTCCTCCTCACATTTTAATGAAAACCAGTCCATCATCCTCAGGCATATATAATAGACAAAGTTCAGGCAGCACCATGAACTTAACCATCAATAGCTTATAACTTTGGCTTCTGATTTTAGGTTAAGAACATAAGATATGCCATACTGGGTCAGACCAAGGTCCATCAAGCCCAGTGTCCTATTTCCAACAGTGGCCAATCTAGGTCGTAAGTACCTAGCAGTTTCCCCAAAAGACACAGGATCCTCAATGCTTGTATTGGGTCAAGCAGTGATATCCCAGGTCCCTTTTAATAACGGTTTATGGACCTTTCCTCCAGGAATTTGTCCAAACCTTTTTTAAACCCAGCTACACTAACAGCTCTTGCTATATCCTCTGGTAACAAATTCCAGAGTTTGATTACACGTTGAGTGAAAAAATATTTTCTCTTATTAGTTTTAAATAGGTTACCCTGTTGCTTCATTGCATGTCCCCTAGTCTTTTTATATTCTGATGACATAAACAATCGATCTACGTTTACCTGTTCCACTCCATTCATTAATTTATAGACCTCCATCATATCTCGCCTCAGCTGTCTCTTTTCCAGGTTAAAGAGCCCTAACCTTTTTAGCCTCTCTTCATAGGAGTAAGCCTTCCATCCCCTTTACCATTTTGGTGGCTCTTCTCTGTGCCTTTAACGCTATATCCTTTTTAAGATGCGGCAACCAGAATTGCACACAATATTCAAGGTGCAGTTGCACCTTGAAACGATACAGAGCTATTATAATATCCTTTGTTTTATTTTCCATTCCTTTCCTTAAGATACCTGGCAATCTATTTGGATCATGCGGCAATCTCCATTCTGATAGAAAATAAAAGATCATGTTTGGTACTGGCAAAATGGTTCTTTGATAGAACCCTTTTGGAGAACGTTGACTTCCGGGTTAAAATAATTATACCTTAAATGCTGGAGACGCAACAAAATACATGGATCTTTTCTCTTAGACAAAATGCGCTCTCCCGCCTTTATCTGGAATCCAATTCGTGTAATTGCTCTTTGCGTTGTCTGGTCAAATAGATGCTAAAACTAGTAATGGTCGCCCTAATGGAGGCTTTAAATCCTTCCCAAGGGACTTCCGGGTGGGCTAGATGAGAAGGATTTAAAGCCTCCATTAGGGCGACCATTACTAGTTTTAGCATCTATTTGACCAGACAACGCAAAGAGCAATTACACGAATTGGATTCCAGATAAAAGCGGGAGAGTGCATTTTGTCTAAGAGAAAAGATCCATGTATTTTGTTGCGCCTCCAGCGTTTAAGGTATAATTATAACCAGCTTCTAACCAATGAGGTCTCCCAAAATATTAAAGCTCAGGAAGGCATATATTATAGGGACAATAACAAGGCAGGCTGATTACTAGCCAACACCTTAAAAGCGAGGAAAGAGGCTAGTCGAATTGCAGCCATTAAGGTCTGTGGGAATCCAACTTTGTTGGTGAAAGACACCAACATTGCAGAGGCCTTTAGGTCATTTTTGAGGAACTATATACCTCTGAAAAAGTCTGTCCACGGGAGGCCTTCGCACAACTAATGGATAAGATTGAGAACCTTGGACAAGGCAAAGTCAGAGACACTAAATAGTCCAATCTCCCTGGAAGAGATTTGTCAAGCGGTAAACTCACTGGCGCCGGGTAAGGCTGTTGGCCCCGATGGTTTACCATTGGAATTCTTTAAATTGTTTGCCAAGGAATTGGGACCACATATGCAGAAGTACTATCATGCACTAGTAGAGAAAAGTCCCCAAGTGGGAATGTTTGCAGCTGCAAAGGTTATAGTGCTAGAAAAGCCAGGGAGGGACCCACAGATAGTGAGTAATTACCGTCCAATTTTCTTATTAAACGTTGACTATAAAAGTTTTGCAACAGTGTTGGCGCGTCGGTTGGCCACACTAGTCCCCAGTTTAATCCATCCAGACCAATGTGGTTTTGTAGAAGGTCGATCAACAGCGGACAATGCCAGGCTTTTGTGCCATGTCTTGACTGGGGCAGAGGGTATGAATGGCTCATTAGTGGGCCTATCGTTAGACGCCGAAAAGGTTTTTGACTGTCTAGAATGGTCATTCCTATACTCTGCTCTTGAATGGTTTGGTCTGGGAGAAGGTTTCATTAAATTAATTAAAATAATGTATGTGTGTCCCTTTGCTAGCATTTGTGTCAATAACATTCAGTCACGAGAACTCATATTGGGCTGAGGTGCGCAGCAAGGATGCCCTTTATCGCCAATCCTGTTTAATCTTGCGCTTGAGCCTCTTGCCCTTCTATTGCATCAGAATCTCAAGATTCATGGTATAATGTTAGCTGGCAGAGAGATTAAATTATCAGCGTATGCTGACGCTCTCCTTTTATTTACTACTCTGGAGTCGGTGTCACATATTCTGGAACAAATAGAATATTATTCTTTGTTATCTGGGTATAAAATTAACTGGTCAAAATCAGTAGCCTTCCCCCTTAACTTACGAGTCCACAAAACGGACCTGGCAGGATTTCCCTTTGTATGGGAACCAAAAAAGGTTAAGTACTTAGGAGTGCATTACTGCTACCCTTTGGAAGAAACGCTTAAGTATAACGCAGAGGTACTTCTGGCCAATATTCAGAATATACCCAGTACTAATTTATGGTATCAGGGAAGGAGAACTTTATTGCACACAACTTTAGCCCAAACGCCTGACAAAGGCCATGTTTCAAATCCTCTTCGTCAGGGGAATTCAGGCGTACTACATTTATAAAAACATGAACAATAAATAGAAAAATACAATTCATAAAAACATCATAATCGATTAAAACAATGATAAAAACATCAAAACAATAGTACCTTTCCAACAGGTTCAGAATGATTGTATAAACTTTGTGCTAAAGGGAAGGAGAAAAAAGAGCCGGTATCAGGAACAGTATAAACGACGAAGCAGGAGTTTCATATCACTCCTGCTTCGTTGTTTATACTGTTCCTGATACCGGCTCTTTTTTCTCCTTCCCTTTAGCATAAAGTTTATACAATCATTCTGAACCTGTTGGAAAGGTACTGTTTTTTAAAAAGAACTTAATGGTTCTTTTTAGTAGTCACACCCTTTTTTGTTCCTTTTATAAGTTATTATATTCTTCTTTTTATTATAGTTTGTATTTATGTTTATATTTGATGTTTTTATCATTGTATATGTATTTATGATATTTTGTTTTTGGGCATTCCAACATTTTTATTAATTTTTAGTAATGTTTTGTATTATTCATCATCATTGAGTTTTAGGTTTTTATCATGGTTTTATTTTTGTTCATTTGTTGTTTTTACATGTTTTTTTATTTTTAATCGATTATGAGGTTTTTATGAATTGTATTTTTCTATTTATTGTTCATGTTTTTATAAATGTAGTACGCCTGAATTCCCCTGATGAAGAGGATTCGAAACACGGCCTGTGTCGGGTGTTTGGGCTAAAGTTGTGTGCAATAAAATTCTCCTTCCCTGATACCACAAATTAGTACTGGGTTTCTTCTGTTCACGTGGTACCATGCTTTTTTGGTGGACCCAATATTCAGAACATGACTACCAAGTGGTCCCCTTTGCTCTTATCATGGTGGGGCCGGTTGGAGACAATTAAAATGACCATTGTACTAAAAATAAACTATATACTGGAAATGGTGCCATTATATTTCCCAAATCAGTTGTACCATCAGATAGAAAGACTATTAACGCTTTTCCTATGGAACAACAAACCTCCCAGAATTGCCCTCAAAAAACTCAAATCCCGTAAGGAAGATGGGGGAGTGGGTTTCCCAGATTTTTTTGTCTACCATAGCGCATTCCTGATGAAGCAAGGAGCAAGATGGATGGATCAGATATCTGATCAAAGTCCGGTCTGGTTGAACTTAGAGGAAAGGATTGTGGCCCCCTTCCCCATGAATCTTCATCCAGGAATGGTTTTTAGGGAGAACTCGCAGAGACCAAGAATGGTCTTAGACACGCAAAGAGCTTTCCAGACCCTAGTTAGTACGATGAGTCCAAATGGAAAAAATTCTACGTGTCTCCCCTTGTGGTATAACCCACTTTTTAAGATCCAGCATAAAACATTTGCGTGGAAGCAATGGTATGATAGAGGTATCTGGATTCTTGGGCAGTTAATTGAAGAGAATAAGTGGAAAAACTTTGACAGACTGCAGTAGGACTTTCATCTCCCTGGCTCTCTGTACTTTCAATGGTTACAATTAAAGCATTGCGTGGAGAAAGCAGTAGGGGAATTTAAATCTTTGCAGGAAGAATGGGGGGTAAACATTAAAATGCTGCAATCACAATTAGCTGCAGGTACAGCATCCTTCTTTTACAAAGAATTAAAACAATCATTGCATTCACAGTTAATTGGGTTGCAACAGGTATGGGAACAAGATACAGGAGTCTACCTATCACAGCAAAGCTGGGCAAACTTTTGGGCTAGTCAAGTAAGAACATCCAAATCTGCCTCCATTACTCAGACTTTATTTTTTTTCACACACAGGGCTTACCTAACACCAGTGAAAATAAAATAAATAAATGAGATAGATCAGCACCTGTGCAGTGCTGGACGTGTCGAAAGCAGATAGGCACTCTTAAACACATAGTCTTTGATTGTCCTAGTGTGCAGGACTTCTGGACACAGGTATGGGCCCGAATACAAGTAATTTTGGACCTTAACACCCCCCTTACATGGGGGATATTAGCTTTTCGTTCGGCTATGGCCATTCCTGGGTTGAACAAGGATTATAGATTCCTATTAGACTTTATATTGGGGGTGGCTATTTGCTTGCTGGTTCGTAATTGGAAACATACTACGGATCTCCACTTTCAAACATGGTGGAACCAGGTTTGTTTATATAGCAAATACGAGCAAATGCCTCGCAAAGGCACAGTTCAAGCTCCCCATAACATTTTGAAATGGAAAGCCTTGAAGGAATTCGGGGCTGGTGCACATTGTTACAATGTTTAAAGGTTGTACATATAATAAAGCATATAAGGAAGGAACCCGAGTGATGTACCCAGAACTCTGCAATTGCATGATGTATTAGTTTAGACCCTAGTGGACATGGGTGGGTGGGGGGGTGGTACGGGGGGGGGGGTGATATGTGTGTTAATTGTTTTGGTTTAAGGTGTGGTTTGTTTGTCATGTTGGTTGAAAAGATAAATAAATACTTTAAAAAAAAAAAAGCAGCGGACCCAGCACAGATCCCTGGGGTACTCCACTATTCACCTTTTTCCAATTGGAAAATTGGCCATTTAGCCCTACCCTCTGCTTTCTATCTTTTAACCAGTTCCTGATCCACAATAGTACATTTATTTTACAGGTTTTATATACTGCTTTATCATTTCAATCAAAGCGGTTTACATTGTAACTTAAACTTGGTAATATATATTAAACAGGGATATTGATAACTTGGATTTTTATGAGGCAATGGAGGGTTAAGTGACTTTCCCAAGGCTACAAGGAGTGCTAGTGGGAATCAAACACTTGTCTCTGGGTTCCCAAGTCAGTGCTCTAACTATTAGGCTACTCCTCCGCTCCATTATCTCCTATCCCATGACTTTTTAGTTTTTCCAAACGTCTCTGATGAGGGACCTTGTCAAAGGCTTTCTGAAAGTCCAGATACACAATATCAACCGACTCACCTTTGTCTACCTGTTTATTCACATCTTCAAAAAAAAGATAACAGATTAGTAAGACAAGATCTTCCTTATCTAAAGCCATGTTGGCTGTCTCCCATTAAGCCATGACTATTTACATGCTGAGTAATTTTGTTCTTTATGATGGTTTCTACTATTTTTCCCTGTACTGACGTTAGGCTCATCAGTCTGTAGTTTCCCGGTTCACCCCTGGAACCCTTTTTAAAAATCGGTGTTACATTGGTGATCCTCCAATCTTCAGTTATTACAGATGATTTTAATGATAGTTCACAGATTACTAATAGCAGGTCTGCAATCTCATATTTCAGTTCTTTCAACACCCTTGGATGTATACCATCCGGTCCAGGTGATTTGCTACTCTTCAGTTTATCAAATTGTTGTAATACCTCTTCTCGGTGTAGCGATATTTCTTTCAATTCTTCTGCATTATCACCTTTAAATACCACTTGAGTCATGGGTAACATCCCTACATCTTCCTCAACAAATGCCAATGCAAAAAACTAAAATAGATGTTTATTGGATAAATACTAGAATATAGAGGCAAAAAAATATTTTTGTTTAGTTCCTCATAGTGTTCACAGATTCTTTCATTTTGTTTAGTTTCATATTTTTTATTTTTGTTTCAGGGAAATTTCATTAATGGTGCACACTATTGCTCTACAGTGCACTATATTTATTCATGGGCATGCTATTCTTCATGGATAATCTGAGCAGCCTAAAGTTAGGACCAAAGGTGGTGAACGGATTAGAAATTGGTTTAATTTAATTTAATCTTTCATTTCCCGCCCTACCAGCAGCTCAAAGCAGCTTACAATAAGCAAATCTAATCATGATAATAATAAAACAATCTAAAACCAATTAATTAATTAACTGGTGGAGGGTTTTGGTAAATGGAATTTACTTGAAGGAAAGAAAGGACAGTAGTAGAATGACGCAGGGATCAGTCCTGGGGCCAATTCTGTACAATATCTTTGAAAGTGATATTGCCAAAGATTAGAAGGAAAGGTTTTCCCTTATTTGGAAGTTGACCCCTAGTGGTAGTACTGTGAGATTTCTGCTAGTGGTCATGGGCACCATTTTGAACCTGTAATGCGCCATGAGTAGGGGCAAGTGGGAATCATTTCTACTCCCACTAGACTACCAGGAACCCTGGTAAGAGCTGGGAAAGTGTGTGTGTGGGGGGTGGGGGAATGGGAGGGTTCTGGGAGGGCCACTCGGGAAGTATGGATTTCAAGGGGATCTGGAATGATGCTGGGAGGGGTGATTGGGAATCAGATATCAGAGGGGTGATTAAGGAGGATTGGATATCTGGAAGTGATCAGGGGGATCGGATGTCTGGGGGTTGACCGGGGGTGGGTGGACTTGTCCTGCTGGTAGGAGGGGATCCTCTATAGGTGCCATATGTCTTTATTAAATAGGCTTAGAATAGGTGCCTTTTTCGTCTGCCCACATAGGTGCCCTGCTATAAAATCACCCTCTAATTGCTTCTAAGTCTCTTCACTTACAATAATGCAAGCTCATTAGCAAAGCAGAGTGTAAGCTTCCCATATCAACATTAAAGGCAACATTTATATGTCTGTCATAATATTAGAATATTAACAAAACTGCAGAATAGCATGATGAATTTAAAAGAAATATTTTCCCGTTATTTTATTAATTAATTTTTTTTTTTGGATAGGGCTGCTAGTGATGAGAAGGGGTGAGTACTCTTATCCTAGAAATTAGAACAATAAAGACTATCATAAAGAAACGACTCTGGTATAACTCGTACCTCAGTGCCAGAGACCATCCCGGGCATCAGAGACCACATTTAACAAGTTTCTCATTCCACAGCTATTCAATTGTAGTTCCCTCCATGACCTAGAGCTCCAACTCAAATCCTGGATATTGCAAAATTGAAGGATGCCCTGCAATGCAGAATCTTTTCTCAGATGTTTCTCTTGGCTTTTCTTTCCACCTCTTTTCTTTCTTCCATTTTCTTGTGTTGGCATGCCTGCACATGAAGGGCGAGACAGACATGGGAGAAGATACAAGCAGCGTTAGGAAGGAGAACCAAGGAGACAAAAGTTGTTAGAACTAGAAAATAATGGAGAGAAAGAACAAGAAAAAAAAAGATGTCACTATTGCTTTATTTTAGAGAGGTGTATTCACCAATTGAAATTTATTAAAGATTTATTTCTATGAATTAACGTGAGACATTTGATAGCAAATACATGAGAAAATAATATATATGTTAACTGCAGTCTGTGCCAGGGCTACTATAAATAAACATTTGCAATTCTCCTGAACTCCCAGGGAACTGTTTATATGAGGGCCCTACTTATCATCTGAATGAATTTGGAAACAGTTGAAAAGACTTCATGAAATAACTTCCCAAGTGTAAAGGTCTTTGCAACATTTAAATTACAAATAGGACTATAAATGCATTCCCTATTGCTACACCAAAGTTGTATTATACCATCTTTTACCACGCCTTCCAGGAAAACAGGAGTTCCAGGACTGTGAAAAGGAAATCAAGCTGATGCCATGGGGTTTACTAATGAGATCAAAAAAACGAAATGGATATGCACAATATAGTCCTGGGGCAGCAGAATGCCTTTTTGGTTGGGACGGGGGCATGAGCATCACCCCCAACTTTTCCCCCTAGCTCCCACCCCAATTTTTCACTTTACATTTGCCCTTGGTCATTCTTACATACATTTAAAAAGTACAGCTCATATGGGTTGATATTTAAATCCCACAATCAGCATTTTTTCTTAAATGTAGGTCATGATGTTTACACCATTCGCATGCATTCTGCAGCTGAGCTATACAAGTTGAGGGTAATTTTATAACAGGGTGTCTAAGGTAAATCAGCAGGGAAAAAACTATTTTTAGCCTATTTTATAAAGACATAGAGGTGCTTATGGTGGTCATTTTAGAATCCTTTTTCACAATTTGGATGTCTGAAAACATGCATGCGGATGTCCAAATCATGGTGTCGCCCCCAGAGTCATTTGAAGAGATGGGTCTAGAGATGTCTCGATGCGCACATGTCTAAACATTGCAGTGGAAATGCCAGGGGCATATCCAGGGTGGTTCACCAAAATTATTTATTTATTGTGTTTTCATAATTTCAAAGCGGTTTACATTTCAACTCAACTATAACATACATTGTAACAGTTTGTGTTTTAACTTACATAACATACTGTGGCGCTCGAGCCCCTACCAGGCGGCCGCCTAGTAGGGACGGGTAGCCACCTCTTATCTTTTCCTAAGCTTGTAGTTGTGTGAGGAATAATGAGCCAAGTGGTTTATCAAAGCGCACAGGAATTTATTCAGCTTCCTTGCTGGTAAGTGGATACAAATTCTTCAAGCACATTTATTCTCCAGACAAAAGAAAATATAACGGATAACTTCTCCCATAAACAAATGTCCAAAACAGAGTAACAGCGAACTCAACCATACAAGCTTCTGCCCCAGTCTTTTACTGTTTTAACATTTCTGCATATGAAGGAATATGTCCTTCTTTTTAAAACTCTTCAAACAGGCTGTTAGTTTATTCAAGGCCGTTGCAAACACCAACAGTTTCAGCTGTTCAACCCCAACTGAGTTACTGCCGATAAGATTCGAAGGAAAGACTCTTAGGCCCTTTTAATTATATGACTCCTTCTCTCCTTTCTTTCAGCTTCAGAACTACCTTCACACCTATAGTAGCGTTCTTAAGGTTCAACTGTTTCTGGCTTACACTAATTCACCTTAGTGCATGCATCACATTCCATCTCTGAAACACTGGAAGTTACATCACCCTCTTTGGCTTCAACCTCCATGCTCTCAGCTGAGCTATAGCAGGGTTCTGCTTGGAAACGCTCAGGAACTTTCTGTTTTAAAGTTTTCAACAGGTCAAACAACCTCTCCCATTTTCTTGCCCTCCCTTCTCTGGGCAGGTCTCCTATGGGGTGTTCTTGTTTAACCTTCCTGGTGAAACATTTCTTTCTACGCTGTGTTATCTGGGGTACAACAGTTTCATCAGAGTCAGAACAGGAAACCCACTTTGAAGGCCTTACTGCCTCCCCCCTCCTACCTTGGGGTCTTGGTGCAGTATTCTCTTGGTTGGAACTTCGGCCAGTCAGAACTCCCTCTGCCTCAGAGTAGGGCAGAGACTTTTGGTAAAACTTTCCCGCTCTCTTGCCAGGGTAGGTGGTTCTTTCCCAAGAACCTTCCCCATGTCCTCTGTGGCTACTGTGCTGACTATTGTGGCTTCCTTTGTACCTTCTTTGGCTGCCTTTATAGCTGTTCCTTTCTCTGCTGCTCCCTTTGGCTGCAAAGCTCCTTTGTCCTTTGGCTACCAGGTTGTTCTCCCTGGACCTTCTGGAACTTGGACTGGAACCTGAGCTGCAACTCCCACTTGGACCTGGACTGCAACTCCGACAGCAACTGCCACTGCAACTGCAACTGTGTCTCCAACCGTGTTTCGCCCTGGGTCTCCAACCGTGTCTCCCCCTGTATCTCCAACCGTGTCTATCTCTGGTGTTTGTTTGCTCCAATTTAAACATTGAGCAGGGCAACTCCCTTCCTGGCCCTGCCCATCTGTACCTCCCACTCCTATCTATGGTTGACCTGGAGTGTGGGCGTGGCTTACAACTAGGTCTGCCCTCTAGGTTTCTCTCCGGGCTTCTGCTGTGGACTATGTGATCCTGTGTACCCATCCCCCGCAAAGAGGAAAAATTCTTCTTCTCTTCCCTTTTTCCTGGCTGGGCTGCACTCTCCTTACCACAATACATTATACCAGGGAGTTTAACTTGGATGCTTACACTGGGTTCCTTCACTAATGGGGTCATTCTGAACCATGAATAGCGGGGATGGATGTCCCAACAGGATGTCTATCCCCGCTATTCATGGCGGCTGCAGGTCCCGACTAACTTCCCCACTGGTTGTGTGGGGAAGTTAGTTGGGGGCGGGGAAGAGGCGGCCCGGGGGTGGAGAGTAGGCAGGCAGTGGCAGCTTCCAGGGCCGGCAAAATGGCCGGGGAAGTTATTCCACCCCCAGGGTGGAATAACTTGTCTGGACATCGTTTGTAGTCATCATTGGGGTGCAGGTGGGGCTGGGAGGGCCAGAGTTAATTCCCCACAGCCCGACCCTGGCCTTAGGAGGCCAAATCGGGGGTTGGGCTGTGGGGAATTAACTCTTTTTGCAGCCGGCATCCTGGCTTTTAAATGGAGCCGCAGTGCCATGGCAACATGACACCATGGCGCCGCAGCTCCATTTGAATGCCCTGACTGAGTTAGTCGGGCAGGGCATGTACGTGCAGGCCGGGACTGAATCACATTTTCGGCCTGCACGTACATGCCTGTTCGCTATTCTGATCCCACGGGGCTAGATGTGCCCCGCGGGATCAGAATCGTGATCTCCTTTGTACGTCCGGCTCAGCCTGGACGTACAAAGGAGATCTACGTCTGCTACAGAATCAGGCCCTAAGTGTTTAATTTAGGGTTGATAACAATAATCTGTTATTACTTGGTGTAATGGTGTGTGGTGTGAGGGTTTACAGTTAGGTTTGGTTACTTTTCAGAGTTTTGGTTGGCATTATGTCAGTCCATAGTGGTCCTTGAAAAGATACATTTTTAATGCTTTTCTAAAGTCCGATAACTACTACTACTACTCAGCATTTATATAGCGCTACCAGTCGTACGCAGCGCTGTACAGCACAGACATGTAAGACAATCCCTGCTCATCAGAGCTTACAATCTAGTCAAGACAAAACACACGAAACATCGGAGGTGTAGGCAGGGGTAAAGCAAGGGAGAGAAAAGGAGATCAGGTGAGTTAAGATCCAAAAGTAGCAGCAAAGAGGTGAGCTTTCAACCTGGACTTGAAGAGGGTTAGAGAAGGTGCCTGGCATACAGACACAGGTAATTTGTTCCAGGCGTAAGATGCAGCAAGGTGAAAGGAGTGAAGTCTGGAGTTAGCAGTAAGAGAGCGGGGCATGGATAGAAGCAGTTTGCCAGAGGAGCGGATTTCCCGAGGGCAGTTATAAGGGGAGATGAGAGATGAAAGGTACTGAGGAGCAGCGGAGTGAATGCATTTATAGGTCAGCAGGAGAAGTTTGAACTAGATGCGGAAGCGGATAGGGAGCCAATGAAGTGACTTGAGAAGAGGAATGATATGTCCTTTATGTTTTCTGGAAGTGCATTCCATAATGTCGGTGCATAGATGGTGAATGCTCTTTTGCATGTTGATTATGTTTTCTTTGTTTTGGTATGAAGAGAAGATTTATATGTATTGTTCACTTTGCTCTGTTTTCAGGGTCCTTGATTATTAACGGTTGTAGTGTGTCTGGGGCTATTTTATTTATGATGTTGAATATGTTGAGTATAGTTTTGAATTTGGTGCGTGCTTGTATCGGGAGCCAGTGAAGCTGTATCAGAGTTGGTGTTATGTGTTCGTTTCTGTTGGTTTCTGTGATCATTCTTGCTGCCATGTTCTGAGTTGTTTGTAGTGGTGCTCTTACATGCTTTGGTAGTCCTTGGTAAATTATATTATACGTAGTAGTCTAGGGTGGGTGTTATTATTGCCTGACAAACTGTTCTGAAGTCACTGTTGCTGAGAAGACGTTTGAGTTTGTCTAATGTTCTTATTTTGTAGTATGCTCTTTTGGTTGTCTTGTTTATGTGGGCTTGGAAGTTTAGGGCTTGATCTAGTATGACTCCCAGGTATTTGACCTCCTTTTTGACTGTGAGTTCATTGTTTTTCAGTTTTATTGTAGCCGGTGGTGTAAATATTGTGTTCCTGGTGACGTGTAGGACCTCCGGTCTTTTGTAGTTTATATTTAGGTTTTGCTTTTGAATAATGTTGATGATAGGGGTGATCCTTGTGGTATCCCCTGTGTTTGTCTGATGAACTTAGATCACCTAGCTTCACATTTGATTTGTTGTTTTCTGTTTTTTTAGGTGTCTGTCCAATTAGACATGTGTGCCCAATTTCAGAAACAGCTGCAACATCTAGGCCCATATCCAAATCTGTACCTGCTCTGGGGCATGAATAATCATAGAAAAAGTGCTCATTTTGCTGGTAAACCCCCGGAGAGTATAGAAGAGACAGTACTCTGGTATTCCCAATACTGTCCAGAACTGTGACCTTTAATAAGGCTTGGGGACACTTGTGTTGCAGTTCTCCCTCTGTCGCTTGCAGATTGGCTGTCTGGGAAGCATATGTTATCTGGAATACTGCCATGGGGGCATCTATATCAGGGACATTCACATTTCTGAAATGGTGCTCAAACTTGGACGTGACCGACGTTTCCGAGCACATTTTCACATGGATGTCCCTGATAGCACATGGACGTCATTTCTAAATTGTTCCTTCATTTGTCTTTCTAAAATGCTAGCACAAATCCTGCGGATATAACATGTGCTCAAAAGGGAGTGTTTTTGTTTTGAAACAAAAGTGGCAACAGTGCATCCTATTTTGCAATAGCGCACACTATTTGAAAAAAAAAACAAGATGAAAAAATGAAAAAATCTCAAAATACAATTCAATTTTTGGCCTGCATATTCCTAAGAGCAAGTGTAAATGTCCCTGCATAGAGTGTGTAAGTACCTGCGTAAATTTATGTATTTCATAATCCACGCGTTTACTTTGTGACTCCACCTGCGCTCCATCCAGACTACACCCCCCCCAGCAATGCCTACAGTAAAGGGCAAACCTGCATAACCCTGCACAGATTTTATGCCCGCTGAAATCTTATAAAACAAGAAAACAGGAGCAGAGAGAGTAAATAGGCAAATCTTTTAAAGAACAATCAGAATAAACATTCAATAAAACTGGGTAGACAATAAAAATACACATTTATTGACAACAAATAATAATAAAGGCAATACTGTGCTGTGGATACAAATTTAACATAGAAACATAGAAACATGATGACAGAAAAAGACCACATGGCCTATCTAGTCTGTCCTTCCATAACATCAACCAACTAGAATGTTCTTTTAGACTATACTAGTCCATCCAAGTGGATCACAAAACTGACATGATTTCAGCAGAATGCCAGCCTTAAGGGACATTGTTTTAAATGCAGTTGATGTGAGCTATGTGTGCACAGGATAGCCCCCAAAACCTGGCAGGGTGCCCCCTTTAGGAAAACCACAAAAGTATGCACTAAGTTAGATAGCCAGCCGCCAGGTGGTCATGCCTGTGTATCGCTAGCAATGCATAGAGTATCAATGTGCACTGCTTGTTTTTACCAAGTGAAACATGCAAGAAAATGCCCAGAGGGATTATTATAGTGCAGCTGCATTTACCTCTGTTTTTGGAATTTTATGAGAGTCATTTTAAGTGTGTATATTACCATATAGCTGATAAAATAACTTTATAAATCTACCCCAAGGGGGTAATTTTATAAACGTTTCCTGCCTATAAATCTCTGATTTACATGCATAAAACAACTTCTGTCAAATTATTATTCCACAGGTATGTGCACACAGGTACATGCGGTGACAAAACAGCACATGCATTTTCATAATATGGGGGTTATTTTAGAAGCCCTGTTTGTGCTTGTCTAAATCCCAGAGATGTGAGCCATTTTAGAAGCCAGGTCTATAGATGGTTCCCAGTGCAAGGATGTCCACATCATGAAGGGGCATGATGGTGGCATGACCGGGGCAGTCTCGGCAAGACGGACATGTAGCCCTGATTTCAGAAATAGCAAGCGCTTCACGACCCACTAGCAGGACCGTCCATGTCTATTCCTGCTACTTAATTGGAGGCATTTATATGTATAAGAACTTTGCTCAGTCCTTTTTGAAGCATTGACTGTCTGGGCTTTGTGCACAATAAATTGGCTTGGACCCTGTAATTGACTCCTGGATTTATTCGTTATTTGCACTTCGCTGCTACATATTCTTGGTGCGTTGGCCGAGAATGTGCGGATAGTGAATGGTATTCAAGCGAGTATTCCACGTAGTTCGCCTCCAGGTTTGGTCCAGTTGGAACCGCGTCTGTCCGACCGCAGGGGAAATCTCAGGCGCCGCCGGTCCCCTTGTATCGGCTGATTTTCAAAAGCCTCGAGATGTAACACCACGGCAGTCAACTGTGGTGCTTATGAACCAGCGGGATGGTCAGAAGTAGTATCCAGATAGAAGCTGTTCCTGAGTATCTCAGCTGAGCACGCTATCCAGATAACTCTCCGGCATTTATCCACTTAGTGTAATAGTCATCTGACACTTATCCAGAATATAACTTAGGCTAGCTTTTCATGTTGCCTCAGTAGTCCAGTAAGTGCCTGATAAATATCTCGCTAACGAGATAAGTGCCAGTACTTATCTGGATACTACCAACATGCCCTCTGCTCACGGACTGTCCCTGCCCTAACCAGATAGTGTTGTAGACATACTTAGCAGCGCTATCTGCATAGTACTGCTGAATATCGCAGACTCATCCATTTGGTCTTCCATTGGCCAACTGGCTAAAAATTCAGAATATGAGGCCTATAATTTTCCAAAATGGCCCAGGTATACCTAGGCATGCAGGTACTTACATATGGAAGTTGCAAATCCGGCATTTCCACATGGCAGCTGCTGAATTGGTGCCACTCAGATTCCTTCATATAAATTTATAAAAAGGCTCCTCCTGCCGTACATGGAGGCAAATCCACATGCATGACTGCACGTCCTTAAATATATTTTGCAAAAGGCTCCACATTCAGCTGAGCCTTTGCTAAAATACTGTTGTAATAGAGCACATCCCAAGATGGTTGTCTCAATCCCAATCTCCACATGCTATGGAAAATGGGCCTTCATGTGTCTTTACAAAATGCCAGCAGAAATCCTGCAGAAATCAAGGCTAAAATGAAGCCACGGACATTTATGTCTATTCGGGGACAGGAATTAATGTTCATGTGTAAAGTACGAAAACATAAATTGTGCATCTACATCCAGCACACTTTTAAGCCTGGAGTAATTTTCTAAGAGATCTTATTCATTCCTATAAAATGGAATTTTAGAAGGGTTGTCTAGGAAAAACCTGGTATGTCCACAGCAGAATGTCCAAATATTTGGGGAAGTGGCAGTAGTGAAGGGAGGCACATATAAGTGCCTTCTGAAATCACTCCATCTCTACCTCGAAAAAAGAACTTCCCAATAACCACGCAGATAGCAAGGCCGGGTATGTGTATGGATGTAGGCCATTTCACAAATGTAGATATCCTCGAATTGCATGCTCATTGAACTGGGCATTTGGATGTCCCGTTCAGGGATGTTCAGAAGGGGGGGGGGAGAGGGCACTATATTCTGAAACTAGTATGTCCTGGCCTACCATTTCAGATACCTAGACATGCGGTGGCAGACCTGTAACATGTCTGGAATTTACCGGTGGGCCTATTCAGCAAGGAAATATTAACTGTGGCAATGAGATCTCTTTTTGCTCTTCTCCCTGGAAGTGTTGCAGCCATAAAATGAGCACCTTTTTGCACTTTATTCATGATTACGCGCAGGTATCGGCATGGACACCTGATCACCCAGGGCCAGACATGTACATGCAGTTCTGAAATCCCACCATGATGTGAATCTCCCTTGCTCTGTCCAGGGCACGTCCCCATGCCACATGGACGTTCTTGTGCTGGGGGTGTCTATATACCTGGCTTTCTAAAATGGCTTCAAGGATGTCTCCATGATTTGCTTGTGTAAGTGCCAGTTTTCAGACATTCAACTCACCAATAGGCTTTTAAAATGATCTCCATATTGTATATAGACATAAAAAAGGCTTTTTAAAATTGCCCTGCACTTGTTTTTAAGCAATTGTTTCAGATGCTCTTTCAGAGAGATCCATCATATTTCGTTACACTAACTTTAAGTTAACTGTAATGTTTGCTCGATACACTGGATACAATGCTTGTGGAGATCAAATGACACCCTCGAATGTGATGAACATTTGTTTTCTTTTGGAGATGTTACCTTGTAATTGCTTCTACTGGCACTTGCTATGAAGAAAATGAGGTGTCCCACACAGCAAAATTAACTCTGAGCAACTATGCAATAATATGCAGACATATACAACAGTCATAGCACCCATCTGAGGGTACAGAAACTTACATTTTGTTGCAACATTCTTCTGAAAGACACAGGACTTCAGAAAATAAGCCTCATTTTTATGACTGGGTGCCATAACAACATGGATAAATGTTTGATTCTAAAGGGAACTTACCAGACTGTGCTGAGATTCAAACTGGTGAATGGCAAACTTAATTCCAGCATAAGAGTCTGAATGCGTGGATGAGACAATGGTGCGAGGAAGAGGTTTTTGGATTTGTTAGGAACTGGGGAACATTCTGAGGAAAGGAGAGGCTTTTCCAAAGGGATGGGCTCCACCTTAACCAGGATAGAGACAGACTGCTGGCATTAACCTTTAAAAAGGAGATAGATCAGCTTTTAAAGTAGATAATAGGGGAAAGCCGACAGTCGCCCAAGAGTACATGGTTCGGAGCGATATGTCTGTGAAGGATACTAGCAAAAGACTGAAGTTAGGGCATATCAACAGAGAGGTTCCAATAAAGACTAAAGTAACCCAAATGCCCTTAAGTATAGAGCAGACAGAGCTTAAAGATTCCAAATTACCACTGTCTACCGACAACCAGATTAATATGACTAAAATACGACCTCTACAATGCTTGTATGCAAATGCTAGAAGTCTAAAAAATAAGAAGGAAGAGTTGGAAAATATAGTACTAAATGAGAGGTTAGATATGATTGGTATCTCAGAGAACTGGTGGAAGGAGGACAACCAGTGGGATACTGTGATACCTGGGTACAAATTATATTGCAATGATAGAGTAGCTCAAATTGGTGGAGGGGTTGCACTCTATGTTAGTGAGGGCATTGAGTCACACAGGATTAAAGTTTTGCAGGAAACAAAATACACTGTAGAATCTCTATGGATTAAAATTCCATGTAAAAAGGGGAAGGCGATGGTAGTGGGGGTGTACTATTGACTGAAATCAGGGAAACTAACAAAAGTCATAATAAAGTAATAATAATGGATGATTTCAATTACTTCAGTATCGACTGGGTCAGTGTCATGGCAGGACATGCTAGGGAGATAAAATTTTTAGATGAAATAAATGACTGCTTCTTGGAGCAGCTGGTTTATGAACTGACAAGAGAGGAAGCCATTTTGGACCTAGTCCTTAGTGGCACAAAGGATCGGGTGCAAGAGACAAGGGTGTTGGGGCCACTTGGCAATAGTGATCATAGCATGATCATATTTGATCTCATAAATGGAGGAAAGATGGCAAGTAAATCTACAGTACTGCCTTTTAACTTTCAAAAGGGAGACTATGATAAAATAAGGAAAATAGATAAGAAAAACCTAAAAGGAACAACTACAAAGGTTAAAAATTTACATTGAGCATAGGCGTTGTTTAAAAATACTATCCTGGAAGCCCAGACCAACTGTATTCCATGCTTTAAAAAAGGTGGAGGGAAGTCAAAAAAACTGCCAGCATGGTTTAAAGGTGAGGTCAGAGACGCTGTTGTAGCAAAAAAAAGCATCTTTCAGGAAATGGAAAAAGGAGCCAAATGATGAAAACTGGAAACAACATAAGCATCAACTAGTTAGATGCAGGGCATTGATAAGGCAGTCTATGAGAGAATTTGAGAAGAAGCTTGCCGTGGAAGCAAAAACGCATAATAAAGATTTTTTTCAAGTACACTTGTAGCAAAAAACATTAGACCATTAGATGATAGAGGGGTAAAAGGGGCACAAAGAGGGGACAACGCCATTGCGGAAAGCCTGTATGAATTCTTTGTTTTGGTCTTTACTGAAGAAGATGTAGGGAAATTACTCATAACTGAAATGGTATTTAAAGGCGATGCATTGGAAGAATTGTAAGAAATATTGATAAACCGGGAAGATATATTACAAATATTTGATAAACTAAACAGTAGCAAATCACTTGGACCGATGGTATACACCTGAGCGTGTTGAAAGAACTGAAATATGAGATTGCAGACCTACTATTAGTAATCTGTGAACTATCATGAAAATCAACTGTAGTACCTGAAGATTGGTGAACAGCCATTGTAGTGCCAATTTTTAAAAAGGGACCTGGGGTGATCCTGGAAACTAAAGACCGGGGAGCCTGACATCAGTACCAAGCAAAATGGTAGAAATCATTATAAAGAACAAAATTATTGAATATGTAGATAGTCATGGTTCAATGGTAGAAATCCAACATGGCTTTAACCAAGGAAGATCTTGGCTACTAATGTGGTAGGCTATGGCCTATGATAGCCTGCAAATATGAAAAGCCTGTAAGTTAGGCCCTGATTCCCACCCCCATCTTAGTAAAGAACCAAAAATCTGTGAAAGTCTGAGAAAATTGCTTTAAACTGCTTAATAAGAAGTTTTTATGAATACATAAATCTTTCATTATTCTCTTGTGTTCTGATGATAGAAATGTTTCAATGCTTGCATTCCTAGAGCTAGAAACGACCTTGCAGTAGAATTGTATCCATACCTAGAAACTGTACCATTGTTAGAACAATCCTAGAGGAGGGAGCTGGGTGCTATGCCCAAGAGGGGTCTTTGATTGGACAAATGCAGGGGGCGTTGGAACCAATAGAAAGTCTGCATGTATCAAACTGAAAAGAAATGTATAAAATGAATATGTCTCTGTAAGAACTTTGCTCAGTCCTTTTTGAAGCATTGACTGTCTGGGCCTTGTGCACAATAAATTGGCTTGGACCCTGTAATTGACTCCTGGATTTATTCATTGTTTGCACTTCGCTGCTACATATTCTTGGTGCGTTGGCCGGGAATGTGCGGATAGTGAATGGTATTCAAGCGAGTATTCCACGTAGTTTGCCTCCAGGTTTGGTCCGGTTGGAACCGCATCTGTCTGACCGCAGGGGAAATCTCAGGCGCCGCTGGTCCCCTTGTATTGGTGAGGGTTCCGCCTTGCCTCGGCGGGCCACTGGGTCCGGCCGGCCAACACCTCCGAACCCGAGGGGAGTCCAGGATCCAACCCAAGAACTGGTTTGGTATCGGGAACCAGATCCGGTGAGTAGATATTTCTTTATTCTTCAGTCAGTTAGTTCTGGGGAAGTCTCGCATGAGTATGCGCGAGACTGAATTAGTATGGGAAAACGGTACCGAGAGTCTGATCACCTCTCAGGGCACATCCGAGTAAGCCTTGCATGAGTATACGCGAGGCCCAAGCCACTGCCCTTGATTAGTCAGCAGTCCGAGTACGTCTCGCATGAGTATGCGTGAGGCTGGCTGCTGTTGGTTAGTAAGACAGGCCTGGGAATTTTTGGAAAACATTGCTAGCATGTTTGGTTGTGTGTGTGTGACTGAGAGGTCTTGAAATAGACCAAGTGAGAGCGGACTCCTGAGTAACACAGTTCCTGGTCGGGCGACCGCGCCCAGGTCACGAAAAGGAGGAAGCGTTTGGTGTTTGTCCCCCTCATTGTTCTGTGGGCTGTGCGGACCCCTTACCTACAGCTATACTACCTACCCTTACTGTCTGTTGTCGTGTACGTCATTACATCATTATGATTATGGGGTGGACGGAGTCCACGCAAACTCCGTTGGAATGTGTGATCAAGAATTTCCGTAAGGGATTTCAGGAGACTACGGAATAAGAATGTCTCTGTCTTGATTAGAAATGCTCTGTGATAGGGAGTGGCCTGTGCTAGCTACTTCATGGCCCCGTGAGGGTACCTTTGATATTAGTGTAGTTTCCCGTGTTCATCAGATTGTACAGAAAATGCGCCCTGACCAGTTTCCCTACATAAACTCCTGGTTAGGTATTTGTGAGAGGCAGCCCCCTTGGATGAAGCGTTGCTATGAGGAACAATGTAGAATACTAGTAGCAACCACCAGGGGAACCCGGAAGTCTGAGGAAGGGAAGCCACCTGTGTATTCCGCCTCAGAGTCCCCAGAAATCCTGACCCATTTACCCCAGTATCCATATAGGTTAGTTCCCTCCGCTCCACCACCTGAAGCTGAACCTGATGAGGTACCCCAGAAATCACCGCTGCAGCAGCAAAAGAGGCCCACTTCCCCGAGTGATAGCCCCGAGTAAGGCCCAAGTACCTCAGGAGGATCAGGGTCCCCCGATGATACTGGAAGCGGAGGCTCTCCTGCCAGTTCATGGTCACCCGCAAAGGAAGCCTATACCCGAGAACCGTATGATTTAAGAAGTGTAACCCCGAAGAAGACGGAGAAAACAAGGCACCTAATGCCATTGCGCCAAGTACCTGGTCTACCTATCCTAAATGAGCAAGGCCAGATGGCGCCAGGACCAGCTAGTCTAATCTACATACCTTTTTCCACTACTGATTTATTGAACTGGAAAACGCATTATGCATCCTATACTGAAAAACCCCAAGAATTGACGGAGTTAGTGTCTAATATAATGCAAACTCATCAGCCTACCTGGTCTGATTGTCGCCAGCTCCTGTCCACTCTGTTTACTACAGAGGAGCGAGCGCGAATTGTGCAAGCAGCTATTCGCTGGTTAGAAGAAAATCCCGTGGGGGGGGGGGGGAAATGAATCTCCCACAAGCAGCCGCCGCAGCTTTCCCAAATGAAGACCCTAGATGGGATCCGAATGACAAAAGGGGGGCGGCGGCCCTCACTCAATTTTGCCAGGCCCTGCTGCAGGGCCTAAGGAAAGGAGACCAGAGAGCTATGAATATTTGGAAGGTAGCAGAAGTTATCCAGGGTCCGAATGAGAGCCCAGCGGCCTTCTATGAGCTATTATCTGAAGCTTATAGATTATATACTCCATACGATCCAGCTGCCCAGGAAAATTTGCGTATGGTAAACGCAGCTTTTGTCAGTCAGTCCCAGAGAGATATAAAATGAAAATTACAGAAATTGGAAGGATTTGCGGGCATGAATACAGCACAATTAATGGAAGTTGCTCAGAAAGTGTTTGTGAATCGTGAAAATGAACGTGATAGAGAAAGTGAACGGAAGATGAAGAAGAAAGCAGATCTTCTTGCTGCCGCTTTAGTTAAACGACGTGAAGGAGGTTTTCCTACTCTAAGGAGCAGAGGACGTGGAAGGTATTGTGAAAATGATCGGCCCCCACTGGGTGCAAATCAGTGCGCCCATTGTAGAGAAGAAGGACATTGGAGAAGTGAATGCCTGTATTTTGACTCCACCCCCAGGAGGGAAGGAGGGAGTCCCTGGAGAACAGGAGGTCGATTCCAGCGTCGTTGAGGAATGAACCGAGCACAGTTCCAGCAAGAAAGGGAAGAAGCTATTGAGGGAGTGGCAGTTGTGACGGGCTATGACATGGATGAAGACTAGGCCAGACCAGGCTCCAAGTTCACCCTGGGTCCCCAGGAGCCTCTGGTCAGTTTGAAGATAGGGGACCAATATATAGACTTTATGGTGGATACAGGAGCCGAATATTCAGTGGTGGCAAAGCCAGTGGCTCCTCTTTCCTCTTGATCTGTCACCATTATTAGGGCCACTGGGGCTAGGGCCACCAAAACTTTCCTGCAGAACTGCATGTGTGAACTAGGGGGACAGAAAATAATGCACCAGTTTCTGTACATGCCTGAATGCCCTATTCCACTCTTGGGCCGAGATATGCTTGCTAAGCTCCAGGCGCAAATATCCTTTGCTGAAGGGGGAGAAATGCAAATGACTGTGAACCCAAAGCCTGCTGGATTGATGGTGCTGACTGTTCCCCGAGAAGAAGAATGGCGGTTTTACAGCATATCACCAACCAAGCCAGCTAGTTCCTGTATACCCACCAACCTTATAGCCCTGCCTGAAGTATGGACAGAAGATAATCCACCTGGCCTAGCGAAGAACATAGCCCCCGTCATTGTTACCCTCAAGACAGAAGAGGAACCAGTGCATGTGAAGCAGTATCCTCTTCCTCGACCAGCTATTGAAGGTATCCACTGTCATCTAATGAAACTGCTGAAGTATGGACTTCTCAAGGAGTGCCAGTCACCTTGGAACACCACCCTTCTCCCAATCAAGAAACCTGGGACAGGGGATTACCACCCAGTACAAGATCTGAGGCGGGTAAATGATGCAGTTGAAACTATACATCCAGTGGTACCAAACCCTTATACTCTCTTGGGACTGATCCCCGCTGAGGCTACTCATTTCACCGTCCTGGACCTGAAAGATGCCTTCTTTTGCATATGCCTAGCCCCCACCAGTCAGTTTTTGTTCGCTTTTGAATGGCAAGACCCCACCACAGGAAGACGGGGCCAACTTACCTGGACTCGATTACCCCAAGAATTCAAGAATTCACCTACTCTCTTCAGTGCTGCTCTAAATCAAGGTCTCTCAAGCTACTCTATGAACCCAGGACAAAGGGTTCTTCTCCAGTACGTGGACGATCTGCTCATAGCCACAAATTCAGAAAGTGAATGTCTACAAGCCACCAGTGAATTCTTGCACCTCTTAAATGACGCTGGATACAAAGTCTCAAAAGCCAAGGCACAATTATGTCAAACTGAAGTTAAATATCTAGGATTCCAGTTGTCTAGTGGGATTCGACGCTTGGGACTGGAACAAAAAGAAGCTGTGTGCAGTATTCCCACTCCAACCACCAGGAGGCAAGTAAGAGCCTTCCTGGGGGCCGCAGGATACTGTCATATATGGATCCCCAATTTCGCTCTGCTGGCAAAACCATTATATCAAGCTACCAAAGGAATGGAAAAGTCTCCACTGGAGTGGGGACCCGAACAGGATGCAGCATTCCAATCTCAGAAAACTGCTCTGATGTCATCACCAGCTCTGGGTCTACCAGACATCCAGAAACCTTTCCGTCTCTATGTCCATGAGTCACAAGAAAATGCTTTAGGGGTACTGACTCAATCTCTTGGATCTTGGCAACGGCCAGTAGCCTACTTGTCAAAGCAGTTAGATGTGGTAGCAAGGGGTTAGCCCCCTTGTTTGAGAGCTGTTTCAGCTACAGCCCTACTAGTGAGTGAAGCAGACAAGCTCACCCTGGGACAGAATCTTCAAGTTACTGTACCACATTCTGTTCTGACTCTCATGGAACACAAAGGAAGTTTCTGGCTCACGAATTCACGAATGTTGAAGTATCAGAGTATGTTGTGTGAAAACCCCCAGATACAATTGAAGGTCAGTCAAGCTCTGAATCCTGCTACGTTGCTCCCAATTGGTCCTGGTCCCCCTGATCATGACTGTTTAGAAATTATGGACACTGTATTCTCAAGTCGCCCGGATTTGACTGATGTCCCTTTGGAGAACCCTGAACAAACTTTCTTTGTGGATGGAAGCAGTCTCGTCATCAATTGGCATCGTTGTGCTGGGTATGCAGTGGTGACCCTTGATCTGGTAGTTGAGTCCTCAGCTTTGGCCCCAGGAACTTCAGCACAGAAGGATGAACTGATAGCCCTCACTAGAGCACTGACATTAGGAGATGGACTCCGGTTGAATGTGTATACAGATTCCAAGTATGCCTTCACAACTTTGCATGCACATGGAGCCCTGTATAAAGAACGAGGGCTGATCACTTCAGGAGGCAAGTCCATTAGGTATGGGCCAGAGATAGTGATATTATTGGACGCTGTGTGGGCCCCTAAGCAAGTTGCAGTCATACACTGTCGAGGTCATCAAGCAGGATTAGGAGAAGTTGCCCAAGGGAATAGGTTTGCTGATGCCACCGCCCGAAAAGCAGCCACAACAGGACGAGTTGTGACCCAAGATATTTCAGTCAGGCAGCCTTATTCCCTGTGCCCCTCAGTTCATGGGCCCCCCGATACACTACAAGAGAGTTAGATTACTTCTGTGAAAAGGAGAGGGGTGTCCTAACAGAAAAAGGTTGGATAGTGCTGCCACCTCCAGAGGGTAGCTCACCTCCAGGTCCCACAGTAATTCCTGGAGCGTTAGGACCGGCTTTGGTTCATGCTTTTCATCAGGCCACACATTATGGGAAAACGGCCATGGAAAGAGCCCTCAGACCCCATTTTTGCATCTCACTATTAGGACCCCTGTTTGCCTCAGTAGCTCATCAGTGTTTGACATGTGCTAAGAATAATGCTAAGCAGGGTCCCACTCCACCCCCAAGAGTACAGTGACCCCTATGAGTGATATTCAGGTGGATTTTACTGAGATGCCACGAGCAAATGGATATCATTACCTGTTAGTTCTAGTCTGTACCTTTTCTGGGTGGGTAGAAGCTTTTCCCACCAGAACTGAGAAAGCTCGAGAAGTCACTAGAATACTGCTCCATGAGATTATTCCTCGCTTTGGAATACCATTGACTATGGGATCAGATAATGGACCCTCATTTGTGTCCCAAGTGACCCAACAGTTGGCCTGTGCTTTACAGATACAATGGAAGTTGCACACTGCCTATAGACCCCAGAGTTCAGGGAAAGTAGAACGAATGAATAGGACCCTGAAATCCTAGTTGTCCAAACTCTGTCAAGAGGCTCATTTGAAGTGGCTCCAGGTTCTCCCTATAGCCCTTCTTAGGATACATTCTGCTCCAACCAAGTCTTTAGGAGTCTCCCCTTTTGAGATTTTGTATGGGCGACCCCTACCCAGGGAATAAAAGGAGATATGAAACAGATTGGATCTGAAATAACCAGACAAGAACTATTGGCTTTAGGTTCTGTTTTGCAGAATCTCCACACCTGGGTCCAAGGACGATTACCCATCAACCTAACGGAACCTCTTCATCCCTTCAAGCCTGGAGTGTCAGTGTGGATCAAAGAGTGGAGAAAGACCCCATTGGCACCGCATTGGAAGGGACCTTATGTTGTCATACTATCAACCCCAAATGGCAGTAAAAGTTGCAGAACTTGAACCTTGGATCTACCACAGTCGAGTAAAGCTGGCAGCCGCGCCTGAACCTGGTCAATGGACTTCAGTAAAGGACCCTGAAACTCCATTGCGGCTTACATTGCGGAGACAACCGGCGTTGTAAGAGTCTTCAGAATCTACAATTCCACCCCTGTCACGCAGGAGTGGTAGTCAAAGCAGAGAACAAGAAGAAGAAAAGACTCTACATATCTCAGTTCATCTCCAAAGACTGTAGCCATGATGTTCCTCCACTACTGCCTTATGGGAGTGATAGTCCTGGGATTACTGGAAAAGACTTTTGCCTTACCCCCTTGTGCAGCTTGTATAACTACCACCCGAACTGGAATAAAGGTCACTCAGACTTTACTCTATCATTCCTACTATACTTGCACTGGTATAGTTAGCCGGTGTGTGTATAATGGTACAGAGTTGAATATCTGTATGAAGGGGAAAAGTAAGACTTGCTACAACCCCCGGCAGAACCCCTCTTATTATGTACTGGAGATACGATGGAATAACGAGGAGGGAGCCCTCATAAATGCTACACAACAACTCTCCAATTCCACAAAATATGTTATCTTGACCTTTGATGCCTGTGATGTGATAAACAGAAATGCCTATCACAAGTGTGGATCGTGGGAACAAGCCTACTACTATGATGATAAATATGTGTGTCCTGAAGGAGCATACGGATGGGGACAGTGTACTGGAAAGAGTTCCCCAACTGTCTACAGCACATCATCTAAAGATGCTTACTACTGTCCAAAGTGGGAATGCGTGTACTATGCCACTTGGTCTGGTGGGCCTACTGGACGAGAGGGAGATAAACGCATAGCCAGCCTGGAAAGATTATCCTTACCAGAGCCTCGGAAGTGCAAGAAAGCTGCCTGCAATCCTCTACAGCTTCTCATACTTAACCCCAGCCAGTGGAAGCAGGGGTTCAGATTTGGATTGCGTATAGCGGGAGGAGGCATAGATCCTGGAACTTTTATTTATTTATTTATTTTATTTATTTATTTTAAGTCTCTTCTATACCGCACTATTCAGCATCAGCGCGGTTTACATTGAACAAAGAATTTACACATTTCCGATGGTACTTTGTGTTTACATATGAACAGGAATAAATAACTTGGATAACAGGGGTAACTATTTACAAATTAAGACAGGTAACTATTTACAAATTAAGACAGAATCATGAACATTTCTTGGTTTCAGCGTTATTGGTTTTGGGAGGTCTGTGAGGTGGTTGAAATAACTGCATTGGTTACTGGGTAATACAAGAGGAAGAGGTGGTGTTTCAAAGCTTTTCTGAATTGCAATAGATCCGGGATTGCTCGGATGTCTTGAGGGAGGCTGTTCCAACACCTTGGGGCACAGAACTTGAAAGCCCTGTCTGCTGTTGCTTTGGTACAGTGTGAAATTGATTTTGGGACTACAAGTGTGTTGAGTGTTACTGACCGTCGGTCCCTATTTTGAGGTGTCACCTGGATCAGATCTGATAGTGACTCAGATGAGAGCCCTTTGATGGCCTTGAATGTCAGTAGTAATGACTTGTAAATGAGTCTACTTCGTATCGGGAGCCAATGGAGTTGTTTTAGGATGGGTGAGATATGGTCTTTCCTGGATGCTCCATGTAGGACTCTTGCTGCGGCGTTCATTGCCAGTTGTAGTGGTTGCAAGGTGGATTGAGGGAGCCCTTGTAAGATTGAATTCGCATAATCAAAATGTGGCATGATTAGGGCCTGATAGATGGTTCTGAAATCATTCGGCTCTAGCAGGGATCGTAGGTGTCTAAGGGAACGGATTTTATGGTATACCGCTCTTACAATGTTTCCAATGTGCACCTTCATATCCAAGTGCTGGTCTAGAGTGACGCCGAGGTACCTGATAGTGGGTTTGGTCTGGAGGTCTGCATCCTTCACCTTCAAGAAAGACGGAGCAATGAAGTTTCGGTCTTTTGTGATGAACAACACCTCCGTTTTCTTGTGTTGGATCTTGAGGTTTTGGGATCGCAGCCAGTTGGATATTTCATTTATGCAGTTTGTTAATGAAGTGAAGTCGGGGTTCTCTGTTGTAAAAGGCATGTATAACAGCACATCATCCGCATATATCATACATTCGATATTGAAAGACCGTATCAGGTTGCAGATAGGCTGCATGTATATATTGAACATAAGAGCGGAGAGGGAGGAGCCTTGTGGGACCCCCTGCTTTTGATGGAACAGATCTGATGCAGTATTGTTGGATCGCACCTGTTGCCACCTGTCAGAGAGGTAGGATCTGCACCACTCGAGTGCTTTATCGGTAATTCCCTTACCCTCGAGTTGTTCTAGGAGACGTTCATGGCTCACGGAATTGAATGCCGCTGCTATGTCTAGGAAGACCAGGACGAACCCTTGGCGGATATTGTTGATGCCTGTTAATATGTTGCTGAATAGAGTAGTGAGCAGTGTTTCCACACCGTGGGCTTCTCTAAAGCCATGTTGACAAGGGTCTAGTGGTGCGTTAGTTTCTATATGCTCTTCGATTTGTCTTTGTACCTCCTTTTCCATTATTTTTGCCAGCAACGGTATGCTTGATATTGGCCTATAGGATTCAGGCTTCAGAGGGTCAAGTTTGTTGTTTTTTAGCAATGGCCTTATGGATGTGCGTTTGAGGGTATTTGGGAAAGTTCCTGTTGTGAAAGAAAGTTCCATAAGGCTGGATACGAATGGGATCAGGTGGTTTCGTAGTTCCTTGATCCAGAACGCAGGGCACGGGTCGGTTTGGGCGGTGGTCATGTTGATGCCAGCAATGGTGTCCTCAATGCGCAGTTTGGGTGGTATTTTGAAGGTAGTGAGTAGAGTCTGATCGTATGGTTCAAGGATCTTGCAAGGTGTAGGGATATTGTCAATCTGGCAGAGTTTTGATTGTAAATAGTTAGCGAAAGTTTGAGGGTGGATTTCGCTAGCATGTTGAGAGGTGGGTTCATTTGTCAAACGCTTGACGATAGCAAACAAGTCATGAGGTTTATTGAGAGATCTTTTCAGCGTGTCTGCATGGTGGCGTCTCATTGATTTTGTCACTGCGGTACGATGAGCTACTAGTTGTGACATATATGCAGTTCTGTCTTCCTCTGAGTGTGAGTGCCTCCATCGTCTCTCAAGTTTCCTTAGTGTTGTGCGTGAGGCCTTCAGTTCTGTTGAATACCAGGTTGCAGAGTGTCGCTTTCCATGGAGGTTGTTATTTGATGGGCAGGTGGCGATCGAACTAAGTTTATTATTCCAGTCGGTGACTAACTCATCTGGGTTGTGAGCCAGTGGGATAGTCAGTGGAAGCATCGTTTTCAGTATTAGGTCTTTGTCAAAAGGCTGGAACCGTCTCTGGGGGACATCGTGATGGTTACTTGGTTCTCTTTCTTCCTTTTGGTTACTTCTGGGAAGGGGAATTTTGAATAGGATTAACTTGTGATCAGACCATGGAACTGGGTTGATTGATAGCTCCAGGGTGGTTGGAGTGATGAGGGTTGCCTCAGTTGTGAATATGAGATCTAGGATGCCTCCTTTGTTATGGGTTGGATCCTTGATTAATTGATTATACCCCAAATCCTGTAAAGCTCCAAGAAAAGCTGTTGCATGGGAGTCTTGCAGTGATGGTAGGTTGAAGTCTCCAAGTATCCAACTCGTTTTATAGGGGTTCTGGTTATTGGAGGCCAAGTCAATTATTGTTGATAGGGCGTCTGGGTCGGTTGATGGAGCACGGTATAATAGAGTGAGGGAGCAGCACTTGTTTGCTATTGAGATTGTGTCCAGGAGTGTTGAGCTGGTTGCTTCTCTGAGGTTGAAGTGGAGGTCAGATTTGGAGATGGCTAGGACACCTCCTCCTCTTTTGCCATTTCTATGACATGTATGTATGGAGAAATTGGAAGGCAGGAGTTGGTTGATTAACACGTTGTCGTCGCAGGAAAGCCATGTCTCGGTGATCAGGATTAGGTCGAGATTGTGTAGTGATATCATTTCAGAGATGACTGGCCATTTCTTACGTATCGATCTGGCATTTATCAGTGCACATTTCAGGTGTTGTGGGATTGAGTTATCATCCTGTTTCTTCTTTGCATCATGTTGTAATGAGATGAGTAGAAGGTGGTGGTGGGGAGTTCGGGTAGACTCTCTTGAGTTGTAGAAGGGAGCATCTGGCCATCTTCTTCTGTAATTGTGTATTGTTGGTATGTGATTGTGGTTAGTGTGCAGGCTGGTAACGTTGCCTATACCTATAGTGATAAGGTAAAGGGTCATTGCGATAATGCAGGACAGTGTCATTTTGAGTGTGTGGAGTGGAGGTGGGTCAGAGATGGAGTCTTGGCTGATTGGGAGTTAGGAGTGTTACTCAGTCTCTTTGATCTTGTAGTGGAAACTGCACGGTTGTATGAGAAACTGCTAGTGATGGTGACTATCAGTATTTCAGAAGGATTGGGATGGGCTGTTACATAATTACCAATTTTCAGTGGTATCAGGATAATAGGGGCTGTCAGGTTGCGTAATTAATTACTATGTCAGAGGTAATCGAGGATCTCTGGTAAATCTACCATATGTTAGAGGCAGGTTAAGGGATGGTAGATTATACAGTTATGTCTTATATCAGAGGAAACAGGTTGAGCAGATCACAGTATAACAAAGGTAATTACACAGAATATTAGAGGCAATTATAACCTATTACATAGTATATCTGAGGCAAATATACTATATATCTGAGAATTTCAGGTTACACATATATCTAGTGCATCAGAGGTAAATTACATAGCATGTAAGAGGCAGATTATACCATATATCAGGGAAACACAGGTTGAAAGATACTAGTATCTTAGAGGCGGCTGGGGATAGTAGGTTGCTCACCTAAATGATTACAATTACACAATGATAATAACTTTGAGACCTAAGTCCTGGGTATTTCTGCGTAGTGAGCTGGGGAGATAATATATTACTTGCGGTATTGTAATCAGGAGCTGTGCTTCGCGTTGTCCTGAGGTAGGTCTGATGGAGAGTGGCCTCCGTTAATGGCCTCCACCTAAGGGCCACACCAAAGGGCCCTCTGGCGAGGCCCTCCGGCACGGGCCCGCCAGGCGCGGGCACGCCGGCTGGCGCGAAGTTATTAAGTAGTTGGGGCCTGCCCCGATTGGGCCGCGATCCTCCTCAGGCCCCTCCCGCCGCTGGTGGCTCGATCCCCGGGAAGGGGAGAGCTGCTGGTGGTGGCGGGGGCTCCAAAGGGCTGGCGCCGGCTGGCGCAAAGTTTTTAAGTAGTTGGGGCCTGCCCCGATTGGGCCGCGATCCTCCTCAGGCCCCTCCCGCCGCTGGTGGCTCGATCCCCGGGAAGGGGAGAGCTGCTGGTGGTGGCGGGGGCTCCAAAGGGCTGGCGCCGGCTGGCGCAAAGTTTTTAAGTAGTTGGGGCCTGCCCCGATTGGGCCGCGATCCTCCTCAGGCCCCTCCTGCCGCTGGTGGCTCGATCCCCGGGAAGGGGAGAGCTGCTGGTACATATACAGCTAAATACTAAGACTCATGTATCTGCACCTTATCAAATACATCACTCCTTCTATGAGGCCATGAAGGCGGAATTTGAAATCCCTCACATCTCCCAAAACTTGTTCATTGAGCTCGCTGGGGCAGTAGCATCTAGTCTCCACATCTCGGACTGCTTCTTCTGTGGAGGAACTAAGATGGGAGACCAATGGTCCTGGGAGGCGCAAGAAGTGAACTGTTCTATTCCTTATAATCAGACTGCTTTGCATAATACTACTAGTGAATGGGTACTGGCCCACCCTATTGTTGGTAACTTGTGTTTTGCTCGCTCTGGACCATAGTTTACTATGCAGGTTGGACAGCTGGTCTGTCTCAATCAGATGTTCTACAACAGTACCACTAGGAAGACGTTCTGGTGGTTGGGAGTCAACACTCCAGAGCCCTCCAACCCTTTAGTTCTCTTTCCTAATCTTGCCAGCATCTGGACTAATTTAGTGTTTCATGGTACCTGGCAAGCACCACTTGGACTATACTGGATTTGTGGAACCCGAGCATATGCTAGGCTTCCTCCCCATTGGGGAGGAGCATGTGTATTGGGAACTATACAACCTTCCTTCTTTCTTCTGCCCATTTCCCATGGAGAACAACTGGGTTTTCCCGTGTACAGGAGTCGACAGAAATGAGAGGTCTTGAAAATAGGTCAATGGGACAAGTGGAATGATGAGGAGTGGCCACCTGAGAGAATCATTTCATACTATGGACCTGCTACTTGGACACAAGATGGGACATGGGGATATTGCACTCCTGTATATATGATAAATCGTGTTATACGGTTACAAGCTGTTGTTGAAATAATAACTAATGAAACTAGTAAAGCACTAACTCTTTTAGCTAAGCAGAGTACACAAATGCGTACAGCAATTTATCAGAATTGTTTAGCTGTAGATTATTTGTTAGCAGCTGAAGGTGGAGTATGTGGAAAATTGAATTTAACCAACTGTTGTTTGCAGATGCTACACTAATATGTTATATTTTTTGAAGGTATGAATAAACAGGTAGACAAAGATGAGCCAATCAATATAGTGTATCTGGATTTTCAGAAAACCTTTGATAAAGTCCCTCATGAGAGAGTCTTGGTGGAGTTAAAAAGTCATGGAATATGAGACAGTGTACTATTGTGGATCAGTAACTGGTTAAAAGACAGAAAGCAGAGGATAGGACTGAATGGCCAAATTTCCCAATAGAGGAAGGTGAATAGTGGAGTATCCCAGGGATCTGTGCTGGGTCCGCTTCTTTTTAACATATTCGTAAATTACCTGGAAATGGGAATAATGAGTGAGATAGTCAAATCTGCAAAATGCAGATGACACAAAACTATTCAAAGTTGTTAAAACCCATGAGGATTGTGGAAAATTGCAAGAGGTTCTTGATAAATTGGAAGACTGGGCATCCAAATGGCAGATGAAATTTAATGTGGACAACTGCAAAGTTATGCACCTAGGAAATAACAACCCAAACTATGGTTACATGATGCAAGGTTCCTCTCCCCTCCCCTCCCCTTTTCTCCCCTCCCCTTCCCCCTTCCTTCCCCTTCTCCCTCCCCCCCCCCCACACACCCCAACCCCTCCCAACCACCCCTTTTTGCGAATTAATTGGTCTATATATGTGCTGAATATATGTTACATTAGTCTTTGTTTTTATATTGATTTTAAATGCTTTTATCAGAGTTTGTGTCTGAAAGTCCATGTGTTTTATTTGTCCCCCTCAATTAGGAAGAGTGTCTTTGCACCTCCTCTTTTGTACGGGCTCTATGCAAATTCTGTTATGTTCTTTTGGTAATGTATTTTATGTCTCCTGTTAATTTTTAAGTTTTTATGTTCTTATTTATCGCTCTTATTGTGATTTTTAATTCTTTTATATTAATGTTATGTATTTGTGTGTCCATTTTTAGACCCCCGATGAAGGCTTAATGCCGAAACATTTTAGTTGGGTCCTCAATAAAATACTTTCTGTCAGCCTATTATAGTTTGGCCATCGTTTTGTGCCTCCGCTCTTTGCCTGGGCCCCATTAGAAACCACCACCCAGGAAAAAGATTTAGGCATCATTGTGGATAACATGTTAAAGCCCTCCGCCCAGTGTGCAGCGGCGGCCAAGAGAGCAAATAAAATTCTAGGTATCATAAGGAAAGGAATGGAAAATAAAACAAAAGATATTATAATGCCGCTGTATCTTTCCATGGTGCGACCGCACCTTGTATATTGTGTGCAATTCTGGTCGCCGAATCCTAAAAAGGATAATGAGTGAGATAGTCAAATCTGCAGATGACCCAAAATTATTCAAAGTTGTTAAAACACAAGAGGATTGTTTAAAATTGCAAGAGGACCTTAATAAATTGGAAGACTGCATGTTCAAATTGCAGATGAAATTTAATGTGGACAAGTGCAAAGTTATGCACCTAGGAAAGAACAACCCAAACTATGGTTACACGAGGCAAGGTTCCACATTAGGAACCACCACCCAGGAAAAAGATTTAGGCGTCATCGTGGATAACACATTGAAACCCTGCACTTAGTGTGCAGCGATAGCCAAAAAGGCAAATAAATGCTAGGAATCATAAGAAAAGGAATGAAGAATAAAACAAAGGATATTATAATGCCTCTGTATTATTCCATGGAGTTACTGCACCTTGAATATTCTGTGCAATTCTGGTCGCCGTTTCTTAAAAAGGATATAGCGGAATTAGAAAAGCTACAGAGAAGAGCCACCAAAATGGTAAAGGGGATGGAAAGATACTGCTATGCAGGGGCGGCCCAAGGGGGATGCGGGGCCATATGCTGAGACTCAGTGTGGGGCCTCATTTGCATAAGGGCCTCATTTGCATAAATATCTGCATAATGTTACCATCCACTAACCTTTACTAAACATGTCTCTTAATGAGTGTATGGATAAAGAAAGACTAAAAGATTTCTACATTACTATAATCCAGTGCCAACCGCCAGGCACATTAGGAACTACTACAAACACTGCCCATTTAGAAGCCATTGTCAAAAAATTAGAATGTCACTCAATGTTCATCATCAGGATTTAGATATCATCCAGCCAGATATCTTCTTTATCAACTCACTCTTATGGTCAGAACTCTTTTTCAATCTATGCCAATCAATTTATCATATACAGTGAGTGTAAGAGAAGGTCTCAGACTTAATGGCACTGTTTAAAGACATTAAAATGTCAAACTAATGTGCCCATTTGCATCAATGACCTATTCTCAACACTCTTCAAAATAAGAGAGAATATATTACAAACATGCACACAGCTGGTGAACCAAATTGCAATTAACGTGTTGCCAGAAGCACACATAATAACTTAACTTGTTTTTCTTTGTGACCACATTTCTGCTATGTGCTTGACTTAACTTGATTCCCACTAGTGTGCTTGGTGAATCCCAACGCCTTTCCTAGGCGCCACTGTCGCGTTTCACTTGTCAAGTTTCCTCAGAGGATTACCCAGACTCTTATCTCTATAAAATATACAAACAGTATAAAAATGACCATTAGTGACTTAAAAACTCTCTGTTCCTATATGTCCCCTTGACATATCATTTAAACAACTACAAAATGACTTACAAAAAGAACAGTCACCTACCCAAATGGCAATAGCTGCTACATGCGTCTCGTTAACTACTGAAGCTGAAACCCCTCAACCGGCTTGATCATTGAAAACGCTGCGCATTCGGACTGCTAGTAACTATCCATAATTTAAACCCCTCTATTCGTCAATCTTTTAGTGACGTCAATACGATTTTGAAATGACGTGAGTTAAACTCATGCTAACACAACACTTATTTATCATATCTACTCACTCCCGAAAACTATCTCCAACTATCCTCCAATGCTAAACACTGAAGGTACTCCTCCCTCTTCACAAAACCGCTCTGCTGGTTTAAAAATGCCCAACTTCGCTGACGATTTGTCATCATTTATTCAAATACAGTTTGTCCCATGTTGACCTTTATAGACATGATGCCCAGTCTACACATACATTCAGACCATCTGGCATCACTGATTTCAAAATGAGAATCCATTTTTGTTCCCTTAAGAGCAAAGATTGCTCCTGTGATTTTCCTGCTATAGTTGTTTCATTTAGAAGCCATAGCAAACCCGCCGTATCAGAACAGCACTACCAGGACTCACAAAGCACCATACTCTACCTATCAAAAAGCAACACTGCAAATATTAAACCACTACAATTCAGAGAATAGCAATACATGACCTACTGGGGAAAGAGAACAAGTGGCAATGTCAAATAGAAACTACATAAACAGAATACCTCAACTCAGTTACACATGCAGAACATAGACCATCACAAAATAAAGAACAAGGAATCACAATTTAGAAACAGGAAGACAATAATTAAACTGGGAACCCCAAAAGCCAAACTTGGAATGTACAACAACATTGTGGAAATAAAACTATAAATTCATTTCCTCTTGTTCTAAACAAAGCACAGACGTTAATGATGCACATTTCCCAGAGCTGACATATTCCAGTTAATAAATTCAAAATAAAGAGATATTTTTCTACCTTTTGTGCATTTTTTTTTTCAGTTGCAATTGCTCCAGCCACTTTCTTTAGGTTTCTTCGTGTCTTCTGCTAACTCTCCATCGTCTACTGTCCATTTGTCCTTTCTTCTCTCTTCTAGTTTTTTTCCATTCTCTCTCAACATCTGCTTTAACATACTAATCTTTCTCCTTTTGCTCTTTCCTCATTCCTATTTCATCCACTCAAATTTTACCCCTCCATCCTCAATCCCCACTTACTCTCCCAATACACAGCCAATTGTAGATTTTTCTTCCCTCCCACACAAAATATTTTTCCCCTCTCCACTTCACTCTCACAGCCCCATCCCATTCTCATCCTCCCCCAACATCAGCTCCCTTTTAGTTCCAGCCCCACCCAGCATCCTCTCCCTTCTAGTCCCCACATCAGCCCATTTCCAGTCCTAGTCCCCCATCAGCCCATTTTGAATCCTTTCCTAGCCCCACCATCAGCCCATTTCCAGTCCTAGCTCCCCAATCCATTTCCAGTCCTATCCGAGTCCCTCCATCAGCTCATTTCCAATCCCAGCCCCCCATCAGCCCATTTCTAGTCCTTTCCTAGCCACACCATCAGCCCATGTCAAATCCTAGCTCCCCTTCACTCAGCCCATTTCCAAGCCAAACCCCCCATGAGCCTACTTTCAGTTCTAGCCCCTCCATGAGTCCATTTCAATTCAAGCCCCCACCACAAACCATTTCCAATCCTACCACCTCCCAACAGCCCATTTCCTGTCCTAGCTCCCCCCACTCAGCCAATTTCCAGTCCTAGCTCCCTCCCCTCACAGCCCATTTCCAGTCCTAGCACCCCCATAGCCTATTAACAGTCCTAACCCCCCCATCTGCCCACTTCATCCTAACCCCCCCATCAGCCCATTTCCAGTCTTAGCCCCCCATAGTCCATTACCAGTCCTAACCACCCATCAGCCCACCTCCAGTCCTAACTCCCCCATCAGCCCATTTCCAGTCTTAACCCCCCATCAGCCCATTACCAGTCCTAACCCCCCCATCAGCCCACCTCCAGTCCTAACCCCCTTATCAGCCCATTTCCAGTCTTAGCCTCCCATAGCCCATTACCAGTCCTAACCCCCCCATCAGCCCACCTCCAGTCCTAACCCCCACATCAGCCCATTTTCAGTCTTAGCACCACCCCCCCATAGCCCATTACCAGTTCTAACCCCCCTCTCCCCCATCAGCCCAGGGAAATTAAAAAAAAAACCTGGCTGATGCTGCTGAGCCGCGAGAAATGGAAACTCTCCCTTCGCGGCTCTGAAAAGCCGGCGCTGAGGGGACTGACTCAGGGAGGGCTCTGCCGGGCAGGCAGGGGGGGGGGGCCACGGGAGCGGGACACTTGATTCTGCCACTGCTCTTGGCGGCAGCGGTCTTTTAATACAGAATGTTGTTAACCCGGGGCCCTGTGCAAACAAAATTCTTGCTCAATGGATGGGCCGGCCCTGCTGCTATGAGGAGAGTCTTAGAAGATTAGGGCTTTTCAACCTGGAAAAGAGACGGCTGATGGGAGATATGATAGCGGTCTGTAAATTAATGAATGGAGTGGAACAGGTAAACATAGATTGATTGCTTATGCCATCAAAAAAGTAGAAAGACTAAGAGACATGCAATCAAGCTACAGTGTAATCTGTTTAAGACTAATAAGAGAAAATATTTTTTCACTCAACGTATAATCTCCATCTGCATAACAATGAATTTCCATCCTCTAACTTCAAAGTAATTATCCCAACCATTGTACATAAATATTAAAAAGTAGTGGGGGAAAATGATGAACCCTGTGGATCTCCTTTTATCAACTGTTATGAAGAGGGCAATGCTCCCATCCCTTCTACTAGTTCAAGAGTGTCCCTCCCAAACCCAAAACCCTACTTAGTGTGAATAAAAACTGCTGATTCACAAAATAAAAGGCAAAAGAGAGTTCTACTAACACTATCAGCATCTCTCCCCCTTTAGAAGATATGCAAATACAGAATCTATCACTGCCAGAAACATGGTCTCTGTGCTGTGTTCCCTTCTAAATCCGGATTGCCAATTGTCAAATCTCTCAAATCGTATATTTAATACCTCTTTGTCCAGCAAGCCAGCCAAATATGGTTGGTTTGCCATTGGTTTGCTGCTCTCATAGCACAATATATCTACAGTCCCCAATTTCAAAATCAGTCTTACTATCATCCTTTTCCAAACTTTTGGTTCCATTCTCATACTTAAGGATTGATTCAAACAGTCTGCATTTTATATTATCTTTCTTAGTGAAGGCAATTGGAAGAAGGTGTGTTCTGTTTCTATGAAGAATCTGGTCTGATTTAGTTCTGATCAAGTATAAGTGAGGTGAAATTTGTGATTCTCTTTGGTTCTAGATGCGCGACATCTGGCTCTGTTACCCCGATGTTTTTACTTTGTTTCAGTGGACAAAAAGGAACTGCCACATCATTCTGAAGAGAGTCGTATATGGATTTTACCTTTAGATGGATCATAGAACTGCATTGCTTATAGGGCCGGCCCATCCACTAGGTGAATAGGCAGCACGCCATAAATTTTTGATGCCCACGACAGGCCATGTGCTTCGGCGCCCATGGTGTGAAACCATGGCCTGCTTCTCCTCCTCCCTCCCATGCAATTTTCTGTGGGAGAGGGGCAAGATCAGAAGGCTATGAGCCGAAGCACATGGCCTACCTGTGCCCTGAAGTGGCGGCACAAAGCTGCCACTTTCAAAATGAAGACTTGTGCTGCTGCTGCTGACCCCTGGCCCCTCCCCACCCCCGCAGAAGATGGATTCAGGTGGAGGGAGAGGGCAGAGCGGCAGGGGGAGGTACAGCGGGGGCTTCTGCCTTGGGCAGCAGAAACCCTTGGACTAGCCCTGACTGTTTTGCACATCTTGCTCTGACTTAAAACCTATCTGCTTGGGGGAAGAAGACTCCTTCAAGTTCTTGGGCTGGATGCGAGCAACATCACTTTTGGGGTCTCCACCAGCTCAGTGGTGAGATGTCTGGTCCCAAGCTGGCTGACGAGACTCTTAACTCCGGCAAGCCGCCAATGGAATTCTCTGCTGACTGCTACTGTGAGCTCATCAGAAAGGAATGCAAAGATCCAGACACCACCGCAGGTAAGGGGAGGAAGCCATTGGGGCAGAGGTGGCCTTCTTACCCATTTTACTTTCCTTTTCCCATTTAGGCACACATGCCTGCCTGTCATCATCTTCCATTCTCCCATCGGTGATGTACAAGCTCCTGTGCAAGGGGCAACTCCGGGGCAAAGTGGAAAGCTTGAATTAGCAATTCCAGGTCATCACTCCAGCAACCTTTCACTGCAGAGGTTCAGCATGGGAGCGACTGTGGATTCGGCTGCCATTTGGAGCCCAGCAATGGAACTGCTAGAGGGATTGGAGCAGCTGGAGCGTCGCTTGTGTTTTCTATGGCTTGTCCTGAAGCTTTTACTTTGGAATCCATTTGGTCAGCTATTGTGTAGCTTGGGGAAACTTTGGTACCTCAGGTTCAGATGCTGGCCACACAAACTCAAGGTAACTCTCTCACGATCCAAAAGCAAGCAGAAGAAACTTCCTCTTTGCAGACTGCTACATCTGACTTGCAAGTAAAGGTTTCTCGCTTAGAAAATCATGTGGATCTGCTTATTAAGGGTCTCCCTTGCTATTGTGGTGAGGAGGAGGCA
Organism: Ichthyophis bannanicus; assembly: GCA_033557465.1. NCBI lineage: Eukaryota > Metazoa > Chordata > Amphibia > Gymnophiona > Ichthyophiidae > Ichthyophis > Ichthyophis bannanicus. The sequence goes on along the minus strand of CM066032.1, from coordinate 810,045,280 downwards.
GCCCAGCATGAAAATAAAGGAGAAAGAAGAACTTTTTCTTCTGCTCGGGGGATGGGTTCACTAGAACACATACATCACAGCAGATTCCCTGAGAGAAACCAAGAGGGCAGTGCTAGGTTTAAGCCACTCCCAGACCTCATGACAACCTCAGGCAAGAGTAGGAGGTACAAGTGGGTGGAGTCAGGAAGGGAGTTGCCCTGCTCAGCATTTAAGTTTGAGGGAACAAACAAAGTGAGCAGAAGGGCCAGAGAGGCAAGGAACTCCAGAAAGGCCAGGAACTGCAGAGATGCAGGAGAGAGCAAACACAGCAGAACCAGCAACCATGAAAGAAGCAGATACAAAGTGAGTAGCAGCAGAGACAAGAGCAGCCAGCACTGCAGCCCAGGAAGCTACAGGGAAGGTTCCAGGAAAAGGACCAAACAGACTGGCTACAGGGAGAAAGAGAAAAGGTTGGCTTTAAGGAAGCTAAGGCAAGAGTGCTTAGACTCACCGGAGGAAGGGTCTATCTACAGGCAGCAGAAGCCCCAGGAAGGGAAGTGGAGAGCTTACCCTGAGTCACTGTCTAGCTCAGAGACAGAGGGAGTGCCAAGCCGGAGAAGCCTCAGCCAGGAAGGTGATGCAGCCAGACTCCAAGGTAGGAGAGATAAAGCCATAAAGCCTAAACCCTGTGTTACATGCTCTGATTCAGAAGAGAGGTTAAAGCCTAGGAAAACCCAGAATAGGAGTAAGGGTTTTGCCAGGGACACTGAACAGGAAGAGCCCAGTGAAATCCTACCAAAAGGAGAAAGGGTCATTCAGTGGCATAGGCTATTTAATCTGCTAAAGAATATTAAGGATAAACTGCCAGAACGCTTACAAGCATTGCCAAGTTACAGCTCAGTTGAAAGCATGGAAGTAGCAGGCCAAGAAAGTGACCTTACTTCAAGTTGTTCTGAGATGGACTGTAATGTGTGCATGAAGGCTGAGTAATGGAAGCCTGAGAAAGGAAAGAAGTGAAGCTTGTGTAAATATCTTTATTGCAACACTGGTTACAAGTGTTACCTTAAGAGGAGAAGAATAATCCTGTATTTTGCTTTGACCTGAATGTGTACATTTGCTTTGAAGATTTTGTCAACCATTTTTGACACGGATTCTAATAAAATTTCTGTGTGCTTTAAAACAACCACTCGGTTCATAATCTCCTTGGCACAACTACAATCCTTGGGAAATAGGAATTGAGATGGCTTCCCGTCCCTACTAGGCAGCCGCCTGGTAGGGGTGCGACCGCCACAGGTGGTGTAGTTTTTCGGATACAGCATTCCAGTGGTCAAGTGGTGCGTCTACAAGCTGGTACCTCAGGACGAGGAAGATCCAGGAAGGATGGAGTGACCGGACCGAGAGAAAACACGGAGGAGAAAATCCGGAGTGGAGTCGGATCCGGAGCGCTGTTTTCTGGTGGTAAAGCGAAGACCTGCATCAGAATCAGGTAACCCGTAGGCTAGAGGGGGATAAGCCTAGGATTCTGATGTAAGGGGCCACCAGGTACTCACTAGGAGAGAGTGAGGGGAAAAAAAAAAAAAAAAAAGTGCTGCACTTTGTGTGGTTTTTTTCTGTGTTTGTGTTCCAGAAACCGCAATCCAGGATGGAGACAGCGGACATATTGGCCTGGGTGGCAGACCAGTTCGCCAAGCAGAGGGAGATGGCAGCAGTGAGCCAGGAGCAAGCGGCGTCCATGCTTCGCGCTCAACAGCAACCCCTACTGGAGGCGATGGCGAAATGGATTCGGGCTCAGGAAGAAGCGACCAAGATGGCACAGTCTGTACAAAAGGCACAGGCCTTACCAGGTGCACCGGTTGTTTTTCCAGGAGGGGAAAGCCCTGGGACTGGAACTTTCTCATGTGGCCGCCTTTCTAAAGAGGACGATATTGATGTCTTTATTGAGTCCTTTGAAAGAATAGCTGTTTTAGCTCAATGGCCAAAGGAACAATGGGCCATGAGATTTGCTATTACCCTAAGTGGGGAGGCTTTAGCAGCCTACAGGGAAATGCCAGTTGCATTAGTAGCCGAGTATGAGCATGTAAAGAAGGCAGTAAGAGATCGGATGGGGTTAAGTCCCTCGGTCTATAGGAGACTTCTGAGAGCATGTGTACTGAAAGAAGGTGAAACACCTCAAGCTTTATACCATAGAATTAAAAGCTTAGTGTATAAATGGCTTGTACCTGAGAATGGCAGTATAGATTCTGTTATTGATACTGTGATATTGGAACAGTTTACAGAAGCTGTACCCAAAGAGTTACAGAGTTTTCTGGTAATGCAGAGCTGTAAAAACACCCAGGAAGCCATTGCGTTGGCTGAGTGCTTTCTAGAGGCCAAGAAGTTAAGCCTCAAGAAAGAGGGCGTTTTTCAGAAAGCAGGTACAGAATTGCAGGAAAGGAAGGCAACCTTTACTAGCCATAAGATGGAAAGGAATAAATCCATAGAAGGCAGATATAACCTGCAGAGAAAATGTTTTTCCTGTGGTGAGCCAGGTCACCTTAAGAAAAACTGTCCAGTAAGGAAAGCTTATGTAATCACACGTCCCAAGGAGATAGGTGAGGGATTTCTCTTGTCAGTAGAAGTAGAAGGAATACCCATAGAAGCTCTACTAGATTCAGGGGCCAGCCAGTCTATGATTTCCAGCAGGCTGTGGAAAAAGATAGAGGCCCAGAGACAGTGCTTACAAGAATCCTCAAGGGGGCAGGTTAAGATTAAATGTGTCCATGGAGCAGCTTCCACCTATCCTCTCCAGAGTGTTAGGATAAAGGGGTTAGGTAGTGGAAGGCAGGTGGCAGTGGCAGTGATACCTAGACTCCCACACGATATGATATTGGGCCGTGACTGGTCCCAGTTCAGAAAGGGGGTGGAGAAACAGTTGCAGGAAGAAACAGGCATGATAACCACACGCACAGACACTAACCTTTCAGGGGAGAATAAGAAGGAAAGGGTGGTGCGCCCCAGGGCTGATACAGGGGGAATAATACCCGCACCTTTGTTCGGGAAGAGAGTAAACCCGGGGAGGTTAGCAGATACTCAGAGGGAAATACTAGTGCCAAAACAGAAATTTGTGATAAGGTTCTGTAGGACTACCCCTGAGGCGAGAATTCCCAAGCGGGCTACCGAACAAGCTGCTGGTATGGATCTCTGTAGCGCAGTAGCGGTGGTCATTCCAAAACAAGGGAGGGCCATAGTAAACACAGGACTTAGAGTAGAAGGGTTGTTACGGACGGATTGCGCCCAGATCTGGCCTCGCCTTTAAAAAATTTATAGATGTAGGCGCGGGCGTTGTAGATCCGTATTATAGGGGAGAATTGAAAGTCCTCTTGTTTAATTTCTCACAAGAAAACTTTAGAGTGGATGTAGGAGATAGGGTGGCACAATTAATTTGTGAAAGAGTTGGTTTTCCGCCCATAGAGGAGGTGGATGAACTATCCTCTACCACCAGGGACTCTAGAGGATTTGGTTCCACAGGCATAGCCGAAATAGAGGGGCTAACAGCCTGTTGCATAGAAAAAGAGGAGGACAATCTGGGACCCCAAAGTGCAAGAGGCACGGTAGATCCTGTTTATAGGAATAGGAAAAATTTGAAAAGAAGGCAGAATAAACAGAATTCGTATCATGACCGGCGTGCAAGGCCACGTTTCTTAAAGGTCGGGGATAAGGTTATGGTAATGGTAGCTGTAGGAAACTCTAGGTTTGAGAATTCCTGGAAAGGCCCTTACAAAATAGCAAAACGGCTCGGACCAGTGTCTTATGCTGTGGATACTGGATGGGGAAAGCAACAGATATACCATGTTAATCTGTTGAGGCTATGGAAGGAGTGTATAGGGAATGCACAGCTAGCCTTAAGAGTTACTGATACTTCGCAACCCACACCTTGTATTACGTGCTGTTCGCGGGTTATGGCGCCAGCCCGTAATAGTCTAAGGAGGGGGATATGTGGTGAGGAGGAGGCAGCCCAGCATGAAAATAAAGGAGAAAGAAGAACTTTTTCTTCTGCTCGGGGGATGGGTTCACTAGAACACATACATCACAGCAGATTCCCTGAGAGAAACCAAGAGGGCAGTGCTAGGTTTAAGCCACTCCCAGACCTCATGACAACCTCAGGCAAGAGTAGGAGGTACAAGTGGGTGGAGTCAGGAAGGGAGTTGCCTTGCTCAGCGTTTAAGTTTGAGGGAACAAACAAAGTGAGCAGAAGGGCCAGAGAGGCAAGGAACTCCAGAAAGGCCTGGGAAGGCAGAAAGGCCAGGAACTGCAGAGATGCAGGAGAGAGCAAACACAGCAGAACCAGCAACCATGAAAGAAGCAGATACAAAGTGAGTAGCAGCAGAGACAAGAGCAGCCAGCACTGCAGCCCAGGAAGCTACAGGGAAGGTTCCAGGAAAAGGACCAAACAGACTGACTACAGGGAGAAAGAGAAAAGGTTGGCTTTAAGGAAGCTAAGGCAAGAGTGCTTAGACTCACCAGAGGAAGGGTCTATCTGCAGGCAGCAGAAGCCCCAGGAAGGGAAGTGGAGAGCTTACCCTGAGTCACTGTCTAGCTCAGAGACAGAGGGAGTGCCAAGCCGGAGAAGCCTCAGCCAGGAAGGTGATGCAGCCAGACTCCAAGGTAGGAGAGATAAAGCCATAAAGCCTAAACCCTGTGTTACATGCTCTGATTCAGAAGAGAGGTTAAAGCCTAGGAAAACCCGGAATAGGAGTAAGGGTTTTGCCAGGGACACTGAACAGGAAGAGCCCAGTGAAATCCTACCAAAAGGAGAAAGGGTCATTCAGTGGCATAGGCTATTTAATCTGCTAAAGAATATTAAGGATAAACTGCCAGAACGCTTACAAGCATTGCCAAGTTACAGCTCAGTTGAAAGCATGGAAGTAGCAGGCCAAGAAAGTGACCTTACTTCAAGTTGTTCTGAGATGGACTGTAATGTGTGCATGAAGGCTGAGTAATGGAAGCCTGAGAAAGGAAAGAAGTGAACCTTGTGTAAATATCTTTATTGCAACACTGGTTACAAGTGTTACCTTAAGAGGAGAAGAATAATCCTGTATTTTGCTTTGACCTGAATGTGTACATTTGCTTTGAAGATTTTGTCAACCATTTTTGACACGGATTCTAATAAAATTCCTGTGTGCTTTAAAACAACCACTCGGTTCATAATCTCCTTGGCACAATTACAATCCTTGGGAAAGAGGAATTGAGATGGCTTCCCGTCCCTACTAGGCAGCCGCCTGGTAGGGGCGCGACCGCCACACTATGAAGATGAGAATTGAATGTTGGAAAACTCTGTTAGGTTCCTTAATTTGCATTTAATTAATTTTCCTAGAACCTCTTGTGTAGGTGCTAAGGAAATATTTAAATTATACTTAACAGAGGTTTTGGGGTGTCTGGGTGTCCCGATGGAATCCCATCCCCCCATGACTAAGATGTATTATTTGTCTGGGCTTAAGAAGACTCAGGGAGGTGGGGTTATACCGAGGGTTCAACAACGTATCTGTTAGCCTGGAATCTTCTGATTTAGAATCTATGATGCCATCCACTTTATTGGTATCGTGAGTGGTTCCTCAAGCTGTTTTCCCGTAAAAGGAGTATTTTTTCCCCAGATCTATCAAGGGAAACAGCGTAGGAGGAAAGAATTTCTTTTGCTCCATCCTGGAGTTCAGCAATTGGAGGCTCTTTTCTTCCTCAAGTTTCCGTGCAAATGCATGGTAAAGTTTCAGTCTAATACGTATATATTTTTTTGAGCCTTCCCAACTGCTGGCTTTCTGAATGCCCGCAGGCCCATTGATCCGGGAACCCCTACTCTCTCCACTATATGATATATGCTGTCTGTTTGCACTTGCCTTTTTCTCCTAATTTCTGGGCGCTATTTTTTTTTCTTTTGTGACTCCCCTCTGTCATAGCAGACTGAAGAAGCGGCAGGGGTATGGGGGGTTTTTTTCTGTATAAAACTGCTTATTTCTTTTACTGTTTTTCATGGTACTTTTTATAACCCTGCTCCTTATTTCTGTGCAAGTATTATGCTTGGAATTATTTGTAAAATGATAAATATAAAATTATAAAAACAAAATGTATATGCTAACAACTGCTTCCTTTCGGGGAGTCAGATTCATGTGTGTGTCTGGGCTGTTTCCCTCTCCATTTGCTTAGGGCTTTGTCTTTGGTCACTGTCAGGATTGGGAGCAGTGGCACAACTATTACCCATTTCCTTCATTTGCAAGTGTCCTCTGCGGCTTGTTATATGTCACTGCTTTCTCCAGTGACAGATCAGCTTCTCTTACTAAATGCTCCCTGCATTCTTTTGGTCCCTAAACTGTGAGCCTGTCAAAGTGACAAAATCACATGACCTGCTCTCTAGTTTTAAATCAGTGACATGTTTTTCATTTCTCTCTGAAAATATACCTTTCATACCTCATATTTGACAATGTTTCAGATTTCTTCAATTCTTGCTGGAAGCTTTTACTTTCTCCCTCTGTAAAGGTGAAAATATTGTCCGCATCCAGAGCATATACCTCCACCTCTGTCAGGAACAGAGCTATTTTCTGTTCATCTGCATGTTCTTAACATCCTATGACGCTGAGATCTAAGTGGAATCTTTTCTAAAGCACTGCCAGCAGCCTTCAAGATTTCCTGTCTGCTTCAGTTGAGGTACCTGCCTTTACTGTTGAATACACATTTTTGGCTGGAGGGGGATGGGGGTCATTTGCTCTACAGTACTGTAGCTGTCACACTACCCATGCTCTGCCTCTCTGTGATTCTGCAGTGCTGGTCAAAGCACTATATCTTACTTGACAGATGTCTTCTGCAGCAATAGCACATAAGTGCATCAAGCTGGACAGGATCGGCCCCAGAACTGGTTCAAGGTGTTGGTGCCCAAGGCAAACCTTAAGCTTTACAACCCCCCTGGCTATCAAAATCTATTGCTTAGCTTTGAATGTCCTGCTCTTTGTAACCCACCAGAAGCCTTAGGCAACCGCCTATTTTGCCTGATGGTTTGGCCGGCCCTGAACCTGGGCACACAGCTCTACTTCTGACACCATGTGCTTTTCTTTGTGAAAGGAGGTAATGGAATAAGAAGCTTCTTTAAACCCAACCACAACTGACTCGGAACAGGAAGTTGTATATACATTGGTAGAACAAGCCATTCTGCTTTCTTTTACTGGTCGATTCAACCTCTGGGAAATACGATCTTTCCCACACAAATATGCCTCAGATTGTAGTTGCAGGCTTGCAGCGCTATTGCAACTATCAGGTTATGCTGCTTAGAAATGGAATTGTGGTGATTGAACGGATGGCTCTGTGATGCTCTTATGGTGCAGGAGGACTGGAGTTCAGTGCTCTGCTCCCTGGGTTGGCCAAAAGTTGGGATCTGCAAAGGCAATAGTCATGGCCCCTCTGGGGGAAAGGGGCAAAGGAGAGACTCCTAGCCTTTGCATCATAGCAATGCCTGGCTGTTGGACTTAGGGCCCTTGATGACAGGGTTTCAGAGGGAGCCCAGCTGCATGGTCCCCTTCCCAGTGCCACTACAATGACTGGGATATAAAGCAGAAGAAAAATACCCAGGTAGTAATCAATAAAGGCTCATGGTTCCGTAGAATAATGTAAACCGTTCTGAATGAAGGAATTGCGATGCCACAAAAAAAAATCGGTATGGTGGAAGTTCAGGATGTTTGAGTTAGTTCAGAGTGTTAAGGGAACAATGCGGACATCTGAAGGGGAAGCGGAACAGATAAAAAAAATGCAAATTACACATGTAGAAACGAAAGCCACTGCTTCTTCAAGCTTATGCTTTGCAGGTCACCTTTTCAAGGCAGCCCTAATTCCGTTTACTGTTCTAAAACTGGTCTTCCTCTCCTTGTCTATTTGTTACTCATGCATAGCTAGAGCAGCTGGTTCTAGCCCTGCAGGCAAGGGCATTATCAATCTTTGCTTAATGATATGCTGACTTTGCCTCCTCGGTGAATTTCATGATACAACCTGTCTTCCTCCCTATATTTGAATTTAGTGTTCACTGTGGAGATTAAAATCTGTGAACTGGTGTAAAACAATAACAATAAAAAATTCCAGAGCAAAACACATTTTCGAAGGTCTGAACGTAAGTAATATAGTTAAAAAAAAAGAAAAAAGAAAAGAAAAATATGTGGGCTTCCCAGATTGACCAGAGTTCATTCCAAGAAAGAAAGAGTACAAAGAGCACACGGCACCGGAGCCTTTTGGTAAGCGCTCCAGTACTGTTTTAAAGTCATTACTGCCTCCGCAGGCACCAGGGAGGGGTAGCAGCAGCAGCAATGGATGCGGGGACGAGAGCAGGAGGACAGCAGGAATGAGGTTCACCTAGGGCTCTTCATATCCTTGCACTGGCCCTGACTCCTAACTAAAATAGAAACATCCGTTAGTGTGCTATTTACTCAACATCTTGGTTTTAGGAGAGCAATATGTATACAATTTTTTACTCTCTTTATGATGTTATTACCAAAACCCATCCTTTCTAAAACTTTAAGCAAGTGTGCTCACACTACTCAGTCGGATGCTTTTAATCGCCATCTTTATGAGGAAGCGAGGAGTGGGAATGTTCTCCTCTTGTGACATCCTAAAAGTGTATTTCTTTCATAAAAGTAACGGCCTGTTCAATTCTGCCACAGTAATAGATCTACCAGCTCTAGGTATGCTTAGCACTACTGGGAGGGATACATAGTTAACACATAAATCCACTCCCTTCAGGCACACGCACAAAAAAAATCAGGCAAGACGTTGAAGAATTGTTTCGCTTGCTATCAAACAACAATGAAAAAAACAACTGTAAAAATTAGACATCATGTGAAAAGATCTACAAAAATTAGAAGAATCATCAACTACTTGGCAATTTAGATTTAATGCAAAGAAGTGCAGAGTGATGCACTTGGGATGCAGAAACTCAAAGGAGTTGTACACGACAGGGAACAAGAGGCTGGTGTGTACGGACCAAGAGAGGGACGTTGGAGTAATAGTGTCTGGGGCCCTCAAAGTGTCAAAGCAATGTGACAAAGGGGCGTGTAAAGCCAGAAGGATGTTAGGCTGCATAGAGAGAAATAACCAGCAGAAAGAAGGAGGTATTAGTGTCGTTGTACAGGTCGTTGGTAAGAACATAAGATATGCCATAATGGGTCAGACCAAAGGTCCATCAAGCCCAGTATCCTATTTTCAACAGTGGGCAATCCAGGTCATAAGTATTTGTCAGATTCCCAAAAGGTAAACACATTTCAAGCTGCTTATCCCAGGGGTAAGCAGTGGGTATCCCTGGTCCTCTTTTATAATTATTGGTTTATGGATTTTTCCTCCAGGAACTTGTCCAAACCTCTTTTAAACCCAGCTTTTACTATATGCTCTGGCAACAAATTCCAGAGTTTGATTACACGTTATGTCAAAAAATATTTTCTCCAATTAGTCTTGTGCTACATTGAAGCTTCATTGCAGCTTCATTGCGTGTCCCTTAGTCTTTCTACTTCTTGAAGACGTAAACAACTGCTCCACATTTATCCATTCCACTCCACTCATTATTTTATAGACCTCTATCATGTTTTCTTTCAGCTGCCTCTTTTACAAACTGGAGAGCCCTAGAGCCCGATTCTCTGTCCCACATATCCGGGTCGTCAGGACATGCAGAAAATGTACCGGCCAGAGTTAAACTTGATTCTGCAACCTCAGAAGCTAAACATTCCCGAGGTTGCAGAATCAAGCACTTCGATGGGCTGGCATGATCAGCATTTTGTGCCACCCAACGTCCAAGTGCCTGCCTGTCCTCCCCATACAGGGCTCCTGCGTGTGTGCCGATGCTGTGACATCCCATTGCCATGGCAGTGGGATGCACGGCAAGAGCTCACATGGTCCTCCAGTGACCAAACTCACCGTTCCCCGCCACCTGACCCTCTGCAGGGTCTGCCAGGTCCAGGTTCAGGTGGTGGGGGGCCTTCCTGCAGCTGCTCCTCCTTTGTGGTGGGGCTGCCCGGCCCGATCCCCTCCATACGTGGGACTTATACCACTTCCGAAATGAAATAAGTCCCATGTCTAACCTGCCGCATATGGACGTACAGGGTCGTGACCTGAATTGGCCCTTTATGTCTGGGTATGACAGTACGCCCTTGCTCTGCCCACTCACTGCTTCTGGCCCTCCCCCTCCAGCCTGCCCCTGTACAGCATTTCCTGCACACACCATCTATACGTGCAGGGAGCGCTGTGCCTGGGATCGCGTCCCAGGCCTGAATAAGGGTTGGACATCCAACCCAGAAGTCCAATCCCGCTATTCATGTTCCTGGATACCGGCCCTAACCTTTTGAGCCTTTTCTCGTATGGGTATCCTTCCATTTCTTCCAACCAAGTAAGACCTCAATTGGAGTATTGTGTTCAGCTTTGGAGATCATACCTTACAAAGGATATAAAAAGACTTGACATGGTTCAGAGAAAGGTGACTCAAATGATATGGGGCCTGCGTCAGATGGCATATGAAGACCTAAATATATATACCCTAGTGAAGAGATGGGGGGATATGATACAGACCTTTAAATACTTAATGGGTATTAAACAACCCTTTTTCAAAGACAGGGAAGCTGTGGAACTAGTGGAGATAAAATGAAGCTGCAAGGAGGTAAACTTAAAAGCAACATCAAAAAATTATTTTTCATGGAAAGGATGGTGGATGCTTGGAAAGCCCTCCCGGAGGTGGTGGGAGCAAAAACAGTGATGGAATTCAAAAAGACATGGGATGGACAGAGAGGATCACTACATAGCAAAAGGATGGAATCAAATCAAAGCTTTTATACTAGATAATGGGAGAAAGTCAAGTCGCCCAGGAGTGCATGGCTCGAAATGATGTATCTTTGAAGAATACTAGCAAAACATAGAAGTTAGGACATCCTTATAGAGGTTCCAACATGGGCAGACTGATTTGAAAAAAATATAAAAAACAAGGGGGTAAGCACTTCCTTGCTAGGAAGACTGGGCCCGCCCCCTCTCTGACTCATGCTTCCTATCAGAGGGGGTGGGCCCAAACCGGTCTTCCTAGCAAGGAAGTGCTTACACTGTAGGTTTTATTTATTTTTTTTTTTCAAATTGGAGGCCAGTTCGCCGCTATGGCTGCACATACAGAAAAGACAGTGATAGCGGAAGCGGCGCGGGAGGGTGGGCAGGGGTGTGTGTGGAAGGTTGGAAGGGAAAAGCTGGGCAGATGGACACATACGGGGGGGAGGGATGACTGGAAGGGAAATGCTGAGCAAATGGACATGAGGTGGGGAGGTGGAATGGCTGGAAGAGAAATGCTGGGCAACGTTGCACATGAGGGGGCAGAGGTCAGATGTTAAATAGGAAGTGTGGAGGACAGATGCTGGACACAAAAGAGGGTGAAACCAAATATTGTACATATTTACAGTGAGATTTTGGCATAGTTACAGAGCGATTATGAGGCGGTTTACATCATTACATTTGATGTAATTGCATGGGCGGCAGCAGATGAGTGTGTGTGTTGGGTGAGTGTATTGAATATTTTTCATTTATGTTGATAGAACATCTGTTTCTGTTTATATATTTCCTTACTGTTCTGAAAAGTGTAAAGATCTTTTTCCAGAATGTAGATTGGTCATTTATGTTTCTTATTCTGGCTGGGAAGGGTGTTCCAAATAGTGGGGGCATAGTAAGAAAAGGCTCTATTGTTTGTTGATTGATTGGCCCATCTGAATTCTGTTGGGATGGCCAGCGAGTTTTGAGTAATCCCCCTTCTTTGTCTGTTATTTGGGATCTTGTTAATTAGAGATCCAAGGTGAGATGGGGCTATGTCATGGATTAGTTTGAATGTGATGATCAAGTTTTTGTACTGGATTCTTCTGTGTATGGGAAGCTAGTGTAGTTGTCTCATAATGGGTGTGATGTGTTCAGATCTGGGGGTCTTCTGGATTACATGAGCTGCTGTGTGTTGTGCCATCTGCAGAGGCATCGTTGTGTGCTTGGGAGTCCCTGTAATATGCTGCTGCAAAAGTCGATATATGGGTAGATCATGGCTTGTAGGACTGAACGGAATTCATATGGTTCTAGTAAAGTCCTCAGATGATGCAATATTCTTATTTTTCTGTAGATGGCTTGGGTTGTGTTAATGTGGGATGTTAGGTTTAGGTTTTGGTTTCATGTGATACCTAGATATTTTACTTCATGTTTTACTTCAAGAGTAGCATCTTTAACTTGAATTTTAGGTGGGGGGGTTGAAGTCTTTGTTTTTGGTGATAAATAAAACCTCAGTTTTATTGAAGTTTATTTTGAGGTTCTATGACCAGAGGCATTGTGAGGCTTCATTAAAGCATGTTATTATTTGTTGGATGTTAGAGTTGTATGTATTGATTGGGAGATACATCATTATATCATCCACGTAAATGTGGTAATGCACATTTTGATTTTGAAAAATGTTACAGTTCGCTGAAGGTAAATGTTAAACAGCAAGGCAGACAAAGATAGGCCTTGAGGGTTACCTTGCTGTTGGCTATATGTGCTAGATCTGGTTTGTCTAATTTTTACCTGCTAGGTGTGGTTTGTAAGGTAAGAATCAAACCATTGGAGGGGATAGCCATCAATCCTGAACTGCTTCAGTTTTGATAATAAGATGGAATGGTTAAGGGAGTCAAACACTGCAGCTTTATCAAGGAAGATCAGTATAAAGGCTTGCTCGGTACCTGCTATTCCTTTAATGAGGTTGTCAAACAAGGCCAGGAGAAGTGTTTCCATATTGTTGTGGGTCCAGGGTGGCATGTTTATCCAAGTGGTCTCGTAATTGTTTTTGGACTAACTTCTCGATTATTTTTGCCATAAATGAGAGGCTTGAAATAAGGTGATAGGAGTTGGGGTTTGTTTTATCTTACGAGTTCTGTTTAAGGATTGGTCTAATCGAGGCTCCCTTTACTGCTACAGGCATATGTCCACAGGAGAGTGAAAGGTTGACTATTTTGAGAATGTATGGTGCCATTTCTGTTTGGGTCATTTTTAACCAGCTGACAGGACATGGGTCAGTTGTGGATGTTGTGGTATTAATGGCCATAATGATGTTATCAAGGTGTGCTAGATTGATATGGGAAAACAATTGCCATAGTATGATAGTACTGTTGGGTGGAAGGGAGGGGGTAATTATAGTATCTGGTTGTGATCAAAGTTTGCTCATGTAGTAGTTGGCTAACACTTGAGGGTTGATTATGTTTTTGTTGTCCTCCCTATTATGAGATCGTGTCAAGGATCTCACAATTCCAAATAGTTCCCCTGGATGATTTAGGGATTTCATTAATAATTTGGTGTGGTTCTCTTTCTTGTGTTTGTTTATGCTGTCTCATGTAACTATTCCTATCCTCCGGCAGTTTTGTTCTTCTCCATCTTCGTTCTAAGTTTCTTATTTCCTCTTTACTATTCTAAGTTCCTATGTGTACCAGGTATTTGAGCAGGTAGGGCGATTGTTAGTCTTAGGTGTTTTAGGTGCGGGGGCAGATGCTGCATTGTTGATAACAGAATTCCAATTATCTAGCAGTTCATCCAGGTCATTTGACTGAAGAATTAAGTTGTGGCAGTGTTTCTTTTAAAAATATGTCTTTGCTGAATTGCTTAAAGCAGGGCCATATGATGGTATTGTTGTGTTGCCTGTTTATGGTGAGCTGTTTTGGGATTGTGAATTTGAGGATATTATGGTCTGTCCAAGGCACAGATTGTGATGAGGTCAAAGGATTAGGTACATTAATTACATCATTGGGTGGGAATATTAAGTCTAATATATTGCCTTTTTCGTGTGTGGGCATGTGAACTATCTGTTGGAAATCCATATCTTGCATGGCTTTAAGGAAAAAGTCTGCATGATTGCCAGATATGGACGTTAAATTGAAACCCAGGAGTACTATTTGTTTATAGATGAAGCACTTGAGCATACAGTTTCCAAGATATTGATTAAACTGTTTGTATCTGGGGTTGGGGCCCTGTAGATGAAGCAGAATGTTCATTGCTTGGTCTGAATTATTAGGCTATCCAGGCCTTCCATGCTTATGGCCGATGATGATGTTGCATTTAAGTCCTCTTTGATTATGGTCAGGACTTCTCCTCCATGTTTAGCTTGCCTAGATGTGTGTAATATCTCAAAGGAGGGTTGTCTGAGCTCGTTTATTAACACAGCATCTGTATCCGAGAGTCATGATTCTGTGATGAGCATTATGTCTGGGTCATGTATATAAATCTACCATGATTGGGAATTTATTCTTGACCGATCTTGCATTAACTAAACTGCATTTTATGCTGAGATGTGAAACCAAACCTGTTTTGTTTTGTTTTTTTTACTTTTTATCCCTTGGCATGTGACATCTCACCATTTTATTTATGTATTTGTTTGTTTATTTAACCGTTTTTTTATTATACCACTGTGGTCAAAGTGGTTTACATTGTTACAGAACAGTATACATTGTAGCAGGATAAACAAGTTGGAGAAAATATTGAACATTAGTCTAAACCTGGTATGTGTAGGGATTATCATAAACATTAGGGTTGTTTTTGCAGAATAGATATTTATAGGTGTCAGTATTTTTTATCTTACAGTGCCAGGCTAACTAATTAAACAGCTACAATTTTTGCTGCATTTTAATTATATAGCCATTGAATGAGAACCTCTGCTCCCTCTTTGAGTATCTTGGGGCACGAACTCATCCCTTGCCTGTTTGATATACTGGCTTCCTATCCATCTAGTGTGTTTTTAAGATAACCATAATAAATAAGCAAATGATATGCAAATATGCAATTGAATATGTAAATATATTCCCCCCCCCCCCCAATGAAGCAGTCAAACTATGCCCATGGGTTCAAATAAAGGTAACAGTAACCCAGGTGTTGAAAGCTTCCAAATTACCCATCATCTGTTAGTCAGACTGTTAATATGAACAACAAATAAACTTTGAAACACATGTCTGCAACTTCTAGAAGTCTGAAAAATAAGATGGGAAAGTTAGAATATAGCACTAAATGAAAGGTTAGATATAATTGGCATCTCAGAGACAGTGGAAGGAGGATAGCCAACGGGACAATGGGTACAAGCTATATTGCAATGATAGGGTAGATCACATTGGTGGAGTGGTGGCTCTATATATTAAAGAGAGCATTGAGCCAAATAGGATAAAGTTTTCACAGGAAACAAAATACACTGTAGAATCTGGATAGAAATTTCATATACAGTAAAAAGGGAAAGGGAATGGCAGTGAAACAAGGATGATGACATGCTAACAGGAAATCAGAGAATCTAACAAAGTTTATAACACAATAATGAGTGATTTCAGTTACCTCAGTATCAACTGGGTCAATGTCACTTTAGGACATGCTAGAGAGAGAAAGTTTCTAGATGTAATAAATGACTGCTTCATGGAGCAGCTGGTTCAGGAACTGACTTGAGGGGAAGCCTTTATGGACCTAGTCCTTAGTGGAAAACAGGATCTGGTGCAAGAGGTAATGATGTCGGGGCCACTTGGAAATAATGATCATAACATGATCATATTTGATTTGATAAATGGAGGGAGGATAACAAGGAAACCAGAAGCACTAGCATTTAATTTCTAAAAGGGAGACTATGAGAAAATGGCTAAGAAAAACTAAAAGGAATAACTGCAGATTTAGTTGGACCATTAGATGATAGAAGGGTAAAAGGGGCACTAAGTGAGGACAAGGCCATAGCGAAGAGACGGAACTCTTTGCTTCAGTCTTTACTGAAGAATATGTAGGGAAGTTTCCCATGCCAGAAATGGAATTTAAAGGTGATGGATTGGAGGAATTTATAGAAACCTCAATACAACGGGAAGATGTAAAACAGCAATTTGATAAACTGAAGAGTTTGGACCCGACGGTATACATCCCAGGGTGCTAAAAGAACTCAAAAATGAAATTGCTGACCTACTATTAGAAATTTGTAAAGTATCTTTAAAATCATCTATAGTGCCTGAAGACTGGAGAGTAGCCAACGTAATGCCAATTATTAAAAAGGGTTCCTGGGGTGATCAGGGTAGCTATAGACCGTTGAGCCTGATCTCAGCTGTCTCTCTTCTGGGTTTGAGGCCCAAATTGCTGCAACAGGGGCATGTTGCTATACAGCTTCTTCTGCCTCAGAGCTGTATCCACTGGATAAAGTACTTTATTTCCCATACTATGGAATTAGTATGAATAGCTTTCCAGATGTTGTTCTTTTGTTTTAGCTATTCCTATACAAGTGCACTTAAGGGCTTTGCCCATCGGTCACCGTTATTCTTAGCTTAAAGCTCTCCTCAATAGGTTAGCCAGTTTTCTCCGGAAGATGCTTTGCTCCTTTCTTGATAATTAGACAATATCTCTGCATGGCATCCCTTAGGATATCCTCCCATGGTCCAGGAAGCTGAAATGTTCTCATCAGCACCATGCATACAGCCATGCATTTATCTCCAGAATGCGAGTTTCTATCTCATCCTGTATCCTCAACACAGAGGGTTGAGGAAAATACCATTTGCACGTGTCTGTTTCTTTCTCAGAGCTACAAAATCACTATTGTTACATTTGAGGGATTGCTTGATGAGTCATGGCAATATCTCTGTAATGTCTTGATCCTGGCATCTGAGAGATACCACATCTCCTGGGGCATCATGCCTGGTTAGTAGATAGATGCCTCTGTGTCCCTCAGACCCTATCACCACTACTTTTGCTTCCTAGGCATAGTGGCAGCTAATCCTGCAACTTTAGGATTTCAGTTCCAGTCCTTCCTTGTCCTGGGATGGTTTTGCCTCTTTCATGTCTATTGCTGCACACTATTTCTTCAGCTTCAGTGGAGGTGGTAATATGTCCAGCTGTCATTTTGCATTCCAGTTTCATCATTCCCTCCTAGTGTTTTTCATCTTGAACATTTCCAGAAGCATTTCATTGATGTTGCTCTCATTGGCACAGATGCTTCTTGGTCTCACCATCTTCTCTCTTCTGCTGCCTATTTCCTGAGAGAGTCAACCTGTAGGCATCTCATGTTAAACTGGTTCCTCGCTGTGGATCAGGATATCCATCTGGACAGAGGCATTAGTAGTAACAGTGGCAGCACAATATTTACCATCTTCTTCAGTTTTCATACCTGTTGTAAGAAATAAGAACAAAGAATATAAGATATGCCATATTGGGTCAGACCAAGGTCCATCAAGTCCAATATCCTGTTTCCAACAGCGGCCATTCTAGGTCACAAGTACCTAGCAGTTTCCCCAAAAGACACAGGTTCCACAATGCTTGTATTGGGTCAAGCAGTGATATCCTGGGTCCCTTTTAATAATGATTTATGGGCCTTTCCTCAAGGAGACCCACTAAAACCCCTAATATTTCTCAGCTGCCTACAAGTAAAAATCAGCTAACATCTTTTTGGTGACACTTAACCCTTCACAGTATGGTTACTCTTGGGACAATTTCTCCAAATGGGTTAGTTTTGTGGTTTCTATGGTTTGGACACATATATAAAATACAGCACCATCAGGTTAAAAGCCCCTCACATTAATTGGTCTGTAATTTTAGGTATATAGAGACATTAAGGACTTTCGTATGATGTTAAAGACATTTTCAGATCACTTTGGTCCTCCTCTTACTGATATGACCTACTGCTAATGACGAGTTCTTTTCTTTTTTCTTTTTCTTTATTTCCTCCTTTGTAATTGTAATAACCCTTAATATAACCCCTAATGTAAACCACTTTGATTGAAGGAAAAGGTGGTATATAAATCTGGATAAATTAATTAATATTGCTCTGGTAATGTTGTTTATGTGTGGCTCCATTGTCAAATGTTGGTTTAGGGTGATTCCTAGGTATCGGACTTCTTGCTTTGTGTTTAGCTCAGCATCTTTCACTGGTATTGTGGAAGGGGGTATGAATGAGGGCTCCTTAGTGATGAAGAGAACTCAGATTTCCTGCAGTTTACTCTTAGGTTGTGTAGATTCAGCCAGTCAGATATTGCATTAAAGCAGTCTATGATTCTAGAGTAGTTTGGATTGATTGTAGAGAAGGGAGTGTAGAGAAACACATTGTCCGCGTAAATGTGATAGAGTATATTGAATGATTTGATAATGGAGCAAATAGGCTGAATGTAAATATTAAACAGTAGGGCGGATAAGGAGGAGCCCTGTGGCACGCCTTGTGTTTGTACGTAACTGGATGAAAATTGCATACCTATTCGTACCATTTGCTGTTGATCTGACAAGTATGATTGACAGCAATTGACAATTCAGAAAACAAGAGAAAAAGTGGAGGCTAAACAAAACACAAGAAAACAAACAACTCTTCAATAATGTACTCACTAGTTACAAAAGAGACAGTCACAGGCGTGAATAAACGGAAAGACAGAGTTCTTTATTAAACCAATGGCCACCCGACACAGGCCGTGTTTCGTACCCTTCCTCAGGGACTAGCCAGGCAAGAAAACTAAAAACATAAACATATTAATCATTACAATGATAAAAGAACAAACAAACCAAGCCAATAAAAACAATAATATTAAAAACCATAAGACAATAAATATATGGAGCAAGATTAAACCAATATAAATATATAAAAACAATAATGCAATAAAGATAAATATGAAAAGTGGAACAATAGTGTTCGGGACCTAATACAAAGTGTATGTGAGTAGAATTTACTAACCTCTGTTGCGATTCACAAAATAAATCTTACTTCACACTGTTTGTGCAAACATATAGATTATATACTAATGCTAGAAAACATAAATAATACAATTAAAAATATAATAAAAACATATGGCAACATTGCACACAAATTGAAACTAACTAGAAATTAGAGAACACAATGAGAGGAGGAAAAGGACAGGATGTAGAAACAAACCAATGGTCAATGCTTCTAGTACAACACTAATTCTTGTGATCAGAAAACATAGAGAGAGAAGAGGAGGAGAAGGACAGGATATGAAATCAAATGTCAATGCATGTGGTACAGCAATAACTTATGCATAAAAAAGGTATAAAACAACACTGTTATCAAGGAAGACAACACTAGGAGTGAGTCAATGAAAGACAAATGTAAACGTATTGCACAATGAGTTATAATATTGACCGTGTGTTGTCAAAGGAGAGACAACATGCACGTATGGAGAGGGGCCAGCACATTCGAAAACAGTTAAGGATTTCAAATAAGAACCATAAAGATAATGCAGTCACATTTCTATATGTACAATAACAAAAGTCATATGGGTTCAAAGGGTCACCTAAAGACCCGGAATTGTGTGTGCAGAAGAGTAAAGTTAAACTCAATAAAACTAAGTTACAAATTACCCACGACTATAATCCTGCAGATCGATGTAGTTGCAACCAAAATGAATTGTACATACTAATGTCGCTTGCTGACCCATATTATTAACCTACTGAAAATTTTAAGGGAAGAGTGGAATGGATTATGCAGTCGTGTATATATGTGGAGAGAAAACCATGTGGGTACAGGGAAATACTGGAGGACCCAAATATACCGGTATGTATTGCTAATGAATAAAATGGAGTGAAACTGGGAGCCACAATGTAAAAAGCATAAACACTAACCTTTCTAGACTCTTAAACTAAAAATAGAATTATAGAAAAGCGAGAAACATTCAATTAAAAGTAAGCATTACCTCAAGAAAACTGCTGTCAAAGCACAGTTGACGCGCAGAGGAGAAGAAGACGCCCACACATGCACATAAGAGGAAAAGGAAGGGGGCGGAGTCTGACATTGGCGGGACTCGAAAAAAATAAAACTAGAGGAGCTAAATCAAACCACTCATATGGGGCATAAAAATATAGCCTGCAGAGCTCAGAAAAGTAAAAATAAAAATGAAAAATTTTAAATATGGCTTAAAAATCCAAACAAAAGTTGCCCGTGTGTCATCTGAAACTGAATGCCATTTGCAGCGCTAAACTATGCGCAATGTGGGTAATGCTGATTATAAAGTGAAAAATGAATGAGAAGCCATGGATGTTGAAAAATGTCAAAGAAAACCTCTCCGATAGAACCACTAGGAAAGTAGCCCCACAAAATAATAGAAAAAGTCATTCAACTTCAACTCCAAAATTGCATTGACCCTAATGCCCATTAGACACCCACCAATTTGGATTTCAACCATTTCACGGAGTAGAAACCTTGCTGATAACATTAATGGACCACCTCATCAAAGGCATAGATAACCCTAACCGTGCATTCATTCTTCTTTTCATTGACATAGCTTCAGCATTTGACAACATTAACCATGACACCCTCATTTCAAGATTAGCACAAACAGGATTAGGAGGCACATCTTACATTGGTTCAAATCATACATCTCAAACCGCAAACTTCATGTACAAATAGGCCAAAACACATCACAGCCATTCCCCCAAGACCAAGGAATTCCTCAAGGTTCAGCTCTCTCTGCCCTCCTTTTCAACGTATACCTGCAACCAATAACCAACATTTTCAGCAAATTTGATATTGGATATTACATCTATACTGACGACATTATGTTGTCCCTCCCCGTAGACATAAATAATCCCACCCATCACAAACTATCAGACTGCATTAATGAAATTGAATCATGGCTAAAAGACAACAACTTTAATGTTAGCTACAAAAAAACAGAAGCCCTATATATTTCGAGAAATCAAAACCATACACCCCTTCAATCCATCATGACTAATAATTTTGTACTTCCTGTCAAACAAGAGATGAAATACCTCGGCATAATACTGGGCTCAATCTCTCAGTATGCTCCTCCATATAAAACAAACAGCAAGAACTATCTTTTTTAAGCTAAAAATTATCCAACATTTAAGACCTCTGCTAGACATCAATGATTTCAAATCTGTAGTTCAAGCCCTCATCACACCGTATTTTGACTAATGTAATAGTCTATTACAGGGTCTACCAATCAAAAGCACAAACATACTTCAGAGAGCTGAAAGTATCACTGCCAGAATAGTTTCCAAGGCCCACCTCACCGATCATATAACACCCATCCTATATAACTTACATTGGCTCCCAGTCCTAAGCCAAATAAAATATAAGCTACTAATTGTAACATTTAAATTAATCAATAACATTTCCCCATCTTTTCTAGCAACCCTCCTCCACACCCAACCAGACACTAGAGTCCGCAGACAAAATGCTAGCAACTCCCTTGTAATCCCTCACTCTATCCACAAGACAAAACAGACTACAAGCTCGAGAACCTTCACATATACTGCCCCCAACCTCGGGAACTCGCTACCTCTCAGAATTCGCTCAAAGACCTCCAGACATTTAGGAGCGACCTTAAAACATACCTCTTTTCTACTCATTACAGAAACTCAGATTTGAACCCAAATACAGACATGTCCTTACGAACACTCACCACACACACCCCTGCACTACACCCACCTCCAACAATCACAAACTCAGTGTAATTCTTCTAACCTGAAATTTTATACATAGCACATTATCGTTCTGTAATAGGCTAAGTTTGTAGCCAAATGTATATCCAAACTGTTTTGTTACTCCCAAAACGTTACTATGTAAAAAGTTAAACCATTGTTCTATGCAAAATGTTCTGCTATCTTGCAACCGCCCCTGATCTTTGGAAGGGGCGGTATAGAAAAATCAAATAAATAAAAAATACGATGGGAAATCTTTCTGCCACATTTTCTTGGTCTCTGACTGCATTTCTTGATTTTTGAGGATCTTCTCCCTCCCACTGGATTTATAGAATAATCAGTTGGAACTGATATCTCTATATTCAATACCATTTTAATGTTTGTCTCCTTACCACTATGTCTGACTTCCTTGCAACTAGCTCTTTATCGGTCAGAATGTAAGTATTCCAGCTGATCATAACCTCTTCATCATAATTCTATTAGGGGAGTGGTTCTAGTGCTTTTCTGGTACAGTGATGTTGTGGCATTTAAAGTTTCCAGTGGATGAGATATGCCACTTTATTATGCCTGTGTAGACAGTGTCTAACCCTTCACACTCTGGTTACCTGTGAGTAGCACCATGCTTGTTATGAGGTATACAATGGTTTCTCAATGGTTCTCATTCATGGTGTACCCCCTAGCCAGTCAGGTTTTCAGGATGTCCACAATGAATATGCATGAGAGAATCCAAAGGAGGCACTCACCCTTGCAAAAAAGAACCAAAGACACTAGGGAGCAGGATGAAGAAAAGGCAAAACCCTCTATGCGTGGAATCAGTCTTTACTGATAACTCCTACAAACTTATTAAAATAATGACATTAAGTTAAAGTGAAATAAAAACCATAAAAATGGATAGCAAAAAGAAAAAATAAATAACAATAAATAGAACAATGAATAAAACATGTACACTATGGTTGGCATGCAGAGTGCCGAATAGCAGGATCGGAAGTCCAGGGTGGACGTCCAACTCCCTCTAGCCGCTGGGATCCGATTACTGGTCCAAAGCTCCCTGCACATTCAGGGCCGCTGTACGGGGAGCTCTGGATGGGGGTGGGAGTGAGCGGTGCGGAGGCAACCCTATGACCCCCGATGTACAAGGTTGATTCCGGTTGCGGCCCTGTACGTTTAGCGGTGCTGAAATGGTCGTCAGACTTATTCCACCTCAGAGGTGGAATATGTCTGATGAATATCGGAGACCGGGGCACACAGAACTGCTGAAGATGTGGGACAGCTAGAGGTAGGTCCCCACAACCCGATCCTGGCCCCTGTTGCCCCTGCTGATGTCAGGACAGTGAGGAACGAAGCACAGGATGGCGGCAGCCCCTCTTGAGCTCATGCATGGCATCTCAGTATCATGGTGACAGGACACTATGACTCCAGGGCTCCTGCAGGAGGATGCAGAGGGATAGCCGGGATGGGGGATTGAAGTTCAGTGTCTTGGGATCAGGGCATGACCAGCCCGTCTAGATCCTGATTCTGTATCCGTGGGACCATCTGGCTCCCACAGGTACAGAATCGGGGTCTAATTCAACCCATCCAGATTTTGGAGGTCCAGACAGACCAGATGGGATGTTTTCAGCTTCGGGCTCTATATGAAATAGCACCGTAGTCAGAGTCATGTGTATCTTTACATTACAGGATGCCTAAGCATAATCCAATGATGAAAGAGTTTGTTATAATAAAAAGGAGAGAAGGGGTGAAGAAGGGAGGCAGTGGAGAAGTGGGGGAGAGGAAGGGGGAGAGAAAAGGAAAGAACTTATTGATTGAAAGTTCAGAGACAAACTCACTCCATCATTGGCAAGGGGGGGTACACCGGGAAAAGGTTCAGAAACAGGGATTTATCTTATTTTTTAAGCTGTAAAATGTGTTAATGTATCTAAGAGGTGTGTAGTTTGGTATGGTTCCCTTTGTAGTATCTTGTTGCTTATGTTACAGTAAAGGTCAGACTAAGTAGAAAATAAGATACTATTACACAGTGTTCCCCTGAGATTTACATAAGTGTTTTCTGTCTTTACAAATGACCAACACTATCTCCAAATTACTTCTTTGTTCTTATGTACCAATGCTACCAAATTATTCTGTTTATTCCTTGGAGACAGAAGTTCCACAGGACTGGAGAAAGGCTGACGTGTTACCTCTTCACAAAAGTGGTAATAGAGATGAAGTGACAAACTACAGGCCAGTAAGCCTTACCTCAGTGGCGGGAAAAGAAATGGAAGTGCTCCTGAAAGAGCGATTAGTGGACTTTCTCGAAACCAACAGGTTGCATGATCCGAGGCAACATGGTTTTATCAAAGGACGATCTTGCCAAACAAATCTCATGGAGTTCTTTGACTGGGTGACCAGAGAACTAGATTAAGGGCATGAGATGGATGTGGTCTATCTAGATTTCAGCAAAGCCTTTGATACTGTTCTTCATAGGAGACTTATAAATAACAGCTTGGGGATGGGTCCCAAGATGGTGAACTGGATAAGAAATTGGTTGACTGACAGATGACAGAAGGTGATGGTAAACGGAACTCACTCAGATGAAAGGAAGGTAATTAGCGATGTGCCCCAGGGTTCGGTCCTGGGACCAGTACTGTTCAATGTATTTGTGAGTGATATTGCTGAAGGACTGAATGGAAAAGTCTGTCTTTTTGCAGACGACACAAAGGTTTGCAACAGAGTGGACTCCCCTGAGGGAGTGGATAACATGAGGAAAGATCTACAAAAGCTGGAAGAATGGTATAATGCTTGGCAGTTAAGATTTAATGTGAAGAAGTGCAGTGTCATGCACTTGGGAAGCAGAAATCCAAGGGAATTGTATGCAATAGGGGGTGAGAGGTTGGTGTGTAAGGACCAGGAGAAGGACCTTGGAGTGATTGTTTCTGAGGATCTCAAGGTTGTGAAAGAGTTTGACAAGGCAGTGGCAAAAGCCATAAACATGCTGGGTTGCATACAAAGAGGAATTACCAGCAGAAAGGAAGAGGTACTAATGCCACTGTACAAGTCGCTGGTGAAGCCTCACTTGGAATATTGTGTTCAGTTGTGGAGACCATATCTTGCAAAGGATATAAAAAGACTGGAAATGGTTCAGAGAAGGCGATCAAAATGATTTGGAGCCTGCATCAGAAGACTTATGAGAAAGGACTTGAAGACCTAAATATGTACACTCTGGAGGAGAGGAGGGACAGGGGAGATATGATTTAGACCGTTAAATACGTAAAGAATATTAATGAGCAAACAAACCTCTTTCAAAGAGGGGGAAGCTGTAAAGCTAGAGGGCATAACATGAAGCTGCATGGGGATAAACTAAGAGGCAATGTTAGGAAATACTTTTCACTGCAAGGATGGTGGATGCTTGGAATGCCTTCCCAATGGAAGTGGTGGGGGCACATACAGTGACAGAATTCAAAATGGCATGGAACAGACATAGTGGATCCCTTTATACCAACAGGATAAAATCAAAATAAACATAACTATCTCTTATATTTCAACAAATAGGGGTGACCTACTCGGAGTGATGGGCACACCCCTAAACATAAGGCATGGGGAGGGGTGACGTGCACGGAGCGGCAGGTGCACCTATTCTTGCCGTCTTGCTGGGCAGTCTAGATGGACCATACTGGTCTTTATCTGCCATCATATACTGTTACTATGTTACTATGTCTAATCCAACTCCTTGGTGAATCGTCCTGTACAGTAAGAATGAAACTTCCTACTTTAGTCTTTATCTGCCATTATTTTCTGTGTTTTGATACTGCCTACTCTACAATCCATTCCTCTTCCTCAAAGATCCTGTTTGAAATCAAAAAAGCATGGAGCAGATACTCTCTTTGCACCTAAAGTTAGAAACAAAAGCAGCAAAACAATTATGTTAAAATTCACTTTCATAAAGAAAGCAATACAAACCCCACGCACTGAAAAGCAATGTGAAAGCCTACCCCCTTTAAACAGAAATGTCTAGAATATCAGGAAAGAACTCAAAGCAAAAGCCAGAAAAAAAATACCTGGTTGGTAATGAGTGCGTCCCAGGAATGACAAAGGGTTCCTAGACGCTGGTGACTTTTATTCAGCACTCAAATCCTTATTCTCAGGCTTTTCACCCAACACCCCAGGGCTGCTAGGACTTCAAGCTATTAGTATCTTTGGCCTTCCCCCTTTGAACTTCTATGTATATCAATCTGTATAAATGCATTCTTTCTTATTATGCCATATTATCACAGGTCATTACTGGGTATTGGCATCAGTTAAGCTTGAAATATGTATTTTGCCAACTGGCTTATTCTGGCTGGAGAGGGTTTTTTTCCAATTGCAAATGGAGAGTAATGGTACACTGCTCCTTTAAGGAAGATTGTAGCCAGAAATTTACAGTTCTGGCTTTGGTCTGAGTCCTGTAATAAGCAGTCCAGGACCATAGCTTCAAGTTGCTAAACATTTAAAGGCACATTTTAGATAGTATGTTGAAGTCGCGATGTATGCAATTCAGACAGTATTTCGGAGAAGCCTGTGTCAAAGCTGTAATCTTTTGCTAAAATATGTATGAGGATGCAGAAACGCATATGTATTTGCTGACGCAGGGCCAGAGAAACCATTTAAAAATCTACATGTAGGAAAAATCAGCAGAGGCAACTCGGAAGCTTACACAAGTAGGTTGGCACTGTGCAACTTGTACATCTAATTTACATGTGCAATTGATAATTTGCAAAACTATACATTTAAATGCTGGCAATTAACTACAGAGGCGGCGACCTTTTATAATTTCAATTTGAAGGGGAAAAAAATGGAGGATTAAGGAGGATAAGCCCACCTTTTAATACCTCCTGTTAAAATCTGGTCAAAACGAGTATTTCTTAAAAGCTTATATGTGCCAGGGAGGAGCTGTAAATCCCAATGTAGACAATTTGGTTCATACATGTGCATTCCCTGTATGAAATGGGCAGGGCTGGTGCAAGGTTCGGAAATGCCCTAGGTGGGCCCTCCATTCTGCCTCCCCCCTCTGTGAGCACACCCCCCCCCCCCCCATTTCCACTACTGCTGCATCACTCCAGGTCCTAGAGCAATGGCAATGGCTCCCGAACCAAGACACAGCACTTACCATACAGTCCCGTGCTGTTAGTATGTGCTATTGATGCCCCCCTCCAATGCAGCTTCCCATTTGCCATGCATGCCATCTGGGCCCGGCAAGGGGGGGGGGGCATCCGTTTCGTGTGCCCTTGGAACCCCACTGCTATAACTTATGCACATTCTTGAAAAATATAGGTGTGAACATTTACACCAGCCCTTAGCCTAGTACATTTGCTCCTGCCTAACTTAGCGCAAGGATTTGACCACTTACTCCCTATTTTATAAAGTACGTGCTTACTTCACTTTTGTAAAGTGCAAAATATCTGTTAAAAGGCACATAAATCTAACCAATCCTTAAAAAATGAGTCTCATAGTGCTTTGAATACCAGCTACCTCTTAAATATTGACCCGCTAGATTTGAATGTTTTCATTGTCTATATTGTCCAAGAGTAATTAGTGAGAAATCCTCCAGAGGTAAAGCTGGCTTTATCTGCAGGAGCTAAAACAACAGAGGCTGGTGGCACCTTTACAGACTAGTAGGTTGTAGGTAGTCATGAACTTTCAAGGGAAGGAGTCCACTCTGTCAGATGCATGAAGTGTAGTAGAGGAGGTGGATACATACATGTAGTTGGAGATGAGGTGAGGAAAAATGTAGTTTAAGGAGGATGTTAATATTGGTTAAACTGAGGGTACATAGACTGAACAACATAGCCTTAGCATAGTTAGGCTAACACTTGCAGAGGGTCAGAACCATGCACATAATTATTTTAGCCCTGCTGAGTAAATTAACACAGTAATAGATAACTGTCTTTATTTGTGCAGCTTGATTGCAAGGAGGCCTGGCGATTCACGCGATTCGTTGGCCTCACCACTTGTTTATGAAAAGGAAGTGCTGCCATCTACTGGTCCCAGAAGGAAATGAACCTTTGGTTGCCATGAATGAAAGAAAAAGATCAATTTATTGTAGATGACAACTTCTGAATTCAAACAAAAAATACCATACAGGTGTCAAATCCAAAGGTCTATACACACTAAATACCAAAAAATCTTTGGATATAAATAATTATAAGGAGAAAAAGGATCTCAGGCATCAAGCCAACACCATTTACAAGATATGTATGAGGCTCTAGATTCCCATCACCGATCCAGAAAAACCTACTTATTTTTTTATATCAAAAAAACTTTATTATGTTGCATATTTTTGTTGTTTTTCATAATTGACCCAACTGCAAAAAATCATATCAAAGAGTCATCAAAAAAGAGTCCATAACAAAAAATTACAATAACTCCATGTCAAAAAAATCGTACTGTGATTTCTGATTCTCCCAGTATCAACAGTCACATTATGACCTCTTGAAGCTCTATGTAAATTAGTAGAAAAATATTGCACCTATCCAATCATACCCACTCCAGGAGTCCCTCTGAACGTTCACATAACTGTCCAACAAAGGCCTTTGTTTTGCCAAAAGATTGCTACGCTAGGGTCTCTTTCAAACATGATCTTCGGGTTTCCTTTCTCCCTCGAGGCACCTCAGCATTCTCTCCATTTCTCAGCATTACTGCTGTTTTTGTTGGCCCGTTTTGATAAAGCTGATTAATGTCTGAGAGCTGTACTCTTCGTGGGGTGAGGGGTTATGAGATCCACAGAGCTACTCATGCATTCTTCACCCAAGCTGCAGAAGAATAGCCAGAAAAGCTCCAAACATTATGGGCAAAAGCCCTACTACACTGCACAATTTTTTGCTTCCGTGAGTTCCTCTTTCTAACCCTGGCCGAAGCCGCAGTAAATTTTTCAGACATTATATTCTATGTCTTAGTCTCTATTCCTTTTTCCTACTAAGTCCTAACCTTCAGTTTGCTTTTTAGACTGCTGACCCACACTGAGTTAAAGCTTATTCTTTGCAATGACTGGAAGGTTCTTGTCCAAAAGTGACCCTTATTGGCCAGTAAACTGACCTGCAGCTCCTTGCGCTTCTGCACTGCCTTTATGCGATCCTTATATCTGACCAGGACCACCTTTTGTTTCATGGAGATTTGGATATGTTAGCATGCATAATGATGGCTGAATAAGAGATAATGGCAGGTAATCAGTCAGTTAGCCAGAGATAATATAAACGGAATTGAAAAGATTGAGGACAAAGAAAACCACGGGCAATGCTATGCACTAATTTCCGAATTAATAGCACCATACATGAACTAACAGATCCAGTAGCTATGCCAACACAAATTATCTCTGAAGAAAATTGATTTATTTTGAACTTAAATTGATGAATCTCCTGGCAATCAGTCTGCGACTGGCAGCAAAAATGTACCGTACATTTAAGAGTCCTTACCAGATGTAATAGAATTGCAGATGACAGCTTTTCCATAAGAGACATGGCTCTAAACCTGAAGATTCAAATGTTGCTGGAAAGACAAATTTAGAATGAGCTCTTCAGTCTTAAAGAACATATTTTAAAAAATTCTCAGCCCTTTATTTTAGGAGTTTTGAATGTATTTTTGGCAGCAAAAGAAATATATTGAGGCTACCTGAAGTCTGAATCGTCCAGCATTGGACAAATGCAGGAGCACTGCGTTCATAGATTTGTGATCAACATGCATAATGTGTCACACTGCTTGCTGCTCTTAGGGCAAAGGGAGGGGCTGCCCATTGATCACACCTGGATATGCTTCCTGATTAACGGCACACTCCTAAATGCACTTCTGATGTGCCTGGAGTGATCTTCCAGATGTGCACACACTAACACAAAACCTTGAAGGGCTGAAGAACTTCCTGGCCCTAATCCTTGCAGCCTGAACTTTCAACTTTAACTTTAAACATAAAGATAGAGGGAAGCCTAAGGAAGAAAAGCCAGTTTTGGCACAGTCACAGGCTTCATTTGAATATCATGCTAAGAAGAAACACATTTAGGGTAAGTGTTCACTAAACACACTGGAGGACCGATATGTTAGTACTAAGCAGCAACTCAAGAGTTCTTTCTATCACGTGAGGAAATGTTTATTTGTCTAAAGCTTAGTCAAGAACCCGTCTTCGCAAAGTTTATTTATTTATTTAATAGTTTCTTCTATACCGCCCCTTCCAGAGATCAAGGGCGGTTTACATTGAACAGTTAACAAATTTTGTATACATCTGTATACTTTACATGGAACATGGTACTAACTATATAGAACATGGTTTTAGCTATATACAAGTAATAATACATAAAACATAACAGAACTAAATTACATAAGGTTATTTACAAGAGCAGTAAAAACAACAGATTGGGTAAGACTTTTGCATGTTGGGTAAAGTGTGTAAGTAATGTAGTGTAAGGTTTAATTGTGTTAGTCGTTTGTCCTATCTTGGGTGCTGTGGATGTGTTTTTGTGATTGTTGGGGAGAGGTTCTCTGTTGATAGGGGATTTCAAAATGGTTTGTGAAAAGGTAGGTTTTAAGTTCTTTTTTGAATTGATAAAGGTCTTTTATCATGCGAATGGTTAGTGTTAGATCATTCCAGAGAGTGGGGGCAGCGAAGGAGAAGGCCCTATCACTTGTAGTTGCTTTAGTTTTTCTGATGGTTGTTTTTATGTTGAGGGAATGGATTGCGTTTTGTCTGCGCATTCTAGTTTCTGATGGGGGGTGTATTAGGGTAGACAAATGTGAGGGAGAGATGTTATTAAGGAGTTTGAAGGTGGTTAGGAGGATTTTGTATTTTATTCGGCTACTTATAGGGAGCCAATGCAAGTCTAACAGTATTGGGGTGACATGGTCTGTTATTTTAGCTTTTGTGATCATCTTGGCGCATATGTTTTGGGCTCTTTGTAGTAGGTAGATGCTCTTTAGCGGTAAGCCAATTAGGAGACTATTACAATAGTCAAAGTGGGGGGTGATGAGGGTATTGACTACTGATCTAAAATCATGTGTGTCAAGTAGGGGTCTTAGGTGTTGTATTGTCTTGAGTTTATAGAATATCGTTTTTACTGTCTGTTTTATGGGGGAAGCATGGTGAGGGAGTGGTCTAATATTAGTCCCAGGTACTTTACCTCCTTTTTAACAGGTATAGGTGTGTTGTTGATTGAGATTGTTGCTGGGTAATTGTAATCGGCGTCTGGCTTTCTTGTTACGAACATTGCTTCTGTCTTTTTAAGGTTGATGCTTAGATGGTTGTCTTCGAGCCATGTGGTGGTCTCATTCATGCATATGAGTAGGTTGTCATAGTTGGGGTTGTTAGAGTTTATGGGGATGGCAAGCATAATGTCATCCGCATATATAAAATGGTTGATTTTATATTTTTTGAATATATTTGTGATGGGTTGTAAGTACAGGTTGAAAAGGAGGGCGGAGAGGGCTGAGCCTTGAGGGATACCCTGACCTTGAGGGAAAGTTTCAGATGTTTCTTGACCCATTTGTACCCGTATTAATCTATGTGAGATGTATGACTTGAACCATTCAAGGACAGTCCCTCCTATTTTTAAATTTTCTAGTCTATTGATGTTGTGTGTTGTGATTGATGCTGTCAAATGCGGCAGATAGATCTATGAAGAGGAGTAGGAAACCTTGGTTATTGTCATTAGTGCCTCTGATGAGGAAGTCCATCAGAGCGATTAGGAGAGTTTCAACTCCATGGAAGGGGCGAAATCCGAACTGATGAGAGTCAAGGAGTTTGTGTTCATCAATATGGTCCTGTAATTGGAGTTGTATGGTTTTTTCTATTATTTTGGCAATGAGTGGTATGCTAGCTATTGGTCTGTATGAGTTTGGGTCTTTTGGGTCTAGTTTGTTGTTTTTTATGATAGGGCGGATCGAGGAGAGTTTTAAGGTGTTGGGCATAATGCCTTGAGATAGTGATTGGTTCACTATGTATTCTATGTTTTCCGCAAGGAAGTCCTTAGTAGCTTTGATCCATGATACCGGGCATGGGTCGAGTGGGGAGGTTGTGGTGTTGATCATTGTAATAATTTTAAGCAGGTGTTTTCGTTCAACCATGTGGAAGGTTGTCCATTGGTAGTTATTGTCGTTATTTGATTTTATTATGGTTGGGGTATGGGGTTTTTCCTTTAGTTTTTCAGCAAAGTGTGATGCTAGGGTTTGTACATTTATCGTGTCCTGGTTAGGTTCTGGGTTGTGTATTTTTGTTAGTGTTTTCACAATTGAGAAGAGTTCTCTTGGTCGGTTAAGGGCGAGATTTATTACTTTGGCATAGTAGTCCCTTTTTGATTTGTTGATTGCATTTTTATAGCTATTAAGTATGTTTATGTATTTGGTTTTGTTATCATTTGATCTTGTTTTTCTCCAGATTCTTTCCTGTTTTCGTAGTTGCTTTTTTAGTAGGGCAAGGTCTTTTGTGAACCATTTTTCTGATTCTTTGACTCTCTTCTTCGTGATATGTGTAGGGGTGGCTGCTTCATGGATTGTTTGGTTCCAATTCTCTATAACTGAGTTGATGTCCGTTATGTTTGTAGCGAACTTGGGTAATACCTTTTCAAGGAATGTCTCGTTATCGAAGCGGGTAAAACGTGAGCGGTTTGATGTTGTATTTGTAGCTTTTGAGGGTGTTTGTGTAAGGAGGTGTAAGGTTATCAAGTGATGATCAGACCATGGGACTTCTGTTATTATTGGGGGAGAGTATCGCTGGTGGAGGTTAAAAGGGGTGGGGAGAAAGATGAGATCTAGTGGGTTTCCTTTAGTGTGGGTGGGGGAAAGGATTATCTGGTTAAATCCCATTTGCATCATAGAGTCTAGGAAGTTGTCCTTTTGAGATTGGTTTAGGGAAGGGAGGTTAAGATCGCCTAGGATTACAAGGGGTTTGTTCCGAGATGCTGTTCATGCGATTTCAAGGATGGGGGAGAGATTTTTCTGATCCGCTGATGGGGGTCTGTAGATTAGGGTGAATGCAAGTGTTCTATTTTCAATGTTGATGATGTCCATGCCTTGAACATTGTTTGTGTTCGTTAGAGTGTATTGTAGGTCTTTTTTAGTGAGTATCAGTGCACCACCTCCTCTTTTGATGTCGCGGTGGCAGTTGAATACATCATATTGTGATATGGGGAGTTGGTTTAATAATACTGTATCTGTGGGTGTTAGCCAGGTCTCAGTGATGAAAAAGATGTCAGGTTTTTTATCTCTTATTATGTCATTAACAATTGGTATCTTGTTCCGTATGGAACGGATGTTTATTAGGATGAGTTTTAGTTTAGTGGCTATGTTGGGGAGGTTAGTTAGTCTTCCTAAAGTCTAAGATCCTCACCTTGGAATGGATTCTAACAGCCCTAGTCCTAATACTGAACCACACAATCTGGTGATCACTGGATGCAAAATGATCTCCCACTACAACATCAGAAACACTTTCACCATTGGTAAGCACCAAGTCCAGTATGGCCCCTTCACGTGTGGGGTCTGTTACCAATTGCTTGAATAGTTCTCCCTGTAGAGAATCCAGGATCTCCTTACTTCTAGATGATACTGCAGCAGGAATGTGCCAATCAACATCTGGCATATTGAAATCTCCTATCAGTAGCACTTCCCCTTTCCTAGCAATGCTGCGTATGTCTTCAATTAACTCTCTGTCCACCTCTTCCTCTTGTGAGGGAGGTCTGTATATCACACCAATGCAAATAGATTTCTCTTTCCCTCTTTCTAGTTTAACCCACAATGCCTCCTCTCTCCCTTTTAAGCTCTGTAATTACAAAGCTTTAATAGTAGTTTTTACATATAGTGCCACTCCTCCTCCCCTTCTTCCTACCCTGTCCTTTCTGAATAAAGTATAGCCAGGTATAGTTACATCCCAGTCATGGTTTTCTGTGAACCATGTTTCTGTAACTGCCACTAAATCCAAGTCAGCCACTCCCACCAAAGCTTCAACTTCAGGGATCTTATTTCCCATGCTACGGGCATTAATACACACTGCTTTCCATATGTTACCCCTGTTACCCATTTCCATAAAGGTATTTAATGTATCACCTACCTGGGGGCTTTCACTTACCTGGGGGCTTTCTTCACCCATCCCCAATGAATATAGTTTAAAGCCCTCTTCAGTAGATTAGCCAGTCTACTACCGAAGATGCGTTGACCTTTCTTGGACAGATGGATGCCATCTCTGCTCTGCAACCCTTGGAACAGCATCCCATGGTCTAGAAAACCAAAACGCTCTCGATGACACCATCCACGCAGCCATGCATTCATCTCCAGGATGCGAGCCTCTCTGCCTTGGCCTTTACCCTCAACAGGGAGGATTGAAGAGAACACCACCTGTGCACCTAACTGCTTCACCCTCTGTCCCAGAGCCATGAAGTCACTTTTGATATGTTCCGAGGTATACCTGGCAGTATTATTTGTTCCAGCATGGATTAGCAACATTGGGTAATAGTCAGTGGGCTTGATGAGTCTCGGCAAACTCTCCGTAACATCTTGGATTTTGGCACCAGGCAGACAGCATACCTCTCTGGACATCAAGTCTGGTCAGCAGATGGACGTCTCAATACCCCTCAGAAGAGAGTCTCCAACCACCACTACCCTTCGTTTCCTTCTGGTCACTGATTCTGCAACTTTGGGGTACTTTAACTCTGGTTCTTCCCTTTCCAGGGATGCTTTCACCTCCTCCACTTCCAGGGTTGCATAATGAACATTCAAGGGCTGGAGAAGTTGGATTGGTGATTTTGCAGGCCCTGGTGACTTGTGTCCAACCATCGACATTCTGTTGGCACCCATCTTCTCCTGTGCTGGAGAGCTCGGTTGCTGCAAGAAGCATCTCATCAATGTACTTCTCTCTGTCTTGAATGCTCCTCAGCCTCGCCACCTCCTCTCTGAGTTCCTCCACTTGTTTCCTCAGAGCTTCAGCATGCAGGCACCCTGCACATGGAACCGGTC
Source organism: Ichthyophis bannanicus (assembly GCA_033557465.1). Lineage (NCBI taxonomy): Eukaryota > Metazoa > Chordata > Amphibia > Gymnophiona > Ichthyophiidae > Ichthyophis > Ichthyophis bannanicus. The sequence goes on along the minus strand of CM066032.1, from coordinate 810,010,960 downwards.
CTTCAACTGGCATTAGGACCTCTGTCTGGACCGAGGCAGAAGCTGTAATGGGGGCAACAGTTTTAGCAATACGATTTTTCCCAGCCATTGTTCTGTTCGTGGAGCTTAGGTATCTGTTAAAGCAAAAGAGAGAGATCTACCTAGTACCAGCCGGTTTCGCAGCTGTCCTTTCAGAGAAAAAGCAGTTAAATCTCTTTAATTATATTCAGAAAGTGCTGGTCCAATTCTCTGTGATTTGTTAAAGGGGGAGGTGCCCTATAAAGCAAGGCTGCTAACTAGGGGTGGGTAGGGAGGGAACTAACACCTGATTAGGTGTTAGCAGTTTCTAAACCTGAGGAGGTTACTGGAGTTCAGCAACCTACTGTGCTCAAGGAAAGTTCCCCTAAAGCACCAAAAGAAAGTAACCTTGCTTTAAAAAATATACAAAAAACCCTTTTAGCTCCCAGTCAGAGAGCTAGCAATGTAATATAATAAAACAAACAAATAAACCCTCAAATCCTTACTGTTTGTTGATCTGTGGAGCCCTGGTTAGGAAAGCCTCAACAGGGCAGGGCACTGGAGCCTTTTATGCAGGCTTCAACTGCACTCAGGAAACAGGCCCACTAACTCCTGATTAGGTGTTAGCAGTTTCTAAACCTGAGGAGGTTACTGGAGTTCAGCAACCTACTGTGCTCAAGGGAAGTTCCCCTAAAGCACCAAAAGAAAGTAACCTTGCTTTAAAAAATATACAAAACACCCTTTTAAGTGCTCCCAGTCAGAGAGCTAGCAATGTAATATAATAAAACAAACAAACAAACCCTCAAATCCTTACTGTTTGTTGATCTGTGGAGCCTTGGTTAGGAAAGCCTGGATCTCTGATATGCATATGTAGACAATTTGATTCTTGTTATATGTAACAAATGTTTGCTGTGACAAAAGTTTAATGTAAACCGCTACTGATCGCTGGAAGAAGCGGTATACAAATGTAACCAAATAAATAAAGAAGATAGCGCTCCCTCATCCCCAGTGCTCAGTACAATATCAATGATAGCAGCAGTTCCTAGCCAACTACGCTAACCATTAGAATATTCCTAAACTCCAAGTTCTGGGATATTATTCTGGGATGTCTATGTAGATGACCTCACAGATGTCCATAGTGAGCACGTCAACATTTGTGAAATCATGTCTGCGCCAGAAGGTACCTGGGTTTTTTTTCTGACGTTCTGGCTTAGACTTCCCAGATTGCACTTGGACAACCATTCTGAAATCCCCCTCAATGATTTCAGTATGATACACAGTCCAAAAGAGCCAAATTATTCCTATGCCTATGCTTCCAAGTAGGAATCAGTGTAACTCGTGTGCAGCGCACTGGTTGTGGCCCCCATCAGTTGTATGGCTGCACTGGGGTAACCTGCATGGACTGACCATAGCTCATACTTGAAATTCAGTTTGCATGGGGAGACTGATGTTTTGATGGTGTGTTGATTTGTTTTGAAAATCTTTATAATAAAATACCCTTTTGTGGTTCTCTGCCCAGTCCTTGGGGGATCACCTTACCAGTCTGGTTTTCAGAATATCCATAATGATTCTACATGAGACTTGCATGCAGTGAAGGCAGTGTATGCAAATATATCTCATGCGTGTTCACATCTCTCCCATACTGTAGTAGTAAGCCTTGCAACTCAAATGCATGGCCCATCATTTTTTTAGCTAGGACCAGGTATCTAAAACTCTAGGTGAACAGCCAATCATGCGTCCTCTCCACCCCTCAAGGCAGCTCAAGGCCCTACCCCCCTCCCCTATAACCTGTAGCCCAGCAACTCCCCTTCCGTTGCATGCAATGGAAGACATTATATGCAAATCATTCTCTTGCATATTCGTTGTGGAAATCCTGAAAATCCAACTGGCTAGTCGTGCCTCCAGGAGGGCACTGACCAAATCCTGTGCCCGCATGCAAAGCAGTCTCACGCCATCTGCTATACTTAACAATGCTTTTTGGGATGAGCAGAACATCCTGGCAGGCAGATATGGAATAAACGTATTCATTCAGATACTTCAGCTAATTCTTCAGAAAACCAGAGTGACATCTTTTTCTTTATTCTTTCTTTACTTTCCTAACAAAAATATTTGTTGCCCTTATGGTATTTAGGTTTAGTTTTGCCTAGTGCTGCTTCTTCTTCTAGATTTTCCCTTCTGGCTAATGACTCCTAGAGGTAAGTGAAAAAGCAAATACGGCCAGAATGGATGACCGAAGAAACTCTGAAAATTGCCCAGAAATACAGAGAAGCTAAAGCCAGAGGAGGCAGAAAGGCAATCATAGAACTCAACAGAGATTCCCAATGTGCAACAAGACGAGACAAAGTACATGTAAAGTAGTCAGCACCACCATTGCTGTCCATTTTGTTTAGTCTTCAAATTATCTCCACTTGAAGCCATCAAAACCGACTTCCGCCTGGGTCACATTCGGGACCCCCTCTCCCTCTTTGGCTCTCATACTCTCCACTGCCTCTATCCTGCTAGTCACATCCTTTCGCTATCTTGGTATTGCTCTTGATTTCTCTCTTTCTTTCGCAGAACACATTTCATCCATCTCCCATCAGTCTTACTACTGCCTTCACCAAATCCAGGCAGTACGGTTATATCTCTCTCCCCCTCTCTAACCACACTCCTCCTCTCTTTAGTTGTCACAAGATTCAATTACTGCAATGCCATTTTGGCTGGACTCCCACAATATCAACTCCATAGACTCCAAGTATTACAGAACACTGCTGCTCGTATTGTCACTCATTCCTCACGGTTCGACCATATCTCCCTGCTACTAGTTCATCTCCATTGGCTCCCTGTTTGATTCAGAATCCAATAGAAGATACTCACTTTTGTTCACAGAACCATCCACACTGGGATTCCTCAATACCTTTCTGATCTTCTTCATTTCCGTACCCTACACCGTCTTCTGCGTTCAATTCACACTCATCGTCTGGTCCTTCCATCCGTTTCTTAGGCAAACCTTGAACGTACATGAGGTTCTACCTGCTTTTTCTTAGGTCCCGCTCTTTGGAACTCCCTTCCCCACATCCTCCGTTCCGAACCCTCCTTCAATAATTTCAAATCCGACCTAAATACCCATCTTTTTCAAGCAGCCGTCGACCTCTCCTACCCCCTGTCCTGACACTCTTGCCCTGCCGCTCTTACTCTCAGACTTGTTTTCATACTGTGACCCCCCCTCTATACCACCTCTGCCCTCTCTGAATCCCTCAATACTCTGATCTCTCTATCCTGTTTGTTCCTGTCCTATCAGATAATGGCGATCTTTATTCTACTTTTCATTTTTCCAGTTTGTAGTCATTTGTATTTTTTAACTGCTCTGATGCTCCTGCCTGAATGGTGTATCAAGCGACTGAATAAAGATAAAGATAAATGCCTGCTAAATAGCATATTCAAGGTCGAAGCTGTGGAATTTTCTACTCCTTGAGTTATGTCAGGAAATGACATTGTGTTTTGGAACAGGAGTAAGATGTGGCTCCTTGGGTTGTTTTTTAAATGAGTAGAAGTGGGGATGAACTGTGGTAGGCGGGGGTTTGCTGAAGGGAGGTATGATACGAAGGGGTTATGGGTTTGGGGTGTGGTATATTATAAATTATTATGGTTTGGTATTTTACTAATGACTTTTATCACAGGTAGTAAAATTAATTACATGTACAGGGAAAACCTTAGCATGCATAAATACAAGAGACTGCAGAAAAAGGAAGACATAACATGCTGGGAAAGTGGTCAGAAGAGTGAAGATGCAAATGGGAAAAACGAAGCTAAACGAAACCGATAAGTTCTCTGGATAGTGACCAACTGTTGCCGCTTTCTGGATAATTTCTTCAGCCAGCTCTCAGTCCACCCCAAACCTGGCCTCTTAATATATGGACAATATTGGACTGGTTAGAAGGATTTTAGGCTGGGTACTACCTGTACAGCAGCCAAAAATTCACTGATCAGGAAATTTATATGTTCACAGGCTCTAGTAAAGTATTGAATATTGGCCCCTCCGTATTCCCCAGAGCTGAATGAACACCCGGCTGCAGCAAACTAGAAATGTGCTCTGTGGAAAGTTTATACACCAGCGGAATGGACTGAGAAAAGTACAGGAAAACCATATTAATTTCGTCTTCCTTATACAGTGAGGCATATTGTTTTCTCCCTCCTAAATCGGGCTCTTTCTAACACTGCCTCAGGCTGCAGGAGAATGGAGCACTTTTGAAGCTTGTGAATGAATTCCTGTGCAATTTTCTTCAGTTTGCAGTTTGTTTTGGTCCACAGAGGTGGATCTTTCCAAACATGTTTTTCCTATTAGCCTGCGTGCTGGTAGTGGATTTGATTTACCGCAAGTACGCAGCTCACTTGATGTCCTGAAAGAGGCGCTAAGCACACAGGTTTATGCTACATAGTGCTTTCTTGTTCCTCTTTTACACAAACCTATGGATTCTGAAAGTGGGATTTGATTTTATTTTGTGAACACTGGCTCCTATTTAAGAAGGAAGTTTCCCGAAGGCAGCCTCCTTCCACAGGATGGTCAAATGGAAGATGCAGAGGACTTAAGTCAAACAACAAAAGCGAATAGACAGTAGCCATACGCCTTTGTGTCCTAATCTTCTTGATTCTCTTTGCTGTCTAGTAATACTTGGGTGGGCAAATTTTCCTCCACCACCTTCGCAGCTTTTTATGGGAGTCAGTATGCTAGTTCTTTAAAAAAGAAAAGAAGTGCTATTTTTATGTTCTCCCAGCCTTTTTGTGGCCCAGACAGTATATATCAGTCTCTAACTCTTCCTCAGCCACCTTTGAAAATTTATAGCGGCTTTCAGGCAGGCTTATCTTAAATCCACTGACCTCTGCAGCCTGCGCTATTAGCCAGAGCCTGGCATTCCCATAATGTCTGTTTCATTATCTCGATGAAAGAAAGGGAAACGGCTCTCGGAATGGCTAGTGGTGCAATAAAGAGCCGCTTTTGGAAAATCAGGAACACTTTCAACTCCTTTAAGAAATGGCACTTGAAGTCATGATGTATACTACAGAAACAGCCTCAAGGAGAGGCACTGAAGCAACTCAGCTCTAAACACAATTTTATCTTAAAGAACGTTTTCAAAACTTGCCAGACATCTTTGAATTTCCCTGCTCAAAGTTGTTTTTCACATGATCTTTAAATGCCCCTTTCTCCCCCCCCCCAACAAACTTAAAAAGACCTAGTTATGAAGGAAATATAACAGAAGCAAATATTGCACGGCCCCAACACGTTTTCTACAGTCCAAAATAATAACCCTGGCCTCAAAGAATAATGGTCTGAAAAATAATATATGTTCTGTCAAAATTTGAGTCCCAGGATCTCTTCTAAGAATGCCTGGAGGAAATGGAAGATTTGCTGCAAAGTGAAAGTGATTCTTTGCTAATTCTATGAGAGATGGTAGACAAAAGGTACCACACTTGCTGCAGTGGTCTTACTGTAACAAAGAAGCTCACTAATGAATTTGAGAAGTTGCAAGTCTGTAACATTAACAGTCTATATCTTGTCCTGTCACTTTGGACCTGATTCATCAAGCTTTTGTTCCGTAGAGAAAATGAGATAAAGCCTAAATGAATTGGGCCTTGAATCTGATGTCTATAATATTATTCTTGAAAATGTTTTCTTTTAGTTGGTCATTTGTTTATCTTACAGATTCCTTATCTAAAATTAGCTTTGTTAGAAAAACCTGTAACGCTTAGTAGACTCAGGTGATAAATGTACTTTTATTTTAGTATATCGACCGCTAGGTTCCTGGTCCAGGGTATGTGAGATTTATTTAGACTTGTTGATATCCTGGACAGTGTCATCACATAATTGTATATTGTTGGGAGATATTAATTTACACCTAGATGGGGTGAGTAGTGTGCAGACTTGGGATTATCTTGTTTTTTTAAAGTCCTCGGGGCTTTTTAATATGGTTTTAGGTTCCACTCATGTATTGGGTCATCCAGGAGCAGCCCAAGGGGGGTGCAGGGCCATGTGCAAAGACTCATTGTGGGGTCTCATTTGCATAAGGGGCCTCATTTGCATAAATATTTGCATAAAGTTAATGTGCACTAACTTTTAGTAAACATGCCTCTTAATGAGTGTCTGGATAAAGAAAGACTACCAGATTGTTAGAATGCTATACTCCAGTGCCAACCGCCAGGCACATTAGGAAGTACTATAAACACTGCCCATTTAGAACTCATCAAAAATTAAACCTCTGTGAAATGAACCCAAACTATATCTGTAACCTAAAGATCATTCACTGTCCCATAACAATCATCAACACTTATATATAGCAGGAGAAATTACCAAACTTTGATTTTTTGTCGGATCGCCTGTCGCGAGGGTGTACAAACACGCTCAATTAACAGACCCTCCTTTTATTCAACTATATTTTTAAAAGGTCAGTATAACCTAAATATGCCCCAGGCTATAGCAAGCCCAAAAAGGACCAGCCCGTGCATAAAATAGATGCTAGCCTGCATCAAATTTCTTTATCAGAACAATTCTGTTACCAACAAACTGTATGATTATGGAAGTAATGGCACTTAGCTGAATAGTGAAGTGAGCTGAACGTAATCCAAGCACTCAAAAACCGTCGTGTCCAGAAAATTATGGATCAAATTCAGGAACCTTCATTGGTACCCCCGAAGGGTTATCTCAAGCGCAGTCCAGATCCTCGAACGGTTTCCAAAAAAACTCCACTAATGAGCTTGCCGATAATCTTCCAAAACAGTCAGACCATGGTTGGGTTATGTTGCGACACAAACCGTTGTGTTTCAAGCCCGCCGTGACACTGGCTCTTTTTCAAGCAAACCCAGCCAACTTCCTGTTCCATACAAACGCTAGATGACATCATCATCATCATCATTTAGAACTCATAGCAAACCCACCATATCATAACAGCACTACCAGGACTCACAAATCACCAAACCCTACCTATCAAAAAGGCAACACTGCAAATATTAAACCAATACAGCTCAGAGAATACCAATACATCTCCTTCTGGTGAAAGAGAACAAGAGGCAATATCAAATATAAACTACATAAATAGAATACCTCAGCTCGGTTACACCATCGGAACATAGACCATCACCAAACAAAGAACAAGGGATCACAATATAGAAATAGGAAGACAATAATTAAACTGGGAACCTCAAAGGCCAAAGTTGGAATGTACAACAACACTGGAGAAATAAAACTATAAATTAATTTCCTCTTCTACTAAACAAAAACGCAAAGACGTTAGCAATGCACATTTCCCAGAGCTGACATATTCCAGTTAATAAATTCAAAATAAAAAAGTATTTTTCTACCTTTTGTTGTTTGGGCATTTTATTTTTCAGTTGCAATTGCTCAAGTCACTTTCTTCTGGTTTCTTTGTGTATTCTGCTATCTCTCCATTGTCGGCTGTCCATTTGTCCTTTCTTATCTCTTCTAGTTTTTTTCCATTCTCTTTCTACATCTGCTTAAACATAATGATCTTCCCCTTTTGCTCTTTCCTCCATTTCTTTCTTTATTTCTTTTTCCTCCACTCAAATTTCACCCTTCCATCCTCAATCCCCACTTACTCTCCCAATACCTGTCCAATCGTAGATTTTTCTTCCCTCTCACACACAATATCTTTTCCCCTCTCCATCCTCACTCCCCCAGCCTAATCCCCTTCTAGTCCTCCTCCAAAATCAGCTCCCTTCTAGTCCCAGCCCCACCCAGCATCCGTTCCCTTCTAGTCCCATTCTCCCATCCCCCCGCATCAGTCCATTTCCAGTCCTAGCACCCCCTATCAGCCATTTCCAATTCTATTCCAGCCCCCTATCAGCCCATTTCCAGTCCAAGCTCCCCCATCAGCCTATTTCCAGTCCTATTCCAGCCCCCCATCAGCCCATTTCCAGTCCTATTCCAGCCCCCATCAGCCCATTTCCAGTCCAAACTCCCCCCTTCAGCCCAATCCTAGCCCCTAGTCAGCTCATTTCCAGTCCTAGCACCCCCCCATCAGCCATTTCCAGTCCTATTCCAGACCCCCATCAGCCCATTTCCATTCCAATCTCCCTCCTCAGCCCATTTCCAATCCTATCCCCCCCCCCCCATCAGCCCATTTCCAGTCCTATTCCAGCCCCATCAGCCCATTTCCAGTCCAAGGTCCACTCCATCAGCCCATTTACAGAACTAGCCCCATCAGCCATTTCCAGTCCCATCCTAGCCACCCATCAGCCCATTTCCAGTCCTATTCCATCCCTCCATCAACCCATTTCCAGTCCAAACTCCCCCCTTCAGCCCACTCCTAGCCCCTAGTCAGCACATTTCCAGTCCTAGCACCCCCATCAGCCATTTCCAGTCCTATTCCAGACCCCCATCAGCCCATTTCCAGTCCAAGCTCCCTCCTCAGCCCATTTCCAATCCTAGCCCCCCCATCAGCCATTTCCAGTCCTATCCTATCCTAGACCCCCCCACACCCGAAGAGCCCCATGCCTATCTAAGCTGCTTCAGAGGTGAGCCAGGCAAGCCCACGTGAGGCCCCACCTCACCTCTGCACAGCTGCCAGCATGAAGAGCGATGTTTTTCCCACACGCTGGCAGCTGTGTTACTGTGAAGCGCTCTGAATGCTAGGAAACGTTAGAGCATTTCCCAGCACTTGCGCGCTTCACAGTAACACAGCCACCAGAGTGAGGGAAAACACCGCTCTTCATGCTGGTGGCTGTGCAGAGGTGAGCTGGGGCCTCACGTGGGTTTTCCCGGTTCACCTTTGAAGCCATCCATTGTGTGCGAATAAAGGTTGCGTGGGGCCCCCTGAAGCACAGGGCCCTGTGAGAACAGCATTCTCGCACAATGGATGGGCTGGCCCTGGGGTTATCAATTAGACCATTGTGCTTCTGGTTCTCATGCTGGGTCTGGATATTCTCTGGCAGATGTGCAAATGGTTCCATTGATTTGGTCAGAACATTCATTGATAGAGTTTACACTCTAGGTTCCTTTATGTGAAGTCGTCTAGTTGTTTTTCCTATGATATAGTTAGGATGTGTAAGTATGTAACTCCAGAGGCTTTTTGAGATGAAGTTGGCATGTGAGGAGTATTGGGATATGAGGCTCAATCCCGGAAGCAGGTTGCTGAATGATGTGGTCTATTTCAGGCTGTTTTGAATGATGTGGCTCCATTTGTTTTTAGGTGGAAGAGTGAACGGATGAAGAAAGCTCCGTGGTTTATGCTAGATCTTCAGGACTCTAAGAGGGAATGAAAGAGGTTGGAATTTCAGTGGAGGCAACCTAAAGGACAGTGTGATAGACGTTTGTGGAAGTAGAGATATCAAAAGTATAAAGTCATGGTATGACGGGTTCGGAAACAGTATTATGAGACCCTGCTTCTCAAGGCACCTTCTCGGTCTATGTTGCTGTTTAAGTTATCTTCCTGGCTTTTAGGGGAACAGGTGAGGTTGTGGCTGATGGCCTCTTTGGGTCCCCAGCAAATAGCTGATTTTTTTCCAGGATAAAGTATTGAAAGTATTACATGGGGCAACTGTTTAATATTATAGTCTGAAATAAAGAAAGTGATTTCATGTATTCCAGGGTATGCAGGGGGGGGGGGGGGGGAGCTATCCAGTGGATCTGTACTGACTTTTAAAGAATTTGATCATTGTTTTGGGAAGTGTGCCAGAAGGTTTTCCTATGCTGATTCTTGTCTACCAATTTTGTTTCACTCTGCTCTGTTTTCCTTTAAATTATGACTTTATGAGCTTATTATTGCATTATTAGCTGAGGAGTGCTACCTGGAGGATGTTGGTGAGATAGTTTTGGTTCCTATTCTGAAAGATATTAAGGGCGGTTCGACTGAGGCTTCAAATATTCAGCCTATCACTAATATTCCTTTAATTGAGAAGGTGTTAGAAGCCTTGGTTGCTATTCAACTTAGCCAATTTTTGGATGATCATGACTGTCTACATTCATCACAGTTTGGTTTTCAGAAAGGTCATAATGTGGAATTATTGCTGGGTGTTCTTCTTTCATAGATTAATAATGCCTTAGTAAAGGGGCAAAATACCAACCTAACAATAATCTCTACAAATTGAAAATCCAAAACCAAAAATAGAGAAAATACTTTTTAAAGCTGACGTGTGTAAAATTAATTAAATGTCGGAAGTATAGCCATGAAGCGAAAAATCACCTCTTGAAGCTAACCTTCCATTTTACTCAATTTTAATTGAGCTCATAATTGAGCTTTCAATAATTTAGGTTAAACACCACAAAAGTGCTACCAATAAAACTGTGTGCAAAAAAGCTTAGAAAAACTTGTCTTAGCAAGAATAAATATCTTAAAATTACTTGCTGAAACCATTTCTTGCATAAAAACAGAAGCAATTTTAACTTATCTGAGTCCAGCAAGAGTAAGATGGTTATCAGCAACGGCTTCCAAAAACTTCCCAAAAAGAAGTGTAATGTTGTCAGCACATGAAATCGCAAAAGCAGCAGACACAGCACTGCGTTTCGGGCGGCCAACTTTTCCACGCCCTGCTTCAATGCTCAGCTCACTGCACCGACATTACTCCGTCTTCACTGATCAAAAACGCCAGCGCATGCTCACTAGCAATCTGAACCCAGTCACAGGATTTATCAACATAAATAACCAATCCGTGAGCAGTCATGAAAAAATGTAGCGCTAAGATGAAAAAGTGTCAAAAATCACAGCAAACTTGTCCACTCCAATTCTTTATTTAGGCCCAAAGGTTGAACAGTCGACCATCGGAAAATCCATTGTTGTTCAAGTAACTGTAGTCTTTGTTCACGATCTCCTCCTTGAGGATGTGTAGGCACATGGTCCAATACTCGCCAGAAAAAATCTTCAAAAACATGATGGTGATCTAAGCACTGTTGAACTAACGGGGCCGACAATACAGAATGCTTGATCCTAGAGGCATGTTCGTTTAAACGGGTTTTCACTGAGCGAATAGTACGTCCAATATACAGCAGGTGACAAGGACAAATAAGCACATAAACTGCATGAGTAGTAGAACAGCTAGTTAACCATTGAGAAGTGTGAACGTATGTAGAAATAGGAACCGTCCATTGAACACCCTCAATCGTCCTAGAACAATGAGAACATTGAGTGCAAGCATAATGTCCAGTCACTGTTGGTTTCTCAACTCGCCTGTCTAGTGGAGAAGAAGTGGCACCAACTAAATCACGTAAATTAGAACCTCGGGAATGCGCTATCTGAAGAGGTTTTTGAAAGCAGGGATGCAGTTGTAAAACATGCCAATGTTTGAATAATATCTGTTTGATCTGTAAAGAGTGAGACATAAATGGCAATACCCCAACAAAAACTTGGGGGGTAGTTGCTGTCTCAACAAAATCTGTAGACAAGAGCCATTCTCGATGAGTGTATCGAGCCCTTAACCAGGCTTGACGAATGACCCGTTTAGGATAGCCACGCTGAGCCAGACGTGTTGACAGTTCACTTGCATGGAACAAAAAATCCTCCAAATTAGAACAAATACGCCTAAGTCTAAGGAATTGGCCATAAGGAAGCCCCCGCCTCAGAGGGCCAGGATGAAAACTAGAATATGACAGCAATGTATTTCTTTGAACAGGCTTCCTATACAATGAAGTCTGAAAAGAGCCCTGCCCTTTAAACACCGTAACATCCAAAAACTCAATCTGAAAAAAATCATATTGTAAAGTAAAAGACAAATTGGACGTAAGAGAATTTAACCAAATCACAAATTGCTCTAAAGCTACTTCTGTGCCACTCCATAAAAGGAAGATGTCATCCAAAAATCGTACCCAGAAAATCACATCACCAAACCATTGGGAAGGATAAACATGGGATGCTTCAAAGTCAGCCAAATAAAGAGTAGCTACTGACGGTGCCACTGTCGCCCCCATTGCAATCCCCTGAATTTGATGATAAATTTCTTGCTCAAACTGAAAATAATTATTGGTAAGAACCAAAGTGAGCATTTCCATGAAAAATGAATGTGGGATCCGAGCAGGCAGGGCAAGATCTAATTGGGTAATTACTGCCAATGCTTGATCTTGATTAATATTCGTATACATGGCTGTAACATCCAAAGAAGCAAGCCACCAGGAGGATATATCCCCTTCTATATTCTGAAGTTTGGTGAGAAAATGGGTAGTGTCCTTTAAAAAGGATGGCACCCGTTGGGCGCACGGCTGCAAAAATCTGTCACAAAATTTGGACAAAGGTTCCAAGGAAGACCCACGACAAGACACAATGGGTCGCCCTGGAGGCGCTGACACTGACTTATGAATCTTAGGTACAGTATAAATAAAAGGCACCTTGGGATATTTTGGAACCAAAAAACCAAATTCTTTTTTGGTGATCCAATTATGCGCGAGAGCCCTCAACATAAGCTCTCGAATCGTACTTTGTAAATCAGTAAATGGATTATGAGACAATTTAGCATAATATATAGGATCACGTAGCTGATCTAACAGGTGGGCCCGATACTGATCATAAGATTGAATCACCGTAGCCCCACCTTTGTCAGCTCGACGAATGACCAAAGAGTGATTGTCACGAAGTTGTTTGACAGCTGTCCAATGTTCAGTAGAAAGATTGTAGTAACGAGTCCGAACTGTTGCAGTCTCAAATGCTTGTAAATCAGCAAGAACTAATTTCTGGAAAGCCAAAACCAAAGCATCCGGTGCCTCCGCAGGAATCCAACGGGAGGGTGGTTTAACTATTGAAATATCCACTTCCATTTCATGAGTTGCACAAAATTGAGTAACATTGAGCTTACGAAAAAAACCGATGTAAAGCATCTTTCAAGAAATGGAAAAAAGAGCCAAATGATGAAACCTGGAAACAGCACAAGCACTGGCAAGTCAAATGCAAGGCATTGATAAGGCAGGCAAAGAGAGAATTTGAGAAGAAGCTTGCTGCGGAAGCAAAAACGCGAAATAAAGACCTTTTCAAGTACATTCGTAGCAAAAAACCCGTGAGAGAGTCAGTTGGTCCATTAGATGATAAAGGGGTTAAAGGAGCACTAAGAGGCGACAAGGCGATAGCGGAGAGACTGAATGAATTCTTTGCTTCGGTCTTTACTGAGGAAGATGTAGGGATGTTACCCACGACTGAAGTGGTATTTAAAGGTGTGGAAGAATTGAATGAAATATCGATACATCGGGAAGATGTCCTACAACTATTAGATAAACTGAAGAGTAGCAAATCACCTGGGCCGGATGGTATACATCCAAGGGTGTTGAAAGAACTGAAATTTGAGATTGCAGACCTGCTATCAGTAATCTGTGAACTATCATTAAAATCATCTCTAATACCTGAGGATTGGAGGATCGCCAATGTAACACCAATTTTTAAAAAGGGTTCGAGGGGTGATCCGGGAAACTACAGACCGGTGAGCCTGACATCAGTACCGGGAAAAATGGTAGAAACCATCATAAAGAATAAAATTACTCAGCATATAGATAGTCATGACCTAATGGGAGACAGCCAACATGGCTTTAGACAAGGAAGATCTTGTCTTACTAATCTGTTATGTTTTTTTGAAGGAGTGAATAAACAGGTGGACAAAGGTGAGTCGGTTGATATTGTGTATCTGGACTTTCAGAAAGCCTTTGACAAGGTCCCTCATGAGAGACTTTTGGCAAAACTAAAGAGTCATGGGATAGGAGGCAGTGTACTACTGTGGATCAGGAACTGGTTAAAAGATAGAAAGCAGAGGGTAGGGCTAAATGGCCAATTTTCCCAATGGAGAAAGGTGAATAGTGGTGTACCCCAGGGATCTGTGCTGGGTCCGCTGCTTTTTGACATATTCATAAATGACCTGGAAAGTGGAATAACGAGTGAGGTTATCAAATTTGCTGATGACACAAAACTATTTAAAGTTGTTAAAACCCAGGAGGATTGTGGAAAATTGCAAGAGGATCTTGATAAATTGGAAGACTGGGCATCAAAATGGCAGATGAAATTTAATGTGGAGAAGTGCAAGGTTATGCACCTAGGGAAGAACAACCCAAACTATGGTTACACGATGCAAGGTTCCACATTAGGAACCACCACCCAAGAAAAAGATTTAGGCGTCCTTGTGGATACCATGTTAAAACCCTCGGCCCAGTGTGCAGCGGCGGCCAAGAGAGCAAATAGAATGCTAGGTATGATAAGGAAAGGAATGGAAAATAAAACAAAAGATATTATAATGCCTCTATATCGTTCCATGGTGAGACCGCACCTTGAATATTGTGTGCAATTCTGGTCGCCATATCTTAAAAAGGATATAGCAATTTTAGAAAAGGTTCAGAGAAGAGCCACCAAAATGGTAAAGGGGATCGAAGGCTACTCCTATGAAGAAAGGCTAAAAAGGTTGGGGCTCTTTAACCTGGAAAAGAGACGGCTGAGGGGAGATATGATAGAAGTCTATAAATTAATGAACGGAGTGGAACGGGTAAACGTAGATCGATTGTTTACCTTATCAGAATATAGAAAGACTAGGGGACATGCAATGAAGCTACAGGGTAAACTATTTAAGACTAATAAAAGAAAATATTTTTTCACTCAACGTGTAATCAAACTCTGGAATTTGTTACCGGAGGATGTAGTAAAGGCTGTTAGTGTAGCTGGGTTTAAAAAAGGTTTGGACAAGTTCCTGGAGGAAAGGTCCATAAACCATTATTAAGAAGGGACCCAGGATATCAATGCTTGAACCAATACAAGCATTGTGGAACCTGTGTCCCTTGGGGAAACTGCTAGGTACGTATGACCTAGATTGGCCACTGTTGGAAACAGAATACTGGGCTTGATGGACCTTGGTCTGACCCAGTATGGCATATCTTATGTTCTTATGTTCTTATGTAAAGCTATGCGCATTTGAAAAGGATCATAGTGAGTTACAGGGACAAACAAAAGACCAAGATTTAATACTTGTTCCTGTTACAAAGTCAAAGGAAAAGGAGAAAGGTTTATCACTGTTGTTTGGCACGATTCCTGGTCATCGGACCCTGTACTGTGTCCTGTGGGTAAGGTTCCGAGGGTATCCAAGTGCGATCGTATTGTGGAGCCGCCCTGGGCCGCCAACTCCGGCCCCGTCCCCGCCCCCGGGGACGACCCTGTCGAAAAACCTGTTCCTGACGATACCCCGAACTGGTATTGTTCCCACGAGACCCTGAATCAGAATCATCTGAGAAAATTTCAAAAGAATCAAAAGTCACTTTTTTAGCAGA
This sequence comes from Ichthyophis bannanicus, assembly GCA_033557465.1. NCBI lineage: Eukaryota > Metazoa > Chordata > Amphibia > Gymnophiona > Ichthyophiidae > Ichthyophis > Ichthyophis bannanicus. The sequence continues at coordinate 809,995,758 of CM066032.1, read as the reverse complement.
CAGATCTCCCTTTTTCATCCAGGTATACACCTGGTCAAGTTCATAGTCTTTTTTGTCCCTGTTAAACTTTTTTATCTTGATCGATTTTTTGTAATCACGATATTGATCTAACTGAGATTGAATACTTTCCATTTGAGATTTATAAGACAAGTTTTTCTAAGCTTTTTTGCACACAGTTTTATTGGTAGCACCTTTGTGGTGTTTAACCTAAATTATTGAAAGCTCAATTATGAGCTCAATTAAAATTGAGTAAAATGGAAGGTTAGCTTCAAGAGGTGATTTTTCGCTTCATGGCTATACTTCCGACATTTAATTAATTTTACACACGTCAGCTTTAAAAAGTATTTTCTCTATTTTTGGTTTTGGTTAGTAAAGGGGCAGGCAGTTTGATTTAAGTGTGGCATTTGATGTAGCCAATCATGTGATATTAGCTATTTTGGATTATTTTGGCCTGTTGAGGTGGTTTTGGAGTGGTTTCAGGGCTTTTTTGCGGCATCGTGTATATTGTGTTGAACACAAAGCTGAACGATCGAGGTCCTGGAGGTCGATTGTGGAGTACCTCAGGGATTGCTGTTGTCTCCAGCATTGTTTAATGTGTTGATGGAGTCGTTAAGTTGGATTTTGGCTGGTGCGGATGTACAGCATTATGTTTAAGCAGATGATATTTCGGTTTTGGTTTTGTTTACTTGGCATTGTTTGGATAATTATTTTTCTCAGTTGAATGATGTTTTATTGTTGATGCATAGATGGGAGGAATGTTTTCATCTTCAGCTGAATGTGGCTAAGACTAAAGTACTTTGTTTTCATAATGGTAATCCTGTTTCAGATTCGTTGTTGACAGATCTGCTTAGGTAGCCAGTGTTGTGGGTGTTAGGAGTTCTGTTGGATTAGGAGTTGTAGACTGCACGTTAGCTCAATCATCTCCCGTTCCTTTTTTCAAATGCAGCATCTTAGATGGCTTTGACCATATTTTGCAGTAGAATTTTTCTGTATTGGTACAGAGTATGGTTTTAGCGTTTCTGGATTATAGTCATTTGGTGTTGATTAATTGCACAAAACAACAGCTTGGGAGGCTGTAAGTATGTCAAATTACGGCCACTAGTCTGATTTTTGGGGTATCTAAGGGGCATGTTTGCTAAAATGTGGTAATGTCATGTGCATTAGATTCTGCGGTAAAGGTACAGATGCCCATATAAAGGCATGGGCGGAGCATCATTATGGCAAGCATGTCAGGTAACGCGCATGATAAGGCACGTTACAAGGCACGTTACAAGGCACAGTAAGCCCCACCCATCTAGAGGCACAAATCTAAGGATTTCACTCCTGTGGACTTCCCCCCTCCCTTCCCCCCAGCTCAAGACTTATCCAAAAGTGTGGCTTCCATTAGAGCAGCGGTTCTCAACCTGTGGGTCGGGACCCCCACGGGGGTCACCTCAGGATTTACATGGGGTCGCCTGACAAATCCCGGGAATTATCATTTCTTTTCTAATTTATTGTTCTAATTTGATCACAAAGCCTAAAATTCCAAATACTTCGAATTTAATCAATTTATATATTACTTAAGCTATCCTTACTTACTTTTTACCTGTTCGCCAGAAACGATGCACCTTGAGACGTTATTTAGATCACTTCCAGTTTTGTAATGGCAGACATGGGTCCTACTAAAATTAAATTTTCTATGTAATATTATATAACACCAGCGACTCCATTGAAAATGAATGACAGAGAGAAGAATACCAAGAAAAGAAAATATTGCAATGACTTTTTAAGGTATGGTTTCACCTCCATATTTTCAGCAGGGATTGAGAAACCACAATGCGTTATTTGTAATGAAGTTCTATCAGCGGAATCCATGAAGCCAAACAAACTGAAAGGGCATTTTGACAGTAAGTATCCCACCTTCGTAGAACAAAGCTGATGGAATTAAGAAAAGCAGACTTGATATTGGCGGAAAGTTCCACCAGCAAAACATAGCCGCTGTTGAAGCTTCATATATGGTGGTTCTCAGAATCGCCAAAGCCAAGAAAGCTCACACCATTGCCCTTCATCAGTCTTTTTGAATAAAGCATAGTAAAACCGTTGACTACAAAATCATAATAATTTTGAAATCAAATATTGTTGTTTGTTATTGTGATTATTGTGGTTTAAATAAGTAAATTGTATAAATAAAAACATATTGCAAAGGCCTATAATATATTAATAATTCAACAAATGATTACAGCGACAATGTGTTAACGGTAAAGGAAGAGAGACGCATTTGATTTTATCATTGGGGGTAGTCACAATTTGACCAATGGTAAAAGGGGTCGCGGTACAGAAAAGGTTGAGAACCGCTGCATTAGAGGGAAGGTGCATTAGAGCATACTTCCAGGGATCAGAAGACATCAGCTCTCAAACTGGAAGCCATGGACCTTTAACTGGAATTTACATTTTGGGATATGCCTTAGGCCAAGGGAGAGCAATCAGAGGGTCCTGGGGAAAACTCTCGGATATTTGCCTCTAAGGAGGTGGGACTTCCAGGAATTAGAATATTTTGCCATTTATACCCAGTCATATGGGTCACGGGGGGGGGGGGGGGAAACTGGATCCCACCAGAGAATTTAGGCACCCTGGGGGTGGATGCTAAATTGGGACCAGTGGACCCTTTAAAACTATAGTTAATGCTACACACAGGGAGCTATTTTATAAAGTTCTCATGCCTTCCACTACCAGGAATGTGCCAAGTTCCTGGTCATATATGATCAAAATTTACACCCCACTAACATTTACTCACTGCATGTTAAGAACATAAGAAATACCATACTGGGTCAGACCGAGGTCCATCAAGCCCAGTATCCTGTTTCCAACAGTGGCCAATCTAGGTCATACGTACCTAGCAGTTTCCCCAAAAGACACAGGTTCTGCAGTGCTTGTACTAGGTCAAGCATTGATATCCTGGGTCCCTTTTTAATAGTGGTTTATGGACCTTTCCTCCAGGAACTTGTCCAAACCTTTTTTAAACCCAGCTATACTAACAGCCCTTACTACATCCTCCGGTAACAGATTCCAGAGTTTGATTACACGTTGAGTGAAGAAATATTTTCTCTTATTTGTCTTAAATAGTTTACCCTGTAGCTTCATTACATGTCCCCTAGTCCTTCTATATTCTGATAGCGTAAACAATTGATCCACGTTTATCCGTTCCACTCCATTCATTAATTTATAGACCTCTATCATATCTCCCCTCAGCCGTCTCTTTTCCAGGTTAAAGAGCCCTAACCTTTTTAGCCTCTCTTCATAGGAGTAGCCTTCCATCCCCTTCACCAATTTGGTGGCTCTTCTCTGTACTTTTTCTAATAACTCTATGTCCTTTTTAAGATATGGTGACCAGAATTGCACACAATATTCAAGGTGCGGTCGTACCATGGAGCGATACAGAGGCATTATAATATCCTTTGTTTTATTCTCCATCCCTTTCCTTATGATACCTAGCATTCTATTTGCTTTCTTGGCCGCCGCTGCACACTGGGCGGAGGGTTTTAACATGTTATCCACGATGACTCCTAAATCTTTTTCCTGGGTGGTGGTTTCTAATGTGGAGCCTTGCATCGTGTAACTATAGTGTGGGTTGTTCTTTCCTAGGTGCATAACTTTGCACTTGTCCACATTAAATTTCATCTGCCATTTGGATGCCCAGTCTTCCAATTTATCCAGATCCTCCTGCAGTTTTCCACAATCCTCTTGGGTTTTAACAACTTTAAACAGTTTTGTGTCATCTGCAAATTTGATAACCTCACTAGTTATTCCTTTTTCCAGGTCATTTATGAATATGTCAAAAAGTAGGGGACCCAGTACAGATCCCTGGGGTACTCCACTATTCACCTTTTTCCATTGGGAATATTGGCCATTTAGCCCTACCCTCTGCTTTCTATCTTTTAACCAGTTCCCGATCCACAATAGTACACTGCCTCCTATCCCATGACGTTTTAGCTTTGCCAAAAGTCTCTGATGGGGGACCTTGTCAAAAGCTTTCTGAAAGTCCAGATACACTATATCAACCGACTCACCTTTGTCTACCTGTTTATGCACACCTTCAAAAAAACAGATCAGATTAGTAAGACAAGATCTTCCTTGTCTAAAGCCATGTTGGCTGTCTCCCATTAGGCCATGGCTATCTACATGCTGTGTAATTTTGTTCTTTATGATGGTTTCTACCATTTTCCCTGGTACTGACGTCAGGCTCACCGGTCTGTAATTTCCCGGGTCACCCCTGGAACCCTTTTTAAAAATTGGTGTTACGTTGGCGACCCTCCAATCTTCAGGTATTACAGATGATTTTAATGAAAGTTCACAGATTACCAATAGCAGGTCTGCAATCTCATATTTCAGTTCTTTCAACACTCTGGGATGTATACCATCCGGTCCAGGTGATTTGTTACTATTCAGTTTATCAAATAGTTGTAATATATCTTCCCGGTGTAGCGATATTTCTCTCAATTCCTCTGCAGTATCACCTTTAAATACCACTTCAGTCTTGGGTAACATCCCTACATCTTCCTCAGTAAAGACTGAAGCAAAGAATTCATTCAGTCTCTCTGCTATAGCCATGTCCCCTCTTACTGCCCCTTTTACCCCTCTATCATCTAATGGTCCAATTGACTCCAAAACCTTTTGTCGGATTATGTTCATCAAAGCTGCTATCACAAGCTGCTTCTAGCTTAATAGTCCCTTTTTCTCTGGAATGCTCATGAGGAAACAAAGTGTGATCCTGCTGGTATCGGACAGTGAATGGAGGCATTCTTTGAAAACAGACAAGTATGGTTAAGTATGGTAGAGAAAACTGTTAGAACCTGAAGCAGAATAAGTTAAAACTGTTCAAAACGCAACAGTCATGGTCGGTGAATATACAGTTGCTACTAAAGGTGAAAAGACAATTTGTAGAAGTGTGGGACACTGAAAGACATTGTTCTTTAAGAAAACAATACTGAATTTTATGGACCACAGTTAGAATGAAATATTATAAAGTAGATGCATAAAGAAGTTGATCAAAGAAAAAGAAAATAAAAAAGTTGACAAAAAAAAAAGGGACTATTAAGCTAGAAGCAGCTTGTGATAGCGGCTTTGATGAACATAGTCCGACAAAATGTTTTGGAATATGCAGTGAGTAAATGTTAGTGGAGTAAAGATTTTGATCATGTGTGACGTGGTGTTACCGTGCACGGGTTCCAGTTTGTGTCATTTCTAAGTTCCCGGTCATGGCAACACAGGAGAAATTCAGCATGAAATTTAGCTATGGGATGGAAATTAGTCAGGAGCTCATTTACATCCCATATCTAAGCAGCACAAAGACTACCATTAGCCTGCAAATGTTTTCATGGGTTAGTATATGGCTCCTATGATCTTATATTACTCATTCTGAGTTTAAGTCTTGTTTGTTATCCAGGTTCAGTAATTTCCTCATCAGACGAGCATGGATCAAAGGGTTTCCCAAACTTTTGTGCCATTTTGTAATTGAAACTCTAGTAGAGCTTTGCTTTTTTCTTAACTGATAGGCTGATCAGAATATTTATATAGCCATGTGTGTTCTGCAACCCTTGAGTGCATGATTACAGCACTTTCCATAGTGGTCACTGAGCATGTGGTCTCCTTGTTTCCAGCAGGTTCGTCCTAATGAGGGATTGGTCGCATGATGCAGGCTTTACAACATCTCCCGACCATGTCTCTCAGGCTTCTCCCAGTCACGCCTATGCTTATAGAAGGTAAGACTATGTGAAATGCCATACTGGGACAGACCAAGGTTTATCAAGCTCAGTATCCTGTTTACAACAGCAGCCAATCCAGGTCCCGAAAAAGTACACAGATTCCACATGACTTATCCCAGGGTAAGCAGTGGAGTTCCTGGGTTCTCTTTAATAATGGTTTATGGACTTTTGCTCCAGGAAGTTAACCAAACCTTTTTTAAACTCAGTTACACTTTTACTGCATCCTTTGGTAATGAATTCCAAAGTTTGATTCCGCATTGAGTGAAAAAAATATTTTCTTTGATTATTCTCAAATGTATTGCGTGTCCCCTTGTCTTGCTATTTCTGAAAAAGTAAACAACCAATCTACGTTTACCCGTTCCACTCCAAACATTATTTATAGACCTCTAACATATCTCCCCTCAGCCATCTCTTTTCCAGGTTAAAGAGCCCTAACCTTTTAAGCCTCTCCTCATAGGAGTATCCTTCCATCCCCTTTATCATTTTGGTGGCTCTTTTCTGTACCTTTTCTAATTCTGCGATATCCTTTATAAGATATGGCGACCAGAACTGCACATAATAATCAACATGCAGTCGCACCATGGACCGATACAGAGGGATTATAATATCCTTTGTTTTATTCTCCATTCCTTTCTTTATTGATTCCCAGCATTCTATTTGCTTTCTCGGCCGCCGCTGCACACTGGGCAGAGGTTTTCAATGTATTATTCAAGATGACGCCTAAATCCTTCTCCTGGATGGTGGTTGCTAATGTGGAACCTTGCATCGTGTAGCCATAGTTTGGGTTACTCTTCTCTAAGTGGCTGATGCAGAAAGCCGGCGCTGAAGTTGTGCTATTAGCTATGTACACATCTATACAGCACACTTCAGAGCCAGCATGCAGAAAGGGGCACATATGTAAATTATCCACACGTTAAACTGCGGCACAAATGTCAGCATTAAACTGGGAGAGCAAGCCAAACATATGCGCTCAGAAGTTGGTACAAGTTTGTCTTGCTCTCCCAGAGAAAAAGAATTATCTGAGGTGAACTTTGACACTTCCCCTCAGATGATCCAAGCCTTGGTGGAAAGCCCCCGATGTCATCAAAATACTGTCTGGGAGCCGTTTCCCCCAGCACTGACTCTCTGACAGAAACCAAATCCCTGGTGGCCCAGTGGCCCCGATCCTCCCACCCACCCACTCAATAACAAAATGCCCAGTGGCCCAGTGGCCCCCAAACCCCCAGCCTCCTTCCCGGTACATTTAAGATGGAGTAAGAGCATTGCCCATGCTCTGAGCGGGGTCAGGCTGCCACATAAGGCATTTTCTACCCCCAGTGCTATCAAGTTTGATACTTCCTCTCAGATGATCCAGGCTTTGGAGAAAGCCCTCGATGCCATCAAAATAGTGTCAGGGGCATGCAGAAGACATTTAAGCCTCCTCAGACCAGGCATAAAGATACTGGTGTTGTGGCTGGTTTCGTAATTCTCTATGCATTTCTCTGCATCAGGCGCAGACAATATTACACGCCAGTTTAATACGCGCAGCTCATTTGCGTATAATTTAAATACATTTGGCATTACTGTGTGCGCTTGCTTTTCCTTTGCTGTTTCTGCCTGTGTCGATCTCTTTTCTGCATTTGGCATGTCAGAACTTGTGAGTATAAGTTGAATTTTCTACACACAAAAGGCACATTAGTCTTTCTGCATTGGTCCGTAAGTGCATAATTTTGCACTTGTCCACACTGAATTTCATCTGCCATTTGGATGTCCAATCTTCCAATTTATCAAGGTTCTCTTGCAATTTTTCATAATCAACTTGTGTTTTAATAACTATGAATAATTTTGTGTCATCTGTAAATTTGATCATCTCACTCATAATTCCCATTTCTTGGACATTTATGAATATATTAAAAAGCAGCAGGCACAAAATTGCTTTAATGTGCATTAACCTTAAAACTAATGCATGTACAAATTGCATGCATTAAATATTTCTAGTGTGTGTTAAATATTTTTGTAGAAAACCAAATGTGAAAAATGAACCCAAAAAAATGCCCAAAAATCTAGAAAAAAATAAAAAAATGATCTGAAAATTTTTTGTCTGTGCACATTGCTAGTAAAACCCCAGAGAGGTTGATGGATGGTTAGGTGATAAGTTATATATTTTTTTATTTTACTTAGGGAATCAGGTGGAAGCCACTCGGAATTAAACAAGCTGGCTCATTTTCTCTTTCCTCCATTCACAGACTCATGTCTCTTTGGGGGACATGATTGAAACAGCCATGGCAAAATGTTTCTCAATAGCATAGCAAGGAATGGGTGGGCTTGGTAGCCTTAGTGGGCATGGGGTATGACTCGTGATCAGCAGTCTATGCAAAGCATGTGTATGGGTGTATGTGTATTATTGATACAATGTGTATATTTATCTCCATGGGGAGAATTTCGCTGTTTATCTGTGAGAATGTGTGGGTAGGATGCATTGTGTAAAGTGAAGTGCAGCATGTGTGTGTCTTAAGGGGGGTGCAGGTGTGAGGGGATATTGAGAGAGGTAGGTGAGGTTTGTCAGGTGTGTGTGTGTTCGTGTATCAGAGACATGTATGAGGGTGTGTCCGGTGTATGAGTGTGTGTCTCAGTGAGGGTTTGTGTGTGTGTGTGTGTGAGACAGCGTGTCAGGAAACATGGGCGAGACATCAGGTGTGTGTGTATTTTGGAGGGGACGGGTATAGGCAATGCTGTGTCAGAGATATGTATGTGTTGGGAAGGCAGGTGTGTGATGAGCATGTATGAGTTTTGTTTTCTCTTGCCCTTTCCCCTGATACACTCCAAATTTCTCTCTCCCTCTTGCACTTTCTTCCGTTTCTTGCCACCCAACCTACTACTACTACTACTAACAGGGCTCTACCAAGTGTGAATCGAGCCCTGTGCTACTTGCAGATTGGGCCCCTCCCCCACGGCAGGAGAGAAGAGGCGCGCCCGATGTGCAAGGCACTGGCGCCCTAAGCAGATCTGTCCCTCCTTGCTTCAGAGCAGCGAGGGACAGATCTGTTTAGCATGCTGTGAGAAGGCTTAAGGGGCACATTTGAGCTGTCTGCCGTTGCCTACTGCTGCCACCTTTTCTTCTCTCAGCAAAGCAGCAATGGCAAACAGCTGAAATGCGCCCCTTAAGCCTTTGTGCCCTTTTTGGCCACACCGCTCGCACAGGGCTAGGCACGGTCCTGACTACTACTACTATTAAACATTTGATAGAGCTACAAGTAGGGTTGCCAACTGGCTCCAGATGCGCCCGACAGGCTTGATCCAGTCCTGGGTTTACTCCATTATATGCAGGGACACGTAGTTCTGATTTCCCCATTGCGCTCCATAAGAAAGGAAGACTGCAAATCCCTGCATGCAATGGGATAAACACAGGACTGGATCAAGCCTGTCAGGCGCATCTGGAGCCAGTTGGCAACCCTAGCTACAAGGCTTATGCAGTGCTGTACAGAGACATGTAAAAGACAGTCCCTGCTCATCAGAGCTTACTGTCTAGTCTGCACACACTCTTCCTCCCTTCCCTGATACCCTCTTGCAATCTGGAGGACTGAGTACTGCTGCTATTCAGGTAAGTTCCTGGGCTGCTCTGGCTCTGCTCACACCTCACCCGTGCTCTGCCTCAGCACAGTATGGATAGTGCCGGGGAGGTCAGCCATGCTTTCAGCAGCACTATCCAAATAGTGTTGCTGAAAATATCCAGATAGGCCACCAGTGGTAATTATCTGAATAACAGGTGCTGCTCTCTGGGTTGATGCTGCTGAATATGGGACTGTAAATGTATTTCTTCTGCAAAACCCCTCATCTAATCATAATTTGAAGTAAATGCATACCCCATCCTTCATAGTGATATTGTTTGCCTATTGATTATACATAATTAGCTGTCAAGAATAATTCCATAGATATGTTTTAAGTATTGAAAGATATGTTAACTAAACTGTCCGTGTTGATTGTCTTCTTTCCACTAGATGGCAGTAGAACACTACCTACTGACTGTAGTTGTAAATTTCCTTTGCCCTTACAGTTGATTGCTGGTAATGGTTAGTAGCAGTAATGTTATTAGATGAACAAAAGTAGACTCTGCAGTAATATTACACTTGTAAAACTTCTATAGATTTTAACAACTCCCTTTACTAGGTTTTACAATTAATGAGGTACTTGCCCGGTATGAGGACAATTTTATAAGGGGGTCATTTTCGAAGCTCCGTTCGTGATTTCCACATCTGAAAACATCCATTCAACACTGATGTCCCAAGAGCTATTTTAGAAAACTCGAATTTACACATGTCCAACATGATCACATCCATGTTGCATGGCAACATAATAACGCCTATGGCGTTATTAAAAGATATATGTGCACCTGATGTTAGAATGGTGCTGCATGTTTCAATTCACTGGCTCACACATCCAAATCTATACCTGCCCCCAAGCATGAATAGGCATCAGCAAGTGCTCATTCAATGCAATGTGTGCCTTCGAGTCAGTCCTGACTCCTGGTGAACCAGAAGCTCCTGGGTTTTCTTGGCATTGTCACTGGAAGTAGATTGCCAGGTCTTTCTTCCAAGGCAATGGAGAGTTAAGTGACTTGCCCAAGGCCACAAGGAGTGCTAGTGGGAATTGAACCCTGCTTGCTTGGTTACTAAGCCAGTGTTCTAACCACTAGGCTACTCCTCCACTGGCAACCTAACACATGTACAGAGAAAAGAAGAAAGCCCTCTCATTCCCCCAGTACTTTTCACTGTTCCAAAAGAGCATGAAGGTAAAGAAAGAGACAATGTTTGTGGCTGCAAATCTCCGCTTGCAAAATGACAGGCTGGGTTGTGTATGTGGTGTCGGATAGATGTGCTCAGGGCCGTACCAAGGGCTGTGCGAGAGGTGTGGCCCCACAGGGCATCAGTACAGAAGGGGCGCTAATGTTATCACTGAGCTTCCAGAAAACCTGATAAAAATGAGTTCCTGTGTGCAGCTGTGGAGATGGGAGGTGCCAGGATCACCTGTCGCACAGGGCGCATTGCTAGCTTGGTATGGTGCTGGATGTGCTCATTCTGCAACACCATCGCGGGCACGTTTGTATCGCTCACACTGCTGCTATGCACATCGAATGTGCGTGTTTCTAAAAATTGGCTTAAATGAGTGCATCTATCATATTGCCTTTGAGATCTTTAAGTCTATCCCCTATGCCTTATGATAAGAACATAACATATGGCACACTGGGTCAGACCAAGGGTCCATGAAGCCCTTATTTCTAACAGCAGACAATCCAGGTTGGGTTCCTCAAAAGCTACACAGATTACATGCTGCTTATCCCAGACATCTACAAAGACTCCGTCACCTCCTTCTTCCTTCTGGTCATTCCTCTCCCTATGCACCCAAGTATCTTTCTGGATTTTGCCATCACCTTTTCTACCTATTTGACTACCTGAAGATCATCCATTATGATCACCCTAGGTCCCACTCTCTTTTTGTGCACTGAAGTACTTCACCCATTACTCTGTCCCGTTCCTCTAGGTTTTCGCAGCCCAAATGCATTACTTTGCATTTTTTTTAACATTAAATCTTAGCTGCCAAATTCTAAACCATTCTTCATGTTATGCCCTCTAGTTTTACAGCATCCCCGTCTTTGAAAAAAGTTTGTTTGTTCATTAATACTCTTTAAGTATTTAAAGATCTGTATCATATCTCCCCTTTCCTTCCTCTCTTCTAGAGTGTACTTATTTAGGTCTTCAAGTCTCTTCTCATATGTCTTCTGGCGCAGGCTCCAAATCATTTTGGTCGCCTTCCTCTGAACCATTTCCAGTCTTTTTATATCCTTTATGAGATAATGGTCTCCAAAACTGAACACAATATTCCAAGGGAGGCCTCACCAGCAACTTGTACAGAGGCATTAGTACCTCATCCTTTCAGTTGCAAATGTTCATATTATCTACGAAAAGACAGACTTTTCCCTTCAGCAATATCACTCACAAATACAGTGAAGAGCATCAGTCCCAGGACTGATCCCCGACGCATGCCGCTACACATCTTCCTTTCTTCTGAGTGAGCTCCATTTACCATCACCTCCTGTCGTCTGTCAGAGTAAACTCCATTTAAACTAGAGAAAGGGGGTGACGGATGGGGAAGGACAAGTTCAGGACATCACTCCTGGCAAAAGCAGAACAACATCAGAAGCAGCCACACTTTTAAACCACACATCAACGACAAGTGGGAAGAGGTGGGCAAAACAAAATCAATGCAAAATACATGCAAGCCAGTTAAATGCTGGAAAGCAATGAGCACAAATGTTCGAAGCTTAGCCAACAAAGTTCCCAACCTGGAAGCCCTAATGGTGGAAATGGACTTGGACATTGTGGCCATTACAGAAACATGGTTTAATGAATCGCATGAATAGGATACAGCCATAGCTGGCTTAATCTATTCAGAAGAGACAGAGAAAGTGGAAAAGTAGGAGGAGTAGCCTTATATGTCAAAAGCAATATTAAAGCTACTGAAATGTAGGGGAGGGTGATTGTACAACACCCAATGTGAGTGAGACCCTTTTTAATCAATGTGACTTCACAATGAAATAAACGAAACTTGAAATGGTTAAACTTAGCTTTAACAGTCCAGAAGCTAAGTTTAGCCATTTCAAGTTTCGTTTGTTTTGTGAGACCTGACAACAATTTAAAAAAAAAATTAATGCTTGCACTACAGACAATCTTCTGTTGATTCTATTTAGTTTAGTGGTTGTTCTGTGTTCCTGGGGTTTCAATTACTGCAATGCAGGGGGCATGGGAAAAGAAGAAGCGCTCTGGATTGTGTTGGAAAGAGGAGATGGCACTGTCATCCATACTGCTGTAGCCTACAGACCTCAGACTCAAATCGAAGAAATAGATAACGAATTGATTATAGATATTGCCAAGATAGCCACAAAGGGGAAAGTGATCATATTGGGTGACTTTAATCTACCTGATGTGAATTGGAGTACTTCTGCAAATCTGGAAAGAAGTAAAAAAATTGTGGATGCTTTCCAAGATGTGTTACTTAGACAAATGGTTATGGAACCAACCAGAGAAAGCTCAGTGCTAGATTTAGTGCTCACCAATGGAGATAGCATGTCGAATGTCTGGGTGGATGCCCCTGTGAGCAGCAGCGATCATCACACGGTGTGATTTGAGATAAAAGCCAAGGTGCAATCCAATCATAGCAAGCTCAGTCCTAGACTTCAGAAACACTGACTTCAGTAGAATGGCCAAGTACCTGAAGGAGGAGTTGGCAGGGTGGGAGGGGATAAGGGAAGTGGATTTGCAATGGGCTAAGCTAAAGGTGGCAATAAAAGGGGCAACAGATAAATATGTAAGGAAAGTAAATAAAAACAAGAGGAGAAGGAAACCTATTTGGTTCTCCAAAGAAGTGGCTGCTCAAACAAAGGCAAAAACCACAGCTTTCACAAAATTCAAAAGCTTGCAAACAGAGGAACACAGAAAGGAATACAAGAGCAAACTAAAAGAGAAAAAAAAGAAATGAGGAAAGCAAAATCAAAGAAAGAGGAAAAGATGGCTAAAGACAGGGGTGTCAAACTCAAATACACAGTGGGCCAAAATGTAAAACTTGAACAAAGTCGCGGGCCAGCATTGAACAAATGAACCTTTTAATATGGACCCAAACAAGATTTGCTTTAACATTGAATATGAAGCAACACTTATTACTATACAATTTATAACTTAATAGTTCAGATATGCAAAAACCAATTTCAAATAAAAAAAAACATCAATGACATTCATTTATTAAATAAGATTTAAATAATAATAAATAATAATTTTTAAAATAAAATAACAATAATAAAATTAATCAACCATTCAAGCCCATGTCTTGGAGTAGCAAGAAAAAGTGCATAAAGAAAACGTTAATTATTGCTCAGTTTGCTGCACACTGATCTAATCTGATGTGCCCAAGCCAGATACCTGGCATCTCTTCTTGGATGATAGTTCATCAATGTCTGGGCTCAGGCTTTGAGCTGAGGAAATCCTCAGTATCGAGCGAAGGTGTTCATCAGTCAGACGTCTCCTGTGAGATGTTTTGGTCATCTTCATCGAGGAGAAAGGTTGCTCACATAGATAAGTGCTGCCGAACATGGAGAGCATCTGAGCAGCTTGGGTGCGGAGCTGAGGCATTGTGTCAGGGATGAACTGTGGAAACTGGGCGGCGCCCACAGCATCATACTTTGACTTCAGCGTGTCATTACACTGGAGTTCAATTAGCTCCATTTGGAGGTTGGTTGGTGCGTTTTCCACATTAACTGCAAAGGGATTACTGAGCAGTTCAAACCTACATTTCTGGACATCAAAGTCGGCAAATCGCCGGCTAAACTCAGCGCCGAGTACACTGAGTTTTTCAGCAAACTGTGCGCATGGGAACAAGTTGGTAAAGAACTGCGTTTTCATGGTTTGGCAGCAGGGAAAATGGCCAAGGTTTCCTTGCAGCATCTGATTCTCCCACAGGCACAGTTTAGTTTTAAAAGCCCTCACTGCAGCGTACATGTCTGTGATGATGCGCCCCCGCCCCTGAAGCTGCAGGTTCAGCGCATCGAGATGGCTCGAGATGTCACACAGAAAGGCCAGCTCACACAGAAACCTTTTCTCCCGAAGCTCTGCTGTGTCCTTCCCTTTGCTTTCCAGAAACTGACATATTTCCTCATGCAGCTCAAAACATCTATTCAGTACTTTTCCTCGGCTTAACCATCTCACCTCTGTGTGATACGGCACGTCTGCGTATTCCGAACCACACTCCTCCAGAAAAGACTTAAACTGGCGGTGATTCAGACCTTTGGCTCTTATAAAGTTAACTACTTGTGTTACTGTGGTCATAACATGTTCCATCTTTAGGGCTTTGCCACACAATGATTCCTGATGTATGATGCAGTGATAAACAGTTAGTTCACCTGCACAGTTCTCTTCCTGCATCTTCTCCCGGACCCTGCCCACCAGTCCACTTGTTTTACCGCACATCGCTGGCGCACCATCTGTCGTTAATCCCACGAGTTTATCCCACGGCAGCTTTATTTCAGTTACGCATTTGGAAAGCTCCTCAAAAATTTCCTTTCCTGTGGTTGTGCCATGCATTGATTTGAATCCCAATAGCTCCTCTGTAACACACATATTTGAGTCCACTCCACGGATGAAGACTGACAGCTGAGCAGTATCAGATGCGTCGCTGCTCTCATCCACAGCAAGGGAGAATGCAACGAAATCTTTTCCCTTTTCCAAAAGCTGGTCATACAGATTGGTGGCAAGATCACATGTGCGATCAGCTACTGTGTTTCTGCTCAGGCTCACGTTTGAAAAGGCTTGCTTTTTCTCTGGGCACACGATGTCACAAACTTTCAACATGCACTTTTTCACAAACTCTCCCTCATTAAAGGGCCGGGCTGATTTTGCGATCTCTGCTGCCACAATATAACTAGCCTTTACAGCAGCCTCACTTTGTGATGTGGCTTTTTTGAACATATTCTGTTGTGAAACCAAACTTCTTTTCATCTCCTCCACTTTCTGGCTCCTTTGAGTCATGTCCAGGTCCTTGTACTTGTCATGGTGTTTTGTTTCATAATGTCGTCGAATGTTATACTCCTTAGTTATAGCCACGTTGACTCCACAAATCAGACAAACAGGTCTGTCTTTTACATATGTAAACAAATATTCTGTCTCCCACCTGTCCAGAAAGTTCCTGTTGTCTGCCTTTCTTTTTGCCATTTTTGGGAAGGGGTTCCACAGTGACAGTTGTAGCTTGAGATCGCTATGACTTCTGTCACACAGGAGAGGGCGTTTCTGGGACCTGTCCTGATTGACGCGCCAAAACAACAGCAAGGCATTATGGGATTTGTAGTATTAGCGATGAATGAATGCGCTGTATAATACCGGCGGGCTAGCTCTAGTAGTCATTTGGTATAGCCTCGCGGGCCAAATATAATTACACTACGGGCCAAATTTGGCCCGCGGGCCAGAGTTTGACACCTATGGCTAAAGATGTGAACTGTGGCGACAAAACTTTCTTCAGGTTTATTCGGGAGAGGAGGAAAATCAGAGGTGGAATTGCTGGACTCAGAAGTGCTGGGAACGGACTCATGGAACATGACATTGAAAAAGCAAAATTGCTAAACCAATACTTCTGCTCTGTTTTTACTAAAAAAATCCTGGAGAAGGACCACCTGTGACTCCCAAATATAAAAATGGGAATGAAGTAGATACTACACCATTCACAGAAGATGATGTGTTAAATCAACTTGCAAAACTGAAAGTGGACAAGGCCATGGGAGCGGATGGGATGCATCCCAGGATACTGAAAGAGCTCAGAGAGGTTCTTGCAGGGCTGTTAAAGGATATTTTTAACAGATCCTTGAAAACAGGAGAAGTTCCTCAAGAATGGAGAAGGGCTGATGTGGTACCTCTTCACAAAAGTGGCGACAGGGAAGAAGTGACAAACTACAAGCCAGTGAGCCTTTCCTTAGTGGCGGGAAAAGTAAAGGAGGCGCTCCTGAAATAGCGAATAGTGTACTTTCTCATAACCAACAGGTTCTATGATCCGAGGCAATATGGTTTTACCAAAGGACGATTTTGCCAAACAAATCTGATTGAGTTCTTTGACTGGTTGACCAGAGAACTAGATCAGGGGCATGTGATGGATGTTATCTACCTGTATTTCAGCAAAGCCTTTGATGCTGTTCCTCATTGGAGGTTTATCAATAAACTCAATAGTTTGGGGATGGGTCTGAAGGTGGTGAACTGGATCAGAAATCTGTTGACTGACAGACGTCAGAAGGTGATGGTAAATGGAGCTCACTCGGATGAAAGGAGGGTGATTAGCTGGGTGCCCCAGGGTTCAGTCTTGGGAACGGCACTGTTCAATGTAATTGTGAGTGATATTGCTGAAGTACTGAATGGAAAAGTCTGTCTTTTTGCAGATGACATAAAAATTTGCAACAGAGTGGACTCCCCTGTGGATAACATGAGGGAAGATCTACAAAAGCTGGAAAAATGGTCTAATGCTTGGCAGTTAAGATTTAATGTGAAAAAGTGCAGTGTCATGCATTTGGGAAACAGAAATCCAAGGGAAATGTAAGCGATAGGGGGCGAGAGGTTGGTGTGCAGGGACCAGGAGAAGGACCTTGCTGTGATTATTTCTGAGAATCTCAAGGTGGCAAAACAGTGCGACAAGGCAGTGGCAAACGCCAAGAGGATGTTGGGTTTGTATAGAAAGAGGAATTACCAGCCGAAAGGAAGAGGTACTAATGCCAATGTATAAGTCACTGGTGAGGCCTCAGTTGGAATACTGTGTTCAGTTTTGGAGACCATAACTTGCAAAGGATGTAAACAGACTGGAAACGGTTCAGAGGAAGGCAACCAAAATGATTTGGAGCTGCGTCAGAAGCCTTATGAGAAGAGACTCGAATACCTAAATATGTACACTCTGGAGGAGAGAAGGGGCAGAGGAGATATGATTCAGACCTTTAAATACTTAAAGAGTATTAATGAACAAACAAACCTCTTCCAAAGACAGGGAAGCTGTAAAACTAGAGGGCATAACATGAAGCTGCAAGGTGGTAAATTGAAAGGCAATGTCAGGAAATACTTTTTCACTGAAAGGGTGGTGGATGCTTGGAATGCCCTCCCAATGGAAGGGGGCAAACACAGTGACAGAATTCAAAATGGCATGGGACAGACACAGTGGATCCCTTCACAGCAACAGGATAAAATCAAAATAAACGGAATCATCTAATTTCTCAAAAAACAGGGGTGCCCTACACAGAGCGGTGGGTTCACCCCTAAACAAAGACATGGGGAGGGGTGACCTGCACGGAGCGGCAGATGCACCTACTCTTGCCATCTTGCTGGGCAGACTAGATGGACCATACTGGTCTTTATCTGCCGTCATTTACTATGTTACTATGTTACTACCCTCTGTCATGGCTCATTCAACCCGTTTCTGACCCATGCAGGTGCGTACCACTTTGTCGTTGTGCATACTTATGTGCATATGTGGTTGTACAATTTTATAAAAGGCCTTTTCTGTATGTAAAACATGCAAAAAGCTTTATAAAATGGTCTCTATACTTGCATCTTCAGGAAGCTGGACGTTTGTGTGTCCGAATGTGTTTTACAAGGGCTAGTCATGGTGGACCTGTTGTGTAAAGGCCCATCAGCGCTAATGTTACCTTTCTAAAACAGGCAACTTTTGGACATAACACATTGGTCCCCTGTTATACAGTTATCTACCATATGAACCTACCTATTTTTTGCTAATGTAGTGATTAAAAAGTACATAGTAGCGTGTAAAGTGTAGAGTGAAGTGGAACCTTTTGCACCTTAGAGCTGTACTAGTGTTACTGAATATCATAGTGGGATAGTGACTGTGCTTTAGAGATGTCCAGCTGATAGTTCCCATTTATTTGTTCAGCAGCACCTTAAAAAATTTACTGTGCACAAACTTGATTTAATGTTCATCAGCCTATGAATTAACACATTGAGTCAATCTGTATACATTGGAAAGTTTGAATGCATGTTGTCACTAACAGGGGGTGCTCTCTCTGGTCCAGGTGCATAGGATGCTTGACTCCCAACTCTAGCTGGCTGGCTGACTGGCCACGGTCCCTACCGACCGTTCAATGCCACGAGTAGTTCACCGGACGGCACTTAATCATTGTTGTATCAGTCTTGTCCACAAGTCCTCAATGTTGCATTACCTTCCAGCAAGGCGTTTAAGGAAATCAGCTCCACCTCCATTTGTTTCAGTTCTGCTGGCTGTAGTCCACTTGTTCATAGTTCTTCCCCAGCTACCCGCTCTCCATGTACTCCAGACCTTCTCTTTCTGCTAGCCCAGGGGTAAATGGCCTCTGTGCAGGGCCAGCCTGTCCACTAAATGAGCTAGGGGGCCACCTAGGGTGGTCGACCTGGGTGGGTGGCTTTGTGTCGCCATTTTGTTGCCTGCGGCAGGCTATGTGCTTTGGCACACATGATCTGCCGCTTCTGATCTGCCTCTGATGCAACTTACTTTTGGAGGGGGGTCAGAAGCGGTAGACCATGTGTGCTGAAGCACATGGCCTTCTTGGGCAACAAAGTGGCGGCACAAAGCCACTGCATTTAAAATACTACTGTGGCTCAGCAGGAGTGGTTTGGCATGGGGGGATGGCGCGACTGGGGTTTCTGGTGGAGGTGACGCGACATAGGGGGGAGTGTGGCCTGGGGTGGCAGAAACCCTTGGATTGGCCCTGCCTCTGTGTGCTCTGCTCTGGGAAACTCCACCCAGCTCCGCCCTCTCCCAGGTATTCTCTTCCTAACTGGATCACTGGGCTTTTCTGTGGCAGCGGCCTTCCTCTCCCAAGGGATTCTGGGACTTGTAGTGTGCCTGACCCTGCCACGGTTTTCAATTTTTTTTAATGAAACCAAATATGAGAAACAAACTAAAAAAAACATCCGAAAACTGAGAATTTCTGAATATTCCAACTATGTACCAACATTTAGTTTTTGCCCGTGCACATGGTTTGACCATTTTGTTGCAATCATCCTCTTATCCGCAATTTTTTTAGCAATTGGGATACCCAACACCTTGCAAGTAAAGGGATTAATCTTTGTGATTTTGCTTCAAAAGGTCAACCTAAAGCGGTTTCATTTAACTGTCATCACTCTGTTCTTAAAGGCTGTAGGAATAATCCATTGCTTTCCCTTTTCAATTGTTGCTTTTTTAGTGCTGTGCAATTACTTGAAAGCAGAGCCGAGCAATTCTGGTGAGCGCCATAGAACAGTGACCTGAACAGGCAGAGCTCTACCTAAGCTGTCAAGGCCCAAAGGTGCACCTAGTTTATAGCATTACCCCAGGGAAGGTGGGGGTACACATCACACCTCTGCCGAGGCAGATATAATTGTATGCTGGAAGGAACAGGTATGTATGCGCAAATTTTTAAACATACACGCAAAAGTGCCAATCCCCCCACCCCTGTTCTGCCTTTCCCATCCCTGGGAATCCTTACATGTATGTCACATAAGCATATGCTATGACGTCTGTGCACCTGCTTTCACATACATATTTTATAAGATCTCACTTGAATACATAAAACACTCTTCCATATACTCAGAGGATAACTTTGTATGGGTCATCTTGGTGGCTAAATGGATGCCCAAGTCTGTCTGTTTAAAATTGCTAACATTTTATAAAAGACATTGAGCAACACTGAAAAAATGCATTTATTTGGTGTCGGGCACAAAGGAAAAGCCTGTTTTTTAAAGAAAGAGGGCCAGAAAAAGCGTGGCATGACAGGGGTGTGTATGCACATAAGCAGTGCTCCGTAAGACGGGACATCACCACGTATGTGTGTAAACCTGCCCATCTTCCAGGAGCTGAGTACGGTGCCATCCTCCAAAACTTTCACTTTGTTCCAAGGGGGGTGATTCTGATCATTAGAGAGGTGGGCACAATTGCCCCCTAAATCACTTCTCTGAATCCCTATAAATGAAACGTTCACCAGAGGTTATGTATGACTTGAAGCCCGTGTAAATGCCGCCACTGTATAAGCAGATTGACTCATAAAATGACACCAATACACGTAGATTCTGAAGGATTGTCCAAAACATGCCTTCAGGAAAGCCCTGCCTGCTGCCGTGTACGTAGAGTTAAAAAACCCCAAAGAACAGTAGAAATGGAGCTGGTCCAAAAACATCAGCTTTGATCTGATGCTGAGCCAGAAGGATAAAGCGGTCAATGGTGTCAAAAGCAGGCAGCAGGAATCCTTCTTTTCAGTTCATTTATCTTTCCCTCCTTCTCTCCCTCCAGTCAGATCTTCCTCTTCCTAATCACCTGTTTCTTTCTCCCTCATGCTGTCTCCTCTCTGTTGCTCATTCTTTCCACATTTGCCTCTCTTGTTCTTGATACTTCTGTCCCCTGCCTTTCTTAGAGTCATGTTTTCATTTCTGGAAATAGCCTCGCCTTCGGGGCAGTTATGCCTCAGGGGTTATTGAATTTCTGTGACCCTTGCTTATTAGGACAGCAAGCTGCATCTTCCAAACTCTCATAATCTGAGACAGGGACTGCTTCATTCAAGCGTGAAAGCTTTACAAGTGAACCCCCATAGCACTGGTTATAGAGGCGTCAGTCCAAGCGACTATTCTGTGAATTGCATTGAGAGTGAGAAGATCCTCACTGCAAGAAATGCAGTGAAAGACCAAGACGATGGGCAAATATTTCTCATCATGTTGGATGCCACAGGCTCGATTAAGAGGAATTTTCAGTTGCACCTTGATAAAGTACCCGTACATGTTAAATCTTATGAACACCAGAAGGAAGCTCTCTTTGGCATGATGCAAATACTATGCTACGCATTAGCGGTAAATTTGAGAGACTGAGATCATATTTCACTTACTCTGGCTTAGGAGCAAGGTTCATGACTGTTATCATAGGCGCAAAGCTAACCTATTTGGAGAAATTGTCCCCAAGTTCCATTACAAAAGTCTAATATTCTGTAAGACCTACAGTCTTATTGCACTCAGCTAACTCATGTACTCACCACTTTTCTATTTTATCAAATCTGATTTGCTTTGGTTGTATATATCGGGTTGTATATTGTTTTTCATGTGTAAATGGTATTTTACAGGCGGGAAACAGCTCTTATAAAATTGAGCAGGGGTATGCGTAGGAACAATATCACACATACTTCCGTGTGGACCCACATACTGTAGGTATTCCATACAGTGTCATTAGGGCGAAACTAGGGTGAGGTTGCCAGGTATATGTGTACTTGGCAAAATATTTGTGCTCAGTAGTTGTGCTCACCTTGGATCACATGCAACTTTGTGTGGAGACTTTACTGAGTTATCAGTGATTGTTTGGGGAGTCTATTTTATTGTTGTTGTTAAGTGTCTGTCAAATTGGCACCAACTCATGGCAACCCCCTGGATAGTTGTCTTATACTATGTTTGGTCTTAAGTCAGGTAGCTCATTGCTGATAGAATGGCGCTCATAACTGCTGTTAATGTATCGATGCATCGCAATTCCGGTCTTCCTCTATTGCGCTGAACCTATTTTACAAAGGGCTCATATATACAATACATATACAAATAGACATGAAATAGACACATTTTTCCCTTTTTTCAAGGCACTATGTTATTAAATTATCCTCCATGTGTAAAATGTATTTACTGTCAGTGTCATCAGCATTCAACTGATCCAATTTACCATTTGAGACAGAAAGTATAATCTGGTGGTTTGGGATTAGATAGTGTGATAAGGAAGCTTATCAGGACCTAGAAGAGAGGGGTAAAAAGAAGGAATTTACCTTAATAAAGGGACCTATTTTAAAAGGTCCAGGACTTAAAACTCCATTTGCTCCAAGAAAGCCAGTAATTCCTGGCTACAATGAGGAACAGAGTGCCCCTAGTGGTAGAAAGGATAGGGAATACAGGCCCAGGGTAAGGAACCCTTACGTCATTGCATCCCCTAATCACTCAGCTGCCACGAGGGAGTTTGATCTTTCTCACCTGAGAGGGGAGAGGGTGGAGCAGGAGCCTGAGGGGTTTAAGTTTAGCTCAGTTAGGTCAGAGAGAGCAGGTCAGAGAGCAGCAGAGAGAGGAGCAGGAGGATGAAGAGGGACCAGCAGGACACATGCAGAGGAATTGGAAGGACTCCTAAGACCAGGGAGTGCTGCAACGGCTAACCAGAGGGAAAGAGAGAGCAGAAGTTTTGCCTACTCAAGGAATGGAGCAGTGAGAGCCAGAGGCACTAATTGGAGAACAGGACAGGCTAGATGGTGGCCAGAGCATGTAAGGAGTGAAGCTACTACAGGCTTTGATCAAGGTATGAGTCCCAGAAGCTTAGCTAATAAGGAGCAATACGTATTTGCCAGAGACAGCTTTAACCCTAATAGAAAGCAGTCAAGTAAGCTATCTGAATCTGAGCTGGAGAGTGAACCCATAGAATTGGGGGAGCCAGATTTACCTTGTGAAGAAGGGGTCTCATACATGGACTGCTCTGCATGCCAGTCTGCCAATTAAAGAATGTTTGCTAGTGATGTCAACTGTAAAGAGAAGTCTCCAGTGTCCAAAGCCTTGGAAGCTGTGTTTGCTTGTTTAAAGTTCTAAGCTCAGGAAAAGTGTTACGCAGTGAAAAGCTGAAGCTTCCTGATTGTCTTTTGAGAAACAGCTGTGAGCAGTGCAGAGCTCCTTTGATGCTGTTTCAACTGAAGGAAGTTAAGAAATGCTTTTGGTTTGTTTAACTGCTGAGAACCTGGAAAATAGTTTTATTGCTTCTATGAATTGGACTATCTGTATGAAGTACTGAGTTTAAGCATACAAGATAGCCAGGTATTTGCTCTGGACTGGAAAGGAAAAGAAACCTGGTTTAAAAGTTTCTTTCTGTTTGTTTTGATCTTCACAGCAAGCTCTGCTGAAGGCAGGTGTTGCTAATTAAGGCTGAGGGAAACTGTTTTGTTTCAGTTCAAGTTATCCTGTTGCAAGAATTCCTGGATGAAAATATCTTTAAAAGGTGGATCTGTGAACCTAGCGTGTCTTATTTTGTGCTAATGAATAAATTGCACTCACTCAAACCCAACTACAAATGAAGGTGTTTTTTTTTCCATCTAAGCCCAAATGATATCTAACTGAACTACCTTTCCCAGAATGCATTTAAAGGCATCCAGTTAGAAAAGGTCAGAAAGTGGAAGCACCACAGTGACAAAAACAAATCCACACCCCCCATACCAAGGTAAGGGGCTAAGGGCGTGACAGTAGTGATTAGGGAAAGGTTCTGGAAATGTGTAGAAGAATTCTCTCTGCTATTGACTTTTCCTGTGAACTTGGAAAAATCAACTTACCTCATCCAGCTGAAAACAGTGATTCTGGATTCTCCAGTTATATTATTGCTAAATAGCAAACTTTGAGGCTTATGTACTAAATTGTGAAAAATGTTGTAAATGCCACCTCACCTGCTAACACCGCAAACAGTGTATTTTGCTGGCAAAGGTGAGTATCATTTGGCATTTTAGCTTGCAAAGTGGATGTTGCAACATCTGGTCTCCATATCTTAAAAAGGATATAGCGTTATTAGAAAAGGTTCAGAGAAGAGCCACCAAAATGGTAAAGGGTATGGAAGGATACCCCTATGAGGACTGGAGTGAAATGGGTAAACATAGATCGATTGTTTATGCCATTAAATTATAGAAAGACTAGGGACATGCAATGAAGCTACAGGGTAACCTCTTCAAGACTAATAAGAGAAAATATTTTTTCAACATGTAATCAAACTCTGGAATTCGTTACTGGAGGATGTAGTAAAAGCTGTTAATGTAGCTGGGTTTAAAAAAGGCTTGGACAAGTTCCTGGAGGAAAGGTCCATAAACCATTTAATAATGGGACCCGGGATATCCACTGCTTGACCCAATACAAACATTGTGGAACCTGTGTCTTTTGGGGAAACTGCTAGGTACTTGTGACCTAGATTGGCCACTATTGGAAACAGGATTCTGGACTCGATGGACCTTGGTCTGACCCAGTATGGTATATCATGTTCTTATGTTTATTTTTCACAAAGAGTAGAATTTTTCAAATAGTTTTCTATGTTTAAAATTGTTTTCAAATGAGATACTGTGATGCCAAAACATTCAAAGCAGCTCATTATCTACTAAATCATAAATGAATGAAGTGTATGAAATTCACTTCACAGCCTGAATTTTGTAAAAAAAAAAAGTATAACTTTATGAGGTTGTGATGGGGTGAATGTCCTGTCACAGCCAGAATCCCAACAGACCCCAGCCAGTCCCTGCTCTGCAGGTATAGACCCAGTGGGGAGGCTCCCTTTGGAGCAGCGGAGGAGAACAGCAAGGGGTTGGGGAAGGGTTCGGTGTAGGGTCCGAACTCCCATCCCCTCTCCTCCTAGAAAAGCCAAGGCTCTGTTCCCCAACCACAGAAGGGTTGAGAAATAGGTGAGGAGGGAGGTGGAAGACCTGCCCCAAACCCTCAAGGAGGTAGACCCCTTTGAGTAGGAGGTAGGAGACTCCTGGGAGGAGGAGGAAATGGACCTTAGGCTGGAGGAACAACCAAATCTTAAATTGACCCCCATCGATACTCAATCGGTAGACAGTCCACCAGACTTGGAGTGGATGTAGCAATAGGAAGCTACATGGGAGTTGAGGGGTGTCCAGGTAATTCAACACCTGCGATGCATCCCAGTTGAACTTGGGACTTATGGGGGGAGTTTACATTGAGATGTGATGTGCATGTTTGCTTGAACTGAAGAATGTTGGGAAGACTGAATTTACATACTTCCTACATAATTTACGTTCAGGGTCATTCTGAACCACGAATAAGCCAGTTAGACATGCAGGAGTGATGTTTTTCTCATGAATACATCTAAAACCGAAAACATGCGTACCTGTACATACATGGCGCTAGCACGGGGATCTCTGAGCGTGGGCAAGAGGGGGGCATGGTCAGCCGCAGAGACATATAAAGTGTATTCAGTAGAGGCCCATGTATGTCTTCAGCATTACCCGTGGACATCCAAGTTATACCTGCTGAAATGGGGAATATTCTTAGAAATAGTCTGCTTTGATCCCCAAAGCATCCCATAGAGATGAAGGGAGGAGTGGCTCAGTGGTTGGGACAGGTTACCTCAGGCCAGAAGGCCAGGGGTTCAATTCCTGCATGGGGACAAGCAACCTCAGGCTGGAGGGACTGGGGTCTCTAGTCCCATGGCCACTCCTTGTGGCCTTGGGCAAGTCACTCAAGCCTCCATTGTCTCAGGTACACTTAGATTGTGAGCCCTTCAGGGACAAGGGAACAAAAAGTACCTGTTAGTATACATGTAAACTGCAGTGATTCTAAAGAGCGCGGTATAAAATAAATAAATAAATAAAATGAATGGCTGTGACACATCTGTACTGAACTGGTGTGTCTGCTGTCTGGGAGTTCATAAGATGCAGTTGTAAATGGAATGCATAGGTGAGGGACATTTGTAAGTTTAACAAACAATAAAAAAAACACTCCTACAGAAATATAAAGACTTTATAATATAATAGACTTTTTTTTTGGCTATGCTGACATTTGCTGTTTGTGCCAAAGGTGTTATTGTTGGCTTCCTTAACAATCCCAATGTCGAACAATGTGAATGTAGATGTAAGCTATATGAGGTAGTAGGGAGCAGATTTCTGTTTGCCTGAGAAATGCAGATCAGCTGTGGGGTCCTGAGACGCCACACCATCACGGCTTCACAGCATTTGTATATGAGTGCAGGGCATGGTTTTGGCAGAGGATAGTAGTTGTGACTGAAAATGAGAGTATGTGCGTGTGTGGTCTGAATGTTGCACAGGAGGATCAGTTGTGCTAATCTGGGGGACACAAATGCCTGGCCTGTACCTGAACCGTAGGGATGACCATAGTGTCACCAGGTTCCATTGTGATTGGGGAGGTTAAATTAGAGGAGGTTTTCTATGGCAAACCATCACAACATATTCCTGTCACTAATAAGGGTCCTTCAGAACGAGAGCAGTCAACAGTGCAAACAGCATTAAGACATGCCCAGGGGCACCATCATAGCTCTCTAGAAATGTGCACAATTGTAGAGAGTGAGAATGGTGTTTTTGGTCATTTATTAGTGCTGTTTGTATTGAGTAGTCCCATTCTGCAGGTCCCTTATCAGTGACAGGGATATGTTCTGACGTTTTGCTATAGAGGCCCCCATCTAATTTCGTCTGGGCCATACTGAGTATTGCACAGACTGTTTTCTGAGATGACTAATGCAAGCATAACTAAGGATGTCTTCTACTGCCATGTATGTTGTGATGTGAGGTATATCATATCAAACACATCACTTTCTACGTGCTTTTAAAATATTATAGCGTGCACAGAGCTATCTTTGCAGTGTTCTGGGCATGCAACAGACTGATATAGATCTAGTTTGCATCATCATTTCTGTATTATTATTAGTATTCATGTGTGGTTTGCATCAGCACAACGCTGTCAGTGAGTGGAGCTGCTTCAGAGATGCATGTTTTGCACGGAGGAGTGGCTGCGTGCGGGTTTATCATAGAGACGGGTGAGTTCATGAAAGTCTAACCTTTCAGAATAGCTTGTGCAGAATTCTAACTTTTCAGAATACGGTGAACGCAGGGATGTACAAAGCCGTTTGCTGTGTATAGTCGTGTCCTGTACTCTATATTGCTTTGTTCGTGCAACGCCGCAAATGTGTATGTCCCTATTCCAAAACCGCATGTGCATCTAATGCGGAATCCTATTTAAATTGGGCACGTTTACAATTTAGACGTGCCTGCGGCAAAGACGTGCATGTAATAAAATTCTCTATATTGTCTACATTTGTGTTGCCAAGAAGGACCCTGGTAAAAGATACTTGGGACCCAGGGGGAACCGCTGCCCAGAGAAGGGGGGAGGGGAGCAGACCCCAGTATGCAAAGGGATCTAACCAATGTGGACCTTGGGACTGTTGGAGACTATTCACCCTATAGGGTGGTATTCGGACTCTTCTTGTGAGCATATTGAGCCAGGAGGACTACAGGAGAGACTTGAAAGAATCACCAGATGCCTGCATCCTGGACCTCATGTGTGGCTTCTAGTAGAAGGGCCACAGCATCATCCGCAGGCTGTACTGACATAGATGGTCCAGGTTTTGTGGATTCAGCTGTGGATGGCCCTATGGATGCAGCTGACTACTGAATCAGCAACTGCCAAAGAATTGTTCCTTGGAGATTTTTCCCTTAGAAGATCTGGACTTATACATTGTTGAGTGCCGTTGAGTCGGTGTCAACTCATGGCAACCCTCTGGATAGTTGTCCTAAACTGAGTTCGGTCTTTAATCAGGTGGCTCATTGTTGACAGACTGGTAACAATAGCTGCAGTTATTGTATCGATCCATCTCATTGCTGGCCTTCTAAGCCAAACTGACAGCAATAGCTGGAGGAGTCCCAATACACTAAAAACTTAGGAGCCGCAGTAAATAATATATTATCATTCATTATTTCATTATGTTTATTTTCTGCACCAACTGATCCACTCTGTGTGGCTCAAAATACAGTATTAATAGAATTAAGCCTCCCTTCCTCTACTCTTCTGCTTAATCCACCCTAGCTAGCCAAGACCCCAGAAACCCTTAACTGGTCTGCTTGAATGGGTTGGGGAAGGTGATCTGGGAACTTTAGAAGGCCCAAGCTGAAGATGAGTACTTTAAATTCCCCTAGGAGCAAGTTCAGATGATAGATGGGGAACCTTTTCCGGGGCTAGTGCCCCAGAGACTTTCTCCATTTTTCTTCATAATAAAAAGAGATCCATTGTTAGGGGAGCAAAGGGAAATTTAGAAATGGAGCTGGTTGAGCTGCTCCCTAGTGCCCCATTCTTAACAGCAGCAAGTGCTTCAGCTAGTTCATAGTCTTTTTCTAGGGGGCCAACTAAGAGAAAACACTCTGTTTTACTGGACAGGACTATATAAAGCAAGTTTGGCTTAGTCTTACCTAGGGGCAGCGGAATGCTGTTTTCTTTAAAGATGCCAAGCTCTGCCCCTCGGCCAGCCAAACTGAGGCTGTGATCACCTGCCTCCCCCTCCTATTTGCCCGTGGGGATCCATTCTCCCGCTAGAAAACAGCAGGGTCTTAGCCACGATTGTGGCGCTCTTCTTCCATGGGGATGGAATCCCCACAGGCAGCCTGCTACCTGCCAGATCACTATCACGGCCTCCCCCCTCCTGTCTGGTCTGCAGGAGATTGGACCCTGTGGGCAGACAGGAGGGGAAGGCCAACTATCATGGCAGCAAAGTTTTTTGGTGGGGCCAGGGCCTATGTGGCCCACTTCTTTCTGATGACTCTGATCTTAACCAGCATCTGTACTGGGTCTGCTACTTTTTGACATATTCATAAATGACCTGGAAAAGGGAATAACGAGTGAGGTTATCAAATTTGCAGATGATACAAAACTGTTTAAAGTTGTTAAAACCCAAGAGGATTGTGGGAAAACTGCAGGAGGATCTGGATAAATTGGAAGACTGGGCATCCAAATGGCAGATTAAATTTAATGTGGACAAGTGCAAAGTTATGCACCTAGGAAAGAACAAGCCACACTATAGTTACACAATGCAAGGTTCCACATTGGGAACCACCACCCAGGAAAAAGATTTAGGAGTCATCGTGGATAACATGTTAAAACCCTCTGCCCAGTGTGCAGTGGCAGCCAAGAAAGCAAATAGAATGCTAGGTATCATAAGGAAAGGGATGGAGAACAAAACAAAGGATATTATAATGCCTCTGTATCGCTCCATGGTACGACCGCACCTTGAATATTGTGTGCAATTCTGGGCTCCGTATCTTATAAAGGACATAGCATTATTAGAAAAAGTACAGAGAAGAGCCACCAAAATGGTGAAGGGGATGGAAGGCTACTTCTATGAAGAGAGGCTACAAAGGTTGGGGCTCTTCAACCTGGAAAAGAGACGGCTGAGGGGGGATATGATAGAGGTCTATAAATTAATGAACGGAGTGGAACGGGTAAACGTGGATCAATTGTTTACGCTATCAGAATATAGAAAGACTAGGGGACATGCAATGAAGCTACAGGGTAAACTATTTAAGACAAATAAGAGAAAATATTTTTTCACTCAATGTGTAATCAAACTCTGGAATTTGTTACCGGAGGATGTGGTAAGGGCTGTTAGTGTAGCTGGGTTTAAAAAAGGTTTGGACAAGTTCCTGGAGGAAAGGTCCATAAACCACTATTAAAAAGGGACCCAGGATAATCAATGCTTGACCCAGTACAAGCATTGTGGAACCTGTGTCTTTTGGGGATACTGCTAGGTACGTATGACCTAGATTGGCCACTGTTGGAAACAGGATACTGGGCTTGATGGACCTCGGTCTGACCCAGTATGGCATATCTTATGTTCTTATGCTATGTTCTTAGCATGTCAGCTAACCAAGTCTGCTAGAGTCTGATCTGTCCTCTTAGTGCTGATGCCAGTTATAGAAACTTTCTTAGACAGGGTTGCCATGGATTTGTTAGGACCTTTGGAGAAGACAGCTCGAGGTGACCAATACATTCTTGTCATCCGTAATTATGCTTCACAATATCTGCAAGCAGTACCATTATGAAGACTGCTAGAAGTGTTCTTGTGTTCTCTGGTGCTACTCAATCCTGGCTAAAAGCCCACCTCTTCGAGACTGCTTTTTGGATTCTGACTCGCTTATTCTCCTGTTTAACACCCATGTGTGTTTCAAAGGTTTCCCTTAGAAGTACCCTAGACCCCTATTTGTTCTATTCCCCTGTCTGAAGAGATTGTAAGCTCTGAGGAGCAGGGGCAGTCTCTTATGTGTATATGTAGAGCACTGCATGTGCCTATTGACACTATACAAATGATTATTAGTGCTAGTGGAGTACGCTTTCCTAAGGAGGTATTAACAGCATTACTATTAATCATTTATATAGCGCTACAAAGCATGCGCAGCGCTGTACAAACATATAAAGAAGACAGTCCCTGCTTGTAGAGCCTATAATCTAATCAAGACAGACAGAACAATAGAAGAGAAACAAGGGAGGTTTTAATAGGGAAGGAGACAAGGGATTAGGATCCAAAAACAGCCTCAAAGAGGTAAGCCTTTAGCATGGATTTGAAGAGGGGGAGAAAAGAGACTTTACGTAAAGATAGAGGAAGTTTGTTCCATGCATAAGGAGCAGCAAGGTGAAAAGATCGAAGTCTGCAAAAGAAGAAAAGGGCATAGAGAGAAGAAAGCCAGAGGAGGAGCGAAGTTCACGAGGATGGATGTAGGGAGAGAAGAGGGAGGAAAGGTAATGAGGGGCAGTAGAGTGAATGCATTTATAGGTCAGAAGGAGAAGTTTGAATTGGATACCGAAACGGAAGGGGAGCCAGTGAAGTGATTTTAGAAGAGGGATTCCTTATTGTTCCTCCAGTCCAGTCCCGCACCTATGGGTTGTCACCTCACCTTCAGCTTGGAGACTGAGCACATCAGGCAGGAACCGGGGGAGTCCCCGCGGCCTGAGGGCACAGATTAGGCAGAAGGCATTCCAAGTGCAGAGGACGTGATTGCTTCTGCAGCCCTGCCGCTAAGCTACAGAGCCCACAGTGAGTAGGGCAGCATCCGCAGCGGACCGCCTCCTTCTCTGAGCACTCCCAATGCCACTGAGGTTCTACCGACAGTTGTGCGTCGGGTCGGGAGTGGAGGCAGCAGCAGGTTTGGAAGGTTGGAAAGGCAGGTGAGTGCCGTCAGCCTGTGGTCAAAAGCTGCAATAACAGGCACAGAGTTTTGGCTGCCTCCTGCTCAGCGCGGAAATCAGCGCCAATTTAGGCACCGTGTTTTCTTCGGCCATTTTGTTTTTACTTTTGTTGTGGTGGTTTTCTGGTTTTGCTGGGGCTTTGGGGCACAAGAGGCATTGATCGGACTCCAGGAAAGTGAAACTCGCATTTTCTTATTTTTGTTCTCGGGTTGTGCCACGAG
The DNA here is from genome assembly GCA_033557465.1 of Ichthyophis bannanicus. Taxonomy (NCBI): domain Eukaryota; kingdom Metazoa; phylum Chordata; class Amphibia; order Gymnophiona; family Ichthyophiidae; genus Ichthyophis; species Ichthyophis bannanicus. Next base: position 809,964,549 of record CM066032.1, on the reverse strand, counting down.
GGTTAAAAAAAAAATAGAAGAGACTTAAAACAAAAGAGGCAAAGAGAGAGAAAAGGAAAAACCAGGATACAGTGCTGAGTCTGGATTTTTCATTGGAGAAAGACAGACTAACGAAGAAAAGAAGCAGGCAGGTCATGCCCTTTAAGAGCTTGTGTCTGAATGTGGCTCATGTGGGGGCTGAGTTTCCAGTGCTGGTTTCTGCTGTGACTGTGAAGCAGAAGCTAGGTCTGTGGAGCAGGTATTCCTCAAGGGATGGGATGAAAGGAAGCCGGATCCCACCGGGGTGAAAGAAGGCTCTTCTCCAGCCACAGAAGCGCACGGGGCACCGGGCCTGGCAGCACAGGCAACAGGGGAAGGAAGCATCAAAACCACAGCACCCACAGCCCAGGGTGCTAAAAAGAAGACGGATAAGTCTGCTAAGTCCTCTAAGCACTCTCCAACCAAAAAACAGCCTAGAGAGTTGCCTGGTGCTTTTTTTGCCTGAATTTGTTCTCCTCCTGCATAAGGTTTTCTGCTTAAGGCAGCAAGGAGACGAGCCAGGATGCTCACAAGTAAAGGCACTAAAGAGGGGTTTGCATGAGTCTCTGATGGAGGTCAGGACACAGGGTGAGCCAGGGCCTAGCCGGAGAAGGATGGATGAGGACCCTTGGTGGGAGATGGGGTTCATCCATTTGGAGGAGGAAGAAGAAGAAGAATTAGAAGTAGAACAAGAGGTGAGGGCAGAAAAGATGGAGCTTAAGGAAGGAGAGGAGGCACAGATAGTCCATGTTTTCTGGAGAGAGGAGCTAGCAGCCTTGATTACTCATTCCTTTAAAAACCCTCAATATGGGCACAGAGGTTCCATTGGAAGAGGAGCCCCTGGAGGACCCTGTTTTCCAGGCTGTCGGAAAGACACAGAGGGTATTTCCTATGCACTGCATGATCCAGCAGACGATTGGGATGTGCCAGAAGGTGCATTAAAGGGAATATGAGCTATGGCACACTTGTACCTGCTACCAGAAGGGGACAGAGAACTTCTGAGGTCTCCTAAGGTGGATGCAGTGGACTCAGCAGTAACTAAAAAGACTACCATTCCTGTGGAAGGTAGCTCGACTCTTAAGGATGTGCAAGATAGAGAAATGGAAATCCTGCTTGAACAAGCTTTTGATATCAATGCCCTGTCTCTACTGGAATCAGTTTGTGGTGCTTTCGTGGCATGGGTGTGTTTAAGGTGGGCACAAGGGATTATTGAGACCCTGGGAAGCTCTCACCTGCTACCATCTGAGGTGGCCAAATTGGAGTCAGGGGCAGCTTATTTGGCGGATTCCTTTTACGATTTGATAAGAGGTTTGTCTAAGAGTATGGCAGCGTTGGTAGCAGCATGTTGCTACCTCTGGCTTAAGAATTGGTCAACCGATGTTTCCTCCAAGTCATGTTTGAGCAAATTGCCCTTCAGGGGGAAACTCTTTTTTTGGAGAGGATCTAGATTCTAGATAAATTAGTGAAGGACTTGGGAGAATTGAAAGGAGGCCGGCTTCCAGAAGACAAACAAAAGGTGATCCGTTCCACCATTCTGCTGCGGTTCTGGGTGGTACATTTTTCGCCATACCAGAGGGGCAGATTCCCTTTGAGGGGGCAGTCCTTTTGGAGGTTCCAAGGAACATGGAGAGGGTTCTTCTCTTCCTCCCCCTTCGCCCCTAATAGGTCCCAATGAAGCGAGGCTCGCCCAGACAGAGCTGGTACCCGTAGGGGCTTGGCTGCAGGACTTTTATCCTGTGTTGATTCAGATTATATCCAATTAATGGGTATTGGGGAATGTCTGGGAGGGCTACGTGTTGGAGTTAAAGAGCCCTCTTGCAGATGCCTCTGTCCTCTCTGTGCAAGGCTCCTCAGCTGCGAGACCAGTTCGGTTATGGTCGATACTATATTTATTTCGTCATTCCCAAGAAAGAAGGTTCTGTCCAGCCCATTTTAGATCTCAAACATGTCAATCAGTGCCTCAGAATACCTTGATTCCATATGGAGATGCTCCAGTCAGTCATTGTAGTGGTCAGGGAGGGAGAGCTCCTGACTTCTCTCGATCTGACGGAAGCCTACTTACACATTCCGATTTGGGCAGAGCATCAGCAGTTCCTAATGTTTGATAAGGTACTTTCAGTTTCAGGCTCTCCCATTCAGTTTAGCAACCACACCCCACATGTTCACAAAACTGATGGTGGTAGTCGCGGGCAGTCTACACTGTGAAGGGATTCTGGTACATCCTTACCTAGATGATTGGCTCATTCAGACAAAATTGACAGAGCTTAAAGATCCCAATTTACCCATGTCTAACAATAGCCAAATTAACATGAATAAAATACATGCTCTAAAATGTTTGTATGCAAATGCTAGAAGTCTAAAGAATAAGATGGGAGAGTTAGAATATATAGCACTAAATGAAAGGTTAGATATGATTGGAATATCAGAGACATGGTGGAAGGAGGACAACCAGTGGGACACTGTGATACCTGAGTACAAACTATATCGTAATGATAGAGCTGATCAAATTGGTGGAGGGGTTGCGCTCTGTTAGAGAGGGCATTGACTCAGAAAGGATTAAAGTTTTGCAGGAAACAAAATCTGCTGTAGAATCTATATGGATTGAAATTCCATATAAAAGGGGGAAGGCAATGGCAGTGGGGGTGTACTATCGAGCACCTGGCCAGAATGACCAAATGGATGATGAAATGCTCAAAGAAATCAAGGAAGCTAACAAAAGTTACAGCGCAGTAATAATGGGTGATTTCAATTACCCCGGTATCGACTGGGTCAGTGTCACATCAGGACATGCTAGGGAGATAAAGTTCCTAGATGAAATAAATGACTGCTTCTTGGAGCAGCTGGTTCATGAACCGACCAGAGGGGAAGCCATATTAGACCTAGTCCTTAGTGGAACACCAGATCTAGTGCAAGAGATAAGGGTGTTGGGGCCACTTGGCAATAGTGATCATAGCATGATCGCCTTTGATTTAATTAGTGGAGGAGGGATAGTAAGGAAATCCACAGTACTACCTTTTAACTTTCGAAAGGGAGACTATGATAAAATGAGGAAAACTGTTAAGAAAAAACTAAAAGGAGCAGTTGCAAAGGTTAAAGACGTACATCAAGCTTGGGTGTTGTTGAAAAATACTATCTTGGAAGCCCAGACCAGCTGTATTCCACACTTTAAGAAAAGTGGAAGGAAGTCCAAAAAACTGCCAGCATGGTTTAAAGGTGAGGTCAGAGAGGCGGCTGTTGCCAAAAAAGCATCTTTCAGGAAATGGAAAAAAGAGCCAAACGACGAAACCTGGAAACAGCACAAGCACTGGCAAGTCAAATGCAAGGCATTGATAAGGCAGGCAAAGAGAGAATTTGAGAAGAAGCTTGCTGCGGAAGCAAAAACGCGAAATAAAGACCTTTTCAAGTACATTCGTAGCAAAAAACCTGTGAGAGAGTCAGTTGGTCCATTAGATGATAAAGGGGTTAAAGGAGCACTAAGAGGCGACAAGGCGATAGCAGAGAGACTGAATGAATTCTTTGCTTCGGTCTTTACTGAGGAAGATGTAGGGATGCTACCCATGACTGAAGTGGTATTTAAAGGTGCGGAAGAATTGAAGGAAATATCGATACATTGGGAAGATGTCTTACAACTATTAGATAAACTGAAGAGTAGCAAATCACCTGGGCCGGATGGTATACATCCAAGGGTGTTGAAAGAACTGAAATATGAGATTGCAGACCTGCTATTAGTAATCTGTGAACTATCATTAAAATCATCTCTAATACCTGAAGATTGGAGGATCGCCAATGTAACACCAATTTTTAAAAAGGGTTCCAGGGGTGATCCGGGAAACTACAGACCACCACCCAGGAAAAAGATTTAGGCGTCATTGTGGATACCATGTTAAAACCCTCGGCCCAGTGTGCAGCGGCGGCCAAGAGAGCAAATATAATGCTAGGTATGATAAGGAAAGGAATGGAAAATAAAACAAAAGATATTATAATGCCTCTATCGTTCCATGGTGAGACCGCACCTTGAATATTGTGTGCAATTCTGGTCGCCATATCTTAAAAAGGATATAGCGATTTTAGAAAAGGTTCAGAGAAGAGCCACCAAAATTAGTCTTAAATAGTTTACCCTGTAGCTTCATTGCATGTCCCCTAGTCTTTCTATATTCTGATAACTTAAACAATCGATCTACGTTTACCCGTTCCACTCCGTTCATTAATTTATAGACTTCTATCATATCTCCCCTCAGCCGTCTCTTTTCCAGGTTAAAGAGCCCTAACCTTTTTAGCCTTTCTTCATAGGAGTATCTTTCCATCCCCTCCTCAAGGCCTTTGACTTTCAGCTAGAGAACTTAGCCTTTCTGGTTCTGGAAGGACCAGAACCATCCACCATTCCAGGAAGGTTATGTCATTTTGCCCCCAGATGGGGGCAAATAACAGCAGAGCATTGGACACTCTCCATCATAAAGGAGGGGTACAAACTTCATTTTTCAAGCATGCCCCCTCACACAATAGTGAAGCAGTTCAATTCTCCGACCTCTCTCATCAACCTGTTAGGTCAGGAGGTTGCCATCCTTCTTGCCCAAGAGGCAATAGAAGTGCCTCTTCATCAACAGGGCACAGGGTTCTATTCCCCTTATTTTCTTATCCCAAAGAAAACAGGGGGATACAGACCTATCTTAGATCTCAGAGAATTGAACAAATTCCTTGTCAAGGAGAAATTCAAGATTTCTCTCGGAGCTCTGCTTCCATACCTTCAGAGTCAGGATTGGCTTTGTTCTCTAGATCTCAAGGATGCGTACACCCATGTCCTCATCCATCCAACCCACAGAAGGTTCCTCTGGTTCCTTTTTCAAGGAAAGCACTATCAATACAGGGTGCTTCCTTTTGGTCTGGCCTCAGCACCAAGGGTGTTCACGAAATGCATGGCTGTGGTAGCAGCATTTCTCCGCACTCTGGGAATTTTCGTCTTCCCTTACTTGGACGACTGGCTCATTCGAGCTCCAACACAGTCAGAGGCCAAGACTTCTCTATCCTGCACAATGCGTATCCTTCAGTACTTAGGGCTGGTAATAAACATCCCAAAATCCAGTCTGACTCCTACTCAGTCTTTAGAGTTCATAGGAGGTCTTCTGGATACTACAAGGGCAAGGGCCTATCTTCCCCAGGCCTGTTGCCTTCGCTTGGTGCAGTTAGCTTCTCAAGCAGTGCTAAAGCCTCATCTAACTGCTCGAGAAATGTTGCAATTGCTGGGCCACATGGCATCCACCGTGCATGTGGTTCCATATGCTCGCCTCCACATGAGGGCAGCTCAGTGGACTTTATCCACCCAATGGACCCAGGCATCAGGGTGCCTGTCAGACAAAATAGCAAACACAAGTCGCCTCATTTTGTCCCTCCAATGGTGGAGGTCCACTCAAAATCTGTTGCTGGGGTGCCCCTTTCAACAACCCTTACCCCAAGCAACTCTCACAACAGATGCTTCTCCAAAGGGTTGGGGAGCTCATCTGCAAGACTTCTCCACCCAGGGCACCTGGTCTCTGCAAGAGAGTTGTCTGCATATCAATCTCTTGGAACTCAGAGCAATTTTCCTGGCTCTGCGAGTGTTCCACTCCCTGCTCAGCTACAAGACAGTCCTCATTCATACGGACAATCAGGTAGCCATGTTCTATGTGAACAAGCAGGTGGGAACGGGCTCTCTGTTGCTTTGCAATGAAGCTTTGCGACTATGGACCCTCGCCAGAGAGCATCAGATTAATCTGCTGGCAGTATATCTTCCAGGCATTCAAAACTCTTGGGCGGACAGACTCAGTCGAGTTCTCCTTCCACACAAGTGGTCTCTGCATGCAGACCAGGTGACCAGGATATTTCAACTTTGGGGAACCCCGGACATAGACCTCTTTGCAAGTCCGTGGAATGCCAAACTTCCCCGGTTCTGTTCCAGAATTCCAGCTCAGGAGGCTCAGGCCAGGGATGCTTACCTCTTTTACTGGGGTCAAGACTTCCTGTATGCTTTTCCACCCATTCCCCTAATTCCCAAAACACTCTTCAAGCTTCAGAGAGACAGAGGCCACATGATTCTCATAGAACCACATTGGCCACGGCAAGTGTGGTACCCTCTGCTTCTACATCTCTCTCAAGCTCCCTCCCTGGAGTTAGGGTCTGCTCCAGATCTCCTATCTCAGGAGAATGGAATGTTATGGCATCCCAATCCCCAGTCTCTGCATCTCAGGGCTTGGTTGCTGAAGGCCTATATCTCCAAGATCTTCATCTTTCTCAGCAAGTGAAAGATGTTCTTTATGCTTCCAGAAAACCTTCCACTAGACGTTCTTATGCTTTCAAGTGGAAAAGATTTACTATTTGGTGTTAGGAAAAGGGTCTTAACCCCCTTGCGATACCTCTGGAATCTTTGCTGGAGTATCTCCTCCATTTGTCTAATGCAGGCCTTAAGACAAATTCAGTAAGAGTCCATTTGAGTGCTATTGCAGCTTCTCTTAAACCTCTAAATGGACAACCTATTTCCTCTCATCCTCTTATAGCAAGATTTATGAGAGGCCTCCTTCTAATTAAGCCTCCCATTAGACCACCTCCGGTGGCACGGGACTTGAACCTGGTTCTTGGGCAGCTCATGAAGCCACCTTTCGAACCTTTAGCTACCACCTCCTTGAAATTTCTTTCTTGGAAGGTTATCTTTCTCATTGCAATCACATCAGCACACTGCATTAGTGAATTGTAAGCACTAGTAGCTAATCCACCTTATACAAGGTTCCACCATGACAAGGTAGTCCTTAGGACTCATCCACACTTTATGCCTAAGGTGGTCTCGCCTTTTCATCTCAACCAAGAGGTCTACCTACCTGTCTTTTTTTTCCAGCACCTCATGCATCAAATGCAGAGAGGAATCTTCATACCTTGGACTGTAAAAGAGCTCTAGCTTTTTACTTACAAAGAACACAGCAACATAGAAAGTCCTCTCAACTCTTTGTTGCTTTTGATCCTTCTCATTTGGGACTTCCAGTCTCCAAGAGAACACTATCTAACTGGATTGCTCAGTGTATTTCTTTCGCCTATCAGAGTAAGAACCTTTCTCTGGAGGGCCATGTCACAGCTCACAATGTGAGAGCAATGGCAGCCTCAATGGCTCAACTGAACTCTGTGTCTATTGGCAACATCTGTCGAGCAGCCACTTGGGCCTCGGTTCATACCTTCACAGCCCATTACTGCTTGGACAAGGACTCCCACTGGGATGCCTTGTTTGGTCAGGCTGTTCTCAAACACCTGTTCCATACATAATCAACTCCTACCCACCATCCCTGGTAGGATGCCAGAAATCCATGGGGGGAAGTGGAGCCCTTCTCAGGGACACACAACTTCTGGGGTCTTTCCCTGGCACCTAAAGCTAGGGAGTCCCCATATGTGATGACTACATTCCTGCTTGTTCCTGGAGATAGCATAGTTACTCACCTGTAACAGGTGATCTCCGGGAACAGCAGGAATTTAGTTTTCACAACCCACCCACCTCCCCTAGGAGTTGTATCTCTCTATCTCTCTCTTTCTCTTTCCCTCTCTCTCTCTTTGTCTCAGCTTTAAACTCAACTGGAGAGAGGCAGTTGGGAAAGGCGGGAAGGCAGCACGCAGGCGCTGTGGGATGCTCCCAAAAGCGTTCTAATTGGACGCTGGGGAGCGTTCCCACGCAGGCTCCGTCGGTACCGACAATACCCCATATGTGAGGACTAAATCCCTGCTGTTCCCGGAGATCACCTGTTACAGGTGAGTAACTATGCTTTATCAACCTCACTACAATGCAGCCAGCCCCTTCTGAGGCTGTTAAGTGAGCACTGTGAGTTCTCGTTTATTGATCACTAGATGTAGGAATGGACTGCAAATGATACGTATTTAAAAAGGAGACACGTTTTGAGGGCTAATCATGCAGCCTCACTGCTTGTCCTCTTTGTCCAAAACCCAGACTGGACACAAGAGGGCAGTTCTAGACAGCGGTTGAGCCTATTTCCTTCCAAACAAATGAAAAAACAGCAGATCTGAAACTCTCTGACAGCATCAAGTATATCAAGTGTCAAGAGGCTGCTCCTAATTTTGGAAGAGACAAGCCTGGGAGTTCCAAGCCTTGGACGCAGATTGAGATTTACAGATTCAGGGGTGCTAGGTTAATACTGACTATGGCTCACCAGAATCAGGACTTCTTGTAGATGTTTTTTAGAAATGCAACTATAAAATCGCCAGTATGCCCCATCAAAGGCTAAATACTGGACCAGACCACAGTTATGGAGTTAGAGAAGCAGAAGACGTGTTGGTCCAGCTGCTGGTTTCCCCCTTTTAAAAAAAATCATGCTTGATCTTAACCAGAGAACTACTACTGCACATTTTTTAAAAGATATGGAGATCAGAGATGAGCTTTCAAGATCGCAATATTTACAAGCCCGGCTGTATTTTAGAAAGGGCTCCTCTAAATGTGGAGCTATTTCTACAATACCGAAAAGGAAGCACAAAAGCGCATGTGGAGATGAATCTGTGTACAGCAGAAGGGTGCCACTTTACAAACCTACATGGGGGAAAACAGTGGAGCAACACGGCTACAGACAAATGGGAGTGCCAGCATCTACACGCGTAGGCTAGAATTTTGAGACTTCCACGTGTAGGTGCTCATGATTACACTTGTCTGCATGCCATTTGGCAAGGCCGATACGCATAAATATCGGCAGTTAACTACAACTGCAACTATCTCTTTTTCTAATTTCAATTTGGAAGGGGAAATAAAACAATCCTAAATCTCCATTTTAAACAACTGTTCAAAACGAGCACTTTTTAAAAACCTAAACATGCCAGAGAGCCGGGGCCGGCCCGTCTACTAGGCGTGCTAGGCGGTGGCGGTGGCAGCAGCACAGGCACACATGGATCGCTGCACTACCCCCCCCCCCAACCTGCCAGCAATTCTGTTTGGGGGGGGGGGGGAAGCAGGCAGCAGCAGTATTTCCAAAAGTGGGGGCAAAATGTCACTGCTTTTGGAAACTCTAGCACTGCTGATGCTCCTGTCCCCCTCCCGAGATGGAATCAGCGGCAGCAGTCTGAGTGGCGGCATCAACTGGAGGGGGGGCAGCGTCATCTGGTTGGGGGGGGGGGTCGAGGCCAGGTTTTCTGCCTGTGGTAGCTTCATAAGTTTGTTATACAATCAATTTTGTGCACAGTTTGTAGGTGCCCAAATGAACCAAATACACACTAATGACTGCACTTCCTTAGCATTTATTTATTTATGAATATTTAGTACATTCCTTTTCAGTAGCAGTTCAAAGCATGTGTTACATGCAGGTCTAAGAGGTATTTCCCTTTCCCCAGAGTGCTTACAATCTAAGTTTGTACCTGAGGCAATGGAGAGTTAAGCGATTTGCCCAAGGCCACAAGGAGTGCCATAGAGAAGCTCACCTTCTTAGCAAGACACAGAGGTCCATGTCCCTCGGATTCGGGCTAAGACCATCTACGCTGTTAAGCTGCCGGAAGCAACCCATGGCACACCAGCATGTGGTTTTCTCCTACACGACTTGTGCTCAAAAGAAGTATTAACATTTATTGAAGGCTAAACACCAGACTAGATTGATAGTAAGTACTGCAAGAGAATTCAAAATGATCTTGGAAGATAGAGATCAAGAGGGCATGAAATGATACCGTTAGAGCAGGAGTTCTCAAACCAGTCCTTGGGACACACCTATCCAGTAAGGTTTTCAAGATAACCTCAGAATATGCAAGAGAGAGATGCATGCACTGCCTCCATTATATGCAAATCTCTCTCGTGCATATTTCTTGCGGTTATCCTGAAAACCTCCTGACTAGGTGTCTTGAGGACTGGGCTGAGAACCACTGCAATAGAGGTAAAGTGCTAAGGTCCATGTGGATCACTGACAGAATTAATCCTCTCTTGCCATCTCCAGTTGCTTCCTCTCCCTGATGGAAAATTCACCACCGTAGAGGATTCATTCTGAAAGTATGATTCGTGAAATTTGAAGGGCATATCCCTTGCTTGTTTCCATTCAGGTACCAAAAGAGGGGCAAAGCACCAACAGTGGCATGAACAGCCCAATACACTGGGAGAATGGCAAAGCACTCTAACACAATGAGTGAGGAGTAAGGCAATAGAAAGGGTTAACATAAGAAATGCCATACTGGGTCAGACCAAGGTCCATCAAGCCCAGTATCCTGTTTCCAACAGTGCCAATCCAGGTCACAAGAACTGTTATGTTCGCAAAAAGGTACACAGGTTCCACAATGCTTGTCCCGGGGTAAGCAGTGGATTTCCCTGGTCCTCTTTTATGATGGTTTATGGACTTTACCTCCAGGAACTTGTCAAAACCATTTTTTAAACTTAGTTACCCTAACAGCTTTTACTACATCCTCCAGTAACGAATTCCAGAGTTTGATTATTCATTGAGTGAAAAAATATTTTCTCTTATTAGTTCTAAATGGGTTACATTGTACTTTATGAAAGAGTAAACAACTGATCTATGTTTACCCACTCCACTCCATTCATTAATTTATAGACCTCTATCATATCTCCCCTCAGCCATTTCTTTTCCAAGATGAAGACCCACAATTTTAAGCCTCTCCTCATAGGGGTATCCTTCCATCCCCCTTACCATTTTGATGGCTCTTCTCTCTACCTTTTCTAATTCTGCTATATCCATTTTAAGAAATGGGGACCAGAATTGCACACAATACTTGTATTCAAGGTATGGTCACACCATGGAACAATACAGAGGTATTATAATATCCTTTGTTTTATTCTCCATTCCTTTCCTTATGATTCCTAGCATTCTATTTGCTTTCTTGGCCACTGCTGCACACTGGGCGGAGGGTTTCAATGTATTATCTACGATGAAACCTAAATTCTTTTCCTGGGTGGTGGTTCCTCATGTGGAACCTTACATCATGTAACACTAAGAGGCCAATTCCAATTGGGGCACGTCCGGGCCATACAGACATTGAAAATATGGACGGCCCGAATTTGTACCCGATTCTGTACCCATGGAAGCTAGACATTCCCGCAGGTACAGAATTGGGCATTTCGATGAGCCAGAAGTGCCCCGATTCCGCAGCGCTGGACATCTATTGACTTCCCCGGCTAGCCTTTGCTATGCTCCTGCTGGAGCCCCGGTGCTGTAGCATCTTGTTGCAAGGCACTGGGATGACAAAGAGGAGCACAGACAGGCCTGATGTACCTGAAGGTGTTCCTTCCCTGCCACCCAACCCCGGTGGGGTCTGTAGGGCCAGGATTGGGTGGAGGGTCCTCACTTGACGCTGCTGCCTCCTTTGGGGGGTCCTTCCAGGCCGGAGCGCCTCCATTTATGGGACTTATTCCACCTCCAAGGTGTAATAAGTCCCACGTCCATCTGCCCACAGCTGGACATACAGAGCCATGATCAGAATAGGCCCTGTATGTCTGGATTGTGTGGCTTGCCCCCGCTCTGCCCACACTCCGCCCTGTCACTGCCCCCTCCCGCCCCCATCCAGAACTCCCCACAAAAGGACCTTCTACGAGTGGAGAGCTTTAGGGGCAGAATAGGCTCACAGCGAATAGTGGGGGTTGTACGTCCAAACCAGACATATATTCCCGCTATTCGCTGTTCAGAATGACCCCCTACGTGCATAACTTTGCACTTGCCCACATTAAATTTCGTCTGCCATTTGATGTCCAATCTTCCAATTTATGAAGGTCCTCTTGCAATTTTGCACAATCCTCTTGTGTTTTAATAACTTTGAATAATTTTGTGTCATCTGCAAATTTGATCACCTCATTTGTTGTTCCCATATTCAGGTCATTTATGAAGATGATAAAAAGAAACAGGCCCAGCCCAGATCCCTGGAGTACTCCACTAGCCACCTTTCTCCATTGAGAAAATTGTCCTTTTAACCCTACTCTCTGCTTTCTATCTTTTAACCAGTTCCTGAATCACAATAGCACACTGCCTCCTAGCCCATGACTTTTAAATTTTGCCAAGAGTTTCTCATGAGGAACTTTGTCAAAGACTATTTGAAAGTCCAGATACACTATATCAACTGGCTAACCTTTGTCTACCTGTTTATTCACACCTTCAAAAAATATAACAGATTTGTAAGACAAGGCTTTCCTTGGCTAAATCCATGTTCAGTAATTTTATCCTTTATAATAGTTTCTACTATTTTACCCAGTACTGACATCAGGCTCACCGGTCTGTAGTTTCCCGGATCAGCCCTGGAACCTTTTTTAAAAATTGGCCATTCTCCAATCTTAGATATTACAGATGATTTTAATGATAGTTCACAAATTACTAATAGTAGGTCTGCAATATCATCTTTCCCTTCTTTCAACACCCTCAGATGTATACCATCTGGTCCAGGTGATGTGTTACTCTTCAGTTTATCAAATAGTTGTAATACATCTTCCTGGTATATCAATATTTCTTTCAATTCTTCCAATACATCACCTTTAAATGCCATTTCAGGCATGGGTAACTTATTTATTTAACAGGTTTTTTATTCCACTTTATCCTTCAGTCAAGGCGGTTTACATTGTAACTTAAACTTGGTAGGACATTGATAACTTGGATTCTTTTGAGGCAATAGAGAGTTAAGTGACTTGCCTAAGGATACAAGGGGTGTTAATGACTCTTGAACCATGGTCTTTTGGTTTCCAAGCCAGTGCTCTAACTATTAGGCTACTCCTCCACTCCTACAGCATTGTCAGTAAAGACCAAAGCAAAGAATTCATTCAGTCTCTTCGTTATGGCCTTGTCTTCCCTTGGCGCCCTTTTTACCCCTCTATCATATAAGGGTCCAACTGACACTCACAGATTTTTTGCTACGAATGTACTTGAAAAAGTTTTTATTATATGCTTTTATTCCACGTCAAGCTTTTTTTTTCAAATTCTCCAGTTGCCTACCTTATCAATGCCTTGCATCTAACTTGCCAGTGCTTATGTTTCCCATTTTTGTCATTTGGCTCCTTTTTCAATTTCCTGAAAGATGTTTTTTTGGTTTTTTTTGGTTAGGACAGTCTCTTTGACCTCTCCTTTAAACCATGCTGTCAGTTTTTTGGCCTTCCTTCCACTTTAAGAAAAGTGTAGAATACATTTGGTCTGGGCTTCCAAGACAGTATTTTAAAAAATATGCCCATGCTTTATGTAAATCTTTTAACCTTTGCAGCTTCTCCTTCTAGATTTTTCTTAAGTATTTTCCTCATTTTATCATAGTCTCCCTTTTCAAACTTAAAAGTTAGTTACTGTGGATTTCCTTGCTGTCCTCCCTCCATTTATTAAATCAAATTAATTAAGCTTGCATCCAATGACCACCTAAGAAGAGGTCAAAACAATAACACTATCTCTACCCCAAATGACTTCAGAAAAACTTAGTAAAAACACTAGCAATAGAGCATTTGAGTATGTATCCCTAACGCTCTGGAACTCATTACTTGAGAGACTCAGAATTAACACAGATTTATCCATTTTCCGTTCCCAGCTAAGGACTTACTTATTCACTGAATACTTCGATCAAAACCATACCTCACATGGAACTGGATCCAACATATAAGTCCTCCCATCCCAGTCCTCTAACCTGCCACAATCAGATAATTAATCAACTCAACTATTACCTCAACCCCCTCAAACACCACCATTAACTTTGAAGAGCCTTTCTCAACCCACTCAACACTATGCACTTACCAATCTTGAATGTCACCTTCATTCAATTAAATTGTAAACAGTTATACTGTATCAGAATCATGTAAAATTTTTGATTTATGTTCTAGCACATGTTCCACTGTTAAAATGTTTGATGTATCAGTTGTTTTAATTGTAAACTGCTATGATTACCCAAAATGGCGGTATATAAACTCACTATTGCCAAGTGGACCCAACACCCTCATCTCTTGCACCAGATGTTCCCTGTAAAATAGTTATCTCCAAGTTATAATGCCCTGTTCAATGTAATTTCAGTTTGTTCAATGTAAACCGCACTGATGCAGAATAGCGCGGTATATAAGAGAATGTAAATAAATAAATAGATCCTATGTTCCACTAAGGATTAGGTCCAAAATAGTTTCCCCTCTTGTTGGTTCATAAACCAGCTGCTCCAAGAAGCAGTCATTTATTTCTTCTAGAAACTTTATCTCCCTAGCATGTCCTGCTGTAACACTGATCCATTCAACACTGGGGTATTTGAAATCACCCATTATTACTGTGTTGTAACTTTTTTGTTAGCTTCCCTGATTTCTTTTAGCATTTCATCATCCATCTGTTCATTCTGTCACTCACATGGAAATTCAGGAAAATCTAGGGAAAGGAAGTTTATCTTAATGAAGGTCAACTTTTCCAGCAACACTAGTGCCGACCATGAACATTGGGAAGCCATGATGTCCCCATCATTGACTAGGCACACTGACTGATCAATAGGAACAGAAATTTTGTGTTACATTGGTAAGGTCTGACCAGACCATAGCCGTCTGCTGATTATGCTAATGGATCTGTGGTTGTGACATCAATGGACCTTGCAAGGTATTACATGACTGAATTTTGTGCAAAGGTCTCTTTTGGGGGTGGGAAGGGGGGTAAAGATGTCTACTTTCACCTGCTAAAGCTATGGCCTGGTCAGATGTGCCAGTCTTGAAATGACCATGGAAGGACGGTGGATAAAGGATGCAGAGGAATTTCTAAATGACAAGGTGCTGCTGATACTGACAGTGTTGCAGGAAGGGGCCACTCTTGCCTCCACTCTATCCCCTGCTCTTCTGCTCTTGCACATTCCTGCACCCTAGGCACCAGCACCTCTTTCCAGTAAGTCAGAGCACTGGCCTGGAGGTAGAAACGCCCTTTCATTCCTGATTTACACAGAGTGCCTAGCATGTGAAGATTGAACTGGGTGAGGGATCTGAGCTTATTTTGAGATTCAACTGCATGCCCTCCACCAACACCATCTCCTTTGGTGCCAGTCCCTTATCTTGCTAGTAACCTATTAACTTTCCCAAAATCTTTCCTAAGAGATAACCGCTAAAGCTAATACCATGAGATTACTGCTAGGGGCCATGAGCAGGAGCGACTGGGATCACTGTTTCTCCCATTATACACCATGGACCCTGATCAGGGCCAGCCTAAGGGTTTCTGCCACTCCAGGCAGAAACTCCAGCCGTTCTAACCCCCCCCCCCCCCCAATACCCCGAGCCATGCCGCCCCCCCCCCCCCCCCGCATGATGAGCCATTCCACCACCACCCCCACTGCTGCAGCAGTTCGGCTCGGTGGCAGCAGCATGCCATGTGCTTCAGCACACATGGCGTGCTGCTTATGACTCCCCTCTGACACAACTTCAAGGGGTCAGAAGCAGCAGGCCATGTGTGCCGAAGCACATGGCCTGCCATGGGCACCGTGCCACCTACAGATGTCCGCCACCCTAGGCAGCTGCCTAGCCTGCCCAGTGGACTGGCCAGCCCTGACCCTGGAAATGGGTTCAGGTGTGGATCTTCATGTTGGGGGGGAAGGAACATTGGTGGGAGGGGGTGTCAGGGTGGGAAGGGGTGTTTCGCACTGCTGGATAGGGGTGTGCATGAACATCGGAAGCAGCAATTTTGAAAAGCTGCTCCCATGCACATTGGGGGGGATGATTGTTTTCCCCATGTGCAGCTTTTTAAATGGCTGCTCCTGCTGGATGTGGGGAGGCCGATGTGCAGTCCTGCAGGTCCTTCCACGTATTTCACAAGAGGCTCTCTCTCTCTCTCTCTTTGGCATAGCCTTTTTAAAATATGGTGGGAGTTTTTCTTGTCTCAACCTGGATCTCTTAATTCTCCTCTCCACATCTTAGCTAAAATTAGCCTTCTAGCCTGTCAGACAGTGTACAGTACCTTTTTGTAAAGACATAGGGGAGAAACATGTGACAGGGGCTGCACCTGCTTCTAGCTGATCTGCAAATTAAGCTTAGGGGCTCAAAGCTCACAGCTGCTCATTGCACTGCGCACAGTGCACACACTAAGCAGGAACACCACAGTTTACTGATACAGTGACAAACAGCCCAACAGCGCAGCTTCCTTTACAGGGAAGGTGCTTCAGAGCATACTGCCAGGGGTCAGAAGACATAAGTTCTCAAACTGGAAGCCATGGACCCTCAACTGGAATTCACATTTTGGGCTATGCCTCTGGCGAAAGGAGGGACAATCAGAGGATCCTGAGGGGAAATCCTCAGATGTTTGCCTCTAAGGGGGTGTGGCTTCCAGGCAGCAGGATATTTTAACATTTTTGCCATGGTGTTGGGTTCAGGGAAGTCGCAGCTAGGTCCAATCAGAGAATTTAGGCACCCTGGGGAGCTGCATAAGTGCTTCTGAATATGGAACTTCAAAGTGCACATTGCTTTATTTTAAATTGCTACAAACCACTACTCAAGATACAAAATCTTATTTTGTAATTTACCTACAGGTCCTTTGACTAAAGTTCAGTTGAGCTTTGCATTTCCCAAGTGTTAGATGCAAAAATGAACATGTGGTGCTTCAATTTGGGAGCGTTAACTTACAGCCTGATTCCCGTGGAGGGGTGAGAGAGCCGGTTTGGTAGCAGCCCTTCTGACATCATCTCTTGGCACTGATAAAAAGAATTGCGCAGGGTGCTTCAATCTCTTCTACCACCAATTGAGCTGCTGACCTGTGTGTGGCAGCCCTTCCAACGTCATCTCTGGGCCCCGATAAAAAGAACTGCACAGGGTGCTTCAATTGGGAGCGTTTACTTACAGCCTGATTCAGGTAGTCCACAGTATACACTGTCTTCTTTGCCACCACCATAATTTGAAGGCAGGGTGCTTCAATTTGGGAGCGTTTAGTCTGAATTAAAAATTGAATTATGTCAAAGTGCATCAATGATGTCGATAATGAAGAAAGCTGAACATGTCTCTTGTGCAGAACGAGCTAAGCAGTATCCAAAGGGAACTTTACATGCCGATTCTGGAAAATTATTTTGTTCGTACTGTAACGTTACTGTTGATCACACCAGGAAAGGAAGTATTGACAGGCACTTGGAATCGTCAGTTCATGCTTCCAAAAGAAAAACAGCAGAAGAAGCACTGGATAGAAAGGCGAAAAAGCAGGCGACGGTTACGGGAATGTTTTCACGTATCACGGAATCGAGGGATGCGTGCAATGTGGCTGTATTTGAATTGGTTGAAGCATTTACTGAAGCTAACATTCCTTTGGAAAAACTAGATCATCCCACCTTGCGCTCCTACCTACAAAACCACATCCCGAACCTTGGGCTGTTGCCTGCTTCACAACACCTGCGAACAGACTTCCAACAGAGTTTTTTCCAACCACAAACAACAATTGAAGGAACTTTTGTCAGCTGCGCCATCTGTTGCAATTGTTACTGACGAAGCCAGCGATTCTCAGGACAGGTTTTGTTTGCATATTTTGTTTGTTACTGAAGTTAAAGCGTCTGCAGCTTGTCCGACTGCTTATTTAGTTGACATCATTTGAAAAGGTAAATGCAGTTACTGTTAGCCAAGTCTATATGCCTGTGTGGCTAACATGGGAATTTCTTATAACGTTAGTGCTTTCGTAAGTGATAATGCGTCATACATGTCCAAAGCGTTTGAGAAAATAGCAGCAGTGCTACCGAACGCTGTTCACTGTACATGCAGCGCGCACATTGTTAGCCTGGTTGGTGAGACCTGGTGAAAAAACTTCAAAAACGTCGATCATCTGGTGGCATTGTTTTATTTATTTAGCTGTATTTATATTCCACTTTTCACCGGGTCAAAGCGGTCAATTGGGGGATACATTTAACATGAGGGGATATGACACACATACGTTAATACTTACAGGGAAGTATTTCAAGTCCATATTATTGTTCAAGTCCATAATATTGTTCAAGTCCATTTTTAGTTACTGCTCCACTAGGAAGCGCAGATACAAGAAGTTCTTGGCTGTGAAAACTGAAACAGAAGTGCCACTTTGCCTTCTTCTTTGTTGCCCACTTTTGCTCTCCAGTCAACTAATAAATTCTATAGGAAAGAGGAAGCTAGAGTCCTTCTTTAGGGAGAAGTATGGCCTAATTGTATTTTTACTTCTGAAATAAACTCGAATGAGATGTTTTGAATCAAGATGATAAATATCGGGGTGGGGGGGGGAGTATTTTAGGAACACTATTCTTGCTTTGAAAATGGACATACAGATGTTCAAAGCATAGAGGCATCCCTGGAGCCATTTTATAAAGCAGTTCTAAGGATGTCACCAGCGCGAAAACATCCAAGGCTGAATAGAGGCATGTTTGGAGCTTTCCCAAGACCTTGGATGTCCACACCCAATTTCAGCAATGCCCTTCGCATATTGAATCCAAGTTTATACAGTACCTCCTCCAGGACATGAATACGCATCAGAAAAGTTCTCATTCTGCCATAGACAAGAAGGTATTCTAATACCCCCTACCTTTTTTATGGTCGGCATCGGGGAGGTGAGTGGGAAGTGGAGCCCCTCCCCGATCACCCTCGCAAGACCAATCGGGCCACCGGAACACCAAAGAAAGGCAAAGCGCCTTTAGGCATGAAGGGAAAGCCTGCCACACAACCAGCAACTGCAGCCGCCTCACTTCGCCTCATGGTAGAGGACAGGCAGTGGCGGAAAAAACACCCGGCGGGCCGGATAAATGTCCTCGGCAGGCCGCATGTGGCCCGTGGGCCGTAGTTTGAGGACTCCTCCTCTAAGGTGTGCATATTAAGATCCTTAAGTCTGTCCTCATATGCTTTATAATGAAGAACACTAACCATTTTAGTAGCTACCCTCTGTATTGACTCCATCCTGTTTATATCCTTTTGAAGGTGCGGTCTCCAGAACTGCACACTATACTCCAAATGAGGTCGCACCAAAAACTTATACAGAGGCACTATCACCTCCTATTTTCTGCTAGCCATTCCTCTCCGTATGCACCCAAGCATCCTTCTAGCTTTTGCTGTTGCCCTTTCTACCTGTTTAGCTACTTTAAGATCATCAGACACAACCATGTCGAGGTCCCGCTCGTCTTTAGTGGACAAAAGTACTTCACCCCCTATACTATATTGCTTTCTTGGATTGCTGCAGCCCAAATGCATGACCTTGCATTTTTTAACATTAAATCCCAGCTGCCAAATTCTAGACCATTCTTAAAGCCGAGCTAGATCCCTCCTCATGTTATCTACACCTTCCTGGGTGTCTACTCTATTGCAGATTTTGGTATCATCCACAAAGAGGCAAACCTTACCCGACAGCCCTTCTGCTATATCACTCCAGTAGCTTGCATGTATTTAAGGTAGCTATTGTACATATTTATGCAAAAAAATGCAATGTGTTCCTTTGAGTCAGTGCTGACTCAGCAGCTCCTGGGTTTTCTTGGCAGTGTAAGCGGAGGTATATTGCCGGGCTTTTCTTCCGAGGCAATGGAGGGTTAAGTGACTTGCTCAAGGTCACAAGGGGTGTTAATGGAAAGTGAACCCTGGTCTGTTGGTTACCAAGCCAGTGCTCTAACCGCTAGGCTACTTCTCCACTCCTCCATTCCATATTTATAGCAGAATGAAAAACGTGATGGACCTGATTTTCTTCAGTGGTAATCACTGGATAAAGTAAAGCTCTGGCACCATATCCATATATTCAGCAGTGCTATGAGATTAAGTATAGCCAGTAAAATTAGGTTTATGCGGCCTGCTATTTGTAAGCCTAACTTAAACAGATAGCTTGCCTGTTTAGCAGTTCAATGTTGTTGCTAAATGCATAAGTGCTGGTACCTCCATCAGACCATTTCTACCCCTCCTCCCCATACATGTATAACTTTAATGCATATTGCCCATGATTGTGCAAACTGTGCATACAATTATGCATATAACAGCTGGAAATGTTTGAGAAGAAGAGAGCTATGTAGTCAGTGCTGACACCAGTCACATGTCTTTTGGAATCTCCAGCCCCATGGATTTATAGTTGGTATTCCTGTCAGTGCTAAACGGGAAAATGGTGCTCTCTCAGTGCTACTCTCTAGTAGAGAAACGGACCACACAATAGGTTTAGATAAAGTTTTGAGCAGCAGGTCCCAGGAGACATCCTCATTTGAGGGTAGGAAAGGTTCCATCAGTGGGTTGCATCCAGTAATATGCTACTATCTGGCTACCATACAGAAATGCAGTTTGTCCCCCCCCCCCCCCCTACTGGATAGAAGCAAAGGCAGATTGTGGATTCCAATGCCGAGATGGTGTCTACTTGCAGATCCCATGGATAGATCTAAGGCAGTGGTTCTCAACCCAGTCCTCGGCGCACATATAGTCCCATTTGGATTTTCAGGATTCCCACAATGATACATGAGATAGATTTGCAGGCACTGCCTTCAGTGTATGCAAATCTATCTCATGCATAATCCATTGTGATTATTCTAAACACCTGATTGGTCTAAGTGTGCCCTGAGGACTGGGTTGAGAACCACTGGTCAAAGGTATCAGAGACATGGTGGAAGGAGGACAACCAGTGGGACACTGTGATACCTGGGTACAAACTATATCGTAATGATAGAGTTGATCAAATTGGTGGAGGGGTTGCTCTCTGTTAGAGAGGGCATTGAGTCAGAAAGGATTAAAGTTTTGCAGGAAACAAAATTTGTTGTAGAATCTATATGGATTGAAATTCCATGTAAAGGGGGGAAGGCAATGGCAGTGGGGGTGTACTATCGAGCGCCTGGCCAGAATGACCAAATGGATGATGAAATGCTCAAAGAAATCAAGGAAGCTAACAAAAGTTACAGCGCAGTAATAATAATGGGTGATTTCAATTACCCCGATATCGACTGGGTTAGTGTCACATCAGGACACGCTAGGGAGATAAAGTTCCTAGATGAAATAAATGACTGACTGCTTCTTGGAGCAGCTGGTTCATGAACCGACCAGAGGGGAAGCCATATTAGACTTAGTCCTTAGTGGAACACCAGATCTAGTGCAAGAGATAAGGGTGTTGGGGCCACTTGGCAATAGTGATCATAGCACGATCGCCTTTGATTTAATAAGTGGAGGAGGGATAGTAAGGAAATCCACAGTACTACCTTTTAACTTTCAAAAGGGAGACTATGATAAAATGAGGAAAACAGTTAAGAAAAAACTAAAAGGAGCAGTTGCAAAGGTTAAAGACATACATCAAGCTTGGGTGTTGTTGAAAAATACTATCTTGGAAGCCCAGACCAGCTGTATTCCACGCTTTAAGAAAAGTGGAAGGAAGTCCAAAAAACTGACACATGGTTTAAAGGTGAGATCAGAGAGGCTGTTGCCAAAAAAGCATCTTTCAGGAAATGGAAAAAAGAGCCAAACGACGAAACCTGGAAACAGCACAAGCACTGGCAAGTCAAATGCAAGGCATTGATAAGGCAGGCAAAGGGAGAATTTGAGAGGAAGCTTGCTGCAGAAGCAAAAACACGAAATAAAGACCTTTTCAAGTACATTGGTAGCAAAAAACCTGTGAGAGAGTCAGTTGGCCCATTAGATGATAAAGGGGTTAAAGGAGCACTGAGAGGCGACAAGGCGATAGCGGAGAAACTGAATGAATTCTTTGCTTCGGTCTTTACTGAGGAAGATGTAGGGATGTTACCCATGACTGAAGTGGTATTTAAAGGTGCGGAAGAATTGAAGGAAATATCGATACATCGGGAAGATGTATTACAACTATTAGATAAACTGAAGAGTAGCAAATCACCTGGGCCGGATGGTATACATCCAAGGGTGTTGAATGAACTGAAATATGAGATTGCAGACCTGCTATTAGTAATCTGTGAACTATCATTAAAATCATCTCTAATACCTGAAGATTGGAGGATCGCCAATGTAACACCAATTTTTAAAAAGGGTTCCAGGGGTGATCCGGGAAACTACAGACTGGTGAGCCTGACATCAGTACCGGGAAAAATGGTAGAAACCATTATAAAGAATTAAATTACTCAGCATGTAGATAGTCATGACCTAAAGGGAGACAGCCAACATGGCTTTAGATAAGGAAGATCTTGTCTTACTAATCTGTTATGTTTTTTTGAAGGAGTAAATAAACAGGTGGACAAAGGTGAGTCGGTTGATATAGTGTATCTGGACTTTCAGAAAGCCTTTGATAAGGTCCCTCATCAGAGACTTTTGGCAAAACTAAAGAGTCATGGGATAGGAGGCAGTGTACTATTGTGGATCAGGAACTGGTTAAAAGATAGAAAGCAGAGGGTAGGGCTAAATGGCCAATTTTCCCAATGGAGAAAGGTGAATATTGGTGTACCCCAGAGATCTGTGCTGGGTCCGCTGCTTTTTGACATATTCATAAATGACCTGGAAAGTGGAATAACGAGTGAGGTTATCAAATTTGCAGATGACACAAAACTATTTAAAGTTGTTAAAACCCAAGAGGATTGTGGAAAATTGCAAGAGGATCTTGATAAATTAGAAGACTGGGCATCAAAATGGCAGATGAAATTTAATGTGGACAAGTGCAAGGTTATGCACCTAGGGAAGAACAACCCAAACTATGGTTACATGATGCAAGGTTCCACATTAGGAACCACCACTCAGGAAAAAGATTTAGGCGTCATTGTGGATACCATGTTAAAACTCTCGGCCCAGTGTGCAGTGACGGCCAAGAGAGCAAATAGAATGCTAGGTATGATAAGGAAAGGAATGGAAAATAAAACAAAAGATATTATAATGCCTCTATATCGTTCCATGGTGAGACCGCACCTTGAATATTGTGTGCAATTCTGGTCACCGTATCTTAAAAAGGATATAGCGATTTTAGAAAAGGTTCAGAGAAGAGCCACCAAAATGGTAAAGGGGATGGAAGGATACTCCTATGAAGAAAGGCTAAAAAGGTTAGGGCTCTTTAACCTGGAAAAGAGACGGCTGAGGGGAGATATGATAGAAGTCTATAAATTAATGTACGGAGTGGAACGGGTAAACGTAGATCGATTGTTTACCTTATCAGAATATAGAAAGACTAGGGGACATGCAATGAAGCTACAGGGTAAACTATTTAAGACTAATAAAAGAAAATATTTTTTCACTCAACGTGTAATCAAACTCTGGAATTTGTTACCAGAGGATGTAGTAAAGGCTGTTAATGTAGCTGGGTTTAAAAAAGGTTTGGACAAGTTCCTGGAGGAAAGGTCCATAAACCATTATTAAGAAGGGACCCAGGATATCAATGCTTGACCTAGTACAAGCATTGTGGAACCTGTGTCTTTTGGGGAAACTGCTAGGTACTTGTGACCTGGATTGGCTACTGTTGGAAACAGGATACTGGGCTTGATGGACCTTAGTCTGACCCAGTATGGCATATCTTATGTTACCTTATGTAAGGTACTAGTAAGACACGTCAGTTGGATTGCAGGCAACCTCTCCTGGTGTGGGCCCTGTTGCTTGGTGCTGCGCTGTCCTAAGGTTCTGCACAGAAGACGGGTTAGGGGTTTCTCCGTATCCCAGAGTACCTGCACATTCTTCTGGAATTGTTATTTTTAAAAAGTATACCAGTAAGGTCCTTCTAAGTAAGAAACTACAGGCCGGTTAGTTTAACCTCGGTGGTGAGTAAATTATAGGAAGTGCTGCTGAAAGAGAAAATAGTGAGGTTTCTGGAGTCCAGCAGATTACTGGATCCGAGACAGCATGGATTCACCAGAGGCAGGTCTTTTCAGACAAATCTGATTGATTTCTTTGACTGGGTGACCAGGGAGATGGACTGAGGGAGAGCCCTAGATGTGGTGTATTTAGATTTCAGTAAAGCCTTTGACACAGTTCCTCTCATGCGACTTATAAACAAACTGAGCACTCTAGGAATGGAACCTAAAAGTTACTGCTTAGGTTAGGAATTGGTTGAGTGGGAGACAACAAAGGGTACGGGTAAATGGAGCTCACTCTGAGGAATAGGAGGTTACCAGTGGTGTGCCATAAGGATCTGTCGTTTGTCCAATTCTTTTTAACATCTTTGTTATGATATTGTGGAAGGGCTGTCAGGTAAGGTTTGCCTCTTTGCAGATGATACCTAAATCTGCAATAGAGTAGACACCCAGGAAGGTGTAGATAACATGAGGAGGGATCTAGCTAAGCTTGAAGAATGGTCCAGAATTTGGCAGCTGAGATTTAATGTTGAAAAATTAAAGGTCATGCATTTGGGCTGCAGTAATCCAAGGGATCAATGCAGTATAGGGTTGAAGTACTTCTGTCAATAAAAGAAGAGCAAGACCTAGGCGCAATTGTGTCTGATGATCTCAAAGTAGCTAAACAGATAGAAAAGGCAATGGTGAAAGCTAGAAGGATGCTTGGGTGCATAGGAACAGCCAGCAAAAGAAAGGAGGTGATAGTCCCTCTGTATAAGTCTTTGGTGAGACCTCATTTGGAGTATTGTGTGCAGTTCTGGAGAACGCACTATCAAAAGGATATAAACAAGTTGGAGTCGGTGCAGAAGGTGGCTACTAAAATGGTTAATGGTCTTCGTTATAAAGCATATAAGGACAGACTTAAGGATCTTAATATATATACTCTAGAGTAAAGGCGGGATAGAGGTGATATGATCGAGATATTTAAATACCTCCATGGCATTAATGCACAGGAGGAGAGCCTCTTTCGATTGAAAGCAAGTTCTGCTACGAGGGGACATAGGAGGAGGGTGAAAGGGGATAGATGGAAAGAGTGGTAGATGCCGTGGAATAGTCTCCCAGTGGAGGTTATAGAAATAAGGACAGTATTGGGGTCATTCCGAGGCACGAATAGCAGGGATGGGCGTCCCATTGGGATGTCCATTCCTGCTATTCGGCCCCTTTGCCGACCCCGACTAATTTCCCCACATGTTGTATGGGGAGGTTAGATGGGGCGGAAAAGCAGCATTGCAGAGGCAGAGTTAGGGCAGACAGTGGGCGGGTCTGCAGCCCCGAACGTATAGGGCCGATTCCAAGGCCCTGTACGTCTGGGGCCAGCTGCCTGTATGGGGAACTTATTCCACCTCTGAAGAGATTCCCTGAAGCCCGACCCTGGCTGTGGGAAGCCAGATCGCGGATCGGGTTGTGGGGAAAGCATCAAGTTGTCGGCTGCCGGGGATTGCAGCTCCAAAATGGAGCCATGATGCCATGGCAACCAGACGCCAAGGCACCATGGCTCCATTCAGGAGTCCTGACTGAGTTAGCTGGGCAAGGCCTGTACGTGCAGGTCAACTGGAATCGAAGTCCCGGCCTACACGTACAGTCCTGGAAGCGATTCCAAATCCCATATAACTGTGCATCCGGTTCCGACCGGGCGCATAGTGGACCGGGATGTCCAGGACAGAATCAGGCCCTATCTGTTTTCAAAAAAGCATGGGACAAACACAGAGGATCTCTAAAGGAAAAAAAGGGACTGTTGTAGTGGTTGATTATGGAAGGGCAGACTAGATAGGGCATGTGGTCTTTTTCTGCTATCATGTTTCTATGTTTCTAAACTTTTCCAATTCTTTTGCATTTTAGTATGTCCATACTGGTAAGTAACACTTAAAAGCCTATTTTGCATAGAATGTTGAGATAGCCATTGCAATGTCCTAAGCAGGGCCAGCCCGTCCATTGAGCAAGAATGTTTTTTGCACAGGGCCCCGCGTTTCAGGGGGCCCCGCGCAAAGAACATTCTGCTTTAAAAATTAAATTAAAAAAAAAAAAGCTGGCTGCTGCCACTGCCACCGCAGCAGTGGCAGAATCGACTGTCCCGCGGGGCCCCCCCCTGCCCGGCTGAGCCTCTCCGCGACGGCTATCAGATCCGCGAAGGGAAATTTCCCATCAGCCCCTGCGGGCTTAACAGAGCTGTGAGGAGACACTCTCCCTTCGCGGATCTGAAAGCCGTCGCGGAGAGACTCAGTCGGGCAGGGAGGGCTCAGCCAGGCGAGAGGGGGGGGGAGCCCCGTGGGACAGTCGATTCTGCTGCTGCTGCAGCAGCCAGCTTTTTTTTTTAATTTTCCCTGGGCCGATGGGGGGGAGGGGGGTTATGACTGGTAATGGGCTGTGGGCTGATGGGGGGGGGGGTTAGGACTGGAAATGGGCGATGGGGGGGCTAGGACTGGAAATGGGCTGATGGGGTTAGGACTGGTAATGGGCTGTGCGCTGATGGGGGGTTAGGACTGGTAATGGGCTATGGGGGGGCTAAGACTGGAAATGGGCTAATGGGGTAGGACTGGAGGTGGGTTGATGGGGGTTAGGACTGGTAATGGGCTATGGGGGGGGGCTTAAACTGAAAATGGGGTGATGGGGGTTAGGACTGGAAGTGGGTTGATGGGGGGCTAGGACTGGTAATGGGTTGGGGGGTTGCTAGGACTGGAAATGGGCTGAGTGGAAGGGGGGTTTGAACTGCAAATAGCTGATGGGGAGGGGGACTTGGAATGGAAATGGGCTGGGAGGGAGGTAGGACAGGAAATGGGCTGATGGAGCAGCTAGGATAGGACTGGAAATGGGCTGTTGGGGAAGCTAAGATTGGAAATGGGCTGTGGTGGGGGCTTGGATTGAAATGGACTCATGTAGGGGCTAGAACTGGAAGTAGGCTCATGGGAGGGCTTGGATTGGAATTGGGCTGAGTGGAGGGGAGCTAGGATTTGACATGGGCTGATGGTGGGGCTAGGAAAGGACTAGAAATGGGCTGATGGGGGGCTGGGATTGGAAATGAGCTGATGGAGGGACTTGGATAGGACTGGAAATGGATGGGGAGCTAGGACTGGAAATGGGCTGATGGGGGGCTAAGACTGGAAATGGGCTGATGCAGGGACTAGAAGGGAGCAGATGCTGGGTGAGGCTGGAACTAGAAGGGAGCTGATGTTGGGAGAGGATTAGAATGGGATGGGGCTGGGAGAGTGAAATGGAGAGGGGAAAAATATTTTGTGTGGGATGGATGAAAAATCTACAATTGGCCGGGTATTGGGAGAGTAAGTGGGGATTGAGGATGGAGGGGTAAAATTTGAGTGGATGAAATAGGAATGAGGAAAGAGCAAAAGGAGAAAGATTAGTATGTTAAAGCAGATGTAGAGAGAGAGAATGGAAAAAAACTAGAAGAGAGAAGAAAGGACAAATGGACAGCAGACGATGGAGAGTTAGCAGAAGACACAAAGAAACCAGAAGAAAGTGGCTGGAGCAATTGCAACTGAAAAAAAAAATGCACAAAAGGTAGAAAAATATCTCTTTATTTTGAATTTATTAACTGGAATATGTCAGCTCTGGGAAATGTGCATCATTAACGTCTGCGCTTTCTTTAGTACAAGAGGAAATTAATTTATAGTTTTATTTCTACAGTGTTGTTGTACATTCCAAGTTTGGCTTTTGGGGTTCCCAGTTTAATTATTGCCTTCCTGTTTCTAAATTGTGATTCCTTGTTTTGTGATGGTCTATGTTCTGCATGTGTAACTGAGCTGAGGTATTCTGTTTATGTAATTCCTATTTGACATTGCCACTTGTTCTCTTTCCCCAGTAGGTCATGTATTGTTGTTCTCTAAAATGTATTTGTTTAATATTTGCAGTGTTGCCTTTTGATAGGTAGGGTCTGGTGCTTTGTGAGTCCTGGTAGTGCTGTTACGATACGGCGGGTTTGCTATGGGTTCTAAATGGGCAGTGTTTGTAGTAGTTCCTAATGTGCCTGGCGGTTGGCACTGGATTATAGTAATGTAGAAATCTTTTAGTCTTTCTTTATCCATACATTCATTAAGAGACATGTTTACTAAAAGTTAGTGTATGGTAACATTATGCAAATATTTATGCAAATAAGGCCACTTATGCAAATGAGGCCCCGCACCGAGTCTCCGCACATGGCCCCGCACCCCCCTTGGGCCGCCCCTGGTCCTAAGTGGGACATTCTTTTAGATATGCCATACTGGGTCAGACCAAGGTCCATCAAGCCCAGTATCCTGTTTCCAACAGTGGCCAATCTAGGTCATCCGTACCTAGCAGTTTCCCCAAAAGACACAGGTTCCACAATGCTTGTACTGGGTCAAGCATTGATATCCTGGGTCCCTTATTAATAATGGTTTATGGACCTTTCCTCCAGGAACTTGTCCAAACTTTTTTTAAACCCAGCTACACTAACAGCCTTTACTACATCCTCCGGTAACAAATTCCAGAGTTTGATTACACGTTGAGTGAAAAAAAAATTTTCTTTTATTAGTCTTAAATAGTTTACCCTGTAGCTTTATTGCATGTCCCCTAGTCTTTCTATATTCTGATAACGTAAACAATCGATCTACGTTTACCCGTTCCACTCCGTTCATTAATTTATAGACTTCTATCATATCTCCCCTCAGCCGTCTCTTTTCCAGGTTAAAGAGCCCTAACCTTTTTAGCCTTTCTTCATAGGAGTATCCTTCCATCCCCTTTACCATTTTGGTGGCTCTTCTCTGAACCTTTTCTAATAACGCTATATCCTTTTTAAGATACGGCGACTAGAATTGCACACAATATTCAAGGTGCGGTCTCACCATGGAACGATATAGAGGCATTATAATATCCCATCCATATAGCATGTTTCTTTAATTTGCTTGCGATAGATGTATGTCCCACCTGCTTAAAAATCCCCTCCCGTTATTCTACCTCTAATTCGGCCCCAAAGTTATACTTCCAGGCTATCATATAGTATGTTTAATTATAACATTCCTCCTTAAGATACTATATAGGTTAAATATCATCTCTTGTTATTGATCTTTTGTCATATTAAGCTTTGCAAATTGTGTAAAATCTGCCTTGAAGAGTGCAGGAGCTCCCATCCTTTGCATGAAGTGTCTTATTTCTAAGGCCATCCTCTTTGACGTCCCACTCGATACCATAGAACAGCAATCTGCCGCACCAAGTGCACCTGTGCACCGCTGATTCAAGCATTTCGATAAGGAAATCTTCCTCATCAACACGTTAAATCACCTCAACCCCGACACTAATGACCTGGGCAATCTACTAGACAACTGGAACAACCATCTTAGAACATTCTGGTAATATTTTACAAAAGGCTTTACCAAATGCAGTGCTTTTTGTAAAATATGTATAAAGACAAGCAGGAGTGCACATGTATTTGCCGGCACATAAGATGGGAACACCATTTTTCAAATATAGACATGCACAAAAAGAGCAGCATCAATTTGGCAACGTCCACATTGATGTGTTGCAAATTATATGTATGTATAGGGAGTAATTTATAACAGATCATCTAGGCTGAAAGAGCAAGTAGGCTATTTGTAGCCTGTTTTATAAAGACACAACGGCGCCTACATGTCTTTATAAATTACAAATGGCAAGCAGCAGAAAATCGCGGCTAGATTGGACATTTATGCCTGCATGAGAACAGGTTGAAATGAACATGGCTGAAATATGTGCATAGTTCATGACTCTGCATCAGACCACACCTACATGCATGTTGTGTAAAAGGATGCGCCTTCTCGACACTGCATGTATGTTTATGCGAATAACCGCTGGGGTAAGTTTATAAAAGCCCTTTCAGTGGCATAAAATGGGGTTTTGTTTATATAATTACCCCCATCATCCCCATAGTGCAGCCATCTTACAAGCCATGTATAAGTGCCTCCAATTAACTAGTGAAGTTGCAATTCTTTTTGAGACGGAAAAAAAACCCGGGAGATTAAGGAAAACTACTCCTTTAATCCCTAGTGCACTGGTTCCCAAACCTGTGTTAGGAACTCCCCAGTCACTCAGGTTTTCAGGATATCCAGAATGAATATGCAGGAGGTAGATATGCATGCAGTGGAGGCAGAGGAGTTTATTCCGAACCATGAATAGTGAGGATGGACATCCCAAAGGCTGAGTTAGCTGGGCTAGCGCTGTACGTGCAGGCTGGGACTGAATCACAGTCCCAGCCTGCACTTACAGTGCTGTTCGCGATTCTGATCCCGCGGGGCTGGACATGCCCCGCGGAATCAGAATCGCAATCTCGTTTGTACATCCGGGTCAGCCCGGACGTACAAAGGAGATCTACGTCATGAATAGAATCGGACCCCAGTGTATGCAAATCTCTCTCATAAAAATTCATAGTGGCTGGGGAGCCCCCAAGACAGGTTTGGGAACCACTGCACTTTTTAAAAATCTGTGTGTGCTTCTGAGCTGGTGCAAAACCTAATGGTGAAATTTGTTTGAATATACTATAAGATTGGGACCACACATATACATTTTTGGTGGCCCAAACCTCTCTGCATCCCAGAGATCTGCGTGTGGAAATAGCAGCTTTCTGAAATTGACATTTAGATGTATATGCAACCTACATGTGCAAATGCTGCTGTTTTGATATTCCAACGTGTAGATGTTTCTAGCATGACGTCCTTAGTCTCCTAGCATTGAGTTGATGGGATCATACCATTTCCCTAGGGTCATGGATTTCTCTAGCTGTAAGTCCAATGGCTCTAACATATAAAATGAACGCTGATCTCCTAAACAAAAAGGGGGGGGGGGGGCGTCATTTTAGAAGCTTTCCTCATGATTTGGGTGTCTGAAAATGGCCATTCAGATGTCCTAGTCACATCCACGTCCCAAGAGCCATTTTAGAAAGCCCCGCAGTTACATGCGTCTAGTGTGGGTTACAGGCCCCCAATTCCGGTAAGGGAAGTGGACTGTCCACCCTAGCCCAATCATGTCTATGTCGCATGAGGGGCATTCCAAAAAAAAAAAAAAATACACATGTCCGGTCAATTTTAGATCACCACCACACGTTTAAATCCAATGGTGGACCTGTCCATGTCTATATTTGCACCTGGGCAGGAAAAGGTATTTGAAAAGTGCTCATTTCAGCCAGGCAGCAATGGTAAAGGAAAGGGGAGAATGCTTTTACATTCCCTCAATATTTTTTGCCAACTCAAAAACACCTAGAAGGCTACAGCACATCTCCATTTCCAAAATGGCAAACCGGGATGTGTTTGGGGTGACACATACATGTATACGTTCTGAAATACTGGCGCTGGCAAGTCTATGTGGCTGGGACCGCACATATCCAAATCTTGCATGTCCAGTTTTTCTAAAATCGGCTGGTTTTCTGCATGTGTCTGGGCCTGTATTCTGCACATCACCGTCCTCTTTATATTGCAAGAGATATCTTAATGTTTTTGGGGCGGAGACATGTATAGTTTACAAAACACATGTGCCCCCTTTCACTGCTGCCTCCCCCACAGAATTTCAGATGTTTAGACATGGACGTTTCACATTTCAACTAAATGGCCTTTCTAAAATGTGTCATCTCCATGTACTCAGGTGAGATAAGAAGTTTAACAATGAATACAATTAATTAGAATTTGTTTTTTACAAAAAGAAGTATTCATTTCATCCTTGGAAGTTTGGACTTCAGTGAGCCAAAAAAAGGCATAAAAAAATAGAACAAAAAAAAAAATGTTGGTTTCCCACCAACACTGCAAAAACATTCTAGCTCCTGTTACTATAACAATTCTTCAGAGGGCAGGAGTGATCCCCACATGCCCCACCCCGCCAGTGCACTCTAGCTGTTAAAAATGGTGTTATCAGACTGATGCTGGTACCATTGTGGATTTCTGCCAAACAAAGTAGAACCAATAGAGACAGATGTAAGGGGTTGGAGAAAAATAATAGAACAAGGAAAGAAATGTTGTGGAAAAGGAGAAAGAAGAAGGCAGATGAGAGAAACAGAAAAGAGACCGAGATCAAATAAAATGTCCAGACAACAGAAGTAGAGAAAAATTATTTTGAGTTTAGTAATTGGAATATATAAGCTGTGGGAATGTCTGTTTTATACCTTTGTAGTTTGCTAAGTACAGGAGAAAATCATATCTGAGCTCACTACTGAAACCCTCATCCATTCCCTAATCACCTCCCACCTTGATTATTGTAACCTCCTTATTCTTGCTGGTCTCCCTCAGTCTCATCTCTTCCCTCTTCAGTCTATTCAGCACTCCGCTGCCCATTTGATTTTCCGTCAGCCTCATTTTGCCCACATCACTCCTCTCCTCAGATCTCTTCACTGGCTCCCTATCCGTTTCCGTATTCACTTTAAGCTTCTCCTTCTGCATTCACTCTGTGGCTCCTCAGTACCTTTCTTCTCTCATTTCTCCCTATTTCCCCCCTCGTGTACTCTGTTCTTCTTCCCAGTTGCTTCTTGCTATGCCCTTCTCCTCTGTTGCTAACTCCAGATTCCGCTCTTTTCACCTTGCTGCTCCCTACGCTTGGAATAAACTTCCTTTGTCTATACGTCAGGCATCTTCTTTGCCCCTCTTCAAACTCAAGTTAAAAGCTCTTCTTTTTGCCTCTGCCTTTGGCTCTTGATTTTTCTGTTCTCCTTCCTTCTCCTCTTTTATTTCACCTTTCTTTCTTCCTCTTACACTTGTTCTTACCTCTTCCCTTTGTCCTGTCTCTCCTGCTCTTGTCTCTTTGCCCTTGTTCTTATCTTTTTTCTACTCCTTTTCTTGCTTTGTCTTTTTAGATTGTAAGCTCTTTTGAGCAGGGACTGTCTTTTTGTGTTTTCATTGTACAGCGTTCCGTGCACCTGGTAGCGCTTTATAAATGCTTAGTAGTAGTAGTAGTAATATCTGTTTGTTTCTTCAGTGTTGGATTTCATGGACAGTCTGGTTTCTAGGGATCTGCAGTTCATTTTTTGTCTATATAATTTGTGGCCACTTATTCTGTACCTGGTGAGAGGCTGTTTTTTCTTTTTATGTGACCAAGATGAGATATTCTTCTATTTCTGTGTAGGGATTTACGGTAATTTGGGCTGTTCTGTTGGCTGAATTGGAGGTGCCATTGTGTTATCAAATTTGCTGCTTTTTCATGGGTAGGGACAACGGAGTTACTTACCTGTAACATGAGTTCTCCATGGACAGCAGGATAAGTCAGCCACACTTGGTGATGTCATCCGACGGCGCCGAGACGGAAGTACTCTCCATAGCTCAGAAGGGCTTTCGCCCTTCTGAGCATGAGCCCACTGGCCCCACCCCCAGGCCCGCCCCTAGCTAGCCAATTTGTTCCTAGCTGAGTCTTAGCCGCTAGGAGGTGGGCACAGGTCGGATGTTGACTCCTTTTCAGGGGAGGTGGGCGGGTATGTGTGGCTGACTTATCCTGCTGTCCACGGAGAACTCATGTTACAGGTAAGTAACTCCGTTTTCTCCATGGACAAGCAGGATGAGTCAGCCACACTTGGTGCCTCCCAAGCTAGCAAGTGATGCGGTGAAAAGGGGGAGGCCGAGGCCAGATCGGAAATGAGGCCATTGAGGGACGATATTCAGGACTAAGCCTGGGAAGCCATTGTAGTAGCCAGAATGATAGAAATAAGAATGAGGCCACCGATGGACTATATTCATGGCTAACGCCTTGGAAGCCTTTGTGAGGGACTATATTCATGGCTAATGTAGCCAGAATGATACTCAGAGATTATATTCATGGCTACTGCTTTGGAAGCCATTGTTAGGGACCATAGTCATGGGCAATGGCTCGGAAGTCATTGAAGTAGCCCGAGGGCTGACCTCTATGGCTGCCCCTTTACCAGATCGAACCCATGACCTTCGCCTTGGAAGCCGTTGTATTACCAGCGGCTACACATCCATGGCGGATATTTCATCAAGGCTGGTTTTATTGTGTGCCCAATTTTGCCCTGGAGCCATAGCAGTAACCAGAGGGCAATACCCCTAGGGCTGCCACTTTATCAAGGCTGGAAAATTCGAAAGAGGCGGAGGGGTCGAACCCCTGACCTCTGCCTTGGAGGCCACTGCATGTAGCAGTGGGGCTATATCTCTATGGCGGACAGTCCGCTAGGGCTGGAAGTTTCATTGGCGTGCCCATGAATCCCAGAATTCCACCGTTAGGCAGGGCGACACCTTAGCAATCGGTAGGGTGATACCGTAATGTTAGGCGGGGTGTCCGCAACGTTAGGCGGGGTGTCACGACACTATAGCGTAGTGCACCAGTGGGGTCCGTACAAAGCGCTGCCCAATGATCTTGTTACCAAGAGAAGCCGCCCTTGGTGGCGATAGTGAACATGTAGACACCCCGTGTGCAGGTGCTGCTGCTGTGATTGCGGGAGTGTGTCTCTGCCGCCGCAGTGACACAGAGAGTGTATGGTCACGCGGGCAGCAGGTGGAGCTTCCTGAGTAGTGGTGTCGGAGTAGCCACTGCGAGCAGGAACAGACGCAGTCTCACTGTTGAGCCTGCTACCAGAGCCGTCACCAGGAAGGATAGGTATGCGAACACAGGACTCTAGTTGTGCCAAAGGACCCACCGCCAAGCAGCTGCAGCAAGGTCCATCACCAACTATGAGCCCGCGGGCAATGTCTAGCTGTCCTGAGACCTGGACGGCTACCTCCCAACTGGGCATACCTGACCATGCCTGAAAGGGTAATGCCTCAGACAGCCTTGCAGATTAACCCCACCGGGGAGTCAAACTCATGACCCTTGTTTCATCAGTCAATGTATTAACCCTTGTGCTACACCACTTGCATCACTGAGAAGCTCAGCAGATGCTGGAAGCCTTACTTGTGGCCCTGGCCACCTTCGGCAGAGGAAGGAAATGCGAGGATCCCGAGAGGAGACCGGGTGGCCAGGTTCATTGGGATCACATGCGAGGAAGAGCTGGGCCCTTTGCTGCTGGCATATTGTACGTGCATGCGCACTGTGCCATGAGGGCATGTCTAATGCAGGGCTTTAACGATAACCCGAGTACGGAGTCCCTGCTCTGCCAGGGAGGGATCCTTTAGTCCAATGGACAGGAGTAGAAATTTGGAGCACTCGCTACGCAACAATCCCTAGCAGATAGGTGGTGGGCCCAGTCAGCTCAGCTGCCCCCCACTACAATCTGACATTCACCAGCAGAGGGCAGTCAGTGTGCACCTGCTGCACTCTGCGAGGTGGTGCAGCCATAAGATGCTAACTGCAGACAGTCTGCTAGCTAGTACATCGTACATGTTCCTGGAGGAACTGTGTGCACCCAACTGAGATGTCAGCACACACACCACACAGGTAGGTCAGAGATTGGGCCCCAGAAAGAGAAGACATAAATATCATTTGAGAGGCTATTGTGCAGATGTTGGAGGCCGCAATCGCCCTTCTGGTTGCTGCCAGGTGTTGCAGGGTTTGCATGCTGGAGTTTCCTTTGTACCGCATTGGGGGGAAGAGACGACATGTCAGGTCCAAATTGCAAGGCTTTCAGACCGGATGGCTCAGGTTCTCGAGTTATTCGTCGTCCAGCCACACTCACATGGGGGGTATCCAGTGGCCCTCGGGGGAACGGCATCCAGGGGCCCCATAGCCAGATGTTTACGGAACAGCACTGCTATTGGAGATGGCCAGGGCTCGGCCCACTTTAACAGATGCCCTTCAAGTCCACCACGTGGTGGGTAGGTCGATGGCGGCTGAGTCTGCCTGGCGGTTTTCCCAGAGTTCCTAGTGCGCCAACACAGGACTATGGCCACCTTGGTGCCTTGTGCTGTCTGGGCAGGCTCAAGAGTGGAACTGGAGTGGCATTGCTGTCATTCTGTTGTGGCACTTCGCCTGTAGGGGCAGGCTGTAGTGAAGGGAGAGATGGTTGTACTCCGGTTGTGAGCTCATACCCCAACCGGACCGAATCTGTGACCTCAGTTCCCATTAACATAAGGAGGGTCCTAGCCCTTGGTGCTCGGTGGCAGAGGTCACTTAGGATTAGTGTCACGGAACTCAGGGATTATCTTGTCACAAATGTCCGGGACTGTCTTGTGCTGGAAGCTCTTGGAGGTAGCTTGTAGTCCTCTTTTTCTTTTTTTTTTTGAAGAGAACCCGCTGCTCCTGTTCAGGAGGGGGGCGCAGCTGGGGATTGCGTATCTTGGTTCCGTTGCTGATGTGGTTCTGCTACTGGCCTTGCGATGTCTCGACGGAGACGCAGGCTTGGTCTGGAAGGCCATGGTTTCTGAGACCTGCGGTTGGGGACCTAGGTCTGTGACTTTGTGTACTAGGATATGGAGGCTGCCACAGGGTTGAGGAGGCGTCCCTATCATGATGATGACGATGGCGTTCCTCCATTGTTAAGGTGGAATTGACATGGAGGCTGCGATGACTCGGCGCTGTGGAGTTGATGTTCACTCCTACAGCATGTAGGGATGTGAGGCCTCTGGTTGTTGACCAGAGAGCCTGGTTTGTTGGGTTGTTGCCTGTGTCTGCAATGAGGGCAAGGTAAGTTCGGCTCATATTCGAGGTGCGGGGAATCTCCGATACCCGATAACTTCTCACGACCCAACCCTTGCTGCCATCAATAGCAAGTGTACCGCATGGACCTTCTGGCGGTCGATGAATTCCTAGATGAATTCCATCCATACCTGGACAACCTCCGATTGGCTTCCTGTGGGTGAACTCCGACCCTCGCTTATGCAGGGGTGCCCCTGTGCAGCGGATGTCCCTGGCTGCCTTCGTTGGCAAGGGAAAGGGGTGATAATCTGCTAGTTTCCTGGATCCTGAAGCTCCAGCGCTAGCCAGTGCGAGAATGAGTGTGGCTTGCCAAGCCTTCCACTGGAGGATACAAGGTCGCCAGAGGTTAGTGTCCGGATCCAAAGGTGAACGAACCGAGTTGTCGCCTGCGTTATCGCGTTTTAATGCGGGAAGATGCTCTATAGGATCCACAGTTGGACTGGAACCAGCGGCCTTCTGACTCTGGATACCCTGGCAGTATGTACTGCACCACTTGACTGGTTAGGAGAAAAGCCCATGTGTTGCTTACTGCCCCTGTTTGGTACAATGAGGGATACTTCTGTTCCATGACACACTGTCTGCGTGTACTGTACCACACTGTAGCCACTGCTGCCCTTGTGCGTCGTTACAGCGTTTCTGGAAGGAGGCAGGGTCCCGTGAAGTACGGGGGATGCCTGCACTTGCTGATACCCTATTCTCCGCGGCATCTGATCTGTAATGTGGCCTTGGATATGGAGACCATACACAGCCAGATGGGAGCCACTGCCACCCTCAGGCTAACTGATTAGGTGCAGGCTCCATTCGTGGGTAGCTGATCCCACAGACCAAGCACTGCTAGGTGACCTTGATTTCCTGGGAGGTCGACGAGGGTCCTCGTCCGGAGGCCAATTTTGTTGCCGAAATGCAGACAGGCATCAGGGGCTCTTTACCCGGGATCAGTGCAGGGAACTTAAGCGTGTACTTGTGGTCCGCCTTGAATGGTATGGTGCAGGGGAATCACTGAGTCCTTCACGGGTGGTGGAGGGGGCAGCACCGAAGCCGGTTGAAAACAGTGTAAGAGGAAGCACTGTGGAGTCCATGGGGGGCCCGGGTCTGCGTAGGAAGGCAAGGCACTCGCCTCAAGGAGCAGTCCGTCCATGCCGATCCGACGCGCAACATGTGGAACGGCCCATGTTGCGAGTGACGAGGGAATCGTCTTGTAGACTCTAGGCCCTCATAGCGACTGGGGATGCAGTGGGGACCCACCAGTGCAAACTAACCAACACGAGGCAAAGCCACGAACATCCGTGTGCTGACTCCGCGGCACAACGCAGCACCAGTGGGGAGAGCCCTCGGGGATTTCCCTGCATCGACAGGTGGTTCCAGCTGGTAGCATGGCAAGGTTCCTAAATTTGGAGTCCTTCTCTGTTTAGATCGGCACCGAGCAATGGCGCCCGAGATAATACCGGGTCATTCCGAGAGATGCCGCGTCGAACAGACCCATCGGCGCCGATGCCAATTTTTCCCATTCCTTCCTGCTCGGAGCAGAGCCGACGCTGCAGGGAGCCGTTGCAATCAGGCCGTTTCTATTGGCGATTGGCCCCTCCTTCCTGCTTGGAACGGCGCCGACGCTGCAGGGGAGGAGCCGAGCAATCAGGCCATCTCGATTGGACTGGCGCCGGCCAATGGCGCCGCAGGGGGAGCCTGAGGCCGTGATGTCATCGGCAAGATGACTGCCGTCCAGGAATCCTCGCGGCCGCAGAAGAGTGGGCGGAGACTTGCAGATCCGGGCAAGATGGCCGCCTCCATGGTCCCCCACGTGAGATGGACCCGTGCAGAGGAAGGGGTGCGCCGAGCTGCAGCTGGCCGGGGACGGAGGCCCGCAGGCACGTCCTGGGTTGCCGAGTCTCTCAGAAGGCATGTCCTGGGTGCAGAGCCTCTCCGCAGTTGCTTCCCAAGTCCTGGGCTGAAAACCTTGATTGGCGGGATCCGCCTGTACAATCATGCTGGGACCAAGTTGCTGCGGCCAAGGAGGCCAGAATCACAAGGAGTCCCACATCGCCTGAGCTGCGTCGGCAACTGGGGCCTGCGGCTGAGGATGGAGGCCCTGAGGCACATCCCAAACGAGGTCAGCTGCCATGGAGGCATCCAAATATCAGGAATGAGCGGCGCCCGATCTGATCTGTTCGCAGCTCACGACGGGCAGCTGTCTGTGATGAAAGCTTTAGACTGGAAAGAATGCTGGAACAAATCCAAAACAAGCATTAATGCAGTTTATAACATACCTAAGCAAGGTGAGACTTATTCTTCTAGTTGTTTTAATAAGTTCTATAGTGCAATTTCAGTGGAGAGTAGAAGAAACCATCTTGCTGGCAAGGCAGAAGAACTGAAAACTGGCTAGCTAGGGGCGGGCCTGGGGGTGGGGCCAGTGGGCTCATGCTCAGAAGGGCGAAAGCCCTTCTGAGCTATGGAGAGTACTTCCGTCTCGGCGCCGTCGGATGACATCACCAAGTGTGGCTGACTCATCCTGCTTGTCCATGGAGAATGTTGTTGTCCTGTTAGTACTATTATGGTATGCTATGTTTGCTCTAAAGATTTTGTGCGTGTTTTTGCAGTGCTTTGTGTTATTTTACAGGAGTGGAGGAGTAACCTAGTGGTTAGAACACTGGCTTGGTAACCAAGCAACCAGGGTTCAATTCCCACTAGCACTCCTTGTGGCCTTGGGCAAGTCACTTAACCCTCCATTGCCTTAGAAGAAAGGCCTGGCAATCTACTTCCAGTGACACTACCAAGAAAACCCCAGAGCTTCTGGATCACCAGGAGTCAGGACTGACTCAAAGGCATACGTTGCATTTTGTGTTATTTTACAATGTGCCTGCCAATGGAGGAAATTTCTATTGCTGTTACTGAGGTGACATCAGAATTTGAATATCCATTTAAAATATAGGAACCACTTTTTTATAAACACTGCTGCCATGTCTATAAAAAAATCCTTATATTCAGTGTCAATTTCCGTAGAGTGTCCCATGCTAAATATCTGTATTCAGTAGTGACCAGTACTGCTAACGATATTCAGCTCACCCTCTGGCAGCATTTTTGCTGTCCTAACTATATCTGGATAGTTATTGATTGGCAAAATGAATATCACTACTAACCCAATAATTGTGAACTCCACCCCAGCTGCATACACGGATCGCCTGGCACTATCCAAATAATGTCACAACAGTCCGTAAGGATGTTCAGCGACATTGTCTGCATAGGGATGCTGAATATTGCCAGATAGACACACCTAAACGAAATATCCAGATAACTGCTGCAGTTATCTAGATATTTCCCTTTGAATATTGGGCCCATAATACTTGAAAGCATGATGCCCAATTATGTATTCTTGGTGAGAAGGAAAGTATTTTGCTCATACAGCTGGGTTACATTGTGGGGGGTGGGGGGGGGCCCGAATTTGAAGAATGGGATCAGGAGGCAATGCGGCTGGCAGCACTACAAGAGGTTAAGTGTAGTGTGTGGAAGCAACATGGGAAGGAAGTAGGCTTTCATAGGTTTCTAAAATTTGGATTTCAGTCAAACTTACATACAGGGTGAGCCAGTCAAACCTGCCTTTTTGAAATGACTGTAAAAAATAAACGGATGGATATTTCAAAATTTTATTGTTACTATCTTAATGTACATTAAAAAGCATTTAAGAAACAACATTCACTGTTTAAAAACAACGCCAGTAAGATGGTGTCCTTCCCGATTGAGACATTCTTGTAGGCGATTTCTGAAACTGCCCATCACATCACGGAGCATACGCTGAGGAATTCTCTCGATTTCCAACCGGATTCTCCTCTTGAGTTCCCCAAGCGTTGGAGGTCGTTGTTCAAAGACTTTACTCTTCAGGTACCCCCACAAGAAAAAATCGCACACTGTGAGGTCGGGCGATCGGGCAGGCCAAGAAATTGCTCCATTTCATCAAACATGTCCAACAGCGTTTGACAAAAACGCCGTCAAGCTGCAAAATCGTTTTCATTCATAGCCTGAACAACCTGAATTTTGTACGGGTGATGGTGTAAATCTAACCTCAAGATTCTTCGGACGCTCGTGTTTGCCATGCCAAGCGCAGCACTCTGTCGACGCGCCGATCTCCGAGGGCTTCTTTCCACA
The DNA here is from genome assembly GCA_033557465.1 of Ichthyophis bannanicus. NCBI lineage: Eukaryota > Metazoa > Chordata > Amphibia > Gymnophiona > Ichthyophiidae > Ichthyophis > Ichthyophis bannanicus. The sequence continues at coordinate 809,924,277 of CM066032.1, read as the reverse complement.
GCAACTCTCACGCGGTCAATATTCGCGGGAGTTCGCACTGATCTTGCACTGCCACCCCTTCTGCTTCTCATTTCACCAATTGCTTCAAAGTTTGTCACCCACAATTTGATTGAATTAACAGACGGCACTGGCTTATTTCGATTAATTTGAAAATTCGTCCGGAAACGACGCTGAGCGGCTGCATAACTACCACTTTGGTAAAACGCTTTCACAGCGAATGAACGTTGTTGTTTAGACCACTGCTCCATGGCGACTGAAATGCTTAGTTGTGGGGGACACAATGGTAACCTTGCTAACTCGCTCCGCCCACTTTCACGGCTCTCCCGCCCTTTTCAAAAATGCAGGTTTGACTGGCTCACCCTTTACATCTACTTCAATGCCACAAAACAGAAAAGAAAAAGTTGAAGTGTACGATAGGAAATGGATTAGAGCGCGAAAGTGCTATTTCAAAGAGAAGTCAAATAAATTTGAAACAACTTTATATAAAATTATATCTCCTTTTTTATGTTTGATGATGGTTTAATTGGGAAATAGGACCCATTTGAAATAAGCCTCTCCATATCTGTTCTTAGGAGCCTGAACTTGTGATCATTATTAAAATAATGAAGTGCAAAAGCAGTTTTAATTTACTATTTTACTATGGTTTAAAGAATATTGAAAATGTGGGATAACTGGAAAGGCTCTTACATGCGACTACTTTTTTAATTTATGTTTGCAGCCTGTGATGAAGCAGACGCCAGTAAACCCATGGAGGTAGAAGAAAACACTGATCTCTTTAAAGGAAATGATATACATAAAGTGCAGTTAGTGAGAAGTGCAGCTAGAGGGAGCATGCACGGAGATTCAGAAGGTAGGCTGACATGCCCAGGTTGTGATGATGCAAGAACTAATTCAAAACATAATCAGATACACCTGGTCAGAGGGACAGAATCCTTACCTAAGAAACAGCTTTATAAGCAAAGCATAGACAAGCCAGAGGAGAGAGGAGCGGCACGAGCCGCAGCAGCTGCTGATAGAGAAGAAAGAGAAAGGAGACGGCTCCAAAGAGAGGAGAAAAGGCAGTTGAACTTGCAGCCCTTACAGGAAAGGAACAAGTTCCAGGAGAGCCAGTTTCAGGCTGGGAAGCTCCAGAAGGAAGTCTTCAGGAAGGACAGAAGGAGAACCGGGAGAGTGCCTGGTAGGGAGAATACCAGAGACACAGACCCAAGAGTTCAGAGGTACCTTCATGCTTCTTCCCCTATATGTGATCCCCAAGGAGTTCAGAAGTGGGTGAACCAGACTTAGCCCAGGAGTCTAAGAGACACAGATCTGAACCAGGAACTGAGGCCGGGTCACAGAAAGGTCTGGAAGCCAGGGAGCCGTAAGAGCAGCCAAGGCAGCTGGAGAAAGGTTTGGGAACCTATAGAAAGAGTGCTTACCAAAAATCCTGTTGCATATTTGCCAGACCAGGTACAGCCAGGCTGGAGAGCCTTAGGAAGAAGTTCTGAAGTAAAAACAGGAATATATGGGGAAAGCTCAGGGGCCACAGATATCTCAGCAGAACAAGAGGCTATGCAGATAGACCCTGTTGAACCTGACCCTTTGCTAACTGAATGCCCTATGGACTGTACGTTTTGTTGTACTGGGAGTTTAGAATCCTTGAGAGAAATATAGCACGCAGGATATACTTTTGAAACAGTTTTGTTTGACAAGCTGAAAGAAGAAGCATTGCTTTTGTTTATGTAACCTGGTTTTGTTTGAACCCTGCATAACTAACAAAGACTGTGAAGCATATCCAAGTTTTTGACCTATGTAAATACCTTATGTGAAAATCCTGAACAAGGTGAAAATCCTGTTGTCTTCGTTTGAACCTTTTGTGCATTAAGGGAATAAAACCCTATACTTTATTTATTTATTTATTTATTTAACTGCATTTATATCCCGCTTTTCACCGGGTCAAAGCGGTGTAACATGTAACATAGGGAGGGGTAATTTCTTTTAGGGTGGGGCCATCACCAGGGTCAACAATTAATGATTAGGGGTGAACATAGACATGTTTTACTTCTGTTGAAATCTACGTGTGGGGTCATGGTGGTGTTTCTGTTGAGAGATGTTCCCGGAATAGGATTGTCTTTAGCTGTTTCTTAAATGATGTGATGTCGTTGTTGTTCTTGATGTGGTTCGGTAGAGAGTTCCAGAGGGATGGAGCATAGGGATGGAGCCATTCACATGGCTTACACAACTATTCATTATGAAAAAAGGGACTACTAGTACCAGAAGGCTTCTGGGCTAACAAAAGTTTCTACCTTCAATACAACAATAATGTCAACCCTGACCTTTAAGCACGTGGCTAAAGGGATGGGGTTGTGACAAGCCTTAGGCCTTGTTTTATTTGCACACAGGAAAGGGAAAAAAGGGATGGGCAAGTGGAGGAGTGTTCCCTGAATCTTTCCTGCAGAACCGCCTCCTGCTGTTGCACTGCTCCAGAAACTCTTCTCAGACCAGACCAGGCAAGACCAACCGTCCCCCATACCCTTATTGTGCACCCAACACCTCTCTCCTTGTTGCATGGCACACTCGCATATACCCCTGCTGCACCATTGCCCCTGACGTCCCCCGGCTCCCATATTAGCTAAGCCACTGGTCCTGGGGTAGGTGAGGTGACAGCAAATCAAAGGTTTACCTTAGACATCAAAACCTCTAACTATATCCCTGAATAGCACCAAGGTTTTTCATCATATTTAATGCTTTTATCAGAACCGATTGACTGAATGCACCATTGACTATATATCCTAGCTAGTAGTCTTGACTAATCAGTGTGCAATCAGGGCATTGTATCTGTTGAGCTCATTTTATAAAAGCTATTAGATCTAAGTGTCCTAAATTATTTTAGTGGTTAATGCTTACTTTTCATGTTGGGATTCCGGGGGCTCTGTGAAGACCAATAAATGTTTCTCATTTCGTTCTACTTGCTGCAAAATGAGCAACACTCAGGGGTCCTACTAACAGCAAGTTCAGCCCGGTACACCTTATTACTTAGTCAACCTGATTTCTGTAAGGTCATGGCTAATCTGCTAGAGCACCCAGAGCTGCTTTAACATAACCTACAGAGATTAAAACCGAATTAGTACTCATCTCTTAATGAAAAAAGCATTCACACATGAGGTCTTATACTATTTCTTTTTTTGGTGGAGCCAGCTACAGCAGCATGGCTTGCAGTTAGAAAGCAATGTTCCCTCTAATTTTCTGTAGGCTGTGTGTGCATAAAATATTAGTTGTGTGCAGCTTTTGAAGGAAGGTTAAATTTTTGTGCGCCACGTAACGACACTTGGGGGTATGTTTACTAAACCGTCCTAATGTGCGCCCAGCGCTAGTGTGCAGGATGCCATATAAGGAGTGGGCGTTTCAGTCTTAACCTAGCAAACCGGGATTATCGTGCGCTGTGCGCCCCGCACATTAGCGCACGAGAAATGCACGCGGGAAGCATAAGCAGGCGCGCTGATGTGCAAACAAAGGAACAGGGCTGCAGTACAATGGTGAAGACACTGACAGATGGTGTAGGGGTCATGGGTTCAATCACCCACTGTGCCCAATGAATAAGGCTGGCTGAGGCACTACCTGTTATGTGTAATATTGCATTATGAGGCTTTTTAATTTTATTTTAATTACTGCTGCTAGCAAACGCACTCTCAAAGCGCTGTAACATAAGGTACTGCATAAGGCACCCCCATAAGGTACCCCAGAGGGCACATTTTAAAGTGCACTGTCCGCCACGGCACCCTACAATGTTGCTTAAAGGGTGGCCGATAGGGCGCCATATAGGGTGCCTTATGAGGCACGGCAAGGTGATAGCACTGTTTTTGATGGCAGCACTGTGCATTTTAACGCATGGAAATGTTAAGTAGGTGCACTGACATGCAAGGAGAAACAGCAGTGTAGCACAATGGTTAAGACACTGACTGATGGTGCAGGGGTCATGGGTTCAATTCCCCACTGTGCCCAATGAATAAGGCTGGCTGAGGCACAACCTGTTATGTGTAATATTGCATTATGAGGCAATTTAATAATGTTTTAATTAGTGCTGCTAGCAAACACACTCTCAAAGTGCTGTAACATAAGGTGCCGCATCAGCCGCCCTATAAGGCACTCCAGAGGGCATACTATAAAGTGCACTGTCCGCCCAGGCACCCTAGAATGTTCCTTATAGTGCGCTTTATAGGGTGCCGTATGAGGCCCCGCAAGGTCATAGCACTGTTTTTGATGGCAGCACAGTGCATTTTAATGCATGGAAATCTTAAGTAGGTGCGCTGACATGCAAGGAGGAACAGCAGTGTAGCACAATGGTTAAGACACTGACTGATGGTGCAGGGGCCATGACTTCAAATCCCCAGTGTACCTAATGAATAAGGTTGGCTGAGGTAATTCCTTTTTCTGCTTGCAACTGTACAACAATCTGTGCTGCCATCTAAAAAGAACCCCACCCCAGTGCCATAAATTAATGCACCCTTTAGGGTGCACCAGAAGGCACATCCTAAACAACCATGTCAGCAAAGGCGAGTTATAATGTTCCCCAGAGGCCATGTTGACAGGTTGCCAACTCCCAAGGCACCATAGTAGGCACCCCATAAGTTGCCTGAATAGAAGGTGTGGCGTAAGATGCCCCAAGGATGTATAGGTGAACCCAAAAACATTGGCCAAGAGCAGTAAGGTCCCCCAATTTGAAGGGCAAGAGAGGTATGTGGCAAACACACACGTAACCCAAAAATTGCACAGAGCAGAAAGGCAAGACAATGCATAAGTAAAAGAAGGACGTAGATCAGAGCTGATGGACCACACAAATCAGCTGCAACCCATGTGGCAGCTAGAAAAATGGACAAACATATAGGGGGAAGCTGTAGCTATGCACAGAGTGATGGTAATGTACCATGCTATAATGACAGTGTGTGACAGAGGATGGGAAGATGTGTGCAGCAGAGGAGCCAGAAATGGCAGCATAGGTGAAATATAAGGATGACAGTGGAGTAGCAGTGCTATGCAGAGCACACACAGGAGAGGCAATCAGGGAGAGCTGCAATGCAGGAATGTGTAGGAGTGCAGGACATGGGGTAGCAGCATGCACATCAGGGTAGGATGGCACACAGCTGGAAGATAGAAGATGGACAGAAGGATGGTTCACAACTCTGATGAGGGTACAATGTGCTCACAGCACAGATCTGCACAGATATGACTGTCACACGAATGAAAACTAGTTCTGCAGGACAAGCATACAAATGAAAGAGAACAGAGAGGAATCACACCTATGACCACTACCACAAATGGCAATGCACAAACCGGTAGGCCACACCACCAACGTGAGCTCATTAGCAAAGGCCGCATACAAAAATAGTGCAGGGCATCACACAAGATGCCTGCTGGCTGTCAGGACAGGCAAACCCCCAACAGTAACCATGACCAAATGCACATGCAGATCTGCTGTGTACAGATCAGATCACAGTCTGTAATTGGGACCAGAGACACATGCACACACACAATGAAATGTTATGCAGTGGATACAGCATGCAAAAGAGGAAAGAAACTAAACCCCAAGGGCAGCAGAGGATGCTCTGTGGAGCTGGTGAAAAATCTGGAACAGGACAGGAGAGAATTCAACATGCAAACAGGTGTACCACACACCAGCTGAACCACAGCAATACAAAACCCCCAAGTGCACTGCCATGTAAACACCATAAAGAAAGAGACCTATGTAACAGATAATATCTGATGGCTAGGCAGTACAGAGGGCACACCTTGGTGTAAAGTGAAGAGAGGGAAGGGTGTGTGTAGAGGTGATGAACCTGCTGGTACCTAATGGTCCAGTTAGCAAAACAGAAAAGAAAAAGATAAACCACATGTGGGGATCAAACCTGCAAACTAAGGAGTTATAACACATGCCTCTAACCACTACTCCAAACAGCACACTGAGCACAATGCAAAAAAAAAAAAAATACCCCAAAGGGAGGGTGTGTATGGGAACCTGTAATACCCAGTGATGTGGCAAATGGCTGGCAGATACACAGCTGCCACCGTACAAGGATGTGGGCACAGGTGGGCCATGTACATGACCAGCAAATCAGTAGATACAAGTGTCAATGTGATCAAAGAGTGGAGGAGTAGCCTAGTGTTTAGAAAACCTGGCTTGGTCACCAAGCAACCAGGGCTCAATTCACACTAGCACTCCATGTGGCCTTGGACAAGTCACGTAAGCCTCCATTAGTTTGGAAGAAAGACCTGACAATCTACTTCCAGTGACACTGACAAGAAAACCCTGAAGTCTCTGGGTCACAAGGAGTCAGGACTGACTCAAAGGCACACATTGTATTGCAAGTTTGTCACCATGATCAAGCAGCAGCAGAGACAAATGTATATCAAACACACATGTTTATTTGGGTTCATCTTCACAGATAGTGTAGATCCCGCCATCATAATATCAAGGTGAAAGACAGAAAGGTCACTGGACCGTCTACAAATGAGGGGCAGGAGACATAATGTGCAGCACTATGCATTAAGCCCTCACCCCCCACATGCTGACGCACGCCTCAAATGTATTACTCACATATGAGTGCATGTAGACAGTAGGCGGTGCATGATGAGGGACCAACACACATCAATCCTGATCTGTTCCCTAAAATATATCTATCTGGCAACACAGGAGGCACACAAATGAAAACAGCATATGTTGTTGAAACGTTGTAACTTTAGAACCACAGATTGAAAATAATGTTACAGCTATCACATAATGCCTGATATAGGAATTCAAGGTGCAACAATGTAACCCTAAACAATCATCAAATGCACAATGAGGATACGCTAACAGGTAGCAGAGGCACATGAACACAGACAGAATTCCAATTAAAACTACCTGCAGAAACATGCAGAGATAACACCATGCAAGAGGTCCCCCTGCACCGGTTGGTGTGTAGACAGTGTCTGTACACATATATCACCGTACATGGAATGCACAATTGAAGGAAGACAACGGACACTCATACTGCGACACTCCAAATATAGTGTGGCAATGTGAGTGTCGTCACGTCAGGGGATAAAGAGGACTGTGCAGACATGCAATGCAAGGTTTGTAAATCAATGCAGAGCGGCACATCTGTACAGTAAACAAACACAAGAAACAGTATATAGAGAGGGAAATTAAGGGCAAACATGTTACAGTAAACCACATAGAAGCCATATTGCCACGTGCTGTGTTTTCCCAACATAGTCAGTCATATGCACATGCACCATTGATATTTCAACATGATTCAGTGATGCCACACATGCACGCAAAGACCCTTGTTGATTGAAAACATCAATCCAGGATGCTGGCGTGCATTAAAGCGGTGTTGTTGCAAAACCTGTATCAGCTCCAGGTGGAGATTAGGCGGACATAGACAACAGGACCTCTCCATCGTGACCCCTATGCCACACGTATGGCTGAATGCTTGTGTTGAAACAAACAGATGAGCATATTCTGTGTTCCATGTCACACACATGGCCAAAAGAAACAACTGTGGAGGAATGCAACATACAGAGACAATGGCAGTCCCTGATTCACATGTGGGGACCAGTACACAGTGTGCAAAGTCCAAAGTGTATCTGCAATCCAACACGTCAGGTTAAGACTATCCTTGCAACCATGGGCATGCATAGTCAAGTGTCACATCCCAATATGCCACAGTACATGAAAGGTCCTGTGTGTCTCCTGCAATGAGCATGACTCCCAACCAGAGCACGGCAGTAACAGTGTGTTGGACAGGTCTGTCATGGGCAAAGTAGCAATCCAAAAATAATACTGTCCATCCTAGGCATGTGTCGCACTCGCACAGGTCAAACATCCTATGGCACCATTTTCCAGGGAACGTTCCATGGTGTTCTGTCCCCCAACAGGTGGGTGATGGTGATGCCACATGCACTGTAATAGATGTGTCTGGTTTGTTCTCTGCCCTGTGGCAGAAAAGGAGAAATATTGTATTGGTATGCGCCTTGCAACATCAGAACAAATTGCAGAGAGTCAATCATTAAGAAGCACATAATGAAGGGACACACAGGCAAACATGACATGATCACAACACAATAAACATTGCATGTTGGGGACATTTAGAATTGGAAGCATACACACGGGTGTCACATGGATATGTTTCTGTCCATGCCCATGTGACACAGGCATTTCAGAGCTCCATCCTATGTGTATCAGCATTCGTGAACACAGAGCCAACATGAAATGTATGTGACACAAACAGTAAATCATTAACATGTAAAGGCTGATGTCATTACCAAAAGAACAAAGGTGCAAACTACCTTGTGCTTGCATCATGTGTATGTCTTGGATCCTCTGAGACACTCAAAGGCCATAACAGGTCACAATGAAGGGACACAATGTCAGAGAAATATGTAGAATCTCCATGTCACCATGTCACGCTGATATCTGTGATACAAAAAGCAGGTCAACAGTGGTATGTCAGAACACAAGACACAGTTCTGTTCCCAACACACAACACATGTCCACAATGGTTACACGGTAAACACCAGTAAGGTAGAGATAGCCCAGTCACCACCGCCCCCCAGGTGTACAGAACCCTCACAACACATGATAATGTAAAAAGCCTGAACACTGTATCATCACACAGCCAACACAAGAACACACACACAGTATGCAAAGGGCAGCGTGCCAGCAGTAGCATATGGCCTGTATGTCCACAAGTGGAGATTTGTACACATAAAGGCCCTGTGAAATGCAATGATACCCTGGTGTTGGCTCATGGTACAATGTCGGGGAAGGGTGCACGTGTAGGCCACCACCCATAAACCTACAACCTCCACACACATGCAGCTCTGTTGGACATGTCCCAGAGACAGTGTTGCTGAAGACATACTGGAATAGGAACACATGGGGATATGTGTGTCAACAGCAAAATATGGTTTAGGCAGGTGCAGGGAAAAGAGGTGAACCACAACATCTGGACAATAGGAAAGATCACCGAGAACATGTGTTCCCCTGACTGCTGGCACAGACAATATAGCTGTAGTTCCACCTACCCCAGCCCACAGCATGTTGGCTGATGTACAGTCCCCTGCCAATGCACCACAGCACCAGGAGCTCCAACAACTATGTCCTGTGCATTGGGAAACACAAGGGAAACATACATATGTCATGTTCTAGCTGTGCAATACACAATGCACATTCCTGTCCCCAGCTTCCACAACCCCCAACATCTTTTACAGACTCACTGTTCACCATCACACTGTACACATCTCTCCCATGTGAGAGGCATCAAGGACATGTCTTTGCCAAACTACAGGGGTCTGTACTCTGTCTGTCCCCTCCCTCACCTCCCTGTTGTCGCACACACTGGTGAACATGAGTGTTTTTTTCCCTACCGTGTTTCCAACTCACTCCAAGGCTGCAGTATTATCCTGGGTCCCCCATGTTGCTCCCAATGGCCCTTCACTGTGTGTACTGGTGTCCCAATGTCGTCTGCTACCCCGCTGTCAATTGCTGTAACACATGGAAATATGCAGGGGCACCTCCGGGATCCTCTGTCCAAACACATGTCCTGGTGTGTATATCTCATACCTTGACTAACATTAACAGCTGTGTGCTACTGAGTTGCTAAACATATATCTCAATGCCTGCGTTATGTCCGCTAAACCACACCCCGATGTCTGCTTTTGACGTGACCCTGATGGCTGCATGTCAGCCCACTGTGTGAAAGTGATAATGGCAAAGCATGAATAGCCTATATGTGCACCTAATAACCCCCGTCCCATCAGAGCCTCTTTGTGTATGTGGCCATTACGTTCCTTCTCTAGGGTATGCAATGTAGTTGGTGTCTTGGCATGCACTCTCCTCCTCTATGCACTTATACAGCCTTTAGTTGAGTCATGGGTTTATGTTGACATGTCATCAGCTAGATTTGCTTAGAAAAATTTGATGAAAAAAATTATTTCATTTCCCTGAAAACAACCCTAAAACCCAATCCACCCCCACATTTATCTCTCAGCTTGCCTACTGTAACCTACACCTTGTTGATCTTGCCTGAATCACTTCTGTTTGTGTGTACATATGCAACACTGCACTGCATGTCTATTCTGCAATGGAAAAATAAAAACAAAAAACCCCTGGCTGGACAATGCACACTTTCCCTATCCTTCTCCGCATCCATGTTAGGGCTACGTAATGACTTATACAGTCTGCCACACTGTGTTGTGCCACTAACGCCCCGTAAGGGTTTCAATTACCATTATGACAGATAGTACTGAGCATGTATATAGTGCTACATAGCACATGTAGCGCTATACAAAAATTACAGACCAACACATCTAGCTTACAAGAGCATACCACACACACAATCAGCTCAAAATACCAAATGAAAAACACACACAGCTGCACAAGTGGCCCCAAACATGGTCCTCTCTCCCAGTGTGAAACCCACACCACATGCCTCTCACCTTGCTGCACCCAAAGCATAACACAAACTAACAGTGGTTGCACAGCATCCGCTATCACAATCATCCACAAACCACGAATGTCACCCCAAAACCTCCCACAAGCCTAAAAGCACCCACCCACACCATCCACCTCAGCCCTCTGTTCTGCCCTGCCCACATGGTTTGGTTCCCAGTCATGCTGATATTTGACGTTGGGATGGCCAGCCAGTGTCTGTCACATGTCAGTGCAGTGTTGCATCCTACTGATATTGGTCTACAAATGTTAATCTGTATTAGCACTACACACATATAGCAAAACATGTGGGAACATATGCAGTACGTACATGAGAAGAGCTGTGCAATCACCTGCCGCCTGATTGCTGTGCCCTCACGTGTGTCCTCATGGGCACGTACAGGGGGGCACGTCGGATCATCCTCCAGACCCTCATTAATCTCTGCAGGGATATTGTGCCTGAGAGCAATGTTGTGCAGGATGCAACAGGCTATGATGATCTCTGCCACAGTCTGTGGAGTATATTGTAAGGCGCCGCCTGTCCTATCCAGACATGAAGCGACTCTTCAAAACGCCAAAGGTGCGCTCTATGACAGAGAGCGGCTGGTGGCATGGGCCTCATTGTACCTCCGCTCTGCACGTGTCCGTGGTTGACGCACAGGGGTCAGCAACCAGGGGCGACACCCATATCCTGCATCACCCGTAGAAAGACATGAGGTAAGTTAAAGCATGAGCTCATATCCCCTCAAATGGACACAGGTATATATGTGCAAAACAAATGCATTACACATTCTGTAAGAAACATATGACATCACAACTATGAAGCATTGCAACATTGAAATATGATGACACAAAAGGACCACATGGCCTATCTAGTCTGTCCGTCCATATCAACAGGTACAACAGTCCCCTTTTTATCCTTTATAGATCCTCTGTGTTTGTCCTATGCTGTTTGGAATGCAGTTACTGTCCTCGTCTCTACCACCTACACTGTGAGAGTATTCCATGGATCCACCACCTATTCAGTAAAGAAATATGGTGGCATATCACCCCTGAATCTATCTCCCTCCACCCTCATCCCATGTTCCCTCGTAGCTGAACTTGCATACAATTTGCAGAGGCTCTCTCCCTCAACATATATGCCACGGAGGTATTTCTACATCTCCATCATATCACCTCTATCCCTCCTTTCCCCAAGGCGTACATCCTAAGATCCTTCGGTCTGTCTTCATATGCTGTATAATGAACACCACTAATCATTTTAGTAGACACCCTCTGCTCTGACCCCATCCTGTGCACATCCTTTTGAAGGTGCAGTCTCCAGAATTGCACACTCTACTCCAAATGAGGTCTCACAAAAGACATATACAGAGGCATTCTCCCTTCCTGTTTTATGCTAGCCATTCATCTCTGTATGCACCCAGCCAGCCTTCTAGCTTTTTCCCTCGCCTATTCAACCTGGTTAGCTACTTTGACATCAGCAGAAACAACCACACCTAGGTCCCGCTCTTCTGTAGTGCACAAGAGTACTTCACCCCCTATACAATAGTGTTCCCTTGGATTGCTTCAGGCCAACAGCCTGACCTCACATTTTCTACCATCACATCCCAGCTGGCCAATTTAAGACCATTCATCAAGCTTAGCTAGATCACTCCTCATGTTTTTTAGAGCTTCCTGGGTGTCTACCCTATTACAGATTGAGTGGGTGAACCTAAGAAACACCAGACAAGGGAGTGGCAACAACATAATATGTAACAACCACACAAATGCTTGCATCCAATCAACCAGCATCACACAGCACCATAGCAGGGCGCATTTGGAGGGCAAACCCCCCCCTTCCCCCCATATCCCACACAGGCAGATGAGACACACACACAATGAGTGATCTACTGCAAGACACACATTTGCACATACGCCTAGTCAAATGAGCACCATGTGCATGTCAGAAATGGGGAAACATCCACCCAGCAATATGCAGTCCTCATACTGTCCTGCCTCAAATTGTTGGAATAGTGCCGAGTGATGCAGGATATAGGCGTCATGGGTGAACCCTGCAAACCTGGGGACCACATTCAGAATATGCATATTTGCATCACATACAACCTGAACATTCAGGGAATGATAGTGTTTGCAGTTGCGGAACACTACCACCCTGTCTCTAGGCGGGACCAGGGCAACATGTGTGCAATCAATAGCTCCCATCACGTGTGGTATCCCGGCTAACGCCTCAAAGGCCTGGTTCAGGGTCCACCACTGTTGCCTAGTGTGTGGAATGGCAATATAATTTCGCACCCGGCTGACCATGGCACGCAGTACTTGGTGGAGACAGCGTGAGAAGGTGGGGCGGCTCATGCCACCCACTGCGGCCACAGATGACTGGAAACAGCCAGAGGCAAAGAAATGTAGGGCAGCAAGGAGCTTGACCAAACCTGGTATGGCATGTGACCGATCAGTCAGGGGCTCGAGGTCAGGTCTTAGATCCTCATAGAGCTCCCTAATAGCCCCTGTGCTCAGTCTGTACAGGGAGATGACCTGGTCCTCTCGCATGCCCTGGAGCTGGGCCCTGGGCCTGTAGAGGCGTGGCTGGTGAGCCTGCACCTCAGCACGCCTCCTGCGCCGTGCGTGCACAGCCCCTGCCTGCCCTGCCCCCACAGCTGCAGGTCTGATTTGCTGCGGGACTATACCCATGCCCTGTGCCTCAGCCCCATAGACACCATCTCCCCTGTCACGCAACCGCACCACCTGCCCACCTCGCGCTGCAGCTACAGCAAACACAAAGGCCGCCATAACCTCCACCCGCCCTGCTCCTCTAAATCAGTCAAACACAGACAACACTTCCCTAACCAAGACACACACCTTACACACCACACAGAAACACAGCCACACAATACAACCAACAACAATCACAAACCCAGTCACGCTCCACAATACACCTGATTCAGACTCGCTCCTTCCGTCACTGCCAATGCACACCTTCTTTCTCCCTCACCTACAAAAAACCCCTCAATGTGCAACATGTGCTCAGGACAATTTATAGAGTTTTTTTACGTAGCGCGTGTTGCGCATGCGCAGTTGCGTGAGCGCGACCACTGCGCATGCGCAGTTGGCCGTGTGCATGATGCATGCGCCACGCACACGCAACACTGCGCATGCACCACACACACGCAACACTGTGCATGTGCCGCACACATGCAACACTGCGCATGCGCCACGGCTCACACGCTAACTAACGCATGCGCGCACGTTCTGCATCTGTGTGGCACATGTGCAATGTGCACAGCCAACTGTGCATGCACAGTGTGCATGGCAGCGCACACGCTCTGCGTAGTTGACTGTGCAACGCGTAAGCACCCATTTCCCACCTCTGGGCGGTGCATGCGCAATGCGCGTGGCCAACTGCGCATGCGCAACTACGCAGCCAACGTGCTCACGCAACTGCGCACGCGCAACGTAAAAAACCCTATAAATAAACCTCTACACGTGCTGCACGTTGAGGGGTTGTTGGTAGGCGAGGGAGAGAGAAGGTGTTAGTGAGAGAGAGAGAGAAACAGGTGTCTAGGAGAGCTAAGGTTTTGTGGTGCGGGTCAGAGTGTTAGAGGCTTGGTTGTGGAGGATAGGTCTGAGGTACAGCAGGGGATACAGAGAGGAGGGGAGGCAAGGAGCAGGTGAGTGAGAAAGGAGGTGAGGTAAAGAGCAGATAGCAGAGAGAGGAGGGAGGTGTGAGGTGGAGCTGAGAAGGGCAAGAGAAGGAATGTCTGACAGGGAGGGAGAGGACAGGGAGATGGAGCCACAGGACAGGGCAAGAGTGGAGAGGGAGAGGGAGGTGGGGCCACCTGTTGGGGAGGAGACAGATATGGCAGGGAGTGTGGTGGAGGCTGCAGGGCCGTCGGCCCAGCCCACACAGGATCCTCTCACTACAAAACGTAAACGCATACCGGTGCCAGCTCTGCAAAGGAAGAGGGCCCAGAAATCCACACCACAGGAAAATCACATCCTGCTTGCGTCTGTTCTAGAAAATTATGATGTCCTATACGGACGACTAAGCAACACCACCACTGTTGCAACACGCACCCAGGTGTGGGAGGAGGTGCAGGAGGCGGTGGCACAAGCAGGGGGCCCAAGCAGAGACCTCGACAGCCTCAGGAAGAGGTTTAACAACATAAAGAGGGGTGTGCATGCACACATGATGGCAGAGCGGCGGCATGCCGTGGATACTGGAGGGGGAGGCCCCTTTACACCCTCCCTAACACCCCTGGAGCAGGAGTTGGCAGAGCGGCTAGGGCCAATATACCTCTATGGACTGCCAGAGGCACTGGACACTGCCCATCCCCAGGCAGGTAGGTACCCAAATCACACCTTGCTGCTCCCAACCCATTGAGTACCTGCCCTTTGGATATGCATCAGGCTTCTTTTTAGCACCTCCTCATACCTGCTCCCCTGGATCATCTCCCACCCTCTGCCTTTGGCTCATTAGTGTGCTGTCCCCCATTCCAACCCTTTTACTCTGTGTTTTGCTGCCCTCCAAACACATGTTTCATTTGCATCATCCCTTTTTATATCTGCCCTGCACATGTGGCTACATGTCTGCTATAAGCCCCCTCTCAGACCTGTACGTGTTATGTCTGTGTATAATCTAAGCACTGCTGAGCAGGGATGGTCCTTCTGTGGGATAATGCACACCAGGGGTCCTCAAACATTCTAAACAGGGGGCCAGTTCACTGTCCCTCAGACCATTGGAGGCCCGGAATATAGTGTTTAAAAACAAAACAAAACCAAAGAACACTGCAGAAATACAAAAAACAGAGAATGTTTCCAAACATTTTGGTTTTGTTTTTCCAGTGGCAATTGCTCTAGCCACATTAGTCTGGTTTCTTTGGGTCTTCTGCTAACTCCCCATCATCTGCTTTCCATTTGTCCTTTCGTCACACGTCTAGTATTGTTTCCATTCTCTGTCTACCTCTGCTTTAACATAGTAATCTTTCCCCTTGTGCTCTTTCCGCATTCCTAGGTCTTCCACTCAAATGTTAGACCCCCATCCTCAATCCCCACTATCTGTCCAATTGTAGATATCTCTTACCTCCCTCCAAAATGTTTTTTCCCTCACCATTTCATTTGTCCAGCTCCATCCCATTCTGATCCTCGCACAACCTCACCTCCCGTCTATTTCCAGCCACACCCAGCATCTGCTCCCCTCTAGTCCGCGCATCAGCCCATTTGCAGTCCTAGTCCCCCATCAGCCCATTTCCAATCCTATCCCGGGCCCAACATCAGCCCAATACCAGTCCTAGCTCCACACCCAGGTTGAGTCCTATCCAAGTTCCTCCAGAAGTGCATTTCCAAACCCCAGGCCCCCAAAAGCTTATTGATAGCCCTCTCCTAGCCCCACCATCAGCCCATTTGCAATCTTAGCACCCCCAACAGCACATTTTAACCCCTATCCTAGGCCCCCCATCATCCCACTTCCAATCTTACCACCACCCATAGGCCATGACCTGTCCTAAACCCCTCCCCCACATCAGCACACTTCCAGTCTTACTTCTCCCCCCCCCCCCCCATAGCCATTTACCACTCCAAACCTCCTCCACCCCCATCAGGCAAGATAGGGTACGAAATAACCCAACCACGCCTACTGCTGCTGTTTCCACCATGGCAGCAGGAGATTCAAGCATCCCGTGGGCCCCCCCCCCCTGCTCTGCAGCGTCTTCCATGCGGCTTCAGTGTGGGCTTGTCAGAGCCGCGTGAAGGGAGAGTATCCCTTTCTCATGGCCATGTCAGTGCCACCACGGGCCTTATGGAAAATACCATCAGGCCCATGGCGGGATTAACAGAGCCACGAGAGGAGACGCTCTTTCTGTTTGAGCGGCTCTGACAGCCAACACTGACGCTGCATGGAGGACACTGCAGAGCAGGGGGAGGCCCGCGGGATGCTGTATTATTCTGCTGGCACGGCTGCAGCGGCAGCAGCAGGTTTGTGAGGTGTTAACTTAGCTGAGCTGCTGCTAAATGAATGCTGCGGTCCTGTGTAGAGCTGCCCCTGAGGACTGGCAGCGGCGGCAAAAACACCCATCGGGCTGCATACATCTCCTTGGCGGCCCACATGTGGCCCTCGTCCCGTAGTTTGAGGACCCCTGATGTACACATCGATGTGTCTGCTAGGTACTGGCCTATATATGCCTAATAGTGGTAGCAGGAGCTGTAGTGGTAGCTATTTAGCACATGTACAGGCCACGGCCAAACACACATTGATTGTGAGGTAGATGTGTTAAACAGTTGTATGTAGTTGAACCATGCAAACCAATCTGTGCTGTGTATGGTTTCCACAACCCAGGTGACTACACAACCATGGCCCCAGCTGAGGAGGAGGAGGTGCAATTGGCCGAGGATGTGGCAGAGCCCCAGCCCACAATGTCTGGGGGCAGCACCAGCAATGGTGACAGGACCCCAAGCACACACGTGCAGCCTGAGCCAGAGGACCACACCCCAGACGTCACTGCCACAGAGGGCTCGGAGGAGATCAGAAGACAACACCCCAGTCATGCACCAGCGCCAGATGAGAACCCTCCACCAGAAATGGACCCAATCGTTGAAGAGCTGCGCACACACACTGCTGCAGCATGGCGCAATGCAGAAGGTGGGTAACAGCATACCCCACGATCCCGACGGTGTTGTCCTAACATCCCCAAAATTATTGCATATTGCCCACATAGCATAGAGTTCTGATTTTGGGGGGTTGTCTTCTGTGCTCTGTGATTCTACCTCCTGTAGCATGTCTTGTCAGGTGTCAGCATTTGTGAGGGGCTCACACACATGTACACTGTGCTTGCCCATATACCCCACATAAGCCCAAAAAGAAGAGCAATGATCGCAGGTCACCCAGACACCCTATGTGACAGAGACCTCGTCATGGGTATTGTCATGCAGTATTGTTTGACAACATAATCTGCAGTGTTCGCCAGCATTATAGAAATTGGGGCACCCCAGATATGTGTATGTGTGTCTTAGGCCCCCTCAGATCATCTGACCAATCCCAGACAAGCAGTGTGCAGACCTGGCATAGTCATATTAAACTGTGGCAATGTGCCATGTGTGAGATCTGTGTTTCTCACATCCAGACCCCTTCCAGACATGGGAATGGCTCATGGGAGACACAGATGTAAATGTTGGTAGGTTTGGCAGGCATGACTGTTCTGCAGACTGCTCTTCTGGGATATGCGTGACATGTATATGTGTGACAGCTGGTAATGGAGAGGAAGCTCACATATCACCCTCTGTCCCACCCACAGGCACTCATCAGGCACTCCAGCGTCTGTACATGGCAATTAGAGAAAATACCAGGGAGCTGAGGATGATCCGGGAGGAGATGTGGTCGGGGGCACTTGCCCGCATTGCGGATGCAATGGAGGACATTGTGGGGCTAATGCAGCAGCAAGCACCAGCACCGGCACCTGAGGCACCAGGACAAGGTGCAGTTCCGTGGGGGGTGGTGTGCTGTGGGAGGCGCGGGCGGCCACGTAGGAGGTGACTCCAGGTCCAATAAACAGCTGTTAACCAGTACATATGTGTGTTTTCCAATGTGTGTCCCTGTGCTCCCCTTAGGTAGTGTGCAAATGCATGTTGTGTCGCACACACATGCCCCTCGATGGTGGGGTGTCTGTACTTGCAGGTATCACTGCACAGACACCATCACATGCCATGTGTGCCATGCACTGTGTCAGATCCCAGCCCCTGGGCTGCAGTGTGGCGGTTTACATATCCTCCCGGGTTGCACAGGGGGAATGTCCTTGAGCTACATGTGCAGTGTTGGGAGCCGTCACAGTTAAAATCCTGTCATACCCCCTACATTAGACGCACATTTGTGACCCTTGTCCCTGCCTGCAACACTGCCTATGTGCCTGCCCCCCCACAAACGTATACGGTTACTCACCAACCATCCCTGTGACATGTATTGTCCCAGGACATACTCAACAGCTTTACCCCTGAGTAGCTCCTGGGCTCATCAGTACATCTTACCCTGCCAGCACAGACGTACTGGTTTGCAAGTTGTACTATTGGCACACAGGCATGTTGCATCAGAAACGATTCCCACACATTGCACACAGCATGCACGTGCCTCAGTATACTGGGCCGTCGTCTACATTTATTTTTATTTCTTTATTTATTTATTTACATTCTCTTATATACCGCGCTATTCTGCATCAGTGCGGTTTACATTGAACAAACTGAAATTACATTGAACAGGGCATTATAACTTGGAGAAAACTATTTTACAGGGAACATAGGCTATGGAGGGTTAAGTGGCTTGCCCAAGACCACAAGGAGCACCTGTGGGACTAGAAACCCCAGTCCTTCCGGCCCAAGGTTGCTGTCCTCTAGTGGGATTTGAACCTCCGACCTTCCGGCCTGAAGTACCTTGCCCCAACCACTAGGCCACTCCTCCACTCCTTCTGCATCTCAGAGTCCACCACATTTCTGCATCTCAGGGTCCACCCTGGTCTCACACACCTACACACATGGTCATTCCCCACGACTGCATGTGGAGCCAGTCCACGCATGATACCCATGTCTACCTCTACAACACATACCTCCTGTCTACACACATATCCCATGCTTTCATCCATAGTGTGTTTCTAAGGGAGACACGTGACCATTTCAAATTTAACAAACAGTGTGTATATTGTAAAAAAAATAGGGAATATAATACATTGTTAGGGATGGGGACAATACCCATCACCCTCCCCCCCCAAACACCCCCCTCCTCCCCCACCCACCCTATACACCCTCCTCCACCCCTCCCCCCACCCCCACATCAGCCACACCCTCTCCCTGTATGCTGCATGCCCAGTGATGGAACACAGGACAGCACAGGGCACATGTGTGGACGTCACAGGCGCCACCAATGACTCCTGTGACACCCTTCAGGGGATGGCCGCCGACATGGCAGCCGCTCCACCTCGGCGGCCACCTGCTGAATGGCTCCTGCCAGCCACTGATGCGAGTGCACTAGGAGGTGCACTCACCACTCCAAGGTATCCAGGGCCACATACAGGTCCGCCACACACCTGCCACCACACACACACATAGTCCCAGGGGTCTGGGTGGTGGCATGTGCATGTGACCTGTGTGTGGCCCTGGATGGTGGAGCGACATGGCATGGCTGGCGGGAGCCCACAGTGCCCTGTGCTGCACTGTGTTCCCCATCACTCTCCCACACCCACACATCCCCCTCCTCCCCCCTGCCACCTCCCACCCACCCTCCACACTCTCCTCCACCCCTCCCCCTACACCCACATCAGACACACCCTCTCCCTCCCCTGCCACCCCGCCACCCACCCCTTCCATGCCCCCATCAGCCCCCTCCTCCGCTGCACTCTCCACCGGCTCTTCATCCTCGTCCTCCGCCTCCACCTCAGGTTCCTCCTCCACCACCACCACCTCCACCTCTGGGGCATGGTGTGTTGCTGGGTCCTCTGCAGATGAAAAGCCACAGCTCTTTCACAGTCCAAGGTATGAAGAGTCTTCTCTGCATTTGAAGCATGCGGCTGTTGAAAGACTACAGGTAACTACACATCTAGTTTCAAATGAAAGGAGGAATCAAACTAAGGCATGAAGTGTGGATGTGTCCTTAGGATTACCTTATCATGGTGAAACGGTGTGTAAGGTGGTTTAGCCACTGGAGCTTGAAATTCACTGATACGACTTACTGATGTGATTGCAAGAAGGTATTTTACTTTCCAGGTCAGAGACTTTAACGAAGTAGTGTCTAAGGGCTCAGAAGGCGGCAGCATACGCTGCCGTAGAAGCAGATTGGGATCCCATGCCTCTGGAGGTGGTCTAAGGGCAGGTTTTGGTAGACGCAGGCCTCTCATGATTCCGGATATGAGAGGCTGGGATGAAATGGGTTGTCCATTGATGGATTCAGAAGGAGCAGCAATGGCACTTAAATGGACTCTGACTCAGTTTGGAGACCATTGTTTGATAAGTAATGGAGTTTGTCAAAACATGTTTATATACGGATGAAAAGAGGGTTGCATGCCTTTTGTTATCACCAAATGAAATGTCACGTCCACCTGATGGCATAGGACTGCCTTGTGGAAAGTTTCCTGGAAGCATAACGGACATCATGCACTTCCTGAATGAGGGGAGGGCCAAAGCAGTTACAGCCTTCAGTAGCCAGGCTCTGAGGTGCAGAGACGGGGGGTTTGTATGCCATACATTCCCCTCCTCCTGCGACAGTAAGTCTGGAGCTGACCCTACGTACAGGGGTGGAACCTGGGACAGATGTAGAAGCAGAGGTATCACACCTGTTGTTGCCAGCGTGGGGCTATGAGGATCATGTTGCCTCTGTCCCTCAGGAGTTGCAATAGGGTCTTGGCAATCAAGGGAATGGGAGGAAAGGCATATAGGCATTCCTGCCCCCAGTTGAGGAGGACAGCATCCCTCGCTTGGTAGCTCTGAGCTGGGATTCGTGAACAGAACCGGGTAGGTTTGGCATATGATGGACTTGCGAAGAGGTATGAATCTTGAGTTCCCCAGAGTTGCAATACTCTACAGAGTTGGTCCATGTGTAGAGACCATTTGTGCGGAAGCAGAACATGACTGAATTTGTAT